>CP106711.1:87720076-89032059 GCA_025503065.1 Gossypium bickii
TAGAATGGATGAAAAGAGAAATGTGGGCAAAAAGTCCCTTTCGGCCCTTTCGACATCGAGGTAAGTTCATACGTGAATGTGGCAATTATGTATGAGTTAATTTAGTATTCCAATGTTGTATGGAATGTATATTTACTCTATGAATGTATGAAATATCTTTTAATGAGATGTCAAGAGAATTGAATTTGGGAGAAATGGGAAATGTATATAGTATGATATGATGATAGTTATAGTCTCGTGTAAGACCATATTAGAATATGGCCTCGGTGTAAGAATTCGTATAAGACCATGTCAGGGACAAGGCATCGATATGTTAATATAAGTAAGACCCTATTAGAGTATGATGTCAATGTGACACTATGTATATGAGACTCAATAGTGTTATCTAACAATTTGAGATGAATTCAGTATATGATGAACCCCTAGCAAGTTATATGTAATCGATATACCTTAGCTATATGAAATGGATTTATTAATGCATTGTGTGAATGCGAATGAGAATCATAGAAAGTTAAGTAAGAATAGAAATGTGTGAGGATGTTCTCGGTTGAACATTTGAAATAGAGATATACATGTGGATTATTATCCATGAATGTAAAATAATGGTGAGCTATGTGCGATATCACCTTATTGATGTCAATGATGGGCTAAGTGCGATACCATCAATTATATTATTATCAGTGGGCTACGTACGTTACCACCTGATTAATTAGTAATCGATGGGTTGTGTGCGATACCATCGCTTATAAATGATTGGTGAGCTAAGTGCGAAATCACCATAAGTATAAATGATTGGTGAGCTAAGTGCGAAATCACCATAAGTGTGAATGATTGGTGGGCTATGTGCAATACCACCCTATTAGAGATTGAATGGTGGGCTAAGTACGAAGCCACCAGGAGATTAGTAGTATGAATGACTCATTGAAAATACTTGATATGTTGTTTTATATGATCATATGGTGATCAGTGTAGGAATGTAGGCTAATTAAACGAGCAATTGACTTGTGGCATGGTAAGAATGTGGTAAGAGATAGAATGAGTAAGCTTCAAAAGTGGTTGAGTAAGTAACCATGAGTTTATGAGAAAATTCATTATAATACCTTGTAGTCATGGATATTCAATGAACATTAGAAATGTCAGTTATAAATACAGATGAACTTACTAAGCATATTTTCTTACTCCTTTTCTCTTTCCCATCCATTATAGGTTTTTAACTAGCTCGGGTTGGAGGCCACCGGAGATGTTTCCACACTATGGAGTAGACTCCTGGTATGGCGTTTCAAGTTCTTTTGAGTCATGGCATGTATAGGGATTCTTTTAAGGTTGATAAAGTTCTAATTGATGTAGCCAAGTTGTGTTGGCTTAAGAGAATTTATAATTTGGTTATGTATAGCCATACATGATGGCTTAAGTTGTTTGTAATTGTATGGGATAAAGGCTTATTTCTCCTATGATTAAATGTCTTTAATTCAAGAGTTACATTGAAACTATGTGAAATTATGTGATGATATACGAATGTATGCAAATGAGAGTGGTAAAAGGCTTGGTAGATAGCCTCTAAGTACTCACACACTTACGCACACACGGTGTGTGTGTCTAGCCGTGTGTCCTCCTGACCTTAGTGTCTTAAGTCAGAATAGACCACGGGCTAACCACACGGCCATTTGTTCAGGCCGTGTGAGACACACGGTTAGCACATGGGCGAGTGCTTCAGACCGTGTGAATAAGTCAATATATCAAAGTATGACACACGGGCGTGTCAAGGCCGTGTGTAATTTGTCAGCATCCCTCACGAGTGGGAGACACGGGCATGTCTTAGGGATACATGGGCGTGTCTCAAGTTACACGGGCGTGTGACCCTTATTTCGAGAGAAAGTTTCCATATGAGTTTCGAAAGTTTCGTGACGATGAAATGTATGATTTGACTAAGAAAGAGAAGTTTTTAATTCGAAACGAAATTTTATAGCCCATAAGTACATGTTTAAGAAAGTTCAAGCATAGTAATGTCTCGTATCCGGTCTTAGCCTCGGACTTGGGTATGGGGTGTTACATGTTGCACACTATCGCAGCTCTTTGTGAGCGTCCTGATATGCAATCAGTTGTGATCCTGCATATAATGCGGACACAAACACAGCTCTTCAAGAACGTCCTGTTAAGCTCGCATGAACTCTCTGCTACCTTATCCGGTGCTTCCTAATAGTATCTCTTCAGAGATATCTGATAAGCTCTATGAGCTTCCTGAGTAAAACTCTTATGAGTTTCTTGATTACCCCAGATAAGTGTCCTGTTACATGGGTACATGGCTCATCTGAGCATTCTGATATGTGGCTCGAGAGTGTGTTCCCTGGTTATGTGCCCTAACGAGTACCCTTGAATATGAATTGACGGATCCTGATTTGTACACCTCAAGTGTACTACCTGTGTATCCATCGATATTTCGAATAAATTCAATGGGTAAAAATCCTGACATGAGAAGATATGAAGAAAATGAATTATTACACGTATCTGCCTGAAATACATGAAAATCATGATACATGATTTATGGAAATATGAGATGATGATATCTATACATGAAATTTATTTAATGAATACGTTCATCCATGATTATATATTTGTACACCTTGAGTGTACTACTTGTGTAACGTTGATATTTTTAATGATTTAATGAATAAAGTTCCGACATGGAATAATCTGAGCTCGAGATAAATTATTATGAAATTGAACTTGAAATACAAGGATATGATTTGTGCATGTTACATGAATGCATTATGTGAAAAGCATATGAATATGGAAATCTGATTATTGTTGAGCCCATATATGTTTCTTGATGTTATAGTGGAATGTATAACTAACACGGGTGATGAGGATATGTGTTAGGGCTCGTGATTCAATTGACTGAATATGCCTTGTATGTTTATATTGAATTTAAATGAATGGTAAGTTTATTACCATGTTATACGGACTTACTAAGCATAATATGCTTACTCTATTTTATTTTCCTTATTTTATAGTAATTCGGAAGCTCGTTGGATTGGAAGCATTGGCGGAGATCACTCACACTATCCATCGGCCCATCTTGGTATATATGGTAAATTAATTATGGTTATAATGGAATGTATAGGTTAATTAGCCAATGTTGGCATGTAAATATTTAGGTTATAACTAGCCATTGGAATGACTAGTGATGGACATGTATGGTATATGCTTGAAATGGTTGATTGATAAAAATTATATTGGCATATTGATGATCGAATTAAGTTAGCATATTTGATAAAATATGTATATAAGTGAACATGGTAATTTAAGTAAATTTGTATACATGGTTATATGAGGTATTTCATGTACATATAACAAGATCCAAGTCCATAGATCCTATGAGCAAATAAGTTATGGAAACATCCAAAACATCATGGACATATTTATGCAACAAATCTACCATATTGCCTTTATTTCTCCAAAACAAAAGCAAAAAAATAAACAACTACAAAAATGCTAAAGTCTTGCTTGGATCACTCCCTTGGTACCACACCACTCACACCAAAGCCCAACTAATCTCCAATGGTATAAAAATGAGTTTGTGAGCTTAAACAAGCTCAATAAATGTTGAAACAACCATAATGTATACACAATATCAAAGATTAAACAAGAGCATGCTACAACACATTCACAACCATATTCTAAACAAGTCACAATAACATATTCACACTCCATTAAATCATTAAACTGGTATGTACTCTCACGTATAACTACACCCATCTCTTATTCAAATAATTTATTTTACAATAATTCATCAAGGCTAACAACATATACATGTTTTAATAACTCACAAGTGTAGCTCATATATTCACATGCATTCACAAGTAAAATGAAAACGACCCAAACAATAATTACATATGTAATTTACTATGAGAACATACTAACATTTTCAAGAAACTTAAATCAACTCATTTAGCATATTATTTACACGTTTATGCATCCATCCCACATCGTATTATCACAATAAATAAGATCACATTTAAATGATATTTTGGCACTTGAGGCTATGAAACATAAAAGTGGGTTATGTCACCACACGTCGGATACATGGATCTCCAACACACCAGTTGACTCGTAGAGTCAAACATATCCTAAAAGCGTGGCATTTAGCTAACACTCTCCAACACACCAACATATCTCAATGAATGAAGCTTAACTCAGATTCCCTTATCTCTCCAAACTGCCCTAGAGCCTCAATACCCGAATACAAAAAAACAAGGGTGAGTACTCACAATCCTATGGCATGCCAACTATATCCAACAGTTTCAAGAGATCACAAGGCCAAAATATCCACAATTACACAATTTTAATTATTAATTTAATGCACATCAGCTCTGTTCATATTCATTAATTTACATTACAAAATTGTACACATTGCATGCTTATCGAATTTACATTTAATTGCACTTTAAGTGCCACAATAATGCTCATTGAGCCAACACATATCCAACCACATATGTGTGCATTAAAATTAGTACATCATATATCATAATCAAATATTCTCACATATTACCTGTCATAATAATATTACATTCCATAATTCAACACATATGTACTTACCAAAATACGACTCACTTCCGTTGCATATTTGCATTACTAGCATATCATTATCACTACTATTTGGTGTAACACCCTATACCCGACCTGGTCGCCGAGCTTGAATATAAAGTTGCCACACCACCGTCTCACTACTTGTACGCTACAATGTTCACTATTTTAAAGCCGACACATGACATTCATAGTATTTGCATAGGTTTTAAGACATACATGCATTAAACATCATGTTGGACATACATCAAAAGGTATTAAAATAGTTAAACATCCATAGAGACCATTTAGGAAAATGTTCAACATAAGTACGTAGGTATCGATATTGACCCTTGGGTATCGATTTTTTTTTAAGTGGTACCGATACCACCTCAAAAATCAATATCAAACTTGCATTTTGTTTCTCGCATAAAAAAATAGACTGTCGAAAATTATCAATACATGTCATAGAGTATCGATATATTTACCCTGAGCATTGATACTCGAGCAAAAGTATCGATACCAAATTACACTATTGATTTCCTACACTATCAAAAATCATGGAGATATCGATTTTAAAACCCAAATATCGATACCTCTACTCTAGACATAAAAAATACAACAATTACAAACATATAACTCATACCAATTACTATCTAATCATCATGCATCATTTAATTCATCAAATGGGCACCAAAATGTCCAAATAACATTCCAAACTTCATAATCATGACTGAGCAAGAAACCAATAATTCAAATGTAAAGTCCATAAGTCATTTTTTTAAGTAATCCTATATAAGATTGCAAGTTTCCATTTGCATTTTCATTTTTGGAAACTTACATTCATTTCCAAATGATTTCATTTATTCATTTTGGAGAAAACCATAATCATTCCTGAATATTTCTCATTTCTCTTTTTCTATTCATTCCATTCATTTCTATTCAAACACACAATTCATTTATGATTTCAACGAGGTAGTGGAGGGACTGATTGCACATATGTGGTTAAGGCTCCATTGATTTATAATTAAGTTTTAGCTTTTCGCCTATTAATTTTAATTAATTATAACCTCATGTAGTCATGAAGTCATTCTACTATAGTATCAAGACTCAGCTGTCCTCAACGACATACCATTACGAAAGCAACTATTCAGTGCTCGTCCAATGATCTTGTCATAAGTGTGTTACCTTCATAGGATATCCTTAATCTCTTCAGGATAATATCTATTCTCCCAATATGTTATCTAATGGTAACCATTACATCTTGTTGCATAAAAAGTCAAGCACTATCAAATAGTGATTAAGTCATCCATCACAAAGACGAATGACCTATAACCACATTTACTTTTCATCAACCATGTAATGCAAATGAGAGGATATCATTTACCCATGATTTGGGTTAATTCGACTGTTATAAATCACACTACATACTATAGAAGCCATACACCTAACACACCAGCTTTTGGTTCCTTTATTTGAATTTAGGTTTAAACTTACATCAAAGTGTATAGGTCACACATACATAGTCTGCCATCCACTCAGGATTTAGGTATGTCACACTATGAATGTCACAAGTGAATAAAACCATAAACATGTTCAGGATCTATTCTGCTTAGGTTCTATTCGATCTACTGTCAGTCCCGTCAGCCACATCTATGTCATTATCTTCTGGGAGTTATCCGCTTTGATGCCCAAGATAAGGCATCTCCCCAATTGGACTTGATAGATGACTTGTTATCTTTTCAATAGGTTTGCTCATTTTTTATTAAACTAAGGAGATATTTAGGTTCATCTATTAATACAAACTATCTTTTTGTACTACAATTCGACCACGTAATACCACTTAGTTTTAGTTAAATATTAGACAACCACTGAGCAACATTTGCTTGCTTTGCATGTAAAACCATGTGAGGATAATTATACAAAGTATATTAATGTAATTAATGAATTTATTTTATTAACCAATCTGTTCAAAAAATTAAAAATGAATATTGATGAAAATACTACACTTAGGGAACCATATCTAACATGTTACAGTTCCTAATATGGTTCTTTCTCCCCTTGGTTCTCCTTCTCCACCAAAACCACCTATAAAAGACACCTTTGGTGTGATTGTTCAACATGGCCCTCTTGAAGGTACAAAGAAAAACATGGCCCTATAGAAGACACAAACGTTGTTTCTGTGGCGCGAGCACCTAAGTATGCAGAAATTTCCTTATTGCCATATTGAGGTAAGTAGACAATGAAAGGATTCTATGCCTCAAGAAGTAAAGGAGCGCGTTTTTCCTTTTACATCATCCATCATTGGGAAGAAACCATATTTGAAAAAGCTAATATTATCTCTTCAACTGGCCTTGGATGAATATGGTATGGTAAGTGTGGGGATTGCTGAGGGTATTAGCGAAGAGGAGGTAAGGAGCATAGAATCTGAAAATGCTCATCAATCCACCATGAGGGTTCTAAAGAGAGATCGCAAGCTACACAAGCACTTATATGAAGAAAATAAGAAACTTGTGGATCAAAATAAGAGGTTACAGGATCGCCTCACTTTCACTGAAAAAGATATTGAAAAATTTCATGGAGAGATTGCAAATAAGCGAGTTGATAAGGATGTTTTGAAGGTGACCATAGAGAGCATGGATGATTGGCATGAATTGGCCATGGTTAATCTGGTGAAGAGTCATGAAGAGGCTTTGGAAAAGTATAAGGCTGATACTATGCAAAGCTTTCAAGATTATTTGTTAGATTTGAAATCTAACTTCTTGCTACATACTCAAATGATTGGTGGTCCCTTTGATATTCACATCAGGAGCTCACCCCCAAGATACTAGTGCTAACTCATGAGTTCTTTGTATCCATTGTACTTGTTGTTTTTATCTTGAAATGAAAAGAGGTATCGTTGCTTGTTTAAGAAGACTGCATAATTAAGTGATCATCATGAATGACTTAAATGAACATAAATTAAATGGTGATTAGGAACCATTAGATTATTCAACCTAAATTGGATATGAAATAATCATATTTAAGTTTCAATCGTGAATCAACTTAATGAAGGTTATGCAAGATCGCAAATCAATAAAATTAGGTTATGATCGTAAGTTTAGTAGTATTAATAATATCACCTGTGATCTTAAATTAGCAAGTTGTTTGGAGTAGTGATAGAAAATCAACTAACTTAGAGAAAATTGTTCATGATAGGAAATCAAATAAGCCTAGACTATGACCGTAAATCAATAAGCCTTAATAATATCATTTGTGATCTTAAATCAACAAGTTGTTTAGAATAGCTATAGAAAACCAGCTAACTTAAATAAAATTATTCATGATAGGAAATCAAATGAACTTAAGTTGTGATCACAAATCAACGAGCCTTAATAATATCAGTAGTGATCTTAAATCGGTGAGTTGTTTGGAGTAGCAATAGAAAATCAGCCAACTTAGAGAAAATTATTTATGATAGGAAATCAAATGAACTTAGGTTGTGATCGTAAATCAGCGAATCTTAATAATATTAGTTATGATATTAAATCGATGAACTATTTAGAGTAGCTATAGAAAATCAACTAACTTAGAGAAAATTGTTCATGATAGGAAATCAAATGAACTTAGCATGTGATCATAAATCAACGAGTCTTAATAATATCAGTTGTGATATTAAATTAATGAGTTGTTTGGAATAGTAATAGAAAATTCGTTAACTCAAAAAATTGTTTATGATAAACAAACCAAAAAAACATTTGCAAAGAGTGTATCTTTATTGAAAAAGAGAGTAGAACATTCATACATAATATTTCTTTTTCAATTGGGGTAGCATGAGGAAGACCAGGGTAATCCATTTTTGTTATTCTATAAGCTCTACAACCTATTTTTTCAACAATTTTGTAGGGTCCCTCCCAATTAGGGGCCATATTTCCTTATTGTGATGCTGGGAAATTGGCTTCATATTTCTCAATACTAGATCGCCCACTTGAAACTAATTGTTTTTCACTTTAAAGTTGTCGTATCGAGCGACTTATTGAGCTCGTGCAACATTATTGATTTATGTTGTCTCCCTGACTTTATCAATAAGATATAAGTTGAGTCTGATAGCCTCTTGATTAACATTTTCATCAAAATGAGATGTCTCGTGGGATCTCAAGCCTATCTTAGTAGGGATTGATGTTTCTGCCCCCATATACCTGTGAGAATGTTGTCTCTCCAGTTGTTGTGTAAGGAGAAGTACGCAGGGCCCATATAATTCCTGGTAGCTTCTCTGACTAGACACATTTGGCATTATCAACCTTTTCCTTTAAAGCCATTAGGATTTTCTTATTCATTGTCTCTACTTGACCATTCATATGGAGCATTTTTACAGATCTTTGAGCGAGAAAAATCTTTAGGTCCTTACAGAAGCTCTTAAGTTTTCCCTAGAATTGGGTTCAATTGTCTTTTATAATCAAACGTGGAATGTCCAACTTGTAAACAATGGATTTCCAGAGAAAAGATTTCATTTGTCTCTCTATGATTGTAGCCAAAGCTTCAGCTTTTATCCACTTACTAAAATAGTCCACAGCTTCAACTATGAATTTTTTAAGTTGTGGCTACTGGAAACGGACCTAAAATATCTCTTCCCCAAGTTGCAAATAGCTAAGGATCAGACATCACTTGTAGAGGCCCAGTTGGTGATCACTGCACTTGAGCATGTTTTTGGCAGGAATCACAAGTGCGAACCATATGATGTGCATCTTTCTATACAGTTGGCTAGTAATACCCCTGCCTAAAACCTTATGTGCTAATAGTCTTCCTCTCAGGTGATCATCGCATATCCTATCGTGTATCTCTCTCATAGCATATTCAGCTTCAATGGGATCGATAAATCTCAAAAATGGATGGGATTAACCTTTTTTTTATAAAGTATACCCTTTAACATGATATATCTTGTAGCCTTATGTTGTATTTTAACGAGCTCTGTTTTGTTGAGCTGGTGAGTTTCCCCTTGCAGAGCTTGTATTATGGGGTCATCCATGTTTCCTCTTGACTCATACTAGACACTTGTTGGGTGTCACAACTTAGGGTGGCTCTATGTTCTGACAAAATTTTCCTCGATAGTTATAAAGGACGCTAACTTAGATAAAATGTTAGCTTTGGTATTCTTTGTCCTAGATAACTATCTAACCTCTGCCTTTCCAAATTGGGTGAGTAGTTGAGAAACTATGGTATGATACTTCTTTAGAATGGACTCTTTTACTTCATAGTCCTCATTCATTTGTTTTGCTACCAACTAAGAATCAGTGTATATTATTAACTCCTTTGCCCCTAACTGTAGAGCTAATTATAGTCCAAAAATTATTACCTCATACTCCGCAGTATTGTTAGATGCCTGAAAGCCAAAGGAGAGTCCATACTTCCATTCATTCTCATCAAGTTCTATAAGGAGAACACCCACTCTAGTTCTCGTGTTTATTGTTGAGCCATCCACATTAACTATCCAGCATTTTGGCTTCGCAGTTGAGCTAGTTTTTCCTTGTGATGAGCTAAGTACTACATCTTGTATAATCAATAGAAACAAAAATTTAGAACCAAATGTATATTTGTAACAAAATATAATGAAGCAAAACGAGTACTTGTCAGATAAAATTCCAACAACCAAAGTGACATACTATCGTACCATTTATGTAAGTAATAGTGTTTTAAATTCAAAAGCTACCTGTAGGGTCTAGCGAACTGTCAAAAGAACACTCCACTATGAAATCAACTAAGATATGAGCTTTAATTTTTGTTCTCGAGGCATACTCTATTCCAAATTCTGCTAGCTCGATTCCCCACTTGGTCATTCTACCTGAGGTGTCTACTCTAGACAATATGTCTTTGATGGGTTGATTTGTTATGACTATCACGGGGATGGGCTTAAAAGTATGGTCACAACTTGTGAGCTACCACTATTAAATTGAAAATAAGCTTTTTAGTTTTTTAGTACCTTTGTTCACCATTCTGCAACACTTTGCTAACATAGTACATTGGAAATTGGCGAACCCCTTCTATCCTGGCTAAAGCTGTTGCCATTGTTTCTTTAGAGGTTTCCAAATAAAGAGTCTCCCCCACTTGGGGCAACATCAAAAGCGGTGTAGATGTGAGGTATAACTTGAGCTTTTCAAAAAAAGTCTGACACTCCTCTATCCAACTAAAAGAAGTTCTTAAGAACTTAAAGAAATGTAAGAACTTGTTTGGCATTATAGAGGTTGAACTTGATTACCTTCCCCATTAGGCATTGAATGTCATTAATAGTCTTTGGGGGAGACATATCTAGAATAGCCCGAATCTTCTCAAGGTTCGCCTCTATGCCTCTTTTTCAAACTAGGAAGCCTAAGAATTTCCTTACTCTCACACCAAAAGTGCACTTATCTGAAATTAACTTCATATTTTAGGCTCGTAGAACAAAAAAAAAAGCTTCAAACAAATCCCCAATATGCCCTTTCAAAGTTGAACTCTTTACTAACATGTCATCTACGTAAACCTCAACACTGTAACCTATCTGCTCTTTGAAAATTTTATTAACCAAACTCTGATAGGCTGAACTTGCATTCTTTAACCCAAAAGGCATAATTCGATAGAAGAACAAGCCCTTTTCTATGACAAATGTGATTTTATCCTAATCTTTTAGAACCATGGAAGCTTGGTTGTACCCTGAGAACGCATCCATGAAACTCATGAACTTGTGGCAAGATTATGCATCTACCAGTCTGTCAATCGAAGGCAAAGGAAAACTAGCATTTGGGCAAGTCTTGTTAAGACTAGTAAAGTCAATGCACATTCTCCATTTTCCATTAGCCTTATTCACCATCACAACATTTGAGATCTAGTCCGAGTATGCCACCTCCCAGATAAATCCTATTGAAAGTAGTTTACCTACCTCTTGTCTAATGGCCTCCACAACCTATAGATCAAATCTTCTCTTTTTCTACTTGACTGAAGATCCACACCAGACATGCCCACTGTTGACCATCCAAAAATCTCTGTATTCTCCCTCAAGTGCTGCACTAAGTCTTCCTTTTCTTCTTCTGCTATTGCTGATGATATCCTTACCAACTTATCTATGTTACCATAAAATAATTGCAAATTTTTTGTGACTTATGTTGCTTCTGGCTTATGAATATTTTCCTCACTTCTAACATCTAGGCTATCCAAATCTAGAACCTGGCTAGCCACCTCTACTTGTTGTGAACTCTGACCCTGTGGCTCCTCTCACATTTTTGCTTAATTGACAACATATGACACTTTCTGGATGTTTGCTAGTCAAAATTCATGAAACTTATCCCCATCCTAGTAGAGAATTTAATCTTCATACATAAGTGGCAATTATCATTTTAGCCATTCTCATAATAGGACATCCAAAAATGGTGTTGTAAGTCATTTGATGGTCTACCACAAAAAATTGAACATATTCTGTGATGGTATGTTCGCCATCTCCTAAGGTAACAGGCAGAGTAATACACTCTTTCACCTCAACTAGATGGTTCGCAAAAACCATACAAAGGGATTACCTTCTTCAAAGCCTACTCTTTCAACCCCATCTTATGATATGCATCCCAAGTCAACACCTCAATGACACTTCCACTATCAATCAAAATTCTTTTAGCCTCAAATCCTACTATAGTTATTGATATGACCATAAGGTCATTACCTTCCTCATCACATACAGAATCCTCATCCTCTTCATTAAATTCTACTTTCCACTTCTTTTGTTGATGCAACCTCTTCGGTGAACTAACTGATATCACACTTCTAAAATAATCATTTCTCTTTGTGTTAGAGGTCGCCCACTCTTCATTTATACCAATTATCACATGTATTGTACCTCTAACCTTTTGTTTACCTTTTTGAGTGGCTTGTGAACTCTGACCTGATGACGAAGCATCTTGAGCCACAAAATATTTTAGCTTGTCATTTCTAACTGTCTTCTTTATAGCATCTTTCAAAAAGAAACAATCCACAGTCTTATGCCTCTTGCCATTGTAAAAATTACATTTGTCTCTCGAATTGGTTCTTGACTGACTGCATGTGGAGGGCTTAGCAGAATGCCTAAACTCTTGACCTAATTAAGAATGTAAGTACGTAAAGCATTTAAAGGAGTAACATACCTTCTATTGTGCTCACACTGAGGTATCTGAAATGCCCTTGATAATTTATTATGCAAATAGTTCCTCTGTTGTCCCCATCTTGTACATGCAAACTCTGAGAAGGAGGACTCTGCTGGCTGCGCACACCCTAAAAACCCCTAAATTGTATGTCATCTCTCTGAAAAGTGTTACGAGCTGCTCTTTTAATTTCCTTTGCCTTAGCGAACTTATGCACCCTCTCAAAAAATTCTACCAAACTCTGTGGCCTATTATCAATAAATGAATATTGCACATCCTTATTTTGGACTCCTATGATGAAGGCATCAATGACCTATTGGTCCTCTAGGTTCTTTGTGTTCAACATGGCAACATGGAATCGCTTGACAAAATCCTACAAAGATTTTCCATCCCTCTATTTCACTGACATCAAACCCATAGAAGTGCCCATTATGTCCTATGGGCTCGAAAGCTTCTCAAAAACATTTGTTTCAACTGTGAGAAGCTTTGAATAGAGCCCTGGGGCAAGGATAAATACCAATCATTTGCTCTTCCCTTGACAGTTATCGAGAAAGCTTTACACTTTACCGCATCTGTGGTCCCTAATACATTCATGTAATCGTTATACTGCATGAGATGGGCTCTAGGATCCCTTCTACCTTCAAATATCTCTTTTTGCATTTTAAACTCAGATAGTAAGCTCACAACTACTACTTCTGGAGATAAATGGTTGTTAGAACAGATAATTAGTCTATGTCTTGTACACTAGGGTGTTACGCTTGAACATCTCTATGCAAAGCATCCATCTTATTTTGCCATGGCTTTGCATGTGCTCCCACAACCTCCTCCTAAAGAGGCGTGGCATGGTCTTGAAGATTAGAGTATTCAAACTACATCTTTCTCCTTAAATCTTTGTTCTGTCTTAGCAACTCCTACTAAAACATTTGTTGCTGTTCAAACCTAGCACTTTGTTAAGTCATCTATTCCTTCATTGACCTCAACTACTCCTATAAACCAAACAATTGTTGTGGCGATGCTCCCTGATCATATAGAATTGACAGACCTTGAGCAAAGGGAGCATTGAGATCGAAGGAATTGGAGGCACCTACTTATCTTGAGTTGCCCAGATTTTTTAGTTGATTAGCAAACCAACCAACAAAAAGGTCTATTTCATTGGGTCAATTGTCGGTGCCAAAACCACCTACCTAGTTCGATAGGAACTGCTGGGGAAATTCTCATTAGGGTAAGTCATCTTAGTTTTCTGTATATCTGAATATCGAAAGTTTGTCCACGCTCACCGCACTAAATTATTGAGTGTTTTTGTGTGTTTGTTCCTATCAAAAGTATTAAATTCTCTATTTATGATACAGTTACTATTCATGGACGTTGTAGGTAGATCCCCATGCATGCCAATATGTAATCTATTCTAAGATTGACACGTGTTTTATATATGTTGGTTCACCTGCAGGGTGGTGTGAACCCACACCTTGCGAGCTCATTAAAGGACACAAACACCTTACGTGTGAACTCAAGGTGTGAACAATGTAGGCTACGGGTTGGAAATCGATTAGGTAATCGAGTAGCAGGTCGATAATGACAAGTACCACAACATATATATATATATCAATGATGTTAAAACCAAACCAGACCGGCCGGTCGAACCAGCCGAATCGAAAACTGATTAGTACATCAGTCCAAATTAAGTTAAAAAGCCAATGACCCATGAAGCGAAGAAAATTGTGGTTAGACCATAAACCACAAATCGAATCAACCAGAAAAAATCTATTAAATCAATTTTTGTAATCTTGGTTAAAACCAGTGTTTATCTCTCCCAACCCAAGAAAACAGAACAAATACAAATGAATTAAAATAACCAAACAAAAGGTCGGGTACTGCTTCTTTGCACAAAATTAAACTCTAATCTTCTAAATTCTAAACAAAAGAAAACTTTGGTTGCTGCTTCTTTTGTCTCACTTCTATCTACTATTATTTTTCCATTTGCCCTTGTTGTCGCCGACCATTATCTCAAACCGCAACCGCCACCATCAAGGTTAGATATGATTGTTGTTGTCTGCTATTGTTTCTCCATTTGCCCTATTTTATTTTGTTTAGCTTTAGTGAATGAAAGAACATGGTGAAGATGGAAAATAGAAAGGCTTTTGAATGTATGAAAGAAATTATTTCAATTTTCTTCTCTCGTTTTGTAATTTCAAGGCAATGATTATTTATTGCTTCTCCTTTCATTTTGTTATCTCAAGACAAACTTTTTTTTTTACTTTTTCTTTATATGCTTTTTTTGACAAGCTTTAAGAGTAAAAAAAAAATCTTTAAATTAAAAAAAATAATTAAGCCCTATTTTTTTTTATATTTATTTGAGTACTTGAATTTTCAAAATTAAACTTTTCAAAAAAATGCAATTAAACCTTTTCTTTTATTTTGCACTTAATTAAGTACTTAAACTTTTAAAATATATCAAAAAGGCCCTCAAACTTTTTTAAAAAAGTAATTAAGTCCCCATTATTTTTTTTTTGCACTCAATTGAGTACTTGAACTGTCAAATATATCAAAAGGTTAGTTGACTGTTAACTTTAACAATTGACCGTTAAAGTTTACTGTCCCTAATTTTTTCCAGTTAAAACCACCCCATGTCACAACTACGGTGTGACATGTGTCAAAAAATTATAAAAAATAAAAATCAATGAAAATTATAAAAATTATTAAATTTTAATTAAAAATATAAAAATATTTAAAAATTAGAAAAAAAATATTATAAAATGCATCAAAAAGGTCCTTTAACCATTAACTTTAACATGACCGTTAAAGTTAACGACCCCCATTTTTTCCAGTTAAAGCCATCATGTGTCACAACACATCATGACATGTGGCGAAAAATGATAAAAAATAAAAATAAATAAAAGTTAGAAAAAATATAAAATGCTTCTTTTAGTACAATAATTTTTATAATTTTTTTTACGAATTTTATATTTCTTTATGTTTTTTTATAATTTTCTTACAACTTTATAAAATTTTATAATTTTTTTTCTATATTTCTATATGTTTTACAATTTTTTTTACAATTTTAAATTTTTTAAATAATTTTTAAATGTTTTCTATTATTTTTATTATTATTATTAAAATTTAATAAATTTTATTGAATTTTATTTTTATCATTTTTTGCCATGTCACTTTATGCTTGTGACACGTGATGGCTTTAACTAAAATAAATTAGGGGCAATTCAAGTATCCAATTGAGTGCAAAAAAAAAAAAAAATCAGGGGCTTAATTGCTTTTATTAAAAAAGTTTGAGTGTTTTTTTGATACATTTTAAAAGTTCAAGTATCCAAATAGTATAAAATAAAAATAGGGACTTAATTGCTTTTTTTTTTTTAAATTGAGACTCTTTTACACAGCTAAACCTTTTTCTACATGAGACAAAGACAATGGATTGTGGCTTGATTTTATTTTTTAAAAAATTTTCTCCGTTTCTAATTTCTTTTTCAGAATTTTATTTTTTAATATTTGAAACATTGATATATATACAAGTATAAACTATAAACATCATTCACTAATAAAAACTTAATTCATTTGTTTAATTAATAACAGGTGAGGAAAGAGAAGATAGGGGATAGAATCAATGTATTGCAAAAGCTGGTTTCACTGTATGGCAAGGTGAGAGAATAAGGCACAAGGTTTTTTGAACTTGTTGATTAATTTTCTTCTAGTTTGGAAGGCTGCCATTTGACTGGAAAATGCTTTGCAGACAGATACGACATTGGTGCTTGATAGAGAGTCAATAATTTTGTTAGAGTTGTAATTCTGTTAGAGTTTGTTAAATGTGGTTAGCTCAAGCAGTTAGCTAGCAAGTGCTATAAAACAATGAACAGAGAACAAATGTAAGGTGAGATTCATTCAAACAGAAATTAATTTTTTTCCTTCTTCAATCTAATGTGAAGTTTTTACTAAAACTCTCTTCAAGAAACTCAGATCTAGCTATTAACTATACCTCCCATCATGGTATCAGTCGCTTGGTAGTCCTGGTCATGACCACCACACACTCTCTCGAGTTTGGTTTCGTTGAGCCTGCTGAGTCTCCCTTCGCTGGCGACCAACTTGTTAATTCGTTCCCTCGTCATGATGTGATCAAACTTGATAGCCATACCTTCGTTCAGTGGCAGAAGCAGGTGCATCTGATTGTATCTGGTTATGACTTGGCTGGCTTTCTTGATGGTTCTATCACTCCACCACCACGGTTTGTTCAAGCTCCGGATGGAGCTCTTGTGGCTAATTCAGCAGCGTTGACCTTTACTCAATAGGACAACCTTTTTACCTCCTGGCTATTGTCCACAATCAGCTCGTTGTATCTATCCTCTTTCACCGATGTGCAAACTGCTTCGGATGTTTGGGCAACAGTGAACACCATTTTTGCGATGAACACCAGTGCGAAACAGTCCAGGTCGTGGCACGAGCTTCATTCGTTATGCAAAGGTAACCTCTCAATCACAGAATATGTTGCGAAAATCAAGAGCATCTGTGCTATTTTGCATGCTTCTGGATCTCCAATCTCTGAGATCGAGCGTATGGAGATCCTTCTCCCAGGCGTTCCTTCAGAGTTTGAAGCCGTTGTTTCTACGGTGGCACTTTTTTCGACTTCCTTACCATTTTAGCGTATCGTAGATGCCCTTCTTGAGTGTGAGAGACAGTAACAAAGAGAGGTGCATGAGGTGGTGCTTGCAGCAAATCTTGTGGAAAGCTCACCTGCTCCGACGACCATGGATTCCTCTCGTGTGGCCGAACATTTTCGTGTGGTCGTGGGAGAGGCTTCCGGCCATGACTACAGTGCCAGATATGTGCGCGTTATGGCCACGTTGCTCAAAAATGTTATTATCGTTATCATCGTGATGATAATAACCCGGTGGCGGCTCCGCAATCTCTCCATGACGACGATGGTATTAAATTTTTGAATTCCTTTCGACCTGCTACTTTGGACCACAGATGGGGTTTTTCACGTGGGAGACCTAGGCTGGACAATAGCTTTGGTCAACAAATGCATGCTATGGGTCAACATAATCACATGGGGCCATTGAATTATCCTCATTTCAATCATGTCAGGCCCTTCCATTGTGACCAGCCAAATTTTCATCAAAGTGGGCCGCATGATCATGGTGTTTTTCCTCCTACCCATTATCCACACGTGCAACGACCTTCTTTTAATGGGCCGAATTGTGGTGGACCAAATCAAGGGCATCCAAGGCCACATGCTCCACTTTTACCACCTAGGCCCAATTCTAACAATGTACAGCTTGATTCCTGTTTTGGCGTAGGGTCGCCTGCTGGGATTTCTGATGGTGTTACGGTTCCATGGTGTACTCGCGCTCGTGTTTACTCCGGGTCGGATCCTTGCATTAGCTTACCTTGATTAGGTGATCTTCATCCATCCGATTACTATTAGTCTTCTGATTCTAATGTCAACACTGCTCAGGCTGGGTCTCATGGTGATGGAACTGACTCATATATTCCCATGCCAGTGGGTACTACATCTTGGTATCTTGACTCGGGTGCAAGCAATCATGTGTGTCAGGATCCATCGGCCCTACGTCATGCTATACCGTATTCAGGTACTTCTGCTCTCATAATGGGTGATGGCACCCCTGCTTCGATCATGTCAGTAGGGCATAGTGCCTTACCCACTCAGTCTAAATTACTGCATTTGACTAATGTTTTATGTGTACCAAGCATCAGAAAGAATCTTTTATCAATGTCTCAATTTGCTAGTGATAATGATGTGTTTTTTGAATTTCACCCAACCTACTGTGTTATTAAGGACACAATAACTCGGAAAACCTTACTGACGGGCCACATTCGTGATGGATTATACCACTTTCCGGTGCCCGTGATGTCCACTCAGTCTGCCGAAGCTCAAGCTGTTGGTCCCCCTGTAGTTCAGAATAAGTCCACAGATTGTCATGTTTTCTCCTTATGGCATAAACGTTTACGTTATCCTTCTAATTCTGTTGTTAAGGCTGTCTTAGATAAATGTAGTATACCTTCAAATAACAACTTATGTGATGCTATATGTACTGCCTGTCAAAAAGGAAAGTCTCATAAGCTGCCATTTTCTGTTTCAGCCACAGAATATAGTGATCTTTTTACATTGGTTGTCTCTGATCTTTGGGGACCAGCATCCGTTACTTGTGGAAGTAATTGGTATTATGTGTCGTTCGTTGATGTTTTACTCGTTTCACGTGGATCTATCTGCTTCGCTGAAAGTCTCAGGCCTTGCAGTGCTTTATTCAGTTTTAGCAGCTAGTCAAGAATCAGTTTGGGACCACTATTAAACAATTTTAGAGTGACTGAGATGGAGAATATCGAGCCTTTACGCCTCTTTTAACCTCTCAAAGAATTATTCATCGACTGACGTGTCCACACACCTCCTAAAAAATGGCATTGTAGAGCGTAAGCATCGTCATATTGTTGAAATGGGACTCACTCTATTGGCTTAAGCACATTTGTCTATAGAATACTAGGGTTATGCGTTCTGTTGTGCGGTCCACCTCATCAATCGACTTCTCATTCCAATACTAAAAGGATGAACTCTGTTTCAAAGTCTTTATGGACGTGAACCCACATATGATCACTTGAAGGTGTTCGGGTGTTGTTGTTATCCCCATTTACGGCCTTTTATGACACATAAGTAAGAGTTTCGTTCTCAACCATCTACCTTTTTGTGGTACAGTGCTCAACATAAAGGGTACCAATGTCTTCTACCAAATGGCAACATCATTGTCACACGTTATGTTGTGTTTGATGAAAATCGATTTCTATCCGCTGAATCTCCATCTGCAATAAGTTTAATGGGCCCCGATCAGTCTATTTCTACGTTTGTTCCTATACTTCAGCACATATCATCTCGCCCGATAGAGCCTGCGTCTGCTCAACCATCTTCGTCTTCTCGTCAACCAGTGAACTGTCCCGGTAGCTATTCCCCTGCCGCAGCACAATTAGGGGTTGGGTCTGATCGGCAGCCGCAGGGTTCTTCTGTGCTTGGTAATGATGGCAGGCTCTGCTCCACTGACTTTCATGAGTTCTCTTTTGATCGTCACACAAATCTTGAGCCTGTAGTTAATAGTCACCCAATGGTGACTCGATCAAAGGCTGGGATTTTCAAGCCCAAAGCGTTGACAGTTGAAGCTTTGGAACCAGCTTCAATTGAGGAGGCTCTTTCCACTCCCGAGTGGCGTGAGGCAGCTCAGGCAGAATATGATGCCTTGATACGTAACTCCACCTGGGATCTTGTTCCTCGACCTTCTAATTGTAAAGTAATCGGGTGTAAATGGCTCTTCAAGGTCAAGAAAAACCCGGATGGTACTATTGCTAGGCGGAAGGCTTGATTGGTTGCAAAAGGTTGCTCTCAAGTTCCTGGGTGTGATTTCAAGGAAACCTTCAGTCCAGTAGTCAAATCGGCAACTATTCATGTTATTCTGGCTATTGCTGTCTCTAATGGGTGGTCCTTACGGCAAGTTGATGTGAACAATGCTTTTCTGAATAGGGATCTTGATATTGTTATTTTCATCCATCAACCTTCGGGATATGAACAGTTTGATTCGGATGGCAAACCTCTTGTTTGTCAATTGAAGAAAGCTTTATATGGTCTTCGGTAGGCCCCTCGCTCCTGGTTCGATAAGCTAAAACAGTTCCTCCTCTCGGTCGGTTTTGTTGCCTCCAAATCTAATGCATCTCTATTTGTTTGGGTAATATCTAACTCCAGTCTTTATGTACTCGTGTATGTTGATGATATTATAATTACTAGAAACTTGTCAGCCTCTATCGACTGGTTTGTTCAATTGTTGCATAGCGAGTTCTCGCTTAAGGATATGGGAGATCTGCATTATTTCCTCGGCATAGAAGTGATTCGGGTTTCTGGTTGTCTATATCTTTTTCAGAAGAAATATATCCGTGATATTCTTGCTCGTTGTTCCATGATCCCAGCAAAAAGTGTTCATACTCCTATGGTCAGCTCATCTTACATGTCCAAAACTGATGGAGAATGTTTAGCAGGTCCTACTGAGTATAAAAGTCTTGCGGGTGCGCTTCAGTATGTTATGTTAACCAGGCCTGATATTGCTTATGCCGTAAACCGGATTTGTCAGTTCATGCACAACCCTACCACAGTACATATGGTGGTGCTCAAACGCATTCTGCGATATCTATGTGGCACTGTTGATTTTGGCCTAGTTTTTCGTCCATCTGATCGGTTGTCACTAGTCGGGTATGCCGATGCCAACTGGGGTTTAGATTTTGACGATCGACGCTCCACATCCGGGTATTGTGTGTATTATGGTCAAACACCTGTGGCATGGAGCTCCAAGAAGCAGCAAGTAGTGTCCAGGTCCACGACTGAGGCAGAATATAGAAGTCTGGCTGCAGCCACAAGTGAGGTTACTTGGTTATTATTATTACTTCAAGAACTACAGATTAAGTCTGATGATACCCAGAATATTTGGAGTGATAGTTCTAGTGCAATGGCCGTTACAGCCAATCCCGTTTTACATTCTAAGTTCAAACATGTCAAACTTGATCTATTCTTTGTCCATGAGAAAGTTGCAGATGGGTCTTTGCAAATTGAGGAGGTTCCTGCTTGCGATCAAGTGGCTGATGTTTTCACTAAGCCACTGTCTGTTACTCTGTTTTCTCAGTTTTGATAACTCCTTCAGGTCTTACCGATTAGGAAGATGGATGCATGATACAGAGTCAGTAATTCTATTAGAGTTGTAATTCTGTTAGAGTTTGTTAAATGTGGTTAGCTCAAGCAATTAGCTAGTAAGTGCTATAAAACAATGAACAGAGAACAAATGTAAGGTGAGATTCATTCAAACAGATATCAATTCTTTTCCTTCTTCAATCTAATGTGCAGTTTTTACTAAAACTCTCTTCAAGAAACTCAGATCTAGCTATTAACTATACCTCTTATCAGTGCTCTATGAAGCGATCGGTTATATCAGGTTCCTGCACGACCAAGTTCAAGTCCTATGCTCATCTTACCTGCAACAACACCTACATGTAAGCACAATACCACTAGTTTCCATTGATTTCATGTTCAAACATTTAAACACAAATAAACATGAGATTCTTTATTTTATATATACCCAACAATATCCAAACCTTACGTTGTGCCTTGTTCTCATTGATATCTTATGATCTTGTATATTATTACTAGACTTCATAGAAATTTTTATATCATTTTGATGCAAATCCATGACCAAGTCGACAAAAGCACTTAAGATGAATTTGTAACATTTCTTGTCATTCAAGTTTAAATAACAAAACATAAGCTCTCCCATGAGATCCCAATCAATATTTGAATTATGTTTCAGCATCATTTCTACCATATTTTGCATTGAACGTCGAAAATTATTATGCAAGTCTAGAGGATACGTTAACACCGCGATGCATTCATTCACAATATTGCTCAGTGACTTGACAGTGGCCCCATCACCCTCGACGATGCCATTGCCATCCCAATCAATATTTGAATTATGTTTTAGCATCATTTCTACCATATTTTGCATTGAACGTCGAAAATCATTATGTAGGTCTAAAGGATACGGTAACACCATGATGCACTCATTCACAATATTACTCAGTGACTTGACAATGGCCCCATCACCCTTGACGATGTCATTGTCATTGGCAATGATAGTTTTATTGATCGAAGTTGATAGCTTTGAGGTTGAATCCATGTCCTTCGACATCAACATGGTTGTGGTGGTGGTAGTCTGAATGTTGGACAAAACACGTTAGCGAACAAAAATATAAATATAAATAAACAAATATTTATATATAAAATAAAATATAAATTAAATAATACTAGATGTTGAGGCCTATTTTACACAGTTTCCTTAAGACAAATTCGACCGCTTTTACAATACTTGCGCACAAGGTAGAGTTTCAAGCGTAGTCATTCAATCACCTTTCAAGTGGGTTCTCATATATATACACATCTCACACTTGGTATTTAACCAATGTGAGATCTAAGCTTTTCTTTTCCTCAACAAATATTTTCAAGTAACTTACATTGAGCATCAATTTCTCATTCATCACTCAACCATTTTGAGCATATGATATACCATTGTAAAGGTCTCATGGAGAGTAATATAAAACCATAATTTTATGATTCAACTCTCTACCTTTATCAATCGAAAATATGCCTCAAAGTTTTTAAAAATTACAATTTTTCCAACACCGAGCACTGTTGTATGCCTCCTCAACATGTGAACCCGGCAACATTGTCATCACAAAGAATTTGTTAGAGCCACAAAGATCAAAGGAAATATTAATAAACCTTGGAGAATCAAGCAAGATGCTACTGGTGCCTTTTACTTCATAATCTTTTGATCTAACGTCACTTTTCTTTTCATTAATTTCGCCATTTTCTTACATATACAGTGAGTTGAAATTCTCAAAGAAGAAACGATCAACATTAGCAAGTATCCCATATCATTTATGTTTCCTTGATGACCATTATTTTTGACTAGGTTTACTGCAAAAGATAGGGTTTTCAGTTTTTGTTTTCATTCTATCTCCGTTTTGCTTTCGATTCTAAGTTTGAAAATCCTTACTGCTTTTTCTTTCGTGTCAACTGAGTGCCATGTGAGATCTTGTCGGAGAAGAAGATGATGATGGTGGCAATGGTGATGGTTGAAGAGATGATAAAGGATGGTGATGATGAACAAATGATAATGAAACAAAGAAAACAAAATTATTAGAATAATTGTAACAATTCGTTTTTCAGTAATATCGAAAATCGTGGTTTTGAAATTTTGATTTTTGATAATTGATTCATTAAATTTTATTAATTAATATTTATGAGTCTATTTTAATATTATATTAAATTTTGGTTTGACAAATTTATTAATTAAATAATAGTTAATGTACAAGTGTTTTGACCTTAAAATCAGTATTGTGAAAAATGAAGTATCAAGACTTCGATTCTATAAATCGAATTTGTAAATGTTTTTATTAAATATTTATGAAATTATTATATAGATTAATTAAATTTTGGATAGCTAATTTTATCACATTAGTGATTAATTGAAGTATAAGAATTAAATCGTAAGAGTGGTAAAAGTTTAATTGCTATGAATTTTTAAATTGCTCAAGGACCAATCGAGTAATTGGTATGAGTAGTTGACAATGATGTAGGATTCCACCTATAATTGCTTGATGAAGATTAAGTTAAACTAATTGGAATTAATTAAGTTAATTAAGTTAAATTATGATTAATTAATTATTAATTAAAATATATAAGGAAAATTTAAAAGAAATGAAAGTGGTTCTATAAGGGTGAGCAAAACTCGAATCAATTAGAAAAAATAAAAATAAAATTGAATTTTGAGATAATCAAATAGAGTTATTTGAATTATTCAAGTCAACTTGAATAAATAATTTGAGTTTCAAGCTTGAATTGAATTTTACAATTCGAATAACAAATTGGTATAAATATCATTTTGGTCCCTATTAAGTTTGAAAATAAATAAATTGGTCTCTCTCAACAAAAATTAAAAAAAAATCAAAATAATTTTCAAAAATTTTAAATATTTATAAAAATTCCAAAATTTATATTTTCTAAAAAAAATTAAAAAGTTAAAAATTTCTAGAATAATAATTCTGGAGACTTAAATAAATTAATTAATGATTCAAGTTTATCATACTAAATATATAGGGTTTCAAATTTATGTGCTTTAAAATGGAATTAGTTATACTATAACAGGATTTTAATTTGACATGTTTAATTTTTTAATTTAACTCGAACAAATTCACTCGATTTGACTCAACTCAAATTTCATTTCACTTGAATCAATTCGAAAAAAATTTCAAATTGAGTTAGGATGATAAAATAGGACTTGTTAACTCGATTAACTTGAAATTTTTTCGCTCGATTTGATCAAACACTCACCTATGAACAAGAGAAAATAGGGTTTCAAAGTTTTAAGCTTTCATCCCTTATTTTGGTAAGCTATTCAATTAATTTTCTTATAATTTTTATGATTTTGACATCTTGGAAGCTTAATTTACTTAGCCCGAAGACTATTTTACAGAACTATTAAAGTTTATAAAAGTTCCATTGTTGAATCTTGAAGCTTTTGGTACTAAATTAATAGATTTTAAGTTTAGATATGAAAAATGATTACTTTGTAAAGTGAAATTTGTTAGTTTTGAGTATAGGGATTGAGGTGTAAATATTTTGAAATTTAGATTAAATTTCTATAATTTTAAATATTAGAGGGATGTATAAGGATGAAATTGAGATCAGTTTCAAAATCGAAACTCAAATTTAAAAGTTATAAAAAATTCGATTTTAGAGACTAAATTGAATAAAATACAAAAAGTGAATATCCGGTAAATAGAATTGAACTAATACATATTTATAGTATGCTATTAATTATTGTTTGGAATTGATAATTGAATTAAAACTATCATTTAAATTGAGATTTAAACTAATAGGAAGATATTTGCAGAAATGGAAAAATTACAGATTAATGACTGACATGTTGTTGATTAAAAGTTTGTACGGAATTTATTATATTAATTTCAGTTAGTAAAGTGTTTTAATATCTTGTTTGTTACCGAATTGTTAAGCACAGAATCAGTATTCTTCTTCCTCTCGATTTCTTCTTTCTATTCTGTCATTTCTCTCTCAGATCTTTTCTAGTTGCATGAGTAACTTCCACTGAAAACTGTTGGTGGTAGTGTGGAAGAAGACCAAGAAAACGAGAGTGAAACAAAAAAGAAGAAAATTTAGAATCCATCTTCCTCATTTCACCACTTTTTTTAAACAAGATTCTTGTGCTTTATAACAGCTGAGTTGAATGGCAATTCCCCCCGTACTTTTTTATTTATTTCATGCCATAACCCTTTAGGTACTATTAGTTTGTAGCTATCGACGATGGGGATACAATATTTGGAAAGCAGAAGGAAGAGGAGGCTGTTTTTCATATGGTTTTCTTTATAGAGTTGGTATCCACTAGTACTACTACCCAAAATGAGCAAGTTCAAACCCAGTTGAAGCTTTTGAACAAGCCTGCTGTTAAATCCATCAAATTCAGTTTCTTGTATTAGTTTTTCATTTTCTCTCTCTCCCTTGCAAAACGCAAGCAGAGTGTAAGTTTAAGGCAGACTCTCAATAAAGTTCGGAGATAAAATCACAGTAAAAAACAATACTGGACGTGGAGGGCCGGACCCCTCAACAATAGTGTTGTTATTAATTGGACAAATGCTAGGGATTAAATTTCAAAAGTTTTAAGAATATAAGGATTGGGAGTAGAATTAGGCCTTACAGTTACAGATATGATATAAAATGAAAAGCAGGTGAGAATTATATGTGGAGGAAAGGGAAAAGAAAAGGAAGAGTGTCAGGGGAAATGGAGGCTTCACTTCGTTTCGAAGGCAAAGCGGCCGTTTGTGAGTGCACCAGTCTCGACCACAACACTTGAACATCCTCGCATGTGCTTTTTTATTTAAATAATCCAAATAATTTAATTAAGTATTAAAATGATTTATTTTTTAATTAAATATTAAAATGACCTGAAATTTACATTAAAAGTTGATTGAGTCAAATTATATGGCGCCACTAACTTATCACGTCAGCAGAGAGTATTAAAAAATTAATTTTTTGGTGGAGCCATGTAAAATGACACCACCTATATAAATACTATGGAAATACTGCAAGTTTTGGAAAAATGGGAGACTTCAAAACAATTTTCTTTTTTCCAAACCAGACCTGGCACCCTTCTTTTGCTTTTTTTTTTTTACTTTTTTTATTAATTCTTGTCTTTTTCTTTAAATTTTTTTTCTTTTTTAAGTTTTTTCTTTTTTATTTATTTTATTTATTTTATTTATTTATTTTATTTATTGTTATTAATTTTAAAAAATTTAAAATGTATATTTAAAATGTTTTATAATATATATTTTTAAAATTTTAGATATTATTTTTAAATTTTGAATATTATTTTTTAAAATATTAAATATATATTTTTAATAATATAAAATATTTAAATATTTTAAAGATATGACCTTTCAAATTTATTATTAGTTTTTTAATATTTTAAATATTACTTACTTTGTTTTATAATATTTTAAATTATGATTTTTAAATTATTTTTAAAGATATTCGGCTTTTTAATAAAAATAACCCAAAAAATTTAATTAATTATCAAAATGACCCATTTTTTTAATTTGGCTCCACCAACTTTTACTGTAGATTTCAGGTCACTTTCGTGTTTAATTAAAAAATGAGTTATTTTGATAATGAATTAAATTTTTTGTGTTATTTTTATAAAAAAACCAAGACATTCAAACCATTTTTTAAATTCTATTTAAAAGTTAAAAAATAATATTTTATTTAAAAAAGTGAAATTTGAATTAATTAAAAAATAAAAAAAGATTTATTTGTTAAAAAAAGATTTATTTGTTAAAAAATAAATTTATTTAAAAATATATATATTAAAAAGTAAAAATTTAAATTAAAAGTTAAAAATATATATTATAAAATCACATCATGTCAGTAATGTGACTAGACATGAAATTAAATATTAAATAAAAAAACTAATCTTATATAAGTGGGGTTTGGTCCCCCCTCAGAAGAAAGAAAAGAGAGAAAAAAAAGTTAAGTTAGTTAAATTTTTTTTTTGTATTTTATAGTTATTGTAATATAATAATTATTTATATTGTATTTACGTGTTTTTTTTATATTATGTAGATATCAAAATGTCTTCTGGAGATACGAATCACACTTCATCGAGGATTGACGAAACTGTAAAATTAATTATGAATTACATAAAAAAATTGTTTTAGTTTCTCTTTTTTTCCTTGCTAAACACTACTTTGCTCAACGTGTTTTGATTCATGAATGTGATCTCTATTTAGTTGTTATTATTATTCCTTTTTAACTATTTTCTTGCATGAAATTAATCTATATGTGTTGGTTATAATTTTTTAATTTTAGTACACATTTATAAATTTATATATTAATTTTTTAATTTTAGTACACATTCATAAATTTATGTATTTAATATATATTTTTAATAGATAAAGACAAAAAAGATTTTCTTAATAGATTTAAAATGCTTAAAAACTTAAAGAAATTAAATATATTAAAAAATGTTATGTATAGCCAATTTTAAAATTTTAATATATTTAATATATTTTTAAAAAATTAAATATATTAAAAAATGTTAAGTATAACCAATATTAAAATTATAATATATTCAATATATTTTTTAAAAATATATTTTAAAATGTTAATATATTTAATATATTTTTAATAGGAAAAGAGAAAATTAATTTTTAATATATTTAAAATTTTAATAAATGTAAAAAAATTTAAATATATTAAATTTTTAAATATGTTAAAAGAAAATGTTGAGTATAACCAATTTTAAATTTTTAATAACTGAATATATTTAAATATATTAAAATTTTGAACATATTAAAAAATTTAAGTCTATATATCATATGTAAGATAAAAGTTCTCGTATGTAAGATAAATTTTCGAGTTTGAATATGCCTAGTTTATATTATATGTAAAACTCTATATATTATTATAGATATCAATTCAATAAAAATAAGTTTTTTTTATTTTTATATTTTACCCATACAACCTATAGTTTTTTAGGATATTATTATTATTATGTACTTTTTGTTGTTATATAGTTGCCTTTAGTTTTAATGCTTAACTATGATTAATATTTTATGACAAATCTTCATTCTATTATTAATATATTATTACTTATTTAATTTAACTTAAATAAAAAATACTTTGAATGGCTACATTGGTATAGTATAAGTGTGATGTTTTTGTTTTCTCAACCTTTCAATTTTAGTCTTCAATATATAATTTTATGTTTAAATTATATAGATAATTGATTTATCATATTTTATAAAAAATTTACCATACAGGATGGTTATTGGGTTTTGAGGTCGTGGTTTCATTTTCCCAAGTACGATCTGGACGAACGGATCATGCCATACTTACAGATGGTGGGATTTGGGGACGTCGCATTGATCCGGAGGTTTGACCTGAAGGCGAACTTAATATCCGCCTTGGTTTAGCGGTGGTGTACGGAGACCCACACCTTCATTATGCCGTGCGGGGAGTGCACTATCACATTGGAAGATGTCGCTGTGCAACTTAGATTACGAGTTGATGGTGTTGTGTTCACGAGCCGAAGCAATATGTTGGAACCTTCAATACTATGCCACAGATTGCTTGGACGGTCCCCTAATGATGGGGAACGGAATTTCACATGCTTGACATTGAAATGGTTGACAATAAATTTTAAGGAGTTATCGAGCACTGCCACTGAGTACAAGGTGATGTGTGCTGCGCGAGCCTATATTATGCAGTTGATCGGGGGGTACTTATGCCAAACAACACGTTTAATAGGGTCCACTTAAAGTACTTGCCTCTATTGGAGGATTTTTCTCATGCTGGTAGTTACAGTTGGGGATTAGCAGTGTTGGCCGCATTGTACTATGAGCTTTGTCGAGCAACAAAACATAGGGTTAGTAACATGGCTGGTTGTCTAGTTCTGCTACAGTCTTGGGTTTTATACAGGATGCCGTTTCTAGCGGCTATTAGGCACCAACCATATTCGTGGCCATTTATAAATAGGTAAATAGGTAAAAACAAAATTATACTTAACATTTAACGACTCATAAGTATGGATAATATTTTCCAAATTTTAACTGCTAACATGTTTGTTTCGATTTCAGATGGGTCACGTCTCCGAGAATTGGTGCGAGCCAAACATTAATCATTTACCGCCAAATGATAGAGGCGTATGCTGGAGAGAAAGTAATATATATTTATATGGTTTAAGTAACGTTGATTTAACTTATCCACTTGTAGTATGTGATGTGACTTGACTCATTATGTTATATTGTGTAGTTCTTGTGGATGCCGTATTCTGCAATGAACATTGCAACCATTATTCCTCAGTGGGTTCATGCTGAAGCCCATATGTGGTGCATTAACACGCCGGTGCTCAACTTTTCAACCATTGAGTGGTACAACGATGATCGAGTTATGCGACAATTTGGGTGTAGACAATGAAGTCCACGGTAAGACCATGAGGGGGAAACATACAACAGATTGGAGCGTGGAACATCAATCTTTTGTAGCACTATGGAATGCCCGGTACGACAAGTGGCCTGAGATGCACTCGTGCATGTTTAACTTTAGTCCCTCGATTGAATACATGCAGTGGTACATGACTTGATGGCGTGTTTATTTATATGGTGGACAACTTATAATAGTACCGGGTCACGGCTACAGACGTGGAAATCAACCTATGGGGAGCTAGAGGATCAACATATGGCGGAGCCCAACTCGGAGGACCAACCTTTGAACACATCGGACCAATAGGTTGACGTTTTTTGTGATGAGTCGCAGAGCAGTTCATATCACTCGGACATCGTCGGTTCAAGTTCATATCACCCAGACATAGGCGGTTCAAGTTCATATCACCCAGACATAGGCGGTTCGAGTTCATTTCACCCGGAGCAACCACCGATATCATTTGATATGTTTGGTAATAACATGTACTCCACCCCGCCTCAGGCCACGTTCGATCCAGCTGCCGGTCTTCCTGATGTGTACAGTATACCCTAATGTCCACTCCGTCAACGAAGGCCCGTGAATCGCTATACCTCGAACGACTATACCACTCCCAGTTCTTTCCAATTTTAAGTTATGTAAATTTCAAGTGTTATGTAATATTTCTTGTATTAGTTTAGGGTTCCACAACTTATATATGTCTTTTTTATATAATTTATAATATCTTTTAAAGTATTTAAAGTTGCAACTGTTAATTTTAAGTAAAAACTTAACACTAAATAATACAAACTTTATTTCTAAGAGATCATAAAATGCAAACATCAGGTACAACATTTAATTTCTTTCAGACCGTGAAGATTGACCAGTGTAGACGTTTCCATGGGGACATTTACTCTAATTATGGCCAACTGTTCTACATATGGTGCAACATTTTGGATCGACTTGTTCTCTTATATCCATGTCGTTCTGAATCCTCATTGTTGTCGGTCTATCTTTGATTCTCCTACTTAGTGACCGATCTGGCAACATCTCAAACACAGGCGGTTGCACTTCCCATGTTGATACATCCTTTAATACGGGGAACTCGTGTAACACCCCTTACCCGAGACCTTTGCCGGAGTCGAGTTGTGGCATTACTAGACTTGACTACTAATTCGGGGCATAATAATTTAAAACTGTCCAACTGCGTTATGCTGACTAAATTGACCATAACTCGAGTTACAAAACTCAAAATTTAGATCCGTAAATTTTCCTTGAAACTAGACTCATATAAATTTTTACCATAATTTTTCCAGAATTTTTCATGTGGCCAATTAGTACAGTTTATTCATCAAAGTTTCCCCTATTTCACTGTTTGATGATTCTGACCTATCTTTACAAAAACTCAGTTCTCTCATTATAAAAAATTTCAATAATGTTCTTGTTTATTCCAATCAAAAATAGACTCATTAAGGATTCTAATCATATAAACTATGCTCCATGATTATTTTTGTACAATTTTTAACAATTTTTCCAAGACAGAACAGGAAATCACGAATTCATTCAGAACAGGTTTCACTAAAATTTAAATATCTCATAATATAAAATTTCTTTGCCTACTCGGTTTCTTTCATATCAAAATAGACACAATAAGCTTTAATTCTATATCTTATTCACTTTCTAATTCAATTTATCCTATTTTTGGTGATTTTTCAAAATCACATCACTGCTGCTAACTAAAAACTATTTCATTGCAAAATATGATTAACTAGTTTATAACCGAAATACCCACATACAACTCATACTGTCCATGCATTTTAATCATTTATGCAAATTAACTTATACCTAAAACATTCGCGTAATATCATAACATCATCGGTTTATTAACAAAACACAACTATGGTTCCATATAATCGAGTGTACCATTGGTTACTTACCACAACACCTAATTAAAAGGTTCATTTCATAAACATACATTTCCTTATCAAATACGATTAAACTTCTATTAAAGATGCACAAACATTACCAACATAAACCGACATTTGTATCAAAAGCACAAAAGCATACTTAACTAAAAAGTTAGCCATATTCGCATGGCTATTATATACATGAACCAAAAGTTTTCATCAAAACAAAGACAAAGTCTTTCCTATACATGCCTTCACTCGAAAACCAAAATGAAAGAGTACCAAAATAGTTTGATAGTGTGGACGACTTTCTGAACGATCTCGACGGGCTTGTAGCTTGCACCTAATCTATAAGACAGAGGAAACATTTCGCACAAATAAGCTTACTAGCTTAGTAAATCCTAAGCTCCTAATAATATAACATTCAAACATTAAACATTTAAATTAAAAATAATTCCACTTGTATGTTTGTAATCACATTTACTTTCAAGCTTTCAATTCCATACCTATATAACATATAAATTCATAGAACAATTTCTTTTTAACCGAATGCTTATATAATCAAAATATTTACTCATAATCCAACCTTTCAAAACCAAAATGTCATTATATAACCAAACGTACAAACATTCATATACTTAAAGCTCAATTATTATCATATAGCATCACATACACAAACTATCCATGTGGCCGAATATACCTGGTCTTGTATACACATAAAAGAAGACCAAAACCACAATATTCATATCATTCATTTATAAAACCAAGAACACATATTATAATCATATATATATATAAACTTCATTTGTAACACATACAATTTGTAATAAATAACTGAGTTACTTGCTTACCTTATTTTAAATAGGTAAGAAGTTAATTCATACCTTACATGCTTACTCCGAGCCATTAACTCAATAAATTAGCTTTAATTTGCCTTGAACAAAATTCGGTTTCTCTTTTGTAAAACACATCACCGCATCAAGCTGCTGGGCGTAAAAGCCCGATAAGTGACACTGCACAAAGCTCTCAAGTAGGCGTAAAAGCCCGATAAGTAACACCGCACAAAGCACGCTAGCGTGAAAGCCCGAAAAGTAACACCGGCACAGAGCCTGCTAGGCGTGAAAGCCCGAATCTTATCAATGTAATTAAACATTCCAAACACACTTCATAACTATTATATATATAAGTCCAATTCAATTGAGCTTGCTCACATTAAACCAATAAAATCATTATATCATTATACCATCCAACAATTCACATCACATAACCAACTTTAATCATCAACCTAGTATACCTAGCTATATACATTCGGCCATGATATAAATAGGTACTAAAATTCATCAATTCTTACTATTTAATATAGTCATAATTAGTTCTTTAACACATTTTAGCTAAAGGACTTACCTCGATTGTCGATAGATCGTGTAAATCGGCTATTCGAGAACCTTTGTCTTTCCCCGGTCCAATTCCGTTTTTCTTTGTTCTTGATCTAAACACATTAAAATTAACCCATTCAAGCATATTTCATCTCAATTTAATCCAAAAACACTTAAATAAACAATTTACCATTTTGCCCCTAGTGTTTCCCATTTTTACAAATTGGTCCTATTTACACAAAACACAAAATGTTCAAAATTTCCCAACACCATAGCTAGGCCGAATCTTCTCCATAGCCATATGAGTCCATGCATTTCATTTATTTGTCATTTTAAACCTTCACAAATTTATTTTTCTCAATTTAGCCCTATTTACTCAAAATCACCAAAAACTTCAATACAAAACTTGTAAATCTTTAACATATATTTAATCTAAAACCATCAAATATCAAAACCATCCAAGCATGTTAATGGTCAATCCTATGTACATAATATTTTCAAAAATTTAGGCATGGGTCGGGTAATATACGGCAACGATCTCAAAAACGTAAAAATTATCAAAAACTAAAACCGACCATACCTTAATCAAGCTTTCCTAAGTTGCCAAAACTTAAAGCTCTACAATGGTGTTTTCTTTTCTTACATTCGGCTATGAGAGGAGGAAGGTGATGATGGCTTTATTTTATGTTTGTTTAATATATACACTAACATTATTTCTTTATAAAATACTAACATAACCTTATATATAAAAAAATAATTAAACTAACATATATAGATAGCTAACTTGGCCCATTGCCATTCCATCACTATGGTCAATGGGCTAATTGCCCTTTAGGACACCCACTTAAAAGCCACAAGCAAATTAGTACCTTTCACTTTAGCATGCAACTTTTACGCTTTTCTCGATTAAATCCTTTTTATCAAATTAAGCAATTAAACGATAATATTTTTCTACGATATTTTCACACACATTAGTCCACATATAATAAACATAGAATATAATATCAAAATATTTCTGCTCTGATTCATGGTCCCGAAACCACCGCTCGATTAGGGTCAATATTGGTCTCATTATAACTCTCCTCTTAAGAATTTTCGTCCCTCGAAAATTTTACCGTTAAACAATTTCTGTATTGTCGCCTCATTGAATCTTCAGGCTCCCACGTAGCCTCTTCACTTTCGTGTGTCTATTCCATAATACTTTTACTAGTGGAATCTTCTTATTTCTCAACTCTTTCAATTCCCGAGCTAAGATACGGATTGGTTCTTCATCATATGTTAAATCGGATCGGATTTCAATCTCGACGGTGTGATCACATGAGACGGATCTCGATCTCAGACTTCATAAGCATCAAACGTGAAATACATTGTGTATCTTTTCTAACTCGTAGGGCAATTTCAATCTATAAGCCACAGTGCCCAATACGCTCGATGATTTCATACGGTCCAATAAATCTCGGATTCAACTTGCCTTTCCGACCAAATCGAGTACTTTCTTCCACGGAGAAACTTTTAAGAATACACGATCTTCGACCTGAAATTCAATGTCCTTACGTTTCAAATCGGCATAGGACTTATGACGATCCGGCGCGACTTTCAAATTTCCTTTAATAATAACTACCTTTCGCTCGTCTCTTTAATCAAATCAACCCCGTATCTTATTCTCACCGAGCTCACCCAATATAACGGTGTGCGGCATTTTCGCCGTATAAGGCTTCATAAGGCGCCATTTTTATACTAGATTGGAAGCTATTATTGTAAGCAAATTCAATCAAAGGTAGGTATCGCTCCCACGCACCTTCAAACTCGAGAACGCAACACCTCAACATGTCCTCAAGTATCATAATAGCTTGCTCGGGATTGACCGTCCGTCTCATGGATGAAAGGTCAGACTAAAATGAAGTTTAGTACCTAAAGCATCTTGCAATTTCTTCCAAAACCGCGATGTGAATCTCTGGTCTCTGTCTCAAATAATAGAACTCGCACACCATGCAACCTCACAATTTGCGACACATACAATTCAAAGAAGTTTATCAAGTGAATAGTGCAAAGCGTCTCGGGTACAAAATGAGCCGATTTAGTCGACTATCAACGATAACCCACACAAAGATCTTTCTTACTCGATGTTATAGGAAGATCGGATACAAAGTCCATTGTAATTCTATCCCATTTCCATTCGTATCATGATCGGTACCAAGTGGTCCGAGGGTACCGATGCTCACTTTTTCACTTGTTGATGATTAAACACTTGAAACAAATTCGGATATATCCCGCTTCATGCCGTGCCACCAATAGAACTGCTTTCAAATCGTTATACATTTTCGTACTACCCGTGTATCGATAGTCGATCGCTATGAGCCTCACTCGAATCATCTCAGATCAAACCCGAGTTCCTCGGAACACACATTCGGCTTTTATAATTCAAACAATCATTTGCATCAATCTGAAAATCTGATTCTACACCCTTTTCACACTGAATTCGACTAGCAATCAAATCTTTGTCAACTTTCTATGCATCACAAATTTGTTGAATAAACATCGGTCTTGCTTGTAACTCAGCTATAATCGAACCATCACCGGACATAGTTATCTGTGCGTTCATTACACGAAGAGCAAACAATGATTTTCGACTTAATGCATCTGCAACAACGTTAGCTTTTCTCGGATGGTAGTCAATCACTACTTCATAGTCTTTCAAAGAATTCTAACCATCTCATGCGTTGTCTCAAATTTAGATCTTTCTCGAGTCATCAAATATTTTAGACTTTTATGATCCGAATAAATGTGACATTTCTCGCCAAATAAATAGTGACGCCAAATTTTCAATGCGAAAACAATGGCTGCTAGTTCCAGATCGTGAGTCGGATAATTTTTCTCATGCGGCTTCAATTGTCTCGAAGCGTAGCCTATAACCTTGCCGTCCTGCACTAAAACGCAACCCAACCCATTCAAGGGAGCATCACTAAAAATAACAAATTCTTTACCCGATTCAGGCTGAGCTAACACTAGAGCTTCGGTCAAAAGGGCTTTCAACTGCTCGAAACTTTTCTCGACACTTTTCCGACCACTCAAACTTGACATCTTTCTCGTAGTAGTTTCACAAAAGGTGTAGCTATTACAGAAAAACCCTTTACAAATCGTCTGTAATATCCCGCAAGGCCTAGGAAACTTCGGATCTCGGAAACATTCCTTGGTGATTTCCAATCGAGTATAGCTGCTATTTTGTTTGGATCCACCCAAATACCTGATGCTGAAACAACGTGACCCAAGAAACTGACATCATTCATCCAGAACTCACACTTACTAAACTTTGCATACAGTTGTTGATCTCTCAAAGTTTGTAGTACTAATCTCAAATGCTCAGCATGCTCGTTTTCATTTTTGGAGTAGATCAATATATCATCAATAAACACTACTACAAATCGATCCAAAAACTGTCTGAATACTCGATTCATTAGATCCATAAAAACAGCAGGTGCATTAGTGAGTCCAAAAGGTATAACCAGAAACTCAAAATGTCCGTACCTCGTCCGAACGCAGCTTTGGCACATCTCGTATCTCGACTCAGAATCGATAATAGCCCGATCTCAAATCTATCTTCGAAAATACTAAAGCCCCCTTTAACTGATCAAACAAGTCATCAATCCGCGGTAACGGGTATTTATTCTTTATAGTTACCTTATTTTGTTGCCGATAATCGATACACATTCGCATAGTCCCATCTTTCTTTTTGGCAAATAAAACCGGTGCACCCCAAGGAGAGAAGCTCGGTCGTGCAAAGCCCCTATCTGTCAACTCTTGCAACTGTGCTTTCAACTCTTTTAACTCAAGAGGTGCCATCCGATCGGAGCTATCGAAATCGAGTCGCCCCCGGTACTAATTCAATGCCGAACTCAATCTCTCGTACTGGTGGTAAACCCGGTAGTTCTTCAGAAAACACATCTGGGTATTCATATACAACCTATACAGATGCAATTTGTTTCTCGGACAATTTATTATCCAGTACATAAGCTAAATAAGCTTCGCACCCTTTTCTCACGTGCATTTCCAAGCTAACATTGAAGATATTATCAGAGGAAACCCATTTACATCATCGATTTAATTTCGATGGTCTCACCGCTTTGACATCTCAAATCAATAAGCTTTCTTTTACAATTCACTATTGCCTCATGTGAAGTTAACCACCCATACCCAAAATTATTTCAAACTCATCAAAGGGCAACAACATTAAATCGGTGGGGAAGCAATGATCCCGAATCATCAACGCAACCCCTACACACTTTATTAACAAGCACACATGTACCCAAAGGGTTGGACACACGAATCACAAACTCGGTAGACTCAACTAGCGTAGTCTTACCGAATACTAGAGTTTCACACACATATGAATGAGTCGAACCAGGATCAATTAGTGCAATCACAAAGAGTATCGTAAAGGGTGAAAGTACCAAGAATGACATCGGGGAGGAAGCATCCTCTCTCGCTCTCGGGCAAAGATAAGCTCTAGTTGGAGCTCTAGCCTCGCATCGAGCCAGTAGTGTTCTTCGCTCCTTCGACTACCACATACATTGCCCGAATGTCGGGTGGTCTACCTCGCACCGACGTGTTGCTCGGCTTTAATGTTCTCGAATCAGATTCGCTCTCTAGCATCGGACATTCTCTAATAAAATGATCCGACGATCCACATTTAAAGCAAGACCGATCATGAAATCTACAACTTCCGGAATGCCATTTCCGACAAAGGCTTACATTCAACTCGATTTCGTGGAACGTTACCAACACCGCCATCGAGGTAGCTCGGAGCCCACAGAGAGGTCGATCCCGCCTAGGTAGATCTCAGTAGTAGCTTTATGTCTACTGTAGTCATCTCTCGAACTTCTTGGATGTGGGATGAAAGACCTTACCCAAGATCTTTTACAAATGTCTCTAGCTTCTGTCTCACCCTTTCTTTTCTCTTTCCCGAGCTCTTCACTTTGCAAGCTCGCTCTACTAGTGTCACAAACTCTTAAATTTCAAGAATGCCAACAAACATCTTTATATCTTCATTCAAAGCCATCTTCGAATCTTTTGCACATAATAGCTTCAGTGAGAAACACACTCTCTAGCATATCTCACGAGCCCGACAAATTTCCGCTCATATTCCGTCACGGTCATTCGCCCTCTGTTTACTTCAAGGAATTCTTTTCGCTTTTTATCAACGAATCTTTGACTGATGTATTTCTTACGGAATTCATTCTGGAAGAAATCCCATGTCACTTTTTCTTTCGGAACTACTGATACTAGTGTATTCCACCAGTGATATGCAGTGTCCCGCAGTAAAGATATAGCACACTTCAAACATTCATCTGGAGTACAAGATAGCTCATCAAGTACCCGAATAGTGTTATCAAGCCACATTTCGGCTCGCTCTGCGTCATCATCATCATTGGCTTTAAATTCTTCGGCCCCAAATTTCCGGATTTTATCAACTGGGGGCCTATTATATCTCATCGGATCTATCATCGAGGGTGCTGAAGGAATCGGAGTTGGATTATTCGGGGGTGGAGGTTGGTATACAGCCGGATTAGTCTGAATAAACTGGGTAAACCACTCGTTCATCATCTGATAGAAGGCTTGTTTGGTCTCCCCCTCGTGGCTACCCGAAACAGGTCGAGAGTCTACCGGCACTGATCCATGTGCACGGTCAGGCGCTACACTCTCTATATCATCCACTACGGCTCTTTCAGGATCAGTGTCCATTTGCTATATAAAACACAGTTCAAACTGTCAGAAGTCACCACACTATCAATATATGATAAAGGCATGTATAGCTAGACTCACACGCGCTACGGTAGTCCTAGAATCGACTAAACCGTAAGCTCTGATACCAATCAAATGTAACACCCCTTACCCGAGACCTTTGCCGGAGTCGAGTATGTGGCATTACTAGACTTGACTACTAATTCGGGGCATAATAATTTAAAACTGTCCAACTGCGTCATGCTGACTAAATTGACCATAACTCGAGTTACAAAACTCGAAATTTAGATCCATAAATTTTCCTTGAAACTAGACTCATATAAATTTTTACCATAACTTTTCCAGAATTTTTCATGTGGCCAATTAGTACAGTTTATTCATCAAAGTTTCCCCTATTTCACTGTTTGATGATTCTGACCTATCATTACAAAAACTCAGTTATCTCATTGTACAAAATTTCAATAATGTTCTTGTTTATTCCAATAAAAAATAGACTCATTAAGGATTCTAAGTATATAAACTATGCTCCATGATTATTTTTGTACAATTTTTAACAATTTTTCCAAGACAGAACAGGAAATCACGAATTCAATCAGAACAGGTCTCACTAAAATTTAAATATCTCATAATATAAAATTTCTTTGCCTACTCGGTTTCTTTCATATCAAAATAGACACAATAAGCTTTAATTCTATATCTTATTCACTTTCTAATTCAATTTATCCTATTTTTGGTGATTTTTTAAAATCACATCACTGCTGCTAACTAAAAACTATTTCATTGCAAAATATGATTAACTAGTTTATAACCGAATATACCCACATACAACTCATACTGTCCATGCATTTTAATCATTTATGCAAATTAACTTATACCTAAAACATTCGCGTAATATCATAACATCATCGGTTTATTAACAAAACACAACTATGGTTCCATATAATCGAGTGTACCATTGGTTACTTACCACAACACCTAATTAAAAGGTTCATTTCATAAACATACATTTCCTTATCAAATACGATTAAACTTCTATTAAAGATGCACAAACATTACCAACATAAACCGACATTTGTATCAAAAGCACAAAAGCATACTTAACTAAAAAGTTAGCCATATTCGCATGGCTATTATATACATGAACCAAAAGTTTTCATCAAAACAAAGACAAAGTCTTTCCTATACATGCCTTCACTCGAAAACCAAAATGAAAGAGTACCAAAATAGTTTGATAGTGTGGACGACTTTCTGAACGATCCCGACGAGCTTGTAGCTTGCACCTAATCTATAAGACAGAGGAAACATTTCGCACAAATAAGCTTACTAGCTTAGTAAATCCTAAGCTCCTAATAATATAACATTCAAACATTAAACATTTAAATTAAAAATAATTCCACTTGTATGTTTGTAATCACATTTACTTTCAAGCTTTCAATTCCATACCTATATAACATATAAATTCATAGAACAATTTCTCTTTAACCGAATGCTTATATAATCAAAATATTTACTCATAATCCAACCTTTCAAAACCAAAATGTCATTATATAACCAAACGTACAAACATTCATATACTTAAAGCTCAATTATTATCATATAGCATCACATACACAAACTATCCATGTGGCCGAATATACCTGGTCTTGTATACACATAAAAGAAGACCAAAACCACAATATTCATATCATTCATTTATAAAACCGAGAACACATATTATAATCATATATATATATATAAACTTCATTTGTAACGCATACAATTTGTAATAAATAACTGAGTTACTTGCTTGCCTTATTTTAAATAGGTAAGAAGTTAATTCATACCTGACATGCTTACCTGAGCCATTAACTCAATAAATTAGCTTTAATTTGCCTTGAACAAAATTCGGTTTCTCTTTTGTAAAACACATCACCGGCATCAAGCCTGCTGGGCGTAAAAGCCCGATAAATGACACCGGCACAAAGCCCGATAGGCGTAAAAGCCCGATAAGTAACACCGGCACAAAGCACTGCTAGGCGTGAGCCCGAAAAGTAACACCGCACACAGAGCACGCTAGGCGTGAAAGCCCGAATCTTATCGAAGTAATTAAACATTCCAAACACACTTCATAACTATTATATATATAAGTCCAATTCAATTGAGCTTGCTCACATTAAACCAATAAAATCATTATATCATTATACCATCCAACAATTCACATCACATAACCAACTTTAATCATCAACCTAGTATACCTATATACATTCGGCCATGATATAAATAGGTACTAAAATTCATCAATTCTTACTATTTAATATAGGCATAATTAGTTCTTTAACATATTTTAGCTAAAGGACTTACCTCGATTGTCGATAGACCGTGTAAATGGGCTATTCGAGAACCTTTGTCTTTCCCCTCCCAATTCCGTTTTTCTTTGTTCTTGATCTAAACACATTAAAACTAACCCATTCAAGCATATTTCATCTCAATTTAATCCAAAAACACTTAAATAAACAATTTACCATTTTGCCCCTAGTGTTTCCCATTTTTACAAATTGGTCCTATTTACACAAAACACAAAATGTGCAAAATTTCCCAACACCATAGCTAGGCCGAATCTTCTCCATAGCCATATGAGTCCATGAATTTCATTTATTTGTCATTTTAACCCTTCACAAATTTATTTTTCTCAATTTAGCCCTATTTACTCAAAATCACCAAAAGCTTCAATACAAAACTTGTAAATCTTTAACATATATTTAATCTAAAACCATCAAATATCAAAACCATCCAAGCATGTTAATGGCCAATCCTATGTACATAATATTTTCAAAAATTTAGGCATGGCTCAAGGTAATATACTGGCAAACGATCTCAAAAACGTAAAAATTATCAAAAACTAAAACCGACCATACCTTAATCAAGCTTCCTAAGTTGCGAAACTCAAAGCTCTACAATGGTGTTTTCTTTTCTTACATTCGGCTATGAGAGGAGGAAGGTGATGATGGCTTTATTTTATGTTTGTTTAATATATACACTAACATTATTTCTTTATAAAATACTAACATAACCTTATATATAAAAAAATAATTAAACTAACATATATAGATAGCTAACTTGGCCCATTGCCGGTCCATCACTATGGTCAATGGGCTAATTGCCCTTTTAGGACACCCACTTAAAAAGCCACAAGCAAATTAGTACCTTTCACTTTAGCATGCAACTTTTACGCTTTTCTCGATTAAATCCTTTTTATCAAATTAAGCAATTAAACGATAATATTTTTCTACGATATTTTCACACACATTAGTCCACATATAATAAACATAGAATATAATATCAAAATATTTCTCGGGCTCGGATTCGTGGTCCCGAAACCACCATTTCGATTAGGGTCAATATTGGTCTATTACAACTCGTTACCCTAAATACGCAACGTACGTTCAAGTGTGTACACATCGTCGATATATTGTTCGGCATTCAAACTATAGGTAGCACATAGTGCAACCACATGCGCACACAGATAACGTAGTGTTTGGAACATCCCGCACTCACATCGCCTGTTTCGGAGATCAACTCCGTAGGACTGTGGCGGGATCCCCGACCGGCAATCGATACACTCTATCACTCGAAAAGTTTCCAAATTTCGGGAATATAGTTCTGCATTCATCAATCTATCCCTTTGAGCGTTCTCTTTCATGGCATCCCTAATTTTTTCGACGTACACGTGTCCTGCCTCTAACTATTTTGCTTGTTTCAACCCCATTTTTGGCATTAAGGTTGCTAGCCTATAAAATGTGGCTGAAAAAACCACTGAAATTGGCAAGTGATGCGTACGCCTCAAGACGGAGTTAATGGCCTCAACGAGGTTAGTTGTCATTTGACCATACCGGTACCCCTCGTCAAAACATTGAACCCATTTCCACGGCTCCATGCTACCTAACCACTGTCTGAGAGAAGGATTGGACCCCGCCATATCACTCTCTAACCTCGCCAACTTATGTCTAAAACAGTGTGCTTCCAGCTCGTATCCTACGTATGTATTCCAATTTTAAGTTATGTTACTTTTCGAATTAGGAAATGGACTCGAAATAATTACAAATACGAATTTAAATACGATATTTTTACCCATGTTGACAATTCGTTTGCGCCAGTCTTTGTTCTTGTACTGATTGTGGCAGTTGACAACGATGTGACGAATACAATAGACGGACCTCCATGGAACCTCAGATTGTCGAATCACAGCAACTAGACCCTTCGATCTATCGGAGATAATGCAAATGTTGTCTTGCCTGACAACATGTCTCCGTAAGTTTTGAATGAAATACGCCCACGATTCGGAGTTCTCAGACTCCACGATGGCAAAAGCAATCGGTAGTACATTTCCGTTACCATTTTGTGCAACCGTAATTAGAAGTATTTGTGTGTATTTTCCATAAAGCCATGTTCCATCAACTTGCACTAGTGGTTTGCAGTAGGGGAAGGCTCTAACACATGGATTGAAAGTCCAGAACAGTCGATGAAAAACTCTTCTCCCTAGTTCCAATTGTCCATTAGGGCCTCTATAAGGCAACATTTGCAAGTCCCCGATAGTTCTTGGGATGTACTCCACCATCGCTGAAATTTAACCTTGAAGTTCATTGTATGACTCATCCCAGTCGCCGTACAATTGTTGCATAGCCATTTGTTTTGCCAACCACGCTTTCCTATACGAAACTCTGTACTGAAATCGAGCTTGCATGTCTGCAATTAATGTTGGCACAGGAATGATTGGACTATCTTTCACTAGTGGCATGATGCAGTTGCAAATAATTTTGGCATCCAATTTCCGATGGTCTTGAGACATACGTGCGACACTACATGTATGGCACCCTTCTAATTTTCGTATTTGCCACTGTTGAGCCCACTGTATAAATGCAGCTCAAACTCGCCAACTACACCCATCACTGACTCTCCAACATTCCCCAACATATAATGTCGGTGTAAATTTGACAACCTTGTAATCAATCGACAACTTCATACTGTATTGTTTGATGGCAAACACACAGTCCGCCTTGTTCTCGAACTGTTGCCCAAGGAATAGCTCCTTGAACTGTGAATTTATCGCCAATCTATGAGCAGGTACTATATCGGTGTACTTAGAAAATTCGGATGCATGCGCTGCATCTGGATCTACGTTCAACATGTCGCCCCCAGGTTCATTTAGTAAAATAATGCCACGATTTGGGTTACTGAATGAAGGGCCGTGAACATCTTCAACCTCTTCCGGGTCTTCATCATCGATATCGTCCGGAACCTTATCAACATCGGGGTCATTAAAATCTTCAATGTCTTGATCAGAATCTTTACCATTATTGGTCATTTCTCTGACATTTGCCTCTGTGCTTATTATCACCTCTGGATGTATTTGTAAACGGGGACCGGGGGTAGGGTTGTTATACGAACTCCCACCATAATTAGAATTTTTGGGCATCTGTGATGACCCTTCACATTCTAATTGGTCTGTCCATCTAACATTAAGATCAAAGTCAAATTCATGATGTTGACTTATTGGACTAACATTCTCAACAGGCTCTAAGTCTGCTAACTCGGCAAATAATTCAATTGGTTAGGGGTTCTCACTCCTAGTCAGCCACCATATTTCCATCATAGTGCCTAAGTCATCATCATCTAACAGCTGCATCTCAAAAAATTTGAACGGATCTGTAGAGACTGGAAACTTGTAAAATAATTTGGACATCGCCCTTCCACAACGGATAGCTATTTTCACACTGATCTTCCTTTTCATTTTTGCTAGCTCCACATTTTTTTTAAATCGCAGACCTACTCTTTGCTGACCTTGAAATACACAACCAACATCACTTTCTATAATTTCACCATAAAAAATAACATACACCAAAAACACCTCATTATTCATCTTGAATAGATTTTTTTAACTCTCCTAGTGAACACAATAATTTCATCATTCTATATATGGTAGAGAACCAAGAGGTGGAGCCATAAAGAATGGCTCCACCAAAATAAAATATTAAATATTAAATTCTTATATTAAAAAAAATAAAAAAGTACACTATAAAGTGATGAAGCCATTCTAAATGGCTCCACCAAATAAAATATTAATTCTTACAATTTTAAATTTAATTTAAAAACGTTTGAATATCTTTAAAATTAATTTTAAAATTAATAATTTATAAAAATTATATTTAAAATTTAAAATATATTTAAAATATTATAAAACAAATAATAAATTTGAAAGGTCATATCTTTAAAAATAATATATTTTAAATAACTTAAAAATCATAATTTAAAATAATTTAAAAATCATAATTAAAAAATTATAAAACAAATTAAAATATACATTTAAAATGTTATAAAAACTAATAATAAATTTGAAAAGTCATATCTTTAAAATATTTAAATGTTTTTATATTATTAAAAATATATTTAATATTTAAAAATAATATTTAAATTTTTAAAAATAATTTAAAAATAATATTTAAAATTTAGAAAAATAATTTCAAATATATATAGTTAAAATTTAAAAATATATATTATAAAACATTTCAAATATACATTTCAAGTTTTTTAAAATTAATAATAAAAAATAAAATAAAATAAATAAAGATAAAGACAAAAATAAAAAAAATATCAAAGAAATGACAAAAGTTAAAAACAAAGTAAAAAAAACAAATTTTAAAAAAAAATAGAAGCAGGGGTGTTCTGGTTGCGCCATTTAAATTGGCTCCACCAGATATTGAAAAATTGTTTTTAAAGTCCCTCATTTTTTCAAAATTTTTTAAATTATATTTTTTAATTATTTTTAAAGATATTTAAACCTTTTTAAAAGAATTTTTAAAAATTTTAAATGTTTAAATATTATTAAAAATATATTTAATATTTAAAAATAATATTTAAAATTAAAAAATAAATTCAAAAATATATATTTAAAATTTAAAAATATATTTTTGAAATTATTTTATTTTGTTTAAAGATATATTTTTAAAAATATATTTAAAATTTAAAATTTAGAAAAATTAATTTCAAAAATATATTTTTAAAATTTATAAGACATAATTTAAAAAAATTAAAAATAATATTTAAAATTTTAAAAATATATATTATAAAATATTTCAAATATACATTTCAAAATTTTTAAAATTAATAACAAAAAATAAATAAAATAAATAAAAATAAAATAAGAAAAATATAAAACTTAAAAAAAGAAAAAAAATTAAAGAAAAAGAAAAAAGTTAATAAAAAAGTAAAAAAAAAGTAAAAGATGGATGTCAGTTCTGGTCTGGTGGCGCCATTTAAGTTGGCTCCACCAGAAAATGGAAAATTATTTTGAAGTCTCCATTTTTCCAGAACATGCAGTATTTCGATAATATTTATACAGGTGACGCCATTTTATATGGCTCTACCAAAAAATTAATTTTTTAATGCTCCCTGCTGATGTGGCAAGTTGGTGGCGCCATATAATTTGACTCTACCAACTTTTATTATAGATTTCAGGTCATTTTGGTGTTTAATTAAAAAGATAGGTCATTTTTATACTTATTTAAATTATTTGAGTTATTTAAATAAAAAAACCTCTTCGCATGGGCATGACTTCACATCCTTGTACAGGATGTATTTTCCTCTTCCTGCACCTCAAACAAGTTTCGCTTGATGGAAATAAATATGTAACCACTATAAATACAATGTGACCGGAAAACTTACCTCTCGTGTGGCGAGAATGAAGGCGATCCCAGAGCCTCTTGAATGGGGAGAAGAGGGAACGAAACCATCCCATTTGGAGAAGTGAGTCTGGCACTCTTAACTCATTGGTAGGTGAGGAGTTGGAAGGAAATTAAATACAAAAGAGGGGATTTTAAAAAAAAAAAAAGACAATGTAGGTTTGCTGAGAGAGGTTACTTGTGTGCTTCAGATTCTCCATGTTTCCTAATTTCCACAGCAATTATGCAATTTAATTTCAACATTCTTTGTCACTCAAGTTCTATTATTTGATTTAACCCCAAATTGCAGTAATCTCCTTGTAGGGTCATAGTTTCACACTTGGATATATATATTTATGAACAAAATATGAATGAGTCATAAAATAAGTGTGAGAAAGTTGAAACTTAATCAATTTGAATAAACCAATGTCTCCTCTACCATGAAATGGGTACGGGCTAAAAAGCTAAATAACATCAACATTATATATATTGAAGGTAAAATGAAAATAAAATATATGTCTGCCTAATTTGTCAAATAACATTTGGTTAATTACCTCAAGAAAGGATTTCATTTGAAAAGTGAAGAAGGTTTTTAGCAACCTTATATAACTTTTTCATATTAATTATTTAGCAATGATGTTTATTTAATAGAATTGGGAGAAAATGTCATTTATAGTTAACATCAACTAAATTGGAACCCAAACAAATATATATATATATATATATATATATATAAAAGACTACTGTTGAGCCATCATTGAGTGCCCGAATCCAGAGCCTTTCTTGTCCATCTACCATGTAATAACATCTTTGGTCCTCCCACACCCATCTTTCTTTCGCATATTTTTTAGCTAAGGAGGAGGTAAATTATGAACATGAAGACAAAACTCAATTGCAGATTATGAACTGATGCGAAAATAAAAGGTTTACATCTTCGTATTTTCTTTTAAAAAATTATTTAAAATTCTTCATCTTTTTGTCCAATTTTATCATTAACGTTGTTGATTTAGCATTTAAAAAAAAAAAAGCAAAATAACCTTTTTAATTAAATTTGTGAATTTAGTTCATATCCTTTAAAAGTACATGAAACTTTTTAATTTTTAATTTTAGTTTTCCAACTAAAATTCCTAAAATTTTAAAAGATAATTTTTTTAAAGAATTTCAAAAATTATGAAAAATATAAAAAATTCTATAAATTTTTAAATTTTTTATTGAAAATATGAAAATATTTTACTTTTTAATTTTTTATGTAATTATAAAGAGTAAAAAGATGAAATTTACAAAAAAAAAACTATCAAAAAAAGTTCCTATTTTTTTTAATAGGTTAACCATGACAATAGCAAAATTGTGAGAGATAAAAATATTTAAATAATAAATTTAATCCTTAAAATTTATATATTTTCATCAATATAATCCTCATTTTTTTAGTTAAATTTAATCATTAACTTATTAAAAAGTGCCAAATTATTTTTCTTTAACGAAAATACTGACTAAAACATTATTTTTCTAATGAAGTTGATACCAATTAATGTGACACCCTACTCGACCTGGTTGCCTAATCTGAATGCATGACTTCATTATATTGCTAGAGCAACTCAAACTATTTCAATTCATTTCATCAAATAACATGACATTCCATTGAGAGCACTAAATATGACACCTTCCGATCATTAGATCTGAATGCTTGATGTCATATTACGTTGTCGAAGCAACTTAGGCCATCTTAATTTATTTCAACAATTAATTTGGCATTCCATCATAACAATTTCCATACATTCACAACTATAAGCATAAACATGATTAATCAATATTAAGTGATCTATTTAAACTATTTCAGAGTTAAACGAAGTCAAATACAGAGTTAGGATTTGGATCCTAACTCAATGTGTCAAATTCAACAGTGTATCTTGAGACATTGAAGTTCATGTCTTGAGACTTGATCCCGAGACATAGCTCCCCTATTTCATACCCCTAGCTTTGATGTTTTAAGTCTTAAAGCAAGAAACAATCCACCTGACAATCTACGTACACTTCATGCTAATATTACATTATTTGTCTAATATGGATGTTTATAAATATTTAAAAAATATAAAAAATCAAAATTAAAAAAATATAAAAAGTTCATAAAAATTAAATAATATTAGCATAAAAATACACATAAATTGCCATGCAAACTATTATGTAAAAAAAAAAAAAAAACATTTTAGTTGGTATCTCAAAATCTATTTTACTCTTTAAAAAAAGTTGAGGGTCAAAATGAGCTTTTTCTTTAAAAATTGAATGCCAGATTTAACTCAAAAGAAAGAAGAAAGGTCAAACTGACAAAAAAGATATATCCTTTAGAGCGAAATTTGTACAAGATCTAAATTTTTAATTAAAAAAAAGTACAAAAACCTCTTACACATTAAACCAAAACCAAAATAACAAAGACATTAAACCAAACCAAAATAACAATGATACAATTTTGATACTATTTCAATTTTTTCCAATATTAGTACGCAACAATTAATATCAAGACAGTACCTGAAGAGCTCTTCTCGATGTTTCAAGATAACGAGGACCATTATTTGCCAACTCCATGAGTGGTAACAACAAAACTTGGTTCATCAAGTCAAATATATACTATCTAAGACTGCAAATCCAGCTGCAACCCCTCCTTCGTTCGATGATGATACCTTGGTCCTCATCAAGTAGCCACATTGGTCATTCATGATGACACTCTCCTTGTTCCTGCAAGTGCAAACTGGTGACTCTCCGGTGCATCCAAAATGAGAAATGTTGAGAGTAAAAGGGTAAAGCTTTAAAGATGTGAAAACCATTTCAAATGACATTACCAGACTCTTCATTTTCTTAAAGTATCATTTTAGATATTCGTGTTCGACACATAAAACATGGATATATAAATATGACCTTCCAAAGATCCTATAAATATAAGGAAAAACTTTGGGCATATTAAACCTACCCATGTTGGTTATATACTCACATCCAACACTTGCACCTGAACCCGAGTAACATAATTTTGAACCTTTTCTTTTCCTTTTATTCCCATTCGGGATTGATAAGTAAAGGGAATTCAACACAATTTGTATGTAAACGACACAAACTGCAGTGAAGGGGTGAAACAAACTACTAAGATATACCTTAAGTAAGCACTGTATACCCCAAGCTCTGATATGGCATGATCTTTATGACAAATGCCATCACGAATCAAAAATGTGGGGGAAGCAGCTGGGAAAATCCTCTGCATAAGTATATAAGCAGCATCTTCTTCAGACCCTTCCTTTTGCAATCGTAGAAGGGTTTCTTTCACATCATCACCATAGATATTGTTCCCTGAAGTGGGACCGAAGACTCGATTCTCAACTAAAAGAATCACAATGAAGAACAATATTTATATTCTAAAGTTTTTAAGATATAGAACCTCCTCCTTCTCTTTGGGGCTTCATGACAAATAACTCAGGTTTTTCTATTGCTTTCTTGGTGATGTCTGAGTCAACCAAACTCCACAATCCAGCAAAGCATTTCTGCAGTTTGGCGATATCCTCTTTGCTCTCAAGGAACCTACATGCATGGAGAAGAGAAAAATAAAAGACATACAACTCGAAGTAATTGTTCACTAAAAATTTAGACTAATATTATTGCACTATCAAGAAAAAAGCACGCTATAATCTTCCAATATCCTAGCTCCATAAATTTTGGAGTTGCCACTTTTTACGTTGAATAAACAGTAAATGCAATGAAGTTTTGAGATTCCTGTGAAAGGGAAAAAAGTTTCCTGCATAATTATAAAGCTAAGCAACCTCCAGTCACTGGCAATAAATCTTTCAAGAGGATGTTTCTAAGTCTAACTCAGTTAAGTGATAAATCCATTGATAACTTGGGTAGAATATTGCTAAAACATTATTTGTAGAGAAACTATAGAATTATTAACCTCTCAAGCACATTAGGTTTTGCAAGTTCTTGTTGAATCTTCTTAGTTCCTGCTAAATGATATGATATTGATGGGCACTTGATAGCTGAAGATTGCTCCATTAGCAGTCGAGCTCTCCACTCCTAAAAATTGTAAATGTAACAAACACATCAGAAGCACAAACAGAAAAAAGTTAAGTCTAATGTTGCTGTAATTAGTAAAGGTGAACACTTCATAGTGTATAAAGTCTGAAAATGACAAAATAAAAAAAGAATCCATCAAAATCATACTAGTGATGGTGTCTATTTTAGAATAACATGAAAAGCAACCATCAAAATCATGTGTCTGACAAGGAGCAAAAAGAAAAAAAAAAGTTGAATTGCTTACTGATTCTGAAGGATAGTCAGTAGGTGCATACCCTGCTCTAAAATAGATAACTGCAACTGCTTGGCCACGTCTACAGGTGCAAGAATTTCAGATATTAACACAAGAAGCTGGGCATGCTAATTCTAGAATCTAATAAGAAAAATCAACTCTATGCAGTAGTATGAAGATACATACACAAGAAATGTGCCATCAGGCAGAAGTTGGCCTTCGCTATCAATTTCAGCCAGTGTTTTCCTGATAGTTGTCACATTATATGTGATACCAAGCTAAGGAATGCAATGCCAAGTGAGCTTTGGATCAAAGCTTTCTAACTTATAATAATAATAATAATAATAATAATAATAATAATAATAATAATAATTACCATCTAAACATGTTTACTACAAAAAGGTTTTACCATATTTGTTTAACCAATAGACATAAAGATTAAAGAGGATATCTTTCCTTCAACACTGTACAAAGCCAATGCTGGTCATACATATTGCGTTCTTCAGTCTGAACAACAATCATAGCTACAGCCCTGTACACCTCAAAAAAAGATATTATAAGCAGCAACATGACTTCAATGGTTGCAGGAAGACAAGAACCATCAGGGTATATTCTTTGAAAGTTAACCTGGGGTTATTATATTCAGTCCAAGCTTTAGCCAATGCCTCAGCAAACTGCCCAGTTGCAGTGTTTCCTGGGATCCTTTTAGAATCTAAACCAAGGTCTTCTTCGTAGTCACTAAGTAGGGTCCTGCAAAATGACTAGGAATGGTTGAGAAAAAACTTGATAATTTAGTTTGCTGAACAATGCATAAGCAATTCAGAATATCTTTCAAGCTTTTGCATCAGTACACCAACAAATATTTCTATTACTCCTTTATGATGCTATATTTCAAATATTACGGGCATAATGAAAGTGCAACATTGATATTAAGTTTCACACCTACAATGTTATGTTTTTTTCAATTAAGGTTAGCAATAAACACAGGCTAATGAAATTTTCTCTAGTAATTGATCACTACCAGAGTAAAAACCCTAACAAAGAACCTTGACTATAATTATAAGATATCTATGTCTCAGATTTTTCTTCGCATGGTAAAAGAACACTGTACCTAATTCCCCGAAATTAAACTCAGTTGAAGTGACAAGAACAAACACGCACTATTTGAATGCCTTTCTCAATAAGGTTCATTCAATATGGAAATTACAGCACATAATATTCAAACTTAGGCAAATAAAAATGAAGTTATGATGGAGATACTTGGGTAAAATGCTAATTGGCTCAACCTGTGAAGGTCAGTCACAAGACAACCAAGACCAGCAAACGAAGATGAAATTGTGTTAAACTCTATTTGGAGGAGTAATTTAGTTTTCTCATCAAGCATGTAATCTGATCGATGCAAACCCAAGCGTATTTCCTGTTTCAAAAACTGAATATGATTAGAATCTTACGTGTAATAAAAACAAGGCATTGATTTCCACATTTAGAGCAAATCATTTGGCAAATATACGAAAACAAGTTAATATGTACCGATGATTGACCTTATAGTACTTGTTTCATCTTATAAAAAACATAATATCACTAAATCTTCAAAATGAATTCCATTCTTATAAACAAGTTTTACCAATCTTTAACACACCAGGGAAAGATAAGAGCTTATTAAGTAGCTTCTTGTTCTTAATAGGACCTAGTTTACAGCTTATCGCAGAAAGGAAAAATGAAACACTAGTTGAAAAAGTGACAAAGGGTGAGATGTTCGAAAGGTAGGTGCACAGAGATACTAGGAGTACATCTCAATCTGGACATTAAAACAATCCACTGCCTAAATCAAAATAAATCCTTCCCACATTATTAAAAACCAAATATCCATAAATGTTACCCACTTACCTCTTTCTTGTTCATTTCTAGTATCTTGGAATGAATGTCTAAAAGTCTAGAGGTAAAAACATCCACTTTTTTTGTCCTGCAATGTTAAGCATTGACAATATCAACTTCAAGAAAACAGTATTCTCACAGGACAAGTTGAATTATGATTCAGAAACTTGCACATCACTTAGTTGCAGTTATAAGAAGAAAGCGTGTGCATAACAACAAAACCATTGAGGGAGAGTGAGAGCATACCTAGCAAGGGAGTCTTGCAGAAACTTTCCATCTAAACTTACACGATCGATTAGTTCATTGAAAATTGGAGCTAGTTCACATGCTTGTTTCCAGTGAGATTCTGGAAATGACGTGGGCAACAAAGCAATTGGAGCGTGCACCATGCCAACACCAGGTAGTTTCCCAGATCTCTGCAATTAGACCCAGCCCATCGAATTCAAGCACACAAAAACTAATATAACTCACACCTTTACTTAGAGCATCTTTCCCTAACTCCCTAAATTCAAATTATGATGTCAACCAGATGTAAAAAAAAAAAAAAAAAATTAACATCAAAAGATGGTGACAGAATTGCCAACGAAATTCATTTCAATGAGAAGAATCCTCACAGAGTAGTGGGGATGAAAATGAACTAACAATTACAAATTAATAGGGCACAATGATTATTTCAGGACGATCATTTTTACTACACTTAACAGTTGATGGACTAAAAAGTTCCCTAAAATCAAAACGCAAACAAATTGTGCAATTTAAGTTCAAATTTTGGCTTCTCGTTCACCGAAAAACGAACATCAAGAATTAAATTGCTCCAACCATATTCTTCCTGTAGTTTTTTTTTTCTCAGTTTAACATAAAATGATCAACATGAACGCTGAATATGAGGGTAAATACAGAAATTAAAAGAAAAAAGAAGAAGTAAATAATAAAAATCTGATGTATGGTAAACCTGATCATTTCTTTCACCAACAACAAGGCCATGAAGAGAACTCCAAACAAGAGCATCATATACAATCTTTTGAATCAAGCCGTCATCAATACCATGAAGATCAACAATGGGTTTTCCTGCTGCAGCAATACCCTTTTCGATTTCCATCTCCCCAGCTACTCTCGCGCAGTTTAAAGTCCCAATTTTTAGAACAGCAAAAGGGGAGTGTTTTTTTGTGGGAAAGAGAGACTTTTGCCGGTTGGAATTGGAAAAAGAGCTTGTTTTTGGTTGTGCTATAAAAGCAGTAATACAAAGTGAGTCAACCGAACAAGAAGAAAGGGAGGAATGGCCAACACCCATTTGGACGCTTTTCCTGGTGTCATTCGGAAATACCACTAAGGAACCGTATCAGAAAAAGTACACTAGTTATGGGAATAATAATAAATAGAAATTCTATCCGTGTAAATAAAGTATTTAGAATATAGGTATATTAAATAATTAATCATTATCTTTAAAATTGATAAATAACAACATATATAATATGTATAAGTTAAATTAAAATTCATTTTCAAAATAAATATTTTTCTCACCAAATTTGTATATATATACTACTAGAAACTATATCACATATATATGTATATAAAAACCACAAATTTAGAATACAAATGCTTGTTTTAAAATAACATACAATAAAAGATATTAATGTTTGTATTGAGAAAATTTTTTCTTCTGTTTGTCGCTTGACACGGGTTTTCGCTTGTCGCTTGACACAGGTCTGCTAAAGTTCTAAGACTTTGTTTTCTTGTGAGTTTTTGCGAGGGTTTCTTGTATTCATGTGTTATGGAGGAGGAACTGGCTAATCTGAATCTGCTTGATGAGGAGAAAGATGCATTTAAGGAGGAGGCCCTAATGGTGGATAATGAGTACCAATTCTGTCTGGTGGGGCGATGTTTGATAGATAGTGTGGTACATTTCCTTTCCATGCTTAATATTATGGCTGATTTATGGCATCCCATTAGGGGATTTGTATTTCTGATCTAGGTAAGAGAAGGTACCTTTTTCAATTCTTCTATGTTGTAGATATGAACAGAGTGCTTTCTGGAACCCCCATGGTTTTTCAACAATCACTTGCTGATTTTGCACAAGAATCAATCGGAGGAATACCCCCTGTTAGTTTTGTTATCTTCAACTGAGTTTTGGGTCCAGATACATGATTTGCCTCCAGGTTTAATGTTTGAATCAATGGCTAAACAGTTTAGGAACTTCTTTGGGTTGTTTCTCGAATATGATACGTCAGTTCAGGCGTTGGGCTTTCAAAAATTTTATGCGTATTAGAATTAAGTTGGATGTGAATCTGCCGTTGAAGAGAAAAAAAGAAGGTTCTGGTTGGTAAGGACCGTGTCTTTGATGCCCGTTTTCAGTATGATAAATTGAGTTTATTTTGTTTCATTTGTGGCAAACTTGGTCATGGGGAGAGTTTCTGCCCGATCAGAATTAGATTTGAGCCTTCGAAAGTAGTTTTCGAGTGGGATATTTCTCCCCATGAGGCGGTGAGAAGAAGAACCTCAACTGTGAGTCAATGGTTGTGAGAGGGGGATGGGTTGTTTTGAAAAATAGTGGATAAGGAAAGTGGTATTGTAGGCCGAAATTTAATGGAGGATATGGATTCTCGGCGTAAGTGGAAGGGTAAGTTGGAGCAATCTTTTCCAAATCTTAATTTCATTCCTTTAGGGTTTGAAAAGGAAGCGTCAATTGTGGGAATTGACCATCGACAAAATATGGGCATTAGGGATATTAGTTGGGTTGAGACTGAGAATGGGCCTATGGATATGGTTTTGGATTGTGAGAATGATCCACTTTTGGAAGGCAAGAAATGCCAACGTTTGGTAGGAGATGTAGTAGTTTTATCAGAAAATGATATCGGGAGAGGTATCAATGAGAAATCAGCTAGCTCTGCAGGGTGGAGCAGCCGAACGCAATGAAACTTCTAAGTTGGAATGTCCGTGGTATGGGAAAACCACATAATTTTAATCAGCTTAAGGACAAATTGAGAGCCATTAATCCCCGAATTTTGTTTCTTATGGAAACAAAGCAAAATTCAAAAAAAAAAATGGAAGTGATCAGAAGGAAATATGGATTTGGGAATGGCATCGATATAGGGGTTATAGGTTCGAAAAGGGGTTTGTCCTTGGGATGGAAAGGCAACTCTTTGGCCACTCTGAGGAGTATTTCCCAATACCATATTGATTTCCATATCTAGGATAATGAAAATGGAAAAACTTGGAGATTAACGAGGTTTTACAAAAATCCCGATGAATGTAATAGATGGTTGTCATAGAAGCTCCTTAGACAATTAAGTCTCGAATAGTCTACCCCATGGTTGGTGGTAGGGATTTCAACAAGATCACTTGTTCTTTTGAGAAGAAATGTGTGCGCTTCAGGTCAAAATGACAAATGTCCAAGTTTCAAATGACTTTAGAAGATTGTGGGCTGAGTGATTTGGGATTCAATGGTAGGTGGTACACATGGGAGAAAGGAAGGTTTTCTTCGAACAATATATGGGAGAAGCTTGATCGGGGAGTTGCAAATCCAGAATAGTGGAGTCTATTTTCAGCATAATTGGTGGAGCATTTGATCTACTCAATTTTGGACCACTGCCCAGTTCTATTGGGCACAAAGGGAAGAATTCGAGATGATAAGGGATGAGCTATTAGTAATTTTCGGTTTGAGGCCAATTGGTGTTTAGAAAAGTCCTTTGAAGAAGAAGTAAAAAAGGGTTGGGCACGTTCATCTGATGTTATTCCGGTAAAGTTGGCGCAACTAGGTAGGCAGCTTCAAAAATGAAGTTGTCCTATAAAACAAGAACGAAAGAGAGGTCGAAAGGATTTAAGGGAACGATTATTGGAGCTTTATAATTTGGATCCAATAGAAGATGTCTTGGTTGAAATCACAGACACCTAATTAGGCTTGAATCTTGTAACACCCCATACCCGAGTCCGAGGCTAAGACCGGATACGAGACATTACTATACTTGAACTTTCTTAAACATGTACTTACGGACTATAAAATTTCGTTCCGAATTAAAAACTTCTCTTTCTTAGTCAAATCATACATTTCATGGGCCTACGAGGCCTCAGACTTTCGTCCTGAAACTTTCGAAACCCACCTGAAAACTTTCTCTCAAAACAGGGGTCACACGCCCATGTAACTTGGGACACGCCCGTGTATCCCTAAGACATGCCTGTGTCTCCCACCCGTGGTGGATACTGACAAGTCACACACGGCCTTGGCACGCCCGTGGCCCTAGCCCGTGTGTCATACTTTGATATACAGACTTATTCACACGATGCCCAAGCACACGCCCATGTGCTAATCAGTGTCTCACACGGCTTTGAACAAACAAAAACCCGTTAGCCCGTGGTCTATTTTGACTTAAGACACTAAGGTGCAGGGGACACACGCCCGTGTGTTTGTCCGTGTGGGTACTTAGAGGCTATCTACCAAGCCTTTTACCACCCTCATATGCATACACTTATATATCATCACATAATTTCACATAGCTTCAATATATATCTTGAATTAAAGACATTTAATCAAAGGAGAAATAAAGCCTTCATCCCACACATTAGGGAGAACTATATCCAATACAATTACAACAACTTAAGCCATCATCGATGGCTATACACAACCAAACTATAAATTCTCTTAGGCCAACACAATTTGGCTACATCAGTTAGAACTTAATCAACTTTAAAAGAATCCCTATACATGCCATGACTCATAAGAACTCGAAACACCATACCAGGAGTCTACTCGATAGTGTGAAAACATCTCCGGCGGCCTCCAACCCTAGCTGGTTAAAAACCTATAATAGATGGGAAAGAGAAAAGGAATAAGCAAATATTCTTAGTAAGTTCATCTGTATAAAACTTACAATTTCTAATATTCATTGAATATCCATGACCACAAGGTATTATAATGAATTTTCTCGTAAATTCATGGTTACTTACTCAACCACTTTTGAAGCTTACTCATTCTACCTCTTACCACATTCTTACCACGCTATAAGCTAATTGCTCGTTTAATTAGCATACATTCCTGCACTGATCACCACATGATCATATAAACAACATATCAAGCATTTTCAATGAGTCACTCATACCACTAATCTCTCGATGGTTTCGCACTTAGCCCACTATTAAATCTCTAATAGGGTGGTATCGCACACAGCCCACCAATCATTCACACTTATGGTGATTTTGCACTTAGCACACCAATCGTTTATACTTATGGTGATTTCGCACTTAGCTCACCAATCATTTATAAGCGATGGTATCGCACACAGCCCATCGATTACTAATTAATCAGGTGGTAACGCACATAGCCCACCGATAACAATATAATTGATGGTATCACACTTAGCCCATCATTAACATCAATAAGGTGATATCGCACATAGCTCACCGTTATTTTACACTCATGGATGGTAATCCACATGTATATCTTTATTTCAAATGTTCAACCGAGAACATCCTCACACATTTCTATTCCTACTTAACTTTCTACGATTCTTGTTCGCATTCATACAATGCATTAATAAATCTATTTCGTAAAACTAAGGTGTATCGATTACACATAACCCACTAGGGGTTCATCATATACTGAATTCATCTCAAATTGTTAGATAACACTATTGAGTCTCATACGTATAGTGTCCCATTAACATCATACTCAAATAGGGTCTTACTTAATTTAACATATCGATGCCATGTCCCTAACATGGTCTTATGCGAATTTTTATACCGAAGCCATATTCCAATATGGTCTTACACGGGGCCATAATTATCATCATATCCTGCTATATACATTTCCCATTACTCTTAGGTTCAATTCTCTTAACCTCTCATTAAAAGATATTTCATACATTCATAGAGTAAATATACATTCCATACAACATTGGAATATTAAATTAACTCATACGTAATTGCAACATTTGCACATGAACTTACCTCGATGTCGAAAGGCCCCAAAAGGGACTTTTTGCCCATATTTCTCTTTTCATCCGTTCTAGGTCCGAAACTCATTTTCTTTGATCTAGAACAATGAAATTAACTGATTTAACCACTTATAAATCATATTACACCATAATATACACTTTAGGCAAAAATGACTATTTTGCCCCTACACTTTGGCAAAAATACGATTTTTCCCCTAGGCTCATAAATAAATTTTTATCATACTTTCCTGTTAAACAAGCCTAGCTGAACATTTAATCCTCTTACAAGTATCCATAATTCCATCTATTTCATGCCTTAATGAACAAATTACAACTTTTGCATTTTAGCCCCAATTAGGTGTTTTCATCACAACACCTTTCACAAAATTTGTTTATCAACACCCTATCATTCATTTTATTCCATAAAAACTCTTCAAACAACATAAACTCTATCATGGTAAGTCCTTTGACTTTCAACCATATTGCAAAGTAGTCCTCCCATTAGCTAGCCTAAGCTTTGAGGACTCCAAATATACAAAAATCATCAAAAATAAACATCAAATTGACTTACTTGAATGGAGTAAAGCTTGCTGAAATTTTAAGCTTTCAAACCCCTCCCATTGCTGATATTTTTGGTTGGATAAGAAAGATAAATAAAAAGATGATAACTTTTGCTTATATCATCTTATTTTATTTATTTTTCCAACTAATATCACCAACTATTCACCATAATAAATGCTCTTGTCCCCTATGTATTTTTATGACCGGTCAACTCACTTAAACAAGGCCAATTGCACATTTGGGACCTCCAATTAAATATCCATAGCTATTTGGCACCTCTAGGAAATAAAATAGAACTTTCGCACTTTATGCGATTTAGTCCTTTTTCACAATTTAACTAGAAATCGCTAAAATTAAGGCACCAAAATTTTCATGTAGCATTATAAACATGTTATAACACATAACATAACATGCAGATGATTTTCTCTAACCTTGAATTAGTGATTCTGGGATCACTGTTTCGATTAGCCCCTAAATCGGACTGTTACAAATCTCGAGGCCGATAATGAGGAATTATTTTGGGAGAAACAAGCCCGAATCAACTGGTTGAAGAATGAGGACCAAAATACAAGTTTCTTTCATACAATAACTGTAGGCTACTAGACTAGAAATAGGATTACTGGGTTGGAGGGGGACGATGGTGGCTAGGTAACTGATGGCAAGGATTTATTGTAGATTGCCTCGGAGCATTTTGGAAGGTTGTTCACTGCTTCTAAAGCAATTGATGATGAAAGAGTCTTAAGGTTGGTGGAACAGTGTGTCACAACTAGCATGAATGAAGAGTTACTTAAACCATTTACTGAGGAGGATACTTGGCATGCTGTTCAAAAGATGACGCTTCTTAAAGCCCTGGGGATTGATGGTTTTCCAACACTATTTTATCAAAGGTACTGGCATATTGTTGGCCCTTATATTTCTCAATATTGTTTTTCTATCTTAAAAGGAGAAATAAAAATGGGTGACATTAATAAAACTCATATAGTTTTGATTCTTAAAGTTAAGAAGCTGAAAAATATTACACAATTTAGACCTATAAGTTTATGTAATGTTATCTATAAAATTATTGCGAAAGTCTTAATTGGACGCATGAGTGGGTTACTCAGGTACTGTATTGATGAGGCTTAAGGTGCTTTTATTCCGGGGTGACAAATATCAAATAATGTGCTAATCACTTATGATGTATTACATTCTCTTAAATTAAGGAAAATGAGCCAAAATGGTAATTTTGGGCTTAAACTCGATATGAGTAAAGCGTATGATCAAGTTGAATGAGACTTTTGGCTGGTATGATGTTTAGGTTGGGTTTTCATATTGATCGGATAACTCTTATTATGAGGTGTGTTTGCTCAGTATCTTACACAGTGAGTGTGAATGATGATATCAGTGAGCTTTTTTGCCATCGATAAGTTTGAGACAAGGAGACCCGTTTAGTCCATATATGTTCTTATTATGTGCTGGGGGTTTCTTTATGCTGTTGAATGAGGCAAGGCAAAAAGGTGTCAAGGAAAACAATGAAATAGATTGCAAAGTGAAAGTACCTGCAATAACATTAGTTGGATCTTGATCTTTAGGCTTCCCAATAGCATAAACCCGAGTTGGGCCTCCAGACTCAACTTGTGAAGCAACAGTGTGAGCAGCAATTCACTATTCAACCGGTCTCCCATTACCTTTACCAGGACCTCAGCCTCTAGCAAGCGCAGAAATAGGTGCCCAACTCTGAGTCTGTGAAACCTCAACTCTATTCGGGCAATCCCTCAGAAAATATTCTTTTGAACCATACTTATAACATCCACATGTCAACTTACGACACTCCCTAGGATGCCTACGTTCACAATGCACACAAAGTGGCCATCTAAAACCACTAGTCGATCTACCAGTGCTAGCCACAACATTACTCTACCACTTAGACTGACTTGGTCGAGACCCACTTCTCGCACCCCTACCAGAATTGTAATTATCTCACCCTCTCTTAGGCGGTCATCCAGTAGCACCATCAGAAGCCCTCTTACCAATCTCAACCACCACTGAATGAGCTGGTTCAGCCAAAGTCTCATCAACTGCTTTGGCTTTCCACAAGTTTATCAAACAACTTCGCATTTTGGGCCACCAAGTAAACCGAATCTTATGATGGAGCCTAAAAGAAAACCTCTTACAACAGTCCTTATCAGTCAGAACCATTTCAAGCGCATACTGACTAAGGCGGACAAACTATGCCTCACAGTCAACACAGATAAACCACCTTGCACAAATCAAGAAATTCTCACTTATGAGCTTCCATAAACTACTCGACCATAAACTTTCTCCTAGATACCTCTAAGAAATAATCCCAAGTTAAACTATAAGTGGTTGTGCCTCTCTTAACAGTATTTCGCCAACAATGCGCCTCCTAAATAAGTAGGGACATAGTACAACCAAATTTCTCTTCGTCAGAATAGGACATCTGTTCGAGGTTCCTTTCAACTCCCTCCAACCAGTATTCAACTATGGTCGGATCGGTCCCTTTAACTCCAGAAAACTCTTTACCACCTAACACCTGTAGATGTTCAAGCGATAACCCACGACTCACAGGTGCAGAAACAGGGTTAGCACCAGTAATCTGCTGAAACGCTTCAAATATCGCTTCCATCAGAGGGCCTACACCCTCATTAGGTATGTTCACTCTACGCGGCAGCATAGGAGGTGCAGAGGACGTACCATCCTCTTAAGCACTAGCTCTCACATTCACACGTCTAGGAGGCATAAGTAATTATCTAGCATGCACATACAAACAATTAAACGGTGTTAGTGGTAGAGAAATGATCCAAGTTTCATTCCTGTAATAAAGTTTCAGAATTAAAGGCAATATCTTCTCATTCCTACCCCACATGCATCACAACAAAAGATATATCATGCATTTCAAGCATTCAAAATAATTTAATTACTTGGAGTTCTAAATCCATGGGTTACGAAATCCCAATCAGCATATAAAAAACAATCACCTAGGTCCGAGAGTTATTGAACTTGACTCTAATACCACCAAATGTAGCACACCTAGCCCGGTCTCCAAGCCCGAATACTAGGACACTACACCACTGTCTTACATCGATTTCATCACAATTGTCACATTTAATATATAGGCCTCTTTTATTTTATTTTATTACTATAACATTCATGTGAATATTAAGTTATGCAAGCTCAAATTAATGTTTAGTCAAGCTGTCAAATGACAAATAAACATAAAATAGGCATAAATCAAGCCTTGGAACCACTTATCAAAATTTCCCAAAAATGTTATGTAGGTATTAATACAACCTCCATGGTATCAATATTTTCTTTAAGTGGTATCAATACCACCTGAAAAATCGATACCAAACTAGCATTCTGTTTCTCGCTAAATTTCAAAACATCAAAAATTATTGGTACCTTTCGCAAAGTATCGATAAACTTAGCCTGAGTATTGATACTCGAGCCAAAGTATCGATACCAAATCCATATTCTGTTTCCCTGCACCTTCCAGACTACAAAATCAAATATCAATACATTCATTCCAGACTACAAAATCTCAGTATACTTCAACATTAAAACCATTCAAACCTAATCCTAAATAACATGCTTCATTCACCTAGTTAAAGAAACATTAAAAAATCCAAAATAGCAGTCCCAACATCATATTCAAGTCTACATACTTCCAAACATAAATAGCATGCAAACAACCAAAAAATTGACTTAGCAAAACTGATATAAAATCTACCACATTGGCCTATATATTGCCTTTATTCCCCAAACATAAATAAGCATATAAAACCTACTAATGAAAGCTAAATAATTGGCTTGGATCACCCCTCGAGACCACACCACTCACATTGGCACTATGTATCTGCAATAGTTAAGAATGAGTAGGTGAGCTTAACAAGCTTAGTGAATGCTCAAAACGATCACTACGTAAACAAGTCATTATGCATAAACTAAATAGACATATCATATTCATAACATATTTAACTCTGATATCATATTTCACACTTAACCACATGATTATTTAAGCATATATCATAGCACAAATAAACCATATTTAGTAACATTCAATCAAATTATAATATAGTTTGGCTCTTGAAGTTATGAAACATAATGTGGACTCTATCACTACATATCAGATACACGAATCTCTAGCACACCAATAATGACTCATAGAGTTGTACATGTCTCATAAGTGTAGCATATAGCTAACACTCTCCAACATACCAAACACACATCCCGGTAAATGGAGCTTAGCTCACATTCCCTTATCTCTCTGAAAACTGTCCCTAGGCTAATGCCCCAAAATCACATCACAAAGGTGAGTACTCACAATCCTATGGCATGCCAACTATATCTAACGACCTCATAATAACACAAGGCCAAAATATCCATATTATTGTCACATATTTACTTACAAATTTTCTGCATGTATTCACTGTATATATTCACATCATTAACACATTATAAACACTGTCACATGGCATGAACAACACACCCTCATATTCACTTTCACATCAATCATCGTAAGCTTATAGCATATGTCATAACAATATCATATATGTTCATAATTTCACAATTTCACAATTTCACAAGCTTACATATATCATATTTAATCATAGGCGTAAGAATATTTACTCTCAGAATTTAGAGTAGTGGTTTAGGCTACCTCTAAATTCCCAATTACCTAATGAATCATCTATAAGCAGCGAATCAAAACACTCACCGAATATCAACTTTTGCCGAAAATTGAGAGCTCGAACTAGCTTTTCCTCTAAGTCGAAGAAAGCTCTAATGAATCTGAGGCTTCACACATAACAATCATACAATACAAACAGTCAAATGACAACCAATGACCCACTTAAACTAACCAAAACACAAGCCTAAGCTACCTTCTTATGTAACCAAACCCTTTAGCATGACGGGCTCAAAACGCAAATATATTGATCTACATTTAACCTTTTCGCATGAAACAAGTTTCATTCATCCCCATATTGATCTACAACTAAACCTTAACCTTTAAACCCCACAAAACTACATGTTTCAAGGTATCGACATTTTTTGACAAGTTTTGACCATAATAACAAAAATTCATTAAAACACTAGAAATCCTTAATGGAACTTTGAAGCAATTTTAGAAACCTTCTAATCAAGTTAAGACAAGTTGAAAAATACTTTTAAATCACATTTTTATCCACAATATCGAATTCCATCTTTAATGACCCAATTTTTGGGTTTTAATTAAAACATGTAATTTCATAACTAAAAACTCAAATTTAAGACTGATAACATTAAAAGCTAATGGGAAAATGAATGGTTACCTTTGATGGAAGATTAAACAAGTTTTGATGTAAATTCAAAAACTCACGATTAAAGAAGATGATGAAATCTATGGAGTTTTTAAGTGTTTTTCTTGGAGATTTATGAAGGTAATGGAGTTGGTAGTGATAGGAAATCAAAGTATCATGATTTGGGAATCAAAAATCAATTGAAAGATCAAGGGAATAGCAAGGGATGACAATAACAAACTTTGGAGAGCAACTATCGTGAAATAGAACTGAAATGTGGGTTTATTAGGTTCAATTTTAAAAACTGGTAAAACTACAACATAAATGCTCACTATTTTGACTATGTTAAATGCTCACTATTTTGACTATGTTACAAATCTGTCCTTTTTCTAAAATTAAGGTATTTAAAACTCATTTTTAGAAATTGACTCAATTCCCTAATAGCCATTGTTGAAAACATTATCAAATACCAACCTTACAAAATTTCGAGCATTTATAGGCTAAAATTCTTAAAATACCCTCGAAACTCTTAGGCCCTATTTTTGGGTGTTACACTTCTACCCTACCAAGTCGAACTATGGTTAAGGAACTATGGAGACCCCTAGACATGAGTAGTATTAAGCTCAACTTTGATTCCACTTTTCAAGTAGAAACTCATTTTTCTATTGCAACAACCATAGCTAGAAATGACGAGGACAAATTATGGGTGCGTTTCTTACTCATATTTCGGTGTAGCAGATGCCTTTGTAACAGAAGCACGGGCATGTGAATAGGCTCTGATCTTTGTGATCGAGATGGTTCTCGAAAAGTCCTCTTGGAAGGGGATTCCCTATTAAGAAGTTGAAATCAGTGAGGGAGGACAGATCGATCCTTAGACCGATTACCCAAAATATCCAACTGTTCGAGAAGCATTTTGAGAAGGTTGTTTACGATTTTATACCGTGGGAAGCTAATACAGCGGTGCATACACTTGCGATTGAAGGACGTCGACGTCAAGAACCTTGCTTTTGGGTGGAGAAGGCCTTGGAATATGTTGAAAGGGTGGTGGCTGTGGACTAGGATAAATGGGTTTGATAGAGGTTGGGTAGTTAGTTTTTAACTTTGAAAATAGAGAAGAGTTAGTTGAATCTCCATGTTGGTCTTCAAAGTTTTCCTCCCTGTAGGTTATTGTTAATTCTTCGATTTTGAAGCTGATGATGGAAGGGAAGGTGGCTGGTGGTATTCTTAGATGGATTGTGTTCTAGGGTTTGGCTTGGGAGTTGTTTCGGGTCTGATGATTTTCTTTTGTTTTTTTTTATTGTTTTAATTGTTTTACTTTATTGCTTGTTGTGTTTTCTGTTTAGCATGTCGTTTCAACTTGCACTGTTGGAGCTGGTGTGTAGACAATATTATTAAGCTAAACGTCTTATTAATGAATGCCACTATTTTCAAGAAAAAAAACATACAATAAATAATGAAACATATGATTTGAAACTAATTAATAATAACATATGAAACATGTACGATGTTAAAATGAAAAAATCAGATTAATATTGTTGATCATAGTGTTGTCATCAATTTTGAGTCGATGTCGAATTAACTTGTGACAACAACTCAATTGAATACATTAATATAGATATACAATTGAAGGAGGTAAAAAATATGTATAATACAAATTGAAATGTATAAAAATATCAAAATAAATCTTTAACTAAGTGGTAAATTATAGATTTTACTAATGTGATTGTGACGGAGGTAATAAAAAGTGCATAATAAAAATTGAAATGTATTAAAATATCAATATCAAGCTTTAGCTGTGTGGTAAATTAAAAATTTTACTAATGTAGTTGGTTTAAATTCAAATATCACCATATGCGTATTTTTATTTATTTTTTAAAACAAAAAGATTAAATTAACCTTGAATACTATAACTTATTTTAATTATAGAAAGATCCAGTTGAAGGTGATACCAATTTAGTAAAACACTTAGTTAGGAGTTTTATTAATAGTATTGATAATATAATAATCAATGAACTTATATATAAAAAGGAAGGTTGTTTGGACCTTCCTTTTGTTGACACGCCTGTTTCTCTTTTAGCTTAATATTACTTTTGACTCATGTACTATAGTTAAATTATCACTTTGATACATAAATTATTATTTTTATTAATTTAACCCTTATAATTTATTTTTATTATCAATTTGACCTATATATATATATTTTTAAAACTAATCCCTCTTACCCCAATCCCAAATTTCTATTAAAAAATTAAATCAACCAATAACACCTTCACGTGTCAAGGAAAAGAAAATGTTAAAATAGAAAAAAACATTAAAACTCAAAAAAAAAAAATCAAAAAAATATGCAAATCCCAAAAAAAACTCTTAAAACTCAAAAAATTTAAAAATATCATAATCTATTTTTAAAAATTATAAAAATTAAAATTGTAAGCATACAAAACATCAAAAAATTTAAAAAAATCATGAAACTAAAAAAAAATTATTTATCGGGATTTTTTTTGTTGGGAATTTTAGGTCTTTTATAAATTTTTAGAATATTATGAATTTTTTTAGAATTGTAAGGATATTTTTCCCTTTAAAAAACTTAAAACACCTTTAAAAATAAAAAAAAAATCATAAAGATGCAAAAAAAAAACCCTAAATTTTTTAAAAAACCCATAAATTCTTTTTTTTTATAAAATTCTTAAATTTTCTAAAAACCTAAAATTCCAAACAAATGGAATTTTTTAAAGAAAATTATGATTTTTTTTGAAGTTTCACATTCTTATAATTTTTAAAAGTGTTTTTGTAAGTATATGAAAATTTTAAAAGTATATATTAGAAATTCATAAAATTCAAAAAATCCATATTTTTGGATTTTAGGTTTTTAGAAAATATAATAAATTTTATGAACTTTTTAAAGAATTTTATATTTTTTAAAATTTTAGGGATTTTTTTTTATTTTTATGAATTTTGTTTTTATATTTTAAAGGAATTTTGAGTTTCTTAGTAAAAAATTACCATAAAATTCTAAAAAAATTCATAATAATCTTAAATTGTCTAAAAAGCAAAAAAACCCAAAGTTCCAAATAAACATTTTTTTATTTTATGAAAATTTTTAAAATTTTGTGATGTTTTGCATACTTGTAATTTTATTTTTTTAATAATTTTTAAAAATAAATTAATATTTTTTAATAAATTTCTGAGTTTTAAGATTTCTTTAACATTTTAAGTGAATTTTTTCTTTTCCTTGACACGTGGTAGAGTGTCATTGGTTAGTTTACTTTTTTAACAAAAATTTGGGCTGGGTAATTGAGATTAACATAATGAAAGTACTGGGACCAAACTGATAGGAAAAATAAAGTATAATGGTCAAATTGATAAAAAATAGTACATGTGCCACATTGATATTAATACTTTTGTGGAAAAATGTTTTCTTCATCTCCATCATGTTTATTTGAGGTAATTAGTATGAGAAAGTTGTTAAAAAATGTATATTAATATTTATGTTTAAATCCATGTCTTGAGAAGTGTTGATTTGGTGGAAAAGAAGACTTGGAGTAGATGGATAAATAGATTCAAGTGAGGGATTAAGAGAAGCTTTGTTTCTGTTTTTGCTATCCAAGTATTCTTGGATTTTCTGATTTTTCCTACATAAATATGTATTAATAGTTAAGTGATTATGAGATAAATTATTGAAGTGATTAAGTGTATTTTTATGTCATAAACCATGGATCAAAATTGATTAATACTTAGTTGTATAATTTGACAAAGAAAAATATATTAAGAATATGAAAGTTATTTTAGAAAAAATAGAAGTAGTTGTCGAACTTTAAATTTTTTTAAAAATTATACAGAGCGAATTAGAAAGAGAAATTTATATGTCCAAATAGTTTAATAAATCTAGTTTTAAATGGAACAAACAGAATCAGGTTCTGAATTGTGTGCTAAGAGAAAATTAGAATTTAGTGAAAGAAGATGGGTTTAATTTACTTTGAATTAAATTTTTAAATTTTTATGATAAAAAGATTATTGAGTTTAGTTTTAAAAACAACAAGTGAATCTTTATTTCAAAATTTGTGAGTTAAGATATAAATAATTTAGTAACTGAAATAAGATTAGACAATCGTGTTTTGAAGGGTTGAAATTTTGAATTACTTTGTACATATGAGTTCTAATAAGAAGGGTTGTCTATTGTGAATGAATTAAACTTATAAGGCATGACCCTTATTGTTAAAAAAAAAAAAATCTAGGATGAAGATGTTATAAAAGTATAAAATGTGACTAGTGAGATTCACTTAAGTGAAAAGTGAACAATTGAAGCAATTATAAGTGTCAAAGAATTGCTCAATTAACATTCGAAAAGTGAATAGCTTAATATATATATATATATTATATGTATGTATGTGCGCGCGCTTGTATAATTATTATGGAATATTGAATTTGCATAAGTGAATGATGAGGTGAATTGCGGTTGTAAATTTAGTAAAATAATTGAGATATAATTAGCATGTTAATAGGGATTAATGAATGCGCTTTCTGTTAGAAGACAACGTTTTAATTGATTATAGTGATTCATGCCTTATGGTTGAATTCCACTTTTAGGGCAATAAGTGTATAATGTTCAGTTGGAATTTGACTTGTGATAATTTGATTGGATGTGCAAGTGTACATAATCGATGACAAATAATAAAGTAGTAAATATAGAGTACCGCTTCCACAGGGATTGTATAGACAAATTTTGTGAAATAAAGACTTAACTAAAATTACCTAAATGAAATTAAATGAAAGAGAAACTCAGATAGCAACAATTCACAGAAACAAATCTTAATGATATAAATGTGTTAGATTAATTATCTTCTTTAACCATGAATTACTAAGACCTATAAATGATGTTATGAAAAAAAATTCATGACAAATATGCTATTCATTAACCCATGAAATTAAACTTATTAAATTATTAAATTTTTGTAACACAAGTCTATGTTAAATGGACTTAGTAATTTTTATAAGCAGTCATTCATATTAAGTGACGTAACAAAATATAGTTTAATCAAATTAATTTTAGGTTATGCAAGGTAATAAAGCTTTTTTCAATATTATTACTAATTTGACCTATTTTATCATAAATTAGGTCGAACATGCACCAATCAAATAATGTGTTAATTAATTACAATCTAGGTCTGATGGGCGTCGAAACCATCAAATATAAATTTCTATGTCAAAATAACAGTAAATGACAGTATAGAGTAGTAGGTCGAATCCACAGGGACCGGCTATCTAATTTCGCCTTTTTCCGTGACCAGAATCGCTATCGTGGTCACAGTCGCGCCCATGATCTCTGATAATAAATAAGGAAATATGAAGTGTAATAAAATAAAATAAAAAAAAGATTCAAAAATGTAAAAATAAATTTAAGAAAATAAAATAAATGGATAAATAAAATATTTTTTAAGCTTAGCCTTAGCCTCGGGGTACTCCAATCTTGAATCGATCCTTGAAATAGATTTTTCCTTCCAAGCAATAAGCTGATTATAACGTCCAAGAACGTCCTGATCGCCAACTTTTCCTTATGTAGTCAATCTCGGTACAACCTGCAAACTGACTCTTGCCAAATTTCTAACTGCGATACACATGTTCGCAATTTAAGATTTCGACAGCCTTGCAATCTAAAAATCCCAACTCGAATTAACGGCCTCAACCGCTGGGTCGTTTAAATCCAATCTCTATCTCCCTTGACGGAATCCAATTGGCTTTTCCCACCTAGACACGCCAATTTGTTTACGGGAATTCGAACACAGCACGACCGATTCGTCTTCCCAATTGTACGCCAAATAACTTCAACCCAACGTGCACTTTTTAAATCGAAGTTGACTCAACTTTAAGGGACGAATTTGTACTATCCCATATATCGGAGAATAAAAAATACTGTGTTGATAGGTTTATTTTGAGCGGGTTCGAATCTCACGATTGTTTTGTTGGAGTAATTTTCGGGCTAAAGCTAAAAAGGGTTTAGTTAATTATGAAAAGAATCATAATAAATAGTTTAAATGAAATTATGGAAAGTGGAAAGGGAAAATGCCTTGGAAGGTAATTAAACTAAAAAGGTTGAAAGTAAAAAAAAAAAAAAAAGAATGAATGAACAGTATAGGAATTTATACACACTTTATTCGATAATTAGCCAAAAATAAGTATATTAAAAATACGGATTTATCCTATCAAATTCTCCCCTATTTAGCCGATGCTTGTCCCCAAGCATGATATCTACTAAAAACAATTTGTCAATCCTTTTCAAGATCAAAACCCCCTTTCCTAGTCAAGCATACTACAAACAATTAGGTGAATAAAAAATAAACAACTACTAAACTCAATCAATAAGCATTTTATAGAATCTCGAACAGTATGTCAAATTCAATTATTTCACTAAATTTAGGCTTAATCAAACATGTGAAACAATCATACCCAATATATACTTTTATTTATATCTATATATTTTTACTTTTTTTTATTTTTTATTTTTTTCAAACGTAGTCAAGTCTTTTGACGCGAAGTGAGATGACAACCAAGCACCTCACCCCGGTTACTCAACCTGACACATTCTCTTTATTTATTTTTAACGAATTCAAGACATAATCATACCTTTCGACGCGAAATGAGATGACAACCCAAGCACCTCATCCCGGTTACTCAATTTCACATGTCCCTAATCGATTTATTTCTCCTTTCTCAAGGCAGCTCGGTTAGCAGAGTGTTACAAGTTTTGGCTCGTCACCAAACCTTTTGACGCGAAATGAGATGATAACCCAAGCACCTCATCTTGGTTACTCAACTTGGTCACATTTTTGAATCTTCACTCTTAATCAAGCTAAAATATTTATTTAAACGAGTACTTTCATTAAGCAAGTTCAACAAAACCAACAATTTCATGAAATATTGACTAAGGCATAATATTTTCAATTCTACAAAATGTTCATTGATCAGGCAAGCAATAGTTATTCATGATTCACCCACTTATTTAAGTAAACTAAACATAAGAATTAGAGGTTTATTTTTGAAACGAATTAAGAATTTATTCTTAGCAACAGACATATAAAGAAGAAAGTATGGCATGATCACGATCCTCCCTACTTAGCCCACATTGCCCCAATGTGCAAAAAAAAATAACAAGACTGGAGAAAAATGTACTCTCTGTTTATATTTAATGGGCCAGAGGACAGTGGAGGTGACCACTTTGCAAAATGGTAAGGATACTTGAGATGTTAGCTTCCATTGTTTCGAGGCGAGCTTCAGTGCGATGAAATCATTCATCTACAACTGAAGGTGGTTGCTCTTGGAAAACAGCACGATCAAACGGATTAAATAATATTTTATTTAATTCTCAAACTAAACTAGAATTCAAAATTAAATTGATTAAATAAAAATAAATATGGGTTGCCTCCCATAAAGCGCTTTTGTTTAATGTCATTAGCTCGACGACCTGAAAAATTTAATTGTTCGGCTCCTCGAAAAATAACTCCTCCACCACGTGTACTTGAAAATTCTCATAAAAGGGTTTTAACCTTTGACCATTGACTTTAAAACATTTCCCGGATTCCTCGCTTTTAATTCCAACTGCACCATGAAGAAATATTTTAGTAAGAACAAAAGGACGAAGCCATTTGGTTCGAAGCTTACCCGAAAAAATTCTCAGTGTAGGATCGTAAAGTAACACTTTCTGGTCAATTGAAAATTGTTTGCGAGATATTTTCTTCTCATGAAACGCCTTGGTTTTGTCTTTTTAAATTTGGATGTTTTCATATGCATCTCGCAGGATCTCTTCGAGCTCTTGAATGTCCAATTTTCGATAATTACTTGTGGCGTCCAATTCCATGTTGTATTTTTTTCACCTCCAAAATGTAACATCCTGAAATAGGGCCTAAACGGAACAATGGTTGCGAAACCACAAATCCAAGATAGAAAAGTTTATTTTGATTAATTATTATGATTTACCGAGTAATTAAATACATGTGTTAGAGTATCGATAAGAAATTTTATTGATTGCATGCTTAAATTGCCTATTAGGACTTGTTTGCAAAAGTTGCTACATAGGGGTTCTAATTTATAGAGTACTTGATTGAAATGGGGGTTTAAAGTAGGAGTCCTTAAATGGTAATTAGACCATTATATTTCCATGGACAAAAATGGACATACATAGATAAAAAAACTAAAGTTTTAATGAAGGGTATTTTAGTCATTTGGTAATAAAAAGAAATTAAAAGGGAAAAAGATGGCAAAATGTGTTCGTCTTCTTCATTTGGACGAAATTTCAAAAGGGACACCATAGCTAGGGTTTCTTCAACTTCTCAAGCTCATAGTAAGTGCATCTAAGCCCCGTTTTTAATGTTCTTTACGTTTTTGGAGTCCCGGTAAATTGATTTAGCTTAATTTAGCAATAATTTAACCTAGGGTTAATATTTGGAAAAATACCCATAGGTGAAATGTGTTTATTTTGATGTTTTATGATAGAATATGATGTCTGAAATTATGTTAAACAACTTTTGCTAAGCGATTTTAAGTGAAAACGAGTAAAACAGCTTAATCGGTAAAAATACCTAATGTTCATAAGTACATGTTAGAGTGAGAATTTGATGTTGTCATAGAAGGGAAAAATGACCAGCATGTCACAAAACATAAGAATAAGGGATAAAGTTTAATTTCCGAGCTTTGGGGAAATGTGTAAATATGTAAAAGTTTAGGGGTAAAATTGTAATTTTGCCAAAGTTAAAGTTAAGGATTGTTTTAACAAATGTGAGTATTAAATAAACTAAATTTCCTATTATAGAATAAAAGGAACGAAATCTAGAGTTAGACCGGGGAAAGAAAAAGATAATGGATTAAATCACTATAGTTGATCGTATTTTGTTTCGAGGTAAGTTTGCGGTAAATAAATGCAATATTCTATTATTTTACATTTAATACTATTAAATTCCAGCATTTACATATTTATTTTACAAATGTCATGACATTAGGGTTTAAGGAAATCATGTAAGACCATGTCAAGACATGGCATTGATAAGTTACTATAAGGCAAAGGTCCCATGTAAGACCATGCCAAGGCATGGCATTGGTGAGTTTATAAGGCAAAGGTCCCATGTAAGACCATGCCAAGGCATGGCATTGGTGAGTTCATAAGGCAAGGATACCACTTAAGACCATGTCAAGACATGGCAATGGTTAAGTTTCAAAAGGAAAGGTACCCGTGTATCCTTAATATTCCAAGTGGTTCAACGGAAAATTCAAAGAGTATATCCAAAAAAAGGTAAGACAAGTTCATGTTAAAAAAGTACAGGTAAGAATGCAAAGTTTAAGTATATTGAGTTAAAAGCTTAAATGATCTTGATAAGAAAAGAATAAGATAATTCATTAAGAATGTTGTTATTCATTTACATGCAAACTTACTAAGCTTTATGCTTACTCCCATTCCTTTCTCTCTTTTTTATAGTATTACAAGCCAACTCGGGGATCGCAAGGACATCAGAGATAGTTACACACTATCAAAGGATTATTTCGGTATTTTGTGATTTGAAACGGTTTAAGTTATGGCATGTATAGGGAATTAGCCATTTTGTGTGTATGTCCTTATGATATGGCTTAAGATTGGCTTGTAAATGCTTGAAAATGATTATCCATTAAAATGGTTAATTAAGAACCTATTTTGGGTGTGATATATGCCTAGATGATAGTTATTACAAAGAAATTATGAAAGAGTAAAAATTTACAGGGAACAGTTTTTGTACAGCAACTGTGATGTGATTTTGAAAAATCACTAAGGATAGTAGAAATATAATTAGGGTGTGAATGAGGTATAGAATTAATGTAACAGTCCGATTTATACCCTAGTTAGAACAATGGTTTTGGGACCACAAATCTGAGTCCGTATAATATTTTAATATTATATTCTGTGTCTTTGATATGTGATTAAGCATGTGCTAAATTTCTGTAAGTTAAATTGTTTGTCTGTGTGTTTAATTTGAAAAAAGGATTAAATTGTATTAAATGTGAAAGTTGCTTGCTATTTGTTAAAGTATGTAACACCCCAAACCCGGCCCAATTGCTACGACCGGATCTGGTATGTCACTAAGAAAATTTTTGTCAAACATGTCATATTTTTCCGAAAAGCCCAAATATATTTCATATAGAATATGCCTTTGTAAAATAAATCCAAAGTTAATTACATGCCTTAGTTTAATTGAAATAAAAAAAATATTAAATAACTAAAAGTAATTAAAGCCCAAAAATAAAACAAAATATAAACTAGTGGCCCATGGTCTTATTACAATGAAATTTTAAAATCCACCACATAAAAATATAAAATAATGACTTGAGTCTTTTTGCTAAATCCACATATTCTTCTGCATGGCCACCTTGCATTCCTCTCCGACCCGGTCTGAAGCACTAGGTATCACCTGAAATGTTAATTAAAAGGGTGAGTCGCGAGACTCAGTGTGCAACCCTCATGCACCACTAGATTTTGGGCCTTAAGCCCGTTAAACAAAGTAATCAGTTTAATACTCATAATAAAAATTAATAACAAATAATATGCAAGGCCCAACCCGTTTGCCTAGGTTTCCATCCACTACAAGCCCCCGTACCAACCGTACACACCATTGGGGATTTCTACAATCGACCCACACCGCTACACACCATGATGGCAGTCATGCTGCTCATCCACATATAATGTCAAGCCCTTATAACATATAATGGCCGGCTTCAGTATAACAATTCACGGCATTAGCCGCTACATCGAATCACGGTAAAACCGCTACACATATAACGTATAACTTCCTCCTTTCATCAACCCAACCCATGCAATCACATACAAGCATTTTACTTATAACATATAAACAGATTATTTACTAACCTGGTGAACCGCTTTTACCCTCATTGGGCTTTCATCAATAAATCGAGATGTCGGCAATTATCAAAACATATAAATCTTATGATCATGCATTTTATGATTAGATCTAGATGGCGGGGAAGTATTACACACCTGATATCGCGAAATCCAATATTCTTAGTCGATGTTCTTGCTATCCGGATCTATTATCCTTAATCTATAGCCTTGCTCAAAAGCCGAAAAATTATAAAATAGGCCTCTCCTATATTCGCCATGGTTAGTATTCTACCCGATTTTATATATATAAATAAACAAATCCTCTTACCTTGAAATCTCGAAAAAAGTATGAACAAGAGAAGGCTGATGTATCTTTAGCTTTTAAAATACTTGAGTGAAGAGTTTCGATTTCTGACAGAAAAAGAGAAGAAGAAAAGAAAACAATGAAGAGAATTGAAGATTTCGGCTAGGAAGAAAAAGAATGGAAAGAGTTTCGGCTTTTGAATCAAAGTGAAGATGAGGGATTAGGCTTAGAGATTTCGGCTTTTGCAGAAAATGAAGAAGAAGATGGAACTTTAGGAGTTTTCAGCTTTTACTCAGAGAAGAAGAGAAAAGAATGAGAGAAAAACCCAAATGCCAAAATTGAGGAGATATTCCCCCTATTTATAGAAATTTCGGTACTTACCTAACCTTGCAGATAAATCCTATCTTTTCTCCTTTATCTTAATCTACTAGCTCATCTAAAAGAGACTTAATTATCTCTAACTCCTCCCTCCTTTATCAAAGCATATTATACACATATTTTAATCATTAAAATCCCTAAATTTTAGCCTTTATCTGCATATTATCCACATAAAATAAATTCCTAAATAATAGCCTTTATCTGCTTATTATCCACATATTTTAAACATTAAAACCCCCAAATTTTAGCCTTGTTGCCATCCACTCCACCTAATCCTAATGCCCAAAATTTAGCTAACTTAAATTAAAAGAATTGGGCTCCATAAAACTTAAATTTGGGCCCCTTACTCCCTTGTGTGGCGTCACCTCCTAAGATTGGGCCACGAGCCCACTTTGGTATTTTAAACATAGATACCACCTTTTAAACCCTATAATGCCCAAACAGATAATTTTAATCAAGGCCTCTACCTAAGCCTGAGCCCAATTTGGACCCCTAACACTTAAATTAACACATTAAACATATCCACCCATTAAACTCATAGGTCCAAAAATTCAGGATGTTACAAAGTACCTAAGTGTTGTGGCTTTGTAAGGTTGGAGGCCTTATATGGCAATTTGCTTATTTTCTTTGATAGTGGACGGCATAAAATGATATATATGCTTTTATATGTTATTTGCTTATTAGCTAATAGTAACCTTATTATATTATAAGCTTTTTTATAAGACAAATCATAAAAAAAATAAAGCCATATTTCTTTATCTTTGGCCGAATGTGATAAAGAAAAAGAAAGGTTTTAAGCTTTCAAAGTTTCGGCCATTTGAGAGCTAAATTCAAGGTAAGTTTTTGATCCGTTTTCGATAATTTCTACGTTTTTATAATCGGTGCTTTGAGAGCTATCAAACCCATGTCTCAATTTAATGAATTGATGATGTTTGTGTGTTATGCCATTGATGATTTGTTAAGCTTTTTGATGATTTTTGGTGTTAAATGAAAGATATGAGCTAGATGAACATGTTTTGTTCTTGAAGTTTTGATGAATTTAGCTTAATAGAGCTAAATTGAGAAAATGACAAATTGAGGGACTAATTTGTGAATTTGATGAAAAATGTGGGTTTGTATGTGATATATATGTATTCAGCCAAGCATGTGTATGTGTGGATTTTGCAAATTTGATGTTTTGAGAAAAATGGACTAAATTGATAAAATGTGCAAATGTGAGGGCTAAATTGCAAATAGTCTTAAATGTATGTATTTGGATTGAATTGAATGAACTAGTGAATAAAAGAGTTAATTCTGAATATGTTTAGATCAAGAACCGAGGAAAACGAATTTAGATCGCGGGAAAGCGAAAGTTAACGAGTAGCCGTTTCTATTCCGATAAACTGAATCCGAGGTAAGTCATATTGCTAATAATTGTAAACGTATTGAATAAAGTTAATTTACATGACTATCAATGATAGTGACTGCAATTGTGATGCTATGTATATAAATTCTGGGATAAGGTCGATATAGTGTTAAGTCGGAGAAGTTTTGTATGAACTTAGGAATACAAAGGTATCTGTTGTGTTTTATCATGTAAGACCACGTCTGGGATGTTGGCATTGATTCGCTAATCGGGTAAGACCCTGTCTGGGACAGTGGCTTCGATATCTGTTTGACCTCGTCGGGACATAGGCATCATTATCTGTTTATATATAAAACCTCGTCTGGGACGTAGGCATCATTATTTGTTTATATATAAGACCTCGTCTGGGACGTAGGCATCATTATCTGTTTATATATAAGACCACGTCTGGGACGTTGGCATTGATTCGCTAATCGGGTAAGACCCTGTCTGGGATAGTGGCTTCGATATCTGTTTATATATAAGACCTCGTCTGGGACGTAGGCATCATTATCTGTTTATATATAAGACCTCGTCTGGGATGTAGGCATCATTATTTGTTTATATATAAGACCTTGTCTGGGACGTAGGCATCATTATCTGTTTATATATAAGACCTCGTCTGGGATGTAGGCATCATTATCTGTTTATATATAAGACCTCGTCTGGGACGTAGGCATCATTATTTGTTTATATATAAGATCTCGTCTGGGATGTAGGCATCATTATCTATTTATATATAAGACCTCGTCTGGGACGTAGGCATCCTTATCTGATTATATATAAGACCTCGTCTGAGAGGTAGGCATCGTTATCTGATTATATGTAAGACCTCGTCTGGGACGTAGGCATCGTTATCTGATTACATGTAAGACCACGTCGGGGACGTTGGCATCAATATCTGTTTGCGTGTAAGACCACGTCGGGGACGTTGGCATCAATATCTGTTTATGTGTAAGACCTCGTTTGGGGCGATAGCATTGTATGATTATTCTGAGCTTTTGGGTATCTGATTGGATTCTTTATGAATAAACGGGCAAGTCTGGGATATAAATATCAAATCCGAGTTCTGATAGATTAAGTAAATAAATGTTCAGCTCAGGTTTGTTGCATATACACGAAATGTGTAGAAAGGTAAGTACCTATATGACTCTGATTAGAAGAAAGGTATGAATGAATATGAGAATGTGAATGAGATGTTAAAATGGTTAAGGAAAGCTATGTTTATACATATGATTTTTGAAGCAATGAATGTGGCATTATGGCCAAATATATAAACCCAAATATATATGTGATGGTTTGCTAAGTTTATTTGTATTATGACTTACTAAGCTTTGAAAAGCTTACTTTGTGTACGTTTATTCTATTTTATATGTCGTCAAAGCTACTGAAGGCTCGGGACCGTCACGGATCGTCATCACACTACTAATCTCTTGTTGGGTACACTTTGAATATGTACAAAGCTAGATATGGCATGTATAGGCTAGTATTTTGGTGTAAATAATTATGTGATCTTAGCCATGTGATTTGGCTAATTTTGAGTTGATACTTTGTTTATATGAATGTGATATATGATGCATATCTTGATATGGTGAAAGCATGGGGAATGGTCAAGTTTTGAGTGAGTAAATGAATGAATTCAGCTTGTAATGATATGAGATTTAATCCTTGGAAATTGTCATGGTTGGAATTAGTATTGAATACATGGTTTGAATGGTCATTTTGGGTATACTTTTGATGGATATATGTGCATGAAAAATCTTGTTAGATATGGCTTGTAGGTATGACACTTATGGGTAGCATTTTGACCTTGTAGATGGCCTATATTGACACACGGTTGTGGCACACGGGCGTGCCTTTCAACCGTGGGTGAATTGTAAGATGCAATTTAGTATCACACGGCCTTGACACGGGCGTGTCAGTTGGCTGTGGTGTACAAGTCAGTAGCTAACATAAAAGTACACGACCAAAATACACGGGCGTGCTTGGTGGCCGTGTTGGGGAAGTCAGTGTATGACCTAAAAGTACACGGCCATGGCACACGGGCGTGCCTAATGTCCGTGTTGATATAGTCAGTATAAACAAGGGTGGATACACGGGGGTGTCTAGAAGCCGTGGAGGGCACACGGTCTCCTCCCACGGGCATGTCTCCCCTGTATTTTAGAAAAGTTTCAAATTTTCATGGAATTTCATATGTGTTTCAGTTTAGTCCCGACTCGACTTATAAGTGATTAAGGTTTCGAGGACCCGTTTAAGGGACATTATGTCTGAGAATGATGATCGAATGTATGATTTCGTCTGTGAATTTTCCGATCTATCCGGTAACGCTCCTAACCTTAATCCAGCGACGGACTCGGGATAGGGGTGTTACAATTAAATCTTATTGAGTCTATTTTTATATGAAAGAAACAGTGTAGGAAAAAGAATTGTATATTATGAGATAATTTATTTTTAGTACAGAAAGGTCAAAACTATCGGTCAGTGTAACAGGGGAGACTTTAACTAATAAACTGTACTAATTGGCCATACCAAAAATTCTGAAAAAATTATAGTAAGAAGAGATATGAGTCTAGTTACAAGGAAAATTTACGGATCTAAATTTCAATTTTCGGAACTCAAGTTATAGTCAATTTAGTGACCATGACGCAAATGGACAGTTTCATTATGAATAAGGAAATAATTTTAAAAGCAAATTTTTATGCCCTGAATTAGTAAGTTAAGTCTAGTAATGCCTCGTTCTCGACTCTGGCAACGGTCTCGGGTTAGGGGTGTTACACAAAATGCCTTATATTCTAGCTCTACTGGAAGGTGACATGATTTACTGAATATGAGTCAGTAAGGGGACATTCCTATGAGTCCCTTGTAAGCAGTACGTGTAATATCCTGGATTACGGCTTATGCATTAATACTAAATCAGATGCAGTAGCATGTTAATGAATATTCTGAATGTGTTCTATGAATTTTGTGAACCCTAGAGTGTAGTGAATGTCTTAGAAATTATTCGATTTTAAAGTTTTAAAAGAGGAAGCTAAGCAGGGTGGCCTCAAGAAAAATTGTAAGGGAAATATGACACACAAATAGGCTTGGACTTAGGGCCTCTGGAAATGACGCCACATGTAGGGGTAATTGGGCCAAGGTTCGAGCTACAGGGGAAGCAAAATAAAAGTTTTATTTTTGCTGCAAGGATAGATAGTGTTGGACGGCATTAAGGCACTAAAGGGAGGAGTTTAATCCTTTTTAAAATTCGGCTAAATAGGTGGATAAATGAGGATTTATTTTAAATAGATAAAAGAGAGAAAAGAGGAGAAAAGTGAGGAAGTTGATTAAGAGATGTGTGTGGCCGGCCTAGGGACTCTTTTGAAGTAATTTCGGCTAAGCTAGTAAAAGGGGATAGCCGAATATCATTCAATACTTTTTGCCTCTCTTTTAAACACTCTTTTCTCTCCAAGCTATAATCCTATTCTTCTTTTTCTTTTTATCTGTTCTAGCCGAAATTTCCTTTCCCCTATTTTCACCATTGCCGTAAACCCTAAAGGCTTCATACCTCTTCTTTTGTGACTCTTGTGGAAGCCGAATCCATAACCCCTTGCTACCCTTTTTTAGAACCGAATATACAAGGTACTCCTAGCCGATTCTTCAGCAAGCCTCAAAGCCGAATATCTCTGTGGTGACAAATATAGGTGCTGTCGACTTCCTCAGTAGGGGTAAGATCTAATTTGATTTCTATTCTTTTAGGCTGTCGAAATCTAAAGACTAATTCCTATTATTATTCTTTGACCGAAACCTTAAAGAGAGATTTCGAGATTCTGCTATTGTCGACTACAAAGGAGGAATCTTTCGGGACTTAAGAGATCTAAGGTAAGCCATGGATGATATTTGGCCATAGGCCATTCTTATGTGATTAAATGTTAGAATTCAATCTAACATAGTACCTGTAGGGGTTTTGACATATACCAGGAGTGATTAGCAATTTCGGGATTTCGAGTCTCAAGGTAAGTACATATGTGCATTCGGCCAAGGCCATATCTGGTAACACAGATCTATTTCGTGTTTACTTAAAAGCCAAAAACTAACCGAGTCAAGTGATTTAGTATAGGCCGATTGAATAAGGGGAGCATCACAAGGTTTCAGGATTTGATTAGTAATCAAATCGGCAGCAAGGAAGTAAGGATCTAAGTAGTAGATCGGGTTTTTCGGGAAATCAGTGAATCAATAAATATATCAGGTGTGTACCCTTCCCTAAGACTTAATAGATTTAAGGCATTAAATTTAATATATGTGTTATAAAGATGTGAAAGCTATGGCTAAGGTACCATGTTATGGTACAAAGTACTCAGGTACGTTTCCTACTTCTACTAGGAGTATCATATGATCTGTTAGGGTATATGTGAAACTATAAGAATGTGAATATGTAATATGACATGGCTTATGCATATTTGTATGACATGGGGGCATATGGGTGATTATGAAAGGGGAAGTGAATGTGGTGGTTTTATACCACGATATTTGAATGTGGTGACTTCGGTCACATTATCTGAATGTGGTGACTCATGTCACAAGTATTTTATCTGGTGGCTATGCCACGAATTTTATAAGGGCGATGAGCACGTCGACTGTAGCGACTGCCTTCGATGGTGTGTAGCGGTTGGAGGGTTGACTCAGTAGTCCCCACGGTGCAGGTTGGTACGGGTGATGTGTAGCAGATGGCATCTAGGTTTGGGTTCGGGTTGCATCACTATTTCTATCCGTTATGTGTAGTTATATGTGATATGATAATGTATGCCTGAATTGTTGAATCTTAGTGTTGGTTACACATTGAGTCTGTTTGACTCACCCCGTTGGGGAATATTTTTCAGATGACGATCAGCGATGGACCGGGTCGGCAGGAGCTTAGTGGTGGCCATACTCAACTCAGAGTTTTATTAAACTTTGGACTTTCTTTTATTTAATTCTGGACATGTTATATTTTAAATACTTTGGATTTATTTCGGATTTTTAAATTTTGATGTAATAAGGCCATAGTTGAACTATTTTATTTTTTTATTTATTATGTTACGAATTGTTATCCAATTAAAGATTGAGTAAATTAATTTTAAAAATAACCTCTAATTGTTTTGGACACCCTAAAACAAATGGTTTTCAATATAAGATAAACTTGTTTCCAACTCGAGCCCAACCCAAAAATAATATTTCTTTCAAAACCACACAGCTTTTTCAAAGTAACAAAAAAATTTTGAACCGTTTTACTCGAGGAACATACCAGATCCGGTCAAGGCTCGTGGGCCGGGTTTGGGGTGTTTCAGTACGATATGCCAATAATGCATCGTTTAAACGTAAGCTCCAGTCTTTCCTATTTGGTTTCACGGTCATTTCTAGAATTGATTTTATTTCACAGTTTGAAACTTCCACTAAACCATTTGTTTGTGGGTGATAAGCCGTGGCCGCACGTTGTGTGAAACACCCCAGACCCGGCCTACGAGCCTGAACCGAATCTGGTATGTTCCTTAAGTAAACCTGTTTCAAATTGTTTTGTTCCTTAGGAAAAACTTGTGCTATTTTAAGAAAAATATTGTTTTGGGTTGGGCTTGTGTTGAAAACCAATTCATCTTATATTGAAATCCATTAAATAAGGTGATAAAACAATTTAGGGTTTATTTTAAAGGAAATAAATTTTAAACTTAACTTTAATTGAAAATAATTCTTAACATAGTAATTAAAAATAAAAGTAAAGAAATGTAACTTATGGCCTTATTACATCGAGTAAAAACCCAAAATAAAATTCCAAAATACTTAAATAAAATTAAATATCCATATTGAATAAAACTTCAAGTGAGCATGGCTATCCCTAAGCTTCACTAACCCGGTCCATTATTGATCGTCACCAAAAATAGTCCCACAATGGGGTGAGTCAAATGACTCAATGTGTACACGACACTAAATCATAATAGAATTAGGCATACAAGAGCTACACATTCAGAACAATGAATACAAGTTTTGATGCATTCCCAAACCCAAACCTAATTGTCCATCCGCTACACACCCCCATACCTGCCAGTCACACCGTAGGGACTACTAAGTCGACCCTCCTTCCGCTACACACCAAATTGCGGTCTTAGGTCACCGCATTCGTGGTCTTAGGTCACCACGTTCAGATTACTGTGGTCTTAGGTCACCTCTTTCAGATTACTGTGGTATTAGGTCACCACTTTCAGATTACTGTGGTCTTAGGTCACCACTTTTCACTTCCCCTTTCAAAATATAACCCATATGCCCCATATAATAATATGCATAAATATGCCAGAGTTCACATTCTTATTCTTATTCTCATGTTATAACTAACATATTTCATAATCCTAGTAGGAGTAGGAAACGTACCTGAGTACTTAGTACCATAACATGATACCTTAGCCACTTTCATATTCTTAATGTCACATATTTTAATTAAACATGCCATAAAACGTATTATGAAGTAGTGTGGGGTACACACCTGATTCGCTTAGCAAATTCCTTGAGATCTCGAAATCTGATCTACCGCTTAGATCCTTAATCCCTACATTTGATTATTCACTTACTATTTTAATAAAAAGCCATTTGGCCATAAATCCAAATCCTAGTAGGATTAGTATTCTTAAACTTACCTTGTTGCCGATTGGGACACCAACAAATCCTGAAATTGATCCTTGTTTTCCTAGGAATGTCGAAATTCCTATAACCTTGCGTTAGATTTAATCTAACCATTAAAACATAAAACATGGCTTTTGGCCGAATATACATATGTCTTACCTTAATCTTAGAAATCCCGAAACCTTCCTCCTTGTAGTCAACAGTTAGTAAATCCCGAAAGATCTCTTCAAAGTTTCAGCAACAAGGTATTAATGGGGTTAGTCCTAGATTTCGGCAAATCTTAAAAGAAAAAGGATGAAACCGAATGAGATCTTACCATTACTTGAAGAAATCGATTGCACCTTCACTTCAACCTTCAGAGATTCGGCTATGGCTAAATGATGCTCCCACAACTTTCGGCTTTTGGAGGGATTAGAAAGAAAAGAGAAGAGAAGAGAAGAGAAGAGAGCCCTAAGAAATTCGGCAGAGAGAAGAGGAAGAAGAAAAATTGATGAGTAGCCCTCTTTCCTTCCTTTTATAGCCAAAATTACTAGTCAAAATCCCTTACTTGGCCACCACTCTTCTTTATTTGATAACTTTATCCTTTGAATTAATAATAATAATCCTTCTATTATCTCTTCTTTTATCCATTAAAAAAATAAAAGGAATTAATCCACAATTATCTCTTGAAAATAATCTAAATAAATCTACTATTTATCTTCTATTTAGCCGAAATTTAAAGAGAATAAAACTCCTCTTTTGCAAGCCTTGTGCCGTCCACCTCTGTGTTTCTAGAAGCAAAAATAAAACTTCTTTTATTTTCTTCCCATGTGACTTGAACTTAGGCCCACTTGCCTAGCTTGTGGCGTCACCTACCTGGGCCTTAAGTGATATCTTCAGGCCACTTTACCAAGCCTGTTTGTGTGTCAAATTCTTCATATTAATTTTCTTAAGGCCACCTTGCCTTAGTTTCCTCTTTTTAAGCTTTAAAACTTGACATTTCTTTTCATTTCCAAGTTTCCAAAAATTTTCGTTCGGCTCTTTAAACTTGACATTTCCTTACATTTCCAGGTTTCCAAAAATGTTCACTTTCCTTTTTTTTGAATCATTTCTAAATCATTTTCCTAGTTTCCATAAATGTTCACTTTCCTCTTTATTCCTTTACATTTTCAGGACATTTCCCTACATTTCTAAGACAAGACATTTCCTTACATTTCCTTGCATTTCCTTACATTTCCATACATTTCCTCACATTTCCTCACATTTCCTTACATTTCCTTACATTTCCATACATTTCCTTACATTTCCTTACGTTTCCTTCCATTTCCATACATTTCCTTACATTTCCTTACATTTCCATACATTTCCTTATTTCTAGAATTCACATAACACATTCATAATTCATAAAACATGCCATTTTACCACATGGTTCCTTGTGTCATGCTTCACACGGAGTTTCTTTTAAAGCCTCATTTACCTAGCTCCCCCTTTTACTTAAAAACCGATAATTTTCCAAAGCTTTCTTCTTCCATCCTAGAATTCTAAAAACCCCTTAATACACTTCCAACACTGCCAAAACCTACAACTCATGAATTAGGCATGAACGCATAACCCCTAATCTAGGATGTTACATTGTGTCACCCCATACTTTTTCAGTAGAGTACCAATTACCATGTTGCAGAAATGAGTTCTTCGATCGCTGATTAATGCTCTCAGTGTGCCAAACCTGGAAAAAATAGAGTTCGTTAGAAAATCCACTACAGTTTTAGCATCGGCATGTCGGGTAGCTTTAGCTTCTACACATTTTGATACGTAATCTACAGCGAGAATAATGTAAACATTAGTAAATGATGAAACACAAGGTACCATAAAATAGATGCCCCACACATAAAAAATTTCACATACATATATAGGTGTTAGGGACACCTCATTCTTTCGACTTAAATTTGGTCGCAAATACACATAGAAAAAATTAGCGGTAACACAGTCGCTAAATATACTAAAGGTGGATTAACAGAAATCCCATTATTTACTAAAGAAAAGATAAAACGTATTAGGAAAAAATATCCTCAAGTTAGATATATACATTTAGGAGTCATTATGATAACAATTAGAGCTTTATTCAGAAAAGGTCATGATGTTCCTATTTTAGCAGTATTATTAGATAAAAGATTTGAAAATCCAATAAAGGCACTTATTGGAGGAATTCAGTCTAATTTACATACAGGAGTTATAGGATTTAAAGTTAAACCAAATTACTTTATATCTGTAACAGACCCTCTAATAGAAGAGTGTCTATGTCTTAGAATTCAGACAAAAAATTCTGATATTAGTGATTTAGTAGAAGATTTAGCAATAAGCTGGACTTCTATTAATGAATACACTAATACAGCAGAAGTGGAAATAAAAGAAATTAATAATAAAATAATTGAGCTTTTTGAGCCCAATAAGTTTACTCCAGAAATTCAACCAAAATTATTACATTTAAAAGATCTATCAATTCCAAAAGACTGGATGATAGAAAAGACTAATTATGCTAGTACTTCTAAACCAGTAATAACTACAGAATATATGTCATCTGGAGATAAGTTATATTTTAAGAATAATCTGATAACCAATACAGATGATAATTTAGTATTACCTTCTGGTTCTCAACCAGAGGAAGATGAAGATAATATAAGTACTTCTACACCAATAGGTATGAAAACAGTTCATATTCCAATTTTTCCTACTACACCTAGTAGAAATTCTAGAAACACTAGAATGGAAGATATACATTATTCAATAGAAGATATTACAAATTTCAATACATATATTGAAATTATATTACATGGTAAAGATTATAAAAATATTCTTTACATGCTTTTTTTAGATACAGTGCTACAACCAAATGGTTGTAAAAAGAATGCCATTCTGAAGAATATTGGAAACCTGTAAAAAAGACAATAAATATTAATGGAATAAATGGTAATAAAACTACTATTTATTATAAAGCAAAAAATATACCAATCTACATAAATAATGTTAGATTTATAATTCCAAAAATACTATGTTTTCCTGAAATGAATGGAGATATTTTATTAGGAAATAATTTTATAAATCAATATTTACCATTTACTATTAATGAAAAATCGGTTAGGTTACTTATAGAAAACACTTTTATAGAAATACCATTAGTAGAAAATCCTGAATTTATTTTTACTAATGATTGCTGATTTTCTTAGCAGGCCTTATGGATAGAGGTAAAAAACCTCTAGAAATAGTTGGAGAATGGACAACTGTTCATAAAAAACCCAACAAGGGAAAAACAATGAGTCCTAAAGAAGGATTTATTCCTGCACAAGTACCATTTTATCCTACTCAAGGATATTATGTACCATATCCTATGGTAAACCAACCATTTGGAACACAATCACCAACCCAGGTGAGTTATTATGAATGGTCTCAAGATCCATATTCAGTATATCAAAAAAGTTATGCTGAAATTATAAAAGAAACCGAGAATTTGTTGAAAAAACAACAAAATTCTGAATTTTCTAAAATAAAGGATTTTTATACTCTAGGTTTACCTTTAGAATATTATAATTTTATAAACAAAATATGGAAAACCCATATTACCGATCAAAGAGCAAACTTTAGAAGAGCTCTTACACAGTTTTCAGAATTCTTAGTTGAGAAAACAACTAAGGGAAAAGAAGCTCATGATTTATTACTTAAATCTGTTTTATACAGAGATTGGGATGAAATCTTAGTCGAATATACAGATATTAAGGAGATAAATAATCTTCTTGATATATTCCAATATTTTATTAATAAGGGAACAAACAGTCCTATTATTAATAAAATGTTTAGAATATGTCTATATAACAAATGTAGACAAATTCTACCACCAGATATATTTTTAAAAATAGATGAGCTATTTGCAACCAGCAAGCTCAATTTTCAGAAACATTTTCAAAATACTATTTACAAGCCTATGTTTTTACTAATGATATAGGAGAACAATTTCCCACTATCAAATTTAGGCTTACTCATGAACCATTTGATATAACCAGTATTGAATGGGGATTTGCTAAAGAAATAACAGTCCAAAATCTTTCTTTTCATTTATTAAAAGATTTTCCTGCTATAGTAAAATCTAGATTAACAAATTTTGTTGATTTAGATGATTTTGTCTATTATTTTCATATAGAAATATGTAGTCTTATTGGTATTGCTGAAAAAGAAATTTTTTATCAGCCATATCAAATTTGGAATATTCATACTTTGTTTTCGGGAAAAGCCCTTTCCGCAGTAGAAGAAGACCAACAAAAATTGTCAAAAGCTATTGACAATTGTTATAATAATTTTACCAATTATCAAATCCAAGTGGGAATTGATATGATAACCATGGCCGAACATCTTCTTCACCAAGAAAATTATTTGTTCTGGACCGATGGTAAAAGAATTTTAGCATATGACACTGGAAGAACCCAGGAAGACAGAAACAGAGAAGCTGTTCAGTTATTAAAAAAGATAGCTGACATAGAGATAGATGATTATCCGTTAGCAGCGGAGATCAAAGACACGTAGGAAAGTTGGAATACACCAGTTCCTTCACCAGAGTCATTACACCTTGATGAAATCGAGGAGATGAATCTGAGAAATATCCAAGAAGGATAAAGACAAATCCAAAAAAGGAGATATTTAATTATTGGATGTGACAATCCATCACCATCCATATCTATAAATAGAAGATGATGCAAGCAATGATGTAAGAAGTCATCAATGATGCAAGCAATGATGCAAGCAGCAATTATTGCAAGAAGAATGTAGACACAACTACATCAATTTTGTCAGATTTAGAAGGCTACGTGGAAGCAACTATCGAGCCGATAATAAAGTCATCCTTATCAGGATACTGTACGGACTTCAATTGTAAATTAATTAGAGTTTAGAATTTACACTATAAATAGGAATTGTTGTAGCCTAAACAAGGCATCTTGCTTGGGTTAGAAAAATCACTTTCCATAGAATTTGGCAATATACAAACTCTCTTGTATACTTGCTTTCTTTAGAAAACCCTTGTAAACGATCTATTGCAAATTATCTACTATCTTCTCTTGTTAAATAAAATCTACGATATTAATAATAGCCTTCCGTTTGTGCATATACGCTCCCTTCCCCCCGTAATTGGTATCAGAGGAGCCCCGGAGTAACGATTTCTGAAGTTCTAATATCGTAGTTATCATTGTAAGTTTCTATCTTTTATCTTCAATTCTGTTTGTTTTGTTGTTGTTTATCTCAAAACCCATATATCTGTCGTTCTGTCTTCTTGTTGCCGTTGAGTCCGAGTGGGACGTTGTAGGCGTTTGTGAAGACGTTAAAGACACAGAAGGTTTTAGGTACTAGAGATAAAAAACATGGAAGAAATGGATTGTACGTATAAAGATAAAACTTGTAATCATACTATGCATATTGACTCTAAGAATGAAAATAATGTTTCGGCTCTTAGTAAAGGTATCAATAGTTTAACAGATATGACATCTATATATTTTAATAAACTATATACTAAAGTTAGTAAAATAGAAGAAAAAGTAGATAATATGGGAGAAGTAACAGATTTAGATTTGAATAACAAATCTAAAGAATTACTATCTGATGTTAATAATAAACTAGATCAAGTTATTAATAATAATATTATAGAATCGGACTTAGATTTAGGACCTTTATATTATGGTAATAGTAATGTTATTTTAGCTTTATCAGATGAAGATGAGTCTTCGGATGAATCTTCAACCTATAATAAGAAAGAAAAAAGAAAACAAAAAAGAGAAAAAGTTAAAAAACAAGAAAAATATGATTTTGAATCTTATAAGACTTTAATAGAACATTGGAAAAAGCAATTTTCTAAAACAGAAGATAAATATGAGCAAGTAGAATATTTAAAATTAATAGAAGAACTTTATGAAAAACATAAAGATCTATTTACTAAGTATAATTATCACTATATGTTAAATTATGATACTACCGAAAGTAGTGATAGTTCTAAAAGTTCTAATAATTTTGATGTAGATATTAATGTCACTAGTCATAATTCTGATGAAGAAAACACTTCAATAGAAGAGGATGAAAATATAGAAATTCCTGAACCCATGGATACTAAGCAAGCAGATCCATATGATTATGAAATACCGAAACCTAGGGAAATTGATAAACAAGATCCTTTTGGTAAAAACATAGAATATTGGAAAAACCAATATTTACCTATAGAATTAAAACAGGTACATTATCCTAATAAATTAGATAAAATATCTAAAGATACAAAAGTCAAAGAAAAACCAATAATTCAACAAATGAAACTGGGAAAAAAGGATATTATAACATTTTCACATTTCCAACCTAGGAAATATTATACTTACATTGAAATCACATTTCAGTTTAGAGAATATAATTCATATTCTTTAAATGCTTTATTAGATACAGGAGCTACAACTAGTAGCTGTAGAGAAAATGCTATTCCACCAAAAAAATGGGAACTTATGAGAAATCCAATAAGAGCTGTTGGAGTAGATGGTAATGAGACTTTAATTCTTTTTAAAGCAAAAAATATACCGATCTACATAAACAATGTAAGATTTGTGATTCCTAAAATATTATGTTTCCATGAAATGCATGGAGATATATTATTAGGTAATAATTTTATATATCAGCATTTACAATTTTCTATCGATAAAAATTTTGTTATATTAACTATAGAAAACACTTCTATAGAAATACCATTAGTAGAAAATCCTAAATTTATTTTTACTAATGATTGCTGATTTTCTTAGCAGGCCTTATGGATAGAGGTAAAAAACCTCTAGAAATAGTTGGAGAATGGACAACTGTCCATAAAAAACCCAACAAGGGAAAAACAATGAGTCCTAAAGAAGGACTTATTCCTGCACAAGTACCATTTTATCCTAATCAAGGATATTATGTACCATATCTTATGGTAAACCGACCATTTGGAACACAATCACCAACCCAGGTGAGTTATTATTGAAACACCCCAAACCCGGCCCACGAGCTTTGACCAGATTTGGTATGTTCCTCAAGAAAATCGGTTTCAAATTCTTTTGTTACTTAAAGAAAACTTGTGCGATTTTAAAAAAATATTGTTTGGATTCGGCTTGTGTTGAAACAGACTCGATTTTATTTTGGAAACCCCTTTTTAATATTAAGTGATAAAACATTTAGGATTTAGTTTAAAGAAATTTTTACTTAAACTTTAATAAATAAGGTTCCTAAACATAATAAATAATAATAAATGTAAAATGATTCAACTATGGCCTTATGGCCTTATTACAACAAATAATTTCCAAATAATTCAAGTACTTAAAAACTAATAGTTCCATAAAATAAAGACTTCATGTTGAGCATGGCCACCACAAGTTCTGCCGTCCCGGTCCATCACTGTTCATCACCTGAAACATGGTCCCACAACGGGGTGAGTCAAACAGACTCAATGTGTACACGACACTAAATCATAATAGAATCAGGCATACAAGAGTTACACATTCAAAATAATGAATACAAGTTATGATGCATCCCAAACCCAAACCTAATTGTCCATCCGCTACACACCCCCGTACCTGCCAATCACACCGTGGGGACTGCTAAGTCGACCCTCCTTCCGCTACACACCAAATTACGGTCTTAGGTCACCGCATTCGTGGTCTTAAGTCACCACGTTCAGATTACTGTGGTCTTAGGTCACCACTTTTCAGATATCACGGTCTTAGGTCACCGTGTTCATGGTCTTAGGCCACCACATTCACTTCCCCTTTCAAACAAACCCATATGCCCCATATAATAATATGCATAAATATGCTAGAGTTCACATTCTTATCATATTCTCATGTTACTAATAACATTTTTCATATTCCTAGTAGGAGTAGGAAACGTACCTGGGTACTTTGTACCATAACATGGTACTTTAGCCACTTTCATATTCTTAATGTCACATATTTTAATTAAACATGCCATAAAACGTATTATGAAGTAGTGTGGGGTACACACCTGATTAGCTTAACGAATTCCTTGAAATCCCGAAAAACCGATCTATCGCTTTAGATCTTTAATCCCTACATTGATTTATTTCTTATTACCTTAATAAAAAGCCATTCGGCCAAAATTCCAAATCCTAGTAGGATTAGTATTCTTACCTCGTTGTCGACTGGAACACCAACAAATCCCGAAACTGTTCCTTGTTTCCCTAGGAATGTCAAAAGCCCTAAAACCTTACGTTAGACTTAATCTTAATCATCGAAACATAAATCAAGGGCTTTGGCCGAATATTCACATGTCTTACCTTAATCTTAGAAATCCTGAATACTCCTCCTTTTAGTCGACTACTCTGATAATCCCGAAAGATCCTTCCATATTCGGCAACCATAATATGTACGAGGTTAGATTATCTCTCGGCTAATCTAAAAGAAAAGAATGGAAATCAAACTTGTTCTTACCTTTGAAGAAATCAACAAAGACTTATGCTTGAAGCCCTTCCAAGATTCGGCTTTTGAATGGATTGGTAAGAAGAAATAGGAAGAAAAGAAAATTTGAGAATTTTGACAATGGTGGACTATAGATTCGACTGACAAAAGAAAAAGAGAAGAGAAGAGAAGAGAGCACTCAGAAATTAAGCAGAGAAAAGGAGGAAGAAAAATTGATGAGTAGCCCTATTTTCATCCTTTTATAGCCGAAACTACTACTCAGAATCCCTTACTTGGCCACCACTCTTCTTTATTGATAAGTTTATCTCCTTAATTTAAAATAATTAGAGAATAATCCTTTATTATCTCTTCAAAAATAATCCAAATTAAATCCTTTATTTATCACCTTATTAATCGAATATTTATGAAAATAAAACTCCTCCTTTCTAAAAGGCTTGTGCCGTCCACCTCGAAGCTTCCGAAGCAAAAATAAAACTTCCTTTATTTGCTTCCCAAGTGACTTGAACTCAGGCCCAACACCTTGCATGTGGCGCCATTTCCAGAGGCCCTAAGTGGCATCTTCAGGCCACTTTTCCAAGCCTGTTTGTGTGTCAAATTTCACCAACTTTTTCTTTTAAGGCCACCTTGCCTTAATTTCCTCTTTTAAACTTTAAAACTCGACATTTCTAAGTCATTTCTAAGTTTCCAAAAATTTTCGTTCGGCTCTGTAAACTTGACATTTCCTTACATTTCCAAGTTTCCAGAAATGTTCACTTTCCTCTTTTGAATCATTTCCTTCCATTTCCAAGTTTCCAGAAATGTTCATTTCCAGATCATTTCCATACATTTTCAGGTTTCTAAAAATGTTCATTTCCAAATCATTTTCATTCATTTCCAAAAATATTCAAAATTTATTCTTAGTACATAAAACATGTCACTTCGTACAATTAAACCGAAAATGCATAGGCCCTTTCCAGGATGTTACAGTTCTACCCCCCTTAAAATAATTTTGTTCTCGAAATTACTTACTAACGAACCATCGTACGGTCTAACTCACCCCACTACGCTATTGCTGCGTACTCTGATCTTAAAGAACTATCTTACCTTCTAGGCACAGTCTCTAAGTTCACATCCAAAGTTTCAAATAGTTCACTTGTAACACAAGAATGAACTATCTCTAAAACAATAAATAGTACTCCAAAAACAAGGAACTTAACCGCTATCATATCCTTGGTTGTCTCACATCTGAACCTTCAGCACCTCTACCGGGTGTTCCATGACCATTTCCTCCATGGTTTAAACCACAAACCTTCGTTGCCTGAGGGCAATTCTTAACCAAATGAGCCTTAGACTTACATCTAAAATATTCCCGATCTCGGTTCCAACACTCGCCGACATGATACCTTCCACACTGAGCACACGGACGGTCCAGATTTTTAGTAGTTGGCTTAAAAACACGAGCATAATTCTCAACCTTCGGTCTATTGGTAATTTTGCATTCTCGGGGAAATTTTGAAAATTTTAAAATCCGGGGGTATTTCGGTAATTTTGAAACTCAAGGGTATTTTGGTAATAAGCCAGGGTAAATTTTTAAAGCTCAATAAATCAGGGGTATTACAGATTTTACAAAACTTTTAGGGTTATTTTTGAGAATTTGTTTTCCAAAAGGATGATGTTGCAAAAATTTGGAAATCAAGGTCATTTTGGTAATTTTGTATGTCAGGGGCAATTTCGTAATTTTTCCAAAATTAAGGTATTTTAATATTTACAAAATAGGATTCTTGGGTGCTTTTGTAAAGTAAGGAAGATTTTATTGAAGTCAGGGTAGTACGGTAATTTTAGAAACCAGGGGCATTTTTGTAATTTCGCCACTAGGGGCATTTTGGTAATTTTTGTAAATTGGGAATATTTTGAAAACTTTCTAGAAATAAGTTTTTGTTACTATTCAGAGGGGTAAATTTGGGGATTTTAAAACTAAGGTTTTCATAAAAACATGGCTAGTCCCTTTCGGGTTTTAGTTATTGAGTTTAGCCTGCGACTGAGTCCTCTTGGTTAGGGTGAACCGTAGCTACGCACCAGGTAGGATTCATGCGAAGAGGAGGTGAGTCACTTGGACTGCTTAAGTACCAGGCTCTTCCGGATCCATTCCTAGACATGCGCACCATGGTTGCCACACCCTAACTCAGCGACTTAGCCGTAGGTTTGTTTAATTAGGCATTAAGTCTTATGTAATAGTTGGGGTAAACTAATCCTAGGGTTCAAGTACCTATCATACTATTTCTACGTTCCATTCCTACCCTTCTACAGATCATACAATAAATCACACAATGGATAGGGGTACTTACTTGGTGGACTGCGGGTCGGAGACTTAGGTGCCATGCTAGAAAACCTGCTGATTTCATAAAAAAAATGTTTTCATAAAACTTATTTGGGCTCGCTTTGAAAACATTTTGGGCCTTAAACCTCAGGCCGAGAGTTTGAAACGGGCTCTGATACCAAACTAAAACACCCCAAACCCGGCCCACGAGCTTTGACCAGATTTGGTATGTTCCTCAAGAAAACCGGTTTCAAATTCTTTTGTTACTTAAAGGAAACTTGTGCGATTTTAAAAAAAATATTGTTTGGGTTGGGCTTGTGTTGAAACAGACTCGATTTTATTTTGGAAACCCCTTTTTAATATTAAGTGATAAAACATTTAGGATTTAGTTTAAAGGAATTTTTACTTAAACTTTAATATATAAAGTTCCTAAACATAATAAATAATAAATGTAAAATGATTCAACTATGGCCTTATGGCTTTATTACAACAAATAATTTCCAAATAATTCAAGTACTTAAAAACTAATAGTTCCATAAAATAAAGACTTCATGTTGAGCATGGCCACCACAAGTTCGCCCGTCCCTTGGTCCATCACTGCTTCATCACACAAACATGGTCCCACAACGGGGTGAGTCAAACAGACTCAATGTGTACACGACACTAAATCATAATAGAATCAGGCATACAAGAGTTACACATTCAAAATAATGAATACAAGTTATGATGCATTCCCAAACCCAAACCTAATTGTCCATCCGCTACACACCCCCGTACCTGCCAATCACACCGTGGGGACTGCTAAGTCGACCCTCCTTCCGCTACACACCAAATTGCGGTCTTAGGTCACCGCATTCGTGGTCTTAAGTCACCACGCGTTCAGATTCTCGTGGTCTTAGATCACCACTTTTCAGATATCACGGTCTTAGGTCACCGTGTTCGTGGTTTTAGGTCACCACATTCACTTCCTCTTTCAAACAAACCCATATGCCCCATATAATAATAATATGCATAAATATGCCAGAGTTCACATTCTTATCATATTCTCATGTTACTAATAACATTTTTCATATTCCTAGTAGGAGTAGGAAACGTACCTGGGTACTTTGTACCATAACATGGTACTTTAGCCACTTTCATATTCTTAATGTCACATATTTTAATTAAACATGCCATAAAACGTATTATGAAGTAGTGTGGGGTACACACCTGATTAGCTTAACGAATTCCTTGAAATTCTGAAAAACCAATCTATCGCTTTAGATCCTTAATCCCTACATTGATTTATTTCTTATTACCTTAATAGAAAGCCATTCGGCCAAAATTCCAAATCCTAGTAGGATTAGTATTCTTACCTTGCTGCCGATTGGAACACCAACAAATCCCGAAACTGTTCCTTGTTTCCCTAGGAATGTCGAAATCCCTAAAACCTTACGTCAGACTTAATCTTAATCATCGAAACATAAAACAAGGGCTTTGGCCGAATATTCACGTGTCTTACCTTAATCTTAGAAATCCCGAATACTCCTCCTTTTAGTCGACTACTCTGATATTCTCGAAAGATCCTTCCGTATTCGGCAACCATAATATGTATGGGGTTAGATTATCTCTCGGCTAATCTAAAAGAAAAGAATGGAAATCAAACTTGTTCTTACCTTTGAAGAAATCAACAAAGACTATGCTTGAAGCCCTTCCAAGATTCGGCTTTTGAATGGATTGGTAAGAAGAAATAGGAAGAAAAGAAAATTTGAGAATTTTGACAATGGTGGACTATAGATTCGGCTTGACAAAAGAAAAAGAGAAGAGAAGAGAAGAGAGCACTCGAAAATTCGGCGAGAGAAAGAGAGGAGGAAGAAAAATTGATGAGTAGCCCTATTTTCATCCTTTTATAGCCGAAACTACTACTCAGAATCCCTTACTTGGCCACCACTCTTCTTTATTGATAAGTTTATCTCCTTAATTTAAAATAGTTAGAGAATAATCCTTTATTATCTCTTCAAAAATAATCCAAATTAAATCCCTTATTTATCACCTTATTAATCGAATATTTATGAAAATAAAACTCCTCCTTTGTAGAAGGCTTGTGCCGTCCACCTCAGGCTTCTGGAAGCAAAAATAAAACTTCCTTTATTTGCTTCCCAAGTGACTCGAACTCAGGCCCAACACCTTGCATGTGGCGCCATTTCCAGAGGCCCTAAGTGGCATCTTCAGGCCACTTTTCCAAGCCTGTTTGTGTGTCAAATTTCACCAACTTTTTCTTTTAAGGCCACCTTGCCTTAATTTCCTCTTTTAAACTTTAAAACTCGACATTTCTAAGTCATTTCTAAGTTTCCAAAAATTTTCGTTCGGCTCTGTAAACTTGACATTTCCTTACATTTCCAAGTTTCCAGAAATGTTCACTTTCCTCTTTTGAATCATTTCCTTACATTTCCAAGTTTCTAGAAATGTTCATTTCCAGATCATTTCCATACATTTTCAGGTTTCTAAAAATGTTCATTTCCAAATCATTTTCATTCATTTCCAAAAATATTCAAAATTTATTCTTAGTACATAAAACATGTCACTTCGTACAATTAAACCGAAAATGCATAGGCCCTTTCCAGGATGTTACAGTTCTACCCCCTTAAAATAATTTCGTCCTCGAAATTACTTACTAACGAACCATCGTACGGTCTAACTCACCCCACTACGCTATTGCTGCGCACTCTGATCTTAAAGAACTATCTTACCTTCTAGGCACAGTCTTTAAGTTCACATTCAAAGTTTCAAACAGTTCACTTCTAACACAAGAATAAACTATCTCTAAAACAATAAATAGTACTCCAAAAACAAGGAACTTAACCGCTATCATATCCTTGGTTGTCTCACATCTGAACCTTCAGCACCTCTACCGGGTGTTCCATGACCATTTCCTCCATGGTTTAAACCACAAACCTTCGTTGCCTGAGGGCAATTCTTAACCAAATGAGCCTTAGACCTACATCTAAAACATTCCCGATCTCGGTTCCAACACTCGCTGACATGATACCTTCCACACTGAGCACACGGACGGTCCGGATTTCTAGTAGTTGGCTTAAAAACACGAGTAGAATTCTCAACCTTCCGTCTTTTCTGAAGACTCTTAGACGATTCTGACGGTCCAAGACTCCTCTTATCCCGTCCACGATGACCACGTCCCCTAGAACTCATTTTCTAACGTCGCGACTTAATCTGATTTAAGAGTTTTATACATTAGTACTTTTGTTTCACTGATTAACCGCGAACAGTTTTATGAAAAGAGATGTTTAAAAGTGGTTCTTTCGATCAAACAAAGTTCTCAGCTCAATTTCACTATTCAGAAAGTCACGTTCACATTCATCAACCAATTATGAACTTTCGTTCATTCAGAGAAATGTTGTAGTTTTCATTGTCGTTGTTTTTTTTCCACTACCCAGGGGTATTTTCGTAATTTGTCCTACAGGGGTATTTTCGTAATTTTTCAAAATAAGGTTCCTTGGTAATTTTGTCAATAAGGGTATTTTGGTAATTTTGCATTCTCGGGGAAATTTTGAAAATTTTGAAATTCGGGGGTATTTCGGTAATTTTAAAACTCAAGGGTATTTTGGTAATAAGCCAAGGTAAATTTGTAAAGCTCAATAAATCAGGGGTATTGCAGATTTTACAAAACTTTTAGGGTTATTTTTGAGAATTTGTTTTCCAAAAGGATGATGTTGCAAAAATTTGGAAATCAAGGTCATTTTGGTAATCTCGTATGTCAGGGGCAATTCCGTAATTTTTCCAAAATCAAGGTATTTTAATATTTACAAAATAGGATTCTTGGGTGCTTTTGTAAAGTAAGGAAGATTTTATTGAAGTCAAGGTAGTACGGTAATTTTAGAAACCAGGGGCATTTTTATAATTTCGCCACTAGGGGCATTTTGGTAATTTTTGTAAATTGGGAATATTTTGAAAACTTTCTAGAAATAAGTTTTGTTACTATTCGTAGGGGTAAATTTGGGGATTTTAAAACTAAGGTTTTCATAAAAACATGGCTAGTCCCTTTCGGGTTTTAGTTATTGAGTTTAGCTCGCATCGAGTCCTCTTGGTTAGGGTGAACCAGTAGCTACGCACTGGTAGGATTCATGCGAAGAGGAGGTGAGTCACTAGGATCGCTTAAGTACCGTGCTCTTTCGGATCCATTCCTGAGACATGCGCACCATGGTTGCCACACCCTAACTCGCGACTTAGCCGTAGGGGTTTGTTTAATTAGGCATTAAGTCTTATGTAATAGTTGGGGTAAACTAATCCTGGGGTTCAAGTACCTATCATACTATTTCTCGTTCCATTCCTACCCTTCTACGAGATCATACAATAAATCACACAATGGATAGGGTACTTACCGGTGGATTGCGGGTCGGAGACTTAGGTGCCATGCCGTAAAAACCCGCTTTGATTTCATAAAAAAAAAAAAATGCTTTCATAAAACTTATTTGGGCTCGCTTTGAAAACATTTTGGGCCTTAAACCTCAGGCCGAGAGTTTGAAACAGGCTCTGATACCAAACTAAAACACCCCAAACCCGGCCCACGAGCTTTGACCAGATTTGGTATGTTCCTCAAGAAAACCGGTTTCAAATTCTATTGTTACTTAAAGAAAACTTGTGCGATTTTAAAAAAATATTGTTTGGGTTGGGCTTGTGTTGAAACAGACTCGATTTTATTTTGGAAACCCCTTTTTAATATTAAGTGATAAAACATTTAGGATTTAGTTTAAAGGAATTTTTACTTAAACTTTAATATATAAAGTTCCTAAACATAATAAATAATAAATGTAAAATGATTCAACTATGGCCTTATGACTTTATTACAACAAATAATTTCCAAATAATTCAAGTACTTAAAAACTAATAGTTCCATAAAATAAAGACTTCATGTTGAGCATGGCCACCACAAGTTCTGCCGTCCCGGTCCATCACTGTTCATCACCTGAAACATGGTCCCACAACGGGGTGAGTCAAACAGACTCAATGTGTACATGACACTAAATCATAATAGAATCAGGCATACAAGAGTTACACATTCAAAATAATGAATACAAGTTATGATGCATTCCCAAACCCAAACCTAATTGTCCATCCGCTACACACCCCCGTACCTGCCAATCACACCGTGGGGACTGCTAAGTCGACCCTCCTTCCGCTACACACCAAATTGCGGTCTTAGGTCACCGCATTCGTGGTCTTAAGTCACCATGTTTAGATTACTGTGGTCTTAGATCACCACTTTTCAAATATCACGGTCTTAGGTCACCGTGTTCGTGGTCTTAGGTCACCACATTCACTTCCCCTTTCAAACAAACCCATATGCCCCATATAATAATAATATGCATAAATATGCCAGAGTTCACATTCTTATCATATTCTCATGTTACTAATAACATTTTTCATATTCCTAGTAGGAGTAGGAAACGTACCTGGGTACTTTGTACCATAACATGGTACTTTAGCCACTTTCATATTCTTAATGTCACATATTTTAATTAAACATACCATAAAACGTATTATGAAGTAGTGTGGGGTACACACCTGATTAGCTTAACGAATTCCTTGAAATTCTGAAAAACCAATCTATCGCTTTAGATCCTTAATCCCTACATTGATTTATTTCTTATTACCTTAATAAAAAGCCATTCAAATTAAAAATTCCAAATCCTAGTAGGATTAGTATTCTTACCTTGCAGTGAGATTGGAACACCAACAAATCCAGAAAGCTGCTCCTTGTTTCCCTAGGAATGTCGAAATCCCTAAAACCTTACGTCGGACTTAATCTTAATCATCAAACATAAAACAAGGGCTTTGGCCGAATATTCACGTGTCTTACCTTAATCTTAGAAATCCCGAATACTCCTCCTTTTAGTCGACTACTCTGATATTCCCGAAAGATCCTTCCGTATTCGGCAACCATAATATGTATGGGGTTAGATTATCTCTCGGCTAATCTAAAAGAAAAGAATGGAAATCAAACTTGTTCTTACCTTTGAAGAAATCAACAGCACCTATGCTTGAAGCCCTTCCAAGATTCGGTTTTTGAATGGATTGGTAAGAAGAAATAGGAAGAAAAGAAAATTTGAGAATTTTGACAATGGTGGATTATAGATTCGACTTGACAAAAGAAAAAGAGAAAAGAAGAGAAGAGAGCACTCAGAAATTCGGCAGAGAAAAGAGGAGGAAGAAAAATTGATGAGTAGCCCTATTTTCATCCTTTTATAGCCGAAACTACTACTCAGAATCCCTTACTTGGCCACCACTCTTCTTTATTGATAAGTTTATCTCCTTAATTTAAAATAGTTAGAGAATAATCCTTTATTATCTCTTCAAAAATAATCCAAATTAAATCCCTTATTTATCACCTTATTAATCGAATATTTATGAAAATAAAACTCCTCCTTTTAGAAGGCTTGTGCCGTCCACCTCGAACTTCGAAGCAAAAATAAAACTTCCTTTATTTGCTTCCCAAGTGACTCGAACTCAGGCCCAACACCTTGCATGTGGCGCCATTTCCGAGGCCCTAAGTGGCATCTTGAGCCACTTTTCCAAGCTGTTTGTGTGTCAAATTTCACCAACTTTTTCTTTTAAGGCCACCTTGCCTTAATTTCCTCTTTTAAACTTTAAAACTCGACATTTCTAAGTCATTTCTAAGTTTCCAAAAATTTTAGTTAAACTCAGAAAACTTGACATTTCCTTACATTTCCAAGTTTCCAAAATGTTCACTTTCCTCTTTTGAATCATTTCCTTACATTTCCAAGTTTCCGAAATGTTCATTTCGAGATCATTTCCATACATTTTCGTGTTTCTAAAATGTTCATTTCCAAATCATTTTCATTCATTTCCAAAAATATTCAAAATTTATTCTTAGTACATAAAACATGTCACTGCGTACAATTAAACCGAAAATGCATAGGCCCTTTCCGAGGATGTTACATTCTACCCCTCTTAAAATAATTTCGTCCTCGAAATTACTTACTAACGAACCATCGTGCGGTCTAACTCACCCCACTACGCTATTGTTGCACAAGACTCTCGATCTTAAAGAACTATCTTACCTTCTAGGCACGATCTTTAAGTTCACATTCAAAGTTTCAAACAGTTCACTTCTAACACAAGAATAAACTATCTCTAAAACAATAAATAGTACTCCAAAAACAAGGAACTTAACCGCTATCATATCCTTGGTTGTCTCACATCTGAACCTTCAGCACCTCTACCGGGTGTTCCATGACCATTTCCTCCATGGTTTAAACCACAAACCTTCATTGCCTGAGGGCAATTCTTAACCAAATGAGCCTTAGACCTACATCTAAAACATTCCTGATCTCGGTTCCAACACTCGCTGACATGATACCTTCCACACTGAGCACACGGACGGTCCGGATTTCTAGTAGTTGGCTTAAAAACACGAGTAAATTCTCAACCTTCCGTCTTTTCTCAAGACTCTTAGACGATTCTGACGGTCCAAGACTCCTCTTATCCCGTCCCACGATGACCACGTCCCTAGAACTCATTTTCTAACGTCGCGACTTAATCGATTTAAGAGTTTTATACATTAGTACTTTTGTTTCACCGATTAACCATGCGAATGCTTTTATGAAAAGAGATGTTTAAAAGTGGTTCTTTCGATCAAACAAAGTTCTCGACTCAATTTCACTATTCGAGAAAGTCACGTTCACATTCATCAACCAATTATGAACTTTCGTTCATTCGGAGAAATGTTGTAGTTTTCATTGTTGTTGTTTTTTCCACTACCTGCCCGGGTATTTTCGTAATTTGTCCTACTGGTATTTTTCGTAATTTTTCAAAATAAGGTTCCTTGGTAATTTTGTCAATAAGGGTATTTTGGTAATTTTGCATTCTCGGGGAAATTTTGAAAATTTTGAAATTCGGGGGTATTTCGGTAATTTTAAAACTCAAGGGTATTTTGGTAATAAGCCAAGGTAAATTTGTAAAGCTCAATAAATCAGGGGTATTGCAGATTTTACAAAACTTTTAGGGTTATTTTTGAGAATTTGTTTTCCAAAAGGATGATGTTGCAAAAATTTGGAAATCAAGGTCATTTTGGTAATCTCGTATGTCAGGGGCAATTCCGTAATTTTTCCAAAATCAAGGTATTTTAATATTTACAAAATAGGATTCTTGGGTGCTTTTGTAAAGTAAGGAAGATTTTATTGAAGTCAAGGTAGTACGGTAATTTTAGAAACCAGGGGCATTTTTGTAATTTCGCCACTAGGGACATTTTGGTAATTTTTGTAAATTGGGAATATTTTGAAAACTTTCTAGAAATAAGTTTTTGTTACTATTCAGAGGGGTAAATTTGGGGATTTTAAAACTAAGGTTTTCATAAAAACATGGCTAGTCCCTCTCGGGTTTTAGTTATTGAGTTTAGCCTGCGACTGAGTCCTCTTGGTTAGGGTGAACCATAGCTACGCACCAGGTAGGATTCATGCGAAGAGGAGGTGAGTCACTAGGACTGCTTAAGTACCAGGCTCTTCCGGATCCATTCCTAGACATGAGCACCATGGTTGCCACACCCTAACTCGGCGACTTAGCCATAGGTTTGTTTAATTAGGCATTAAGTCTTATGTAATAGTTGGGGTAAACTAATCCTAGGGTTCAAGTACCTATCGTACTATTTCTACGTTCCATTCCTACCCTTCTACAGATCATACAATAAATCACACAATGGATAGGGGTACTTACCTGGTGGATTGCGGGTCGGAGACTTAGGTGCCATGCCAGAAAACCTGCTGATTTCATAAAAAAAAAATGCTTTCATAAAACTTATTTGGGCTCGCTTTGAAAACATTTTGGGCCTTAAACCTCAGGCCGAGAGTTTGAAACAGGCTCTGATACCAAACTAAAACACCCCAAACCCGGCCCACGAGCTTTGACCAGATTTGGTATGTTCCTCAAGAAAACCGGTTTCAAATTCTTTTGTTACTTAAAGAAAACTTGTGCGATTTTAAAAAAATATTGTTTGGGTTGGGCTTGTGTTGAAACAGACTCCATTTTATTTTGGAAACCCCTTTTTAATATTAAATAATAAAACATTTAGGATTTAGTTTAAAGGAATTTTTACTTAAACTTTAATAAATAAGGTTCCTAAACATAATAAATAATAATAAATGTAAAATGATTCAACTATGGCCTTATGGCCTTATTACAACAAATAATTTCCAAATAATTCAAGTACTTAAAAACTAATAGTTCCATAAAATAAAGACTTCATGTTGAGCATGGCCACCACAAGTTCTCGCCGTCCCGGTCCATCATCACCGCTATCACCAAACATGGTCCCACAACGGGGTGAGTCAAACAGACTCAATGTGTACACGACACTAAATCATAATAGAATCATGCATACAAGAGTTACACATTCAAAATAATGAATACAAGTTATGATGCATTCCCAAACCCAAACCTAATTGTCCATCCGCTACACACCCCCGTACCTGCCAATCACACCGTGGGGACTACTAAGTCGAACCTCCTTCCGCTACATACCAAATTGCGGTCTTAGGTCACCGCATTCATGGTCTTAAGTCACCACGTTCAGATTACTGTGGTCTTAGGTCACCACTTTTCAGATATCACGGTCTTAGGTCACCGTGTTCGTGGTCTTAGGTCACCACGTTCACTTCCCCTTTCAAACAAACCCATATGCCCCATATAATAATAATATGCATAAATATGCCAGAGTTCACATTCTTATCATATTCTCATGTTACTAATAACATTTTTCATATTCCTAGTAGGAGTAGGAAACGTACCTGGGTACTTTGTACCATAACATGGTACTTTAGCCACTTTCATATTCTTAATGTCACATATTTTAATTAAACATGCCATAAAACGTATTATGAAGTAGTGTGGGGTACACACTTGATTAGCTTAATGAATTCCTTGAAATCCCGAAAAACTGGTCTATCGCTTTAGATCCTTAATCCCTATCTTGATTTATCACTTATCACCTTAATAAAAAGCCATTCGGCCAAAATTCCAAATCCTAGTAGGATTAGTATTCTTACCTTGTTGCCGATTGGAACACCAACAAATCCCGAAACTGTTCCTTGTTTCCCTAGGAATGTCGAAATCCCTAAAACCTTACGTTAGACTTAATCTTAATCATCGAAACATAAATCAAGGCCTTTGGCCGAATATTCACATGTCTTACCTTAATCTTAGAAATCCCGAATACTCCTCCTTTTAGTCGACTACTCTGATAGTCCCGAAAGATCCTTCCATATTTGGCAACCATAATATGTATGGGGTTAGATTATCTCTCGGCTAATCTAAAAGAAAAGAATGGAAATCAAACTTGTTCTTACCTTTGAAGAAATCAATAGCACCTATGCTTGAAGCCCTTCCAAAATTCGGCTTTTGAATGGATTGGTAAGAAGAAATAGGAAGAAAAGAAAATTTGAGAATTTTGACAATGGTGGACTATAGATTCGGCTTGACAAAAGAAAAAAGAGAAGAGAGCACTCAGAAATTCGGCAGAGAGAAGAGGAGGAAGAAAAATTGATGAGTAGCCCTATTTTCTTCCTTTTATAGCTGAAACTACTACTCAGAATCCTTTACTTGGCCACCACTCTTCTTTATTGATAAGTTTATCTCCTTAATTTAAAATAATTAGAGAATAATCCTTTATTATCTCTTCAAAAATAATCCAAATTAAATCCCTTATTTATCACCTTATTAATCGAATATTTATGAAAATAAAACTCCTCCTTTCTAGAAGGCTTGTGCCGTCCACCTCGAAAGCTTCGGAAGCAAAAATAAAACTTCCTTTATTTACTTCCCAAGTGACTCGAACTCAGGCCCAACACCTTGCATGTGGCGCCATTTCCAGAGGCCCTAAGTGGCATCTTCAGGCCACTTTTCCAAGCCTATTTGTGTGTCAAATTTCACCAACTTTTTCTTTTAAAGCCACCTTGCCTTAATTTCCTCTTTTAAACTTTAAAACTCGACATTTCTAAGTCATTTCTAAGTTTCCAAAAATTTTCGTTCGGCTCTGTAAACTTGACATTTCCTTACATTTCCAAGTTTCCAGAAATGTTCACTTTCCTCTTTTGAATCATTTCCTTACATTTCCAAGTTTCTAGAAATGTTCATTTCCAGATCATTTCCATACATTTTCAGGTTTCCAAAAATGCTCATTTCCAAATCATTTTCATTCATTTCCAAAAATATTCAAAATCTATTCTTAGTACATAAAACATGTCACTTCGTACAATTAAATCGAAAATGCATAGGCCCTTTCCAGAATGTTACAATTAAGAATGGTCTCAAGATCCATATTCAGTATATCAAAAAAGTTATGCTGAAATTATAAAAGAAACCGAGAATTTGTTGAAAAAACAACAAAATTCTGAATTTTCTGAATTAAAGGATTTTTATAATCCAGGTTTACCTTTAGAATATTATAATTTTATAAACAAAATAAAAACCCATATTACTGATCAAAGAGCAAACTTTAGAAGAGCTCTTTACACGTTTTAAATTCTTAGTTGAAAAAACAACTAAGGAAAAGAAGCTCATGATTTATTACTTAAATCTGTTTTATACAGAGATTGGGATGAAATCCTAGTCGAATATACAGATATTAAGGAGATAAATAATCTTCTTGATATATTCCAATGTTTTATTACTAAAGGAACAAACAGTCCTATTATTAATAAAATGTTTAGAATATGTCTATATAACAAATGTAGACAAATTCTACCACTATATATATTTTCAAAAATAGATAGAGCTATTTGCAACCAGCAAGCTCAATTTTCAGAAACTTTTTCAAAATACTATTTACAAGCCTATGTTTTTACTAATGATATAGGAGAACAATTTCCCACTATCAAATTTAGGCATAATCATGAACCATTTGATATAACCAGTATTGAATGGGGATTTGTTAAAGAAATAACAGTCCAAAATCTTTCTTTTCATTTATTAAAAGATTTTCCTGCTATAGTAAAATCTAGATTAACAAATTTTGTTGATTTAGATGATTTTGTCTATTATTTTCACATAGAAATATGTAGTTTTATTGGTATTGCTGAAAAAGAAAAATTTTATCAGCCATATCAAATTTGGAAGATTCATACTTTTTTTCGGGAAAAGCCCTTTCCGCTGTAGAAGAAGACCAATAAAACTTGTCAAAAGCCATTGACAATTGTTATAATAATTTTACCAATTATCAAATCCAAGCCGGAATTGATATGATAACCATGGCCGAACATCTTCTTCACCAAGAAAATTATTTGTTCTGGACTGATGGTAAAAGAATTTTAGCATATGACACTGGAAGAACCCAGGAAGACATAAACAGAGAAGCTGTTCAATTATTAAAAAAGATAGCTGACATGGAGATAGATGATTATCCGTTAGCAGCGGAGATCAAAGACACGTGGGAAAGCTGGAATACACCAGTTCTTTCACTAGAGTTATTACACCGTGATGAAATCGAGGAGATGAATCTGAGAAATATCCAAGAAGGATAAAGACAAATCCAAAAAAGGAGATATTTAATTATTGGATGTGACAATCCATCACCATCCATATCCATAAATAGAAGATGATGCAAGCAATGATGTAAGAAGTCATCAATGATGCAAGCAATGATGCAAGCAGCAATTATTGCAAGAAGAATGTAGACACAACTACATCAATTTTGTCAGATTTAGAAAGCTACGTGGAAGCAACTATCGAGCCGATAATAAAGTCATCCTTATCAGAATACTGTGCAGACTTCAATTGTAAATTAATTAGAGTTTAGAATTTACACTATAAATAGGAATTGTTGTAGCCTAAACAAGGCATCTTGCTTGGGTTAGAAAAATCACTTTCCATAGAATTTGGTAATATAGAAACTCTCTTGTATACTTGCTTTCTTTAAAAAACCCTAAATTATCTACTATCTTCTCTTGTTAAATAAAATCTACGATATTAATAATAGCCTTCCGTTTGTGCATATACCCTCCCTTCCCCCCGTAATTGGTATTAGAGGAGCCCCGGAGTAACGATTTCTGGAGTTTTAATATCGTAGTTATCATTGTAAGTTTCTATCTTTTATCTTCAATTCTGTTTGTTTCGTTGTTGTTTATCTCAAAACCCATATATCTGTCGTTCTATCTTCTTATTGCCGTTGAGTTCGAGTGGGACCTTGTAGGCGTTGGTGAAGACGTTAAAGACACAGAAGGTTTTAGGTACCAGAGATAAAAAACATGGAAGAAATGGATTGTACGTATAAAGATAAAACTTGTAATCATACTATGCATATTGACTCTAAGAATGAAAATAATGTTTCGGCTCTTAGTAAAGGTATCAATAGTTTAATAGATATGACATCTATATATTTTAATAAACTATATACTAAAGTTAGTAAAATAGAATAAAAAGTAGATAATATTGGAGAAGTAACAGATTTAGATTTGAATAACAAATCTAAAGAATTACTATCTGATGTTAATAATAAACTAGATTAAGTTATTAATAATAATATAGAATCGGACTTAGATTTAGGACCTTTATATTATGGTAATAGTAATGTTATTTTAGCTTTATCAGATGAAGATGAGTCTTCGGATGAATCTTCAACCTATAATAAGGAAGAAAAAAGAAAACAAAAAAGAGAAAAAGTTAAAAAACAAGAAAAATATGATTTTGAATCTTATAAGACTTTAATAGAACATTGGAAAAAGCAATTTTCTAAAACAGAAGATAAATATGAGCAAGTAGAATATTTAAAATTAATAGAAGAACTTTATGAAAAACATAAAGATCTATTTACTAAGTATAATTATCACTATATGTTAAATTATGATACTACCGAAAGTAGTGATAGTTCTAAAAGTTCTAATAATTCTGATGTAGATATTAATGTCACTAGTCATAATTCTGATGAAGAAAACACTTCAACAAAAGAGGATGAAAATATAGAAATTCCTAAACCCATGGATACTGAGCAAGCAGATCCATATGATTATAAAATACCGAAACCTAGGGAAATTGATAAACAAGATCCTTACGGTAAAAGAAAAATAGACTCAGATCTTCAAACAGATGATAATCTGAGAGCTATTAATAAAAATTATGAAAATGTTGAAAATACAACAAGAATATTAGGTAATAAAATGGAAAATATAGCCACTAATGATATAAAACTGGAAACCCCTGGAGAATCTAGTCAGCCCATACCTATACCTTATAAGGTAGATGATTTAAATAAAAGAAATGTTGCTCAAGGAGGAATATATTTAGACTTAACTAATATTCCTTTATCAGACTATGAAAAAACCATAGATGATTGGGCACAATCTATGACTATTGTTGTAAACAACAACAGTACAGTTTGGTCAAAAGAAAAGTTTTTAAACTATTTTGTAGGAACTTTTCAAGGTGATGTTCTACAATTTCTCAGAAGATGGGAAGAATCTGAGAAAGGAAAAGAACAAAAGAGTCAACTTATTAATCAAATAAGTACCCCTAAAGATTTATTAAAAGGATTAACTTCAATTCTAAAAATAGAATTTTGTGGTTATACTAATAAAAAGGATCAAGATAGTCAATCTAGCTACATCTTGTCAAAATTAAAATTATGTGATATTAGATATTTAGAAGAATTTTCTAAAAAATTTCTTCATGAATATCAAAAGTTAAAAAATGATAGTATAGACTTTTGGAGAAACCAATATTTTCATAAGTTACCACCACCTTGGGATGAAATTTGCATAAATAAATATGCTTCTTTCATAATAAAACATAGTAATGATAATAATACAGAAGTAGCAAATATAGATACTATAGGTAATAGAATTAATTTTGCTAAGGAAAGAATTATATTACATTGCTTACAGAGTAAGGAGGCTAAACGAGTCAAGGATAAATTAAGTCGTAAATATTGTACAAAGATGTTAGAAGGAGAATGGGAGTTTGGATGTAATTCTATACGTCCAAAAACCTATAAAAAGCATAAAAAATATAGATTAGCTAGATGGAAACCAGGTAATAAAAATTATATTAATAATAATAAAAAGAAAAAAATTGTTAGAAGAAAAACTTCTAAAAATACTAAAAAACAAATATGTAAATGTTTTATCTGTGATGAAGAAGGTCATATAGCAACAAATTGTCCTAACAAAGGCAAAAATGCTAGGAAAATGATTAAAAATCTTGAAGAACAAGATTTAGAAATATGTTTTAGTGAGGAAATAAATCCTACTGAAATATTATATGAGTTAATATCGAAATGCAGTCCGATACATGATTACGATGAATATATCTTTATGTTAGGAAGTAATTCTAAAAATAAGTTAGAAGAAATTCCTAATTCTGAACAACAGGATATTAAATTAGGAAATCTAATCGGAGAAGAAACAGACTTTTCTGATGACATAATAGAAAAGATTAATAAAAATCATATTTCTAAAGAAGAAATATATAAAATATCTAAGTTTAAAATTTGGTCACAAAGACACATAGAAAAAATTAGCGGTAACACAGTCGCTAAAGATACTAAAGGTGGATTAACAGAAATCCCATTATTTACTAAAGAAAAGATAAAACGTATTAGGAAAAAATATCCTCAAGTTAGATATATACATTTAGGAGTCATTATGATAACAATTAGAGCTTTATTCAGAAGAGGTCATGAAGTTCCTATTTTAGCAGTATTATTAGATAAAAGATTTGAAAATCCAATAAAAACACTTATTGGAGGAATTCAGTCTAATTTACATACAGGAATTATAGGATTTAAAGTTAAACCAAATTACTTTATATCCATAATGAGACCTCTAATAGAAGAGTGTCTATGTCTTAGAATTGGAGACAAAAAAATTTGATATTAGTGATTTAGCGTAAGATTTAGCAATAATAAAATTTGGACTTCTATTAATGAATACACTAATACAAAGAAAGTGGAAATAAAAGAAATTAATAATAAAATAATTGAGCTTTTTGAGCCCAATAAGTTTACTACAGAAATTCAACCAAAATTATTACATTTAAAAGATCTATCAATTCCAAAAGACTGGATGATAGAAAAGATTAATAATGCTAGTACTTCTAAACCAGTAAGTACTATAGAATATATGTCATCTGGAGATAAGTTATATTTTAAGAATAATCTGGTAACCAATACAGATGATAATTTAGTATTACCTTCTAGTTCTCAACCAGAGGAAGATGAAGATAATATAAGTACTTCTACACCAATAGGTATGAAAACAGTTCATATTCCAATTTTTCCTACTACACCTAGTAGAAATTCTAGAAACATTAGAATGGAAGATATACATTATTCAATAGAAGATATTACAAATTTCAATACATATATTGAAATTATATTACATGGTAAAGATTATAAAAAATATTCTTTACATGCTTTATTAGATATAGGTGCTACAACCAGTAGTTATAAAAAGAATGCCATTCTTGAAGAATATTGGAAACCTGTAAAAAAGACAATAAATATTAATGGAATAAATGGTAATAAAACTACTATTTATTATAAAGCAAAAAATATACCAATCTTCATAAATAATGTTAGATTTATAATTCCAAAAATATTATGTTTTCCTGATATGAATGGAGATATTTTATTAGGAAATAATTTTATAAATCAATATTTACCATTTACTATTAATGAAAATCGGTTAGGTTATTTATAGAAAACACTTCTATAGAAATACCATTAGTAGAAAATCCTAAATTTATTTTTACTAATGATTGCTGGTTTTCTTAGCAGGCCTTATGGATAGAGGTAAAAAACCTCTAGAAATAGTTGGAGAATTGACAACTGTTCATAAAAAACCCAACAAGGGAAAAACAATGAGTCCTAAAGAAGGATTTACTCCTGCACAAGTACCATTTTATCCTAATCAAGGATATTATGTACCATATCCTATGGTAAACCAACCATTTGGAACACAATCACCAACCCAGGTGAGTTATTATGAATGGTCTCAAGATCCATATTCGATATATCAAAAAAGTTATGCTGAAATTATAAAAGAAACCGAGAATTTGTTGAAAAAACAATAAAATTCTGAATTTTCTGAAATAAAGGATTTTTATAATCCAGGTTTACCTTTAGAATATTATAATTTTATAAACAAAATATGGAAAACCCATATTACTGATCAAAGAGCAAACTTTAGAAGAGCTCTTATACAGTTTTCAAAATTCTTAGTTGAAAAAACAACTAAGGAAAAAGAAGCTCATGATTTATTACTTAAATCTATTTTATACAGAGATTGGGATGAAATCCTAGTCGAATATACAGATATTAAAGAGATAAATAATCTTCTTGATATATTCCAATATTTTATTAATAAGGGAACAAACAGTCCTATTATTAATAAAATGTTTAGAATATGTCTATATAACAAATGTAGACAAATTCTACCACCAAATATATTTTCAAAAATAGATAGAGCTATTTGCAACCAGCAAGCTCAATTTTCAGAAACTTTTTCAAAATACTATTTACAAGCCTATGTTTTTACTAATGATATAGGAGAACAATTTCCCACTATCAAATTTAGGCTTAATCATGAACCATTTGATATAACCAGTATTGAATGGGGATTTGTTAAAGAAATAACAGTCCAAAATCTTTCTTTTCATTTATTAAAAGATTTTCATGCGATAGTAAAATCTAGATTAACAAATTTTGTTGATTTAGATGATTTTGTCTATTATTTTCATATAGAAATATGTAGTCTTATTGGTATTGTAACAACCCAAACCCGGCCCAAACTTTATGGCCGAATTTAGTTTGTCACAGTGGAAAATATTTTTGAAAAATTCTTTTTTCTAAATCCATTTAAGTTGTCGAAAACCTTTCATTTGATTGTCTTGTGAAAACCATACTTCGTGTTTAATTGGGTAATTAATTAAGTCAAGTTATCATAAAATTCCAAATGTGCCCGATGGCACGATAAAACATCTTCCGTATTAATTTGGGAAAACATGTGTATTAAATCTAATATTAATAAAATAGTTTAAAACAGATTATGCAAAATATGTAAAGTAACAAAGTAGAGTATTAGGAGGCCTTATTACATCCGAAATAAAATTTAACCAACAGTAAAATAAAAATAACTAAAGTTTAAAGTTCATTTAAATCAAGTCCACTGCATGGCCACCTCGAGTCCATCCGGCTCCTTATCCGCGATCTACGTGTCACCTGAAAAATGTAAAGGAGAAGGTGAGTCACCAAGACTCAGTATGTAACCCTTCCCCCGAATTTAAGCAATTTCATACACAGATTATAATTAACAGTCATATACCAAGGCATGCCCCCAACCTAGCTATCCAAATGCCTTTGTCTACCCCGTGTGGTACCAAACCACTGGTGGTGCCAAACCACTGGTGACATATAGTCACGAATGTGATGCCAAATCACTGGAGGTACCAAACCTCTGGTGTCCGTAGACACAATCAATTGATGGGGCCAACCCATCGTGTGATACCAAATCACTGGCGTCAATCTCGTAATATCAACTGTGGAGCCAACCCACTGTGGTGCTAAGCCACTGGGACGGGACGCTAGGAGGTACCAAACCTCTGGAGGTGCCAAACCTCTGGAGGTGCCAAACCTCTGGTGACCGTAGTCACAATGTGGTACCAAACCACTGGTGCCCGTCGGCACGAATATTACTGCCCCCTCCTCTCATCAACCCATATCAAAGAATCACATATTCATGCCATCATATGTTCAATCACATATGTCAAATTTATCATTAGCATAAACAACACATCATGCTTTCCAAAAGCATCATAAAAACCCATAATCAATCAGGGACTTACCCGGATCCTTGCTTATACCGTTCATGGTATTAAAACCAAATCTACATAGATCAGGTTAGCACACACAACAGTTTTAGTACATTTAGTCGATTATAAGTGTGCATGTACACACCTGTCACCACGATAGTCCTAAATCCCGAAAAGAGAAGTCGGCCACACCAGATCTCCCTGTACCTATATTCGGCCAACCATAGGATTAGTACTATGGCCTGTTCGGCCAACCCAAAATAATTGAGAAGGGTTCCTTGTGAACCCAAAACCTTACCTATCTCCTTTGAATATTAGTCACTGCTCACCAAGTATTTCTGTTTTCCCTAAATCGGCAACCACATGTTAGTAGCCTTCGGCTTTCGATTACTAAAGAACAATCTATTTACAATAGATCCTTACCATCTACTTACCAGTCGATTGATCAAAGAATGGAAGATCAGCTTCTCCGCTTTGAGATCCCGGAGCACCTAGACAGATTCGGTTTTTAAAACAGATACTTAGCATCTTTGTAAATAAATGCCAAATCAAACTTCTTACCAATATCCAAGTCGACAAGAAAAGAAAGGAGAACATAAGTATTCGACCTAACATGCTTACCCTCTAAAAATCGATTAAAGAATTCCTCCCCCTCCTTGCTCAATATTCGGCCAAGGTGTTTAATAAAAAGGAAAGAAATTAAGCACTTTAAAGGGGTGTATTCGGCCTAAGGAAAAGAAAGAAAATAATGGAGAGGAGATGGAGTTTCGGCTAAGGGTTTGAGAAGAGAAAAGAAAGGAATGGATGGGAGACTATGGTATAGAAGATTCGGCCAAGGTCTTAAGAGGAAGAGAAGGGTTTTTGGTTTGAGAAAATGGAAAAGAAAATCAAGGGTGGAAGAGGAGTTGGAAATTTCGGCTACTATCAAGTGAAAAGGAAAGAAAAAATAAAATAAAAGATGAGTAGCCTTAAGGGAATTTCGGCACCCCTCCCTTCTCTAAACTCCCTTGCTGTCCACCCTCTCCAATCAAGGAGTTCAAATTTCGGCAAATTCCTTAAATTACTCTGGACCAATCGTTTGAATAATTTGAATAAATTAGAAGCCTAAGTTTCCTCTTGCAAACTCTTGCTGATTAATCACCTAATAATCCAATTAAAACTTAATAATATCCCTTATTATCCTATTATAAAAAAAAGTTTAAAGAGAGAAAATCTCTCCCACTTGTGTGTCAGTCAAAATATAGTGCAAAAGGGGATTTTTGTGACTCGAACCAAGGCTCCTTTGCTCCCTTGTGGCGTCACCTACAGCTCTTAAGTGGCCTCACTTTTGCCACTTTTCCAAGGCCTCATTTGTGTCAAAAGTTCCCTATTTAATCTTGTAACCCCTACTTACTAAGGTTCCCTTCCTTTAAAGCTTATAAATAATATTTTCTACTATTTCGAGCCAACTCAAGGCCCCTAATTAAGCCTTGTTATTCCACGATTAATACCATAGCAATTCAAACACACGAAATAATCGTTCAATCACAAATAGCCCCAAATTTAGGATGTTACAGTTTTACCCCCTAAAAAAAATAATTTCGTCCCCGAAATTACCTGGTTAGAAGAGGTGGGGGTATTGCTGCCGCATCACATCTTCGGGTTCCCACGTAGCTTCCTCTGCACCATGGTTCCGCCATAGCACTTTTACTAGGTGCACTGACTTCCTACGTAGAACCTTCACATCTCGATCTAGGATCTGAACTGGTTCTTCTTCAAAGGACTAATCTAAGTTAATCTCAATCTCAGCCACTGGCACAACGTGCGATGGATCTGATCGATATCGCCTAAGCATCGACACGTGGAAAACGTCGTGAATCTGACTCAGCTCTGCCGGCAGCTCCAGCTGATAAGCTACTGGTCCCACTCGCTTCAACACCGTATATAGGCCAATGAAGCTTGGGCTTAGCTTCCCTTTTTGCCCAAATCTCAACACCTTTTTCCATGGCGACACCTTCAGGAAGACCTTGTCTCCTACATCATACTCCATTTCCTTACGCTTGGATCGACGATAAGACTTCTACATCTGTCGACGCTTCTTTGAGACGAGCCCGAATCACCTTAACCTTGTCCTCAGTTTCAGTAACCAATTCCGGACCCAAAACTTGTCGTTCTCCCAACTCCGTCCAACATGTAGGGGTACGGCATTTCCGTCCATATAGTGCTTCATATGGAGCCATCTGAATACTAAACTGATAACTATTATTATAAGCGAATTCCGCCAATGGTAGATACTCCTCCCAACTACCATCAAGTCCAAAACACAACCCCTCAAAGATATCCTCTAAGATCAGTATAACCCTTTCATTGCCTGTCGATTTGTGGGTGGAAAGTCATCTTCAAATCCAATCGTGTACCCATCGCCTGATGCAACGCCTTTCAGAACCTTGACGTGAACCTCGGATCCCTATCCGAGATAATTGACACGGGCACACCATGCAATCTTACTATTTCAGCCACATACAACTTTGCTAGCCTTTGAAGAGGATAATCCACTCTTACCAGTATGAAGTGAGCTGACTTAGTTAGACGGTCCACAATCACCCAAACTGCGTCCTTTTTACTGGGCGTGAGGGGTAGCCCACTGACAAAATCCATAGTGATCCTCTCCCATTTCCACTAAGGGATCTTTACTGGTTGAAGTAGCCCTGATGGTAACTGATGTTCAGCCTTAACCTGCTGACACGTCAGACACTTTCCCACAAATTCAGTTACCTCACGCTTTAACCTCGGCCACGGAATCTGCTTCTCAGATCTCCATACATCTTGCTTCCTCCCGGATGCATAGCGTATGGGCTGCTATGTGCATCTTGGAGAATTCTCCGCCTCAATTCTGTATCCTTCGGCATACAAGCTCGCCCTTGAAAACATAGCACTCCATCCCTAGACAAATTGTACCCTTCTAATCCACCATCCTGAACTTGCACCCTCTTAGCATTCAACCCTTCGTCTACTAACTGCTTTTCCTTAATCTCCTCGACCCAAGTTGGCCTAACTTGAAGCTCTGCCAAAAGGCTTCCATCATCATATAGACTCAGACGAGCAAACATCACTCTTAAGTCTGTCACGACCTTAGGCTCAACGCGCGCGACCACTACGTTAGCCTTACCCGGATGATACTCGATTGAACAGTTGTAGTCCTTCAACAGTTCAATCCATCGGCGCTGCCTTAGGTTCAAGTCCTTCTGAGTCAAGAGATACCTTAGGCTCTTGTGATCCGTGTAGACTACCGACTTCTCCCCATATAGGTAATGTCTTCATATCTTCAAAGCGAAGACGACTGCTGCTAACTCCAAGTCGTGAGTTGGGTAGTTAACCTCATGCGGTCTTAACTGACGGGATGCATAGGCTACTACCTTCCCTTCCTACATCAACACACATCCCAAACCAGTATGGACGCGTCACAGTAAACTGTAAACAACTTCCACGCCACAGGCTGTACCAAAACCGGAGCTTCCGTCAGAATCTTCCTTAGCTTATCAAAACTTTCTTGTTGCTTCTCCGACCATACAAATGGAACATCTTTCCTTAGTAACTTAGTCAATGGCACTACAATAAGAGAAAATCCTTCCACAAATCTCTGATAGTACCTCGCTAGACCCAAAAAGCTTCGAATTTCGGCCACTGACCTAGGTGGTTGCCAATCCAACACCGCTTCAATCTTGCGGGGATCCACTCTAATCCCTTCCGCTGACACCACGTGACCTAAGAAAGCCACCTCCTTAAGCCAAAATTTGCACTTACTGAATTTGGCATATAATTGCTTCTCCCTCAATACTTGTAGAACTATACGTAAGTGCATATCATGCTCCTCCTCCGTCTTTGAATAGACCAATATGTCGTCTATGAACACCACGACAAATTGATCCAAGTACTGTTGGAATACTCTATTCATTAAGTCCATGAACGCCGCCGGTGCGTTGGTCAACCCAAATGGCATCACTAAGAACTCGTAATGCCCATACCGAGTTCGGAATGCCGTCTTGTGCACATCAACCTCCTTCACCTTAAGTTGATGATAACCTGACCTAAGGTCTATTTTCGAAAACACCGACGCACCCTTCAGTTGGTCAAACAAGTCATCGATCCGAGGCAACAGATACTTGTTTTTGATCGTTAACTTGTTTAACTGACGGTAGTCGATACACATCCGCATAGAACCGTCCTTCTTCTTGACAAACAATACAGGTGCTCCCCACGGAGATATACTTGGTCGGATAAACCCTCTATCCAAGAGTTCCTGAATTTGAGCCTTCAGCTCCACCAATTCCTTTGATGCCATCCGGTATGGTGCTATGGACACAGGTGCCGTTCCGGGTAGCAAGTCTATACCGAATTCAACTTTCCGGTCTGGAGGCAGACCTGGAAGTTCTTCTAGGAACACATCAGCGAATTCCCCAACCGTTCGGACCTTCTCCACTTCTAATTCCTTAGCCTCCAAGGCACAAATGCGAACCAAATACGCCCCACAACCTTTCTTGATCATCTTCTCAGCCTTCAAAGCAGAGAACACGTTGGATAGGTAATCCCTTCTATTACCTATCATGACCACTTCATCACCCTCAGCCATCTTAAGAACCATGCGCTTAGCCGCGTAATCCAATCTCGCCTGATACTTAACCAACCAATCCATTCCAAGGATCAAATCGAACTCCCCAAACGGTAGTTCCATCAGATCAGCCACAAACACTACCCCTTGGAGTTCTAGGGGTACGTCTCTATATAGTTTATCTACGACTACAGAGTGGCCTAAAGGGCTAATTACAGTCATCTCATTAGAAGCAGTTTCAGAGTCTAGGTTCATAGTCTCTACTACACTACTAGCAATGTATGAGTGCGTCGAACCCACATCAATTAGTGCAACATAAGGAAGACCAAAAATTAAAAACGTACCGGTTATGACATCCGGTGCGTCACCCTCCTCGCGACATCTCGCTGCATAAACCAAGCCAGGCTGCCTCGCCTCTGTGTTGCCTGCGCCTCTGCCCTGAGTTCCGCGACCTCTATTAGGACCATTGCTTTGCCCTACTGCTACGCGACCTCTCTGTGGTCCCATATTTCTATTCCGAAAGCGGTTACGCCTCTGACCGATTCTCGAGCTCGCTCCGGGACAATCCCTCACACGGTGATCCAAAGACCCACATTCAAAGCAGCCCCTCTCACCGGTCCAACAACCTCCCCAATGGGACTTTCCACAGCGATTACACTGAGCCGGTCTCTGATTATTAGCCATAGGCCTTGCCGCCTGATTTGGCCCACTCTGCCTAGCCTTTTTCTGAACATTACCACTTGTCCCAGACGACCCGAAGCCTCTTTTCAGCTTATTCTTATCATAATTCTGCCTCACGGACTCCTTGATCCCTTCAGCTACCTTAGCTTTCTCCACTAGCGACGAAAACTCACGAACCTGCTGTGGAGCAATTATCAGCCTCAAGTCATCTCTAAGCCCATCCTCAAAGCGGACACAACGCTCATGTTCGGTAGCTACGATGCCTATAGCATATCTACTCGACCTTAAAATTGCGCTCATACTCCGACACTAACTTAGTTCCTTGCACTAACCCCAGAAAAGCTTTCCTCTGCGCGTCAGTATAGCTAGTACCCACGTACTTCTTCTGAAAAGTAGTTTTGAAGTAATCCCACGTGAGATCATCTGCCGTGGCTCCATCTCGGACCGTGAGCCACCACTGATACGCTTCATCCTTCAGAAGCGACACCGCTCCTTTCAATTTCTCCTCATTAGACAGGTCAAGGTCGTCCATAATCCTTTCTGTAGATTCTAGCGATATTCCACAGCCTTTGGTGCCACTCCCGACACACCCCTGAATACTTCAGATCCGTTAGACCGAATTCGCTCGGGAATAGATTTCCGAGCTCCCAGATTCCCACTGGCCCCAGCCACCAACTCGAGGACTCGCAACACGACTTGCGTCTTGCCTCACCCCGATGCGATCCTCGATCCTCAGCTCCAAAAGTTGGGGGTGGTGGTGGCGGTACTTCATTCTCAGAACCCTGACCCGACCTAACGGGTTGAGACCATCATCATCCTACCCCTACCGCGCCCACGGCGTCCCACGTCCTCTAGAGCTCATTCTAACTACTGCGCTTTAATCTGATTAAGAAAATTTTATGGATTAGTACTTGTTCCACTTGATTATTCGCGAGGAAATTTTATGAAGAAAGTTTAGTTAGGGATTCTTTTGAGCAAACAAGATTTCAAGTCTTCTATCCTAGTTCACACAAAAGAGTACATCCATTCCCTAATACTTTCCATACTTATTCACTCCTTGGACATTCCTGTCCGTTTCTATCCCAGGGGTATTTTCGTCATTTTCCTACGGGGGTATTTTCGTAATCAATCAGAGGAATTTTAAAACTTTTAATAAATCAGGTCACTTTGGAATTTCCAAAACTGGAGGATATTTCTTGAAAATTTGCCAAATTAAAGGTACGGCCAAATTTTAGAAACTAGGGGTGTTTTGGTAATTTTGTCAATCAGGGGTAATTTTGTAATTTTGTAAATCAGAGATGTTTTAAACAGTTGTAAAACTTCGAGGGTTCTTTTTGAGAGTTTTCCTTTTCAAGTGGTGATGTTCGTAAAGATTTCGAAAACCAGGGTCATTTCGGTAATTTTTCAAACCAAAGTATTTTATTGATGATGAGCAAAGTAGAGTTGTTGGATTTTGATAAAATATTGAAATTTTTGGGCAAAACCATTGAGTTGATGTTTTATGAACCAAGGGCAGTTTAGTAATTTTACCCATAAGGGCATTTTTGTAATTTTCACAGAATTTTCGAAAAATGTTGTAAAGATGATTTTTTTTCCTCAAATTTTAAAGGAGAAATTTTAATAGTTCTGAAAACTACGGTTTTGTTATTTCTTCTTTTCCAAAAACATGGCTAGTTCCCTTTCGGGTTTTAGTCACTATGTTTAGCCTATGACCGAGCCCTCTTGGTCAGGGTGAACCAAAGCTACGCACCAGGCAGGATTCGAGTGGAGAGGAGGTGAGTCACGCGATCGCTTAAATACCAAGCTCCCACCGAACCTTTCTAGACATGCGCACGAGAGGAGGTTGCCACACCACCGAGCCCTCTCGAGTTAGGGTGAACCGAAGCTACGCACTGGGTAGGATACTGCGAAGAGGAGGTGAGTCACGAGGATCGCTAAATACCGGGCTCTTTCGGATCCAATCCTCGACATGCGTACAGGGGTTACCACACCTTAGCTCAGTGACTAAGTCATAGGTTGGTTTAGTTCATTAAGGCTTATGTTCTATTTGTGTGTTTGAGTAACCTAATCCTAGGGTTCAAGTTCCTATAAGTCTATCTACGTTCCATGCTTCCTACCCTTCTACTGTAAAAATAATTCACAAAGAAGTTCGGATGTACTTACAGGCGGATCGGTCTGCGGAGACTCGAGCCATGCTGTTCAAAAACCAAAAATTATTCCATAAGGCCTACCAAAACATTTTTGGGCCTTGGGCCCCCACAGCCGAGCTTTGAACTGGGCTCTAATACCAATTTTGTAACAACCCAAACCCGGCCCAAACTTTATGGCCGAATTTAGTTTGTCACAGTGGAAAATATTTTTGAAATTTTTTTTTTCTAAATCCATTTAAGTTGTCGAAAACCTTTCATTTGATTGTCTTGTGAAAACCATACTTCGTGTTTAATTGGGTAATTAATTAAGTCAAGTTATCATAAAATTCCAAATGTGCCCGATGGCACGATAAAACATCTTCCTATTAATTTGGGAAAATATGTGTATTAAATCTAATATTAATAAAATAGTTTAAAACAGATTATCCAAAATATGTAAAGTAACAAAGTAGAGTATTAGGAGGCCTTATTACATTCGAAATAAAATTTAACCAACAGTAAAATAAAAATAACTAAAGTTTAAAGTTTATTTAAATCAAGTCAACTGCATGGCCACCTCGAGTCCATCCGGCTCCTTATCCGTGATCTACGTGTCACCTGAAAAATGTAAAGGAGAAGGTGAGTCACCAAGACTCAGTATGTTCAATCACATATGTCAAATTTATCATTAGTCATAAACAACACATCATGCTTTCCAAAAGCATCATAAAAACCCATAATCAATCAGGGACTTACCCGGATCCTTGCTTATACCGTTCATGGTATTAAAACCAAATCTACATAGATCAGGTTAGCACATACAACAGTTTTAGTACATTTAGTCGATTATAAGTGTGTATGTACACACTGTCACCACGATAGTCCTAAATCCCGAAAGAGAAGTCGGCCACACCGATCTCCCCTGCACCTATATTCGGCCAACCATAGGATTAGTACTATGGCACTGCCTGCTCTAACAACCCAAAATAATTGAGAAGGGTTCCTTGTGAACCCGAAACCTTACCTATCTCCTTTGAATATTAGTCACTTTGCTCACCAAGTATTTCTGCTTTCCCTAAATCGGCAACCACATGTTAGTAGCCTTCGGCTTTCGATTACTAAAGAACAATCTATTTACAATAGATCCTTACCATCTACTTACCAGTCAATTGATCAAAGAATGGAAGATCAGCTTCTCCGCTTTGAGATCCCGGAGCACCTAGACAGATTTGGTTTTTAAAACAGATACTTAGCATCTTTGTAAATAAATGCCGAAATCAGCTTCTTACCAATATCCAAGTCAACAAGAAAAAGAAAGGAGAACATAAGTATTCGGCCTAACATGCTTACCCTCCAAAAATCGATTAAAGAATTCCTCCCCCTCCTTGCTCAATATTCAGCCAAGGTGTTTAATAAAAAGGAAAGAAATTCAGCACTTTAAAGGGGTGTATTTGGCCTGAGGAAAAGAAAGAAAATAATGGAGAGGAGATGGAGTTTCGGCTAAGGGTTTGAGAAGAGAAAAGAAAGGAATGGATGGGAGATTATGGTATAGAAGATTCGGCCAAGGTCTTAAGAGGAAGAGAAGGGTTTTTGGTTTGAGAAAATGGAAAAGAAAATCAAGGGTGGAAGAGGAGTTGGAAATTTCGGCTACTATCAAGTGAAAAGGAAAGAAAAAAATAAAATAAAAGATGAGTAGCCTTAAGGGAATTTCGGCACCCCTCCCTTTTCTAAACTCCCTTGCTGTCCACCCTCTCCAATCAAGAAGTTCAAATTTCGGCAAATTCCTTAAATTACTCTGGACCAATCGTTTGAATAATTTGAATAAATTAGAAGCCTAAGTTTCCTCTTGCAAACTCTTGCTGATTAATCACCTAATAATCCAATTAAAACTTAATAATATCCCTTATTATCCTATTATAAAAAAAAGTTTAAAGAGAGAAAATCTCTCCCACTTGTGTGCCGTCCAAAATATAGTGCAAAAAGGGGATTTTTATGACTCGAACCAAGGCTCCCCTTGCTCCCCCTTGTGGCGTCACCTACAGCTCTTAAGTGGCCTCACTTTTGCCACTTTTCCAAGGCCTCATTTGTGTCAAAAGTTCCCTATTTAATCTTGTAACCCCTACTTACTAAGGTTCCCTTCCTTTAAAGCTTATAAATAATATTTTCTACTATTCCGAGCCAACTCAAGGCCCCTAATTAAGCCTTGTTATTCCACGATTAATACCATAGCAATTCAAACACACGAAATAATCGTTCAATCACAAATAGCCCCAAATTTAGGATGTTACAGGTATTGCTGAAAAAGAAAAATTTTATTAGCCATATCAAATTTGGAATATTCGTACTTTGTTTTCGGGAAAAGCCCTTTCCGCAGTAGAAGAAGACCAACAAAAATTGTCAAAAGCTATTGACAATTGTTATAATAATTTTACCAATTATCAAATCCAAGCCGGAATTGATATGATAACCATGGCCGAACATCTTCTTCACCAAGAAAATTATTTGTTCTGGACCGATGGTAAAAGAATTTTAGCATATGACACTGGAAGAACCCAGGAAGACAGAAACAGAGAAGGTGTTCAGTTATTAAAAAAGATAGCTGACATGGAGATAGATGATTATCCATTAGTAGCGGAGATCAAAGACACGTGGGAAAGCTGGAATACACCAGTTCCTTCACCAGAGTCATTACACCTTGATGAAATCGAGGAGATGAATCTGAGAGATATCCAAGAAGGATAAAGACAAATCCAAAAAAGGAGATATTTAATTATTGGATGTGACAATCCATCACCATCCATATCCATAAATAGAAGATGATGCAAGCAATAATGTAAGAAGTCATCAATGATGCAAGCAATAATGCAAGCAGCAATTATTGCAAGAAGAATGTAGACACAACTACATCAATTTTGTCAGATTTAGAAGGCTACGTGGAAGCAACTATCGAGCCGATAATAAAGTCATCCTTATCAGGATACTGTGCGGACTTCAATTGTAAATTAATTAGAGTTTAAAATTTACACTATAAATAGGAATTGTTGTAGCCTAAACAAGGCATCTTGCTTGGGTTAGAAAAATCACTTTCCATAGAATTTGGCAATATACAAACTCTCTTGTATACTTGCTTTCTTTAGAAAACCCTTGTAAACGATCTATTGTAAATTATCTACTATCTTCTCTTGTTAAATAAAATCTACGATATTAATAATAGCCTTCCGTTTGTGCATATACCCTCCCTTCCCCCCGTAATTGGTATCAGAGGAGCCCCGGAGTAACGATTTCTGGAGTTCTAATATCGTAGTTATCATTGTAAGTTTCTATCTTTTATCTTCAATTCCGTTTGTTTCGTTGTTGTTTATCTCAAAACCCATATATCTGTCGTTCTGTCTTCTTGTTGCCGTTGAGTCCGAGTAGGACGTTGTAGGCGTTTGTGAAGACGTTAAAGGCACAGAAGGTTTTAGGTACCAGAGATAAAAAACATGGAAGAAATGGATTGTATGTATAAAGATAAAACTTGTAATCATACTATGCATATTGTAACAGCCCGATTTTGACCCTAATCGGAACGGTGGTTTCGGGACCATGAATCCGAGTCAAAAAAAATAAATATTTTAATATTACTTTCTATGCTTAATATGTGTGATTTGATGTTAGTGAAAATTTCGTATTAAAATTTGATCGTTTTGGTGCTTAATTGTGAAAAAGGGTTTAATTGCATAAAATGAAAAATTGGTGGTAGAATGTGTTAGTACTAAATTGGAGATGGCTTTTTAGACTGAGGTATTAAAAGTGTAAATTTGCCAAAAGATTAAGCCTAGTGGCCGGCCATCATTTGCATGTAATAGTAACATAATTATTTATTATTATATTACATGTCACTAGGTAATAAAAAAAAAATGATAAATGAATTAATAATAAAAGAAAAGCAAGTGTGTTCATCTTTCTTTCTAGTGACCAAAATAAGAAAAAAACAAAAGAGGGAATCATCATCATCTTCTCTTTTTATCACCAAACAAAAAGAAGAAGAGAGGGGTTTGAGCTCTCAAAATATTCGGTCCTTGCATGTTCTCATAAGGTGAGTAAATGAACTTGGTTTTTGTTAATCTTAGCATTTTTGAGGTTGTTGCCATGAAATCTATCTAGCCATAACTGAAATTTTGAAATTGGTTATAAAAATTTAATGTTGCCATGGATAAAATTTGATGTTTGGATAGTTAATAATAGAATAGAATATTAGCATGCTAGATTAACAAGATTTTTCTTTGGATTTCTATTTGAAACTTGGTATAGGGATTATTAACCCTTGCATGTTCTCATAAGGGTTAAATAGCAAAATAATTGAAGAAATGAGTTGATAGAAGAGTAATGAATATTCGGCCCTTGTTGGATATGGTTAAATTCTTAATATTTTGTGTTTTGGGCTATATGGACTAAATTGTTAATAATGTAAATATTGGGGGTAAAAATGGCAATTTGTGTATTTATGTGTTGTTAGATTAAATTGAATGAAATAATGTTTAAATGGGGTTAATTTGAAATTATATAGATCAAGAACAAAAGAAATCGGACTCAGATTGGGGAAAAACGAAAGTTATCGACTAGTCGCCCCGTCCCATTTTACATTGTCCGAGGTATGTTTTTAAGCAATCAGGTTATATGGAATTTATCTATATTGATGTACTAAAATTTAATGGAAGTATGTATACTGATTTTTAATGTAGCCAAATGTATTATTTATGTATGTATAAAGTAGAACCGAATGTGACATTGAATTGAGAAATGAATATAACCGAATGTGATGCATATATATGGCAATGATATAATTGAATGTGATGTTGATCATAGAAATAAAATAAGTGAATTGGTATATATACAATTGTGGTTTAAGTTTTATATATATGAATATTTAAGCTTGATTATTTGAGATGGATAAAAGTATGTGTATATATATATTTACATTGGGTGATAGTATATGTGAAAATAAATAGCGAAGAATTTTGGTTGTATTGAATTCGGTGGTTAGGTTCATATATTGTATGTTACCCGAATGTGTTGGCGGTTGATAATTGATAAGAGTTATCCTTGATATGTATATATATTTATACGTGCATTAATGGTTGCCGAATATGATGGGTTTAGATGGAAGAATGAACTATGAATAATAGATGTTTTAATTGGGTATAGATAATATTGATAGTGAAATTATATATGTTTATGTGACTGAGGAAATGATCGGCTAAAGAGCACTAAGTGTGCGATCAATTGTAATCTCAAAGGAAATGATCGGCTAAAGAGCACTAAGTGTGCGATCAATTGTAATCTCAAAGGTTGAATTCAGTAAGTTGATACTATGAGATCTTATCATTTGGGATCTAGTATATATGTTAACGGGTGGCTTAGGTGGATCGTTATTTTAAAGGTATAAATTAATATGATTAAGTTTAGTTCGATTGAGATATGATGTTAAAAAAAAAAAAATTCGTACAAAGATTATGAAGTGTATAAAAGTTTCGATATATGAATTGGTTGCGAAACAACTTTATAAATATGATATTCGGGCTTTGAGCCTAGCAGGTGCTTTGTGCCGTGAAAGTATTCGGGCTTTAAGCCTAGCGAGCTTTGTGCTTGGTGGATAATATCGGGCTTTAAGCCTAGCGAGCTTTTTATGCCGATGAAAGATATCGGGCTTTATGCCTAGCAGCTTTATGCCGTGAATTATTATAAGTATATGTTTAAATAGATTTTTGATGATGTGGAACTTAAATTCGATAAATGAGTTCGATGTTGGTATATGTGTAAGTCTATTGGTTATTGGAGATAAGGTAAATTAGTAAATTAATATTTGTTACTAGTTATATGTGATACAATTGGAGAATGTATGTGAATTATATGGATTGAAAGGTAAGAAAGAAAATTTAGTAGTTAATATGTATATACTTGAACAAATGTATATGTATTGGTCTTGATATGAAAAAGTGATTTATAGATCGATGTGAAATCTATTATTGAATGTGTGTGTGTTTGGTGTAAGGCTATGAAATGTGAAGGTTTAGAAATGGTGATATAAATTATAGTTATAGTTTTAAACCTCGATTGTGATTATTTTAAATTGGCCTTACTAATATAATGACATAATGCATTGTTGTTATGAAATTGCTTATAACTTACTAAGCTATGATAGCTTACTGTATGAGCTTGTTTGCATTGTTTATTAGATTTTGGAATCAAGTTACTGAGCTCGGGATCATCGTCAAAGTCTATCACACTATCGATTGTTTTGGTATTTTATAAGTTGAATTTTTAAACCTATGGCATGTATAGGCTAGATTGAAATTTGAAATGTTAGATTTTGGTTTTGTATAAATTAAGCCATGCGAAAATGGCCTAACTTCAATGCTTTACTACGGTTTTATTGATTATGGCTTACGTTCATTTGGTTATTATGCTATATGTCTTGATTGAAGGGTATTCATGATATCTATTGTGTGCATTTGGTTGATTCGGTTGTGACATATGGATAGATAAGAGTATGAGTGAATTTGGTTGTTAATTTGGTAAAGATGTTATAAACTAGTTAACCATATTTTTGCAATGAAACAGTTTTTGGTTAGCAGCAGTGATGTGATTTTGAAAAATCACCAAAAATAGGAGAAATGGAATTAGAAAATGAATAAGATATAGAATTAAAGATTATTGTGTCTATTTTGATATGAAAGAAACAGAGTAGGCAAAGGAATTTTATATTATGAGATATTTAAATTTTAGTGAGACTTGTTCTGAATGAATTCGTGATTCCCTGTTCTGTCTTGGAAAAATTGTTAAAAATTGTACAAATATAATCAGGGAGCATATTTTATATGCTTAGAATCCTTAATGAGTATATTTTTTATTGGAATAAACAAGAACATTATTGAAATTTTGTACAATGAGATAACTGAGTTTTTGTAATGATAGGTCAGAATCGTCAACAGTGAAATAGGGGAAACTTTGATGAATAAACTGTACTAATTGGCCACATGAAAAATTATGGAAAAATTATGGTATATATATATATGAGTCTAGTTTCAAGGAAAATTTACGGATCTAAATTTTGAGTTTTGTAACTCAAGTTATGGTCAATTTAGTCAGCATGACGCAGTTGGACAGCTTTAAATTCTTATGCCCCGAACTAGTAGTCAAGTCTAGTAATGCCACATACTCGACTCCGGCAAAGGTCTCGGGTAAGGGGTGTTACATTTGATCGGAACGGTGGTTTCGGGAACATGAATCCGAGTCAAAAAAAAATTCGTACAAAGATTATGAAGTGTATAAAAGTTTCAATATATGAATTGGTTGCGAAACAACTTTATAAATATGATATTCAGGCTTTGAGCCTAGCAGGCTTTGTGCCAGTGAAAGTATTCGGGCTTTAAGCCTAGCAGGCTTTGTGCCGGTGGATAATATCGGGCTTTAAGCCTAGCAGGCTTTGTGCCAGTGAAAGATATCGGGCTTTATGCCTAGCAGGCTTTATGCCGGTGAATTATTATAAGTATATGTTTAAATAGATTTTTGATGATGTGGAACTTAAATTCGATAAATGAGTTCGATGTTCAGGTATGTGTAAGTCTATTGGTTATTGGAGATAAGGTAAATTAGTAAATTGATATTTGTTACTAGTTATATGTGATACAATTGGAGAATGTATGTGAATTATATGGATTGAAAGGTAAGAAAGAAAATTTAGTAGTTAATATGTATATACTTGAACAAATGTATATGTATTGGTCTTGATATGAAAAAGTGATTTATAGATCGATGTGAAATCTATTATTGAATGTGTGTGTGTTTGGCCGTAAGGCTATGAAATGTGAAGGTTTAGAAATGGTGATATAAATTATAGTTATAGTTTTAAACCTCGATTGTGATTATTTTAAATTGGCCTTACTTATATAATGATATAATGCATTGTTGTTATGAAATTGCTTATAACTTACTAAGCTATGATAGCTTACTGTATGAGCTTGTTTGCATTGTTTATTAGATTTTGGAATCAAGTTACGAGCTCGGGATCATCGTCAAAGTCTATCACACTATCGATTGTTTCCGTATTTTATAAGTTGAATTTTTAAACCTATGGCATGTATAGGCTAGATTGAAATTTGAAATGTTAGATTTTGGTTTTGTATAAATTAAGCCATGCAAAAATGGCCTAACTTCAATGCTTTACTACGGTTTTATTGATTATGGCTTACGTTCATTTGGTTATTATGCTATATGTCTTGATTGAAGGGTATTCATGATATATATTGTGTGCATTTAGTTGATTCGGTTGTGACATATGGATAGATAAGAGTATGAGTGAATTTGGTTGTTAATTTGGTAAAGATGTTGTAAACTAGTTAACCATATTTTTGCAATGAAACAGTTTTTGGTTAGCAGCAGTGACGTGATTTTGAAAAATCACCAAAAATAGGAGAAATGGAATTAGAAAATGAATAAGATATAGAATTAAAGCTTATTGTGTCTATTTTGATATGAAAGAAACAGAGTAGGCAAAGGAATTTTATATTATGAGATATTTAGATTTTAGTGAGACTTGTTCTGAATGAATTCGTGATTCCTATTCTGTCTTGGAAAAATTGTTAAAAATTGTACAAAAATAATCAGGGAGCATAGTTTATATGCTTAGAATCCTTAATGAGTCTATTTTTTATTGGAATAAACAAGAACATTATTGCAATTTTGTACAATGAGATAACTGAGTTTTTGTAATGATAGGTCAGAATCGTCAACAGTGAAATAGGGGAAACTTTGATGAATAAACTGTACTAATTGGCCACATGAAAAATTCTGGAAAAATTATGGTATATATATATGAGTCTAGTTTCAAGGAAAATTTACAGATCTAAATTTTGAGTTTTGTAACTCGAGTTATGGTCAATTTAGTCAGCATGATGCAGTTGGACAGCTTTAAATTCTTATGCCCCGAACTAGTAGTCAAGTCTAGTAATGCCACATACTCGACTCCGGCAAAGGTCTCGGGTAAGGGGTGTTACACATATTGACTCTAAGAATGAAAATAATGTTTCGGCTCTTAGTAAAGATATCAATAGTTTAACAGATATGATATCTATATATTTTAATAAACTATATACTAAAGTTAGTAAAGTAGAAGAAAAAGTAGATAATATGTCGGTGCGTTTAGGATCAGAATGCCCTTTACAAGCATAATAATGAAGATTGTACCTCGATTTTTGCGACACAGCGTTGAATTACCTGATCAAAATAGTGTTTCCATAAGTGTGGATCGTCCCAAATATAATATCGTCTGTCTCTTTTGAGCTTGTCCTTTTCAAAACATAATAAGTTGGAAGAAACAATACCTGTAGCGAGGTAATTTACAATATCTGCAAACCATGGGTAAACTGTCTGAGCTGGTAGAAGACTTTCATCCAGGAAGTCATCTTTAAGAGGTGTGTCATCTTTTGAAAGGGGAGTTCGACTCAAATGATCAGCTACTAAGTTCTCATTTCTTTTCTTGTCCTTGATATCAAGATTGAATTCTTGTAAGAGAAGAATCCATCACCTAGGTTTTACATCTTTTTTCCCGATCAAATATTTCAACACTGCATGGTCAGAAAAAACAATAACTTTAGTGCCTAATAAATACGATCTAAATTTTTCCAAACCAAAAACAATACCTAATAATTCTTTTTCAGTAGTTGAGTAATTGCTTTGGGCAGCATCTAGTGTTTTAGAGGCATAGGATATGACGTGAGGTTCCTTTCCAATTCTTTGCCCAAGGACAGTTCCTACGCTTTGGTCGCTTGCATCACACATGAGCTCGAAAGGGTAGTCCCAATTTGGCGGTTGTACAATAGGAGCTGAAACAAGCTTTTTCTTGAGAGTGTCGAATGCGTCTTTGCACACTTGATCAAATTTGAACTCTTTATCTTTTTGCAAGAGATTACGGAGTCGCGAAACCCTAGAAAAGTCCCTAATAAAATGCTTGTAAAAACTTGCATGACCAAGAAAGGAACGAATTTCCCTCGCAGTTATGGGGTATGGAAGTGAATTGATAGTATCAGTTTTGGCCTTATCGATCGTGATCCCTTCAGCACAAACAATATGCCTTAAAATCAATCCCTTATCTACCATAAAATGACATTTTTTATAGTTAAGAATGTAACTCCCCAAACCCGGCCTTGACGTTATGGTCGAATCTGGCGATGTCACATAAAAAGTGTTTTAAAAAAAAGAGTTGTCAAGTAAAAACCGTTCTAGTTATTAACTTTTATTTAGTCCGGAAAAGGCAAATTCATCGTTAAGTTAAAAGGGTCTTATTTAGTGAAAGCTTTGGAAAATATTTTATTTTAGAAAACTGTCTCTGATTCCGAAAATCTTTCGTTTTTAGTGAAAATCAAGTTTTGTTGAGTTTGCAGTTTAAATATCCATAAATTATAAAACAATTAAATTCCCAAATTAAAACCAAAAAGTCCAGCGTCCCAAAAATTACAACCAAAATCATGAACTAAAAATCAAAACAGAAAACCAGCAGAAGCATTTCAAAAATTTTACGTGTGGCCACCGTCGAGTCCTCCGCTACACCGATCTGCCTAGTGCTGGGGATTACCTAGAAAGATTAAACAGAAAAGAGTGCGTTTCACAACTCAGTGTGTCATCCCCACAGACATCATACATATCAACACTCATCAGAAGTCAGAAATAACAGTCTGGGGTAAAAGTCCATTACAGAATCAGTTCGAGCCTCAGCCTATTCAGATGCAAAATCAGATACAGATTAGGGCTTTAGGCCAATCAAATGCAAAATCAAATATATACAAGGGCCTTAGCCCAATCAGTTACAGAATGCATATCATTATATCAAAATCCTACCCGTCAGCATCTACACACCATCTTTGTCCAGCCCTACACACCATGTGGGGATAAAATCAACCCACCCATCCCTACACACCCTATTGTACCGAAATGCGGCAGATGAACAGAATAATGCAGTTGAGCTACCAGATATTAGGCTTAAGAGCCTTTCAGAACACTTCCCCCAAATAACATCAACCCCACCCCGATGCAATGCAACATACCAATATGAAATGCAAATAACCTAACATACATTCAGTTCAGTACATATATCATATAGTCCGATCACATAAATTGGGGTCTAAATAATGCTTACCAACCCTACAGTAGGTCCACTGCCAACTAGGGTAACCCGTGCAACCTTACAGTACTTTTCAGAAAAATGGCCTCACACGCCCATGTGGCCTGCCCGTGTGGATCACATGGCCTGGCCTAGAATCCCACACGCCCGTGTGGCCCATACAGACCAATTGGTCGAGCCCGTGTCTCCCACACGGCCTCACCCAGCCATCACACAGCCGTGTCCTTCACGTACAGCTTGGCCTCGTCAGTCACACGATCGTGTATTGCCACACGGGCAACCATATGCCCGTGTGGAGTAGACAATTTCGTTTTTCGGGTTTCGCTGATTCTTGTTTTCTGTGTTTTCGGGTGCACACCTAATATGCTTGTGATGCCAAAGCAACTCCAAGTAATCTCGAGCCTAAAATTATTCAGTAGACACTCGATTAATCTCTTTAACAGCCAAACAAAACCTGAATGCAAAACAGAGTATTCATCCAATGAATGATTAAAACTTACCCTCGGTCGAAAAGTAGAAACATTGAACCCTTGAAACGTTAATAGCTACTCTCCAGCCCCTTGATCAACTCCTAACAACCAAAAGAAAGTCCCCTTAAATCACTAATCCAGAAAACGTTAAAAGGAAGCAAGAACATAACTTACCAACACGCGCCCAACGATCTATTCGTTGCAAAGTAGAAAGGCGAGATAAGGAAACAAAAAGAAAAGGAAAGATTTTCTGATCGAACAAGATGAAAACGGTAGGGGAAAGATGATAGCAAAACTCACGTCAGAAGTTTGGAAGAGGGGAAAAAACCTGAGATTGAGAAAAAGAATAAAAATAAAAATAAAAAACCACTGATTACCCCCTAATCCCTAAATTTGCTCCCAAACCGTCCACTAACCCCCAACCTCATCAAAATTTTGACTCCATTCAAACACTTCCAGTCAACCAAGGTAAAAATTAAATCCCCTTGCTTACCCAGAGAATCAAACATAAGGCCTCTAGCACAACCAACACTCTACCCAACCACCAGACAAGCAGACCCATTCTGATATAATTTTACCAACGTTTAAACTTAAGCCTACTGACTAGAGACTGAGCTTTATTCATAAAAATACCAAAATTTACCCAAGTTGTGGCTTGAACTTGGGAGCTTACAGACACACACCCAGAACACATAACCACTAAAGCAGATAGATATTTGTGTCAATGAATTACAGAAACATATTTAAAAACTTGGGGCATTAGAAAGAATTAGATTAAATTCTAAGCATCTCTCCAAAATTTTAACGAGGTTTGATAGACATTCATTGAAAGAATTACCATAAACTATAAAATCATACATAAAAACCTCGATTATTTTCTCGACATAGTCGGAAAATTTACTTACCATACACCTCTGGAATGTGGCTGGTGCATTGCAAAGTCCAAATGACATCCGTCTGCAGGTGAACGTGCCAAAGGGGCATGTAAACATTGTTTTCTCTTGGTCCTCTAGTGCCACTGGAATTTGGAAAAAAACCTGAATAACCATCAAGACAATAGTAGTGAGTTTTTCCTGCTAAATGTTCTAACATTTGATCAATAAAAGAAAGTAGAAAGTGGTCTTTTCGAGTTAAAGGGTTCAACTTCCTGTAATCTATACAGACTCTCTACCCATTTTGGTCTTGAGTGGGAACTAAATCTCCCGTTCCATTTTTTATTACAGTCATACCAATTACTATCAGAAATCGAATAGATCATCCCGATGTCTAGTAGCTATTGAATTTTCTTTTTGAAAACCTCCATCATTGGTGGATTAAGGCGTCTTTGAGCTTCTCTCTTTAGGCTTGTGTTTTCTTCTATCGGTATTCTATGCATACAAGTCAAGAAACTTAACCCTTTTATGTCGACAATCGTCCATCCAGTAGCCCCTTTATAGTTTCTTAAGACTCGAACTAAATTCTCCTCTTCTAATCCCAAAATTTTACTAGAAACTATTACTGGTAAAGTGTTTCCATTACCTAGATAGGCATACTTCAAGTGTTCCGACAATGGTTTAAGCTCTATTTCTAGGGCCTGCAAAATTGAAGGTAATAGTTTAGTTTTAGAAGGAGAAAGTTCAAAGTACTTACCTTGGCCTCTAAGAAATTGAGGAGTCTCCAATAGAACAACAGTTTCTCGAATCGCTTCTCTGAACTTCATTATCTCCTCCAATTTATCTATCCTATTGAGGTCTAAACTTTTGGAAAGTACAATTTGTAATCCATCCCCTTCATGATACTTAAAATGAAATTTCGTTAGTGTTTCAATAATATCAACACTAGAAATATTTGGCATTATGTTGGGTTGGCCCATTGCCTCATAAACATTAAATTTTACCACTTTATCGTTGAATTCCATAGTGTGGGTTCCACTACAAACATCAATCTTTGTACGTGCGGTACTTAGGAATGGTCTTCCAAGTAGAATATCAAAAATATTTTTTGAGTGATCGTCCTCCATATCGATGATATAAAAGTCTGTAGGAAAAAATTAGTTCATTTACCTTTACGAGGACATCTTTCAGCACCCCTTTTGGATATACGAATGACCTGTCTGCCAATTGAATAATCACCCCTGTTTCTTTTAAAGGACCCATGTTTAGTAATTTAAAAATAAATAAAGCATTACATTAATAGATGCTCCTAAATCATACATGGCTTTCTTTATGCCAATATTACCTATTTTGCAGGATATAGAAAACACCTTACACTTAGGTGGAATTTTCCTTTACAGACTACAGAAACATTTTCTCCTACATTTACCCATTCGTTTCCTTGGAGCTTCTTTTTGCCAGTACACAGTTCTTTCAAAAATTTTGCATAGCGTGGAACCTGTTTAATTATATCAAGTAAAGGAATATTAATTTCTACCTTCTAAAATGTCTTAAGGTTTTCTTCTTCCTCTCGTTCTTTTTTAACTTGGGCGAGCCTTCCAGGGTATGGGGGAGGTACAACAAATGGTTTCTGAGGTGCCAACTCAATAGGAGCTGCTGGTTCAGCTTACTGTTCAACGTTGTGGTCACGACTCATGCTAGGCACTAGTTCTGACTTTGTTCCATCATTTACGGTCACAACACTTGCATTTTAACGTGGGTTCAGCTTGATTTGATATGGCAATTTTCCTTGGTTCTCCAAACGACTAATCGTAAGCACTAACTTACTTATTTGCTGATCAATTTCTTGGAAGTGCGCCTCAGACTTTTGTTTGAACCTTTTAGTGTTAATGTCCAATCTCTTTACTATGGCTTCAAAAGATGGCTTTGGAGGTTGATATTGTTGAGGCGGAGGTGATCTTGGTTGATATGGTTTATTTTATCAAGGGTTCAATCCATAGCTCAAGTTTGGGTGATCTTGCCACCCTAGATTGTACGTGTTTGAATATGGATCATAACGCCATTGAGGTGGCCCTAGGAAGTTCCTAATGGCATCTACTTGTATAGTTGTGTCTTCAAGTAAAACTGAGTATGAGTTGGTAGGCTGATCAGGCTTAGCACAAATCTTGTACAACCAAGCTATGTTTGTGTGTCCTGCGAGCATATTTTTAACCACATTAGTAAGTTCATCAATCTTATTCACTATGGAAGGAGTACTTAGCTCATGAACCCTTCTCGTAGGGTTCCATAGGTGGTCGATACTATTGGGAATTTGTAGCCATGGTTGAAATTAATTCCCTACATCTTTGGGGAGTCATGTTCACAAGAGCCCTCCACTAGCGGCACCAATCATCTTCATTTCCATTGGGAGTAACCCCTCGTAGAAGTACTGGAAGAGCAACTGTTCAAACAGGCCATGTTGTGGCAAACTTGTGCACAACTTTTTGTATCGCTCCCAATATTCATAGAGTGATTCTACTTCTTTTTGTTGTATCCCGGCTATACTCCTCCTTAATTCGGCTGCTGGAGCTACTGAAAAAAACCTGTCAAGAAACAATCGAGACATATCAGTCCAAGTATTAACAGATCCCGGAGGTAAATAAAATAGCCATTCTCTAGCAACGTCGGCTAATGAAAACGAAAAGGCTCGTAGTTTTATTTGATCCTTAGTTACTCCTTCTGGATTCATGTTTAGACAAATCATGTGGAACTCTTTCAGATGAGTATGGGGGTTCTTGTTTTTCAAACCGCAAAAAGTAGGCAATAAATGTATTAATCCTGACTTTAACTCGAATAGTGTTTCAGCCGCTGGATAAGTTATGCATAGTGGTTTTTGTTCATCTAGTGCAGCTACAAGTTGGTGTATAGTTTGATATGCCATGTCTTCTGAATCGTCAGTTGAGTAAATATCTTCGGTGTAAAATCCTTCTTCAAAGTTAGGATATGGTTGTTTACCTTCCCAAATAGCTTCTCTTCGAAGTGTTCAAGCCAACTTTTCTATTCCTGGTTCAAATGCTAGAGTCCCCGATTCTGACCTGGTCATAAAGAAAACAAACAAAAATTAGAAATTTTTACCAATCCCTGACAACGGGGCCAAAATTTGATAGGCGTTAAAACCACCAAATATAAATTCCTATGACAAAATAACAGTAAATGGTAGTATAGAGTAGTAAGGTTGAATCCATAGGGACTGGCTATCTAATTTTCACCTTTTTTCGTGACCAAAATCGTTGTCACGGTCACAGTCGTGCCCACGACCTGTGCGTAGCAATGCTGAAAAAAAATAAAAATGGGGGCTTTAAATTGATTAAGATAATAAAATAAGGAAATATGAAGTGTAATAAAATAAAATAAAAACAAATTAGAAAATGCAAAAATAAATTTAAGAAAATAAAATAAATGGATAAATAAAATATTTTTTAAGCTTAGCCTTAGCCTTTGTGTACTCTAATCTTGAATCGATCCTTGTAATAGATTTTTCCTTCTAAGCAATAGGCTGGTTATAGCGTCCAAGAACGTCCCGATCACCAACTTTTCCTTATGTAGTTAATCCCGGTACAACCTACAAACTGACTCTTGCCAAATTTCTAACTACGATACACGTGTTCGCAATTTAAGATTTCGATAGCCGTGCAATCTAAAAAGCCCAACTCGAATTAACGGCCTCAACCGCGTGGGTCATTTAATTTTGATCTCTATCTCCCTTGACAAAATCCAACTAGCTTTTCCTACCTAGACATACCAATTTGCCCGTGGGAATTCGAACACAGCACGACCAATTCGTCTTCCCAATTGTAAGCCAAACAACTCCAACCCAACGTGCACTTTTTGAATCGAAGCTGAATCAACTTTAAGGGACAAATTTGTACTATCCCATATACTGGAGAGAGAGAAAAAAACTGCGTTGAGATTTTTTTTAGCGGGTTCAAATCTCACGATTGTTTTGTTGGAGTTATTTTCTGTCTAAAACTAAAAAGGGTTTAGTTAATCATGAAAAGAATCATAATAAATGGTTTAAATGGAATTATGGAAAATGGAAAGGGAAAGGTCCTTAGAAGGTAATTAAACTAAAAAGGTTGAAAGTAAAAAAAAAAAAGAATGAATGAAACAATATGGGAATTGATGTTGGAAAGGGAAGAAAAATAAAGTAATTTTTTTTATTAATTCCAAAAGCTAAGTGTGTTCAATTGGTTGTAGACACTAGGTATTTATACACACTTTTAGTGTTAAAGTTTAGCTAGATTTTTCCTAAATATTATCACTAAATAATTTTAAATATTTTCAATAAATAATTCAAAATTTAAAAATCAAATTTAAACTAGAATTTAAACTAATTACAGAGTTGTAACAATATTAAAAATCCTTCAATCTTTATCTAGCTCTACTTTTTAAAAAAAATCTTCAACCCTTCAATCTTTATCCAATCATCTTTAAATATTTAATCTTTCAATCAAGCCATCCTCTTTGATTTTTGTTCCAATTTATCCCCTTTTTATAAGAGTTTGAATTCCTGATAAGAAAAATCCAAATTTAATAGCACTTTATTCGATAATTAGCCAAAAATAAATATATTAAAAATATGAATTTATCTTGCTATCAAGGTCTCATTAAATAATTAGTTCAATTGCACCCACACATTCATAATGCATAGATAACATGTCATGATTTTATCTGATTGAATGAACAACTAAATTGAAGTCATTAACATCATTAACAACATTTTAATAAATCTAAGCTAAAGAACATAATCAATCTAACAAAAATAAATTGAAGTCATTATGATTAAGTTGAAAGCAAAAAAAATTTGACGAGCATGTTCATCAATGCAAAACAAAATAAAAGTAAAAAGAAGAAGAACAAGAGGACAAATCCAGTGTTTTTTTCTGTTCATGCTCCCTTCGTTCTTTTTTCTTCTTTGCTCGTCTTACACAAATCTCCTTAGGAATGCCAAAATTTTGCTACCGAACACGTTCATGAATTGCTTCTCTCAACTTTCTATGTTTTTCTCTCAAATGGGAAGTAGGAAAATGGAATGGAGGAGAAAAGAAGATGAGTGAGTGAGTAATGAAATGAGTAATTAGCTAGGGCCTATTTATACATGAGGGGAGTTTCCATTTTTAGCAAATTTAAGCCTTAAAATCTCTCCCCCCATGGTCGACCCTTACTTTAAGGGAGAGGAGTTGATGGCTTTGCTAAATTTAGCTAGCTGCATGAGAGGAAACTTGAAAAGATGAGGGGGTTAAATGATAATTTGAGGGAGTTTTGTGGCTATTTTTTAAATATTTTAATCACCTTTGGATGACTGATTTGGGAACATGCATGGATGGTTTCGGCCTCTCTTCCTTAATGAGCAATTCAGGCTCTTTTCTTCTTAGCAGATTATCCAATTTTCTTGCCCAATTTTTGAACCGGGTCAAGCATGTCCCGTGATCCATTAATCCCTTAATTGGGCCATCCAAAGTTGATTATTAATTAGTCTTCTTTTGGATGGCTTGTGTTATAGGAATGCTACAGCATTTGAGCTCCAAAAGGTGACCTCTAAGCCTGCTCTTTCTTCACATGTACCAAATTGCTTCAAATTTGGCAAAATTGTGTACATTTAGCATATAAATAATTAAAAATAGAGATATGTCTTAAATTTTTTTTCTAACTTTGATATTTTGTAATAAAATTACAAAAATATGATAAAAAAAAAAACATTTGGAATTTGCATGAGTTATTAGTAAAATAATGTTATAAAAGTTTATATATTTTGGAATTATCAGAATCCTAATGTTAGCAATAGTATAAATGATTGTTTAACCCGACCCTTTTTTGACCTAACATTCAATGAAGTTGATATCCAAGATCCTTGAAACTCTCTATTTTGCTTAGGTAAAGGTTGCGAACTAACGATTCTAAACTCTTTTTCCATATGCTCGAGAATCCTCAACTTTCTTGTGCAACCCTATTATTTGTTCTACCATTTTTGGTCACTCAACAAGATCAAAAAACACTTTAAGTTTGTGAGAGACTAACTGACCAAAAGTTCATCTCTCATTCATCGTAGAAAATGCTTGCAACTCTCTTTTTTCAATTGGCATAAACTCTAGAGCATGATTGCTGAGTCGTATGATCTCTTGCTCATAGATAACTACTAGCACATCTCCTTGTTTTAGCATCATGAATTCTTGTTTTTAATCTTCCAATTACAATTCACCAATATATTTATTTTCGAATTCATTTTGAAAGAATGTTTGGGTAACTTGATTTGCTGGCACATGTCGAGTAACAATTAACCACCATGGATATGCCTCATCTTTCAATAACGATACAATCCATGTGACACAAATAGATAATGAACACTCTAGTTGTTCTTGAGCATACTCAGATGCCTCCAACCAATTCTCAACAGAAGAAATGTAACACCCTTTGTAACACCTATAACCCAGTTTTGTCACCGGAATAGAGTTACAAAATATTACCAAACAAATTAGAACATTTTATTACAAAATAAAATTTAATTATCAAATTAAATTAATAAATACATAAATAATTCAAAATGGAATAAATCATACATTAACGGGCCTTAAATCGAGCCTACGAGGCCTTAAAAATAACTTAGGAACAAATAGGGATCAAATCGAAACAAACCAAAACATTTTCAAAAAATTTGAAAATTTTAACTACAGGGGGCCACACGGCCGTGTGCCAAGGCCATGTGATAGAGCCTAGATTATGTGGCTCCAAACATGGCCGTGTGGCTAGTCCACACGCCCGTGTACCGACCCATATAACTCACTGACTTGGGTTACACAGCTGTGTAGCAGACCGTGTGCTAGCATGTGTGATCCCTACACCTAACACGCTCAGGGCACACGCCTGTGTGTCACACACGATCGTGTGATAGCCCGTTTCCCAGGCTGTGTGTGCCTAAAAGTGACCAAATTCATACTTATTTCTCACCCAATTGCACATGTACCTAAACCAATTCAAAGCACATGTTCACAAGTCTATAAACACACCTTAAGAAAACTAAAACATGCCATTTTCATTCATCTAAACCACACCAAGGTAGCATTTACCAAAACACATTATAATGCTCATGCTACTCATTACCAAAGCAATAATTTATAAGCCATAATATACAACTAATCTAATCCAATTCAAACATATCATACCAACCTATATGACATTTACCACTTCATGACCAAATGCACAAGCTTACTTAAAGTTTAACAAATATAGCACAAGGACTATTGTAACATCCTGAAAAGGGCCTATGCATTTTCGGTTTAACTGTACGAAATGACATGTCTTATGTGTTATGAATATATCTTGAACATTTTTGGAAACCTAGAAATGTATGGAAATGTTAGGTTTAAAAGAGGAAAGTGAACATTTTTGGAAACCTGGAAATGTATGGAAATGTTAGGTTTAAAAGAGGAAAGTGAACATTTTTGGAAACTTGGAAATGTAAGGAAGTGATTTAGAAATGATTCAAAAGAGGAAAGTGAGCATTTCTGGAAACTTGGAAATGTAAGGAAATGGCAAGTTTAAAGAGAGAAACGAAAATTTTTGAAAACTTAGAAATGACTTAGAAATGTCGAGTTTTAAAGTTTAAAAGAGGAAATTAAGGCCAGGTGGCCTTAAGAGAAAAAGTATGTGAAATTTGACATGCAAACAGGCTTGGAAAAGTGGCCTGGAGATGCCACATAGGGCCTCTGGAAATGGCGCCACATGCAAGGGATTGGGGCCTGAGTTCGAGTCACGAGGAAAGCAAATAAAAGAAATTTTATTTTGCTTCCAGAAGAAGTGAGGTGGACGGCACAAGGCTATAATTTAGGAGCTTTTATTCTTTTATTTTTAAGAGATAAATAGTGGATAAATAAGGGATAAATAATGGATTTATTTTAGATTATTTTCAAGAGATAAATGAGGAATTATTCTTTAATTAGGAAAATAAGGGAGAAGTGATGGCCAAGTAAGGGACTTTGAGTTTAATAATTTCGGCTAAGTAAGGATAGTTGCTGAATTATCTTTTATTTTAGGAGATAATTAAAGAGATAAAGCTATCAAAATAGAAGAGTGATGGCCAAGTAAGGGATTCTAAGTTAGTAAATTCGGCTATATAAGGAAAAGAGGGCCATTCATCATTCTTTCTCTCAACCCTTCTCTCTATCGAATTTCCTAGAGCATTTGTTCTTCTTCTTTTGTTAGCCAAAGCCGAAAATTCAAGATATCACCATTAGCCAATTTCTTTTCTTTCCAATCCATCAAAAGCTAAATCTTTGAGGGGCTTCAAGCATAGGTGCTGTCGATTTCTCCAAGAAAGGGTAAGAATAAGTTTTGATTTCTATTCTTTTAGATTTGTCGAAATCTAGGACTAATCCCATCAATATTCTTATTTGCCGAAATTTGGAAGGATTCTTTCGGGATTTTTGCCATAGTCGACTATAAAGGAAAAGATCTTCGGGATTTGACCATCAAGGTAAGTCATTTGGCCAAGGGCCATTGATTGTGATTAAAGGTTAGAAGTTGATCTAACATGTGGTTTTAGGGATTTCGACAGAAGCTATAACCAAGGGATAATTTTGGGATTTAAGATCCTTAAGGTAAGTGACTATGAATATTCGGCCAAGGCCTATTTTAGTAGTTAGATCTATTTTTATGTGTTTTAAGCCGAAAACTAACCGATTCAAGGGATCTAGTGATTAGCTGATTTCAAAGGGGAAGAATACAAGTTTCCAAGATTTGATTAATTATCAAATCGGTAGCAAAATAAAAAGTGGATACGATAATCCTTCTGATTTGATTAAATTAGCCGAATAGGCTTTTTCCTAAAATACTAAATGTGGCCAAATGTAGGGATTTAGGATCTAAAGCGATAGATCAGTTTTTCGGGATTTCAAGGAATTCGTTAAGCTAATCAGGTGTGTACCCCACACTATTTCATAATATGTTTTATGGCTAGGTTTAATTAATATATGTGATATTAAGAATGTGAATATGGCTAAGGTACCATAATGTGGTACAAAGTACTCAGGTACGTTTCCTACTTCTACTAGGAATATGAAATATGTTATTTGTAACATGAGAATAAGAATGTGAACTTTGGCATATTAATGCATATTACAAAATGGGGCATATGGGTTATTGAAAGGGGAAGTGAATGTGGTGACCTAAGACCACGAACACGGTGACCTAAGACCGTGGTATCTGAATGTGGTGACCTAAGACCACAGTAATCTGAATGCGGTGACCTAAGACCGCGATATCTAAATGTGGTGACCTAAGACCACAAATGCGGTGACCTAACACCACGATATGGAGTGTAGCGGAAGGAGGGTCGACTTAGTAGTCCCCACTGTGCAGGTTGAGTGCGGGAGTGTAACGGATGGCTTATTAGGTTTGGGTTTGGGAATGCATCATAATTTGTATGCTATGATATGAATGTGTAATATTTGTTATGCTGATTCTATTATGATTTAGTGTTGTGTACACATTGAGTCATGTGACTCACCCCGTTGTGGGACCATGTTTGGTGATGAACAGTAGAATGGACCAGGACGGCGGAACTTGTGGTGGCCATGCTCAACATGAAGTTTTTATTTTTATGGATCATAATTTTAAAGTACTCGAATTACTTGGATTTACTTGATGTAATAAGGCCATAAGGCCATAGTGCACTATTTTATTTCTGTTTTTATTTATTATGTTACGAAATTTTTATTAAGTTAAAGATTAAGTAATTTACTTTAAATGTATTCTATACGTTTTGTCACTTGAAATTAAATGGGTTTCAATATAAAATAAATTTGTTTTCAACTCGAGCCCAATCCAAAACAATATTTCTTTTAAAAACACACTATTTTCCGAAGGAACAAAAGGATTTTTAACCGGTTTACTTCCAGGAACATACCAAATCTGGTCAAAGCTCGTGGGCCAAGTTTGGGGTGTTTCAACTATCATTCAAACATCAAGCATACCAAACCTCCCACATAGCTATGAAACATAACATCATATCCATTGGCCCTATTACATGCCATATAAGCCAAAATGTTTACAAAATCTACCAAAATATTCCTCAGGATAGTGTGATTCTGTGAGTTAATCTGATCTCCCACTACAAAATGTAATCTATAGGAAAAGGGGCAAGACACGAGTAAGATTATGAAAGCTTAGTAAGTTTGATGATTAAACGATAATCTTATCGGATTAAACATAACAAAACAATGTATAAGATTTAAGAAATTAAGTTCCTGTCAATCACAACTCACAATAGGTGAGTATTGCACAATACAATAAATCGAAACATATTCCATATTACTATTATTTCAACTTTCCAAAAAAACTTATACTTGAATAAGTCATATCATCAAGATGCGACATGATAAATGATCACAAACCAAGTCATCGTTCTAATAATATCTCATCTCAGGTAATCGAAAGAGGTATCACTCATTCGAGTTAACTTTAGAACTTTAACCGGCTCACGATGCTGCTTACATAAGCTACAGAGAAACCGCAACACATGCAGGATCTTAAGCCATCACTACGGTCTGTATCACCAGTACATAGTACCTGCTAAATGATCACTGGTTCAAAGCCTACTAAATAATCATCGGCTCAAGGCCTGCTACTCAGGTACACCACGTAGCCACTATACTCATTTATTATTTATTCTTTGAACATTCAATAGATAAATACAATATTAGATCAAATTCTATTAAAACATATATTATGTAAGAAATTGTTATAAACATAAAAATAATAGTATGAACTTACCAGACTAAACTGCAGTAACAACAAGGTGGTTTGCTAGAAGTTGTCCGCCCTATCTGCGAGCATTCTTATAGCATTATTATTATCTGCTCAAATTGTCTACATTTATAAGTCCACCAATTATTATAAAATAAGTTAACATATTTAACATATGCAATTATTTCCATTTCAAGCGGACTAATTGTTTACGCCAACATTGAACAAGCATCATGAAAAAGTACATACATATATATAATGTATAATACATTATCATTCATTTTACATTCAATTTCACAGAATAGACCTTATATACATGTCACTTGACCTAGCGTAGAGTTAAAAAAATTCTACTGAAACAAAAGTTGGATACTGTGAGTTGTGGATTGATTTGCCCGCCAATTTCCACCATAATCTCTATAGGGAAGGGAGAACTAAATGGGGTAAGCATTAAATATACTTAGTAAGTTCATAGGTTTAAAACATTAAACTCACATCGCAAAACATTCATACATATATATAACTTAACTAAATTCTTTATCTTGCCAACACATTCCACATGTACAAGGTCAGTACATAGTATTCAAACATATAACGTATCCCAAACATTTCATTACTCATTCATACCTTATTTTAGTTCATATAAATAATATCATCAACATTTCTATTTTAGAAACATTCATCCCAATGAATCAACATGAACAAAAAGTAATACGCGGGTAACCATTCGATAACACACCAATTTACTCATAAGAGCTATTCCAACTGATAACATGCCAGATGGACATAGTGCAAAGTCTGTAAGCTAAATATTCTCCCCTGATAGCACGCCAAATTTCTCATAAGACCTATTCCAATCGATAACATGCCCGATGCACATATTACAAAGCCTGTAGGATAAATATTCTCCCCTAATAACGCGCCACATTACTTATAAGAGCATTCCAACTGATAACACGCCAGAATCTACGAAGAGATTAAATATGAAATTCAAACAAATGTTGGATTCCAAAAAACTTCAGTAAACTTCCTTCATCTTCTTCACATCTCCTTTCATCTCGTTCAATGCGCAAATACCCCTATTGGCATACCAATTGTAGCGGTTGTTCATTTGGGCAACACACATAACTGGACTTTTTTTTCTATCATTTAACACTTTTCCTCATCTGACCATACTAGTTACTAACATTTTCTTTATGCATTCCCATTAAAATATTTCATAATTAAACATAGAAATACCATATGAACTTACTTGATACAATAACAGAAATTGAACATCAATGATCAATCCATGATCTTTCCTTTTCCATTGTTATCTACTAGTTGATTTGGTTCTTGATCTATACGTTAATACATTTAGTTCATTAATGACAACACTTCAAACTTTAACAGTTTTGAAATTAGAAATAAAGATTAGCTAAAACAAAATACAAGGATCTCAAAAACATGAAATTCATGAAGAACAGGCTTTGAAAACACTTACATACAAAGCCGATTAATCAAGGAAGCTTAGAGCTTTTCTTTCTTCTACAGAGAGTAATGTTTTTGGTGGAGGAAGATGAGAATGAGACTCTTTTTCCATCCACTTTAGCCTATAACACTTAACATCTTAATTTCATTGTTAAATGAAAATTAACAGGTGTCTCTACTAAACATTGACACAACTAACACTACCATGCAAGAGTGGTTATTTACCACTTTGAACCTTAAACAAATTTTATTAAACTCATTTGACTAGCTATTCCCTTATTCTTATGGTTTAGTTCGTACATTTTCATTTTTAACATACTAACCGAATATACCAATTCAAACATCAATAAAAACAATATAATGAACTCATAAATATTATTAAATAATATTTACTGACTCTATCATCAAAATTGTGGCCTCTGAACCACTATTTTCGACATTGTAAAAATCAGACTGTTACAAGAGTGGCCAACACCTTTCAATATTTTAAACTTATTTGCTCCATACTTTTGCAATTTTTATCAAAGTTCGCCTAACTGTAGCCTATGATACAGCTTGTAAAGTAGCTCCTACTACTATTTTGAATATATTTGCTACTGTGCGGAACAAACCTTTGTCACTTCGACCTTCTTGACGGGGTATATTAATCCTTTATATATGTCGAGCACTGGCTTTATCATCACTATGAGTCTCAAACTCATCTTGATTTTCTCCCTCAATGGAGTGTTCTCTACTGCTAATCTCATATTCAACAACATTTCTCAATTCATTAGACATTTTCAAACTATAAACACAAACAACAATTAATCAACATCCAATTTTCAACTCAAACTCGACTTGACTTTGGAATGTACCTCTAGACTCAATACAAAGCTCGATGTAGTTCGAGAATTGGCTAAGTTGTAGCTCTGATACCACTAAATGTAACACCCCATACACGAGCTCATCGCCAGACCCGAGATGTACATATACATATTAATTTACTTGGCGAGCAAGAAACAACTCAATCAAAAGCATAACGTTGCCAATTAGGCAAGCAAACCATTAACGTACTAGATGAATACATATACATGTCATTAAACAGATATAGTCATGTTCAAAATGCAAACATTTCCTATCATATGTACCAAAATGAAAATTTGAACCTAATGACCAACTTAAATATTAGGTACATGCCATTTTTTATAAACTTAACAAAAACTATACAAAATTTTTTGTGTCACGCCTAGATATTTTTATGAACCCTAATTTAGAGGAATCTTGGGACTAAATTGAACTCATGGAAAGTTGGCAGACTTTACCTAAAATTTTGGGGAAATTTGTGGCTGACGAGTAAATAATTGGATTTCAATTTTAGTTTAGTTAGAATGGAACCGGTTGGTTCCACAGTGGGAGACAGAATGATTAGGAATGAGTGGTTATTTTGGTCTATGGAGACCGTGCCTTAGGGCTATAAGTAGGTGAATGTGAAAACATAAGTCTTTTTAATTCTATTTACCAAATTTTGTTCCTCTATAAAATGTCTTCTTTGTTCACTTCGAAGAAGAAGAAGAAGAGGATGAGGTTGAAGGAAGCCTTGCATGTTACATCTATTATGTGAATTAAAGTCTAGTAGTAGAGAAATTGAGGAACTGGTAAGCTTCCTTACCTCTCTGTACTTTTGGATTTAAGAAAGAGGTAGGGTAAGAACTCTTAAAAGCTTTTGTATAATTATGGATTTTAGGTTTTAAGGGTTGAACACCTTTAGTTTAACCGATGAATGGTTGTTATGATTAGTTTCCAGGACAAATGAGGCTCTGACATTTGGATAAGCTAAGTTGCCTAGGATAAGAAAGTGAGGTGAGTATCTGTATCTTGCCTTTTGGGTGACAGATGATGTTGTGTGAGCTTACCAAATATCTGTTGATAGTTCTGTGGTATATAGTTGATAACTAGTTAATTGGCATGATATATGTATAATGATCAATTGTATGTTACGCTTGAGTAATGTATGTGGGGTGCGGAGAGAAATTATGGATGGGTTAGAAGAAGTTAGGATATGGGAAATGGGGTTTCAATATATCACCATACGATGTTGCTGGATGTAAACCGTGATATGCAAAGCTCCATGCCTTGTGGTGGAGACACTACAGTGTTCGAGATCAAGGTATAGAATTGGCAAAATAGATGTATGGATGGATAGTTAGTGTAATAGGCCAATTTAGCCCGGGCCCATACAAAAAAAAAACCCAAAATAATAAAACAAAGTCCAATTCCAATTCAAAATATATCATTTGGCCCGATCGGAATGACCATTACTTGAAAAGATTGAAGGTCCATCTACAAGCTTGACGTATGTGGAAACACAATCTTCAATGATATACAATCTTAGATATGATATGCAAATCTTAGATATGATATGCAATCCTAGAAGATATGATATGCAATCTTAGATATGATGTGCAATCCTAAAAGATATGGAATGCAATCTTAGAAGATATGATATGCAATCTTAGATATGATACGCAAATCTTAGATATGATATACAATCCTAGAAGATATGGTATGCAAATCTTAGAAGATATGATTTTGTAATCTTAGAGATTTAATTTATAGATACCTTTTAATTTTAACCGTTGATGTAATTGATCTGTACCGTTGGATTTAAGGAGGCTCAACTATAAATAGAGGCTTCTCCCTTCATTGTAAAGGACTTAAGTTTTGAGTAATAAAAATTCTTGAGAGCATTCACTCAAATTTCTCTCTCCTTTGCATTCTTATTTTCTGTGGCTTGTTCTTATTTTGTTCTTCGCTCATCTTCATTTCTTTTTGAGTTGCTTCCATTCGAGTTAGATTTTGGTGGAGAAATTTCGTTGAATCCTCATATTGCAGGAGTTAAGTTGACTTATGCATTTTTTAACTTTTTATTTATTTATCCATTTAATTGCTTAATCATTATTTATTCATTTATTTTAATTTTTTTTCTTTTTTGCTTTTCCCTATGTAACATCCTAAAATAGGGGTTATTTGTGATTGAATTATTTTGCTTGTGATTGGATTGCTGTGATATTATTTGTGGTGTAATAAGACTTAATTATGGATTTTGAGTAGGCTTGAATAGTAGAAAATTTTATTTGTAAGCTTTAAAGATAGGGAGCCTTAGTAAGTAGGGGTTACAAGGTTAAATGAGGGATTTTGTGACACTAAAAAGGCCTTGGCAAAGTGGCAAAGGGAAGCCACTTAAGTGACTGGAATTGACGCCACAAGAGGAGCAAGGGGGGCCTAGGTTCGAGTTGCGAAATTCCCCTTTTTGCTCTTTATTTTGGACGGCAAGAGGGAGGGAGAAGTGCTCAAATCAAACTCTTCAGGATAATAAGGATATTATTAGGATTTAATTGGATTTTATTTGAATAATCTTAAAAAGGTGGCAAGGAGAAAAAGAAGGAGTTTGATTTATTCAAACTCTTTTGAATATTTTCAAATGATTGGCCAAGAGTAATTCAAGGTGTGGCCGAATTTTGAACTCCTTGTTCAAGGGGAGTGGACGGCAAGGAGACTGAGTAGGGGGGTTAGTGCCAAATTTCTTAAGGCACCTATGCAACATTTGATTCTTTTCTTTTTCCCTTTTGCAATAGCCGAATTTCCCAACTCTCTCATCTTCTATCTTTTCTTTCTTCCCTTTCTCATTCTCTCAAAATCTAAAACCATTCTCTTTTTCTTAGACTTTGGCCGAATCCCCTACACTCTCATCTTCTATCTCACTTCTTTCTTTCTCTTCCCAAACTATAGCCGAATCTTCCTTTTTCTTCTTTTTGCTTTGGCCGAATAGTAAGCAAGGGTGGAGTCTTTCTTTTAAATCGATTTTGGAAAGGTATGTGTGCATGGTCGAATGCCTATTTCTTCTTTTCCCCTTTCTCTGTCGACTTCTAGGAAGGTAAGAGCCAATTTCGGCATTTGATGGCAAGGATTTTAATACTCTTTTGGAACTGATTTTATCTAGGACTCCGGGATCTCAAAGCAGTGGATTTGATTCTTCATTCTCTGTCAATTGAACTTGGTAAGTGGTGGTAAGGATCTATTTTAGTAAGCTATTTATTTAGTGTTCGGTAAAGCCGAAGGCTATTGATGTGAGTGATGACAATTGCCAATTGTAGGGTGGTGAAGCAGATTTGTAAAATGTGTACTGTGGCTAGTACTCAAAAACGTTTAGGTAAGGTTTCGGGTTCATTTGTAACCCTTTGGAATTATTTTGGTTTGGCCGAAAGGTCTAGGCACTAACTTCCATGTTTGGCCAAATATAGGAGCAAGAAAGCTAGTGTGGCCGATTGACTCTTCAGGGATTTAGAGCTATCGTTAGAAACAGGTGTGTACATACACACTTTATAATTAATTAATGTGCTAAGTATTTTGTGTATGTTAAATCGGGTTTGTGTAGAGTCAGATTTAATACCATAAAGGTATAAGCAAGGATTCAGGTAAGTGCTTGTCAATATGAATTTACTATTCGCTTTTGGTGAGAGCATGACATATTCGGTATATGTGGTATATTAAGTATGGCTAATGATAAAACCTATGTATGTTGCTAAACAAGCATGTTGGCATGATCTCTGTTAAATGCATATCATTGATTGATGTGGGTTAAACGAGTGGAGGGGGAAGTGATATCCGTGTCTACGGACACCAGTGGTTTGGTACCACATTTCGTAACTACGGTCACCAGAGGTTTGGCACCTCATAGCGTCTTGTCCCAGTGGCTTAGCACCACAGTGGGTTGGCCCCACAGTTGATATTATGGGATCGTCGCCAGTGATTTGGTATCACACGTGGGTTGGCCCCATAGATGGATTATGTCTTCGGACACCAGAGGTTTGGCACCTCCAATGATTTGGTATCACATTTGTGACTTCGAGTCACCAGTGGTTTGGCACCACCAGTGGTTTGGTACCACACGGGGTAGAGAAAGGTGTTTGGATGGCTAGGTTGGGTGCATGTTAAACTTAGTGCATGTTGACTTAGTTATAAATTGTGTATGATGTTGCATTAAACCGGGGGAAGGGTTACACATTGAGTCTTGGTGACTCACCTTCTTCTTTAGCTTTTTCAGGTGACTCGTAGATCGCGGATAAGGAGCCGGAGGGACTCGAGGTGGCCATGCAATGGAAATGTGATTTAAACGAACTTTGAATTATTTTTATTTATTATTGTTGGTTTTATTTGTTCAAGTTGTAATAAGGCCTCCTAAGATTTTTTTTTATTATTTCACATGTTTTGGATAATTTGTTTAAACTACTTAATGACTTTAAAATGGTTACACACGTTTTCTTAAACATTTAAATGTAAATGTTTTATTGTGCCATCGGGTACATCTGATATCTGTAACAACCTGAATTAAGTGTAGCTTTATTCATACCCTTTAATGGTTTTAAACGAAACAATAAAATATTTAAAGTAAACGTTTTTATCAAATAATGGAGCAACCAAAAGAGATTTTCAAAATGATTTCCCCTGTAACATATCGAATTCGATCGTAATGTTTGGGCCGGGTTTGGGGTGTTACAAAATTTGTATCAGAGCCCAGTTCAAAGCTCAGCTGTGGGGGCCCAAGTCCCAAAAATGTTTTGGTAGGCCTTTGTGAAATATTTTTGATTTTGAACAGCATGGCACCGAGTCTCCAGCACCAATCCGCCCAGCTAAGTACTTCTGATTTCTGTATGAATTATTACCTATAGAAGGGTAGGTATGGAACGTAGATAGTATGATAAGTGCTTTGAACTTTAGGACTAGTTACCCCAACAAAAGACATAAGACTTTAAATGCCTAATTAAACAAACCTAGGACCAAGTCGCCGAGTTAGGGTGTGGTAACCTTGGTGCGCATGTCTAGGAGTGGATCCGGAAGAGCTCGGTACTTAAGCAGTCCTTGTGACTCACCTCCTCTTTGCAGGAATCCTACCTGGTGCGTAGCTTCGGTTCACCCTAACCAAGAGGACTCGGTCATAGGCTAAACACAATAAATAAAACCCGAAAGGGATTAGCCATGTTTCATGAAAAACTCTAGTTTTAAAATCATTAAAAATATCCCTTTAAATAGTAACAAAAACTTATTTTTGGAAAATTTTCAAAATATTTTCAATTTACCAAAATTACCAAAACGCCCCTAGAGGCAAAATTACGAAAATACCCTTGGTTTCTAACATTACCGTATTACCCCGATTTCTATAAAATTTTTTTACTTTGCAATGGTACCCAAAAATCTTGTATTTCAAAATAATATTCTGACTTTGGAAATTTACAAAATTACCCCTGATTGACAAAATTACCAAAAAACCCCTGTTTTCCAAAATTTTGCCGTATCTTTAATTTGAGAAATTTTTGAAAATACCCTCTAGTTTTATGAAATTTCAAAATGTCCTGAATTATTAAAGTTTTAAAAATTTTTCTGGTTTATTACAAAAAATACCCCTGTAGGAAAATGACGAAAATATCCCTGGGATAGAAACGGACAGAAATGCTCGAAGAGTGAGGGTGTATGAAAGGTATTAGGGAATGGATGTGCTTTTCTGTGTGAACTAGGATAGAGGACTTAAAATTTTGATTGATCGAAAGAATCTCTATTAAATTCTCTTCATAAAATTTCTTCGCGGATAACCAAGTGAAACAAGTACTAATCCATAAAAATTACTTAATCAGATTAAAGTGCAATAGTTAGAATGAGCTCTAGAGGACGTGGCCGCCGTGGACGCGGTGGGGCAGGATGACTGTGTCAGAACCCGTTAGGTCGGGTCAGGGGTCGGAAAATGAAGTATCACCGCCACCACCACCTCGAACTTTTGGTCCGAGGAGCGAGATCGACGGGAGGTGAGCGATGCGCAGTCGTGTTGCGAGTCCTTGAGATGGTGGCTGGGGCTAGTGGAGGTATGGGAGCTCGAAAATCTGTACCCGAGCCACTCCGATCCAACGGAGCTGAGGTATTCCGGGGTGTATCAGGAGTGGCACCCAGTGCGGTGGAATATTGGTTAGAATCGACTGAAAGGATCATGGATGATCTTGATCTGACAAATGAGGAGAAGCTGAAAGAAGCGGTGTCGCTTCTAAAGGACGAGTCATATCAGTGGTGGCTCACTGTTCGGGATGGTGCTACGGCAGATGATCTTACGTGGGAGTATTTCAAAACTGCTTATTAGAAGAAGTATGTGGGCACCAGCTACACTGATGCGCAGAGGAAAGCTTTTCTGGGGTTAGTACAAGGAAATAAGTCTGTATCGGAGTATGAAGTGGAATTCCTGAGACTGAGCCGCTATGCTTGGGGAATTGTGTCAACGGAGCATGATCGTTGTGTCCGCTTTGAAGACGGACTTAGGGATGATTTAAGGTTGCTGATTGCTCCACAGCAGGAGCGTGAGTTTGCTGTTCTGGTGGAAAAGGCTAAGGTAGTCGAAGGGGTCAAGGAGTCTGTGAGACAGAACTATGATAGGAACAAACAGAAAAGAGGATTTGGGTCGTCTGGATCGGGTAATAGTGCACAGAAAAGGGCTAGGCAGAGTGGGCCGACTCAGGCAGGAAGGCCCATGGCTACTAATCAGAGACCAGCTCAGTGTAATCGCTGTGGGAAATCACATTGGGGATGTTGTTGGACCGGGGAAAGAGGATGCTTTGAATGTGGATCATTGGATCACCTTGTGAGAGATTGTCCTCGGAAGTTAGCTAAGAATCAGCCAGAAGGTCAGAACCGTGCTCAGGTTAGAAATGTAGGACCACCACAGAGGGGTCGTGGTAATGGTAGAGGAGGCAATGGTGCTAGTCGAGGTCGCGTAATTCCGGGCAGAGGTGCAGGCAACACAGAGGCAAGACAACCTGGTTTAGTCTACGCAGCGAGGCGTCGAGAGGAGGGTAATGCACCGGACGTCATAACCGGTACGTTCCTAATTTTTGGTCTTTCATATGTTGCATTAATTGATGTGGGTTCGACGCATTCATACATTGCTAATTGCGTGGTAGAGACTATGAACTTAGACTTTGAGACTGCTTCTAGGGAGATGACAGTAATTAGCCCTCTAGGTCACTCTGTAGTTGTAAACAAGCTATATAGAGATGTACCCCTAGAACTCCAAGGGGTAGTGTTTGTGGCTGATCTGATGGAACTGCCGTTTGGGGAGTTCGATCTGATTCTTGGAACGGACTGGTTGGTTAAGTATCAGGCAAGGTTGGATTGCCCTGCTAAGCGCATGGTTCTGAAGACGACTAAGGGTGAGGAAGTGGTCATGATAGGTAATAGAAGAGATTACCTATCCAACGTGGTGTCTGCGTTGAAGGCGGAGAAGATGGTTAGGAAGGGCTGTGAAGTATATGCGGTTCATATATGTGCCTTGGAGGCTAAGGAGTCAGCAGTTGAGAAGGTTCGAACAGTAGGGGAATTCGCTGATGTGTTTCCAGAAGAACTTCCGGGTCTACCTCCAGATCGGGAAGTTGAATTCGGTATAGACTTGTTACCCGGAACGGCGCCAGTGTCTATAGTACCATACCGAATGGCACCAAAGGAATTGGTGGAGCTGAAGGCTCAAATTCAGGAGCTGTTGGATCGAGGGTTTATTCGACCAAGTATATCTCCGTGGGGAGCACCTGTGCTGTTTGTCAAGAAGAAAGACGGGTCAATGCGGATGTGTATTGACTACCGCCAACTGAATAAGTTAACGATCAAAAACAAGTATCCGTTGCCTCGGATTGATGACTTGTTTTACCAACTGAAGGATGCATCGATTTTCTTGAAGATAGATCTTAGGTCGGGTTATCATCAACTTAAGGTGAAGGAGGTTGATGTTCATAAGACGGCATTCTGTACTCAGTATGGGCATTACGAGTTTCTAGTGATGCCATTTAGGTTGACCAACGCACTAGCGGCATTCATGGACTTAATGAATAGGGTGTTTCAGCAGTACTTGGATCAATTTGTCATAGTGAAATTGGTTTACTCAAAGACGGAGGAGGAGCATGACAGGCATTTGCGTATAGTTCTACAAGTACTGAGGGAGAAGCAGTTATATGCCAAATTCAGTAAGTGCGAATTTTGGCTTAGGGAGGTGGCTTTCTTAGGTCACGTGGTGTCAGCTGAAGGGATTAGAGTGGACCCTCGTAAGGTTGAAGCGATGTTGGATTGGAAACTGCCTAGGACGGTGGCAGAAATTTAAAGTTTTCTGGGTCTGGCAGGGTATTATCGGAGATTTGTAGAAGGATTCTCTTTGATCGCGGCACCGTTGACTAAATTATTGAGAAAAGGAGTCCCATTTGTTTGGTCGGAGAAGCAACAAGAAAGTTTTGACAAGCTAAGGAAGATTACGGCGGAAGCTCCGCTTCGTATATAACTTTGGCGGGGGAAGTTGTTTACAGTTTATTGTGATGCATCCCATACTGGTTTGGGGTGTGTGTTAATGCAGGAAGGGAAGGTAGTGGCATATGCATCCCGTCAGCTACGACCGCATGAGGTTAACTATCCAACGCACGACTTGGAGTTAGCGGCAGTAGTCTTCGCTTTAAAAATATGGAGGCATTACTTGTATGGGGAGAAGTCGATAGTCTACACGGATCACAAAAGTTTGAGGTACCTCTTGACGCAGAAGGATTTGAATTTGAGGCTGCGCCGATGGATTGAACTGTTGAAGGACTACGACTATTCGATTGAGTACCATCCAAGCAAGGCTAACGTAGTGGCTGACGCGTTGAGCCGGAAAGTGGTGACGGACTTAGGAGTGATGTTTGCTCACCTCAGTTTGTATGACGATGGAAGTCTTTTGGCAGAACTGCAAGTTAAGCCGACTTGGATCGAGGAGATTAAGGAAAAATAATTAGTTGATGACAGTTTGAATGCGCAGAGATTTCAAGTTCAAGAGGGTGGTTTGGAAGGGTATAGTTTGTCTGGTGATGGTGTACTATGCTTTCAAAGGCGAGCTTATATGCCAAAGGATGTGGAATTGAGGCAAAGAATTCTTCAAGATGTACATAGCAACCCATACGCTATGCATCCGGGAGGAAGCAAGATGTATAGAGATTTGCAGAAACAGTTCTGGTGGCCAGGGTTGAAGCGTGAGGTAACTGAATTCGTGGGAAAATGTCTGACGTGTTAGCAGGTGAAGGTTGAACATCAGTTGCCATCAGGTTTACTTCAACTAGTGAAGATTCCTCAGTGGAAATGGGAGAGGATCACTATGGACTTTGTCAGTGGGCTACCCCTCACGCCTAGCAAAAAGGACTCGGTTTGGGTAATTGTGGATCGACTAACCAAGTCAGCTCATTTCATACCGATGAGAGTGGATTATTCTCTTCAGAAGCTAGCTAAGCTGTATGTGTCGGAAATAGTGAGGTTGCATGGAGTACCAGTATCGATTATCTCGGATAGGGATCCGAGGTTCACGTCAAGGTTTTGAAAAGCGTTGCATCAGGCTTTGGGTACACGATTGGATTTCAGTACAGCATTTCATCCACAGTCTGACGGGCAGTCGGAAAGGGTCATACAAATTTTAGAAGATATGCTGAGAGGGTGTGTTTTAGATTTCCGTGGAAGTTGGGAAGAGTATCTACCGTTGGCAGAATTCGCTTATAACAATAGTTATCAAGCGAGTATTCAGATGGCACCATATGAAGCACTGTATGGACGAAAATGCCGTACTCCTACATGTTGGACGGAGTTGGGTGAGCGACAAGTTTTGGGTCCAGAGTTGGTGACAGAAACTAAAGATAAAGTTAAGGTAATTCGAGCTCGTCTCAAAGAAGCGTCAGATAGGTAGAAGTCTTATGCTGATCTTAAGCGTAAGGAAATGGAATATGCAGTAGGAGATAAAGTTTTTTCTGAAGGTGTCACCTTGGAAAAAGGTATTAAGATTTGGGCGAAAAGGGAAGCTAAGCCCAAGGTTCATCGGCCCATATACAGTAGTGAAGCGAGTGGGACCGGTAGCTTATCAGCTCAAGCTGCCGGCAAAGTTGAGCCAGATTCATGATGTCTTCCATGTGTCGATGCTTAGACGATATCGATCAGATCCATCACACGTTGTGCCAGTAGTTGAGATTGAGGTAAACTCGGACTTATCTTTCGAGGAGGAACCAGTTCAGATCTTAGATCAAGATGTCAAGATTTTACGTAGGAAGTCTGTACCTTTGGTGAAAGTGCTATGGCGAAACCATGGTGCAGAGGAAGCTACGTGGGAACCCGAGGATGTGATGCGGCGGCAATACCCCCATCTCTTACGATCGGAGTAATTTGAGGCCGAAATTATTTTAAGAGAGTAAAGCGTAACATCCTAAAATAGGGTTATTTGTGATTGAATTATTTTGCTTGTGATTGGATTGCTGTGATATTATTTGTGGTGTAATAAGACTTAATTATGGATTTTAAGTAGGCTTGAATAGTAGAAAATTTTATTTGTAAACTTTAAAGATAGGGAGCCTTAGTAAGTAGGGGTTACAAGGTTAAATGAGGGATTTTGTGACACTAAAAAGGTCTTGGCAAAGTGGCAAAGAGAAGCCACTTAAGTGACTGGAATTGACGCCACAAGGGGAGCAAGGGGGGCCTAGGTTCGAGTTGCAAAATTCCCCGTTTTGCTCTTTATTTTAGACGGCAAGAGGGAGGGAGAAGTGCTCAAATCAAACTCTTCAGGATAATAAGGATATTATTAGGATTTAATTGGATTTTATTTGAATAATCTTAAAAAGGTGGCAAGGAGAAAAGGAAGGAGTTTGATTTATTCAAACTCTTTTGAATATTTTCAAATGATTGGCCAAGAGTAATTCAAGGTGTGGCCGAATTTTGAACTCCTTGTTCAAGGGGAGTGGACGGCAAGGAGACTGAGTAGGGGGGTTAGTGCCGAATTTCTTAAGGCACCTATGTAGCATTTGATTCTTTTCTTTTTCCCTTTTGCAATAGCCGAATTTTCCAACTCTCTCATCTTCTATCTTTTCTTTCTTCCCTTTCTCATTCTCTCAAAATCTAAAACCATTCTCTTTTTCTTAGACTTTGGCCGAATCCCCTACACTCTCATCTTCCATCTTACTTCTTTCTTTCTCTTCCCAAACTATAGCCGAATCTCCCTTTTTCTTCTTTTTGCTTTGGCCGAATAGTAAGCAAGGGTGGAGTCTTTCTTTTTAATCGATTTTGGGAAGGTATGTGTGCATGGCCGAATGTCTATTTCTTCTTTTCCCCTTTCTCTGTCGACTTCTAGGAAGGTAAGAGCCAATTTCGGCATTTGATGGCAAGGATGTTAATACTCTTTTGGAACCGATTTTATCTAGGACTCCGGGATCTCAAAGCAGTGGATTTGATTCTTCATTCTCTGTCAATCGAACTTGGTAAGTGGTGGTAAGGATCTATTTTAGTAAGCTATTTATTTAGTGTTCGATAAAGCCGAAGGCTATTGATGTGAGTGATGACAGTTACCGATTGTAGGGTGGTAAAGCAGATTTGTAAAACGTGTACTGTGGCTAGTACTCAAAAACATTTAGGTAAGGTTTCGGGTTCATTTGTAACCCTTTGGAATTATTTTGGTTTGGCCGAAAGGTCTAGGCACTAACTTCCATGTTTGGCCGAATATAGGAGCAAGAAAGCTAGTGTGGCCGATTGACTCTTCAGGGATTTAGAGCTATCGTTAGAAACAGGTGTGTACATACACACTTCATAATTAATTAATGTGCTAAGTATTTTGTGTATGTTAAATCGGGTTTGTGTAGATTCGGATTTAATACTATAAAGGTATAAGCAAGGATTCAGGTAAGTCCTTGTCAATATAAATTTACTATTCGCTATTGATGAGAGCATGACATATTCGGTATATGTGGTATATTAAGTATGGCTAATGATAAAACCTATGTATGTTGCTAAACAAGCATGTTGGCATGATCTCTGTTAAATGCATATCATTGATTGATGTGGGTTAAACGAGTGGAGGGGGAAGTGATATCCGTGTCTACGGACACCAGTGGTTTGGTACCACATTTCGTGACTACGGTCACCAGAGGTTTGGCACCTCATAGCGTCTTGTCCCAGTGGCTTAGCACCACAGTGGGTTGGCCCCACAGTTGATATTATGGGATCGTCGCCAGTGATTTGGTATCACACGTGGGTTGGCCCCACAGATGGATTGTGTCTTCGGACACCAGAGGTTTGGCACCTCTAGTGATTTGGTATCACATTTGTGACTTCGAGTCACCAGTGGTTTGGCACCACCAAAGGTTTTGGTACCACACGGGGTAGAAAAGGTGTTTGGATGGCTAGGTTGGGTGCATGTTAAACTTAGTGCATGTTGACTTAGTTATAAATTGTGTATGATGTTGCATTAAACCGGGGGAAGGGTTACACATTGAGTCTTGGTGACTCACCTTTTTCTTTAGCTTTTTCAGGTGACTCGTAGATCGCGGATAAGGAGCCGGAGGGACTCGAGGTGGCCATGCAATGGAAATGTGATTTAAACGAACTTTGAATTATTTTTATTTCTTATGGTTGGTTTTATTTGTTCAAGTTGTAATAAGGCCTCCTAAGATTTTATTTTTATTATTTCACATGTTTTGGATAATTTGTTTAAACTACTTAATGACTTTAAAATGGTTACACACGTTTTCTTAAGCATTTAAATGTAAATGTTTTATTGTGCCATCGGGTACATCTGATATCTGTAACAACCTGAATTAATAAACTTTTAAACAAAATTAAGTGTAGCTTTATTCATACCCTTCAATGGTTTTAAACGAAACAATAAAATATTTAAAGTAAACGTTTTTATCAAATAATGGAGCAACCAAAAGAGATTTTCAAAATGATTTCCCCTATAACATACCGAATTCAGTCGTAATGTTTGGGCCGGGTTTGGGGTGTTACACCCTATTTACATTAAATTGTTTTATCATATATTATTATTATTTGTTATATATTATCTATGTATTATATATTATTTAACTTTAATCATATTATGTATTATTTGAAAATTTGTATGTTGTACATCATCTAAATTGTTTTATTATTAAGGCAAAATTTTCCATATATTATTTATTTAAAATATGTATATTATCTATTTTTAAATGGTATATTATATACTTATTATAAGTTATCCCTTATACATTTTTATTCAAAGTTTTTTATATTATTTATTTAAAATATATATTTATTTTATTATGTATATATTAACTATTTTAGATTTTGCCATATCGTTTTTTTATTTTTTTATTATTCTATTTTTTTAAAAAAATTTGTTATAATATCCCTTTATTGTTTTGCATATATCATTTATCTTATATTGCTATTTTACTTTTATATTTAATTTCATACGTAAAATTTCGTATTCATTTCTTAGTTTTTTTTATCTTTCGCATAGATCTTTTAAATTATTATTGCTTACTTTATATCTTTTATTTGTTATTCACATTCTTTTATTTGTTTATTATTCTTATGTTTGCTTTAGCATGATCATTTTATTACTTGTATCATTTGCTATTTTACGTTATTCTTTCTCTTAATTGCCTATATTAGTATTAAATGTTATTATATCATGTAATTGTAGTATATTGCTTTGGTATTTGTGTTTTGTAATGTATTAATGATACATTTTACTCAAATCATTGTTTTAAAATATATCTCATTTAATTTCCACTTTTTATCCAAAACTTTATTTCTTAAAATAAGGCAATATTTGACATTTGGAGTTTTGAGGGAATCGTGCCCTAACTTACCGGGCTTCGATTTTTCTCATTAAGTCTAAATGATCAAATACCCTTTTTGAAATTAAAATATATGATTTTCAAATAAAAAACCTATCGTTGTGAATTTAAGATGTGGCGTCCTAACTTATTGGATGTGACATTTTGATATTTTGAGATAGGGATTTCAAAAAAAAAAAAACAAAACAAAGGATATTTGGTGTTTGGGAAATTCGAAAGGTCGTGCTCTAACTTACTGAGATTCGACTTTTCTTTTACCCAAATAATTGAATTTTTTTTAAAGGTTATAAGTTTTGAAAAATCAAAAGGGTCATATTTTAAAATCTTCTCAAATTTTCAACATTAAGAAATTAATTAATCAATTAGGTACCAATTTTTTTGGGCGTTACGAGGGTGCTAATCCTTCCTCGTGCGTAACTGACTCCCGAACCTGTTTTCTCGAATTTCGTAGATCAAAATCATTGTTTTAATAAATCAAAATGTTTTTTTATTAAAATGATCAATTTCAAGGTGACTCGATCACACCTCGAAAAAGGATTGGTGGTGACTCCATTTTCGTTTTTAAAGTCAATCTCTGTTTTTTCAAAAGAAAACTTAAAAATGGTTTCGACAGTTAGGGAAATGGAATTTCATTAAGATACCACCATACGGAGTTGCTGAGTGCAAAACATGATGTGAAAAGCTCTAGACCTTGCTGGGGGAACACTTTGGTGTTCGATCATCAAGGTAAAAATATGAAAAGAAATAATATCGACAGGTCCTTCGGGGTGACACAGTGACAACAATTTTTAGGTTCCATAGAGTAAAAATGCGATGGTAGTGAGCAGGCTCTATGGAGCGACACTGCGATGGCGATAAGGTCTTTCTAGGTGACACTTCAGGAGAGGTAAAAGGGTGTAAGACCATAGCTTGACTATGGTAACCAATAGAGAGTCAACTAGGACACTAAATACAGGGTAGTTCGCCAGGACACAGGACACGGCGTTATACATGAGAAGTCTGCAAGAGAGATGCCAAGGTTTAAAGTAGAGTTCGCAGTGTGACTAGTGCGATAAGTCACAAGAACGAATGAGCTGAGTGCGTGTGAGGAATGTCTCAGAAAATGATGACATCGCCAAAGGCGATGATGAGTGGAACCAAAGAAATGTCTCAACTCAACTAGGGTGAAAGGAGGAAGACTGTCTAGATAGGGGGTAAATGTAATGTACAACAAAAAGAGTCCGCCAGCGAAGTCGCAGACCCCACTTCGTTTAAGCAACTATATAATAGGCTATATTAGGAACAATCCTAAAATGTAAGTCGATAAAAAGATAGTCAGAAATCTATAGACAGATAAGTCTTTACGAGAGGGAATGCAATTCAAGGCTGATTGCTCAATAAAATCCATCAGAGAATAGTGACAAGCAAAGACCAGCAGGATCATGAAACATGGTAAAGGTCTTGTCGATCTACCGATGGTTGAACTCTTAACGAAATATCCAAGTAGGGAATGACATGGTAGGTACTATAGTGCTATAATGATGTGACACCTTATAGTCGACCCAGTTAGAGGATCCAAATATAAAATGCCACATTGAAATGCTGAAAACAACCTAAATTACTATTTCACTTTATTTAAATGGTAGTGTAGTGGTAAAATTATTTTTTTAAAAAAAATTCGGCAGCATTTCTACTTATTTTACGTAAACCCCCTGCAAAATTTAAATTTCACGATATATACATATTCAAATCATCTCCCAAATCAATTCCCAACACTTTGATATTCCGAAACATATCGCAACTTAAGTATATCACATTGAAACAATTTAATTAACTAATAATATTATGATTATAACAACCAAAAGTTAATAAATTTTTTATGTCACAAAAGCATATCTATATCCAAATGACTTTACTAAAAACCAAGTACATGCCAACTTGAAACAAAACAAAATATACAAACTTCGTTGAGTCCAAGGTTTGTCGGTTGGATGCTGACGACTCTGAGTACAAAATCTCAAAATACACCTAGCCTACATTTGAAAACAAGACCATTCGATGAATTTTAATTTCAAATGGTATTACTATAAATTACTCAATATAGCATAATTTAAATAATTGGACTTAGTTGATTTATTTCTTCCTTAGATCAATTCAAGTATGTTTCATATCAAAGTTTATCCAATATATTAATATACATATGTATCCTAAAAAACCAAATGTGATATTATAACTAACTAATCTATTTTAACGAACTTATTAACATTTTTTTTGCTAACATGTGTAACCTTATTCGATTTTGTCTCAATTTGTCATATTGCATTACATTACCAATTTAATTCTAACCATTCTTCTTGGTCAATATTGATATTCGCTAATACATAGCTCGAATCCGAACTAATTTACGGATCCTATTAATACTATAATTTGGCGTCTAGTGCCTCATCAATACATCCCGAACTAAACAAATTGTGCCAAGCACTCATCAGTTAATCCAAAGCAATAATCGTGCCCAGCACTCACCAGTATGTCCGATGATTAGTGTGCCCAGTGCTCATCATCCTATAGTCAAAGTAATTTTATATCGGTATATCCGACATAAACAATTCGTGCCCTGCGTTCATCGGCTCAGCCGAAGTAGTAATTGTGAAAGCCATAGTTAGGACGTTCGAAGGAAAATGCGCCTAGCGCTCATCGACTTAAAGTCGAAGCAATTATTGTTACTATTATTTTACTTTATTCTTTAACTCATTAATTATTCTCAACTTTGCCCAACAATTAATACAACAATCCATACTCTAATTTCATTCTCAGTTCATTTTTTATTCTATTGATCTTAGTAACAACTCTTCCATTAAATGTCATTTCATATAAAACATGGCATGATTTGTCTCATGTTCAAGCCAAATGCGTAACTTTAATAAATTATATTGTTTTAAAATCTTTTTGTACAATTTAACTCTCTACCACAAGAATCAATTTCAATATTGTATTTCTAGTCAGCCACTCATGTGTAACTTCCTTTGTTTTGTCAACTTACCTACCAATGAAATTAAAAGGAAAAATAAATAATAAGTTGAGTTATGATGGTACTTCTAGGAATTTTGATCTACTCGTCGGTGACTTCAGCTTTTTCCTTCGCTTTTGAAGAAACCGGATTGTCAATAGCAATTTGTGGATTAAAGTTTGAAAACCCTAATCAAATTTATTATGTTTCTTTTTGTCTTTCTCGCGTGGAAGGATAGAGAAGACATCTTCTCTCTCCTTCCACTTAAACTATTTTAACTTTAATTTAATTTTTTTATTTTTTATAGTAAATAATAAAAAATAACATCAACGTTTTTTTTAGCCACAAATTTGGCGTTTTAATTGCCATCCAAAATTTTTGGGCCATTAACAATTTTAGTCCCTTTAACTATTTTCAATTTAAAATTTGTAGTGATCTAAATTTACAATTTAATACTTGGACTAGATTAAATACTTAAATAAACTAAATTACTTCTCCTCGATTTAATTCATTTATAGAATAACTTTATAAATATTTTTATTAATTATTTACAGACTCAGTTCATTAAAATGAAATATAAAATCGTACTTTTCGACACCACTGTATTGGGTGCTTACAAATGAGGGCGCTAGTTCCCCAAAAAATAGAGGGTATTGTATTATGGTAGGACTGCAATTATGATAATTACTTGGGTAGAAACCAAGCGTCAACAACCAGAAGTAATGAATATGAGTATCAGGAATGAGGAACAACGATAGATGGGGAGAGACCTATGAAAGAACATGGTTGTGACATGATCAGGGTCTATATCCACCAATAGATGACTTAGAATGAATCGGGCATTGGCTTCGTCAACTAAGTTCGTGAATTCTCCTATGAAATACAGGGAGTTAAAACTTGAGCCAAAAATCTCAAACTATTAAGATTCATACAAATTTACATAAATTCCATGTACAAATCTCATTAATTTCTTTCGAACTTATATAATTAATACTTGAATGTTGGATAGATAAAGACTCGGAGATTAATAGGGAGCAAGCTAGACTACACTTCAAGCTAGGTGATGCCATATTGTTGTTAATGTATAAAGAAGGGCACCCGTAGAGGCCACACCTTAGGGTTAGAGTTGATTAAAATTGTATTAAGGAATAATCTAAACTTCTAAATAATCGTTAGATCATGAATGGTGTTAGGTGGTATGAAATTGAAACTAATACGAATGGTGTATAGATGTTAGAGAGTAATTGTAAGGCTTGAGTTTCATAAGTATGTATTCAAATCAGAATTTATAATGTGTTACGGTATACAGATTATTGTGTGCAATATTACTCTCAAATGCTGTGCATGCTCAATTTCATCTCGGGAATAGATCAAAATATCATTAATGAATACAACAAAAAAAATTGTCTAAATATGGCCGGAATATTATGTTCATCAAATCCATAAACACAACAGGTGCTTTGGTTAAACCAAATGGCATAACTAAAAATTCATAATGTCCATATCTGGTCCTAAAAGCAGTCTTCGACACATCCGAATCTTTAACCCGTAACTGATAATATCCAGAACGAGGATCAATCTTTGAAAACACTGTTGCACCTTTCAATTGATTAAACAAACCATCGATACGCGGCAATGGATATTTGTTTTTAGTCATGACTTTATTAAGATGTCTACAATTGATACATAATCGCATTGACCTGTCCTTTTTCTTAACAAACAGTACAGATGTACCCCAGGGAGAAAAACTAGGCCGAATCAACCCTCTGTCTGTCAATTCTTACAGCTATGTTTTAAACTCTTTCAATTCTACAAGTGACATTCTATACAGAGCTATTGATATTGGAGAAGTTCCTGGTACTAGCTCAATAGCAAATTCAACCTCTCTGACTGGCGGTAACCCTCATAACTTTTCTAGAAACACATCCGAGAACTAACAAACAGTCGAAACTGCCTCTAATTTTAATTTTATAGCCCTGGCATCAAGTGTAACACCCCTTACTCGTGTTCAACATCAGAACCGGATATGAGGCATTATTGAACTTAACTGACTTAAACATACAACATCGGGCTATAAAATTTCGTTCCTAGTTAAAACTTTTTCGTTCACGAACATAATTTCCTTATTATAGGTATACGAGGCCCTAAACATACCTTTGGAATAGTTCGGAACCAACCCGAAAACTTTAAAGCACTTAGAAAATTCTTACTTAAAATAGGGCCTGTAACACCCCAAACCCGGCCCAAACACCACGGCCGAATTCAGAATGCTACTAAGGAAAAATGTTTGAAAAGAGTTTGTCATAAGGGTAAAAACATAAAAGTTTGCTGTCATTTATAAAACATGGTATATTTAGAATTCTAAGTAAAATTACGTTATTACAAATTCCCAGATTTAAAACTTCAATATAGGTTTTTAAAATATAAATTGCTCTTAAAATAAATAACGTTCCCAAATATTAAATTTTATCGTCAACCAACTTAAACACAGAAAAAATCCCAAACACTTTAAGTGGCCTTATTACAATATGCAATTATCCAAAAATACTAAAAATATAAAGTGCATAAAATAAATAAAATGTCTTTTGCATGGCCACCTTGTATGTAACACCCTAAACCCGGCCCATTTGTTACGACCGAATTTGAAATGCCACTGCGGAAAACGTTTGAAATTATTCGTACTTAAAAGTAGAAAGGGTTAAAAATTTGTTGCCTTTAATAAAACATTTTTTTGTAATTTAAAACATTCTAAGTAAAAATTTAATTGTTATAAAATACCAGGTTCAAAACTTTATTATATACAGATTTAAGAAAATAAAACCATTGGCGAAAGATATCTCAATTGTCAATCCATAATAAAACATAATAATAAAGATACTTAATAAAAATACTGAAATACTTTAATGGGCCTTACTACAATAAACACTTAATCAAAATACTGAAAATATAAATACTTAATTAATTAAAATATCTTTCTGCATGGGCCACCTGATCCACTCCAAACCCTATCCAATCATCACCAAATGTTGGTAAAAATTGGGTGAGTCATACAGACTCGAGTGTGTAATTAAGCCACCGAATTCCCCACATGTTAACCACATATTAACCCATATATCGGATAACAAATATCATATTCACATATTACCACATTACAGGCTTGGCCCATATTCATATCACATTCATATAATAGGGTAGATAACCACATAATTTCCACATACTGGGCTTAGCCCATTTCCACACTGATCCACATTCATATACCGGGCTTGGCCCTTTTCTTAATAATCCACATATCAACTGGGCTTGGTCCTTTTTCACATTAATTCACATATCATATTGGGCTTGGCCCATTTTCACATATGTTCACATACAAAATCATGCAATTATGAAGCCCAACCCAGCCTAGGGTCCATCCTCTACACACCCTCAGTATCCAAATTTACCACACACCAGGGGATTATCAAATCACCCTCTCCTTTTCACTCCAAAAGGCAATCAATGTAGTCCACGTGCAATTAAGCACAAAAATCTACAACGCGACCTCAGTCAGCGCCAATCCACGATGTAGCCGTAGCTAACACCAAAACCACGATGGGACACATAGTCACTCATCAACCACGATATGGCACATAGCCGATATCAACCACGATGAGGCACATAGCCACTCATCAAGCCACGCGAACTAAATCGCAATTAATCCACAACGTGACCTCAGTCAACGTCAATCCACGATGTAGCTCAAGGCTAACATCAAACCACGTACTCGAAGTACACCCGTACCTTCTTTCATATCATATCCCACCCATGCACATGCCACATAAAATAATGATACAATGTAATGATGCATGAGCATGTTCATCAAGCATATTATCACATATTCATATTAATAATCACATATCATCAGGTTTGGTACTTACCGGATTATCGACATACCTCTTGAGGGTATCCTTATCACAATTCCTACTGCACTAGTTAGCACATTCATAACACATACACATATCACATACATATCATATACCCGGAAAACGGTAGGTTAATCACACACCTTATAACTTGCAGAACTATGCTTTCGATCCTGATGCTATCGCTAAGTGAAACTACGGCTATTTGCCTACTTTCTTGCTCTGACGCTGGTTCACACCCCGGTGGCCAATCCCTAACTGCAGAAACTGCTCTCCTTTTGAACTTGGGGATAGAGACTATCCCCTTTACCTTCTCGTTCGGCATCCATGTTCATTAATGATTTCTTAATCAGAACCAAACGGTTAAACACTAATACTTTAATCTAAATATTTCGAATCGAAACTACACTTACTAAATATCCTTACCATAATGATCTGAATCCCAAAACTTGCCCTTATGCCTGTCGATTTGCCCTTAACACCAAAGTACTAAATCGGTCAACCCTTAATATCCAAAATATGGCTTATAGCCGAATATCACATAACACTTACCTAATTTACCGAAAATCCCGAATCACCACTTGCTCCTTGAATAGTCGAACTCCCACTATTACACGTTTGCTTTGAAGAGCCTAAAGTAAGTAGTCGACAGCACCCTCCTTTAAAGATTCAGCTTCTGAGAACAACAATGGTGGTTCGGCACTTTATGATCTCAAGAGAAGAAAGGAGAAGGAGAAAGCTATAAGATTCGGCTAAGGCTTTAAATCCCAAGAAATATTCGGCTACAAGGGAATTTGGGGTTGGAAGAAATAAAAAGATGAATAAGGGAAAAGTAGAAGAATTTCGGCACTTAGAAAATTCAAGAAAGAAAGAAATATAAATGGCTTTTGCACAAGAGGAAAACGGCACCAATGGGAAAAGAGGTACTAAATTTCTAAGAATAACCAATATGAAAAAGAAAGGTTTTGAAAGGGGAAATTTAGCACACACTAGCACCATATTTATACCAAAAATTCAAGCTCCTAGAGTCCAACAATCGGCCACCACTTCCCCACTTATCAAATCCCAACTTAAACTCCTATTTTATCTCTTAACAAATAAAATAATTAATCCAACACCTTATCTCTTATCTATCTATTAAACTAAAATAAATAAAATAAAATCTCATTTAATCTAAATAAAACCATAATTATCCTATAATAAAATAAAAAAATAAAACTACAATTATCCTACTCTTAGCCGAATATTAATAGGATAAAATAAGCTTAATCTTCATCCAAATAGAAGTCCAATTGCCGTATAACCTTCCCCTTCCCTGCCTCGATGCAAAAACAAAATAAAATCCCACCTACTGCTATCCACGAGGCTCGAACCTGAGCCCTCACTGCTGCAAGCTGCAATAACACCCCAAGCCACTCTGCCAAGGCGTTTCTTTGTGACATAAACTCGCCCCAATTTCTTTTAAGACCTTCTTAGCCCAAGCGCCTTCTTGCTACACAAAAATAAAATGCCCTTTCTTGAATCCTTCGCAACTCGAACCTGGGCCCTCATTGCCACAAGCCACATATAGCGCCCAAAGCTACTCTGCCATGGCGTTTTTTTATGACATAAACTCGCCACAATTTATTTTAAAGCCTCCTTCCCTAGCTCTCCCTTGTCTTAACGTAAAAAGTAAAAAAATAAAATATTACTTGCTGCCGCCGTGATTCGAACCACGGCCCCTGTTGGCGTCATTTCCAGGCCCTTCAGTGGCACCCTTAGCCACTTTACCAAGGCCTTTCTTATGTCCAAACACGCCAAAGATTTTCCTTAAGGCCTTCCTGGCCTTGCTCCCCTTTAACGCCAAAAATAAAACTCCCAAGTGCGATTCCTGCCGCTCGAACCCCTTCCCTCCTGAAGTCCCCTTGCACTTTAGGGCCCTAAGCCACTTTGCCAATTAATTCCTTATGTCCTAAACCCCACATAATTTCTTTTAAGGCCTCTTTGCCTAGTTTCCTCTTTTTAACCTAAAATCCAATTATTTCCCAAAGCTTTCACCTTTATTCTAGAGTTCTAAAAATTCTTAAAACATCTCCAAATACCCTTAAAACCGACTAGCACTTGAGTTATGCTCCAAACGTATAACCCTTAATCTAGGATGTTATATTGTATCCGCTCCAACCCGGTCCAAGCATCATGTATCACCTGCAATGTTTGGTAAAAACAATTTGGGTGAGTCAACAGACTCAGTGTGTAATTAGTCCACAGATTTCCACACATGGGCTTAGCCCACAACCACACCAATCCACATACCACGCATGATTATGCAAAGTGCGCCCAACCCAGCCTAGGGTCCATCCTCTACACACCCCCGTATCCAGCCACCACACACCAGGGGATTACTAAATCAACCCTCCAACCTCTACACACCAATTTGCCAATCAATGCAGTCCACATGAAATAAATCACAATTAATCCACAACGCGACCTCAGTCAGCGCAAATCCATGATGTAGCTCGTAGCTAACATCAACCACGATGAGGCACATAGCCATCACCAAACCACGATATGGCACAAAGCCGATACCAACCACGATGAGGCACAGAGCCACTCATCAGTCCACGTGAGGCTTGTAGCTCTCACTAAACCACGTACATAAATGTACACCTTGTCATTCTTTCATATATATCAATCCCACCCGATGCACATGCAACATACGATAATGTCATAATGAATAGTGCATGACCATGTTATTCGGCATACCACACATATATATATCAATAACCACAATTTCATCAAATTTAATATTGATCTGATTATCGACATACTCACTCAAGAGTACCCATCTCATTATTTCCACCGCATTAATCACATATACATAACGTATGCAGATATAACATACAACCGGGAAAAGTGTGGGTTAATCGCACACCTGAAAACTTGAAGCGTTACGCTCTCAATACCGTTGTTGTCACTAAGCGAAACTACCGCTATCTGCCTATAGTCCTGCCCTGCTGTTGGCCCACACCCCGGTGGCCAATCTCGTACAGCAGAGACTGATCTCTTCTTAAACTTAGGGATAGGAGCTACCCCTTTACCTTCTTGACTGGTATTCGCCTCCATCAACAATACTTAATCAGAATCAAATGGTTAATCATCAATATACGAGATCTTAATTGAATAAACCACAACTTAACATTCTTACCAAATGAATCAAAATCCCGAAAAGCTTCTGCTTACTCCTAATGATTTGCCCCTAAAAGCCATAATCAGAATCGGCTAACATTAATAACCAATATGGCCTATGGCCGAATATTAGCAACCACTTACCTAGCTTATTTAAATCCCGAAACTGTTACTTGCTCCAGAAGTTATCGAAATCCCTGCTTATCCACTGTTAAAATCGGTTTCAACCCAAAACTCATGAAACTGGCCTATGGCCGAACACCACATTGGCTTACCTTGATCACTTCAAATCCCGAAATACTCCTTTAATGCTTATTAATGTTGGCTACATACAAAAGACACATATTATGGCACTAAAGAATATTCGGCCACCCCTAAAACCAAGGCCAACCCTTGATTTCGGCACACTAATGAAGAAAAGATAAAACCAATTACTAAGAGGAGTACTTACCACCAACGTTGCTTGAAGAGACTAAAAGAGAAAAGGTTTCGACTTCTAAAACTTGCGACAAAGAAGAGAGAATAAGACCCTTTTGAGATTCGGCTATGGCTCCTAATGGAGATGAAGTATTCGGCTATCAAAAGAACAGGTATGGAGTTGAAGAAAAGAAGAATAGGAGAGGCTTGGGAGAATTCAGCAATGGTGAACAATGGGGGAGAGGTTTCGGCTTTTAGGATGTATGACAAAGAAAAAGAGATAAGGGACTTATAAGGTTTGACTTTGGGAAAGAAAATGGGAAGAAGAAAATATGCATAGAATACACATATGGCCTACTTCAATAATTGGTTTTAGCTTCAAAGAAAAGAGAGGAAAAGAGAGAGCTTCTTTTGACTAAAACTTTCGGCAAGAGAGATTAAGAAAGAAACAAATAATTTCGGCACTTATCCCCTCTTCATGGCCAAATATACCTCCACCAAGAGCCCCACATTCGGCCCCTACATCCTTCCTTATCAAATCCCTTATTTTGCTCCTATTTTCTCTCCATACTACTCATTCAAAATGATTTGAATGAGTCAATCTTTATCACTTCTCCCTAGCCGAATTTTAAAAAGAAAAACCAAGTCTTATCCTCATCCTTCCAAAGTCCACATGCCGTCCAATTCTTCTCCCCCTCTTGACGCCAACAAGCAAAAAAGTAAAACCACACTCCCATGCTGCCATCATGAGTCGAACCTCCTCCCTTGCATCCCCTTGCTGACGCAACCCTCTTTGCACCTTAGGTAGCGTCCCAAGCCACTTTACCACATGGTTTCTTGTGTCCTAAACTCCACACAATTTTTCTTAAGACCTCCTTTGCCTAGTTCCCCCTTTTTAGACTTAAAACCTAGTAATTTCCTAAGGCATTTACCTATATCTTAGAGTTCTCAAAACCCTTAAAACACCTCCAAACACACACAAAGCCCACTATCACTTGAATTACGCATTAAACGCATAACCCCTAAATCCCAGATGTTACAGTTCTACCTTCCTTAAAAATAATTTCGTCCTCGAAAATACTTGGCTAAACTAAGCAAGGATACTACTACTCCCTGAACCACCACAAACACTTAAAAAGTTTACCTACTACCACTGATCGCCCTAAAGAACTAAGCACGGTCATCTTCCTAGGTACAGTCTCAAAGTTCACACTCAAGGTTCCAAGCGCCTCACTAGCCTTATAAGAATGAGCTAACTCTATAACAAACAAGGCAATAAAGGGTATTCCAGAAACAAGGAATGTACCCGTTATCACATCTGGCACATCGTCCTCCTCGCGACGCTTGACTGCGTAAACCAACCCTGGTTGTCTCTTATCTGAACCCTCAGCGCTTCTGCCTGGTGCTCCATGACCTTGACCGGAACCATTTCCTCCATGATTCAGACCACGACCCCTCGTCGCCTGCTGACTACCTCTGCCCGGCTGCACATAACCTTGGGCTACTGTCCGAGCCCTATCCATCACCTGAGGACAATTCCTAACTAAATGAGCCTTAGACTCGCACCGGAAGCATTCCTTACTATTTCCCCAGCACTCTCCTGCATGAGCTCTCCCACACTGAGTACATAGCCGACTCCGATTCTCGGCAACTGGTACAGGTGCACGTACCGAATTCTCAGTCCTTGGTCTTTTCTGGAAATCCCCAGACGACACTGACGGTCCAAAACTCCTCTTGTTCCAGCTCCTATCCTTATCTCGGTTCTGTTTCTTAGTCCTCTTAACTTCTTCAGCTATCCGAGCTTTCTCCACTAGAATAGCAAAGTCTCTCTCTCTTTACGGAGCAATCAACACCCGTAGTTCATCCCACAATCCGTCTTTGAATTTGATACACCTTTCATAACCGTGAGCCACGATCCTTATGCGTCTTGACTTAACCATGAGAAATTTAAGCCAGACTCTACTACCGACTTACTTCCTTGCACCAAGTTTAGAAATGCTTTCCTTTGCGAGTCCAAGTAACTAGCTCCAATGTACTTCCCTTCAAACTTAACCTTGAAATATCCCCAATCCACCCGATCTGCAGGGGTACCTTGTCTGACAGTGAGCCACCACCGATAAGCCTCATCTCGGAGCAACAAAATAACACCTTTCAACTTTTACTCCGCCGTGCAATCCAAATCATCCATGATCCTCTCGACCGCCTCTAACCAATACTCCACTACATTCGGAGCCACCCCAGATACTCCTCTAAAGACCTCGGCTCCGTTTGACCTAAGTCTCTCTGACACTGACTTCCGAGCTCTGTTTTCCACACTAGCTCCTGCCACTCGCTCTAGCACTCGCAGCATAGCCTGCGATACTGCGTCATCTCCTCCCGTCTGATCTTGATCCTCCGTGCCCACTGCTGGCAGCGGCGGCACGTCATTTTCTGACCCATGGCCAGACCCCACTGGTTCCGATACTGCCATTCTACATCCTCCGGGATCCTTAACTCCATCCGTTTGGCTGCACAATCCAACACTGCTCGATGCTCCACTAACCAGTCCATACTGAGTATAAGATCAAATTCCCCGAAGGGTAGTTCCAGTAAGTCGGCCCGGAAGTTCACTCCCTGAATCTCTAAAGGTACACTCCGAAAGATCTTATTCACTACTACAGTTTAGCCTAATGGGCTTCCTACAGTCATCTGTCTATCAGAAAGTTCAGAGTCTATGTCTAGTGTTTTCACTACACTACATGCGACATAAGAATGGGTCGAGCCCACATCAATCAGAGCAAAGTAAGGCTTGCCAAATATAAGAAACGTACCGGTTATGATGTCCGGTGCATCTCCCTCCTCCCTCCGGCGAACTGCATATACCAGACCTGGCTGCCTTGCTTCAGTATTAACAACACCTCTGCCTGGTGTTCCACGTCCTCTGCCAGCACCATTCCCTCTGTTATTCAGACCACAACCCCGCTGAGGCTGCTGTCCACCTCTACCAGCCTGATTAGAACCTTGACCTGTGGGTTGACTACCGTCTATCCTTATGGGACAGTCCTTAATCATATGGTCCTTAGACCCACACTTGAAATATCCTCCCGTTTTCTTCCAACACTCCCCTAAGTGCATCTTCCCACATTGAGCACAAGTATGATACTGCCCTCCTGTAGCAACTTGCTGACCTCGTGGCCCATCAGCTCTAGGCCTCTTTTGCACATTTCCCGACGATCCTGACGATCCAAATCCTCTTTTCTGCCTATTCCGGTCAGTGTTCTGCCTTACAAAGTCCTTATTTCCCTCGGCTACCTTAGCCTTTTCTACCAACGCGGCAAACTCCCGCTCCTGATGTGGAGCGATTAGCAACCTCAGGTCATCCCTAAGTCCGTCCTCAAATCGGACACATTGCTCATGCTCCGTAGCTACTACTCCTTAAGCATACTGGCTCAACCTCAAGAATTCCACTTCGTACTCTGCTACGGACTTGTTCTCTTGAACCAGCCCTAGAGATGCCTTCCTCTGCGCATCAGTGTAATGCATGCCAACATATTTCTTCTGGTACGCCGCCTTAACATACTCCCAGGTCAAATCCTCAGCTGTGGCACCATCCCTAACTGTGAGCCACCATTGATAGGCTTCATCACATAGCAGTGCCACCATTCCTTTCAGCTTCTCCTCAGGGGTCAAATCTAGCTCATCCATGATTCGTTCTATTGCCTCTAACCAGTACTCAGCTGTACTGGGTGCCACGCCGGATACGCCACGGAATACCTCAGCTCCGTTGGCTCGGAGTCGCTCGGGTATAGATTTCTGAGCTCCCATATTTCTACCCGCTCCCGCCACCATATTCAGAACTCAACAGCACAGCCTGCGATACAGCATCATCCCCCATCTGATCTTACTGTTCCACACCAATAGCTGGTGGTGGTGGTGGTGGCGGTGGTACCTCATTATCAGATCCTTGACCCGACCTAACGGGTTCAGATATGGTCATCCTACCTCTACCGCGTCCTCGCACGTTACGACTGCGTCCCCTAGAGCTCATTTCTACGATGCGCTTTAATTTGATTAAGAAATTTTATGAATTAGTCCTTGTTCCACTGATTATTCACGAAGGAATTTTATGAAAGGAGTTTAATAGCAGTTCTTTCGATCAATCAAAGTTTTCGTTCAAGTCTTCTATCCTAATTTAGAGGAGTACATTCATTCAAACATTCATTCAGTAGCACCTAGCACACATATTCACTGTTCAAACTTCCTTGTCTATTCCTATCCCAGGGGTATTTTCGTCATTTGTCCTACAGGGGTATTTTGGTAATAAATCGGGGTCAATTTGAAAAATCTCAAAGCTATTTCAAAATTTGTGAATCTTAGGGTTCTTTTTGAGAATTTGGTTTCCAAATCAGTGTTGTTGCAAAAATTTTGGAAATCGGGGGTCATTTTGGTAATTTTGTAAAATAGGGGTAATTTCGTAAATTTCCAAATCAATGTACCTTAATATTTTATAAAGTTAAAATTTTTGAATATTTTTGCAAAATCAAAAAATTTTATTGAAATAAGGGGTGGTATGGTAATTTTGAAAACCAATGGCATTTTTGTAATTTTACCACTAGGGGTATTTAGGTAATTTTGCAAATCAAAAATATTTTGGACAGATTTTCAAACTAAGTTTTGCTAAAATTTTAAGGGGTAATTTGGTGATTTTAAAACTAGGGTTTTCATGAAAATATGGCTAGTCCCTTTCGGATTTTAATCACTGAGTTTGGCCTATGACTGAGTCCTCTTGGTTAGGGTGAACCGAAGCTACGCACCAGGTAGGATTCCAGCGAAGAGGAGGTGAGTCACTAGGACTGCTTAAGTACCAGGCTCTTTCGGATCCAATCTTAGACATGCGCACAAAGGTTGCCACACCCTAACTCGACGACTTAGTTACAGGTTTGTTTAATTAGGCTTTAAGGCTTATGTAATTGTTGGGGTAAACTAGTCCTAGGGTTCAAATACTTAGTATTACTAATCTACGTTCCATTTCTACCTTTCTACAAGTCATATTATAATTCACATAATGGTTAAAAGTACTTACCTGGTGGACCTCGGGTCGGAGACTTTGGGTGCCATGCCTGAAAAAACCTGCTCAATTTTACAAAAACTTTCACAAAACTTGTTTGGGCCTTATTTTAAAAACATTGTGAGCTTTAAACCTAAGGCCGAGAGTTTAAAACTGGGCTCTGATACCAAGCTGAAACACCCCAAACCCGGCCCACGAGCCTTGATCGGATCTGGTATGTTCCTCAAGTAAAATGGTTCAAAACTTTTTGATTACTTTGGAAAATTCGGATGGTTTTGAAAGAAATTTTACTTTGTGTTGGGCTTGAGTTGAAAACAAGTTTATCTTTCATTGAAAACCATTTGTTTTAGGGTGTCCAAAATATTTAGAGTTTAGGTTTAAAATAAATTTACGTAATCTTTAATTTGATAGAAATACGTAGCATAATAAAATAATTTAAAAAAAACATGCATAAACAATATCATGTTCGTGGCCTTATTACATCAAATGGAAACCCGAAATAAATCCAAAGTATTTAAAATATAACAAATCCAAAATTTAATAAAATCCCGAACTGGGCATGGCCACCACTAAGCTCCTGCCGACCCGGTCCATCACTGATCATCACCTGAAAAATATTCCCACAACGGGGTGAGTCAACAGACTCAATGTGTAACCACAACACTAGTCCTAACAAATTCAGGCATATCAAAACATACATGTACATATAGCATTTAAATAATATGATGCAAACCCGAACCCAAACCTAGATAGCCATCCGCTACACATCACCCGTACCAACCTATACACCATGGGGACTACTAAGTCAACCCTCCATCCGCTACACATCATCGAAGGCAGTCGCTGCAGTCAACGTGCTCATCGCCCTTATAAAATTCGTGGCTTAGCCACCAGATAATATTTTGTGTCATGAGACACCACATTCAGATAATTGTGACCGAAGTCACCACATTCAGATATCGTGGTAAAAACCACCAAATTCACTTCCCCTTTCATAATATCACATATGCCCCATGTCATACATAAACCATGTCGTATTTCTTATTCACATTCTTATAGTTTCACATAGGTACCATAACAGATCATATTATAATCCTAGTAGGAGTAGGAAAACATACCTGAGTACTTCGTACCATTACATGGTACCTTAGCCATATTTTACACATTCTTATAAACACATATATATATTAAATGGGTGCCATAATTCTATTAAGAGATAGTGTGGGGTACACACCTGGTATTAACGCTTTCCTGAAAACCCAAAAATCTGATCTAACGCTTTAGATCCCTAACTCCTACATTCGGCCAACCTTAAGCACTTAGCAAAAAGCCATTCGGCTACATGATCATATCCCGAAGGATTTAACGCAACCAACATCTTACCTTGTTGCCGATTTGATTACTAATCAAATCCCGAAATTCCACGGTATCTCTTCCTTGCAATCGGTCTACACTAAATCACTTAACAGATTAGCTTCCGGCTTTTGAACATGTAAGAAATAGATCTAAGTACTAAAATAGGGCCTTGGCCGATTGTACATAAGTGCTTACCTTGCAATCTAAAAATCCCGAAATAGCTACTTGATTATGAAGGTGTCGAAATACCTATAGGCATAGGTTAGATTTAATTCTAACTTTAAATCACAATACATGGCCTTTGGCCGAATACCACATAACTTACCTTAAATCCCGAATGATTCTCCTTACAGTCGACTATGCTTAGAAATCCTGAATTTCTCCTTCAAAAATTCAGCCAAAGATCTTTAATGGCATTAGAGTTTAGATTTCGGCTTTAAGGAAAAGAAATAATACGATAACAATAGATCCTTACCCTTAACACTATTGTCGACGGCACCCTTGCTTGATCTACAGGGTATTCGGCTATGGTTAAAAAGATCTTGCTTTCGACTTTTGCAACTTGCGACAAAGGAGAAGAGTAAAGCCTCCTTGGAATTCGACTATGGCTCCTAATGGAGGTAGAATATTCGGCTATCTCAAGTGTGTTTCGGCTTTTGAGAAACTAGTAGAAGAAGAAAAGGTTTATGATGGAAACTCGGCTAATACACAAGTTATTTCGGCTTGGCAAAAAAATAAAAGAGAAAAGGGGAGTTTTGCTTGAGAATTCAAGTAAGAAAAAGAGAGATGAAGAATAGCCACCCTTTTCCCTTTCTGCAGAAATTAGTCTACCTAGAGACCCTCATTCGGCCAACTCTTCTCTCTCAATCCCTTGTTTTTCTCTCCTATTTTCTCTCTTATCTTCCCATTTAAAATAATTAAAATCAATCCATATTTATCTATCTATCTAGCCGAATTTTAAAGAGAATTGAACTCATCCTTTAGTGCCTTGATGCCGTCCATTACCTCTTCCCCTTGGCGCAAAAATAAAAACTTTATTTAGCTTCCCCTGCGACTCGAACTATGGCCCATCTGCACCTACTTGTGGCGTCATTTCCAGAGGCCCTAAGTGGCGCCTCCAAGCCACTTTTCCAAGCCCGTTTGTGTGTCATATCTTCCCTACTAATTCTCTTAAGGCCACCTTGCTTTAGTTCCCTCTTTTAAACTTTAAACTTAATATTTTCTAAGGCATTTCTCTACATTCCAAGGTTCCAAAAATTCACATAACACATTCAACACACATAGGACATGCTATCTCATATAATTTAAGCAAAAATGCATAAGCCCAACCTCAGGATATTACACGGGCATTGGCTTCGTCAACTAAGTTCGTGAATTCTCCTATGAAATGCAGGGAGTTAAAACTTGAGCCAAAAATCTCAAACTATTAAGATTCATACAAATTTACATAAATTCCATGTGCAAATCTCATTAATTTCTTTCGAACTTATATAATTAATGCTTGAATGTTGGATAGATAAAGACTCGGAGATTAATAGGGACCAAGCTAGACTACACTTGAAGCTAGGTGATGCCATATTGTTGTTTATGTATAAAGAAAGGCACCCGTAGAGGCCACACCTTAGGGTTAGAGTTGATTAAAATTGTATTAAGGAATAATGTAAACTTCTAAATAATCGTTAGATCATGAATGGTGTTAGGTGGTATGAAATTGAAACTAATACGAATGGTGTATAGATGTTAGAGAGTAATTGTAAGGCTTGAGTTTCATAAGTATGTATTCAAATCAGAATTTATAATGTGTTACGGTATATAGATTGTTGTGTGCAATATTACTCTCAAATGCTGTGCATGCTCATTTTCATCTCGGGAATAGATCAAAATATCATTAATGAATACAACAAAAAAAATTGTCTAAATATGGCCAGGATATTATGTTCATCAAATCCATAAACACAACAGGTGCTTTGGTTAAACAAAATGGCATAACTAAAAATTCATAATGTCCGTATCTGGTCCTAAAAGCAGTCTTCGACACATCCGAATCTTTAACCCGTAACTGATAATATCCAGAACGAGGATCAATCTTTGAAAACACTGTTGCACCTTTCAATTGATTAAACAAACCATCGATACGCGTCAATGGATATTTGTTTTTAGTCATGACTTTATTAAGATGTCTACAATTGATACATAATCGCATTGACCTGTCCTTTTTCTTAACAAACAGTACAGATGTACCCCAGGGAGAAAAACTAGGCTGAATCAACCCTCTGTCTGTCAATTCTTACAACTATGTTTTAAACTCTTTCAATTTTACAAGTGACATTCTATACAGAGCTATTGATATTGGAGAAGTTCCTGGTACTAACTCAATAGCAAATTCAACCTCTCTGACTGGCGGTAACCCTCATAACTTTTCTAGAAACACATCCGAGAACTAACAAACAGTCGAAACTGCCTCTAATTTTAATTCTATAGCCCTGGCATCAAGTGTAACACCCCTTACCCGTGTTCAACATCAGAACCGGATATGAGGCATTATTGAACTTAACTGACTTAAACATACAACATCGGGATATAAAATTTCGTTCCTAGTTAAAACTTTTTCGTTCACGAACATAACTTTCTTATTATAGGTATACGAGGCCCTAAACATACCTTTGGAATAGTTCGGAACCAACCCGGAAACTTTAAAGCGCTTAGAAAATTCTTACTTAAAATAGGGCCTGTAACACCCCAAACCCGGCCCAAACACCACGGCCGAATTCAGAATGCTACTAAGGAAAAACGTTTGAAAAGAGTTTGTCATAAGGGTAAAAACATAAAAGTTTGCTGTCATTTATAAAACATGGTATATTTAGAATTCTAAGTAAAATTACGTTATTTCAAATTTCCGGATTTAAAACTTCAATATAGGTTTTTCAAATATAAATTGCTCTTAAAATAAATAACGTTCCCAAATATTAAATTTTATCGTCAACCAACTTAAACACAGTAAAAATCCCAAACACTTTAAGTGGCCTTATTACAATACGCAATTATCCAAAAATACTAAAAATATAAAGTGCATAAAATAAATAAAATGTCTTCTGCATGGCCACCTTGTATCCGCTCCAACCCGGTCCAAGCATCATGTATCACCTGCGTTGTTTGGTAAAAAAAAACTTGGGTGAGTCAACAGACTCAGTGTGTAATTAGTCCACAGATTTCCACACATGGGCTTAGCCCATAACCACACCAATCCACATACCATGCATGATTATGCAAAGTGCGCCCAACCCAGCCTAGGGTCCATCCTCTACACACCCCCGTATCCAGCCAACACACACTAGGGGATTACTAAATCAACCCTCCAACCTCTACACACCAATTTGGCAATCAATGCCGTCCACGTGAAATAAATCACAATTAATCCACAACGCGACCTCAGTCAGTGCCAATCCACGATGTAGCTCGTAGCTAACATCAACCACGATGAGGCACATAGCCATCACCAAACCACGATATGGCACAAAGCCGATACCAACCACGATGACGCACAGAGCCACTCATCAGTCCACGTGAGGCTCGTAGCTCTCACTAAACCATGTACATAAATGTACACCCTGTCCTTCTTTCACATATATCAATGCCACCCCATGCACATGCAACATACGATAATGTCATAATGAATAGTGTATGACCATGTTATTCGGCATACCACACACATATATATATATATCAATAACCACAATTTCATCAAATTTAATACTGACCTGATTATCGACATACTCACTCAAGAGTACCCATCTCATTATTTCCACCGCATTAATCACATATACATAACGCATGCAAATATAACATACAACCGGGAAAAGTGTGGGTCAATCGTACACCTGAGAACTTGAAGCATTACGCTCTCAATACCGATGTTGTCACTAAGCGAAACTACCGCTATCTGCCTATAGTCACGCCTGCTGCTGCCGCACACACTTTGGTGGCCAATCTCGTCTGCCAGAGACCGATCTCTTCTTAAACTTAGGGATAGGAGCTACCCCTTTACCTTCTTGACTGGTATTCGCCACCATCAACAATACTTAATCAGAACCAAACGGTTAATCATCAATATACGAGATCTTAATCGAATAAACCACAACTTAACATCCTTACCAAATGAATCAAAATCCCGAAAAGCTTCTTCTTACTCCTGTCGATTTGCCCCTAAAAGCCATAATCAGAATCGGCTAACATTAGTAACCAATATGGCCTATGGCCGAATATTAGCAACCACTTACCTAGCTTATTTAAATCCCAAATCTGCATTTGCTCCGAAGTTGTCGAAATCCCTGCTTATCCACTGTTAAAATCGGTTTCAACCCAAAACTCATGAAACTGACCTATGGCCGAACACCACATTGGCTTACCTTGATCACTTCAAATCCCGAAATACTCCTTTAATGCTCATTAATGTTGGCTATATACAAAAGACACATATTATGGCACTAAAGAATATTCGGCCACCCCTAAAACCAAGGCCAACCCTTGATTTTGGCACACTAATGAAGAAAAGATAAAACCAATTACTAAGAGGAGTACTTACCACCAACGTTTCTTGAAGAGACTAAAAGAGAAAAGGTTTCGGCTTCTAAAACTTGCGACAAAGAAGAGAGAATAAGACCCTTTTGAGATTCGGCTATGGCTCCTAATGGAGATGAAGTATTCGGCTATCAAAAGAACAGGTATAGGGTTGAAGAAAAGAAGAATAGGAGAGGCTTGGGAGAATTCGGCAATGGTGAACAATGGGGGAGAGGTTTCGGATTTTAGGATGTGTGACAAAGAAAAGGAGATAAGGGACTTATAAGGTTCGGCTTTGGGAAAGAAATTGGGAAGAAGAAAAGATGCACAGAATACACATATGGCCTACTTCAATATTTGGTTTTAGCTTCAAAGAAAAGAGAAGAAAAGAGAGAGCTTCTTTTGACTAAAACTTTCGGCAAGAGAGATTAAGGAAGAAACAAATAATTTCGGCACTTATCCCCTCTTCATGGCCGAATATACCTCCACCAAGAGCCCCACATTCGGCGCCTACATCCTTCCTTATCAAATCCCTTATTTTGCTCCTATTTTCTCTCCATACTGCTCATTCAAAATGATTTGAATGAGTCAACCTTTATCACTTCTCCCTAGCCAAATTTTAAAAAGAAAAACCAAGTCTTATCCTCATCCTTCCAAAGTCCACATGCCGTCCAATTCTTCTCCCCCTCTTGACGCCAACAAGCAAAAAAGTAAAAACCACACTCCCATGCTGCCATCATGACTTGAACCTCCTCCCTTGGATCCCCTTGCTGACGCAACCCTCCTTACACCTTAGGTAGCGTCCCAAGCCACTTTACCACATGGTTTCTTGTGTCCTAAACTCCACACAATTTTTCTTAAGACCTCCTTTGCCTAGTTCCCCCTTTTTAGACTTAAAACCCAGTAATTTCCTATGGCATTTACCTATATCTTAGAGTTCTTAAAACCCTTAAAACACCTCCAAACACACACAAAGCCCACTATCACTTGAATTACGCATTAAACGCATAACCCCTCAATCCCGGATGTTACAGGGCCACACGCCTGTGTGGAAGAAAGGACACGTCCGTGTGACATATCACACGCCCCTATTCCATACCCGTGGTTAACACTAACTTGCATCACACGGCCTATCATACGCCCTTGTGTCTGGCCCGTGGTCGACACTGACTTGCATCACACGGCCTGTCACACGCCCATGTGTCTGGCCCGTGGTCGACACTGACTTGCATCACACGACCAGTCACACGCCCGTGTCCTCCGACCGTGTGGTGAATTAAATTCCAGATTCAGGTGCAGACTTCACACGACCTGGGCACACGCCCATGTCCATGGCCTTGTCTCCCACACGGCTGAGACACACGGTCGTGTCTATGCCCGTGTGTTTACTACTGAGCATACTAACTTGTAAACCTAGCATGCATGAGGACACACGACCAATCAACACGCCCATGGGGCTGATCGTGTGTCACACACGGCCTAGACACACGCCTTTGTGTCTACCTGTGTGGACATTTGAAAGGCTATCTACCAAGCTAAATGCCACCCTATGCAGCCACCATACTTACACCAATTCAATCCAACATATATCAAAACCAAAAAGCACTTCTAAAGACTAAAAATCAAGACATTCACAAACATACACTTAATGAATTTCGTCATCAATGAAGATATATAAACTTGTTAAGTATAGGACCAATTCCAATGACTATTTACAAAATAAATTTGATATCATAAATGGCCAACATTTTGGATAACAAATATGACATATCAAAAAGACCAAGTCCTATACATGTCATACTCAAAATGAATCTAACTTTGCTATACCACAGAGTAGTCTATAGTGTGATTTTCGAACTCTAACGTTCCACGAATTCTCGAGCTAACTTGGCAATGCTACAAGGAAAAGGGAAATGAGAGGGGTAAGCATAAAGCTTAGTAAGTTTGCATGAAAATAAATAGCAACATAAAGCTCATAATGTTATTCATCCATGGCATTGGATAAAAAAACAAAGTCTTAAGACTTTTCCATAACTTACTCGTACTTGCTCTTATCGAATTCATACCATGTCACATTTTGTATACATTTCTCGTGAATTACTCATGGGTACCTGTATTCACTCAATCACATAGCTTTAGCACTAATCTAACATTCTAGTCTGATACTTTGCCCTTTCTTCGGCCGAGTTAATCCTTAGCTCTTCTTGGTCTATAATAACAATTTAGCTCATTTAATCGCCACATTAACAAATATATTTCAAAAATCATAATTTTGGTAAAATTACCATTTTGCCCTTAAGCTTTCACAAAATGACCATTCTACCCCTAGGCTCGGAAATCAATTCTAATCAAATTTCTTTCTTTAACGAGCCTAGGTGAACATTTATTACTCTTATGGAAACCATCAATACTCATTATTTCACACATTTACCTCTTATTATACAAACTTTACAAAAGGTCCTATTAGGTGTCTTCATGGAAACACCTTTCACAAAAGTTGTTTATCTAACAACTAAGACTCATTTTCTGTAACACCCCTAACCCGAAACCATCACCGGAATAGGGTTAAGAGGTATTACCAATCAATCAGAACATTAACATCTAGAATTTATGACACAAAGTCAATCATCTTTAATCACCTTCATATACAAACATGTTGTCCCTTATCAAGGTCTACGAGACCTAATTCACATGCTAAAGAGGGGTCGGGACTAAACCGAACACACACAGAAATTCTTGAACACTTAAAATTTTTTCCAAGATTCAAGGGATACACGCCCGTGAAAGGAGACCGTGCGCCCTCCACGGCTGCTAGACACCCCCGTGTGTCCTTCCGTGTCCATATACTGACTATACCAGCACAGTCACTAGGCACACCTGTGTGCCATGGCTGTGTTCTACTAGGCCATATACTGACTTCCCCTCCACGGCCACCTAGCACGCCCGTGTGCCATGGTCGTGTACTCTTAGCTAGCTACTGACTTGTACACCACGGCTAGCTGACACCCCCGTGTCAAGGCCGTGTACTACAAAGCTGCATTCTGCCAATTCACCCACGGTTTTTAGGCACGCCCGTGCGCCTAGACCGTGTGACATTATAGGCCATTTTGCAAGGCCAAAGTGCCACCCACTTAGGGTCTTACCTACAAGCCATTTTATCAAGACATCCCATGCACATATAACCACCAAAAACATACCAAAATAGTCATTCAACCCATGCATTCAATACCAATTCCAACCATGACAATTTCACTACCAAAACCTATCTCATCACAAGCATAATACATTCTATTCCAAACATCATTCCTTTTTCAATTTCACTAATTCATGATAACATTTTATCAACACAAAGTTACCATTCAATAATCAATTTCTCAACCCACAAACCATACCAAAAGATGCACCACTTATACCAAGTTCATTCATGCTAAAACTAGCACATATCTAGCCACCTACCATAGTTACTTACAAACTTACAAACTATCAAACATGGTTAAATTGACTAGCCTATACATGCCATATTTTAACTATGTACATCTTTCCAAAATACCCCAAAATAGATTGCCGATAGTGTGACTGAGAAGCTGACAATCCCCCGATCTGAGCTAGCTTTATTGACACTGCAAAGCAGAGAATGAAACACCCCAAACCTGACCCACAAGCCCCGACTGGATCTGGCATGTGCCTTGAGTAAAACTCGTTGTGACATCTTAGAAAAACATATTGATTTTTGTGTAAAAATAAGTTTGAGGTATGATCTTGTTGAAAACCGTGTTTGTTTTAAGTTTGTATCCCATTAAAACGTTATCTATATGTTCTTAGAAAAATTTATAAGTTAAAAGAAAACCCAAATTTAGAACTTATTATTAAGTTGAAAACCATAGGTGTTTAAGTGTCAAAGCAGTTTAAGTTGTTTATCGAAAATATTTAATCATTGAGTTGAAATCTATCGTAGCAGAATAAAAATTTTAAACGTATAAGTAACATAACTAATGGCGGCCTTATTACAATAAAACATAATCCAAAATAATTCCCGAAATAATTAAAAGAAAACATAATAAATTTAAATAAAAGAAAACCAGAATACTGAGTTGAGCATGGTCACCACACAGTACTCGCTGACCCGGTCCAAATCACTAAGTATCACCTGGAAAAGATATCCCACGAAGGGTGAGTCAATAGACTCAATGTGTAACAATACACCAAAAACCCAAATCGATCATAGCCTTAATATTAACATTTTGGGCAAAGCCCATTTACCTCATACTTAGCCATAGGCCCATACATAGCATAATGAATCATAAATCACATGTACATATCAAGTGAAATGCAATGCAATCCCGAGCCCACCTAGATATCCATCCGCTACACACCACTCGTACCTGCCAATCACACCGTGGGGATTACTAAATCGACCCTCCATCCGCTACCATTGAAGGCAGTCGCTGCAGTCAACTGCACATCGCCCTTATAAATTGTGGCATAGCCACCAAATAATTATGATAGAGTCACCGGATTCATAATATGTGACCGAAGTTATCGGATAATGTGGTAAAAACCACCGGAACACTTCCCCTTCATCAATATCACCCATATGCCCATGCAACATACATATTATTCAGATGTTATGCATTATACCCCAAAATCATAACGGAATCATACACATGTCATATCCATGCTTATAGCATTTTTAACGAAGTATTAGCGGGTTAACGTACCTGAATACCATGTACCACTGAATGGTACCCGCAACCATTATCATACACATTTTTATTAACACATGCTAACAATAACACTATCAATCTATCGGAAATTTAGTGTAGGGCTACACACCTGATAATAGTTAGTATGATACTATCGATACCGACACTCTCGCTAGCAGGGATAACAATGAACTGCTTATCCCTTTCCGATGCTGGCCCACACCCCGGTGGCTAATCACGAAAAGCAGAAATCGAGCGTTTCTTGAATTTAGGGTAGGCACTACCCCTTTCTCCCTTCCACTGGTATTCGCATCCATCGAATCAACACTTAATCAGAAAACCCGGTTAACTAACATATGAGATCTTAAATGAATAAAATCTACAACTTAAACACCCTTACCGAAATGGATCAGAATCCCGAGACTCTTTTTATACCACTGTCGATCTGCCCCAAAAAGACCATAGTTAGATTCGGCCAACCTTTATAGACAATATGGCCTTTGGCCGGATATTAAGACCCCCTTACCTTGATTGACTAGATCCCGAAAATGTCACTTGTCATTGGAGATGTCGAAATCCTTACATGGTCTATGTTAGGTTCGATTCCAACATTTAATGAGCCAAAATAAATGGCCTTCGACCTATGTTTACACTTGCTTACCTTAGATCTCGAAATCTCGAAAGATCTCCCCTTGTAGTCGGCTACAAATAAATCCCGAAATCCCCCTTCAAGGTTTCGGCGAAGAGAATAGAAGGGATTAGATTCCTAATTTTCAGCTAATCCAAAAGAAGAAAGAAAGAAACGAATGGCAGTTAACCCTTACCCCTAACGCTGAAATCGATTGCACCCCTTGCTTGAACCCACAGAGAGATTCGGCTACTATAGGAGAGTGATTGACTTTGAAGAAGAAATTGATGAAGAAGTCGGCTAGATGGTGATTGATATGTTTTGGCCTTGGGGTTTAATGATCAATCGGCTAAGGCTTACTTGTACTTTCGGCTTTTGATAGATTGTGAAAAGAAGAAGAGAAGGAATTGAAGTTTGATGAGATTCGACTTTTATGTCTAAAGGGAGATTCGGCCTTAACAAATAAGAAGAAAAGGGATAAAGTTTAGAGAGATTCGGCAATGGTGGGATTTTGGTTTAAGAAATTTCGGCAATGGTGAACTTTTAAGGGAAAGGGGTTCGGCCAAAGCAAAATAAAGAGAAGAGATGAGAGCTAGATTCGGCTCATCAATCAAACAAGTAAAAAGGAAAAGAAACAAATGACCCTAATGGTCTTTTGAAGTTTCGACCAAGGTGTACAAGTGAGAAGAATGGTAAATTTTGGTGTGGTTCAATTACGAAAGAAAAGGGTGAGGGTTTATGAGAGAATGGAACAATTTTTCGGCAAAAGAAAATGGCCAAAATGGCACTTTGATGGCCTTAAACATTTCGGCACCTAGCCCCCCTTGCATGACCAAATGTGCCCCCTCAGAATCCCCATTTCGGCCAAATCTCCTTCCCTCTATCAGCTTCCTCCTTTTTCTCCTATTTTTCCTCTTCTACTCTCATTCAAAGTAGTTTGAATGAGTCAACAATTATCCTCCCTCCTTAGCTGAATGAATTTGACTTAATCAAATGCTTGTCCACTTAGTGTCCCAGTGCCGTCCACCACTGCTCCTCCTTGCTGCAAAATAAAAGCTCCAAATGCTTCCTTTGCTGCTCGAACCTAAGCCCCATTTTACAGCTTGTGGCGTCACTTTCCAAGGCCCTAAGTGGCGCCTCCCTTGCCACTTTGCCAGCTGGTTACTTGTGTCTAAAACCCTATACAATATTTCTTAAGGCCTAATTTGCCTAGCTCCCCTTTAAGACTTAAAACCCAATATTTTTCTAAGGCATTCTCCTACATTCTAAAGTTCCCAAAGTTCCCAAAACATATATAAATAGCACACAACAAGTTACTGCTCACATTCAAGTTAAAATGCATAACCCCTACATCCCGGATATTACAGTTCTACCCCTCTTAAAATAATTTCGACCCCGAAATTACTTGGCTAGAATAAGTAAGGGTATTGCTGTCGCATTGCTTCCTTCGGCTCCTAAGAAGCTTCTTCCGATCCATGATTACGCCATAGCACTTTGACTAGAGGAACTGATTTCCTCCGTAACACCTTTACATCCCGTTCTAAAATCTGAATCGGCTCTTCCTCGTAGGACAAATTTGGTCTCAGTTCCACCTCCTCAACTGGCACTACATGAGATGGATCCGATCGGTAACGACGTAGCATCAAAACATGGAACACATCGTGCATCTGCTTCAATTTCGAAGGCAACTCTAACTGATACGCCACTGGTCCAACCCACTTCAAAACCCGATAAGGTCCTATAAACCTGGGACTTAACTTTCCTTTGCAACCAAATCTCATCACCTTCTTCCATGGCAAAACTTTTAGAAATACCTGATCTCCCATAGCAAACTCTATTTCCTTCCGCTTAAGATCTGCATACAACTTTTTCCTGTCAGATGCTTCCTTTAACCGTGCCCAGATTACCTTAACTTTTTCATCGGATTCTGGCACCATTTTTGGACCTAAAATATGACGTTCCCCAAACTCTGTCCAACACGTAGGAGTGCAACACTTCCGTCTATACAACGCTTCGTACGGTGCCATCCGAATACTTACTTGATAGCTGTTATTGTACGCAAACTCTGCTAAAGGCAACAATTCTTCCCAGCTTCCTCTGAAGTCTATCACACAGCCTCTCAACATATCCTCTAACACTTGAATTACTCGCTCCGACTGGCCGTCCGATTGCGGATGAAATGCCGTACTGAAGTCCAATCTGGTGCGCAAAGGCTGATGTAATGCTTTCCAAAACCAAGACGTAAACCTCGGATCCCTATCCGAAATAATCGACACTGGTACTCCATGCAACCTCACAATCTCTGCCACATACAACTTTGCCAACTTCTGCAAAGAGTAATCCACCCGCACTGGTATGAAATGTGCAAACTTCGTCAATCGATCCACTATCACCCATATCGAGTCTTTCTTAGTAGGCGTAAGAGGAAGCACACTAACAAAGTCCATGGTGATTCTCTCCCACTTCCACTGCGGAATCTTTTTCAGCTGAAGCAACCCTGACGGTACTTGGTGTTCAGCCTTGACTTGCTGACACGTTAAGCACTTCCCTACAAATTTTGTAACTTCCTGCTTAAGAACAGGCCACTAAAACTGATCCCGCAGATCTCTGTACAACTTACTACCTCCAGGATGCATAGCATTATGGGCTACCATGCTATTCCTAAAGAATCTTTTTCCTAAGCTCCTCATCCTTTGGCATACAGACCTTACCCTTGAAACACAATACCCTATCGCTGTTAATACCATAATCTTCCAACTCCCCATTCTGCACTTGCCGTAGCTTAGCACTTAGATCATCATCTACCAGCTGTCTTTCTTTCACCTGACTCAACCATGTCGTCTTTACCTGCAACTCCGCTAACAAACTTCCGCCGTTATAAAGACTAAGATGTGCAGACATCGCCCTCAGATCTGACACCACTTTCTGACTTAGGGCATCTGCCACTACATTCACCTTGCCCGGGTGATATTCTATAGAACAATCATAATCTTTCAGTAATTCCACCCACCTTCATTGCCTCAAGTTCAGCTCCTTCTCAGTCAGTAGATACTTAAGACTCTTGTGGTCCGTGTAAAACACTGACTTTTGTCCATATAGATAATGCCTACATACCTTAAGAACAAAGACTACCGCTGCCAACTCCAAGTCATGCGTTGGATAATTAACCTCATGTGGCCTTACTTGCCGAGATGCATAAGCGACCACCTTCCCATCTTGCATCAGAACACATCCTAATCCTGTGTGAGAAGCATCACAATACACCATAAAATCCTTCCCTGCCTCAGGCTGAATCAGAACTGGAGCTTTAGTCAAAACCCTCTTAAGCTTCTCAAAGCTCTCCTGCTGCTTATCTGTCCATACGAAAGGTACCTCCTTTCTCAACAATTTCGTCAGAGGTGCCAGTATTGATGAGAACCCTTCTATGAACCTTCTATAATAGCCTGCTAACCCCAAGAAACTACGAACCTCAGCCACAGACTTAAGTGGTTTCCAATCTAACACTACCTCAATCTTCCGAGGGTCTACCCTTATCCCCTCTGCAGAGACCACATGCCTTAAGAACGCAACTTCCTTCAGCCGAAATTCACACTTGCTGAATTTAGCATAAAGCTTTTTCTCCCTTAAAGCTTGCAACACTATCCGAAGATGCTCATCATGTTCTACCTCAAACTTAGAATACACTAGGATGTCGTCTATGAACACCACGACGAACTGATCCAAGTAGGGTTGAAAAACCCGATTCATCATATCCATGAACGCAGCTGGGGTATTCGTTAATCCGAACGGCATTATTAAGAACTCAAAATGCCCATATCTTGTCTGAAAAGCTGTCTTATGGATATCTGCTTCCTTCACCTTAAGCTGATGATATCCCGACCTCAGATCAATCTTTGAAAATACCGCAGCTCCCTTAAGCTGATCAAACAAGTCATCTATCCTTAGCAAAGGGTACTTGTTCTTGATGGTCAGCTTATTCAACTGACGATAGTCTATGCACATACGTATAGTCTCGTCCTTCTTCTTCACGAACAAGACCAGTGCTCCCTATGGAGACACACTGGGTCGGATAAACCCACGATCAAGCAATTCCTAGATCTGAGCCTTGAGCTCAACCAACTCCTTTGGTGCCATTCTATACGAAGCGATGGATACTGGCACCGTTCCAAGCAACAAGTCAATCCCAAATTCTACCTCACGATCCGGAGGCAATCCTGGAAGTTCTTCTGGAAAGACATCCAAAAATTCCCTTACAGTCCTGACCCCTTCAACAGTTGCTTCCTTAGCCTCCAAGGCACTAATCAACATTAGAAAAGCCAGACATCCCTTTCTTACCATCTTTTCCGCCTTAAGGGCAGATACTACATTCAACAAGTAATTCTGTCTCTCACCCATAACCACAACTTCATCGTCATCAAAAGTTCTCAATGTCATGCGCTTGGCAGCACAATCCATATTCGCACGGTACTTCACTAACCAGTCCATGCCTAAGATTAGGTCAAATTCCCCGAATGGCAACTCCATTAAGTCCGCCGAAAACTGCGACCCCTGAACTTCTAAAGGCACTCCCTTAAAGAGCTTATCTACTACCACAGTCTGTCCTAAAGGACTAAGTACAGTCATCTTCCTAGGTACAGTCTCAGAGTTCACATGTAGAGTTCTAGATACTTCACTAGCGATGTATGAATAAGTTGACCCTATATCTATCAAAGCAATAAAAGGTAACCCAGAAATAAGGAACGTACTATGTTATGACATCAAAAAGCGCCACCATCTTCCTCCGACGAACCGCATAAACTGCACTCTATTGTCTCGCCTCCGTGCTACCACTACCCCTGCCCCTGCCTGGGGTTCCGCGACCTCTACCATAACCATTACCTCTGCCATTTGGACCACGACCCCTTGACGGCAGCTGTCCACCTCTGCCAGCCTGATTAAAACCCTGACCTGCTGGGCAATTCCTATCTGTATCCATCGGACAGTCCTTAATCATATGATCCTTGGACCCGCACTTAAAACATCCTCCTGTCTTTTTCCAACATTCTCCAGGATGCACCTTTCCACACTGAGCACAAGTACGGTACTGTCCTCTCATAACAACCTGCTGAGCTCGCGGCCCATCAACTCTAGGTCTCTTTTGAAAGTTCCCGGATGACCCTAAAGACCCATAATTCCTCTTATTCTTATTCTGACCTTGGCCTCGATTCTGTCTCTCAGTCAGCTTCACTTCTTCAGCTATCCGTGCCTTATCTACTAAGACTGCAAAATCTCTTTCCCGATGCGGAGCAATCAACACTCGCAACTCATCTCTCAAACCATCCTCAAATCTAACACACCGCTCATAATCAGAGCTACAATCCCTCTGGCATATCGGCTTAACCACAAAAACTCCGCTTCATACTCAGCTACCGACTTATTTCCTCGCACTAAATTCAAAAATGCCTTCCTCTGCGAGTCTATGTAGCTAGCTCTGACGTATTTTCCCTCAAACTTAACCTGAAAATACCCCCAATCCACTCGATCTGCAGGGGCACCCTCCTTGATAGTGAGCCACCACTGGTAGGCCTCATCACGAAGCAGCGAAATAGCACCTTTCAGCTTTTCCTCAGCAGTGCAGTTTAAATCATCCATGATCCTCTCGACTGCCTCTAACCAATACTCCGCTACATTCAGAGCTACCCCAGATACTCCCCTAAAAACCTCAGCTCCATTAGACCTAAGTCTCTCAGCTACTGACTTCCGAGCCCCATTTCCCATACTAGCTCCCGCTACTTGCTCTAAAACTCGCAACATAGCTTGCGATACTCCGTCATCTCCTCCTGTTTGCTCCTGAAATTCTGCCCCTATAGCCGGTGGCGGTGCCTTATTTTCGGAACCTTGACCAGACCCAACTGGTTCTGACACAGTCATCCTGCCTCTATCGCGTCCATGACGACCACGTCCCCTAGAACTCATGACTACTTCGCGTCTTATCTGTTTTTATGAAAATTTTATGCATTAGAGTCTTTTCACTTCTTGTTTAAAGAAAATTTTATGCAACAGAGTTTTAATCAGTGGTTTTTCCGTTGAAGTACACTTATACCTAGGGTCCGTGTCTCTAAGGTATAGTTTCCTTACGCCTATCAACTAAAGTATCATATATTAACACACTTATATCAATTTATCAACAAAATAACTTATCTGGCTGACCTGGGCCGAGAACTTGGGTGCCATGCGTCCATAAGACCAATTTAACCAAAAAATTTCAAAAACTCATTTGGGCTCAATTTTGAAAACGTTGTGGGCTTCAAAACCCAAGGCCGAGTGTTTAAAACTGGGCTCTGATACCAAGTTGAAACACCCTAAACCCGGCCCACAAGCCCCGACCGGATCTGGCATGTGCCTTGAGTAAAACTCGTTGTGACATCTTAGAAAAACATATTGATTTTTGTGTAAAAATAAGTTTGAGGTATGATCTTGTTGAAAACCGTGTTTGTTTTAAGTTTGTATCCCATTAAAACGTTATCTATATGTTCTTAGAAAAATTTATAAGTTAAAAGAAAACCCAAATTTAGAACTTATTATTAAGTTGAAAACCATAGGTGTTTAAGTGTCAAAGCAGTTTAAGTTGTTTATCGAAAATATTTAATCATTGAGTTGAAATCTATCGTAGCAGAATAAAAATTTTAAACGTATAAGTAACATAACTAATGGCGGCCTTATTACAATAAAACATAATCCAAAATAATTCCTGAAATAATTAAAAGAAAACGTAACAAATTTAAATAAAAGAAAACCAGAATACTGAGTTGAGCATGGCCACCACACAATCCTCGCTGACCCGGTCCAAATCACTGAGTATCACCTGGAAAAGATATCCCACGAAGGGTGAGTCAACAGACTCAATGTGTAACAATACACCAAAAACCCAAATCGATCATAGCCTTAATATTAACATTTTGGGCAAAGCCCATTTACCTCATACTTAGCCATAGGCCCATACATAGCATAATGAATCATAAATCACATGTATATATCAAGTGAAATGCAATGCAATCTCGAGCCCACCAAGATATCCATCCGCTACACACCACCCGTACCTGCCTCACACCGCTGGATATTAAGACCCCCTTACCTTGATTGACTAGATCCCAAAAATGTCACTTGTCCTTGGAGATGTCGAAATCCCTATATGGTCTATGTTAGGTTCGATTACAACATTTAATGAGCCAAAATAAATGGCCTTCGACCTATGGTTACACTTCCTTACCTTAGATTTCGAAATCCTAAAAGATCTCCTCTTGTAGTCGGCTACAAATAAATCCCGAAATCCCCCTTCAAGGTTTCGGCCAAAGAGAATAGAAGGGATTAGATTCCTAATTTTTGGCTAATCCAAAAGAAGAAAGAAAGAGATGATTGGCAGTTAACCCTTACCCCTAACGTTGAGATCGATTGCACCCCTTGCTTGAACCCACAGAGAGATTCGGCTACTATAGAAGAGTGATTGGCTTTGAAGAAGAAATAGATGAAGAAGTCGGCTAGATGGTGATTGATATGTCTTGGCTTTGGGGTTTAATGATCAATCAGCTAAGGCTTACTTGTGCTTTTGGCTTTTGATGGATTGTGAAAAGAAGAAGAGAAGGAATTGAAGTTTGATGAGATTCGGCTTTTATCTCCAAAGGGAGATTCGGCCTTAACAAATAAGAAGAAAAGGGATGAAGTTTAGAGAGATTCGGCAATGGTGGGATTTTGGTTTAAGAAATTTCGGCAATGGTGAACTTCTGAGAAAGCAAAATAAAGAGATGAGATGAGAGCTAGATTCGACTCATCAATCAAACAAGTAGAAAAGAAAAGAAACAAATGACCCTAATGGTCTTTTGAAGTTTCGGCCAAGGTGTACAAGTGAAAAGAATGGTAAATTTTGGTGTGGTTCAATTACGAAAGAAAAGGGTGAGGGTTTATGAGAGAATGGAACAATTTTTCGGCAAAAGAAAATGGCCAAAATGGCACTTTGATGGCCTTAAACATTTTGGCACCTAGCCACCCTTGCATGACCAACTGTGCCCCCTCAGAATCCCCATTTCGGCCAACTCTCCTTCCCTCTATCAGCTTCCTCCTTTTTCTCTTACTTTTCCTCTTCTCCTCTCATTCAAAATATTTTGAATGAGTCAACAATTATCCTCCCTCCTTAGCCGAATGAATTTGACTTAATCAAATGCTCATCCACTTAGTGTCCCAGTGCCGTCTACCACTGCTCCTCCTTGCTGCAAAATAAAAGCTCCAAATGCTTCCTTTGCTGCTTGAACCTAAGCCCCCTTTTACAGCTTATGGCGTTACTTTCCAAGGCCCTAAGTGGCGCCTCCCTTGCCACTTTGCCAGCTGGTTACTTGTGTCCCTAGCCAAATACATATGCATCACATATAAGCCCACATTTTTCATCAAATTCATAATTTAGTCCCTCAATTTACCATTTCTTCAATTTAGCCCTATTTAGCTAAATTCATCAAAAATTCATGAACAAAGTATATCCATCTAGCTCATATCTTTCATTTAACACCATAAAACATCACAAAGCTCAACATAGCATCAACGGAATCTCACACAAACATCATCAACACTAAAAATTAATACATGGGTTTGATAGCTCTCGAAGCAACGATTACAAAAACATAGAAATTATCGAAAACTGACGTAAAATATACCTTAATTTAGCTTGATAATAGCTGAAACTTAGCTTAGGTTTTCTTCCTTCTTTTCTTTCAAATTTCCGATCAAAAGATGAGTAAAAATGACCATTTTTCTTTTATGTTTTATCATATTATAACATTTTAATACATGATTGACATATCTAACCTTTTTATTATCATATAAGACAAATTAATATTATGGTTTATAAGTCATTTAACCATCCACCATCTAAATATTGGCATATTTGCCTCATAAGGCCCCCACAATATAAAGACATCAACACTTAGGTACTTATAATTCAACACATAGCTTTTACTCTATACGTGATTCAGTCCTTTTTCTTAATTCAACACATAAACGTTTAAATTATCACACAGAATTTTTAGTCCTTTTTCTTAATTCGACACATAAACGATTAAATTATCACAAAGAATTTTCACACAGTCTATATCACATACTATTCACACAGAAAGTAATATTAAAATATTTTTATGACCTCGAATTTATGGTCTCGAACCACTGTTCCGACTAGGGTCTAAACCGGGCTATTACATTTTCTTCCATAAAAATACAACAAACAAATTAAAAGCTCACATGACAAAACTCTAAACTTTCAACCATTTTACAAGATAGTCTCCTCTTTAGATAACTTAAGCTTTAGGGGTTCCAAAAGTACAAATATTATCAAGAAATGATCACTAAAACACTTACTTGTAAGGAGAAGAGTTTGCTGAAAGTTTTGAGCTTTCAAACCCTTATTTTGCTACTAATTTTTGATGGAGGAGTGAAGGAGAAAAGATAATATTTTTTCTTTCTTTATTTTAATCTATTTCATCAATTTAATCCACCTACTACATTAACTTTGACAAATTTTGACTTCTTTGTCCCCCTATGGCCGGCCATGACCTTTAGAAAGGTGCAATTGCACAATAAAGGCCTCCAATTAATATTCTATGGCTATTAGGCACCTTTAACTTATAAAATAGAACTTTTCCACTTTATACGATTTAGTCCTTTTTCCCGATTAAGCATGAAATCGTTAAAATTAAAGCACCAAAATTTTCATGCACCTATATAACCATGCTATAGCTTATAAAATAACATCAAAATAATTTTCTCTGACCTCAGATTAGTGGTCCTGAGACCACTATTCTGACTAGCCCCTAAACCGGGCTGTTACATCAAGTATATAAGCTAGATATGCTTCACAACCCTTCCTGACATATTTCTAAGCTAACGTAGCTAAAATGATATTATTCGAACTGTCACATCTATTTGATACAACTCGGACTATTTCACCATTCTAACATTTTAATAAAATTTGCTTTCGTCTACAATTCACAATAGCATCATGAAGAGTCAACCAATCCATACCAAGAATCACATCGAACTCATCAACTGGTAATAGCATCAAATTAGCCGGAAAGTTGCAATCGTGAATCATCAGAGGATAGTTTCTAGAAATTTATCAACACATACTAACCTAAAGGTTTCGTTACTTTGGTCACAAATTCAATTGAATCATAAGGTATTTTCTTATTCGACACTAAAGTTGTGCATATATATGAGTGTGTTGACCCCGGGTCAATCAAAGCATTAACATTAGTATCATAGATAGAGAATGTATTAGTAATTACATAAGGGGTTGAAGCTCCGTCATGAGCTCAAATTACATAAGCACTAACTGGTGCCTGAGCCTTAGATCTAACTATAAAGTCTTTCTTTCCACTTCGACTATTTCCAGTATTACCTCTGTTTCTAGATGGCCTCTCTCTCTCACAGCCGTGTTACTCAACCGTGTATTCTAAGCTTTCTCTCTATCAGACCTTTCAAGACAGTCTCGAAGAAAATGATCATAGAAACCGCATTTGAAGCACAATCCATCTTTCAATCTGCACTCTCCGAAATGTCGTCTATTGCACTATTGACATTTAAGTTTATTATTAAAAACACTCCTCACATTCGATACAAAAGTATCCTAAAGTTTCGAACTTGAATTGCTTCCTTTTATCTCTTCCCGAAAGTTTGACTAAAGCTGATTTATGATTGTGAAATTCTTTCAATTTCTTTGATGGAGATAAAAATGATTTTCCCGTTGGTCGTTTACCTGTGTCACAAGCCTCAAAATATGCCTTTCTTTTAGCTTTACTAAGTTTTTCAGTCTTATGCGCTCGATCCACCAATACCAAAAATTCTTTCAATTCCAGAATCCCTACTAATAGTTTGATAACTTCGTTTAAACCATCTTCAAACTGAGTGTACATAACAACTTCTATTGGAATACATTCCCGAGCATATTTATTAAGTCACACGAACTCCCTTTCATATTCGGCTACAATTATACGGTTCTGTTTTAACTCAAGAATCTCTTTCTGCTTTTTGTCAAGGTATCGCTAACAAACATATTTCTTTCTAAATTCTATCTAGAAGAAATCCCAATTCACACAATCCTTTTGTACCACAGCAATCAAAGTATTCTACCACTGATACGCTGAGTCTTTTAGTAGAGATATCGCTCATTTTAAACAATCAACTGAGGAATAAGATAGTTCATAAAAAAAACTCTAACAATGTTTGCTAACCAAAGCTCTACTTTTTTAGGGTAGTTTTTAGTTGTTCCACAAAATTTTTCTACCCCATACTTACATATTTTATCAACCGGAGGCTTGCTTACACGTGCTTGTTTCGAACATTGAGGAATAGAAGAGACAAGTTAGGGTACGAGAGGGGATGGAGGTCGTTAAGCCATAGGGTTGGTTCTAGCAAACTCAGAGAACCATTCAGACATCATATGGAAGAAGACTTCTTTCGCCTCATTTCTCTGGCCCTTAGATACGGGCCCACTACTAACTACTCCTTGAATGGAGGCTTGCGCATTACTTTCAACCTTATCAAAATCAGCTTGGTTGGATGACATCTTTTATATATATGAATACATAATTTAATTTGAGTTAGGAGATATCACACTATTATTGGTTATATAATGACCTGTATTCTATACTCATTACTAGCTACGTTCAGCCCAATTATCGACTAAATCGTAGCTCTGATACCACTAAATGTAACACCTCTAACCCATCTCTGTCATCGAATTAGGGTTACGGAGCATTATTGTACAAATCCGAACAATTAATATCAAAACATATCAATAATGTCATTTAACAATAATTATCTAAAACTCATTACAAACTTAGCAAACATATACATTTGGGCCTTAAATCGGGCCTTCGAGGCCCTAAAATTAGTTTGGAAATGATTCGAGTCTAAAAACAAATCAGGAAATTTGGGAAAAAGTTAAAAATTTTGAAAACAAGGGTCACACGGCCGTGTGACATAGCCCAGACCGTGTGATACTCGAACAAAGGGACATACTGCCATGTGCTAACCCGTGTCTTAAACCGTGTAACTCAATGAGTTAGGTCACACAGCCGTGTCGCAGGCCGTGTACCGGATCGTGTAATTCATTGACTTGTGACACACGATCGTGTCATAGGCTGTGTGCTAGATTGTGTAACTCACTGACTTGATACACACGGCCTGTGCAACTTACACCAAAAATAATAAGTGACACACGGCCGTGTGCTCCATAATTTGACCCAAAAAACAAGCCTTTTTAGGACCAAAACTTGCTAAATCAACCATTCTATTTGTGAATACATACAAAAGATCTCAGCACATATAAACATACCAATTCAATCAACCTATTTCACCTAACCAATATGTCATTCAAAGACACCATATTTGCACCAAAACAACTTCAATCAAAACAAGGCTATAATGCCACATTTCAAGCAAAAAACCTATTCAATATAGCTACTTAAAGACATCAATTTATCCATTCACATTCCATCACAAACATACCGAAAGGATCATATATTACAAGTACTTAAAAGTGACGAAAAGACTTAAACTTGCCTAAGCATTATAAGTCTAATATACACAATACATACTCCAAAAACGTATTCATACCAAGTTGTTGACTAACATATTCAAAGACATTCATTATAAAAAGGTCCTATACATGTCATTTATAACCTTGGCCAAAATAACTCAAAAACTATCGAAGTGATTGCTGGATAGTGTGACAGATCTCTGAGAAACTTCCAACCGATCGAGCTTCTGATAATCTACAAAACAAAGGAAAATAAATACATAAGCAACTAGTGCTTAATAAGCTCGTATAAACTCAAACATAACTTACCATTCTTAAGCTCAATTTATAAAATATGCATAACATCTTTACCATACTCATAAGCTTAATATAATCCTATAAGCATCACCAAACTCACAAATTAGTAGGTCCATGTATAATAATACACATAGACAATCAACCATTTCACAAATGAATCTTCGTGAACATAACATTCATCAGATAATCATATAGTTCCCTTCAATTCATCTGCATTCATTCAAATTTACCTTTCATAAGTTTATGAGCAATTATCCATTTAAACATATGCCTTGCTAATTACCCTTACTTACCCGTTGAATTGTCTAGAATTACATTGGATACTTGGGAATGTCACAAATAGTGTTCTTTCTATATAATCGTAACCTTTCCTTTTTAATTATGCTCACATGTGTTGTGAAATAGGCCTACTCACACGAGTTGTGGGTTGGAATGTTAGCTACACGATGCTGCTCACACGAGCTGTAGAGAATCTGCAACAAATACAAGACTTCAGCAATCGGTAGGACATTCAAGACCAGCACCTGAAACATGAAATCCCTAATGACATGTCATTCTATCCTAAGAATTCTTAAGGTTCAAATGAGATTACTTATCCATGAATTACTTAAAGCTTCGATATACAAGCATTTTTAGGCCAATTTTAAACTAACACAATATAACTGATAACCAATCAAACTATCATTAATAAGATTATAATTTATATGAACTTACCTCAATAACTATAGTCGTAGAAGTAGAGTTGGAGATTAAGCTAAAGCTTTTGCCTTTCATCGATTTAAATCTGGTTGTTGTTTATCTTGATATAAATAAATAATTTCATTCAATTAAGTACTTTAATTAACCTCAGGTATTCAATTTAATCTATAATTCAAATTATCATAAAATGATAGAATTACCCCTTCTATTTTAACTTTTTCACAATTTAGTCCTTAAGCTCGTAACTTTAAATTTAACTATTTTAACCCTCCATACATGTTAGCCGAAATTCTTAGGAACTCATATCAACCCACTTAAATCATTATTTCATAATGTTACCATGAAATTTTTATTATTTTCATGACTAAGTCCTTAAACCCTAAATTCACTAAAAATCACCTAGCAAAATAAGTTTATTCAACAATCAACCTTAACGTTCTATCAAATAACATCACAAACGCCTCAATTTCTTTCATGGTAAGTCCTTCAAATTTTAATAGTTTTGCAAATTAACCCTTGGGCTAAGTAGTTTAAGCTAAAATGAGCAAAAAAACATAAAAATCAATAAAAACAGAACTTAAATACATACCATGCATGAAGAAATTAAGAACCGAAGCTTCCTCCCCTCCTTCAATGGCTATTTTTGGTTTTGAGATAGGAAAAATGAGAAAGATGACAACATTTTTCCCTTTTCTTTGTTTAACATTTGGTTTAATTATTAATTTACCATTTTATCCTTTATTATTTTAACTAACAAATAATAAACATGAGTCCATATGTAACACCCCAAAACCGGCCCATGCATTATGAGCAGATTTGGCATGTCACGCGAGCAAAACATGTTAAATCTTTTTTTATTCGTACTAAAATAGGTATTGATTTGTTAAAATCAAGAAAACAAGTTTGATTTGAAATATTTCATAAAAATTTCTACTAACCTCGAAGATTGATTGATAAATCGATAAATTTGAACTAGAGAATTTATAAATCGTGACTTTTGAAAATACCGTTTGATAATCCGAGAGAAAATTTCTGAGTTAAAAATGTTTGTAAAAGTTTATTTTGAGAATTCATTTGTTATTCGATTTTGGAAACCATTATTTAAGTTTTCAGAAAATTCCCTTTTTAAACAATTTAAGAAAAATAATAAAAACATCCCAACCATAAAGCAAAATAAAAATAGTCCAGAGGCCTTATTACAACATTTAACCCAAAATAGTAAAATAATAAAATAAACGAGAAAGAAGTCTAAAGTCCAAATAAACCATTTCTGAAGTATGGCCTCCCTTGAGTCATCCATAGCCCAAGTCCATATCATCAAGCGCTACCTACAAGGGTTAAGAGAAAATGGGGGGTGAGTTACAAGAACTCAGTGCATAATCCCCTTACCGTTATCCATTGGGCCTGAACCCAAATAGAAATATATTGGGCCTAAGCCCATTAACAAAATAATAATTGAATGAAATGAATGCAACCCATCCCATCCAGCCAATCTCTCCACCCGTACCAGCCAGTCTCTCCTGTGGGGATCTAGTCAACCCACCCCGCCCGTCTCTCCAATTTGCAGTCAAGTTGCCATTTATAAAATTTGTGGCTGAGCCACCAGATTCATATACGGTAATATAATCGACACACAGCCCTAATCACGATGGCACAAAGCCAAAATCACGTTTATATTGGCACATAGCCTTAATCACGATGGCACAAAGCCAAATCACATTTATATTGGTACATAGCCTTTATCGGTATTTGTGGCAATGTGTAGGAATTATAGAAATATATTAAATGTCTTCTACAGATAGATAAATCTTATTTAGGTAGATAAATCTTAGAATAAATCATTTGAGATATTCTAGGATTATTTTATCTTATCTTTTAGTAGTTTATTAGAATAAGGGAATTATTTTCCCAATTAGGTTATGACTCTTTTCTCTATTTAAATTCAGTTTTTAGTTAATAAAATACGAGAAAAATACAGAGAATTACTCTGCTTTCTACATGGTATCGCTTTAGGTTACTGGTTCTTTTCCACCCTAGACCATGTCGAACTTATTCTCCTACATCTCCTTCTCCTACTCCGAGATTACCTCAAATCTAGAAAATTTTTCTGTTACGATGCTCAATCGCACTGCCCTGTCTGAATATCACCACGCCATAGATTAAATGGCAACAATTTTCTAGAGTGGTCCCAATCGGTTAAGATTTTTCTTGGGAAGAGATAGATTGGGCTATGTTCTTGGAGAAATCAAGCGATCACGTGTGCGACAATGGTTTTCCTAAGTGGATGCGTGATAATGGCCAGGTTATGACTTGGCTCCTTAATTCCATGAGCCCAAGTATAAGCCAAAATTTTCTCCTTTACAACACCGCTGCTGAATTCTGGAGTGCTGTCCACGAAACCTACTCCAGCAATGATAATATTGCCGAAAAGCAAGGCACCATGCCCATCACTCTCTACTACAATTCCCTTATCGCTCTTTGGCAGCAATTAGATTTGTATGCACGGCATGATTGGGCAGTTCCTAGAGATGCTGCCCTTTATCAGCAAATTGTCACTCAAAGAAGGCTATTTCAATTTCTACAAGGCCTAAACAATGAGCTGGATGAAGTTCGCAGTAGGGTTTTGGCTATTTCTCCCCTTCCCTCTCTTTGAGAGGCCTTTTCTATGGTCAAGAAGGAAGAAAGTCACCGAAGTGTGATGCTTGATGAAACAGAGTCAACTCCCGAAGGATCTGCTTTAGTGACACACCAATCATCTCCTTCTTCCAAACGGGGGAGACCTTGGTGTGATCATTGCAAAAAGCCTGGCCACTCCAAGGAAAAGTGTTGGAAGCTTCATGGTAAGCCCCATGGCTGGAAGTCAAACAACTCCAGAGATAATAAATCCAGTCTTGCCACTGCCACATCTGTCACAAGCTTCTCCAAAGAGCAGATTGCTGAACTTCAAAAATTGTTTGGAAAGTTTCAGGGTCTAGTGCGGGGTAATCTGTCATGAAAGAACCGAGAAGGTAACCCTTCTTCCACAAAGATTGTTTTCCTCTCGCTTCACTCCTAATTGGATCCTTGATTCTGTGCTATGGATCATATGGTACTGTAATAAGGCCTTATTTCACAATTTTTTCAAACCTTTGGTAAAGTCACAAAACAAAATGATGGTTCCTTATGCAAAATAGAAGGTCATGGAACTGTTATTCTCAATGATCAGATTGCACTTCATAATGTTCTCTTTGTACCAACTCTGGCTTGCAATCTCATTTCCATAAGTAAAATTTCCTCAGATTTGAACTGCTTCGCAACCTTTAACGGTCTTGATTGTACTTTGCAGGCACTGAACTCGAAGAAGATGATCGGTAAGGCCATCTTGCAGAATGGTCTCTACATCCTCTTTTCCTCAACTAAACCTGAGATTTCCAAATCTTTTACAGCTCTAAATACAGTTGATACTGTTATGTTATGGCATTGCCGTTTATGACATCCTAGTTTCCAATATCTTACTAAATTAGATTAATAAAAGGCCAAACTCTTTTTCTTGCGAAGTTTGTTCTCTTGCTAAACATACAAGATCTTCGTATTTTCCTTCTCCATACAAGCCTTCTCACCCTTTTGCTTTGATTCATAGTGATATTTGGGGCCCTTCTCGCGTGAAGAATGTTGATCATAGTAAGTGGTTTATCACTTTCATTGACGATCACAGTCGGATAACTTGGACTTATTGGCTAAAAGACAAATCTGAAACTGCTAATATTTTTGCCCAATTTTATAACATGGTTCTCACTCAGTTTGGGGCTAAAATCCAGCTCTTTAAATCTGATAATGGCAGTGAATTTTTTGCTAGGTCTTTGGGTAATTTTTTCAGGGACAAGGGCATAGTTCAGCTTAGTGCTTGTGTTGGAACCCCACAACAGAACGGCATTACCGAAAGGAAAAATAGGCATCTCCTAGAAGTTACTCGTTCCCTTCTATTTACTACCAATGTTCCTAAATATCTGTAGGGGGAAGCCTTATTAACGGCTACCTATTTAATCAATCGAATGCCTAGTAAGGTTTTAAAATTTCAAACACCTCAATCTATATTTTTGTAGCACTTTCCTCATTTTAAGCATATCTCCTCAATTTTGCCTCTTAAAATCTTTGGCTGCACAATTTTTATCCAAAATATTGCTCCTCATAAGTCCAAGTTAGACCCTAAGTCCTTAAAATGTGTACTGGTTGGATATTCTTTACTTAAGAAGGGATACAAATGCTTTCATCCTCTTTCTAAACGATTTTTTACCACTATGGATATCACTTTTTATGAACAGGATCCCTATTTCAAACAGTGAAATTCGGGGAGACATGGAGTGATTTTCACCAAATGGAGTATCTTCTCCTAATTTCCATTCTCAACCTTCAAAATTGCCACCAATTTTACCTTTACCTCTGATTTGTCACCTATGACTACTCCGATTAATTCTCTGTTATACCTATCACTACCTCATCCACACCTACTTTAAACACCCCTCCCGAAAATACACCTACTCCTATTGAAAATCTTCAAAGAAACACCACCACCCAAACAACTTCATGTCTACACAAGAAAAAGAAAAATATCCTCGAGATCTGTTTTGCAATCGACTCTTGCCGAGAATTGGATTTGGGTCCAAATTGCCAGAATGGAAGAAGAAATCATGAAGTCCCCACTCTAGTTGACTTTCCTAATGCTATTAGAAAAGGGGTTAGACAATGCACCAAGCATCCTATTGAAAAATTTGTTGGCTATAATTCTTTGATGCCTTCTTTTCAAGCATTTACAAAACCTTGGATAAAGAACAGATTCCCACAAGCATAGCTTGAAGCTCTAAAGGATCCTAAATGGAGAAGGGTCATGAAAGAGGAAATTGGTACACTAGAGAAAAAATGCTACTTGGATGATTCTGGACCTTCCTCAAGGAAAAGGGCTATTGGTCAGAAATGGATCTTTCTTTGTAAAGTACAACTCCAATAGAAGCATCCAACGATACAAAGCTAGACTGGTGGCTAGAGGCTTTACGCAAACGTATGGGATAGATTTCACGAAACGCTTGCACTGTGGCAAAGCTTAACACTGCTCGAGTACTCTAAGTTTGGTCAGAATTGCGATTGGCAATTACATCAACTAGATGTAAAAACGCATTTCTTAATGGCATGCTAGAGGAAGAAGTTTACATGAAATTGCCACACGCTTAAAGTCCATTGAAGAAAGCAACAAGGTGTGCAAGCTCAACGAGTCTCTATACAAGCTAAAACAATCACCCAGAGCTTGGTTCGAGAGGTTCACTAAAGTCATTCTCAAAAATGGGTCGCAAACAGTCCACTGCCCCGATCATACACTTTTCATCAAGGTAACTTCTACAAATAAGAAAGCTATCCTAATTGTGTATGTTGATGACATAATTCTTCTTGGAGATGATGAGGAAGAAATTAGCAATTTGAAGAAGTCATTAAACAGGAATTCAAATCAAGGACTTGGGAAAGTTAAGATATTTCCTAGGAATAGAGGTGGCAAGATCAAAAAAAGGACTTGTGATGAATCAAAGAAAGTATGTACTTGATTTACTCAAAGAAACTGGTTTTCTTGGTTGTAAGCCACCGATACACCAATAGAGGCAAATTTGAGATTCAACAAAGAAGATGGGTCTTTAGTAGACAGAGAGAAATTTGAGATTAGTTGGGAAACTTATTTACTTATCCCGACTAGGCCGGATATAGCCTTTTCGTAAATGTGATAAGTCAACACATGACTAATCCTAATGAAGAGCATATGGCAAAGACAAATAGAATTCTCAAGTACTTGAAGAAAACTCCGAGACACGGCTTAATGTTCAAGAAAACACAAGACAGAATCATAAGATTTTTACAGACTCTAGTTGGGCGGGAGACCTTCTTCGAAAGAAGATCCACTAGTGGCTCTTGCACTTTTGTTTGGGGTAACCTTACAACTTGGAGAAGTAAAAAACAATCATGTTTCAAGAAGTAGTCTTGAAGTCGAATTTAGAGCACTAGCTTTGGGAATATGCGAAGGAATTTGGCTACTTAAATTACTAAAAGAACTTGGCACTAATCGGAGGATCACTTTGAAGTCTTGTGTGATAATCAATCTGCTATTCAGATTGCCAAAATCCATCCAACATGACCGAACAAAGCATGTGGAGATTGACAGGCATTTTATTGTTGACCAAGTCAACAAAAGGACAGACCACTCTTTCCTACATTCCTTCAAAAGGACAAATTGCGACATTCTCACTAAGGCTCACTTAAAGCACATTTTCAATAAATTCCTATTCAAGCCGGGATTATACAATGCATATTCTCCACCTTGAGGGGGAGTGTAGGAATTATAGAAATATATTAAATGTCTTCTACAGATAGATAAATCTTATTTAGGTAGATAAATCTTAGAATAAATCATTTGAGATATTCTAGGATTATTTTATCTTATCTTTTAGTAGTTTATTAGAATAAGGGAATTATTTTCCCAATTAGGTTATGACTCTTTTCTCTATTTAAATTCAGTTCTTTAGTTAATAAAATACAGAAAAATACAGAGAATTACTCTGTTTTCTACACAATGCCACCGGTCTCTACTTCTCTTCATTCATATTTTCCCATCCCATGCAATATGTAAAGATGCAACATACATAATCATAAAAAATCCATAAAAAAAAATAACATCCATTATCCTATTGAATACTTTTTATGAATCAGCCCATTAAAGCAATACGATTATTCAGCCCATAGGGGCATTTCGGTAAATCGGTCCATAAGGATATTTCAGTGAATCGGCTCATTATAACACTTTGCATATCAGCCCATTATAACAATCTATCAAATCCCCATTAAGGCAATATAACAATTCGACCCATTATACCAATCTATCAAATCGGCCCATTAAGGCAATATAACAATTCGGCCCATAAACAATTTCGTATTTCGGCCCTTTAGGGCATTTCCATAATTCGGCCCGTAAGGGCAATTTTGTAATTCGGTAATTTACCCACTAAGGGTAATTCGGTAATTTCACAATCCAAACTTAACTACTAATTTGGGCATAACAATTTAAAACTGTCCATCTGTGTGGTACTGACTAAATTGACTATAACTTCAGTTAGAAATCTCGAAATCTAAATCCGTAAATTTTCCTTGAAACTAGACTCATATATTTTCTTACTACAATTTTTCCAGAATTTTTGGCTTAACCATTGAGTACAGTTTATTCCTTAAATTTTCCCTTGTTTCATTGACCAATGATTCTGACCTCTCTTACCCAAAATTCAAATATCTCACTATACAGTTTTCATATGTTGCTCCCACTTGTTTCTGTTGAAAATAGACTCACTAAGGAATCTGTACATATAAACTATAACTCATAATTCACTTTGTACAATTTTATATGATTTTTCCAATACAGATCAGGGAACCACGAAGTCATTCAGAACCAGTCTCACTAAAATTATGATATCTTAGAATATATAATTTCTTTTCCTTCTCCATTTCTTCCTTATCAAAATAGACACAGTAAGCTTTAATTCAATATCTTATTCACTTTCTAATTCCATTTCTCCTATTTTTCGTGATTTTTTAGAAACACATCACTACTTTTAACTGAAACTGTTTTATTACAAAATACGATTAACATTACGATCATACGCACGCCCGAGTGATCACGGATGCCGGTTTTTGGTTTTCTTCGATATTTCGACCGATTCAAAAAATATTTTATACAAACTTTTAGAGAAGTGTGAGATTACACACCATTTCAGATATGTATACGAAAGATACGGGATTACACACCTTGATAAGAACCACTCTTCGTTGACCCACTATATCCGAAGGATTTGCAAAACAAATATATCGAGTGATTTCGTCCCTAAAACACAACCGAATAGTCAAAACTTCAATCCAATTTGCAACATAGCCAAATAGAGATATAGCGAAAAATCCAAAATGAACCCCCTTACCTTATCGATATTGGATCCAATTTCCACCATTTGACTTCGGCTAGAACAATACACGGTCTCCCACTTAAAACACTACAAAAAAAGAAAATAATCTAGTTTGAGAGGGTAGAATAAAATGATGGTCTCAGTCAATATGGCCATCCCTCATCAAGGCATAGATTCGGCACTAAGAGAAAGGAAAAAAAATAAAATGTTGAAATGAATCACTTACCGATTGATCAAAGTATGAGTAGTGATATGGTTGAGAAGAAAATATGGATGAGATGGAAGTTTCGGCTATCAAGGAAGATGGACAAAAGGTGAATATGTGACCAATCCAAAGAGAAGAAAAATGCACTATTGTGCTAGAAGATTTCGGCAAAGAGAATAGCAAATTGGGAGAAGATGACACTAAAGTTGCAAATGAGATTTTTGCCCAAAACAATACCAAGACCCTACCAAATGCCAAAGTAAAATTTCAGCCACCTATCTACCCCCAAAACAGTCCACATGCATTGCCATAAGGGTCAAAATTTTGACAACCATACTTTCCATAGCATTCTCCACGAAATAAGCCACTTGTTCCCCTTACTTGCCTTTTCCTTTTGATTCCTTTCCCCAACCTCAACCTTTCCTTATTTCTTAGCCACCTTACCAAAAATAAAGAAGTCAAACTTTCCATATATACCTCTTGGCCGACACTTAAGGAAAGACTGCAAAAATATTAGTCAAAATTTGCACACAATGGGATTTGAACCTCTTCCGTTAAAGTCCTTCATGTGGCATTATATCCTCTTTACCAATTACTCATTTATGCTAACCATTTACTCACTTATTTCCATAAGCTTTAAGCTCACTTACTCTATCTCCTTAAAGACTTAAACATAAAATTTTCTTATAGCCTAACTTGAACCCGAGACTTCATAGAAACCCCGTAACTTTCCAAAATTACCTTCTTGGAAAGTCCAACTTGAAATAATGTCGTTCTCTTGTTCTCAAAAATTTTAAACATTCCTACGCCCAAGGCCCATTGGGCCCAATCCTACTAGGCCCAATTTTGGGATGTTACACCATAAATGTCCACTAACATTAGGTGCATAATTATCAATTAAGTCCATTAAGTTTCATTTCCAAAGCCACTTAGTTCATTTAATTAATAGAAACCATCTTTTGCACCTTTTTCAATTTAGCCTTTTTACCTAATTAACCATTTAAATCTCAAAATTTCATAACAAAAATTTAATAACCTTAAAATAACACTATAGACATTAAATATATATTAAAATATTTACTCACTCATCAGAATTATAGTCCCGAAACCACTGTTATGACATCGTTAAAAATAGGCTGTTATAAAATACCTCTCCTCACCTCTTCATTTTTCATCCACTCATTCATCCCACTTATCTCTTATTTCACTTCTCTCCTTCATTCACCTTTTCCTTTCATTTTCTTTCCCCTTTCCTTTGTTGATTTCCCCCTTTAAAAAAGTGCTAGCACGCCCCTTGGAGCAGCAGCAATCAAGCATTCGTGAATATGAATACTATAGACACTCGTTTTTGTCCGAGCCCGATTGGGAGCCATTTGAATTTTTGTTCTCTCTTGGGTCGTTTGAAGCCCACCCGGTTTTGGATTTGAGACTTTTATTTTTCTTTTCTTTTTTTCTTCTTCAGGCCCAAAGTATTATTATCATTACTACTACTACTATTAGTAGTAGTAAATATTATTATTGTTATTATTATCATCATTTTTTACAACTAAGTAAGATTAAAAAAACAATATATAAACATGAAATGAAATGAAAAAAAGGGAGAAGAGACTTTTCATTATTTTTGTTTTTTAAAAAAAAAGGTAAAAAAAAAAACACAACTACAAGCATTCTATTTTTTTTCTTTTCTTCTATGTTTTTTTTGGCCATAGGCATATCATGAGCGATCGAATTTTGGGTTCCGATGAAAGGGATGTCACCAGAAAGTCGGTCCTCCGCCCCTAGAAGCCCCCAAAAATCTCATTTTTTCTCTCCCCTTTCTAAAATAAAGGTTTCTTTTTTAAAAAAAAAAGGCTTGATTTTGGGAAAAGTTTTAATTTTTTTAAAAAAGAGAAAGTTTAGATTTTGTAAAAATAAAAATCAATTTTTTTGGTCATTTTAAAGGAAAGTTTAAAATTTTAAAATAAAGTTTTGATTTTTTTTCAACTATTTCAAAATAAAAGCTTTAATCTTTAAGAAAAATATTGTTTTTTAAAAAAGGGAGAATGTTTAGATTTTGAAAAATAAAAATATGTTTTTTAAGTCATTTTAAAAGAAAGTTTAAAATTTCAAAATAAAGTTTTGATTTTTTTAACTATTTCGAAATAAGATTTTAATTTTTAAGAAATGTAATGATTTTTAAAATAAAATTTTAAAATTTTCTGGCCACCGTACACAACGGCTCCACCACCGGAGGCCGAAGAGCCATTGGGCTCTCCGGTGGTGGAGCCATGGCCAACATAGAAGTTGAAAGAAAAAGAGGAAGATGTTTTTTTTTTTTTTTTGAAAAACAATGAGGTTAAAATGAAAGAATAAATAGTTTTTTTTATTTATAGGTGCCAAAAATGGGTAATTTATTCCCACCCCTTACTTTTAAAATTTACAAAAAATAACTCTTTTTTGCAGCACTACCCTCCTTCTCTGACCTATTTACACCCGTAACCCTTTTATTTATTTAAACATTCGATTTAATCCGAAATTTAAAAATTAAAAGCAAATTACTTGCTACATCAATCCTCTGTTTTCCACATTTTTTATCTTTTAGTCCAAAAATCAAGCTATGTCATTTTGTTTCCATCTTTAAAAAATAACTTACACTTATATCTTCCATTTCACTTGCATTTATACATTATATATTTAATGTTAATTATGCACTTTATTTTAATGTTTTATATTTATTCACACTTGTATAATTTTAAAGTATTCTTATTTCGTTTTTTATTTATTTTCATGTCTATTTATATTTATTTATTTTACACATTCCCCTTACATACATTTCAATATTAATTATTTATGTTACTTTCATTCTTTTATTGTATTATGAATAAGGTGTATTGTTATTATTATTATCATCATGTCAAGGTCTTATTTATTTCATTTATTTTTTCTTTTTCTTTTTATTATTGTCATTTTAAAAGAGTTTTAACTTTTCATTAACTTTAGTTAATTTAATTAATTTTCCTATTTTAAAACCACAAGGTTTTTACATTTGGATTTAGGTTAGTCCTTAAGATCTTACCTACCATTTACCTTAGAAAAATTATAAATAATATGTAAGATATTTTTTAGGGTTTTAAATTAGTTTTAAATATCGTATAGGATTAGAATCTTAAGTTAATACGTAAATATTTAAATATCATATAGGATTAGAATCTTAAGTTAATAACTAAAATTTTTTTAGGACTTTATTTAAGATTAAAACTAAAGATTTTTGTAGGTGAATTGTAAATCATGAGTAGGTCTTTCTAAGTATTTTGTTTTAGAAACCTTTCAAGAAAGCTAATAAATGTTATTTAAGATTTATTATTTTAGGATTTTTACGAATTTAAATCTTAAATTAAGAATTTTAAAGTAAGATAAATCATAAACCTGACATAGGATACTTTCGTAAGATCTTGATAGGTTCAACGTTACTAATTAAATCTTTTAAAATAATAATAATAAAAGATTGAATAAGTTGTAGATGCATTTTAGTATTTCTCTTAATTCATTGGTAATTTCTAGTTTTTTTTAGAATTCCAAAATAGAGTTAATTTTAGGAATTGAAGGTATTGTACTAGAATTATTTAGGTATCCTTTAGGGTTCCCGTTAAAACTAAAAATATCTAATTTAAGTTTCAAATTAGATAAGTTTGGTGAACACATCTTAATTGAGTTACAAGTAAACCAGATGCATTTTCTTTAGATTTTTTATTTAAGATTTCCATAAGATTTTAACCTAGATTAAGACATTAATATGTTTAAACTCGTAAGACTATCCCTGGATAGGCGTTGTAGGGGTGCTATAACCTTCCCCACATGTAACTATACTCCCGAACCCGAAATTTGGTAATGAGATCGAGTCTAAACTTTTAGGATTTTTCCATAGTATTAATTCTAGATTTTTAGATGATAGGAGGCTAACCAACCTAACCCTAATTGGTTAGTGGTGACTCTACGTTAATTTAGGCTCTTCGTGTCTAGCTTTGCTTACTAGGCCCCAGTACTCTTATGTAGGCAACGTTATGACAGCTTGGCGACTCCACTGGTGACGTTAGTGAGTCGACTTTCTTAGGATTAAGAGCTAGGTTTTTTGTATTTGTGCATATTAGATTTATTTATTCGTACATTAATTTTTTTTAATTGTCTAATGTCATTTTAAATTGTTGAATATGTGTTAAATATTGATTTATTTGTTCATTTCATTTACTTTTCCTTTTTTAATATGAATGCTAATGCATTTGTTTATTCTTTTATCAATAAAATTGATTAGTGTGTATGTCGACTCTACCGTCAAGGGCGACTATAATTGTCATTCATGTTGCATTTTGCTTTCAGCCCTACACCCGGGCCCATCCTATTTAGGAGGAGTAGCCTTAGGCTTTCATGTGACAATATGTCACCGCATAAGTTTAAGGACTACTCCATGGTTAAGATGGACATAGATGTTCGTGTATCAAATGCTACCGTGTGAAGTCTTACCACCCAAGGGCCAACACTTTTTAAAAGGGGAACGCATCCCTATGGATGTCGTATTTAAGCCTTGGGTTCCCCATGCATTATAGTCAGCCGTAAGCCAGCATGTAATGACCATTGTAAATGTGAAACCTAGACATAAGAGCCGTACCTTACCCCTCAAAATAATATCCTATAGGACTTCATGAGCATTTATTCATATGCTTTGTGTTTGAATTTTTTTTTCTTCGCAATGCTTTATGATTTAATTTCGCATTTTTTTTCATTTGACTTTATTTTTTTTACTGACTTTATTTTTCTTGTGTCTGTGTCTCTCCATGACATAATTCATGCATCATTTAAATACCTGGGGCACAGTGTTGCATCTATATTCGACATGAACACACTTTGAGAAGATTCAGTTGTTCGGCATGGAGTAGAAAATATAGGGATAAAAGCGAGAATGTCAGAGGATACTCAGAGCAGAGAAGAAGATTGCTAGATAGCTAATTTTGACTCAAGCCTACCTCAGATAGTCTGCATGGATTGTAGGAGGAATCGCGAAGATGAGTTAAAAGGAATATGGCAATCATGGGACGAGGTTAAGAAAACATGCTTTTGAGACAAGTATGGCAATGTAGCACAGCTTATGTTCATTAAACCAGATGATGCCCTGTTGAAGGTTATGGTGCGTTTTTGGGATCCCACTTATAGGTGTTTTACGTTTAATGAAGTGGATATGGTACCAACTATTGAGGAATATTCTACCCTTTTCCACTATGACTTTAGAGATTCGGTCATGATATATTGGAAGTGAAATGTCAATTTTTAGGGACCCTTAGACAATCTGATGGGATTTGTAACATCCCAAAAGTTAGGGGTTGTAAATTTTTGCATAATTGCATGTTGTGCTTGCTCAGCTGGTTATTTGAGTGTATTTGGGGGTTCTAGGGAGGCCTGGGATCGAGTCTGAGTCTTGGAAAAATTTTAGTTTTTGGCCCTTAAGAGGAGAAGGCTGGTTGAGGTTGGACTTAAGTATATTTGAGTGTGTTTTACTAACACAAGTGGAGCATGTGGTGTGGTGGTATGGCGTCAAGTAGAGAGCAAGGAAGAGAGGGGTTCGAATCCCTCAGGTTGCAAATGAAGGATTTTATTTTGTGGCTTGAGAGTGGAGGAAGCAGAGTTTGGATCAAACTCTTCAATGGGAGTTGGAGACTTGGTCAAATGGTTTAAATGGATGAAGGAGAGCAAGTGTAGGAGGAAAAAAGGGAGAAAATCAAGGAGTTGATGGGTGTGCGAAGTGTTGGCCCAAAGTGGGAGTCTAGCTAAGGGAGATTTCGGCTAGGGGATGGCATTTGGAAGCAAATTCGACAATTTGAGTGTAAGAGCAAACTGAAACTCCTTTGTGTATGCTATTTTCTTTTCATTTCAGGTCTTTTTCTGAAGTGACGTTTTAGGTATTTTTCTACCATTCGGGTTTCTTTCTAGAGTGACATTTTGGGTTCATACAAATGCTTCTTTTCTTTTGCTAAACCTCTTCCGAATTCAATTCTATTTCCTCTACGTTCCTACATTCCTTTGTTGTTGAAACACCCCAAACCCAGCCCACGAGCCTTGACCGGATCTGGTATGTTCCTTGAGTAAAATGGTTCGAAAGTTCTTGAATACTTTAGAAAAATTTGGATGGTTTTGAAAGAGATTTTATTCGCGTTAGGCTCGAGTTTGAAAACAAGTATTTTTTTGAAATCTGGGTATTTATAGAACTTTATTTCTCCGTTTCAAAGTTTATCTTAAATTGGAAATCATTCATACTTAGGTGTCAAAACATTTAATGTTTATAAAAAAAAACAATTCAGTCGACGTTGGATTTAATAATAATAATATCGTGATAAAAATAAATAAATGCAAGCATAAATCAGTTTCATACTATGGCCTTATTACATCAAAACAATTTTCGAAATAAATTAAAATACTTAAATAAAAGAAAGTAAGTCCAAAGTCAAATAAAAATTCTGAGTTGAGCATGGCCACCACTAAACTCCTGCCGACCCGGTCCATCACTGAGTGTCACCTGAAAGAAAATATTCCCCAACGGGGTGAGTCAAATAGACTCAATGTGTAACCAACACTAAGTCCCAAATGATTTAAGCATAACATAACATATCGTACATATCATACATTCATAACAAATAGAGATTATGATGCAAACCAACCCAAACCTAGGTACCATCCACGCACATCATCCGTACCAACTTTGCACACCGTGGGGACTACTAAGTCAACCCTCCATCCGCTACACATCATCGGCGCGCGCCATTTGCGCAGACGGCGTGCTCATCGCCTCTTATAAAAATTGTGGCATAGCCACCGGATATTATATTTTGTGTCATGAGACACCACGTTCGAATAATTGTGACCAAAGTCACCACATTCGAATATCGTGACATAAGTCACCACATTCACTTCCCCGCTCATAATCACCCATATGCCCCATGTCATACAAATATGCATTAGCCATGTCATGTTTCTATATTCATATTCTTATAGTTTCACATATGTGCCATGACAGATCACATTATAATCCTAGTAGGAGTAGGAAAACGTACCTGAGTACTTTGTACCATTGCATGGTACCTTAGCCATATTTTTCACATTCTTATTAACATATTTAAGAAAACATAACCATAAATCTATCAAGAAATAGTGTGGGGTACACACCTGATTTACTTAACGAATTTATCAAATCCACAAAACCCAATCTATCGCTTTAGATCTGTAATTCCTATATTCGGCCAACCCTAAATGTGTTAGTAAAAAGCCATTCGGCTACTACTCAATCACTTCATAAGTTAATTTCGGCTCTTAAAAAAAAGAAATAGATTTGAACCACCATATCTGGCTTTGGCCGATTAGTATTTACTTACCTCTGCGGATCTACAATTCCCGAAATAGCTAGTTGATTATGAAGGTGCCGAAATACCTATATGCATAGGTTAGATTTAATTCTAACTTTAAATCACAATACATGGCCTTTGGCCGAATACCACATGACTTACCTTAAATCCCGAATGATTCTCCTTACAGTCGACTATGCTAGAAATCCTGAAATTCTCCTTCAAAAATTCGGCCAAAGATCATTAATGGTATTAGAGTTTTGATTTCGGCTTTAAGGAAAAGAAATAATACAATCGAATCCTTACCCTTAATGTTGTAGTCGACAGCACCTTTACCAAAAACCCACAGAGTTATTCGGCTAGGACTACTTGTTGAGCACTCAAATTCCGACTTTTGGAATTTTAATGAACCAATCGGCTATGGTCAAAAAGAATCTGCTTTCGGCTTTTGAAAGATTGAGAGGAAAATAAAAGAAGAAGAGAAGAAAGGTGAGGAAATCGACTAGGCTTTGCTTGAGTTTTCGGCTTTGGCAAAAAAAATAAAAGAGAAGAGGATGTTCACTTAGAGAATTCGGCAGAGGCTTCCAAGAGAAAAAGAAAAGAATGCAGAAATGCCTCACTTTTCCCCCTTTTACCGAAATTACTAAGCCTAGAGTCCCCTATTCGGCCAACACTATCATATCCCTTGTTTTCCTCTTTATCTCCTCATTTAAAATTTAATAAAAATAATCCCACATTTATCTCTTATCTTGGCCGAATTTTAGAGAGAATTAAACTCATCTTTTTAGTGCCTTGGTGCCGTCCACTACTGCTCACTCTGCAGCAAAAATAACAACTCTATTTGCTTCCCTTGTGATTCGAACCTTGACCCATCTACACCTGCTTGTGGAGTCATTTCCAGAGGCCTTAAGTGGCGCCTCCAAGCCACTTTTCCAAGCCCATTTGTGTGTCATATTTCACCTACAATTTCTCTTAAGGCCTATCAGGCTTAGCTTCCCTTTTTAAACTTGAAATCTAATAATTTCTAAGGCATTTTTCCTACATCCTAAGGTTCCCGAAACTCATAAAACATATTCACAACACACATAATCATGCTACTTCATTTAATTGAGCAATAATGCATAAGCCCAAAATCCCGGATGTTACAATTGTGGTCGTTCATTGAACCGTTAAGCCTCTCTTCTTCCATTTTCTTTTCTTCGTCCCATCATTATTTCGTGGTTACTACTCTTTGCTGTCGAACCTCTCTTTCCCATTCGGTTCTTCTCTAGTCGAAGGTAACGTTTTCTTCTCTTCTTATTTTCTTTTTCCTCCCTCTCTTTGCTATGCTAAAGCCGAAACACTTAACCTTGACTCATTATTGTCTAGGCCGAATCTACTTACCCCTCTCCATCTCAAATCCCTTTTGTTCTCTATTGTAAGGGCCAAAACTTCTTGTGGACAACTATCGATTTTGTGGTGTTTTGGTATAGGGGAAGTAAGTCTAGTAATTCTTGTAATTCGGTTATAGTTGGATCACTCGTTATTATTCGAACAAACTTCGGTCTCTCCTCTGTAGGGGGCCGAACATTGGAGGATTGCTAACACTCTTTTGTTCATCAAATATTGTTAGGGTCTTGATTTCCGTAGCCAAGGGATAGGGCAGATTACTTGGTGCACTAAAGGAGATCGCATTCGTGGTAAATGAAGTTAGTCTAGTAAAGTGTTTCAAAGTTAAGGTTATCAAAGGTTGAGACTAACCATTTGTCAACTATCACTATAGGTGTCTTGGAAGTGGTGGAAAACACAACTCGTAATCAAGGTGTGTAATCTCACACCCTTGCTTGTGTTATTATGCGCTGTTCTGTGAATCGGCCAAAAGCTAGAATACCGAAAAGTCAGAGTATCGACAATTGACATCTCTCGAGCGTGCGAGCGCTCGTAGAGATACACTGACCGAGCCACTAATGATGGTGATAGACCGTTGAGAGTGTCACGAACTCTCTCGCGGAATTGAGGCCGTAATGGGCCTTGTTGAGCCGAAGTGGGCTAAGTGGGCCCAATGGGTTAACGGGCCCACATGAGTGAAATTGATGGAAAATTCTGGATGATAGATGCGACTGCGAAGTTCGCATAACTGAGACCAAAAAAGAGCTGAATGGGCCACACGAGCGTGTGGGCCCGTTTGGGCTGAAATTTAATTTTAGGCCCAATTACACCGTAGTAACCAAAAAGGGAACATGTGTTGTCCGAGGCGACAGTGGGCCTTCGGAAAGGCTGTTAGATGATAAATTATCGAAATACCCTCAGTGGGTAAATTACCGAAATACCCTCAGTGGGTAAATTACTGAAATACCCTTAGTAGGTAAATTACTGAAATACCCTCAGTGGGTGAATTACTGGAATACCCTTAGTGGAAAGTTACCGAAATACCCTCGATGGGTAGATTACCGAAATACCCTCAAGGGGTGAAATTACCGTTTTACCCCTAAATGATAAAATGATCGTTATACGCTGCATTCATAACATGTTGCATTGGGTTGGGTTTGCTAATTGGAGGAAGTACCGTTTAGTGGCATTGCCACACACCGTTCTAGTGGCATCGCCACATACCGTTATAATGGCTTCGCCACATATGCTTTATTTAGTGGCTCAGCTACACATACCGTTATTAGCAGCTTGGCTGCATTATTGGAGAGTTTTGGTTGGGTGGGTCGACTTGGTCCCTATACTTATTGGTCGACTTGGAGAGTAGCTCCAGTCGAAGTCCTCACTGATGTACGATATGCGTGGAGAGCAAAAGGGAGTTTCTCATGCCAATCCCTATACGTTTCTGTTGTCTTGGAAATGATCTTCTTGATATTCTTATTTGCGGCCTCGACTACCTCATTCATTTTTGAACTATATGGCACATAATTGTGATGCTTGATCTTAAATTATGTACAAGCCTCTTCTATCAATGCATTGTTCTAATTCTTGGCATTATCTGAGATGATTCTTTCTGGTAAACCATATCGACATATGACCTTTTTTTTCAAAAATTTACAGATCACTAATTGAGTTACATTGACATATGAAGTAGCTTCGACCTACTTGGTGAAATAATCAATCACTACAAATATGAGGCGATGCCCGTTTGATGCTTTCGGTGAGATGGGACCAATGACATCCATGCCCCATATTGAGAACGGCCAATAAGGTGCCAAAACATGAAGATTGGTAGAATAAGTGTTAATATTGTCTGCATAAATCTGACATTTATGACATTTTCGAGTATAATTTAAACAATCTCGTTCCAACCTCAACCAACAATATCCCGCCCTCATGATTTGCCTTGCCACCATATGTCTGTTACTCCATCATGGATTTCCTTCATTATCTGATTCACCTCTTTTGTGTCGACTCATCTCAACAGGGTTTGGTCATGTCCTCTTTTGTACAAAAACTCACTGCCCAAGAAGAAACCCATAGCTAGCCTCCTAATTATTCGTTTATCAGTTTTTGAGGCACAATCCGGGTACTGCTGGTATTGCAAATTTCACTTAATGTCAACATACCACAATTTCCCATCTGTTCTTGATTCTACTCCCGCACAGTGGGCCGGCGAGTCCTTCACCCTTAGCTATATCGGTTGCACTTCTGTTTCGAATCCTACTTTGAACATGGTGACTAGAGTAGCTAATGCACTGCTAACTGGTTTTCTTCTCTTGGCAAATGAAAAAAAAATAAACATCATCAAACTCTTTGATCAATCTATGCACATATGTTTGATAGTGAATCAGCTTGGAATCCCTTGTTTCCCGTTCTCTTCTTAATTGGTAAACAACTAACGCTGAGTCACCAAAAACTCTTAAAACCCCAATATTTTTCTCATGGAGATCTAAAGTGCCAAAATGCATGCCTCATATTCAGCTACATTGTTCGTACTGGTGAACATCAGTTTAGCTGTAATGGGAAAGTACTGGCCAGTTGGGGAGATTAGTATTGCCCAAATCCCATGCCCAATCATGTTGGATGTTCCATCGAAATACACCGTCCAGATTTCTTCTTCGCACTTTGAAATTGACATGATCTTTTCGTCTGGGAAATCAAAACTCATGGGCTTGTATTCTTTTTTCACATGATCCGCTAGAAATTTCGTGACAATGCTTCCTTTTATTGCCTTTTGGGACACGTAGATGATGTCATACTCAGACAAAACCACTTTCCAACGAGCAACTCTCCCTGACAATGATAGTTTCTCGAAAATATACTTTAAAGGGTCTAACTTTGCTATAAGGAAGGTGGTGTGATACAACATGAATTGCCTTAGTCGACATGCGGTCCATGCTAAAAGGCAACACATCTTTTCTAGATGGGAATACTTGGCTTCATATTCCGTGAGCTTTTTGCTCAGATAATAGATTGCATGCTCTTTCTTGTTTGAACCATCTTATTGCCCCAGAGCACAACCTATGGAATTATCCTGCACTACCAAATACAAAATCAAAGGTCTTCCTAGTACCGGGGGAATCAAAATTGGGGGCTTAGCAAAATACTCTTTTACTTTCTCAAACGCTTTTTGACAATCTTCAGTCCATTCACCATTACTATCCTTATGTAAGAGCTTGAAGATAGGATCACATTTATCCGTCAACTGTAATGTAACCCCTCAAACCCGGCCTAGAAGTTAGGCCCAAATGTGGCGTGTCACATTGAGGAGTTTTTCAAAAACCATGCTTTCATTAGAAACCCTTCTTAAAGAATTTAAAACCTTCTGCCATGTAAAACCTCAGATTTCGTCTGCTTATCTTCAAAATATAGTTTGATAAAAGTTATTCTCTTGCAAAATCATTATTACTTTCAAAACCTTGATTGTTGCGGAAGTTTGATTCAAACATTTGTGAATACGTGATATTTTGAAAACAATGGTTATAGTTTTAAAAACTCGTGTTTAACAGACCAGCAGTTGTAATTTAAAGAAATACCAAATAAAAGTTAAAAAGATAAACCCAATGGCCTTATTACAAAAATTATTAACCCAATAATTTAAAATAACTAAATTAAACTAAAATCGCTAAGTTTAATCTTTAAACCATATCCGACATGTGGCCACCCCCGAGTCCTCCGCAGTTCCAAATCCTCTAAGGCTGGGGATTACCTGCACGGTTAAAAGAAAGGGGTGAGTTACAAGAACTCAGTGTGTAATCCCCTTACTAGAGTAAGAGTCAGTATACAGAAATAGAAACTGAAACAGTCTGAGCCAAAGCCCTTTAACAGTAACAATACAATCAGTTCAAAGTATACGTGAGTCAAAGCCCACTACAATATCATTTGGGTTACAGCCCATAACAGAATCAATTGGGCCTAGCCCAACCAATATCAGAGCAAGTGGCCTAAGCCCAGTATAGTGACAGATCTCATAAACAGATATGCAACAGTATAAGGATGCATCCCACCCCGATCCAGCCAACACACCACCTGTACCAACCAACACACCATGTGGGGATAAAATCGACCCACCCAGCCAACACACCAAGCTTAGCACCGGTTGTGGCACTAAGTCAACAGAATGGCTCGGCGCCGTAGACAGAATGGCTAAAAGCCATAAATATCGCAACAACGTTGCCAGTTAACAGAACGGCTAAAAGTCATAAATAGAATGGTTATAAACCATAATCAGGATGGCACAGAGCCATAATCAGGATGGCACAAAGCTATCGGTGACTGTAATAAGTTTGGCACATAGCCATCAGCAACGGTACTATAATCGGCACACAACCATAGGTAATTATGATCGACATAGAGTCATCAATATTTATGTTAGGCACATAGCCACGGGTAAATACGGTTGGCACAAAGCCATAATCAAGATGGCACAGAGCCATATTTATCGTAGAAAGGCTGAAAGCCTTGTACAGAACGGCAATACGCCGTACACTTCCTCCGTAACATTGTCCCAACCCCATGCAATATGTCTTGTATGTCATGCTCAATCATCACAGGTGTATGCAGAATGACCATACTCAGTAACAGTCATTTAAAACATATATTACAAGCATATCAGTCACACTACCACAGTCAAGTTAGTTAAAACACAGTTATACGATCACAGTCAAGTCATGGCACAAAATCAGTCTTTTACCCTTAGGGGTAAAATAGTCATTTTACCCTATAAGGGTTTCGGTAATCCTACCCTACAGGGGTAATTTGGTAATTCTACTCATAACTAATCCATGTATACAGTGCATCTCAAACATAATCAATCATACAATTAAAATATACAACACTAGTACTACCACGACGATAAAATGATCATTTCGCCTCGTAAGGGCATCTCGGTAATTTTACCCTTCAAGGGTATTTCGGTAACTTTACCCATAAGGGTATTTCAGTAACTTTACCCATAGAGGGTATTTTAGTAATTTCGCAAACCATGGGAATTTTGATAATTCTGTAAACTAGGGGTATTTCGGTAATTTCACATATCAGGGGTATTTTGGTAATTTTGTAATCGGAGTGTATTTCGATAATTTCAAAAATCAGGGGTATTTCAGTAATTTTTCAATTTGAGGATATTTCGGTACTTTCACAAATTAGGGGTATTTCGGTAATTTTACAAATTAGGGGTATTTCGATAATTTTACAATCTGAGGGTATTTCGGTAATTTTACAAATTGAGGGTATTTGGGTAATTTCACAAATCAAAGCATTCTAATTAAAGATAACGATGCGAATGGGCCTAGGGCCCATTCTCGGCCCAAATGGACCCACACGCTCGTGTGGCCCATTTATCCCAAATCTAGCCATAGATATGAGATTCACATAGAGCAGTTCAATATCTACTACACAATCATACAATTTATTCATACGGACCCACAGGCCTATTGGGCCCACTTGGCCCCTTTTCGCCCATCGTGGCCCAAAAAGCCTAAACCCACAAGAATGCCCATGATGGCCTCAACTATCACGTCGAAGCTCCCACACGTACGCTCGCACGCTCATGTGGCTACCATCATCGTGTGACCGGCATTTCGGTATTTTCCGCTCTACAGCTAGAGTAGTGCGAAATACACACCTGATAGGAATCTGGAGTTGATCCGAGCTCCGAACACTCCTATGCCCAAACGCCAACCCAGGTATGCTTACTCTCCTCATAGATTGCTCTATTTAAAGCCAGCTTCTCACCTTCCCTCTGGGTAGCTTCCCGATATGGGATCCCTCCTTCAGCAGAGTTTAAATCCATCACAACCACTTGCCGTCCCAACTTAGCAAAATAAATATCTCTTTTTGCTTGCAATGGGATTCGAACTCAGGCTCCCTTGTAACATAATCCACGCCTCTAGCCACTTTACCAACTAGTTCCCTTTTGTCTTAAAACATGGGCAACTAAATGTAAGTCTATGGCCAAAGTCTAAGTTTATTTAAAAAGAATTCAAAATGAAATGCGAGCGCCAAGACTTGAACCTTGGACCCTTTGCTTCCTTGTGTGGCGTCACTTCCTTGTCTCCCATATGGCATCATTTTCCACTAGATCACAACTCTTTTTGTGTCATTCTTCGCCACATTTTATTCTTAAAGCCTACCTATTAACTCCCAGGGTTTTACTCACCTAAAACAAAAATTTTCCTAAAGCCCAGGTTTGATCTCGGGACTTCATGGAAGCCCCTTAACCTTCTAAAATCACTCACCTAATAGGTCTAACTTGCATTATTGCCGTTCTCTTATTCTCAAAAATTTAAAACGCTCTCCTACCCAAGGCCCAATAGGCTCAATTCTTCTAGGCCCAAATTTGGGGCGTTACATGTGAGATAAAACAAGACACGTAATTTAATCGTCCCTAAAAACCTCTTACCTCCTTTTGAGTTTTAAGGGGTGTCAAATCTTAAATTGCTTGAACCTTGTTTGGATCTATTTTAATTCCCCATTAACTCATTACGAAACCCAATAGCTTCCCCGAATTTACCCCGAAAATACATTTTGTTGGATTCAATCTCAATTTTGTATTTTTTTCAATCTTTCAAATAGTTTACAAACATTTTCCACATGACTTTCCTCCCTAGCAGACTTTGCTATCCTATCGTCACCATAAACTTTAATCTCTTTATGTATCATGTCATGAAATTGTGTCACCATTGCTCATTGATACATGGGCCCAGCATTTTTTACACCAAATGACATGACCCTGTAACAAAAAGTTCCCTAGGTCGTGATGAACGTGGTCTTTTTCATGTCCTCATTTACCATTTTGATTTGATTATACCCTGAGAATCCATCCATGAAAGAGAAAACACAATGTTTAGCAGTGTTATCCACCAGTATGTCTATATGAGGTAACGAAAAATTATCCTTGGGGTTGGCTCAGTTCAAGTCTCTATAATTGACGCACATTCTAACTTTCCCATCCTTTTTAGGCACTGGTACAATATTCGCCACCCACTCTGGGTATTTAGCTACTTTCAGAAATCCTGCATCAAATTGTTTCTTAACCTCTTCTTTAATCATCAACAACAGTTCAGGTTTCATCATTCTCAACTTTTGGTATACGGGTTTGCAATCTAATTTCAAAGGTAGACTGTGTTTTATGATATTGGAGTCCAAACCCGGCATATCTTGGTATGACCATGCAAACACATCCGAGAACTCAATAAGTAGATCCTTCAATAATTGACTTTGCTCTAGCATGAAAGTGGTTCCAATCGTAATTTCCTTTTTTACCTCATCATCACCCAGATTGATCAAATATGTTCCTTCCAAGTGCAGTTTTATAAGTTTCTTTTCTTGTTCAACTAGCTCAAAAACTCGTCTGGTATAACTTCCTCCTCTTCCATCCCATGATCGTTATAGTGAACATAATTATGAGAATTATATTCAAAGATGTCATTTGGATCATTTATCAATTCATGAGGTATATCCCTGAAATAATTATGTGTATATATGTTGGTATATGAATGAAAACAATTGAATGAATAAAAGTGACTAAGGACATGATCCAAATATGATTTCATTAAAAAGAAAACAATTTTACATGGATTTTTGAAGGAAATTAAATTAACTGAATGATATTAAACTTTGATATAAAACTCTTAAAAATGATTACATCTCAGAGGACTTAAGGATAGTAGGTAACAATATGAGTTGCCAGTTGTCCAAGGCGGAAGGGTCATAGCGAATCCAGTCTCTTGAATCGACACCCTATTGCCAATCATGTTTAGATCCATTGCATCTTCATTAATCATTAACTTGACCGTGGTGCTCAAATCCCACCGAGTAAAAGGTCTTAGATAGTGGAGGACAAATCAAAGGAGGTTCCACCACTTTCTTTCCAGTCATACGGACCAAGCTCTTTGCTCTCTGCTCTTTACACATCCTCTCAACATCCTCCCTTATGGGCTTATATCCCAACCTTTTTGTATCCTTCTGAGTGGGAACAAAAATGGGTTTTGAGATACCTTGTAGGTCCTTTCCTAAACCCAAGTAGATTTGCCAACCCTTCCCTATTGTTTGGGAAAATAATATGTTTGCTATTCATAGCACATGAGGTTTAGGGGCTCGCATTCCTTCTGCTATGTAAAACACAGTGGCCACCTCAAAGGTCTGGAAAGAACTCTCTATTGCATCATCATTCACTTCTATGAAAGGAGAATTTGGCAAGCTAGCTACCAATAGATCCTCTTTGCCTCGCACGATGCACAAATTTCGAAGGACTACAAATATCAATCTTTGGTGTAGGGACGATGGTACCACCCTAGTCAAATGAATATAGGGTCGTCCCAACAGCATACTGTAAGAAGGCGTTATATCTATCACATAAAAGTGAATAAGGAAATTAACGACTCCTACCAACAAGGGAATCTCTATTTCGCTGGTCACGCTTCTTTTGGTGCCATCAAAAGCTCGAACCACTAAAGGGCTTGATACCATGTACTAGGTATCCACGGGCAGCTTAGATAATGTTGACAAAGGTAGGATGTTGATCGATGACACATTGTCACTCAGGACCTTAGCCACGGAATAGGCTTTACTCTTTACTGAGATGTGTAGTGCCTTGGTACTTCCTTTTCCATCCGAGGGTATTTCATCATCATTGAAAGATATGTAATTTGGGGCCAAATTGCTCCCTTCTAAGTAAATGACATTATCTACTGACACGTTGTGAGTGACATAAGCTTGTTTTAGAACTTGTACAAGAGCTCCCCTGTGTGGCTCCGAGTTCAAAAGGAGTGACAGTAGAGAAATTCTTGCTAGTGTTTTGTTAAACTACTTGACTGTACTATGCTTTATCAAACGCAAAAATTTGTTAACTTCATTATTCTCGACTTCTCCCTTTCAGTCCTCCCTCATTTTTTTACCGGCTTCCTTATTGCCAATTTCTGGTTGATTTTCTAAAATCACATCCTTACCACGAGGTTCTTTCCCCACTATGTTTGGCTTGTAACAACGCCCATTTCGAGTTATGCCACTAAGTCCTGAGATGTTGGAGGCGTTAGATCTAACCACCTCGTAATCATATCTCCAAAAAACTCATTGGTCATCTCCATACTTAAAAAGGTCGGGAACCTTGATGACCAACACATTATCTTGTACGGCCTTTGAGGTAGACTCTTTTTCAATAAGGGTTTTCTTTCTATATACGATGGTGACAAGTTTCTCATCTAACGTGTTTATCTCATTGGTCTTAACACCCTCCCATATCTCTAGCTAGAAAGAATCCAAGAGACACTATATATGTTCCCTAAACCTTAGGCAAACTTGGATTGAGTGCCTTCGAGCTCATTAGTGGAATTTGCAGATTTGATCCGTATCAATTCCCATTACAAAACTGGGTGGCTCGGTGTGAATTAGATTTGACTTCTTCAATATGTCGAAGAGGCGTTTGAGCGGGGTTGTGATTTCTTCCATTTTTCTCCTTTGAAAGCTCTTTTCATCAGTTATAGCATTAACTGTTCGATTGTGGTTTGTTAACAGATTTATGTTAACATCCAGTGTATTCTCTCACTAGAAATTTATCTTTCCTACCCTTATAAGATCTTGCAGCTTGTATTTTAGCGCTAAGCAGTTCTCGATGGTATAACCTGGATTGCTAGAGTGATACTCACATCGAGCATTGGCATCATACCACTTTGGAAATAGCGGTTGCATTGGTTCCTTGTTTGTAGGTAAAATGAGATGTTTTCTCCACTAGAATCGAAAAAAAGTCCTGCGTAGGAGATGGGAATTGGATTAAACACAGGCCTCTCTTGTGGTGGCCTTACTGGAGCTTGGGTCTGTGGGGACTGGTTTGGCATAGTTAACATGGGGGGATTTGTAACAGTTACAGGTGGATGATACATAAACGGTGAAGTATTGGTAGCATTTACAGCTGAGTATTGGGGGTGTGGAGGTATTGGGCTCGGGTATGGAAAGTGAGAGTATGGGTATTCGCCTGATGCGATTGGTTGTATTTCTACTTCCTTTTTCTTCCCAGCGATAACTCTCTTCACGCTCAAAGGATAATCTATTTTGGTCGAATTTGATGTACGCTCTATTATTTCTCTGGATAATACCATATCTGCGAAGGTCTTAGAGGCATTTCCTACCATCTTGTAATAGTATATGTCTTTTAGCATACCAACGAACAGAACAGTGGTCTCATTTTCCATGAGCAGGGGCTGTACTTGCGATGCTAGGTCCTTCCACCATTGTGTGTATTCCTTAAAACTCTCATTTGACTTTTATCCATGTTCTGTAGAGTTAGGCGGTCCGAGGCAATGTCTACAATATGCTTGCATTGAGTAGTAAATGCCCATGTGAGCTCTCTCCAAGTTCGAATCTGGCTCTTGTCCAACTTTACATACCAGCAAGCTGTAAATCAAGTCAGACTATCTTGAAATATGTGCATTAGCAGTTTCTCATCTTTGAAGTAAGCAGCCATTTTCCTATAGTACATGGCGATGTGAATAATTGGGCAACAGCTACTATTAAATTTTTCAAAGTCAGGAACTTTGAATTTTGGTGTGACGACCACATCAGGTACCAGACACAAGCCTTCTGCTTCTATAGATCTGAAGGTGTCTAATCCTTTGATGGCTTTCAAACGTTCCTCAATTAGGCTATATTTATGAGCTTCTTCATCCATAATAGACTTTCCCTTGTCCACTTCTCTCGGCTCCTTACTTGCAGGCAACTCTTTTATTCTTTGGATATGAATGGTCACACCTAGTGCTTGAAGCGGTAAATCTTCGTGATATACCCCTGTATCACCGTAAAAAGGGATTGGATTGTCCAAATGCCACTTCCTTCTCTTATCTTGGCCTTGCCTTTGACCATTGTAGTCATCATTTCCATCATCCTTTCCATCTGTTCCTTCAGTTTGGCCATGTGTGCTAATTCTTTTCAGTCATCTTTTTGGCTTTTAAGCGGGTGTTATACCTGTGAGCTATCCTTGATCCTTTTTCAAATGACATTTATTTCCAAAGTTAGAAAATTATTTGGATTTGTCATAAAAAATGTTCTTTTATTTTTTTTTAAATAATTTTTCTGAATAAACATATGAACGAATGAATGAACAAATAGATGAATGAATGAATGAAATTGGGGCACATTGTCATAAATATACTCAAATATAAACATTTTCTTTCATAGAAGGTTGAGAAAATATTTAGATTACAAAGTTTTTTTCATTTTTCATTCATATTTAAATAAAATCTTAATAGATCCTATTGCCATATGGAAAATCTCTACTCATTGTTCTTCTTCTTCCTCCTCATGAGCTTGATGAACTTTTGGTAATGTGCTTAAGCCACCTTCAAAAGTTTCATTGCAGGCTCGTCCTTAGTCGGAAAAGGGGTAGATTCTTTTTTGAGTTCTTCAATTTGTTGACATATGTCTTTGGCATGCTAAGCAAAAACCTGACCCTCCCTTTGCATTGTTGCAAACACCTATTGTCGGCTTACTGCCATTTGTTTCGCTACGACAAAACACTCCGCAAGCTCTATATATTCTTCCGTGACCTCTTTGTTTTGCTCTTCTTTTGTCTTTAATTCTTTAGTCAGACGATAGATTTCCTCCTTCGTCACCTCAATTTCAGCAGTTTTCTCATTAGACACCCTCCTCCAAGTTCACTCTTGTTCTTGCGCTTTCTAGAGTTCATTAGCCTGTAAACTTGGACCCGCCTCCAACCTCTGAATCTGAACGAACAAGTCAGATCTTTCTCATTGATGTCGTTCTAACTGTATTCTTAGTTCTTCCTCTCTTACCCTCATGTCTAAATAGTGTTGCTACTGTTGTCTTATGATTTCTTTGTAACGCCCCAAAATTGGGCCTAGGAGAATTGGGCCTATGGGCCTTTAGCGTAGGAGCTTTTTTAAAATTTTTTGGAATTTGAGAACGACATTATTTCAAGTTGGACATGTTAGGAAGGTGATTTTGGAAGGTTACAGGGTTTCTATGAAGTCCCGGGTTCAAGTTAGGCCATGGGAAAAATTCTGGTTTTGGGCACTTTAGTGGGGAGAGCTACTGGAAGTAGGACTTAAGTATAATTGGGTGCGTTGAGGAGACACAATTGGAGTATATGGTGTGGTGGCTGTGGTGTCATTGGTAGAGCAAGGGGGGAAGGAGTTCGATTCCCTTGGCAAGCTTTTAAAGGTATTTATTTTATGTCTTGGAAGAGGAGGTAGCTGAGTTTGGGTCAAATTCTGCTAAGGGAGTTGGAGACATGGTTAATTGGTTCAAATCGATGATGGAGAGCAAAGTTAGGAGGAAAAGGAGGAGAAAATCGTGAAGATAGAGAAGAAGGGAGGTGTTAGCCGAATGTGGGAGTGTGGGGGGTTGAGAATTTCGGCTAGAGGTTGGCTTTGGGAAACAAATTCGGCATTTTGGTGTGGAGCATAAGCTGAAACTTTGGTGTGCCATTGGGTTGTTTTCTTTTGTTTTCCTTGTGCATTTTGGGTCTTTTTCTCCTACAGTCTTCTTTGCCGAATTGTCAGCTTATCTCTCTCTCCCTCTTTTTCCCATTTTGTATTCATGCATTTTTCTTTGCTTGTTACCTAAACACTGGTGAGCCGAAATTCTTCCTTTCATCTTTCTTAATCTAGTCCTTTCTACTTTCCTCTCACCTTTTCTCTCTTGTGTTTCACCATAGCCGAAACCTCTATGCTTCTAGTCTTGGTTTGGCTTATTTCTTGTCTTTCTCATCATTAGATTTTTCATTTCGGTCTAACCCCATAGCGAACTTGAACCTTTTGCTTTGGTTGCTAAGTGCCGAATTGTTCCATAGTGATCCTCAGTTTCTTCGTTTGGTTGCTAAATCTCTTCTCCAATTTGACTTATCTCTAATATAAGGTAATGGTTGTTTCTTTCTCTACTTTTCTTTCTTTTCTCTCTTGATTCTCTTCAAAAGCCGAAACTCTCTTCTAACTTTTGTGGTTAGTTCGAATCCATTCTTCCTTAATACTTCATCTGCCGTTCCCTATTTGGTCAAGCCAAATTAATCTTTTCTCTTCCTTTCCAGTCGATTATCGTTTCTGAGGGTTGTGAGTGTTCAACTCCTGATTGCTCAAGAATTTGTTCTTGCCGAATCTGAGGGTATGTAGTGCTATTGGTATTGTGAGTTTCTGTTTATTACTGAATGTGGGTGGTTGATAACCCCTTTATGTTTTAATACATCAATGGTGATAGGAACCCGTGGGTGTTAGTCAAGGGGTAGGGCTGAGCGGTTTGGTGCATCGAAGGAGGTTTTCTTTGTGGTAAGTGATGGTAATGATTATTCGAACTCAAGGCTTGGTTATGTTTTATCAGCGATGAGACTAATAGTTAGGGATAAATTGATTTGTAGGTGTGTAATCTCGGGAGTTTCAATCTACGCTTGTAACAGGTGTGTAATTTCACACCCCTCTGGATGAATGCTTGCAATGTTCTGTGACCCGGTCGAAAGCCAAAAAGCCAGAAAACCGGCAACTGTGACTGCTCGAGCGTGCGAACACTCGTAGTGGTAACCGAAAAACGAACAATGGCGGTAAGCCGTAGAGGGTGTCGCGACCACTCTCGCGAAATCGTGGCTGTAACGGGCCAAATCGAGCCAAAATGGGCCAAATGGGCCCAATGGGCTATCTGGCCCACATAAGCGAAATTGATGGAAAACTGTCAAAGGGTGAGTGTGGTTGCGAAATCTAAAAATCTAGGACCGAAACCATGCAAAATAGGCCACATGAGTGTGTAGGCCCGTTTGGGCCTGAAATGGATTTAAGGCCCAATAGTTTCGTAGAGACCCAAAAAAGGTCCTATGTCGCTTGTGGCGACAGTAGGCATTTGGAAAGGCCGTTAAGTGATAAAATTACCGAAATACCCTTGGGTAAATTACTAAAATACCCTTAATGGGTAAATTATTGAAATACCCTCGGTGGGTAAAATTATTGTTATACCTTTAAGGGCTGATTAGTATGATTGTGTGTATTCTGTTTAACTGGTTATGAGAGTAATTTATTCCATACATCATTTTGATATGTGCTTTGCATACATGACATTCTGCATGGGATTGGGATATTGATGATCAGAGGAAGTTATTCTAGTGGCTCTGCCGCATTCTATTTAGTGGTTATGCCACGTATATTCTGTTATTCTGGTGGCTCCGCCACAATTCTGTGATTACCAGCTTGTCTGCCATATGGGTGTGTAGGACTGGGTGGGTTGACTTGGTCCCCACAGGTGTGTAGGGTTGGTATGGGGGTGTGTAGCGGATGGATTATTTGGTTAGGCTGCATACTCTATTTTCATTAAGATGTTTATAGGGCCAAGGCCCAGATTGTTACCAAATAAGGCTTCGGCCCAGTCTGCTTCCGTATGGGCTCGGGCCCAGTTAATGACCAATTAGGGGATTACACACTGAGTTCTCGTAACTCACCCCTCTGCTTTAACCTTACAGGTGATCCCCAGCGTTAGAGGATTTAAAGCTCCGGAGGACGTAGTGGTGGCCATATATCAGAGTATTTCTCACAAATTTTAATAAATTTCAGTTTAGCTTTATTTTAAGATTATTTATTTTGGGTTTATATTTTGTATTAAGGCCTTTGGAATTTTATTTTTCTTTTAAACTTTCATTTCAAATATGCTTAAACTATAAACGATTAAATTCTGGGTTTTCCTAAAACGTTAATAGCTATTTTTAAAATATCACGTTTTCTGCAATGTACTGAATCTGACTTCTGCTATAAACAGAGTTTTCACAAATAATAATGTTTTTACAAGAAACCCATAAAAGCCAATCTGAATTTCTCAAACAACAAACCTCGGAGTCTCAAAAAGAATACGAAGTTTTTAACTATCGTGCAGTTTTAAAAAAAAAAACCCTCTATGTGACATGCCAGATCCGGTCATAACGTCTAGGTCGGGTTTGTGGTGTTACATTCTTCCTCCTTTTACTTTACATATGCCTGATGCTGCTCTTGTTGCCGTTTGGCCTCTTCATCTCTCCCCCCCAGACGCATCTATAAATCCTATATCTTTTTCGTTAGCTCAGCTACAGCATCTGGGACCTTCCTCTTTCCCTTGAATTACGCTGACACAGATATTTTGCTTTTTGTTTAGGTGCCACTGGATATACATTTCTGATCAGGAATGGTTGAAAAAGGTTATTAATTGCAAGCTCAAGGTTTGACCTCGCTTAATTCCTACCTCTTCCAATTTGTTCCAAAATCCTGGGTCCTGAACTGAAACTTCCACCCTGTTTAAACCAGCTGTAGCATGTACATATTGATCATACCCGTATTGGCTTAGAACCATCAACGAGGAATAACTGATGGCTCTCTATTTGCCAATTAAAGGAACCCACAAATGACCACTGTACCCGATGAGTACCGTGCTCCGAATAATCTATGGAGCCTCCATTCTATTTCTTGATATGTCAATGTACTAAGGTACTGAACCCACTCTTCAATCGATTGATTTGGAGGCTACTCACATTCCAGAAATTTCTCTATAGGCCTGGTTGAAGGAACAAACACCTGACGAAAGTGCTTATAGAGAAACCTAAAATGGCTTTTCATCCATATGAACAAAAATTGTGCGCATCCTAAGAAACACCCGTCTCCTTTCCTTTTGATAAAATTGAGTGAAATGATGGTTTCAGCTAAGACTGCTGGAGCAGGATTCACCCCTTTTTCAATCTGGAATAGAAAATCAGCTAGCTCCACACTCACATATCCTAGAGCTTTTGGGAACACAATCAACCAGTATACGACAAACGCGAATAGTGACAAATTTCTACCATTGCTGGCCTTTCCCATAGCATCCTTAATGTTAGAACAGGAAATGCAGGGACTATTTTTATCTTTTAATCTTGATTTCATCGTATCTACAGGTAATCCTGTAACACCCCAAACTCGACCTAGACGTTATGGCCAAATTTGTCATATCACATCAAAAGGTTGTATAAAACCACATGATCATTAAAAACCTTTCCTCAATTCAGAAACTTTTTATCAATGAAAAACCCCGAGTTTCGTTCCTTATCACATAAGATTTGCTTAGAGTTGTTTCACTTGTGAACATAATATTATTTTCAAAATGTTGTTTGTTGCAGAAGACTGACTTTTAAAGTTGCAGAAATGTGATATTTGAAAACAGCAGTTATTAGTTTAAAAACCCGTGTTTGAATGTTTGACAGTTCATAACTAAAAGAATTACCAAATGAAAGTTAAAAGAAAATTCCAATGGTCGTATTACATAAATTATTAACCCAAAAATAATATAAAAATAAATTAAACTCAAAAGTTGCTAAGTTCCATTTATTAACAAATCCGGCGTATGGCCACATCTGAGTCCTCCGCAGCTCCAAATCCTCTAACGCTAGGGATTACTTGCACAGTTAAAAAGAAAAGGGGTAAGTTACAAGAACTCAGTGTGTAATCCCCTATAACGGTCATAATCTGGGCCCGAGCCCATACGGTGTCGGTCTGGGCCTAAGCCCTATTCGGTAACAAGCTGGGCCTTAGCCCCAAATCAAATCAATGCAATGGATATGTACCCAACCCAATCAAACCAAACTCTCCACCCGTACCAACCAAATTCAACTCGAGTAATTACGTAGTTGATGGATGTGCTTTTCGATTGGTGATACATGTTATTATAATTAGTTGATGTCTTTGCTTTATGATTTGAGTTTGGCTATTTGAATGGCTTAATATTGATTTATAACTTGATGTATAATTTGTTTTCGTATATTGGCTCGAAATTGGTAAATGATAGCATTCATATTCAGCTAATAATGGATATAGTAAATACATATACATATAACATGAATGATTATGGTTTGGTACATCAAGGTTAAGTTGGTTAGTTTAATGTTTGATTTTTGTTAAAAGTATAAAGTGTTAATGGCTTAATGGATGGTTTAATATATGATGTCTAGACATGATATGTGTGTGTGTGTGTGTGTGTGTGTGTGTGTGAATTAGGTAGATTTTTGACTTATTATTGGTGTTCAAAAATGGTCCAAATTGTTTTAGTAAAATGCGCATAATTTGTTTATGTACAAGAACTATATTTGATCAATTGGTGATGTTTAATAATGGTACATTTGATAATTGAATAATGGAATAAATGTATGTATTTAGATGTTTTGACTTATGCATTGGTATTTGATTTGTAGGGGTATATATATATATACTTGTATATATTTTAAGTATTCGAATGTTATGTTTGTGATGGTAATTAAGTTCGAAAATTTGAATAGTAAATAAAAATTAAAATGGTTGAGTTTTTTAATATAGTTTGTATGTGATATATGATTAGTAAATAAAAATTAATTGTGGTTGGCTATATGCTTTTATATGCGAAATTTGTATTTATAAATTGTGGTACTTGTGTTTTGAAGAATTTATAACTTTATGCTTGATACGTAGTAAATGATTGTTCTTGTAACACCCCTTACCCGTATTCAAAGTCGAAACTGGGATTAAGGCATTACCGAACTTATCTCACTTAAACGTCTCAAATAGGGCTATAAAATTTCATTTAAACCCATCACTTGCTAATTCTCGGCCTACGAGGCCTTATGCATACCTCCGAGAGATTTTAGAATCTATCCTGGGAACTTTTACGATCTTGGAAAACTTTTCTTCAAAACAGGGGCCACACGCCCGTGTTGCTCTAGGGACACGCCCATGTGCCCCTAAGACATGCCCGTGTCTTCCACCCATGGTTGATCCCGACCAATTTCACACGGCTGGACACACGCCTGTAACACCCCAGACCCGGCCCATGCGGTATGACCGGATCTAGCACGTCACATGAAGAAAGTGTGTAAAGAGTTTGTGATTCTTACTAAAGTTGACGTTGTTTGGTTATAGTTAAGAAACAAGTTTGGTTATAAATTTGATAAAAATACTACTAATCTCGAGAGGTTCATTGGTGAATCGAAAATTGAACTAGTGAACTTTAAAATCGTGACTTTTGAAAATGACGTTTGATAATTCGAAGGAAAATCCAAATCAAATTATTTGTACACATTTATTATAAAAATCATTTGTTAATCAATTGTGGAAAATTGCTATTTAAGATCTCAGAAATTTCCCGTTTAAAGCAATTCTTGAAAGATAATAAGTACGTCAAAACATAAGGCAAATTTAAAAGTCCTAGAGGCCTTATTACAACTTTAAACCCAAAATAGTAAAAGTAACGGAAAAAAACGGAAATGAAATTTACTAAGGTTCGAAAACATCATTCCTAAAGTATGGCCTCCACCGAGTCATCCATGGCCCCAAGTCCTCATTATTGAGCATTACCTTTAAGGATTAAGAAAAAGGGAAGGGGTGAGTTGCAAGAACTCAATGTATAATCCCCTTACCGTCATCCACTGGGCCTGAACCCACATAGCAACATCTTAGGCCTAAGCCCATTTACATAATAGTATTTAATTGAAAAGAATGAAACCCAACCCATCCATCCATCACACCCCTGACCAGCCAATCACACCTGTGGGGATCAAGTCAACCCACCCCGCCGCTCACACCAATTTGCAGTCGAGCTGCTATCGTATAGTATTTTTGTGGTCAAGCCACCGAAATCATAATTAAGCACAATAATAAACGAATTGTGGTTATGCCACTAGGCTACACATCTCTCCATTCAATTTTTTCCCAACCCATGCAGTATGTTAAGATGCAACATACATAGTAAATTATCCAAATATAAAACAACCATTAATCTAGTGAAATGTTTCGGTGAATCGGCCCACTAAAGCACTTTGGCAATTCGGCCCACTATGGGCAGTTTAATAAATTGGCCCATTAAAGGCATTTTGGTAAAATGAAACTTTAAGGGCGTTTAAGCAATTCGGCCAGTTAAGGCATTTCGATAAATTGGCCCATTGAGGGCATTTTAGTAATCCGATCTATAAGGGTATTTTTGTAATTTAACAAATTTATACCGATTTTGACATATTTTAGAATTAATGTTGTTTAAGCAAGTTACTCGATTCATGCCATATTACGGTTATTAGATTCGTAAGCAACAACGATCTATTTATTCATCATGATGGTGAATTACGAATCTACAGGATTTCAGTGTGAGATTACACACCTGATTACGGTAAGAACTAACCCTTCTTGATCGTCGGCACATATCTCACCATAACACTCGATTAACTAACAAAAGAGGGTGTCTTAATCCAAATCTAAATCAAACAATCTAAGAAAATGCTTACCCTTAGTATCGTGAACAACCACGATTTGCCTACTCTCACCAGAGATGGTCCACAACCTGGTGGAAAATCCCGAATTGCCGATACTGCCCTACGCTTGAACTTGGGAGTAGAGATTGCAAGTCCACTCCATTTTCATCCTCCTATCGATTTTCCTTTAGTATCGCTACCACTTGCCTCCATTGGAAGAGTCTCGGTCGGAATAATAATAGGATGAGAGAAAGTGGTTATCTAATAAGAGGGTTTCGGCTTACCACTACTTCCGAAGGACCAAAAAGCAGAGAAGAACGAGTCATTTAGTCCCTAGAATAAACGATTAGACATAAATATCGATCCGATTTAGCGGAATAACCGAGCAATGAGAGATATCGAAATAAACCATGAAGAAACTCCTTATCTTAACGATGATGAACCCGATTCCAACCGATTTGACTTATGGCTAAAGATGAGTCGGCAAGGATGAGAGATTCGATCAACCCCACTAAAACACTACAAAGAGGAGATGATCAGGATTTGAGGGAGTAGAAGGGAATGATGTTTCGGTTTAGAAATAAAGTGAAACAACCGAATGATGAGGGTCATTCATTCGGCTATGGAGAAAAGAAGATGAGAGGAAGAGAATGAAACCACTTACCCGATTCGGTCAAGGAAAAAGGTGTCCAACACGCAAAATGGAGAAGAGTTAAAGTGTTAAAAGGTTCGGCTATTTGGGGAGAAATGAACAAAGAAGACTTGGCCTCCAAATATTGTTGACTAAAGAGAAAGAGAGAAAAGTAGAAGAAACGGTTGAGAAAAGAGAAGAAGAGATGGAAAAGAAGTGTTAGAGAGTTTCGGGTAACACCAAAGAAAAGATGAACAAAATAGCTTGAGTATTTCGGCAACACAAGGGAAAAAGGTTGGAAAAGAAAGCACAAAATGTTCAAAAGGAGGAAAAACTTTGCATGCACAAAACTTGTAGAAAGATCTTTAGAAATTTGGCTCCTAATTTCCCCTTACAAAAACCGTATACCCCTTACCAAAAAGATCATGGTTGACCAAATTTCTTTCCCCATGCAACTCCTAAAATTCAGCCAACATATCCCCCCTTATCTCTTTCCTTTATTTCTTTCCTTATTTTCTCTTTGATCTCCTCCTTACTCTTCTCCTTAGTCTTCTTTCCATCATTTGAATGAGTCTTCCTTCCTTTTATAGAGTCTTGGCTGACACTTACCATCTTCCACCTGATTAGCACCAAAATTAAATCCCAAAAGTTGCAATAGGTGGGATTCAAACTCCACCCCTTAAGCCCCTTCATGTGACGCCTCACCACCTTGCTACTAGCTCCTCATGTGCTGGCAAAATACACACTTATTTCCTTAAGTCTTGATGCCACTTACCTTCTCCCCCCTTAAGTGCTTAAACACAAAAATTCTACTAAGGCCCAACTCAACCCCAAGTCTTCTTAGGGCCCCTAAACATACACAACTAACACTTTTAACTAGACTAACGCATGGTATAATGCAAAACATAAAATCTTGAATTTCAAGATATTACAATTCTACCCTTCTTAAAGAAATTTCGGCCTCGAAATTTACCTGATTAATAGAGATGAGGGTATTGTTGCCGGATCGTGTCCTCTGGCTCCCATGTAGCTTCCTCTGACCCGTGATTACGCCATAATACTTTGACTAGCGAAATCGACTTCCTTCTCAGTACCTTAATATCCCAATATAAAATCTGCACTGGCTCTTCTTCAAAAGACAAGTCAGGTCTTATCTCAACTTCTTCCACTGGTACAACATGAGACAGATCCGAACGATAATACCTTAACATTGAGACTTGAAATACACTATGTATCTGACTTAACTCCGGAGGTAACTCAAGCTGATAAGCCACTGGCCCAACACGCTTCAGTACATGGTAAGGTCCGATAAATCTAGTGCTCAACTTCGCCTTCCGTCCAAATCTTAAGATCTTCTTCCAAGGTGAGACCTTCAAAAAGACCTGATCTGCCACTGAAAACTCTATATCCTTACGCTTCAGATCCGCGTATGATTTCTGTCTGTGCGAAGCTCCTTTTAACCAAGCCCGAATTACCTTAACATTTTCCTCTGTATCGGAGATCAACTCTGGACCCAATAACTGTCGCTCCACCAGCTCAGTCCAGCAAGTAGGAGTACAACACCTACGACCATACAACGCCTTGTAAGGTGCCATCTGGATGCTGGATTGATAGCTGTTATTGTATGCAAACTCTGCCAATGGTAGAAAATCTTCCCAACTGCCCCTGAAATCGATTACACAGCCCCTTAAATGTCTTATAGAATCTGGATTACTCTCTCCTACTAACCATTAGTCTATGGATGAAACGCCATGCTGAAATTTATCCTTGTACCCAAAGCCTCATGTAGAGCCTTCCAGAACCGTGATGTAAACCTAGGATCCCTGTCTGATATGATAGACGTCGGTACCCCATGCAATCTCACAATCTCTGTTACATACAACTTGGCCAACTTCTGCAACGAATAATCCGTACGAACAGGTAGAAAATGAGCAGACTTCTTTGACCGATCCACTATAACCCACACTGAATCTTTCTTAGTAGGCGTTAAGGGTAACCCACTAACAAGATTAATCGTTATCCTTTCCCATTTCCATAGTGGGATTTTCACCGATTGTAGCAACCCTGAAGGTAGTTGATGTTTCGCCTTCACCTACTGACATGTCAAGCACTTGCTCACGAAGTCGGTAACCTCCCGTTTCAACCCTAGCCACCAGTACTGCTCACGGAGGTCTAGGTACATTTTGTTTCCCCTGGGGTGCATAGTGTATGGGCAACTATGTGCCTCATACAGAATCATTTGTCTCAATTCAAAATCCCTGGGCATACAAAATCTTCCGCGGAATCATAATACTACATCCCTATTTAATCCAAAATCCTGTATCTCACCACTTTCCACTTGCTGAAGTCGAGAACCCAACCTTTCGTCTAACAACTGTATTTCCTTAATCTGACTTAGCCATGCAGGCTTCACTTGAAGTTCAGCTAACAAGCTACCATCTTCATAGAGGCTGAGATGAGCAAACATCGCTCTCAAATCCGATATCACCTTACGACTCAACGCATCTGCCACTACATTAGCTTTGCCTGGGTGATACTCGATTGAGCAGTCATAATCTTTCAGCAATTCTATCCACCTCTGCTGTCTTAAGTTCAACTCCTTATGGGTAAGGAGGTATTTCAGACTCTTATGGCCCATGTAGATAATCAACTTCTCCCTGTACAGATAGTGTCTCCATATCTTCAGAGCAAACACCACTGCAGCTAACTCCAAATCATGAGTGGGATAGTTCTCCTCATGTGGCCTTAATTGACGAGATGCATAAGCCACTACTTTCCCCTCTTGTATCAACACACATCTCAAGCCCGTGTGTGACATATCACAATAAACAATAAACTCCTTACCAGCCTTAGGCTGAATCAATACTGGCGCTTCTGTTAGAATCTTCTGCAATTTGTCAAAGCTCTCTTGCTGCTTATCTGACCACACAGATGATACTCCCTTATGCAACAGCTTAGTTAGGGGTGCAGCAATCAATGAAAACCCCTCAACGAATTGCCTGTAATACCCAACCAAACCTGGAAAACTTTGAATTTCTGCCACTAACTTCGGTGGCTTCCAGTCCAATACAGTCTCGATTTTCCGAGGATCAACTCTAATTCCCTTGGCAGACACAACATGCCCCAAAAAGTTCACTTCCCTCAGCCAAAACTCACACTTACTGAATTTGGCATACAGTTGCTTCTCCCTTAATATCTGCAATACAACCCGAAGATGTGAATCATGCTCCTCTTCTATCTTTGAGTACACCAAGATGTCATCTATGAATACCACCACAAACCGGTCTAGATAGGGTTGGAAGACTCGGTTCATCATGTCCATAAATGCAGCTGGTGCATTAGTCAACCCAAATGGCATCACCAAGAACTCGTAATGCCCATAACGGGTTCAGAACGCAGTCTTGTGAATATCCGCCTCATTGACTTTTAACTGGTGATACCCCGATCTCAAGTCTATCTTTGAGAAGACCAAAGCTCCTCGCAGCTAATCGAACAGATCATCGATCCTCGGTAACGGGTACTTGTTCTTGATCGTCAACTTATTCAATTGTCTATAATCAATGCACATACGCATCGACCCATCCTTTTTCTTAACGAACAAAACCGGCGCTCCCCACGGTGACACACTTGCTCGAGTAAACCCACAATCCAATAACTCCTGGATCTGAGCTTTAAGTTCCCCTAACTCCTTCGGCGCCATTCTGTAAGGGGCAATGGACACCGGGGCCGTTCTTGGCAACAACTCAATACCAAATTCCACCTCCTGATCTGGAGGCAATCCTGGAAGCTCCTCGAGAAATACGTCTGAAAACTCTTTCACCGTTCTAACATTCTCTACCGCCAACTCTTTGGCATCCAAAGCACTAATAAAGGCTAAGAACGCTTCACACCCCTTTCGTATCAACCTTTCCGACTTTAAAGCAGATAACACATTAGATAGATAATCTCTTCTTTCACCTATCATCTTCACTTCCTTGTCCTCTGAAGTTCTTAGTACCATCTGCTTTGCAGCACAGTCCAAGTTCGCACGGTGCTAACCAGCCAGTCCATGCCCAATATAAGGTCGAACTCACCGAACGGCAGTTCCATCAAATCCGCCAGAAATATTACCCCCCTGAACTTCTAAGGGTACATCCCTAAACAACTTATTTACTACCACCGACTGTTCTAAAGGGCTAATCACAGTTGTTTCTCTAGCAAAAATCTCAAATCTAATATTCAAAGTTCCAGACACGGCACGTGCAACATACGAATGGGTGGATCCAATGTCTATCAAAACGGTAACAGGTACATCAGATATGAAAAATGTGCCGGTTATGAAGCCAGGTGCATCGCCATCCTCTCGACGTCTGACCGCATAGACCAACCCTGGCTGTCTCGCCTCTGTGTTACCCCTGTTACCGATACCTCTACCTGGTGCACCCTGACCTCGTCCTACGCCATTACCACCTCGACTTGGTCCACGGCCTTTCGGTGACTGCTGAGCGCCCCCTGTTGGCTGCGCAAATCTGTTACGAACTACCTGAGTCTGAACAGGCTCTCGAAGGCAATCCCTAAACCGATGGTCCTTGGATCCACATCTGAAACAACCACCAGTTCTCTTCCAGCATTCACCCGAGTGAAGTTTCACACAATCCATGCAAGGCTGTAATTGATTGGTAGTAGCTGAAGCACCCACTCGAACTGGTCCCTCACTCCTAGGCCTTTTCTGAAATCCTCTGGCAGGACCTGAATACCCAGAGTCTCTCTTGTTCCTGCCCCTATCCTTGTCTCGATTTTTCCGTTCTGAGTGTTTAACTTCCTTAGCTATTTTAGCTTTTTCCATCAGTGTAGCAAAATTCCTCTCCTTCTGTGGGGCTATCAGTACCCGTAACTCATCACGTAACCCATCCTCAAAACGCACACAGCGTTTATAATCAGTCGGCACCATACCCCGGGCATACCGACTCGGGCACGCAGAACTCTCGCCTCGTATCTTCGCCACGCATCTACTTCCTTGAACCAGATTCAAGAATTCCTTTCTTCGGGCATCCACATAGCTAGCCCTGACATATTTTCCCTGGAATGCTGTCTTAAAGAATTCCCCGGTAATACGATCAGCCTAAGTGCCTTCCCGAACAATGAGCCACCACTGATACGCCTTGTCTCTCAGCAATGACACAACCTCTTTCAGTTTTTGCTCAATTGTACATTCCAGATTGCCCATAATCCGTTCCATCGCCTCAAGCCAGTACTTCGCTACACTTAGGGCTACACCCGAAATACCCCTAAAAACTTCGGCCCCATTCGATCTAAGTCACTCGGATATTAACCCACGAGCTGCCGACCCAGTTCTTGCCCCAACAACCCTTTCCAATACCCGTAACATCGCTTGGGACAGAGCGTCGTCCCCTTCTACTCGATCATGTGACCTAGCTTCAGTCATCGGTAACGCAGGTGCATCCATTTCTGGCATATGTCCAGGTGCCTCAGATACAATTCTAGCACCTCGGCCTTTACCACGGCCACGTCTACTGCATCCACGTCCTCTAGCGCTCATATTTACTAAGTCGATTTAATATGATTACAAGTCTTATGAATCAGTATGCTTATTCAGTGTTTATTAAACAATGTTTTATAGAGCATAGGAAGTAAAGTTGTTATCGCAAAATGTATCCTAAAGTCTCAATCTCCATAGTTTCAGTTCCTAAAGCTAAAAGTTCTAGAGTATTTCTATTTTGTGAAGTTTTCTTACTACAGTCGTACCACAATAATCATAAAATGAAAACAAAGACTTACTGACTTGATGCCGGATACTCGTGGTGCCATACTTCCTCTAAAACATGCAATTATAAATTAAATTTCAAACAGCTTTGGAAAACGCTTTTGAACCTAAACTACAGTCGAGTTTTGTAACCTGGCTCTGATACCATAAAATGTAACACCCTAGACCCGGCCCATGCGGTATGACCGGATCTAGCATGTCACATGAAGAAAGTGTGTAAAGAGTTTGTGGTTCTTACTAAAGTTAACGTTGTTTGGTTATAGTTAAGAAATAAGTTTGGTTATAAATATTTGATAAAAATACTACTAAACTCGAGAGGTTCATTGATGAATCGAAAATTGAACTAGTGAACTTTAAAACCGTGACTTTTAAAAATGACGTTTGATAATTCGAAGGAAAATCCAAATCAAATTATTTGTACATATTTATTATAAAAATCGTTTTGCTAATCAATTTTGGAAAACCGTTGTTTAAGATCTCAGAAATTTCCCATTTAAAGCAATTCTTGAAAGATAATAAGTACGTCAAAACATAAAGCAAATTTAAAAGTCCTAGAGGCCTTATTACAACTTTAAACCCAAAATAGTAAAAGTAACGAAATAAAGCGGAAAAGAAATTTACAAAGGTTCGAAAACATCATTCCTAAAGTATGGCCTCCACCGAGTCATCCATGGCCCCAAGTCCTCATTACTGAGCATTACCTGCAAGGATTAAGACAAAGGGAAGGGGTGAGTTGCAAGAACTCAATGTATAATCCCCTTACTGTCATCCACTGAGCCTAAACCCACATAGCAACATCTTGGGCCTAAGCCCATTTACATAACAGTATTTAATTGAAAAGAATGCAACCCAACCCATCCATCCATCACACCCCCAGCCAACCAATCACACCTGTGGGGATCAAGTCAACCCACCCTGCCTCTCACACCAATTTGCAGTCGAGCTGCTATCGTATAGTATTTTTGTGGTCAAGCCACCGAAATTATAATTAAGCACAATAATAAACGAATTATGGCTATGCCACTTGGCTACACTTCTCGCCATTCATTTTTTCCCACCCCATGCAGTATGTTAAGATGCAACATACATAGTAAATTATCCAAATGTAAAACAACCATTAATCTAGCAAAATATTTCGGTGAATCGGCCCACTAAAGCACTTTGGCAATTTTGCCCACTATGGGTAGTTTAATAAATTGGCCCATTGAGGGCATTTTGGTAAAACGACACTTTAAGGGTGTTTAAGCATTCGGCCTGTTAAGGCATTTCGATAAATCGGTCCATTGAGGGTATTTTAATAATTCGACCCATAAGGGCATTTTCGTAATTTAACAAATTTATACCGATTTTGACATATTTTAGAATTAATGTTGTTTAAGCAAGTTACTCGATTCATGCCATATTATGGTTATTAGATTCGTAAGCAATAACGATCTATTTATTCATCATGATGGTGAATTACGAATCTACAAGATTTCGGTGTGAGATTACACACCTGATTACGGTAAGAACTAACCCTTCTTGATCGTCGACACCTATGTCACCATAACACTCGATTAACTAACAAAAGAGGGTGTCTTAATCCAAATCTAAATCAAACAATCTAAGAAAATGCTTACCCTTAGTATCGTGAACAACCACGATTTGCCTACTCTCACCAGAAGATGGTCCACAACCTGGTGGAAATTCCCGAACTGCAGATACCGCCCTACGCTTGAACTTGGGAGTAGAGATTGCAAGTCCACTCCATTTTCATCCTCCTATCAATTTTCCTTTAGTATCGCTACCACTTGCCTCCATTGGAAGAGTCTCAGTCAAAATAATAATAGGATGAGAGAAAGTAGTTATCTAATAAGAGGGTTTTGGCTTACCACTACTTCCGAAGGACCAAAAAGCAGAGAAGAACGAGTTGTTTAGTCCCTAAAATAAATGATTAGACATAACTATCGATCTGATTTAGCGGAATAACCGAGCAATGAGAGATATCAAAATGAACCATGAAGAAACTCCTTACCTTAACGATGATGAACCCGATTCCAACTGATTTGACTTATGGCTAAAGATGAGTCGGCAAGGATGAGAGATTCGGTCAACCCCACTAAAACACTACAAAGAGGAGATGATCACGATATGAGGGAGTGAAAGGAATGATGTTTTGGTTTAGAAATAAAGTGAAACAACCGAATGATGAGGGTCATACATTCGACTATAGAGAAAAGAAGATGAGAGGAAGAGAATGAAACTAATTACCTGATTCGGTCAAGGAAAAAGGTGTCCAACACGCAAAATGGAGAAGAGTTAAATTGTTAAAAGGTTCGGCTATTTGGAGAGAAATGAACAAAGAAGACTTGGCCTCCAAATATTGTAGACTAAAGAGAAAGAGAGAAAAATAGAAGAAACGGTTGAGAAAAGAGAAGAAGAGATGGAAAGAAGTGTTAGAGAGTTCCGGCTAACACCAAAGAAAAGATGAACAAAATAGCTTGAAGATTTCGGCAACACAAGGGAAAAAGGTTGGAAAAGAAAGCATAAAATGTTCAAAAAGAGGAAAAACTTTGCATGCACAAAACTTGTAAAAAGACCTTTAGAAATTTGGCTCCTAATTTGCCCTTACAAAAACCGTATACCCCTTACCGAAAAGATCATGGTTGACCAAATTTCTTTCCCCATGCAACGCCTAAAATTCGGCCAACATATCCCCCCTTATCTCTTTCCTTTATTTCTTTCCTTATTTTCTCCTTGATCTCCTCCTTACTCTTCTCCTTAGTCTTCTTTCCATCATTTGAATGAGTCTTCCTTCCTTTTATAGAGTTTTGGCCGACACTTACCATCTTCCACCTGATTAGCACCAAAATTAAATCCCAAAAGTTGCAATAGGTGGGATTCAAACTCCACCCCTTAAGCCCCTTCATGTGACGCCTCACCACCTTGCTACTAGCTCCTCATATGATGGCAAAATACACACTTATTTCCTTAAGTCTTGACGCCACTTGCCTTCTCCCCTCTTAAGTGCTTAAACACAAAAATTCTACTAAGGCCCAACTCAACCCCAAGTCTTCTTAGGGCCCTAAACATACACAACTAACACTCTTAACTAGACTAATGCATAGTATAATGCAAAACATAAAATCTCGAATTTCAGGATGTTACAGCGCCCGTGTCCCTGGCCCGTGTCCTTCACATGGCCTTGACTCGCTCGTGTTTTAACCTGTGTGCCAAAACCTTGGCATTCTGACTATAACGTCATCATCTCACTATGGTCACACGGCCAAGGTACGCGCCCGTGTCCTTAGCCCGTGTGTCAAATTAAATTCCACAATTAATGTGCAGACTTCACATGGCCTGGGCACTCGCCTATGTCTTCGGCTATGTCTCCCACACAACTGAAACACACGACCGTGTCTCTGCCCTTGTGTTTACTATAAGGCATACTGACTTGTGATCCTAGCATGCAAGGGGACACACTGTCAATCCACACACCCATAGGGCTGACCGTGTGTCACATACGGCCTAGTCACACGCCTGTGTGTCTACCCGTGTGGACAATTAGATGGCTATCTACCAAGTCCTTTGCCACCCTAAGTTGCACACATACACACTCCAATTCAAATCATCACATACACAAAGACATACACTTCATGAAAATCATCTTCATTAAGCAATAGAACTTACCAATTCTCGGCCTAACTTAAGACCATTACAAAATGATTTTAATACCATACATAGCCAACATTTTGGCTAACAATTACAACCTAACAAAATTACCCAAGTCCTATACATGCCATATTCAAAATAAGTCTAAATTGTTATACCAAAGTGATGTCGATAGTATGATTTCCGGACTCCTACTTTTCGCGTTCCTCGAGTTATCTTGGCAATACTACAAAGAAAAAGGGCAATAAAAGGGGTAAGCATAAAGCTTAGTAAGTTTGCATGGAAATAAATAGCAACAATAAGCTCATAATATAATCCATCCATGGCATTAACTAACCATACGCAAGTCATAGGCTTCTTGCCATACTTACTTACAATTGCCCTTATTTAGCACATACCGTGCCACACATCGTAATCGTTTTTTCGTGACTTATTCACGAGTACCTATATTCACTCATTCACATGACTTTAGTACAATTCTCATTTCTAGTTCTAAACTCATCTACTTATCCCATTAATCACTAGGGATAGTCAAAGATGCATATTCATCGTCATTCATGTAGGTACGAAGCCAATGCCACATCCCTGAAGTGGTCTTACATGGAGTCACTTCTAAATGCCAATGCCATATCCCAGATATGGTCTTATATGGACTTTCACATCAAGTATCAATGCCATATCCCGGATATGGTCTTATACAATTTTCATATTCATTACCGAAGCCATATCCCGGATATGGTCTTATACGAGATCTCAACTCAGTGCTGAGGACATGTCCCGGACATGGTCTTATACGGGACCTTATCTATTTCATATCTCGATGATAACATTTTCATATTCAATATGGTCCACTAGGACTTCAACATCTCATTCCACATTAGCTACTCCATTTAGTAGAGCATCAAGCATCAATATAATGCCAAGCATTCTCAAACATGCTAACATAAATGTTAAATCTATCACATACAAACTTACCTCGATTTCAAAATGAGCTAACTCGTCGGTCTAGTCCGAGACTTTGTTCTTTCCCTGATCGAGGCGAATTCTCGGTTCTTCTTGCTCTATAATAGTAAATTAGCTCATTTTAATCACCACATTAAGAAAAGCATTTCAATAATCATGCTTAGGCAAAATTACTATTTTGCCCCTAGACTTTGGCAAAATGACCATTTTTCCCCTAGGCTCAGAAATAAATTCTAATCACATTTCTACCTTCAACAAGCCTAGGTGAACATTTAATATTCTTAAGGCTATCATCAAAACTCAACATTTCACTTACTTACTACAAATTTTATAACCTTTTCATCAAGGTTCTTTTTGGAGTTTTCATGACAACACTTTTCACAAAAGTTGTTCATCTAACGACCAAGACTCATTTTCTTCCATAAAAATGCAACAAATAACAATGAAATCTCTCATGGTAAAACTCTAAACTTTTCACCATATTGCACAATAGTCCCCTCATTTGAAAGCTTAAGTTCTAGGGGTCTCAAATGTACAACTATTTTCAAGAAAAGATCGCTAGAACACTTACTTGTAAAGAGATGAGTGTGCTGAAATTTTTGAAGCTTTCTACCATCTATTTGCTGCTAATTTTTGATGGAAGATTGAAAGAGAAAAGATGATATCTTTTCATTCCTTATTCTAATATTAAACTATCAATTTACTTCACCTACTATCACCAACTCTGACCAACATTGACAAATTTGTCTCCTATGCTAGCCTATACCCGACCAAGCCTTTTCAAAGGGCTAAATTGCCTTTTAAAGACCTCAATTTAACAATCTATGGCTATTTGATACCTTTAGCTTATAGAATTGAACTTTCGCACTTTATGCGATTTAGTCCTTTTTCGCGATTAAACATGAAATCGCTAAAATTAAAGTACCAATATTTTCATGTACTTATAAAATCATATACTAACTCATGAAATAACATGAAAATAATTTTCTATAGCCTCAGATTAGTGATCCCGAGATCACTATTCTGATTAGCCCCTAAATCGGGCTGTTACAGTTCTGAGCTGTGTTTTTTATCAGTAATGTCTCGTAACCCTAATCCGGCGACGGATACAGGTTATGGGTGTTACAATAGGCATGTCATGAGGGATCAGATTTTGGGTTCCGATGAAAAGGACGTCATCGAACCGCCGGTCCTCCGCCCCTAGGAGCCCCCAAAAAATCCCGTTTTTTCCCCCCTTTCTAAAAAAAAAGCTTTCATTTTTTTTAAAAAAGGATTGATTTTGGGAAAAGTTTTAATGTTTTTTTTAAAAAAAGAGAGTTTAGATTTTGAAAAATTAAAAAATCTATTTTTTTAGTCATTTTAAAGGAAAGTTTAAAATTTTAAAACAAAGTGTTGATTTTTTTTTCAACTATCTCAAAATAAAAGTTTTAATCTTTAAGAAAAATAGTTTTTTTTAAAAAAAAAAGGGAGAAAGTTTAGATTTTGAAAAATAAAAATTTGTTTTTTAATTCATTTTAAAAGAAAGTTTTGATTTTTTTTAACTATTTCGAAATAAGGTTTTGATTTTTAAGAAAAGTAATGATTTGTTTTAAAGAAAACTTTGATTCTGCAAAAGAAAAAAATTTTCCGGCCACCGTACGCGACGGCTTCACCACCGGAGGCAGAAGAGCCGTTGGGCTCCCGGTGGTAGAGCCATGGCCAACATAGAAGTTGGAAGAGGAAGAGGAAGAGGAAGAGGATTTTGTTTTTGAAAAACAATGAGGTTAAATGAAAGAATAAATAGTTTTTTTTTCATTTATAAGTGCCAAAAATGGGTAATTTATTCACACCTCGTTACTTTTTAAATTTATAAAAAAATACCCCTTTTTTGCATCACCGTCCTCGTTCTCTAACCTATTTACACCCGCAACCCTTTTATTTATTTAAACATTGATTTAATCCGAAATTTAAAAATTAAAAGCAAATTTATTGCTACATCAGTCCTCTGTCTTCCACATTTTTTTATCTTTTAGTCCTAAAATCAAGCTATATAATTTTGTTTCCATCTTTAATAAATAATTTACACTTATGTCTTCTATTTCACTTGCACTTATACATTATATATTTAATGTTAATTATGCACTTTATTTTAATGTTTTATATTTATTCACACTTGTATAATTTTTATGTATTCTTATTTCGTTTTTATTTATTTTCATGCCTATTTATATATATTTTTTTTTACACATTCCCCTTACATACATTTTAATATTATTTATTTATGTTACTTTGATTCTTTTATCGTATTATGAATAAGGTGCATTGTTATTATTATTATCATCATGTTAAGGTCTTATTTATTTCATTTATTTAATTTTTCTTTTTATTATTGCCATTTTGAAAGAGTTTTAACTTTTCATTAACTTTAGTCAATTTAATTAAATTTCCTATTTTATTACTATTTGTTTAAAAAAAAAGGGAACTTTAGGTCATTTTTCCATCCTATAGTTGTTGACATGAAGTTAGTTAAGTATATGCTATATTTTAATGAAACCATAAGGTTTTTACATTTGGATTTAGGTTAGTCCTTAAGATCTTACCTACCATTTTCCTTAGAAAAATTATAAATAATATGTAAGATATTTTTTAGGGTTTTAAATTAGTTTTAAATATCGTATAGGATTAAAATCTTAAGTTAATATGTAAATATTTTCTAGGACTTTATTCAAGATTAAAACTAAAGATTTTTTTAAGTGAATTGTAAGTCATGAGTAAGCCTTTCTAAGTATTTTATTTTAGAAACTTTTTTAGAAAGCAAATAAATGTTCTTCCCCTCCTTTGCAATCAGTTTCGCAACAGCACCCGCTGCTCTAGCTAATTGTCCACCCCTTCCAAGTGTGATTTCTATGTTATGTATGGCCGTGCCTAAGGGCATATCGGTTGAAGTAGATTCTTCTTTTTGATTGATCAATCAAAACCCCTTCCCAAACTGTACAAGCTTCTTCCAAAGCATACGGCTTTCTAGATGTAGATGATGATATATATACAGATGGATTCGTATAATTCTTATCGTATAATTCTTATATATATTGTACAATGAAGTACCACATGAGTGGATATATAGGAATCAAAATCTGTCGAACCACTCATGTTATGATCTTCTATATCCTAGGTCTTCCGCTTCCCAGATCGGGTGAAAGTGCAAACCTATAGCTGCAGAAGTAGGAATAATGGCACCAGAAATAATATTGTTTCCGTAAAGTAGAGATCCAGAAATAGGTTCACAAATACCATCAATATCTACTGGAGGAGCAGCAATGAAGGCGATAATAAATACAGAAGTTGCGGTCAATAAGGTAGGGATCATCAAAACACCAAACCATCCGATGTAAAGACGGTTTAAGATTTATTATTTTAGGATTTTTACGAATTTAAATCTTAGATCAAGAATTTTAAAGTAAGATAAATCATAAACCGATATAAGATACTTTCACAAGATCTTGATAGGTTCAACGTTATTAATTAAATCTTTTAAAATAATAATAATAATAAAAGATCGATTAGTTGTAGATGTATTTTAATATTTCTATTAATTTATTGGTAATTTCTAGGTTTTTTTTAGAATTCAAAAATAGAATTAATTTTAGCAATTGAAGGTATTTTACTAGAATTATTTAGGTATCCTTTAGGGTTCCCGTTAAAAGTAAAAATCTCTAATTTAAGTTTCAAAATAGATAATTTTGGTGAACACATCTTAATTGAGTTACAAGTAAACCAGATGCATTTTCTTTAAATTTTTTATTTAATATTTCCATAAGATTTAAACCTAGATTAAAACATTAAAATGCTTAAATAAAAAAAATCTAGCTCTTAAGACCCCGAAAGACTATCCCCGGATAGGCGTTGTGAGTGTAACATCCTAGATTAGAGGTTATGCGTTTGGAGCATAACCCAAGTGCTAGTGGGTTTTAAGGGTATTTGGAGATGTTTTAAGAGTTTTTAGAACTTTAGAATGAAGGTGAAAGCTTTGGAAAAAATTTTGGATTTAAGTGTAAAAAGAGGAAATTAGGCTGAGGAGGCCTTAAGAATAATTTGTGGGCGTTTTGGGTCATGAAAGGGGGCTTGGTAAAGTGGCTTAGGGACGCCACTTAAGGCACAGGAATGACGCCAACAAGGGTGCAGGTTCGAGTCTTGAGGCGGCATGGGAGTGTTTTATTTTTGTATTTTGCGTCAAGAAGGGAGGTTGGATTGAAGATGGCTTTAAGGAAATATGCAGTGGTCTTTGGACATAAAGCAGGCCTTGGTAAAGTGGCTGCAAGGCGCCACTTAAGGGCCTGGAGGTGACGCCTGGCGTAGGTCTTTGGTTCGAGTTGCAGAGGAAGCGAATGGGATTTTATTTTTATGCGTCAAGTAGGAGCTTGGCTTGGGAGATCTTAAAAGAATTTGTGGCGGGTTTATGTCATAAAAACTGCCACAGCAGAGTGGTTTGGAGCGCTATATGCGGCTTGCAGCAACAAGGGCCTTGGTTCGAATCCCGTTGGCAGCATGGGGCGTGTTTTTATTTTGCTTTGGCGCTAGGACGAGGAGGAGCTTGGGAAAGAGGTGTTAAAAGAAGTTCAAGGTGAATTATAACACAATCAGCGCCTTGGCAAAGTGGTAGGGACGTTACCTGCAGTTAAGGGTTCCAACAGGTCCTGGATTCAAGGCGTGGGAGCAACAGTTAGGTGTTTTAATTTTGGCTTTTGGCGCCAAGGGAGAAGGAAGCATTGGACGGCAATTGGACTTTTAATTGAAAGAGGATTAAGCTTTTTATCCTCTTAAAATTCAACTGGAGTAAGGATAATTGTTGGATTTATTTTTGTTATTTGTTTATATTGAATAGGTAGAGATAATGGTTGTATTATTTATTTTAGATAATAGAGGAGTTATTTTATTTAGTTTAAATGTGGATATAAGAGATAAAGAGGAGATAGAGTTTTATTTTATTTTATTTATTGTGAATATGTGTTCAAGAGTTATTATAGGAGAAGGAAGTGGAATTTGAAGGAGGTAGGAGTGCCGAATTTGAGTAGTATAAATAGGGGTGACCATCCTTTAGCTATTCTTTTCTTCATTTTTATTTTCCTTGGTCGAAAGTTGTTCCTCTAATTCTCTTTTTGAGCCGAATTGCTTCTCACTTCTTCTCCCTATTCTTTCTCTTTTCTTCAACTTTAATTCTCCATCTTTTCTTATATGGCCAAATACCCCATTTGCCATTAGTGCCATAGCCGAACCTAGTAGCTTCTCTTTGTTTGAAACTCTAAAGAAACACCATCACTATCTTGAATCTCAAAAGCCGAAGATCAAGCGTTTTCTCTCTTTTGTCGAATACACTCTCTCTTGCACTTCAACGGGTGATTGTGGTAAGTATTTTCTGTCCTAGCAATCGGTTATAGGTTCTCTTCTATTTGTGTGCCGAAAGTAAGTGTTTAAAGCCTTGGTTTTGGTTTGGTCGAGTCTAATAATTGTTTAATAGGGATTTCGACAGTCCAAGAGCAAGAAAGTAGGCAAATAGCCATAGTGTCGCTTAGCGATAGCATCGGGATCGAAAGCGTAGTTCTTCAAGTAATCAGGTGTGTGATTAACCCACCGTTTTCTGGGCTTTTGCTATAATTGCATGTGTAATTTATGTGCTAACCAGTGCAGTGACAGTTATGTGGAAATTACCCTAAAAAGGGGTATATCGATATTCAGGTTAGTATTATCTATTGATAAGAATGTGAAAGTGCCGTTGTGAATGTGACTATGCCTATAGAAATATGATTGATTGCCTTAATAACATGTGCATGCATTTATTATTATGCCATTATTACATGTGCATGTGCATGGGGTGGGATATGAAAGAAGGTACGGGTGTACTTCGAGTACGTGGTTTGATGTTAGCCTTGAGCTACATCGTGAATTGACGTTGACTGAGGTCATGTTGTGGATTAATTGCGATTTAGTTCGCGTGGTTTGATGAGTAGATGTGTGCCTCATCGTGGTTGATATTGGCTATGTGCCATATTGTGGTTGATGAGTGACTATGTGTCCCATCGTGGTTTTGGTGTTAGCTACAGCTACATCATGGATTGGCGCTGACTGAGGTCGCGTTGTGGATTATTGTGCTTAATTGCACATGGACGGCACTGATTGCCTTTGAAGTGAAAAGGAGAGGGTGATTTGATAATCCCCTGGTGTGTGGTAGGCTGGATACGGGGGTGTGTAGAGGATGGACCCTAGGTTTGGGTTGGGCTTCATAATTGCATAATTTTGTATGTGAATATATGTGAAAATGGGCCAAGCCCAGTTGATATGTGGATTATTAAGAAAAGGGCCAAGCCCAGTATATGAATGTGTATCAGTGTGGAAATGGGCTAAGCCCAATACGTGTTATCTACTCTATTATATGAATGTGATATGAATATGGGCCAAGCCCAGAATGTGGTAATATGTGAATATGATATTTGTTATCTGATATAAGTGGTTAACATGTGGGTGGAATTCAGTGGCTTAATTACACACTGAGTCTGTTAGACTCACCCAAAATTTTATTAAATATCACAGGTGATCGTGATTTTCGGACCGGGTTGGAGTGGATACAAAGGTGGCCATGCAGAAGCAGATTTCCATGCAGAAGTTGTTTTCGTTATTTAATAGAATTTATCATTTTCAGTATTTTGAGTATTTGAATAAGTATTTATTATAATAAGGCCCACTTAAAGTATTGGAATTTTGTTATGTTTAAGTTAGATTTACAATTAAGTTAATACTTTGTAAGTTTAATTTTAAAAGCTATTTATATCTCAAAAGTCATATTAAAGTTTTGAATCCGGTATTTTTATAACAACTTAATTTTTACTTAGAATATTTTAAATTACGAAAAATGTTTTAGTAAAGGCAACAAATTTTTAACGGTTTTTACTTTTAAGTAAGAAGATTTTCAAACGTTTCCGCAGTGGCATTTCAAATTCGGTCGTAACAAATGGGCCGGGTTTGGGGTGTTACAGTGAGGGTACTATAACCTTCCCCACATGTAACCGTACTCCTGAACTCGAAATTTGGTGATGAGATCGAGTTTAGACTTTAAGGATTTTTCCTTAGTATTAATTCTAGATTTTTAGACGATAGGTGGCTAACCAACCTAACCCTATTTGGTTAGTGGCGACTCTACGTTAATTTAGGCCCTCCGTGTCTAGCTTTGCTTACTAGGCCCCCGTACTCTTATGTAGGCAACGTTATGACAAATACTTATTATTTTGATGTTCCTAATTCAATTAAAATTGATCTAACATATTTATGTTATATTGATTAAAACTGTTTTTAGAAATTGTGCAATTGGAATTTTATTTTCTTAGTTAATCACTAAGTTAATATTTATTTTTTATATCACCTCTTCCAAATCAACATATTTTTCAACACCAAATTGTTCAATTTTACATTTAAAAAATATTCGCTTGTACTATAACACCCCAAACCCGGCATAGACGTTATGGCCGAATCTTGGCGATGTCACATGGTAATGTTTTGGAAATAAACGAGTTGTCGTAAAAAACCTCTTTTTGAATTAGCCTCATTACAAAATATTATGTTAATTCTAGGATGTGTCGTTCATTTTCAAAATGTAGTTGACTATCACAAAAGTATTCTCTTTCAACACGATATTAATTTTCAAAACGTCACTTATCGCGGAAGCTTTTAAAATCAGTTTGCGTATTTGAATGTATTTTGTTAAAACATTTGATTCTTTTTGAAAACTCGATTAATCTTACTACTAGCAGCTGTAAATCAAAATAATAGAAATCCCAAATTAACCATGAAAATCCAAAAGGGCCATTATTACAGTAAAATACCCCAAAATAAAATCAATATTATAATTAAGTACTAAAATAGAACGAAATGGGTCATGTGGCCATCGCTGAGTCCTTCGCCGCACCGATCTGCCTATGTTTGGGGATTACCTGTACAGTTAAAACAGAAGGGTGAGTTTACAAAAACTCAGTGTGTAATCCCAAATAGCACCAACAGACAGACAGAAGACAATCACAGTCTGGGCCTAAGCCCTATTCAAAATCAGTGACAATATCAGTTTGGGCTTTAGCCCATCTCAGTACAGAGGCAATCATGCATTTGGGCCTTAGCCCATTACAGTATCAGTAATCAGTACAGTTTCACAATATGCAGTATACAAGTCCTACCCAGCTAGCCTCTACACTCCAGCTCCGTCCAACCTACACTCCATGTGGGGATATAATCAACCCACCCATCCCTACACTCTAAGTAGTACCGGTTGCGACACTAGACAGTACTTTGCAGCTGAGCTTCCAGTAAGTTAGCCTTGAAGCCTTTCAATACACTTCCTCCGATCCATATAAACCCACCCCCATGCAATACATCATACAACCATGTCATGTTAAATCTTGGCATCATATATGTATTTAGTACAGTTTTAACAGCATGCTTACAATACAGTCGTACATGTATATATATAAAGTACATGGATATAACAGTCATTCAGTCAATTAGGGATCTAGGTAATCTTACCGACCCTACAGTAGGTCCACAGTTGACTCGAGTGACCGGTGCAACCTTAGCATTCAAAACAGTGAAAATGGGCCCACAAGCCCATGTAATTTTCCCATGTGGACCCACATGCCAGTGTGGCCCACAAGGTCTAAAATGGCCTTAGCCGTGTGGATCACACGGCCTGGCCCAATAATCCCACACGTCCGTGTAGGGCCCAAACGGCCCAATTTAGCCCGGCCCATGAATCGCACATGGCCCTCCTTATCGATCAACGCCCGTGTCCGATTACACGGCCTACCACACGGGCGGCCACACGCCCGTGTAGTGTCGACAGTCTCACTTTTCGGCTTTTCACCGATTTCCATTTACAGAGTTGTGTTTACACATTTGATATGATTTTTGGTACGCAACCACTCTTAAGACAAAAAGTACTTAAACAATGACATTCCAAGACCCAAAATCAGTCGCGCTTAAATGAATACCATTAAAACAACAACAATCAAAAACCAATAATGTCGCTTACCCCTACCGCTCCAAAGGCTATAGCCTACGATTCCTAAGGTAAACCCAGTTCGTTATGATTTGTTGGTGCCAAACACAATTCGACATAACCGAATGTTAGGAACTTAACAAATTAACAAATAACAACTTCTCTCAAAACATTTGAGGCATAACTTTCCCCCCTTTACTAAAAGACTTACCACCCGCAAGCAACTCACGTTGAACAGGAATAATTGCTAAAGAGAGAAATTGACAGAAAAAGGGAGAATGAGGGGAAATCAAGTATTCGACCAAGGAGACAGAGAAGAAACAACTCCAATTCTCCCTTTCCAGAGAGAAATTGAAAATCTATAATGGAGAAGGAAGAAGAATTTAGGAAAAAATTGAGGTGAGTAATCAACCCAAAGATAACAAAATGGTAGTGACAGGAAATAGAAAAAAAAATCAGTAGCAGAGGGAGGAGTTTGGGGAAGCACACTTTGGCAAAAAAAACAAAACAAAGAAAATGAGGAGTAAACAACACCTCTGCCGAAATTTTGAGTAATAATTCAAATTCGGCACCAACACTAAAACTATCCCTAAAGCTTCTCCATAATATCCTCCAAAAATTCGGCCACAACAATCCCACAATCCTCAAACACTCCAACCACCCACTAGTATCAGAATTCTACTGGCACACAAACACTTACACGACATCCAGCAAAATAAAACACTCCCCTGTATCGCCAGGACTCGAACTCAACACCCTCAACATATCGACACTCCACTTAACCCCCAGACCAGCAGGCCCCTTCTGACATGTTTTTCCAATATTTATTTATAAGCCTACTGGCTAAAGATTGGGGTTTACTCAATTAAAAAAAAATTGCCCAAGCTAAGGCTTGAACCCAAGACTTCTCAAACACTCAGAACACATAACCACTGAAGAAGATAAACATTGTGTCACAAACATATAAGAATAATTATAAGGGATTTTTGGGGCTTTACATATACAATCCCTGTGGGTAAAATAACTCGACATATTTGTCACTTTATTACTTGTTGCAATTGTGTACACTTGCACATTTCCATTGTTCCAGAAGGTTGTTGATTGGATTCCTTTGCACGATGTCAATCTTAATCGCAACAAAATGTCTTGGCCTCTACGTTATCCTCCGAGTTAACCACGAACAATAAAACTCTTTAAACTTTTTCAGAGAGAATACAAACTTTTTGGTTGCTAGACCTAGTTTGATTTTCTAAACCCTTCTCTACATAATCTGGGATTGTATTCCTTTTATTAATATCATGTATATTAAAAAAACATAATAACTCCCTTTTTACTTTTCAGAGAAAGTCATGGAAGATAGTGAAATTATATTATTTCCAAAAGAATATTAATTTCCATAAATATTAACTCTAGAAAGATGTTGCGAATCGTATTTGTCAGGTAATTCTATCCTCTAGGTTATTTTGTCTGCCAGGTAATATTGTCTGCCAAGCGATTCTATTCACCAAGGATAAGAACCAGCCATAATCGTATGTAGGAGGGTATACATCCATTCTATTGGCGTGAAGTCTATTCGCTTTAACCATAGGGTGTGACCCTGTAGGTTCTTGTAATGTTGGTAGTAATACTAGACCATTTCTAATGTTACAAGAAATGAGTAACGTTTAGCAATGTATCATTGCTACCCAAGTTATAAGAAGTAGTGATTCGACATAACCTTTCTGTGATAAACTTTTCATGTATCATATCCTTATATTCTTTATAACTAGATTGGACATAAGTTATGCTATAGTCACACTTGTATAGTCCAATATCATATTTCTTGATAATCAGAGTAGACTATGTTAAACAAATAAGTGTAATATCTCACATCAACTTATTTAAGCATGACCATGCATTTCTAGTCTTACTTCATCAAGTGACCCAAGATATTACTCCCATTATGTAGGAGGGATAAATCATATATTGATCAATCATATCCCACTATATGGATTGTGGTATATCCAACATTAGTCTTTATAGTTTAACATGTTATGGTAGAGATTTTGTAAATCCTGGATTAGGGCTTATGCATTAATACTAAATTAGATGAAGTAGCATGTTAATGAATATTCTGAAGGTGTTCTATGAATTTTGTGAACCCTAGAGTGTAGTGAATGCCTTAGAAATTATTCGATTTTAAAGTTTTAAAAGAGGAAGCTAAGCAGGGTGGCCTTAAGAAAAATTGTAAGGGAAATATGACACACAAATAGGCTTGGAAAAGTGGCTTGGAGGTGCCACTTAGGGCCACTGGAAATGACGCCACATGTAGGGGTAAATGGGCCAAGGTTCGAGCTGTAGGGGAAGCAAAATAAAAGTTTTATTTTGCAACAGAGATTAGCAGCAAGGGACGGCACTAAGGCTATATTTTAGGAGCTTTAATCCTTTTATTTTTAAGAGATAAATGGTGATAATTAAGTAAGGTAAAAGATAAAGGATGGATTATTATTAATAATTTTAAATAAAGGGATAAGAGAAAAGTAAGGGATATGATAGTGATGGCCGAATAGGGGACTCTAGGCCTAGTAATTTCGGCAAAAGGAGGAAAAGTGAGGCCATTCGGCATTCTTTTCTTTTTCTTTGAAGCCTCTGCCGAATTCTCTCTGCAACTTTTCCCTTTTTCTTTTCAATTCTCCAAAAACCTATCTCATTGTTTTCATCTGTTTCTTTTATTTGTTTTAGCCGAAATCTTTCTTTCCCTAAAGATTACTATTGTCGATTCCTCCTTGGTCCTATACTCTTCCATTGTAGCCAAATACTCATCATCAATCCTCCTCTTCTACTTTTCATAATATTTTCAAAAGCCGAAATTTCAGTGCTCAACAAGTAGTCTTAGCCGAATATCACTGTGGGTTTTGGCAGAGGTGCCGTCGACTATAACATTGAGGGTAAGGGATCCTATTGTTGTCATTTGATTTCTTTTCTTTTAACCGAAATCAAGGTACTAATCCTATTAGTGATCTTTGGCCGAAACTTGAAGGGTTTTCCGGGATTTCTGCTATTGTCGACTATAAGAAGGTTTTTGGGATTACAATATCTAAGGTAAGGCATGTGTAATATTCGACCAAGGGCCATTTGTTATGATTAAATGTTAGAAATTGATTTAACCTATATCTATAGGGATTTCGACAGTACTACAAAGAAGTGACAATTTTCAGGAATTAAGATTCACAAGGTAAGTGAATCTGACATTCGGCCAAGGCCCTATTTTGGTATTTCAGATCTGTTTCTTATTTAGTTAAACCGAAAACTAATCGAGTCAATGGATCTAGTGATTAGCCGATTACAAGAGGAAAGCATCACAAGATTTGATTGGTAATCAAATCGGCAACAAGGAATTAAGGATCTAAAGCATTAGATCGGGTTTTCGGGAAATTAGTGAATCGATAAATATATCAGGTGTGTACCCTTCCCCAAGACTTAATAGATTTAAGGCATTAAATTTAATATATGTGTTATAAAGATGTGAAAGCTATGGCTAAGGTACCATGTTATGGTACAAAGTACTCAGGTACGTTTCCTACTTCTACTAGGAGTATCATATGATCTGTTAGGGTATATGTGAAACTATAAGAATGTGAATATGTAATATGACATGGCTTATGCATATTTGTATGACATGGGGGCATATGGGTGATTATGAAAGGGGAAGTGAATGTGGTGGTTTTATACCACGATATCTGAATGTGGTGACTTCGGTCACATTATCTGAATGTGGTGACTCATGTCACAAGTATTTTATCTGGTGGCTATGCCACGAATTTTATAAGGGCGATGAGCACGTCGATCGCAGCCGATCGCCTTCGATGGTGTGTAGTAGGTTGGAGGGTTGACTCGGTAGTCCCCACGGTGTGCGGGGTTGGTACGGGTGATGTGTAGCGGATGGCATCTAGGTTTGGGTTCGGGTTACATCACTATTTCTATCTGTTATATGTAATTATATGTTATATGATAATGTATGCCTGAATTGTTGAATCTTAGTGTTGGTTACACATTGAGTCTGTTTAACTCACCCCGTTGGGGAATATTTTTCAGGTGACGATCAGTGATGGACCGGGTCGGCAGGAGCTTAATGGTGGCCATACTCAACTCAGAGTTTTATTAAACTTTGGACTTTCTTTTATTTAATTTTGGACATGTTATATTTTAAATACTTTGAATTTATTTCGGATTTTAAATTTTGATGTAATAAGTCCATAGTTGAACTATTTTATTTTTTTTATTTATTATGTTACGAATTGTTATCAAATTAAAGATTGAGTAAATTAATTTTAAAAATAACCTCTAATTGTTTTGGACACCCTAAAACAAATTGTTTTCAATATAAGATAATCTTGTTTAAAACTCGAGCCAACCCGAAAATAATATTTCTTTTAGAACCACACAGTTTTTCCAAAGTAACAAAAGAATTTTGAACCGTTTTACTCGAGGAACATACCAGATCTGATCAAGGCTCGTAGGTCGGGTTTGGGGTGTTTCAGCTTGGTATCAGAGCCCAGTATTAAACTCTCGACCTCGGGTTTAAAGCCCATAACGTTTTTAAAATAAGGCCCAAACAGGTTTTGAGAAAAATTTTTATGACAAGAGCAGGTTTTCAGGCATGGCACCTAAGTCTCCGACCCGAAGTCCACCAGGTAAGTACCCCTATTCATTTGTGTGATTTATAGTATGAATTGTAGAAGGGTGGAAATGGAACGTAGAATAGTATGATAGGTACTTGAACCCTAGGACTAGTTTACCCCAACAATTACATAAGATTTAAGTGCCTAAGTAAACAAACCTGTGGCTAAGTCGCCGAGTTAGGGTGTGGCAACCTTTGTGCGCATGTCTAGGATTAGATCCGGAAGAGCCTGGTACTTAAGCAGTCCTAGTGACTCACCTCCTCTTCGCTGGAATCCTACCTGGTGCGTAGCTTCGGTTCACCCTAACCAAGAGGACTCAGTCACAGGCTAAACTCAGTAATTAAAACCCGAAAGGGACAAGCCGTATTTTCATGGAAACCCTAGTTTTAAAATCACCCAGATTACCCCTTTAAATTGTAGCAAAACCTAGTTTGAAAATTTTCCAAAATACTTCCGATTTACAAAATTACCTAAAACCCCTAGTGGGAAAATTACTAAAATGCCCTTGGTTTCTCAAAATTACCATACTACCCCCGATTTCAATAACATTTTCTGGTTTTGCAAAAAATCCAAAAACTTCATCGTTACAAAAGACTAAGGTACCATGATTTAGAAATTTATGAAATTACCCCTGATTTACAAAATTACCAAAATGACCCTCGATTTCTAAAATCTCTGCCATACCCCTAATTTGAGAAAATTTACAAAAGTACCCTTGAGGTTTGAAAATTCAAAGTGCCTTGATTTATTAAGATTTATAAATTTACCCCGATTTATTACAAAAATACCCCTGTAGGACAAATGATGAAAATACCCCTGGGGTAGAAATAGACTAAAATGTTGGAATAGGTGAATGTATGTGATAGATGCTACTGAATGAATGTTGGAATGAATTTACTTCTCTGAATTAGGATAGAAAACTTGAACGAAAACTTTGATTGATCGAAAGAACTGCTATTAAACTCCGTCCATAAAATTTCTTCGCGAATAATCAGTGGAACAAGGACTAATGCATAAAATTTCTTAATTAGATTAAAATACGAATGTAGACATGAGCTCTAGGGGACGTGGTCGTAATGTGCGTAGACGCGGTCGAGGCCAAATGACCGTGTCGAAACCCGTTAGATCAGGTCAAAGATCTGAGAATGAGGTACCACCACCACCACCGTTGGTCTTTGAGCAGCATGATCGACGGAGATGATCTTTATATCGCAGTCGTGCCGCGAGTTCTTGAAATGATGGCTAGTGCTGGAGGAAATATGGGAGCTCGGAAATCTGTACCCAAGCGACTTGGGCCAATGGAGCTGAGGTGTTCCGTGGTGTATCTAGTGTGGCACCCAGTACGGCTGAGTATTGGTTGGAAGCGACTGAGCGAATCATGGATGAACTCGATCTGACCGCTGAGGAAAAGTTGAAAGGGTTGGTGTCGCTTCTCCGCGATGAGTCCTATCAATGGTGGCTCACGGTTCGGGATAGTGCTACGGCTGAGGAACTTACTTGGGAATACGTTAAAGCGGCATATCAGAAGAAGTATGTTGGTACTCACTACATTGATGCACAGAGGAAGGCATTTCTGGGGCTGGTTCAAGGAAATAAGTCCGTAGCAGCATACGAGGTTGAATTCTTAAGGCTGAGCCATTATGCTAGATGGATAGTAGCTACTGAACATGAGCGATGTGTACGGTTTGAGGATGGACTGAGGGATGATCTAATGTTATTGATAGCTCCACAGTAGGAGAGGGAGTTCGCAGTATTGGTAGAGAAGGCTAAGGTCGCCGAGGGAATTAAGGACTCTGTAAGGCAGAACACTGATCGGAATAGGCAGAAAAGAGGATTTAGATCGTCTGGATCGTCAGGAAATATACAAAAGAGGCCTAGAGCTGATGGGCCGCGAGGTCAACAAGCTGGTTCAGGAGGGCAGTATCGTACATGTAATCAATGTGGGAAGATGCATCTAGGAGAGTGTTGGAAGAAGACGGGAGGATGTTTTAAGTGTGGATCTAAGGACCACATGATTAAGGATTGTCCTATGAAACCAGATGAGAATCGACCAGCAGCTCAGAATGTTATTCAGGCTGGTGGAGGTGGACAGCAGCCTCAGCGAGGTCGTGGTCCGAATGGTAGAGGTAACGGTACCGGAAGGGGACGAGGAACACCGGGCAGAGGTGTTGGTAATACTGAGGCTAGACAGCCGGGTCTGATTTATGCAATTCACCGGAGGGAGGATGGAGACGTGCCGGACGTCATAACCGGTACGTTCCTTATAGCAAACAAGCCTTATTTTGCTTTGATTGATGTGGGCTCGACCCATTCTTATGTTGCATGTAGAGTAGTGGAAACTCTAGACATAGTCTCTGAACTTTCTGATAGGGAGATAACTGTAGTAAGCCCATTAGGTCAAACTGTAGTGGTGAATAAGATCTTTCGGAGTGTACCTCTAGAAATTCAAGGAGTAGTATTTTCTACCGACTTAATGGAGCTACCCTTCAGAGAATTCGATCTTATACTTGGTATGGACTGGCTAGTGAAACATCGGACTGTGTTGGACTGTGCAGCTAAGCGAATGGAGTTGAGGACCCCAGAGGATGCAGTGATAGCTATGATCAGAGAAAGAAGAAACTACTTGTCTAATGTAGTTTCAGCCCTTAAGGCTGAGAAGATGGTTCGGAAAGGGTGCAAGGCTTTTTTTACTTTCGTTAGTGCGTTGGATGCTAAGGAAGGGGGAGTTAGTGGAGTAAGGACAGTAAGGGATTTTGTGGATGTCTTTTCGGAGGAATTACCTGGAATACCCCCAAATAGGGAAGTGGAGTTCGGAATTGACTTGCCACCTGGTACAGCTCCTGTGTCAATTGCTCAGATCCAAGAGTTGATGGATCGTGGGTTTATCCGACCCAGTGTGTCTCCATGGGGAGCACCGGTCCTGTTTGTGAAGAAGAAGGACGGAACTATGCGTATGTGCATAGATTATCGTCAGTTGAATAAGCTGACCATCAAGAACAAGTATCCTTTGCCAAGGATAGGTGACTTGTTCGATCACCGAAGAAGCGCGCGATTTTTTGAAGATAGATCTACTGTCGGGATATCATCAACTTAAGGTGAAGGAGGCGGATATCCATAAGACGGCTTTTCGAACAAGATACGGGTACTATGAGTTCTTAGTGATGCCGTTTGGGTTGACGAACGCCCCAGCCGCGTTCATGGATATGATGAACCGGGTCTTTCAACCCTACTTGGATAGGTTCGTCGTTGTGTTCATCGACGACATCCTAGTGTACTCCAAGTCTGAGGAGGAACATGATGAGCATCTTCGGATTGTGTTGCAAGTGCTAAGGGAGAAGAAGCTCTATGCCAAATTCAGCAAGTGTGAATTTTGGCTCAAGGAAGTTGCATTCTTAGGGCATGTGGTATCCGCAGAAGGAATAAGGGTGGATCCGCGAAAGATTGAGGCGGTGCTGGATTGGAAGCCACCTAAGTTTGTGGCTGAGGTTCGTAGTTTCTTGGGTTTAGCAGGCTACTACAGAATGTTTGTAGAAGGGTTCTCATCGATAGTCACACCTTTGACAAAGCTGTTGAGGAAAGAAGTACCTTTCATATGGACAGATAAGAAACAAGAGAGCTTTGAGAAGCTTAAGAAGGTTTTGACCGAAGCCCCGGTTTTGATTCAGCTAGAGGCAGGGAAGGATTTTGTGGTATACTGTGATGCTTCTCACACGGGATTAGGGTGTGTATTGATGCAAGACGGGAAAGTAGTCGCTTATGCGTCTAGGCAATTGAGGCCTCATGAGGTTAACTACCCGACGCACGATCTAGAATTGGCGGCAGTGGTTTTTCCTCTTAAGGTATGGAGGCATTACCTTTATGGAGAAAAGTCGGTGATCTACACTGACCACAAGAGCCTTAAGTACTTATTGACTCAGAAGGAGTTGAACCTGACACAGCGTAGGTGGGTGGAGTTGTTAAAGGATTACGAAGCAAGGCGAATGTGGTCGTAGATGCTCTAAGTCAGAAGGTTGTGTCGGATCTGAAGGCGGTGTTCGCATATCTGAGTTTGTATGACGATAGAAGCCTGCTGGCAGAATTGCAAGTCAAACCGATGTGGTTGAGAGAGGTAAAAGAGGGTCAGTTGGCTGATGAGGATCTAGGTGCTAAGATGCTGCAAGTTCAGAAGGGTGGTTTAGAGGATTACAGTATATCCAGTGATGAAGTATTGTGTTTCAAGAGTAAGGTCTGTATGCCACAGAATGAGGAACTTAGGCGGAAAATTCTTCGGGAATCGCATAGTAGCCCTTATGCTATGCATCCTGGAGGTACTAAGTTGTACAGGGATTTAAGGGAACAGTTTTGGTGGCCTGGTTTAAAACGGGAAGTTACAGAATTCGTTGGCAAGTGTTTGACGTGTCAGTATGTTAAGGCTGAACATCAGGTTCCGTCAGGGTTGCTTCAGCCAATCAGGATTCCACAGTGGAAGTGGGAGAGAATTACCATGGACTTCGTTAGTGGGCTTCCTCTTACGCCTACTAAGAAGGACTCGGTAGGGGTAATAGTGGATCGGTTGACAAAGTCTGCGTATTTCTTGTCGGTGCGAGTTGACTATTCTTTGCAGAAGTTGGCAAAATTGTATGTGGCGGAAATTGTGAGGTTGCATGGAGTACCGGTATCAATTGTCTCAGATAGGGACCCAAGGTTTACGTCTCGGTTTTGGAAAGCCCTACATCAAGCTTTAGGCACTAAATTGGATTTCACTACGGCGTTTCATCCACAGTCGGACGGCCAGTCTGAACGAGTAATCCAAGTGCTAGAAGATATGTTGAGGGGCTATGTGATGGACTTCAGAGGAAGTTGGGAAGACTATTTACCTTTGGCGGAATTTGCCTACAACAACAGCTATCAGGCTAGTATTCAAATGGCACCGTATAAAGCGTTGTACGATCGAAAGTGACGAACTCCTATGTGTTGGACAGAGTTAGGAGAACGTCGAGTTTTGGGTCCAGAGATTGTGGCAGAATCCGAGGAAAAGGTTGAGGTAATTCAGGCACGGTTAAAGGAAGCATCGGATAGACAGAAGTCGTACGCAAACCTTAAACGGAAGGAAATAGAATTTGATGTGGGAGATCATGGGTTTCTTAAAGTCTCGCTTGGAAGAAGGTGATGAGATTTGGTCGAAAAGGAAAGCTAAGTCTGAGGTTTATAGGACCTTATCGAGTATTGAAGCGAGTTGGACCAGTGGCATACCAGTTAGAGTTTCCTTCAAAATTGAAGCAGATGCACGATGTATTTCATGTTTCTATGCTACGTCGTTATCGATCGGATCCATCTCATGTGGTTCCGGTTGAAGAGGTGGAGCTAAGGCCAGATCTATCCTACGAAGAAGAGCTGATTCAGATCTTAGAACGAGATGTGAAAGTGTTACGGAGGAAGTCGGTTCCTCTGGTCAAAGTGTTATGGCGCAATCATGGATCGGAGGAAGCTTCGTGGGAGCCAGAAGAGGCAATGCGACAGCAATACCCTCACTTGTTTTAGCCAGGTAATTTCGTGGTCGAAATTATTTTAAGGGGGGTAGAACTGTAATATCCTGGATTATAGCTTATGCATTAATACTAAATTAGATGAAGTAGCATGTTAATGAATATTCTGAAGGTGTTCTATGAATTTTGTGAACCCTAGAGTGTAGTGAATGCCTTAGAAATTATTCTATTTTAAAGTTTTAAAAGAGGAAGCTAAGCAGGGTGGCCTTAAGAAAAATTGTAAGGGAAATATGACACAAATAGGCTTGGAAAAGTGGCTTGGAGGTGCCACTTAGGGCCTCTGGAAATGATGCCACATGCAGGGGCAAATGGGCCAAGGTTCGAGTCTGCGGGGAAGCAAAATAAAGTTTTATTTTGCAAAGAGAGATAGCAAAGAAGGGACGACACAAAGGCTATATTTTAGGAGCTTTAATCCTTTTATTTTTAAGAGATAAATGGTGATAATTAAGTAAGGTAAAAGATAAATGATGGATTATTATTATTAATTTTAAATAAAGGGATAAGAGAAAAGTAAGGGATATGATAGTGATGGCCGAATAGGGGACTCTAGGCCTAGTAATTTCGACAAAAGGAGGAAAAGTGAGGCCATTCGGCATTCTTTTCTTTTTCTTTGAAGCCTCTGCCGAATTCTCTCTGCAACTTTTCCCTTTTTCTTTTCAATTCTCCAAAAACCTATCTCATCGTTTTCATCTTTTTCTTTTATTTGTTTTAGCCGAAATCTTTTTCTCCCTAAAGATTACCATTGTCGATTCCTCCTTGGTCCTATACTCTTCCATTGTAGCCGAATACTCATCATCAATCCTCCTCTTCTACTTTTCATAATATTTCCAAAAGCCGGAATTTCAGTGCTCAACAAGTAATCTTAGCCGAATATCACTGTGGGTTTTGGCAGAGGTGCCGTCGACTACAACATTGAGGGTAAGGGATCCTATTGTTGTCATTCTATTTCTTTTCTTTTAACCGAAATCAAGGTACTAATCCTATTAGTGATCTTTGGCCGAAACTTGAAGGGTTTTCCGGGATTTCTGCTATTGTCGACTATAAGGAGGTTTTTGGGATTTCAATATCTAAGGTAAGGCATGTGTAATATTCGGCCAAGGGCCATTTGTTATGATTAAATGTTAGAAATTGATCTAACCTATATCTATAGGGATTTCGACAGTACTACAAACAAGTGACAATTTTCGGGAATTAAGATTCACAAGTAAGTGAATCTGACATTCAGCCAAGGCCCTATTTTGGTATTTCAGATCTGTTTCTTATTTAGTTAAACCGAAAACTAATCGAGTCAATAGATCTAGTGATTAGCCAATTACAAGAGGAAAGCATCACAAGATTTGATTGGTAATCAAATTGGCAACAAGGAATTAAGGATTCAAAGCATTAGATCGGGTTTTCGGGAAATCAGTGAACCGATAAATATATCAGGTGTGTACCCTTCCCTAAGACTTAATAGATTTAAGGCATTAAATTTAATATATGTGTTATGAAGATGTGAAAGCTATGGCTAAGGTACCATGTTATGGTACAAAGTACTCAGGTACGTTTCCTACTTCTACTGGGAGTATCATATGATCTGTTAGTGTATATGTGAAACTATAAGAATGTGAATATGTAATATGACATGGCTTATGCATATTTGTATGACATGGGGGCATATGGGTGATTATGAAAGGGGAAGTGAATGTGGTGGTTTTATACCACGATATCTGAATGTGGTGACTTCGGTCACATTATCTGAATGTGGTAACTCATGTCACAAGTATTTTATCTGGTGGCTATGCCACGAATTTTACAAGAGCGATGAGCACGTCGACTGCAGCGACTGCCTTCGATGGTGTGTAGCGGTTGGAGGGTTGACTCAGTAGTCCCCACTGTGTGCAGGTTGGTATGGGTGATGTGTAGCGGATGGCATCTAGGTTTGGGTTCGGGTTGCATCACTATTTCTATCTGTTATATGTAATTATATGTGATATGATAATGTATGCCTGAATTGTTGAATCTTAGTGTTGGTTACACATTGAGTCTATTTGACTCATCCCGTTGGGGAATATTTTTCAGGTGACGATCAGTGATGGACCGGGTCGGCAGGAGCTTAGTGGTGGCCATACTCAACTCAGAGTTTTATTAAACTTTGGACTTTCTTTTATTTAATTCTGGACATGTTATATTTTAAATACTTTGGATTTATTTCAGATTTTAAATTTTGATATAATAAGGCCATAGTTGGACTATTTTATTTTTTTTTTATTTATTATGTTACGAATTCTTATCAAATTAAAGATTGAGTAAATTAATTTTAAAAATAACCTCTAATTGTTGGACACCCTAAAACAAATGGTTTTCAATATAAGATAATCTTGTTTCCAACTCGAGCCCAACCCAAAAATAATATTTCTTGCAAAACCACACAGTTTTTCCAAAGTAACAAAAGAATTTTGAACCGTTTTACTCGAGGAACATACCAGATCTGGTCAAGGCTCGTGGGCCGGGTTTGGGGTGTTTCAGATTTGACTATATCAAAATAACCATTTCACGATGTTGGGACAATGACGATCTCAAGTCAGAGGATCATATACATAGTTATCACTATGACTAATGTTTATGACTATTACATAATAATCTAAGAAACATACGTATAGCGGGTCAGTCCAGTATATTGTTCTCTAACACATACTCATACATTGATTTTGACATCCCCATGTCAATGACAACACTTTGTCATCAATCAACTACACATTAGTCTTAATGCATCATTATTGTCCAAGCCCACAATAATACTTGACTAAGGACATTTTAAAAATAATATTATTATTCTTAGGACTTTATTATTAATCAATTTATTTATATACACATAAAAAGAAATTGAAATAATAATGGCAAAGCCTTATATTAATAACGAGGTAAAATGAGTATATAATTATATTCATCTCATGATTAGTCTTTGGGCATACTCTAACAGGCGACATTGTGAAAATGATATACAAGTCCTTCAAGGTGACACCGTGAAAATGGTTTATAGATCCTTTGGGATGACACCTCAAAAGAGGTTCATTTCATTCCTCAAAATTGGAAGTCAATGGATAAACATGGCACCAAATTGTGTAAGACCATAGCTGGGTATTGATACGAACCGGCTAGGGATGAGTCGAAACGTATACGGGTTACCCAATCGTCTACGAGGAGGAATTAAGCCTTTGGAAAATAATCGGACAATATAAATGAGTTTGCAGAAGCTTAAGTGAATAAAATAGAAGATGGTTCGGTTTGGGTTTGGTGGAATGAAATAAAAATAAATAAGATAGCTAAACGGATAATTTAATGGAGATGGATAAAGAACTTAAACGAGAAGCGATTCAACACTAAAGAGTGTCACCCCGGGTTCTATAATGTTTAAGGTGGATAAATGGAATCGATGATGGAAATGGAAATACGAACTTAACTTAAGAAAGATTCAACACTATATAACAGTGTCACCCCGTTTCTTATATCGTTAAGGTGGATAGATGGAGATAGGTTGATAAATGCCACACCAAACGAAATTGGTGATAAGTTCAACAAGTCGAAGACGCCACAAGCAAGCTTGATAAGTCTAACGAAACTTGTACGAAAATGAAGAGGAGATAAACTCACTCAAATGAACAAAGTTCATAAAAATTCATTCATAAAAATTCTGTCTCAAATGAAAAATAGCAAAAATATTTATAGCCTAAAGTTAGGTTGCCGAATGTTCAAAACAATTTTCAAATCCCACTCTCCAGAGTTGTTGCCATCCACCTCATAGCTTGTTCATGGTTCTTGAATTCTTCTTCATGTTGTCCACTACACTTTCCTTCAATTTAGCACATGTCTTCAAGGATTTTTTAAAACTCAGCCCATGCTCCAATTCATGCACAAAGCCTCCATGCCGTCACTTGCTCATGGTTGTGCTTATCATACTTTATCTTAATTATTCAATCCATAGTTTCCATGTAGTCAACATAAATAATAAACTAATGAAGATTCCTTGAAGTGGTAGTCATGAACTCAGCCACCATGCTTTGTTCTTCATTGTTTATTCTCCATGCTTCCTTTAAGAGTTTATAATTCATGAAACCATAAAAACTTGTTCTCCATATTCAGCCAAGAAAAATTAAGCTCCATACTTCCCTTGTTATTTTAATCCTTGCTGTCCCACCATTCTTTCCATAGCACAGGCTTTTGCCGTCCATATGATGAATGTTGCTTTGTATTATTTAATTCTATCCATTACCATTCAATCACACATGCTTTATTTTATTTTCCCATAATTTCCATGTGTCCATTGCTTCCATATAGCTTCTGCCGTCCATCTCCAATTCCCTTGCTCAAGCTTTTGTTTAATTTATTATATCCATGATTTGTGATCTTCCATGCTCCATTTAGGCTTGAATAAAATAACAATAAGCTCCACCATGCCTTCCATGCTTGAATAAAATAACAATAAGGTCCACCTTTGCCATCCATGCTAGGCACTTTAAAAATCATTTCATGGCTTTGCTCACCATTTAAATATTCGGCTGAATGTTGGCTTTGTTTAATCATCCACAATATTCCATGTTGTCCTCCAAGTGATTGACCTTCTAAGCCACACATACATGTTAATTATTTATTCCAAAGCACCACATTATTCCCTCAATATTCGGTCAAAACATGCTCAATTTGTGGCGTCCCATGCTTGAAGAAAAAATATGTCCATCAAATTAATTTAGCCACCTTGCATTGCCCCTTTAATCGTGTACTATCTTGCTTAAAACATTCCACATTGGGCGACACCTATAAAACACATAAATCAACATCAATTTGAATAAAATTTTACTGACAAAATTTAAAGACTTTATTTTAAACACTAGACATATTAAAAACTATATTAACTAAACAATTTAATTAATATAAACTAACATGTAGCAAAAAAATAATAAATGACTGAATTAATTAACTTAAACTAAATTAGTTAAATTTCATTCCAGCAATTTAATTAACTCAAACTAAGTTAACTAATTTTTCTATTCCGACAATTAACTAATTAATATGAGCTAAGAGTGAGCTGATAACGAGCTCCACAAATTAAAAATTGTTGGTGCCCCGGGCGTGTTCATCAGGTATGACTGAAACACCCCAAACCCTGCCCACAAGCCCTGACCGGATCTGGTATGCTTCTTGAGAAAAACTCGTTTTATCGGTTTTGAAAATCATGTGATTTCGTGGTAGGAGAAATATATTTGAAGTACGATCTTGTTGAAAACCCTTTTTGTGATTTAAATTTGTATCTTATTAAATCGTTAACTTTATGATTTTGTAAATCAAAAGAAGAACCGAATTTAGAATTTATGATTTAGTTGAAAACCATAGGTAATTAGGTGTCAAAACAATTTTAGGGCGTTCGTCAAAAATGTTTAATTATTTGGTTGAAATTGAGCGTTGCAAAAATAAAATTTAGAACGTATAAATAAATCAGTTTATGGTAGCCTTATTACAAAACATAATCCAAAATAAATAAAGAAAATGTAATAAGTCTAATTATAAAGAAAACCGAATACTGAGTTGAGCAATGGCCACCACGTAGTCCTCGCCGACCCGGTCCAAATCAATGTGTATCACCTGAAAAAGTTATCCCACGAAGGGTGAGTCAACAGACTCAATGTGTAACAATACACTAAAGGCCCAAACGATCGTGACAAATAAAGTCCATTACATAGCAAATCATATTATCACATGTACATATAAAATGAAAATGCAATCCTGAGCCCACCTAGATATCCATCCGCTACATACCACCCGTACCTGCCAATCATACCGTGGGAATTACTAAATCGACCCTCTATCCGCTACACACCATCAAAGGCAGTTGCGCCAGTCAACTGCACATCGCCCTTATAATCGTGGCATAGCCACCAGATAATGTGACAAAGTCACCACATTCATAATATGTGACATAAGTCACCGGATACATAATATTGTGACCGAAGTCACCGGATATTGTGGTAAAAACCACCGGAACACTTCTCCTTTATCAATATCACCCATATGCCCATGCAATACACATATTATTTCGATATCATGCCATATACCCCAAAATCATAACGGAATCATACTTATTTCATATCCATGCTTATAACATTATTAACGAAGTATTAGGGGTTTAACATACCTGAAAATCATGTACCATTGAATGGTACCTGAAGCCATAATCATTCATATTACTTATTAACACATGCTAACATTAATATTATTAATGTATTGAAAATTTAGTGTAGGGCTACACACCTTGTAAACACTAAGAACGATAGAATACTTAAGATTTCCGACTTTTGCCTACAACGTCGACAGTACCTACATAACACTATATGAGAAATCGATTATCACTAAAAAGATATGGCCTTTGGCCGAATATCATGCTTGCTTACCTTGGATTATTCAAATCCCGAATGATCTCCCCCTATAAAACGACTACAGAGAAACCCCGTAACCTTCCTTCAAGATTCGGCCAAAGAAAATAGGGAATTATAGTTTCGCTTTTCAACTGTCAGAAAAAGAAAGAGATAAAGAAATCAATCTAGAAGAGATTCTTACCGAAAAGTAATGACCAAAACGCAAATGGTCACTAAACTCCAAGAAATTGACAAGAAGAACCTGAAGTGGAGAAATCAATTTAGATGAGAAAGATGATAGGTTTTTGGTGCTTAGGAGCAATCGGTTTCAATGGTGTTAATGAAGTGAAACTTTCAGCTTAAGGAAAAGAATAGCAAGGGTTATAGTTTCGGCTTTAACAAAATAGAAAGAAAAGAAGAGAAAGGAAAAGAAAAAAAAGAAGAGAAATGATCAAAAGGCTATATGGTTTCGGTTATGGAAGAAATTGAACAAAGAAAAAGTTTTTAATATTGATGCACATTCGGTCAAGTAAGAAAAAGAATGAAAGAAAAATGCCTTCAAAAGTAATAATATTTCGGTACCAAAAAGAAAGAAAAACTTGAGAGGAAAAGAAGAAAAAAATACCAATATGGTCAAAGATGGTAGCCAAAACAAAACAAAATTTTCACCTAATGCCCATGACAAATTCGGCTAAGGAGAAAGATTTTGGAGAAAAGGGAAAAAGATGCACAAAATGCCAAGAATTTGGCCAACTATCTTCCCCCTAATCCCATACAATATTCGGCCAACCCCCCTAGCCCCCTAAACCGTCCACATTCATGGTCAAATGGCCATAGAAAAATTTCCAAAACATCACCCATACATCAAGCCTTATGTCCCCTTATCCTTCCATAACACCTTGATTCTATCCAAAAATGAAAGAAAATCCATCCATACCAAAAATAGAGTTTGACCGACACAATAGGAAAGAGAACAAGAAAATAAAAATCCTTCCAATTGCTAACCAAGGGATTCGAACCTCTCCCTTCATGCATCCACCCAAGCGCCAACACCACTTTGCCAATAACTCTTCATGTGCTAATTTCCAAACACTTAAATTAACTTAAGCATCATAATCACTTGATCCACTTCACTAAATTCTTCATACTAACAATTATTCTAGCTTTGAATAATTCCAAGCCTTCACAAGATTATATTAGGCACACAATAAAATCATATCCAAGCTATCACAAACAACAAGATGATACTCAAATTTTAGGACGCTACAATGACAACATATGAAGTTCATCAGGATGGTGAACCAGGAAGCCGTTAGGGCACAGAAAGGGAAATCACTGTATGACTTGAGTGTGAGTAGTAAAACTAGATGGTCGCAGAGCATCTGGGAACGCAAGCAAGTGGGATAATAACAGAATCTGCCAAATTGAGATAGTAAAAATAATTGGTACATGCGGTTTTAATGCGAAAAATGTAAAGGAAGGGATATTTCCTTTGAGGTATTTTAAGTATATGTTGGTATGAGCCCGCTGATGTTTGACGAGTAAACCAGTATTACAGTGATAGTGAGATGATTAAGCGGAATCTAACTCTAAGGGTCTATAAGTAAAAAGTTAGCCAGAGACGGGTAAGTCTGTCAAGGGTTATTTTGGGCGATGATCACCTAAATTATCTGATCGGTAAAGTCTACCAGGGATCTACAAAGAAAGAAGATGCCCGACTAGGACTATGTAATGTGGGATAGTCTGTAAAAGCTATCAAGCGAGGAAGTCCTTCGGGAAATAGTGAAAGAGATAGTCCGCTGGGAACTATCTATTAATCGGAGTGTCTTAGAATATATGACTAAGGTGAATAAGTACCTTGGGGCTACAGTGTGAGTACAAGTCTGCTAGGAAAAATAGGGTGATTAATCAGCCAGTCGCGTAACATATATTAGTCCGCGAATGAGGTTAATATAAAGAGTCCTTATTTAGAAAGGGGATCAAGCTTAGGCTAAGTTGATAATAAACTAATTGCTGAGATAGTATGGTAAATATTCATGGGGTTCAGCATGGATTAAAGGGATCTAGGTAAGGATCCACAGTTAAGAAGAAATCTTGGTTAAACCACCAACAGTAGTTGCAAAACCATGGTTGAGAGTACGAGTATCAATAATGATTCATGTCATGAAAAATATAAGAAAAGTCTGGAATGATGATAAACAGGATATGGACCCATAAGAAATTATTATTTGATAGAATAAAATTATGGTTAGATCAGTGGTTATGACCACCGACAGTCAACTTAGAGGAAATAAGACATTGGCTACGCCAATGAAATTTTGAATTTTACAATGAAATACAGAGAGTTTTAACTATTTGCAGAAAATCTCAATTTCCCAAATTTATAGAAGTCTTCAATGAATATTGATACAGGATTTCACTAAGTTCACCTTGACGTGATCTCGGTCACATCATGTGTTGATGAGGCTAGAAAGACTCGAGATTGGCCCAAATGCGAGGGACCAAAGTTAAAATGAAATCCATCATTCGAGTTCTTTACTTGATATTTACATGTTTGTCGTTTTAACTTGCCATGTGTCATGTTTATTATGTTTTAATTCTATAGCTTGCATATATTTTATTTTTACATTTTGTTTGATTTTATATTGTTTGTGAGTTGATTTGCAAGTGAACTCATGGTCTATTTATAGTGGTTGTAGGTACATGGTCAGCCACGAAAGGACATGATGTGATCATGGGCTCGAACAATGAGTTAAATTTTGAAGGACCTTTGAAAACTATAATTGGGTCAAACATTGATGATTCATTTGCATAAGGAATGCCTAAGACTTTACAAGATCCATTACAAGTGCCTATTGGGCCAATCACTGGGGCTCAAGCTAAATAGTTTAAAGAAGCTCTTAATGGCCTGAACCGTGGGTTTTGGACTAATTTTCAAGTTAGTCATCTTTAAGATGGGCTGAGTCTTATTCCAAGATGGTTCATGTGGTCCAAGTGTTAAATGAACATTCAAGTGGACTTGGGTTGCCCATTCGACCACCATGAATTATTTAGAATCTTCATTTATCTTTTATTAAGATTTAATTAAGTATTGGAATTATGTTTTGACCACCACTTAGTCTAGTCTTCATTCGTGTGTCTAAGTATGCTTATGCTTATCCTTATGTCGTATGTCTTGTTTTAATATATGGTTTTCCTTTTATTTTTATTAAGTCTTGTTTTGCATGTTTACTTATGCAAGGATATCATATGCATATCAATTAACTTATGTGTCACTTGTGTTTTGGATAAGAGTTGTTTCGATGTCTTGAAATGAAGTAATGGTACTCATATTTATACCATTTTTAGGTACATTTGGTTGTCCTTTCAAGCACCATATGACTCTTCACATTCCACCTGAATTCATGTACAATGCACATCCATTGGACCTACAAGTTCATGCATTCATCAAGCTTCAAAAGACCTTTCATATTCCATGAATGAATTCAATGATACATGCACTTAAGGTCTTGGCCAAATTCAATGTATCATCTACCATGCATGTATGGTTCAAGGGGGAACAATGAGCCTTTATGAAGATTCAATGAATTCTTACATGCATGTATGGTAAGAAGGGAAGCACTGCATTAAAGTTGCAACATTGAATGCGAGCATGCATGTGCCTACACAAGGGGGATGAATATACACATACATACACTTTCAAAAGGGGGATGAATTGCCTCTTCGTGCACCCAAAACGTTCATGAACCACCAAGGAAGATGAATGTGACCATTTGGTCATACATTGCACCTATATGTTCATGTATTTTACTATACATTGTACAAAACACATACATGTATGCACTTAATAGTTGAATGTGTCCATTAGTATGCCTAGTTCTATAAATAGTTTGGTCATCTCATTGTAAAGACTAATTGAATTTTTAATATAAAAAATATTGTGAGAGTTTATCTCTTGGTTCTTCATTAAACTTATTCGAACTTATCAAAACTACAGTTTTATGGTGTTCACCTGTCTTATCACTCCCCTTCTCATCCCTTTTCGGTGTGTGGTGACACCAACTTTTCTTATACCAAGGTTCGAGTAATTGTTCAAGTTTAAGCGGGTCGGGTTCATTTATAACTTCGGTTCTTTAAACTTCCAATCACCTCGGGTTAAGGTCTTTTATCTATTTGTTCCTATTCAAGACGATCCTTCATAAACGTGAATTTCTAACTTCGTGTAGGGTCTCATTAATATATTATCGAGGTTCTATTCGGGTTCAAGAAATCACATCACACCTGAACTTATAAAAAATTACTGCTTTTATGCAGGTAGATGATGACTCAGGGATAAGAGGGACCAAGCCAGACACCGCTAGCATAGCACGAAGGGCACAGTAGCCGTATCATGTGTACAGTGGGGTACCCTTAGAGGCCACGTGTCGGGGGTTAAGTTGGATATACTTATATTAAAGTTTTAATTTAAAATTGTAAATAACTGCTAGGTTTAATAAGGTCTCAAATTTGTAAGAACTTATTATTCATATGATATAAGTTATAAAAGAAGTTAAATTTTAAAATTTGATATTGTCTAAGTACGTAGTAAATCAGCTTAAAAATTTTGTTAAGTTATTCAGGTTGATTGTGACATTCAATACTCGGACCCGACGGTCGGGTCAAGTATAGGGTGTTACAATTTAGTGGTATTAGAGCCTCGATTTCGTCGATCCTCTAGACATAGAAAATTAAGGAATAGTCCCTATATGCATGATATGATTAGATTGAGTCGGATATAGGGTGTTACATCATCATTGTCGTAGCTCCATAGGTGCAGTCATATTCAAGAAGTTTTATGATGACCCTCCAGCTTTAAACAGTATGCTATCTATGTTTGTTGCATTATCTGATGATGCGCCTCTTGGTTATCCCACCTCTTACATAACTTCCTAGTAAAAGTGTCTCAATACAGACCACTTTGTAACCTACCTTTCGACTGAATGAGGGACAATCATTATACCTACCACTTGGGCTAGACACGTGGTATATCGGGAAGACTTCACATAGATAACATATAGTGACTTCCCCCCAGCGTTTGTCTATATTGACTTCAACCGATCCACCTTCTGGTATACTACAAACCATCCGCTAATATGAGAGGCGCTTCCCTCCTTTTTTTCAGATACTTGTTCACCATGGCTTAGCAACTCGTTTTTTAATTTGAGCACTCCCCAAGCGACACGCTCTTCAACAACCAATGAGAACCACTTGTGCATAATAACCTCATACTGCCTAAATGAATAATAGAATGGGCCCACTGTGCATGCCCTTCACATACTCCATGGTGGCAACTTCGTCTATAACAACCTGCCACGTCACACTAGTAAACAAGAGGGCATTTCCTATAAATACCCTCTCAAATCATGAGAAAAGAATCTTTTTGCTCCTCAAGCAATCTTTAAGCACTTACCCTTTGCAACATTGTTGCCCCAACCTTCTTTCATTCATCTTATCTTTTCTTGTTTTACGCTTATTAAGGTGAATCGGTCTTCTTAGCACCACCACAGTCTCCTACTTGTTCTTGTCTTTGTTGTACCTTATATAAACAAATATATATAAGAAATAGAAAATTTTGTATAATTGAAATCTATTTTAGTATTAGTACACAAAGTTGAATGGTAGATAATAAAGATGAACCCTAAAATATGCCATTGATTTTTGAAAACTTTTGGATGGGAATTATGGTTGAACCGATTTATACGTAGGTTGAATCAAACAAAAAAAAGTATATTTTCATTTAAATTTGATTTTTTTAAAAATATGTATAGCTTTTTATAGGTTGTTTGTTAGTTTTTATAATAACTTCTTTTTATAATTTTTCATTTTTTGAATTTAGGTATATTTTTAAATATATATTTAATCTGTTATATAGATATATTATAAAAAAGATTAGATTATGTGAAAATTCATGTTTAGCAATTAATTTGGAAAAATTTTAAGGATGAAGTTGAATTTTTTTAAACTTATCAATTAAATCTTCATTTATTTATTATAATTTTTTAATTGAGTTGGCATGTCAGTAAGTTAAGTGAGGAGTTAATTAAGCACAAATTTAATTAAAAAAATAAAAATACTTCCATTTTATAAAATAAATTATAATATCCATACAATAAGATTCAAACCCATATCTCTTTATTTTTTTTAATTTATACTTTATCATCTAATTAAAACTTAATTAATTATTTATATCAATTATTTATGAATATATTTGGTATAAAAGTTCATCGAATAATAATCTAGTATTGATAAACAAGGTTAGGAAATAGATATTTTCAGCATGTTTGGTTGGCTATAATGCTAAACCATTACAGCTGAATTCAGTGGCCCATCCCTATTCCATTGTTTGGTTCGCTGTAATTGGCTATTACAGCCCTATTCTATACAGCCTTATTCAAAGCAAAATTTACGTTTACCATTCGGCACTCTATCCATGGAATACTCATTCAGGTGTGTGAGTTTTAACTTTACCCTTCTCCCTCTTTTTCATTCTCACATCTGAAGCATCTTTTTTTTTTCATTCTTCTTCCCATTTCCTTCTAACCTTCTCCCTCTTTTTCATTCTCACGTCTGAAGCATCTTCTTTTTTTCATTCTTCTTCTCATTTCCTTCCAACCTTCTCCCTCTTTTTCATGCTTCTATCCTGACCAACCCTTTGACAAACCCTATTGTTTAGTTTTATTTTTCCCTTTGCTCTTGTCTCGCTTCCTGTGAAGGCTAAAGCGACTCCTTTCTTTCAGCTACCCACGCTTTCAAGCTTCCAACTTTCCCAGAAGCTCCAAGACTGAAATCGAGGAGAAGACGCTACAATTACTAATTTGGGATTCCATCCTCAGTTTTGGCTAATACTCTTTCCAAGGTATAAAGCTCTCGATATTAATTTCATCATTTTATTTCAAGCTTTATGTCCTTAGTTTTGATATGGGTTACTTTTATTCGACTCGTTCATGCTCAAAATTTGGTCCTTTTTGGGTAAATTAGTCGATGATTTTGATTAGTTTGATAGTGGGTACCATACCATATGTTTCTTTTATGTGAAACACATCTTTGTTCTTTTGAATTTGGAACTGCTAGACAATTGTTTGCCTTTAGTCTGCTATATATATATGGTGTGGAAAAGTTATTGGCATTTTTTATATCTAATTTATTTGTTTTAAAAACTTTTCATTGGGAAACTTTTTTGTTAAAGAAAGCCATTCTTGTGTTTGATTATAATGAATATATATAGGCTTCCTTTTATCATTTCTGATTTAATTTGATCTTACTGTAACTTGTTATAACCAAACTGAAATTTGAATTCAATTGCTATAGGTGCTTAACATCATGTCATGGTCAAGATTTTCTAGTAGAAGCATTCTTTTGTCGGAATTATTTTGTTATTACAGTCTCCTTTCACCTCTTTATGGTGGAAACAGTCTATTTTTGTACCAGGCTCCTCCCTCTTCATGCCAAGGAAGTGCATAACTTGTGTAAAATCCTTGGTTGTTCTAGTATAGAGTAAATGCGATGTCACTATCTGTATGTGTTTTATCTACTATGGAGTTCCTATCATTGTTTGTCTGCATTGGTTGTTGTGAGTTTTGAATCATACCAAGTGCATACACGAGCATATTCATCGTAATCTCTTGATATAATTCCTAAATCTTGTTCATTGAAAAAGAAAAAAAATGAACATAATCAAATTAACTAAAAATGGTAGGTTTTAATATATGAGTTAGTAATAAATTAATTTTAATTGCTAATATTTAGTTATTTATATGATTTTTTTGAGAATCAAATTTCTCCCACTCAACATTCATGATGTTCGAAATAGGTGATTAGCATAACTAAGCTTAAGAATAGGCTTTTCTCAGCTTGATTTCTTTAGTTCACACTCTTCTTTCCACCAATTACTGTCGTCCAATTACTGGTATGAAGACTGGTAAATATAAAAAGGGAAAGTTTCATATTTTTTTGGCTTGGATGCTTACTATTGTTTGGAATTCTTGTGTTGTTGTTTGGTTGCCATATTCTTCCATTGCAAGAAGATCATTGTGGTTAAATAGGGTGGAATATTAGGTTTATTGTTGATTGTTTTGCCACTTTTAGAGACATTATGTTAGATTGCCTAATTTCCAGTTCATCTATTGGCTTTTTTCATTTCTTTTTTTTTTCAGCTTATGTGGTTGCTTTTTTTCATTTATTGCTACCATTTTGCATCAGTGGGTATAAGGTTTAATTTAGAATTGTTGTTAGATAAAGGTTGGTTTAGAAAAAGTGTAGAAAAAGCCAATGGGGCTTTGGGATCATGAGCTCAGTGGATTAATTAGTTATTCAGTTTAGTACTTATAATGAATGATATTGCATGGAATTATTGATATTGTTAATTGTAAATTCAAAATTTAATAAAGAAAAAATTTGGTTTTGAAAATTTATAGAACTGTTTGGCATTGAAAAAAAGAGATGAAGTTTAGCTATGAGAGAATAATAGAACTGTTTCATTTAAAAGTTAATTTCTAAAAGTCAAAAGCACCATTTTCTTACCATTTTTTTTGTTTGATTTGTCAAACCATTATTTTAATGTTAGCTTTACATTGTTTTTGTAATTGAAAACAATTTTTAACCTCGAAAGTAAACTAAACATAGCTGTTTGTTTTTGAGATGTTTTATTATCAACCTATCATTTGTTTTTGCAGATGTTTTTATTATTTGGGGATTTGTATTTTATTTGATTTTTCCCTTGTGGATTAGACTTTTTTTTTTTAAAAAAAAAAAGTAATGTTTATGTATGATATATATATAGGAATTACTTAAAAAAATAATTTGTTTTTAAATAAAACATAATTACATTATTTACAAAAATAATGCCATCATACTGAAGTTATTAGTATTTTGAGATTATTAAAATTATTTGTTTACATATAATAATATATAACTTAATTTACCATGTTTAATCTAATTGTATAATAATCTAATTGTAGGTCTTGGTGAGGAAAGGTTCCAAGCTTTCTTTTCGACAGTCAGTTCCAACCGGACACGGAAAAAAGGCCTCTTGCTAACAGGAGAGGTTTCTAACTAACTTCATATCTATTCGTAGATCGGGTAATCTAAAAAAGTCTGTTTTCAAGTGAATTTCTACTTTTGAAATGGACGAGAGCCTTTGCCCCAAGCTAGAGATAACTAACCAACCAATTTCCTAATCCACTTGAATTTCTACTTGACTAGTAGAGCCGGGCAGGCTGCTGTTCTTGCTACGATGAAATCTGTTCTCGGTAGCAAGCATTGCCCGCAGCTGATCTACTACTAGCAATGACTAACTGACCAAGCTGATCCAGAAAGGAAGAGGAAGAACGCATTGAAAGATCGACCCTAAGAAAGAGAGAATAGACATGCGAGAATGGAATGCTACACTTCAAGCTTCCTGTAATATTGTGCCATATGTACATTGAGAGTGAAAATGAAAAGAAGCTATTATGGGATCGACAAAGAAGTTCTTTATCTATCACTTATACTTTCCTAGCTGGGTAGGGAAATCAATGCTTCACACCTTATAGGGGGAAACCTTTTTTAAGCTTAAGCGGAGAAAGACCGTATTCTCATGTCCTGAAAAGAGCATATTCTAGGCATCTAGTTATATTTTTCAATTATTCAAGGGTTCATCTGTATTTCGGGGACTTGAAGTTAGGGGAAGAACCACGCTCATCAAGCAAGAGAGCAGCCGAGTTTGGTACCATTGTGTTGCTTTCACTCCTTTTATTTTTGTGCCTATTATCTTCATTGCTAATGATGTGGTAGCAATCCGCAATTTGGGACTGTCTCCTTACTGCTATATTTTTCAAATTGTATCATATCGTATATGATATTTGAAATCTTCATATCTAAATTTGTAATAATTGAAATAAATAAATGTTAAAATAACCTCATTTAACTTTCCCAAATTTTCTGCAATGAAGGGTAAATTCTTTTTAAGGGGCAAAATTAAATTATATATTTTTACGATAATAAAAATTTAATTTCATTATTCATATATTTATAACTTTTAAAAAATTAAATTAAATTTTTATCATTTTAAGGGCTAAAATGTAATTTTACCATTATTAATTTAAACTTTTATAAATTAAAAACAAAAAAAAATTCCATCTTAAAGAAAGTCGACCCAATACCATGTAACTTCCATTGTTATGTTTCAAAGCAAACCAGAAACCTTGGCTTCCCCACTTACCATGCCTCTACCTATCTTCCATTGTTATGTTTTACTTTTGTTTACCATTATACTAAATACCATCCATGCAATATATAAATAAACATAATTACTAAACTTCTTAATAAATCTAATCCATTAACATTATTTACTTTTAAATAATCTTAATAATCTTATTATTATTATTGAATAAGGTTAAAAGTATTTTAACCTTATGCACATAATTAGGATTATTTACTTTTAAATAAAAGTACTTGTGAATTCATCTTTCCCAATACATTATAAAAAGTTTCATATAATATATGTATATTTCTATAACACTGGAAATTATGTAATTTGGATGTGGATGTATTTTAAGATTAGATTTTCATTATTAATTTTTCTTTTAATGTTCAAGACATTATTATTTGCTAAGCCAAGAGCCGATTTTGTTGAATGAAATTTGATAAATATGTATTGCTCATTTTTCTTGGACAGTGTGTTATTGCTTCCTCTTCTTCTTTGGTTTGCTTGATTGCTTCTTCCACCCACAGTTAAGCTTCTTATATTCACTGAACCACTGTAAGTTCTTTACAAATTAAATTCTTTGATTTTGTTTTACTGTTATTGAAATTAGTATTGAAGAAATGTGACCCTTTTACTATGATTTGAAGATATATAACACTTTAATATCTTGCAGTAATGGCTCGTCTGCCTTTAATTGTACAAAGTGAGAGGCGTAAAAGAATTGGTCTTGCTATTACAATATGGTTGCAAATGTGTATAGTTGCGAGTTGGTTCTTAGTTGCATTGGGTGCCATCCATAGCCTACATACTTATAGACCAAGGATTAGATCCTATATTTTAAATTTTTATGCAAAACGAGTTTATGTGAAAAGACTTGTATATACTAGTGACAAGACCTGTATTGAACAAGTTAGGATGAATAGAATTACCTTTTTTAAACTGTGTGAGATGTTACAAACTTTAGGGGGATTGAAGTCGTCAAGGAACATACTTGTTGATGATCAAGTGGCAATGTTTCTACATATCATTTCTCATCACCTTTAAAATAGAGTTATCAAGCATCACTTTAATAGGTTCGGGGAAACCGTGAGCAGATCATTTCACAATGTTTTAAATGTTGTCATACGCTTACAAGATGTGTTATTTAAAAAGGCAGAGCCAATTACAGGTAATTCTATAGACTCAAGGTGGAAATGGTTCAAGGTATTGGAGTGAGTTTTATATATAGCTCATACATAATTTAGTCCATTTAGATTTAAATATAGTATCCTGACTCGAGGTTTTATACATGTGATGTAGAATTGCTTTGGTGCTTTAAATGGAACCCACATCAAGATTAGGGTTCCAACAGTTGATAAATCTAGATATCGAACACGAAAATGTGACATAGCAACAAACATGTTAGGTGTTTGTACACCTGATATGCATTTTGTTTATGTTCTTCCTGGTTGGGAAGGTTCTATTACTGATGGACAAGTTCTTCGGGATGCCATTAGTAGGAGACATGGACTAAAAGTTCCTCATGGTAAAGTGCAAAATTAGAGGAATTTGAATTAATTTTTAAGATCATACTTTTTTGGGAAATTAACCATGACAAATAGTTTTTTTTATAGGTTGTTATTATCTAGCTGATGTTGGATACACAAATTGTGAGGGATTTCTTGCGCCTTTTAGAGGACAAAGATATCATTTGAATGAATGGCGTCAGGGTTACCAGCCAAGTACTCTGGAAGAATTTTTCAATATGAAACATGCTTCAGCGCGTAATGTTATTGAAAGATATTTTGGGTTATTAAAACTTAGATGGGGAATACTTAGGAGTCCATCATTCTCTCCTGTGAGGGTGCACAATAGAATCATTATTGCATGTTGTTTGCTCCATAATTTTATTCGAACCTATATGAGTCTTGATCCTATTGAAGCGGAGTTGGAAGAAGGATTATCTAATAATGTGATAGATGATGATGAACTGAATATCGTAAATATTCATCCATCGGATGCATGGGCTACTTAGAGGATGGAACTAGCCAACCAAATGTTTGATGAATGACAAACATCTAGAAATTAGTTAGGTTTAGGGTAAAAATAGTAAACGTTAAGTTGTTTATGTTATTAATGTATTTAGTTTATGAAACTTTGGTGGTGTTTGAATTGTTTTTTTGTATTGTACTAGACTTGTTGAATGATAATTTATTTTCTTTTGATTCATCATGTGTTATAATTTTATAAAGTGTTGATCTTTTGATGCATAATATTGAACTTAATTTTAATTTGCGTTTTTTTCTTAAGATAATTATGTCAAGTTTTTCACAATCAAGTGTTTCTTCCCAAAGTTCTCGAGGAACCAAAAGGAAATGGGTTTCAGAAGAAGATGTTGGTTGCTTGTATGGTCGACTTGCACAATGTTGGAACCTTCAATGTAGATACGGGATTCAAAGCCGGTTATTTAAATGAGTTGGAAAAAATGTTAGAAAAAATTTTACCCCATGCCATGTTGAAGGCTAAACCTAATCTTGAATCGAGGATTAGGACATTGAAAAGGGATTGGTCAATCGATTATGACATGCTTAGTGGAAAAAACAATAGCGGCTCTGGTTGGAATGAGCATAGGCAGCTTATTGTTGCTGAAGATGCGGTGTGGAACTCATATATAAATGTAAGAATTATTTCAGGTCTTTATTATTTTATTTTGACCAAAATTATATCTAATATGAATTCCTCATTTTTATAGAGTCATAAAGAAGCCGCTGAATTCAAACATCGAAGTTTCCCTTATTATGACCAACTTACTACCATCTACGCAAAAGATCGAGCCACTGGGAAAGATGCTTAAACAACCGTTGGTATTATTGAAGAAATAGATGTTGAGGATATGGCTACTACAAATACTCATGAAGAAAGAAACGATTTCCATGGATGCGAAGCTGATGTTTCTTTGAATGACATGGATTTTTCAGCTACAAAATCGTAACCAGGTAGAAACCAAAGTGATTCCACATTTTCAAAGAAGAAAAAAAAAGATTTCTGATACAAGTGATTCTTCTACTTCATTTAATGATGTTGCCACTTTATTGGCGGAAAATATATGGACCGCTGGTCTTGAAATCAGTAAGAGTATTGCCCCTGAAGTGCTAATTCAACAAAAGTCAGAAATGACCATTCAAGAAAGTGCTCTGAAATTATATCCAACGTTATGTGAAGTAGAAAGTTTAACTGAGGATGAGTACCATTGAGCATTGAGCAAAATTCCAGATCATCCAACGCAAATGCTCATTTTCTTTAGTTTACCTTCTGTTGTGCGATTGGAATGGGTCAGAAGATTTCTTGCTGACCATTAAAAATCATGGTTGTGTTGATGATATTTTGGTAACTTTTTGTGTTTGTAATATCTGGATGATATAATGACATGATAGAATGTTATTACAATGTTGTAATTTTTTGATGTTGTAAAATTTTAAAACATATAGATTATGACATATAAACTAATGAAATCATGTAACTTTTTGTTAATATATGAATATTATGCTTGGATGTAAAATATAATTCTTAAGTTATTTATTACTTTTAATATTTTGTTTTTTATTGTAGAATAATTAAATTATTTATTTAACTAATGATATTTTAGCATGTTAAATATGTATTGCAGTTTAAAAATAATAAAATATATTATATATTTTTTTATAGTATTATATATTTTGATTTTTTTAAATTCATATAATAATAATTATATTAAGTATGTTATTAATTTATATTTTATTATTAAATTATATTTAATAATAATTATATTAAAATATGGTTAAATTATTTATTATTTTTATTAAATTATTTCCGATAATAATCTTATTAAAATTTAATGAAAATAATAATAATCATTTGTCTAAAAAAATTTCTGCAAGAGGTATTCTAATTACTTATACTGTTATAACATTACTCCATTTAACTAAATATAAAAATATTATTATAAATTTATTCTATTTAATTCAACCAAACAGTTAAGAGCCGTGTTATATTAGAGTGAACCAAGGTGAACCAAATAAACCGAATAAAAGTGCGGAAGATAAAGAAGATTTGAACAGTGATGGTTTGATTGAGTTCTCATGTGTTGCTCTCTCCTACCCACACCTTTCATCCCACTCTCTCTTCCTCTGTTTTGGTTTCCGTTTATTTACTTTCCAGTAAACATGGAGATGGTGACGATAGCATAATTATCTTACTATTAGATTATCCTAACTTTTTCTTAAAGTTCGAAGCAATGAGAAGTGGTAGAATTCAGAGCTCAACTTGGTATTCAGCATCATCTTCCTCCACATTTCCTCATCCTCCATATCTCACCTCTGCCTCTCGTCATTGCAGGTTCTCCCTTCTATCCCCTTATTGGGTTTTCTTTGTTTTTCTAGCTTTCCCCTAATCAATTTTTCATTTCATAGGCTGTCTATCTCTCAGAGGGTGTCTAGAATTTCTCTACTTTCAAGCTGTTCCTCCGGATTGTCTAAGACACAATTGTCAGTTTCTACACAACGGAACGAACAGAATTTGTTGCCCGTGGGCGTCGGTGCGGAAGCTTTGGTGACCTCAAACGCTCCAGGTGTCTCCAATGAGCCTCTTGTTGCCGAGGAAAAGATTGGAGTGCTGTTATTGAACCTTGGAGGTCCCGAGAATCTTGAAGATGTGCAGCCCTTCTTGTTTAACCTTTTTGCCGACCCGGTTGGTAGCCTTTTTTTTGCTTTATGTATGACCCTTTTTGAATATGTCATCACAAGTTCCTTGGTTTCTGATGTGGAATAATCTTTTGTTTAAGGTGCACTTACGTTGTTAGCTGTGCTACTAAGATCATCATGATCCAACCAATATAAGTTATTTTGTCATTAAAGCTGTGGTTTGGTGAATCAAGCACAACCCCACTTCTTGAAAGAACTTGAAGACCACTAACTTTTTATTGATAATAAGTAGAAAAGAATCTAATACAGTTATCGAATGAGCTCATTTTGCATGAAGATAAAGCCCTAAGACCCATATAGTATCTAATTATAACACTTAGCCAAGCTTGCACTCATTCTGAATCTGTTCCTTAGCCGATGCCATTAGCTCCCTCATTTCACTAATCTTGGTTGTGTATTGGACATCGAAGGCATCGATTTCAGGATGTAACTCTTTGAAATAAGCAGTATAATACTGGTTTTTGCCAATCGAAACTGTGCATCCATTGTGGTTAATGCCTTCCAGCCCTTTGCTATCTTGATGTCTAATAGTATGTGTTTGCATTAATAAAGGAATCTAAAACTCCAAAACAAATAATTTGATAATATTTTGTCCCTGCTTCAAGTTAGTCAGATAACTTTTTTAATCTATTCTGTTTTATCGTGTAATTGACAGGATATTATACGGCTACCAAGGTTGTTTCAATTTTTGCAAAAGCCTTTGGCACAGATTATATCTGTTCTTAGAGCACCTAAGAGCAAGGAAGGCTATGCTTCAATTGGCGGTGGCTCTCCTCTACGACGAATAACTGATGCTCAGGCATGATTGGTTTCGTTATCATTAGAGTTTCTGGTGGATGTGATATTAGGCCTACCATTTTCAGTTAACTACTATGCTGATTAAGTAATGTGGAAGAGAAAATTAAAATTTTTGAATTTTCATGCATCTGAGTGTAGCCATTCACAAGCATGTGCTACAAGCATTCATTTTTTGTCATTCTTTTATGCTGCTATCTGATGTTCCTTTTAATGGCATTGTGCAAGAGAAATATTAAAATCATGCCCAAACTATTTTGAAGTAATTTTCATGCACCATTGCATCTTAGTCAGTGTGTGGCCATGCACACATATGTGCCATAACCATTCACTTTTTTATATTTCGTTTATGCTGTTATCTGATTTTACTTTTACCCTTCCCCCCTCTTGTTATTGGACATTTACACTTGCTCTTGCAAGTCTAGGCAATTTGTTAGGAACATGAAGATGAAATTAATCAAATGTTGAAACTGGTAATGCCAGTTACAGCCTTGCGGGTAATGCTTCTAGATTCAGTTTTTGCAGCTGTTCATTGTGACAATTAATTTTTTAATATAAATCTTTTTATATTTGCAATTGCAAAAATTGGATTGTCATTTAAACTTCTGCTACCAATTTAATTAGAACTCCAAAGAGCAGATATATAAATGACATTGTTTTGGCAAATGGTCTGGATGGCTCATAGGTTATTAAAGCTGAAATATATAGCAATCATGATGTGTTCATGTTTCTTTTGTAAGTTTTTGTAATTGTATTGCAATATCACTACCCATTTTAGGCTGAAGAGCTGAGAAAGTCACTTGGGGCAAAGAATGTTCCTGCAAAAGTTTACATTGGCATGCGGTACTGGCATCCATTCACTGAAGAAGCTATTGAGCAGGTAATTTGTTGGGTTTAGTCTTATTTTTGGATGACTGGTACCTATTGTGGTAGCTTTTTTCTTATTTTACTATCCACTTTTATTTTATTTTTCTTAACAAGCTTTATGGTTATTATACACGAACATCTCTATGGCATATGAAAGTTTTAATTGGTAGAATTTCAGTTTAAAACTTTCTGAAAATAAACATCATTCAAACTTGATTGGATTTGGAATTGCTTTAATACTTTTCATTATACAGAAATAAGTGAAAATACAAAGTATTGTTTAAGTGTTGTAATGTTTTCAATTGTAAGTTATCATGTAAATTTGCACATTTTAGTCTTTATTACTTGCTTTCTGAATTTATGGCTTTCAACTGGATGACTACTTTGTATGATTGGAATCAACTGACTTCATTTGGGTTGCTGCTTGTTTTCTTCTGGTCTTAGAAACGAGTCTAAGTTTTCATAGATAATATCGCTTCTGTTAGACCTTAGTTTTCATTGAGTAATTTCTTGTAATAATCTGCTTATTTCTTCTGGTAATTCTGTTGTCTATCAGGGTTGCCTATGGATGTATCAATCTACTATAAAAACTAATATTTATTTTCTCTCTGCCTTCTCTGATATAAATGTGGATTCTGATGATATACTGTTGTTTTACATTCCTCGTAACAAAATTGTAGATAAAGAAAGATGGAATAACAAAGCTTGTCGTACTTCCACTTTATCCACAATTTTCAATATCAACTAGCGGTTCAAGCCTTCGACTCTTGGAAAGTATATTTCGGTGAGGAATAAGAACACTTATCATGCATTCAGTAATTCAATCTTTAAGGTTATTCTTAAATCAACTTTCTTTCTCTGACAATGTAATCAAATGGTTCATCAGTGATGATGAATATCTAGTGAACATGCAGCATACAGTCATACCTTCCTGGTATCAGCGTGAGGGATATATAAAAGCTATGGCTAATTTAATTGAAAAGGAGCTGCAGAAGTTTGACCAACCTGAAAATGTATGAGTTTAAGACCTTTCTTGTATTCTTTTTGACTGAATTTTCTCAAATTGTTATTTTATGGCTGTTCATGGCTGAAATGTAGTTGTGTTCTATTGTTTGATTTACACATCATGAAAAGGGTGTTACATCTGAATTTGGTATTAAACTGATGCAATGCTTGCCCCTAACTTTCTAATTCTCTTGTCATGTTTTGTTTCACTATATTATAAATCTTCAAGATACTTGATGCTTATTATGAATGAAGTAGGTTAACTTCTGAAGTTCAGAAAATTAGCCTTTCAAAGTTGAGAAATACTATTCTGAGTAATCAGATGAACTGAACCAGCTTATATCTTATGTTTATAAAATGGTTTGACCTTTGGCATCCTTTAATCGTTGTATTATTAGACTCATGGGAATTGCCCAGTTGTTTATTGGTTTGTAAATATCTTATTGTGGGAAAGAAAGAATGGTTGGGTTTATATGTACAAAAATGACAACATAAATGTTGCGTTTATTTCTCATGCAATATGAGGAGTTAAGTCCCTGGGTAATTAAACCCGCTTTTGTTTACAGAGGTCGTATCATTCTTTGCCCCATCACTGACATGCTAAATGGGTCATTTGTTGTATTTCTTGAGTATCTGAATGCATTGATTCCTATCCTATTTCTTCTTGGAGATTGCCAGAACTGAATCAAATTATGGGGTGATGGAATAATGGTGCTGGTTCAGCTCTTTGACAGTTGAGAACAGTTCAAAACCTATGTTTTGGGAGAGATGTTCAGCTAATATCTTCATGTGATGTTCAACCAGTCTAAGAATATATTTTATTTTGACAAAATTATCTGTTGAAGAAAATTTAACAAATGATTGAAGTTTTTGCTCCTGCAGTTTGATTCAATATTTTTGTTTTATGATACAGTCAAGTTGCAAAGATATTAGTTATTAATTGATTGCTAGAAGCACATAAATTAAGTTTTGGCAAGTTTGATTTTCTTGCTTGAAATGAAACTTCCATGCAATAAAGTGAGACAGGTATTGCTGCCTAGGTGCTCAGTCTAAGTCTTTGGATGGTGTGGTTAAAGTTACTTGTTTCTGTTTATTTGAAGAGAGCAATTCTAGTTAACAAAGGGGAATATATTTTTGCCAGTATTCACCCTAAATCAACCGATTAGGCCTTTGAAATTTCCTTTTAGTGTTTTATAAAAAACAGTTATTATAGTATAAATAAAAACAATTTTTTTAAACACTTCAATATCATTTGTTAAATGCTAGCTGTAATCTGTCATAACATAATTCTTAGGGAATATTTTTTTTAAACCTTGAATGTGGCTGAAATCCCCATAATTTTAAGTATGCCTATTTGAAATGTCTATTGAATAGCTTGCTTGCATATACAAGGAAGTCTTGATAACTGTTGGAGGGATCAAGCTTATTAACTTGTAAATAATTATAAATTTAAAAATATAGTTTTTGGTTGTAGAAGGTTTTTTATTATCAGCATGTAGTGGGATCAAATTTGTAAGATCTTCTAACCAAGACAGACTATTCTGGTTGTGGGATCTCAAATGGTTTCCATTAAGAATATGGTTCTACATGTTAAATGAAAAGTTTTGGAAATATGCAAGGACTTGAAGAGTGGTAATTTTTGTCTGTGGAGTCATCACTGTTAAGGATGTGTCTTTCTCTTCAGAATTAAATGACTTGTCCGAGGACGACTCAAATTTTGACGGCTGGGTCTTTTCCTATTAAGTAGATGCCATTAATCATCTTGATGATGGCCTGAAGAAATGTAAACACTGAAGACCCTCTCTTTAGGATATTATGGGTATCCAACTTGCTCTCTCTGGAACTACTCATTAACTTTCTGTCTGAACTGCAGTTTATTAGTTATTGAGACATTTTTCACTAATATCTGGATTAAGATTGCATGCATGATATTGATGCATTAAAAAAGCTAGGAGTTGCGTTTGCTTTCCTGGTTTTTGGCTCCTAAAATTTTTAATTTCTAACTTGCCTGATTTTAGAATATATCATAACCAAACTTTAGATTGCAGTTAGTTTGAAGTGGCACTGTATTAATTGATGTGTCAAGTAACCCTTTGCTTTTCTATCTTTATCCTATTTATTTACACTTTAAATCCTTTTTAACTGCATAATAAATCAATATGATATCTTGGTATCATTCTCTACAAAGTCTTCGATGTCTCATTGATCACTTGGGAGTCATGTGGTGAAGGGGACCTTGCCTATTAACTTTTTGCAAGATTCAGATTTTAGATTTAAAAATAAAAAATAAAAAATGTACTTCCTTGTTTTGCTGTTATTGTTGGAGCTTTTTATGTCTTTTAACTTAAAAGTTACCATCCTACAATGTTTATATTAATTGAGACTGCATATTACAGGTGGTAATATTTTTTAGTGCACATGGGGTGCCGCTTGCATACGTAGAAGAGGCAGGTGATCCTTACAAGGCAGAGATGGAAGAATGTGTGGATTTGATAATACAGGAATTAGAGAAGAGAAAGATTACTAATGCATACACTCTTGCTTATCAGGTACTTATAATATTTGGAATATTACTCTAGACTAATCTTTGATAATAGAGGAATTAGAGAAGAGAAAGATCACTAATGCATACACTCTTGCTTATCGGGTACTTATATTTGGAATATTACTTCAGACTCATCTATCTCACTTCTTAGTTTTGTGGTTAAAACTTTTGATATGTTGTAAGTTTGGATTCTGGAATTACGTGGATGGATAGTAAAATCTTGTATTAACTGTAGGAAAGTTCCAATTTAAATGCTTATGGAGGTTCTGGTACCTTTTCAGAATATTTCTATGCTGGTTGTATAGTGCTTTAACAAAAAAATAATTTTCCCACTGTTGCACTATTACTAACGAATGTGTAGGTAAAGCTTCTACTGTACTGATATTAAGATTTTATCCATGCAGCTGGCTATCAGTCGGTATTCTTTTACTAAGGCATTACAAAAATTAAGACGAAATCTTTAGCATTAGCCATCCTTTGGCTTGAGCTAGGCTGAAGGTTTTGCTGACTAGGCTATATTATTGTTTTTCAACAAATTTCATTAAAGTTAGATGATGAAGGTAAAAACCATTCATTGAATTACTATTGTGCGATTGACGTATTAAATCTAAATACAACATTTATTGATGTAGAAAATGTTGTAATTTTTGTTGCCTTAGAGTGTTTATGCCTTAGAGTGTTTATACTGTCATATTACAACATATCCATATATCTATTTTTGACTTTTTGATATTTTTTAACCAACTGCAAAGATGTGGACAGTAGGTAAATCAGGTGCTCAAACACATAGGCAACCGTTAACATAGGTTTAGCTACTTCAAATAAATGACATCTGCCTAGTTTATTTTTCCCAGTCCTACAGATTAGGAATTTGAACTCTTTTTCTGTTTGCAATTGATACTGTTAGCAAGTATCCAGTTTTTTGCTACTATAGCTTTGAATATGGGAAATGGCTCTGACATACTGGCGTTACCCTATGCCAGTTTAGCTGAGGTTTGATGCAGTATTTTCTTTAGGTCAAGCCTCTTTTCCTAACAACAATTAATTTTGAGTTGAATATTTACATGGATTTTAGCCCCAGCTTCTATATTCTGTTTATCCTATTTGTCATCTTATTTTTCATAGATCAAATGATAAACCCGTTTGGCCTCAATTGTTTATTAAGTCTACTTGGAGGATTGTTTAAAGATCATGCTTATGAAGAAAAGTTTACTAATTTTAGATGCTTTTATAGTTAAGTTGTCTCTCTATGTTCATTATCAAGAGGTTTTGGGTTAGATATTGAACATCTTCTTCCATCTAATAGACTTGCTTTTTGTAAGGAAGATATTGAACATCTTCTTCTGCCTAAAAATTTGACCTTTTTGTTTAGATTTGTTTGTTTATTGTTCATGAACATATTTTTAATTGTTAAAGAACATGTTTGATTATGTTCATTAATATTTCTTTAATGCTAACAAACAATTTCTTCTGATTTTTACAAGCCAAGCTCCAATTTTAAACGAGTAGAACTTGAATCCAATTTTTAAATTCTTTAAATAACGCCATGTAACTACTTAGAGGGTTAAGGTTCAGAAATGCATAGATGAACACAAAAGAAGGTTTGTTCATTCATGCCTAAGTCATTTACATCCCTACTCTTTAGAGGGGTAAGGTTTAGATTCAAACCTTTGTTCCCCCTTCAGACTTCCTTTCTATGTGCCAAAACTATCTAAATTAATTTCTCGAGTCAGGGTTTGGGTATGGGTACCATTTTTTTACTTTGGATTTATGTTGGGTCTGACTGGATATATAGTGAAGTAGGCCAGGTTTGGGTACTATCTTGACCATTGACTTTTCCCACATGTCTAGCTCTTTTTGTTAATGGTTATTAATGTTCTTGCAGAGCAGAGTTGGGCCAGTGGAATGGTTGAAGCCCTACACTGATGAGACCATAATTGACCTAGGGCGAAAAGGAGTAAAAAGTCTTTTGGCGGTACCAATTAGGTAATTATATAAATGTCACAATGATAATGTGTGCTGGGTGATTAAATCAAATTGCTTCTGGTTAAGTCTTTGTTGGTTGCTGTTTGTTGCATTTTTCTTCAATCATAACATCTTTCTCTGACTTCCATTCCCCCCCCACTCCCAAAATTTGATATTTGATTCACCTACTTCTTAGGTGAGCATACTGGAACTCCTGAAGAAATTAATGTTGAGTATAATAAGTTAACTTTAGACTCTGGTACAGGAAACTAGGATCATGTGATAGTATAATGGCATCAAATAGCTTCTATTTAACTTCCTCTAGCAATTAGTGTTCCATTCTTTATTCAATCATTAACTTCTTTTGGCTACCATAACTTTCATATTTGATTCACAGCTTTGTCAGTGAGCATATTGAAACTCTTGAAGAGATTGATGTTGAGTACAAAGAATTGGCTTTAGAATCTGGTATTGAAAACTGGGGTCGTGTTCCTGCACTAGGGTGTGAACCAATGTTCATTTCAGACTTGGCAGATGCTGTAATTGAGAGTCTTCCTTATGTTGGTGCCATGGCAGTTTCAAATCTTGAAGCTAGACAGGTACCTTATAGTTTCCACAAATTATTTTAATTGAACAGAAGTGCCTTACCTAAAATATAGAAATATGGCTTGGATTTATATAATATTTCAATACTCAATTATGTCAGTATGAGGTGTATGTATGTATTTTGGTGAAGAAATGTATGTATGTATTTTGGTGAAGAAAGGCTCATTCATTTTAGAATGGGTATGTTTGCAGGTAGTTGCATGTTTGTGCATGGTGCAGATAGTTGTCTTGGGATGGTAATAGAAAAGTAGGAAGAGAAGCTTCCAAAAACCATAAGTGGACATAAGAATACATTGACCAAATCCTGCAGCTAGTTATTTGTATTTTACAGAACATATGGGGTCTGTAGGTGCTTTCTTTGTCCTCAAGTGAGGCTTTTCTCTAAAAATTTCTAGGCTGAGAATTAATCTATCAGTTAGATTTTAGGGTCAATAGAGTACACAACTTAGGATAAAAAAATTGTCTGCAAATGCGACACAACCGAATATATATGTATTTATGTTAGTAGTACTAAAAAAAGGGTAAAAATCCAAAAAATACCAAAAAAAATCAAAAATTACCGGAAAGGATAGGGTTTAAAAATATTGACCGGAAAGGGCAATTTCCCCCAAAAACGCGTCCCCGTCAGCGCGTTTTTGAGGAAAAAAGGGCTAAAGCGCGTCCCCGGGGGAGCGCTTTGGCCACGTCAGCGAAAACGCGTCCACGGGGGCGCGCTTTCGCTGAGGTGGCCAAAAGCGCTTCCTACGTGGCACGCTTTAGCCCCTTTTTTTTTAAAAAAAAACTATTCTCGAATATTTTAAAAATTTACGAGAATAAACCTTTATAAAGGCTCAAAGTGACAACACCATTTTTTTAAGGGTGTCATCAATTAATAAAAAAATATAACTTACAAAGGAAATCTTTATATAGACCCAAAGTCTCATTTCCCTTTTTTTTTGAGTAAAGTGGGATATGTATGTGTATTTATAGACTCATGAATAGTTTTGTAGCTTGTTCCTAAACAATGTGGGATTCCTTCCTCTTTTAACTAACAACATGTCATCCCACATTGTTCCTTGTTTTCTTATGTTGTTAGTTAAAAGAGGAAGGAATCCCACATTGTTTAGGAACAAGCTGCAAAACTTTTCATGAGTCTATAAATACACATATCTCATATCCCGTTTTACTCAAGAAAATAAGGAAAATGAGACTTTAGGTCTGTATAAAGATTTTCTTTGTAAGTTATATTTTTTTATTAATTGATGACACCTTAAAAAAAATGGTGTTGTCACTTTGAGCCTTTATAAAGGTTTATTCTCGTAAATTTTTAAAATGTTCAAGAATAGTTTTATTTTTTAAAAAAAGGCCTAAAGCGCGTCCCCGGGGGAGCGCTTTTGGCACGTCAGCGAAAGCGCGCCGCCGTGGACGTGTTTTTGCTGATGTGGCCAAAAGCGCTCCCCCGGGGACGCGCTTTAGGCCGTTTTCCACCAAAAACGTGCTGACGGGGACGCGTTTTTGGAGAAAATTGCCCTTTCCGGTCAATATTTTTGAACCCTGTCCTTTCCGGTAATTTTTAATTTTTTTTGGTATTTTCTGGATTTTTACCCCTAAAAAAAAAGAAAGAAAAAAAAAAAAAAACCCTAACTTGTTGTTTCAGTTGCATAATGCTACCTTAATGTACCAAGCATGAGCAAATAATCTTTTATTTTGTGCAGTCATTAGTTCCCCTTGGCAGTGTGGAAGAGCTATTGGCTACATATGATTCACAACGGAGGGAGCTGCCACCACCTGTGATTGTTTGGGAATGGGGTTGGACAAAAAGTGCTGAAACGTGGAATGGTAGAGCAGCCATGCTGGCAGTGCTCATGCTATTGCTCCTAGAGGTCACAACTGGTGAGGGATTTCTGCATCAGTGGGGCATATTGCCCTTGTTCCGCTAAATTAACTCTACCACTCTCAAGTCTCAATGCAATACAGAGATAATTAATGAAGATAAGTGTAAATTTTCAAAAGCTGCAACTTATATTCATTCTATTAGAGTATTTTTAACAGGTAAAGTACATTGGATGCTAAGATATATTTATGTATGTATATATTGATGCCTTTGTCATACTGGTTATCTTAACAGTTTAGAAACAAGTTCTGCAGGTTTGTTGTGGGTGAAACGGGAATCATTATAGCGGTCTTGTAGTCTCTTTCAAATTCAATATATGCTTGAGGATTTTCTTCCCTTCTCTTTTCATTTTGTTTGGCATAGATGCTTCTGTCAATAGTAGTATCAGGAAATATTGTTCCTTGCAGAACATCTCTATAAGATTAAGAAGGTTGACAAGATTCTTAGGTTTGCTCTATTGCTGGGATGTCTTTAGGGGTGTTCAATCGGTTAACTGACCCGAACCACTATTAACCGAATTAACTTACCCTTTTAAAACTTTAACCGTTAACCGAACCGAAACTTTTTAAAAAAATTAACCGAATCGAACTTTTTCGGTTAATCCAATCGGTTAACCGAATTAACCGAAATTTATATAATTTTTTTTTATTTTTGGTTAAAACAAGTATAAAACATAAAAAATTAACCGACTTAACCGACCGATTAATTTATATTTCCAAAAAATTAACCGAACCGACTGAATACTTATATATTATAATATTATTTATTAAATTTGATTAATTCGGTTAACCGACTGATTCCGAACCGAAATAACCGTAAATTGAACTTTCAAAAAAATACTAACTGATCTCGATCGAATTAATTCGGTTAACCGATCGATTAATTGAATTCGGTTGGTTAACTGAATTAATTCGATTTTACCCAAAATTTGCGCCCACTTAGATGTCTTGGAGAGCATGGTTTAGAGGCTCAGATATAGATATTGTTAAGAATTCTACTTCTTAACCTTTCTCTGGAGCACTAAGTGTTTTTGTCTTTTCTCTCATTGATCAAACTGTACACTTGCACTTAAGTTTGCAAGAAGCAGTGTCCATGTTAAAATAAGTTACATGAGTGCAACTTTCACTAACTACCATTATATCCATTATTTTCACAACTTCTCTCACAGCACCCTGCATGTTACACCTAACATCTGACCCAACTGTCAGATCTAAATGTGTGACGTCACATTACATTGCTGAAACGACTTAGCCTTACTTGACATAAATTCGCAAAATTTAAATGTATATTCTTCCTTCAGAATAATAAACCTATTCATTATGATCTTACACATACATTTGTAATACATAAGAATCTATTTCAACTAATTGCAGGGACATCATAATGAATTAATATCAGAGCTAAGATTCGAATCTAAACTTAAATGTCTAATTTCAAATTTACGTCTCGAGATATGGGTCTTCATGTGTCGAGATAGGTCATAAATTATTTTGGAATTTTTAACTTCTGAGTTAACATGTTTGGAGACACTACATGTGATACGGTCTGTCTCGGGTTTGAAGACGAATCGTAAATGTTGCCCGATCGTAAATTAGGTAGTTTTCTTTTAATTAACAAAAGGGTTAATTTTATTGGAAATAATATCTTTGAAAGGTAAAGATAGGTGAGAGGTTGAAATGGATACGTATTTGAAAATTAAAGACCCGAATCTTATAAGTTTCAAATTGATGGAATGAGTTTTTGAAATAAAAAAAAAAAACCGAGACCCACTATCTAGCGAGATAGGAACCAACGGTATAGATAAATGAACGCTACACCCGTAAGGATGATAAGTTCAAAACAAGGAAAGATCGACGCCACTAGAAAACTAGATAAGTCAATTCAAACCTTGAGAATTAGGAGAGTGGATACTCACCAAAAGAAATTCTTCTTTCATTAAAATTCCAAAAGTCCCTTACAAAATGAAATGTGCAAAATATTTATAGGCTTTTCCAATGATAGCCGAATAGGAAAGGAATAAACTTGAAACTTCCAGAAAGGAAAGAGGGCTTCAATCTCTATTTGTGCGCACGAGTAGTTGACTTGGTGGGGGCATTTGTGAGTATTCGGCCAAGGGAAGGGCTTAGTCATGTTGGAGATAAGGTGTCATGTAAGACAAAAAGATCATGGAGCATGAAGGTATGGCCACTTGCAATTAAATTAAAGCACTTGAATGTTGTGGCCGTTCAACCTAAACTCCACCAAAGCTTGTTGCCGTATGCCACTTGCATTTGCCATAAGATTGACTAAATTATCTTAATTTAAAAGTGCTTAAGCCGTCCACTATGCATGCTTTCCCCTTTGCTTATTATTTTATGCGCACATGGCCTAATTTAGGTGTGGCCGTCCACTTCCATGGTGACTTATTTTGATGTTGCATGTTTTCATCCTTTCAATTGTTTATTCATTAATTCCTCTATGGTGCTTCATGCTTTGCCGTCCCATGCCTTGCTTAAATTAAGAATTCTTCAATTGTTTAATTCATTCAACAAGCATGCCGTCCATCCACTTTGTTTATAAAAGACAAAGTTCTTAATTTATGCTCCATATTGCCGCATGTCCATCTTGTAAGACCCACCATGATAATTTCAAATTCAAGGCTTGCATTTCCACCATCACCCACTTGCACATTTGTTAGACTTTCAGCTACCATCTTCCATGACATCTTATCAAAGACGTGAAGCACTACAAAAAAAAGCATAAATCTCATTAATTAAAATTCGACTAAACATAGTTAGACAGAATTTTAATTACCTTATTTAAACACTAGGTAAGAGCATACTAATATTCCACTTCGACAAAGACTATCTAAAAACTTGTACTATCTAAACAACTAAATATGAAATACGAAAATGAAGTTACTACTGAAAATTAAAACATGCGTAAATTAAAGTGTTAAATAAACTAGCAATCAGACTAGCTAGTATATTCAACTTCAAAAAAGTTGTATGAGTTCAGCATGTTTTTGGGCTCTCTTCTATGGTCATCCCAAATTTGTGTCACCAACACCATCGCGGCATCTTTGAATTGTTTGGTTCGGGAACGTGTAATTGGCCCATTAGGTAGCCTCATCGGGTCATGGTTGACGTCCGTCATAGGCTTCGTAGGTGAGCTCGTATCAACATGTGTCCCGAGGCAAAACCTTTTATGTCTCGAGACTAGGTCTCAAGACCTACTTTCCTTATTTTCCTATTTTTACTTTGATGTTTGAATGTATTAAGACAAGGGGTTCTTATCTCAAGACTTGGAGCAGGGCAAGATCTATTTAGTTTCGTTTCATTTCTATCTTGAGACAAGCTCAAGACAAAAGCCACTTGTCTCAAGACTATATAGATGTCTCGAGATCTCAGGCTCTTGAATGCAAAATTCAAGTGAAATTTGTTCTAACAGTCTTGAGACGTGTTTTTGTCTCGAGACTCAATGATCAAATGGTCAAAATTTTGTACTTATAAGTATCCAAAGCCTTAACCAAATGGACCTAAACACACCTAAAACTTACCATAGTTCCAATTAACCTACTTAAACATGTTCAAACATTATCAAATCAAAGCCTTCAATATATCATTACTAAACCAAGAAAATTGCATATTCAATCACGCATAATCAAATATAACTAACTAGTAATCAAAAGGTAAATCTCAACCAATAAAACATTACATGTCACTTATCAAAAGTGTCAAAACTTACACAACAAGTCTACCTATCTAGGTACATGCCATATGACTTTAAAACATATATATACATACAAAATAAGATTGTAAAGGTTTCCAAGTTGAGTTGGAGAGTTGGATGCTTGACCATAAAACTCTTATAGCTTTTATCTGAAACCTACATCATGGAAACAAACAAATTACTATGCTTAGTAATGGTTACTCAATGGTGCTAACATAATTCGAATTCAATTATAAACATAACCAAATCAAATAAACATAAGTAACATGATAACTTAACCAAATAACCATTTCACATTAACATCAAAGATACACATATACCAATAGATATTTATCATTTCATCTTATTCTCATCAATGCTTTATTCAATTTCTCGATATAATTTCAAATGCAACCTTTCACCTAGTTTAACATATCAAATTCATGTCTAATGTTAGCATCAATACCTCATTTTGATTTAATAAATGTTCAATATACCATTTTTACATTATAACCCCTATTAATCAAATCAAATATAAGAACGGATACTTGAATCAATTCACCATCACATCAGATATGCACTGAAGTGATTATCAAACATAAATGCGCTGATTTCATCAACCACACCAGAATACACTCGTACCCCAAGGTATTTGAGCTAGTTATATGTTCTCGATCTCTAAGGTGTTAGAGAACTATCACAATATGTACGCATAGCGATGAATCTCCCACCTATCAATATGGATCTTATAACATGTCAACTATACTCGTGACTCTATCCAAAAATGTTAATAGGGCAATTTCCATCATTAACCATCACATAATATATAAATCAAGCATATACATATAAAAATCACATATTTGACCATAATCACATAATTAGAATACATATACCTTTCAAATAAAACCATTTAAGCATATATGTTTCTTAATTTAACGGACTTGAATTACGTGAGCACAAACCGAATTAGCGACTTTGCCTTTTTCTTTGTTTTTCAATGTCCCAACATTGCCTTTAGTTACATATGATAAATTCATGTACGGGGAAATTCATTAGATATATAATTCGGATATAGAAATATGATAAATAAACATGAATGTGATTTATCCAATTTGGTCATTGCTAGCGTTATTATCCAAAACACTATATTTCACAAATCACCCAATCGAATTTAAATTCGGCTTAATAGATATGATACAGGGACTTTCTACAACCATTATTCATTATAAATCCTCAAAGTTTTTATTTTCTACAATTTGGTCTAAAATTAAACGTAATTTATCAAACAATCTAAGTTTAATTTAAACACTTTTTATTAAAATTTCAAACAATTTCAACCATAACTCTAATTAGTACTAACATGCATGAATCTAGACTTTTGATATATGTTAGTCCTTATGTTTTCAACTATATATTCCTTGTTCAAAACTAAACAAATTATCAATCTAACACTTGTGTCTTGAATATTAGTTATCTAAATCTAATAATTTACCAAAAATTAAAAAGAAAACTCACCTATTTGCCCATGGAAGCTTTCGGCAATGGTTGAGATGAAAGAACTTTTTTTCCTTCTTTTGTTCTTGCAAATGGTGGTAGAGAAAGATGAGATGATAATATATGGTTTCATCTCTTCCACTAACAACTATTATAAATTATTCTTTTATTAATTAATCATAATGTTAGATAGTGGAAAATGATTAAAAATGGTTTATTTAAGCATTAACATAACTTATAAAAATTGTTTATTTGCAAATAGAACCTTAGTTTAATCACCTTTTATGGCATTTTCCAATTTTAAAAAAATATATCAATTTCCCTTCATTCAAGTCACTAATCATTTTAGTCCATGTACTATTTTTATTATCTGATTCAATTCAATAACACTAAATAATTTGATCTTCCTGATCCATACCTGACATGTAAATACCTTATTTTAATTGTTTACTATTTTGATTCAATAAATTCAGTCCAAAACTGAACTTTCTAACACTATTGAAAATTAGGTTGTGACACTACAGGTTACAGAACATGATTTCATTTATTCTCATTTAAAGGTCTCATTTGGGGACTTTTGGTTCATTTATCAAACCTAGCACTCTAAAATCCTTTTTGAAATTTGCTTTCTATAATCAAAACAACCACTATAACTCTTATCCTTCTCAACTTCTTATCGTGTCCATTACAATCGACTGCCATCGCGCTTATTCTCCAAAGTTTGCTCTGATCTTCCTCTTCGCCATCTCTCCACAACTTCTCATTTTGCTAGATGGTAATGTCTCCTTACCTTAATAAAAGAACCCTTTACATTTTGGCAACTCCATTGGCAAAGAGAGATTACATTTAGAGAAACATTATTAATATATATTTTTTATCTTTCCTTTAATTTTTATTGAAAACTATGGAAGGTTCTGAAGTTCAAATAATCTAATTCCCTCATGCAGTTTTTGAACGATTGTCGAATTATATGCAAGTGTACATAATAGTGACAAGTAATAAGTAGTAAGTATATGAGTTATCGTCTCCACAGAGACTGTATATACAAATTATTTGCAAAATTAATTATTAACAACTTGGTATGTTACAAAATAAATTATTAATGTGAGATAAGAAAGTAACTACTTATACTAAGTATGCAAACAAATGAATTTAAACACAGTACAAAAGATAATAGCAGCAGATAACTCTAACACATGATTTAACAATATTGACATGAATATGCTAGAACAATTACTTCCCTTTGACTAATGATCATTGGCATTTATGCTATAAAATGTTACAATAAAACGTGACAAAATGAAAACTCACTAAACCAACTTTTTAAATCATAGGCTTCTCTTGGAGTCCTTATGTCTCTTAGCTACTTTGCATATATCTATGTTAAACTAACCTTAAGATCACCCTCTCGAGCCTTACATACAGTTTATGCATGCAACAATCATCTCTTGGTATCAACATGACATGCACTATTCAAGTCTTTTGTCTACTAACTATTACCTCTTCTCAGACTAAATAATAAACTCTCACCTACCAATGCTGGCCATGCATTTATAAGTGTTAATATTAATTCTACTTGAACGAATGAATAAACATTTGTACAGAACATTCTTAACATAGAATCAAGAATCACATGTCAAAGTTTCATAATTATTCTAACAAAAACAGAATTAAATCATAATCATTAAATTAAAAACACAAAGATAAGTTGCAATCATGTTGATAAACATAATAACAAAATAATGAATAAGAGAAAAGGAAGATGGAATATCGAGTGGGGTTATCCATGGTTCTTAGCAACTGTTTCTTGCTTACTTCTCACGATAGTTCTCCTCCTCTCCTAGGTATGACTCTCACCTACATGCTATCAAGCTATTGATTACTTGCTGCTCTCAATTTTCGGTAAGTGTTTAGCTTCTTGCTTGTGCTATTTCCTCTCAAATGCTTGCCTCTATTTATACTAGTGAGTCCCTAACATCCCTTGCTATTTTTGGCATCAATTTCCCATTGGTTTTCTCCATGTTGGTGTCAACCCCTTGATCTCCACAAAGCTAATTTTGTTTTTCCTAAATTCAAGGCATGTGGTTGAGGTAGGTGAAGAACAAGTCCTTAGTCAGTTTTGTGCATGTGGTGGATGGTTTAAGCTTCCTTCTCTTCTAGTGATCGATTTGGGCTCTTTTGGGTTGTCCAAGCTTGTTGATCCACTCCATAGTTGGGTTGAGATGAATTTTGAAGTCCAAGAAAGCTAGATTGGACATCCAAATTTGTACATTCCCAAGCCCAATCTTTCAGTCCTATGTTGTGACTCTTCTTGTGCATTGCTGCGGCATTTGCATTAGCATGCGATCTTCTACTTTCTTTTCCCATTGAGTCTAATTACCTCCTCAAAAAGATTAAAAACAATGTGTTTTGCATAATAATTAGTTAAAATAACACATTTTCATAGTATTGTTTATTATACATAATTATGAATAGAAACTATAAAAAGTTTTATTAGCTACTAAGAATTTGCATAATTTATATGTTAAAAAATGTTGAAGATAACTTTATATTCTAGAGTTATCAACATTCGAGACTTGATGAAGATAATGGAGTCAAACGAGGAAAAGATGCAAATATTGGAGGAGAATAAAAAAAATGATGGAAACTATCTCCCAACTCACACCCTTTCCAAACGACATTCATTCTCACATCTAACTAGTAGGAATCTCTTCCACTGGAGCCACTTGTAACAACCCTAACCCGAATCCGTCACCAGAATAGGGTTACGGAGCATTACCAAAATTTATAGAACAAATAACAGACATTTCATAATTCTTTATTATTCATATCAGATTCCAATTAAATTTCATCATATAGTCCCTTACATGAGCCCTCGAGGCCCAAATCGTGCATTAGAATCAGGTTGGGACTAAACCGGGCACTTAGAAAATTTTTCGTGAAATTTTAAAAATTTTCCTAGGTGCAGGGGTCACACGCCCGTGTCTTAGGCCGTGTAACTCTCTGACTTGGGTCACACGGCCAAGTCACACGCCTGTGTGCTAAGCTGTGAGTAGGTGCAGGGGTCACACGGCCAAGCTATACGCCTATGTGTCAGGCTGTGTGATCACTTCTGAGCATTTTTTTGACATTTTAAAGATGCAGGGCACACAAGACGAGATCACACGCCCATGTTTTAGGCTGTATGTCACACACGATTGAGATACACGCCCGTGTGGAAAAAAATAGGCTTTTTTCAGGCCCCAAATTGTCATCCACCTATACCAACAGTTTAACATATTCAAAAGTCGATATAGGTCATTTAAACCAACTCAAAATCCAAGTCATATTGATTCTTTACTCGAACATGTTTTCGATGATTGAACTGTTGTTGTGGTCATTTTAATGATTACTTGATGAGGTAAAAGTTTCATGTTGAATAGTTATTAATTTTAATGGATCATATGCCTTAAACTGTTGAATTTTTGTGTTCTGGAGCAGAGGTATCGATATTTGGGTTTTAAAAACAATACCACCATGATTTTTGCAAGTGTAGGAAGTAAGTAATGTAATTTATTATTGATACCATATCACGAGTATCGATATTTGAGGTAAAATAATTGATACTTTATAAAAGGTACCAATAATTTCTAAGATTTTGATTTAAACGAGAAACAGAATGCTGTTTTGGTATCGGTTTTCCAAGCAGTATCAATACCTTTGATTTAGTATCGATACATACGTGAATAATTCATAATTTTTGTTTAGTGGTCTAAAAGCATGTTTAATTATTGTTTTAAATTTGTTTGATGAATGTTTAACATGTTTTAATGATTATTGGAATATGGATGACTTATAATTATTACAAAATCTAAAATGAAAGATGTTTGCTTATTAACGAGACCATTTGTAATGCTTATGATGTGTAACGGTGGCGTGACACCTTGATATTCGAGCTCGGTAACTAGGTCGGGTATAGGGTGTTACATGAGTTATATCACTATGCCAGTCTCCCTGAGAGACAGTGAGCATATGACTATAGAGTATATTCAATTTTTTGTTGTGGACCATCCTATGGCATAGAACATCTTTTTTGACGTCCGATAATGAGAATTGCGAAGATGGTGGTAGCTACATTTTGTATGAAGATCAATTTTCCAACGAGGGCAGGGGTTGGTTTTATGCAATCAAACTAGCAGATAGCAAGGCAATGTCATATATTGTCTATAAGATAGGCGCGGGAGCCTTCATCCAAAGGATAGAATTAAGTAGCCAAGCCTTAGATTTGGACAGCTTAGATGCAAGGGATGAAGAAAGAAGCAAGAAGCCTGAAGTGGTAGAGCACATCGAAAGTTTGGAACTATTCTATGATGATGAGGAAAGGACAATAAGGATTTCATCAACATTGTCACCTGAAGAAAAGAGCACTTTGGTTAAGTGTTTAAAGGCGAACTTCGATGTTTTTTCCTGGTCAGTAGCAGATATGCTAGGGATAGACCCACAAGTAATTGTGCATAGGCTAAATGTGCTCCATGAATTGAAGCCAATTAAGTAGAAAAAGAGGATGTTCACTCCTAAGGTAGTGGAAGCCGTGAGGTAGGAGTAGCTAAATTGTTGTCATCAGGGTTTACTAGGAGAATATCCAGACTGGGTTTCAAATGTAGTCATGGTGAAGAAGGGCCATATATATGCCTTCATGCATTCCTTAATCAGGAAGAGTTCATGAACAAATAAGGGAGACGTGCCTCATTAAATCGGCCATTGAACCAACACAAGTATTAACCAAAATAGGGGAAGGATTTAAGAGATTTATGTAACAGCCCTCCCCCGTATTCAACGCCGGAATAGGGTTATTAAGTATTATCAGACTTTCAATGCATTTAAAACATACATTTCACATACAATTAGTCAATTCATATACAATTCATTCAAAATCAAAACATTTTCGTCCCTAATATGAGCCTATGAGGCCCTAAACATACATTAGGAGTGGTTCGGGACTAAACCGCTAACTTTTGAAACTTTTTGAACACTTAAGAAATTTTCTCAAAAATAGGGGACACACCCCCGTGTGGCCTGCTTGTGTGTCTCACATGGCCACCAGACACGCCCGTGTCACAAACTGTGGCCTGCTTGTGTGGCTAGCCTGTGTGCCCTAAAAATGGCCATACATGCCCGTGTGCCAGGCTATGTGTTAGGCCGTGCCAAAACTGTAGGGTATACTGACTTATGTCACACGGCCAAGTCACACGCCCGCGTGTGAGGCTGCGTGGAGTATACTTGTAACAGCCCGTTTTTGGTCAAATTAGAAAAGTGGTTTCGAAACCACAAATATGAGGTCAAAATATTTATTTTATTATTATTTTAATATTTACAGAATGATTGAATGATTTTTGTGAAATTTCGTTAAGAAATTTTATCGTTTAAATGGTCAATTTGAGAAAAAAGGACTAAATCGCGTAAAGTTCAAAAGTAATGTTTTATTAGCTAAAGGTGTCTAATAGCTATGGAACTTAAAAGTGGAGATCCTTATGTTGTAAATAGACCATTAATTGCATGAGTGGACATATATGGACATATATTAAGGTGTTTTAAATGGTTTTATATTAAGGTTAAAATTGTAAATAAATATATGTTAATTAATTAAAACAAGCCAACTATCATCTTTCTTTCTTCATTATTTCAACCGAATATAACCTAAGGAAGCCATTAGAAAAGCTTCAAACATTCAGCCATGGGTTTTTGAATGCATGGTATGATTTTTGACTCGGTTTTTAATGATTTCTAAGTTTTTGCGATCGTTGTAACTAATACTTGCTAGCCCAGTGAGTATTTTTTAAAATTGTTAAAGATTTTGAAAGTTACCATTGATGAATATGAATGAGTTTTGATGATTGATGATAGATTGTGAATGCTTGTTGATAGATATACAAGTTTTATTAAGTGATTTTTAATGAAAATGCAAAATAGGGATTAAATTGTGAAATGTGTAAAGTTGGTGGTTAAAATGTGAAATAAACAAAAATTATGGGCTGCTAGGGGCATTATGGTAATTCACTAGCATGGGTATATTTGGAATTTCATTAAAATATGATTTTATGAAATAAGGACTAAATTATGAAAAATGTGAAATATTAGGGGCAAAAGTGTATATGTGTTTTAAAGTGTGTTTTGGACTAAATTGAATGAATAGATGATTGAATAAGTTAATTTTGAATATATTTAGATCAAGAAAAGTGGAATTCGGATCTAGATCGGAGGAAAATGAAAGTTATCGACTAATCGACTTATTTGGTCGTTTTCACATCTGAGGTAAGTTCGTATGTTATAATTTTATTTCAGATGTGTTCTATATGCTTTGATATAGCATAAATTGTGATTATGTGACTACAAACAAGTTTGGAAATGATTCAATGGTGATTCGACAGTTGGAATCCTGGTTGAACCTTAGGAATAATTTAGGATGCTAGTGACATGTCATTAGGGATACTTTGAGTTTGTTTCGGGCCATGCATATCAGCTGATTTGGCTTCGGGCCATGATATCAGTATTTCGGATAAGTTACCTTGATTTGTCTTCGGGCTATGGTATAGGGTACTTATCATGTGAGACCCTTGAGTATCCGACTTCTATTCTTAATGGTTCAACGGGTAAATGAAAGACGAGAATGTAAATGAGTTTGGTACGAGATGGTACAGGTATGTGTATAACTATTTTAGTGTTGAATCGAAGAAATGGGAATGGAAGTATATAGTTTTGTGAATGAGCTTTGAAAGGTTTGATAGTAAAGGAAAGCTACATATTGATGTATTCAAATTATTGATTTATGTGTATGTGATTGCATTAAGCTTATCTCATACGAGCTTACTAAGCTTTATAGCTTACTTTGTTTATTTTCTCGTGTTTTATAGTGAATTCAAAGCTAGTTCGGATTCAGGGATCGTCAGAGATCGCATCACATTATCTGCCTATCACTTGGTACCTATGAACTTTGGTATTTTAAGTATATGGCATGTATAGGTATTTTGAGTTATTTAGTGATTTTGGTTATTTGTAATGACTTGTAATGAACTATGTTTTGGTTTGTAAATATGGTCATGAGTGTTGGCTTAATTTGGTGAATGTTGATAATGGTAATGTTAGTTGCTAGTGAACCAAAGTAAAGAATGCATGTTTTTAAGTAGCTATATTGATGATTTAAGGTTCTGAGATTTTGGTATAAATGAATTGGTTTATTTGAATACTTGTGTGTATTGAGAAATGTAGTATAGAATATGCATGAATCATGTTTGAATTGGTTGGTTTAAATGCCTATTATGTTTTGAGATGGTGCAAATTTATGTCTTATAGGTACATTCAAATTTGGGTGGAAAATTAGCTTTGTAAATAGCCTATTTTTTTTCACACGAGCAGGGACATGGGCGTGTGTCTCAACCGTATGTGACACGCGGTTAAGTACACGGCCTTGTGTCCCCTGGTGTGGTTTTAGAAATCAAGTCAGTATGCTCCACACGGCCTCACACATGGGCGTGTGACTTGGCCGTGTGGTATAAGTCAGTATACCCTACAGGTTTGGCATGGCCTAGCACACGGCCTGGTACATGGACGTGTATGGTCATTTTTAGGAAACACGGGCGTGTGTGTTGGCCATGTGACCCAAGTCAGTAAGCTCCATTGTTTGGACACGGGGTAGGACACGGGTTGGGACATGGCTATGTGCTCCCATTTTGAATGTCCACACGGCCTGTAACACGGGCGTGTCTTATGGCCATGTGAGACACATAGCCTGGCTACAAGGGCATGTGTCCCCTGTTTTGAGAAAAAATTCAAAGTTTCATGAAAGTTTCTTAAGTTATCAGTTTAGTCCCGAACCGCTCTTAGAGCATGTTTGGGCTTCATAGGCTCGTATTAGGGACAAATTGATTGAGATTGAATGATGAATGCTTGAATTGAGAAAATGTATGTTAAATGGATGTTTAATTGTTTTGTAAGTCCGACAATGTTCCGTAACCCTATTTTGACGTTGAATACGGGTGAGAGGTTTTACATTTATTAGTATCAGAGTTACGATTTAGTCAATTCTAGGACTAACGTAGCGTGTGTGAGAGTCTGTAACACCCCCAGACCCGGCCCAGACGTTATGGCCGAATTCGATGATGTCATTGTTTAGTTAAATTTATGTTCAGTTGGAAATTTGCATAGTTAAAAACTTAAGTTTAAGATTTAGAAACCCAAAATCCTTGCAACTTGTTAAGTTATGATGAAAGCCCATGTTTTAAGAAAACGTCCATATGTTATAGTTATTTCGAAAACCATGTTAAACTTTAGAAATTTATTTAAGTTTAATAATTAGGGAGTTGAAACAATAATAAAACCCAAATGTAAAGTCAAATTGGAGATACAAGGCTTTATTACATCCCAACAAAATTAAAGTAATTAAAATAAAGTCATTCGAAACTAATTATAAACTTCAAGTAGCTTGTAGTGTGGCCACCTCCAAGTCCTCTTCCAAGTCGAGCCGTCTACTGAGAGTCACCTGAAACATAAAAAAAAGGATGTGAGTTTCGAAACTCAGTGTGTACGACCCTTGGTAATCCAACCAACATGCGATTATCACATTGGGCCTAAGCCCTATCAAAATCGGTGGTCTTGGGCCTTAGCCCACAATGACCTCATATCACATCAGTATCACATGAATACAATGCTCTCATCCCAAATCCAATCCTGCACTCCATTTCCCTTCCAACCCTACACTCCTGTGGGGATATAAATATCAACCCACCCATCCCTACACTCCAAAGGTAGCACCAACAGTGGCACTACTCAAACGTTGTAGCAAGGCTGCTAAGCATATAATGGGCTTAAAGCCACCGGGTGGATCCACTGGTGCTGTCAGCGACTATGCGATCCTCATATATCTTCGTCCGTATCATCAAACCCACCCAAGTGCAACATATATCTCATGAATGCAACATACACATTTTCACACATTAAGCACCTAGGGGTATTTTAGTCATTTCACTACCCAGGGGTATTTTTATAAATCTACCCTACAGGGGTATTTTTGTAATTCTACCATACAGGGGTATTTTCATAATTTCTTTCATCTCGGGTTTTAGTTATGAACTTTGGCCCTTCAGCAAGTCCTTGTGGCTAAAGTGAACAGACACTATGCACCAGGTAGGATCCCAGAGAAGAGGAGGTGGGTCCCTAGGACTGCTTAAGTACCAAGCTCTCCCTAGATCCAATCCTAGACATGCAATGTCCATTGCCACACTCTAACCTAGCGACTTGTCCACAGACATGTTTGATTATTAAATTAAGTTTTATGCTATTTAAGAATTTATCAGAACTAGGCCTAGAGTCCATTAAAACCCTAGCATGCATATCTAAATCCCATAAGGCCCACTAAGCCCAATCATGTCCATATAGCCCATTAAGTCCAATCATGTTTATGTAGCCCATTAGGCTCGGTCATAATCAAATCATACAACCATCCATATCAATCCATCATTCAATTTCACATATCAACTCTTGCAGATTTGGGCTCACGAGCTCAACAGGCCCATTTAGCCCCATTTGGCCTGGTCGGCCAAATAGTGGCCCGAGACCATGAGATCGCTCTCTTGGCCCCAGTAATCGTATCAGTGTTCCTACATGAATGTTTGCACGCTCGTGTGGTTGTCGGCGCCAACCTTTCGGCTTTTCGGCATTTTAATTTTTTTGGGGATTTCGGCTTTTGCCAATTGTCATGTGTGAAGTGTATGTACACACCTGGTTACTACGACATGCTACACTATCCTCAGCCTTGAACCTACAACCAATACCAATATCCAATCAATTACACACTTAACCACAGTATTTACCTAAAAACCAAAGCCTTACCATAACCTTACCGTGTGCCACCAGTTCTAGTAGCCCTTCCTTAGCTACTATTCACGTAGATCTGCACCCATACATATACTATCAACAATCAAGTGACTCATATTCCACACAAGTCACCCCTATAAGCCATACTTACATTCAGCCACCCACTAATCCATAACTGAGACGAGTACACTTACCACTTGTTAACGATCCTTACCACGCTTGCGATCTTTGAACCCTACCCTTGTTAATACAAGGATAACGACAAGGAGAAGTTAGATAGCCCTTCGACTTTTAACAAAACACACTAAGGAGGTTGACTGAGTACTTACCGAATCCCACCTTTGATCTTGCCGCCTAGATAGCTACTGAACGAGATCCGACTTTTAACACTTGATCAACATATTTGTGATGGAGGAAAAACAACAAAGAATCGGCACAAATAGGGATTTCGGCAAAAAAAGATGATGGTAATTCGGCAATGGAAGAAAAAGAATGAGGGGAAGAAAAGAAAAAAAAATAATGGAAACCCAAGGAACCTTTCAAAGGAATTCAGCACCCCCCTTTTATAGCCAAAGCCGAAACTACTTCCCCCAAAGTCCAATTCGGCACCAACACATCCACACCTCAATCCCCTATATTTTCTCTCTTATTTTACCTTAAATTTCTCTCCTGAACACTCCCTTCCAGAGTCCACTCTAGCACCACTACCTTTCTTCCACGTGCAACTGGACCACAAACCCAATTGTGTCATATTTTCCCCTTAATCTGTTTAAGAGGCCTAATACCTAAGACTAGGGTCCACTAAGGAAAAAATTAAAATTTTCCCTATGGTCTTCCCTATCCCTAAGACTTCAAATAACCCTGGTAATACCTTAAAATTAATATTCTAAGTGCTACTTATACATACCAACTTCCGTGCATAGAATTTAGAGTTTTGGGATTTTGGGGCGTTACAGAATCTAGCTATACATGCCATATATAAACTGTGATAGTGCGATGACTCCTGAAATTTTAAAATGTGTTTTCATATAGTAAATGGATCCCAATTGAGCTATAACTGATGAGGTTGAAAATAATGCGCCCGCTCCCGCTCAAGGGACAGCGCCGTCTGATTTTAAACCCGTGCCGAGTTGCCAGGGAGGAGAGGCTAGAGAAGCCTTCTTCCAAATGATGAACGAGTGGTTCACACAATATATCCGAACAAACTTGGCTACTCAACAACCTCTACGAAACACCCCAAACCCGGCCCATGAGTCTTGATCGGATCTGGTATGTTCCTTGAGTAAAACGGTTCAAAATTCGTTTGTTACTTTGGAAAATCTGAGTGGTTTTGAAAGAAATTTTTTTTTGTGTTGGGCTCGAGTTGGAAACAAGTTTATTCTCGAAATCTAGGTTTTTATAAAACATTAGTTCTAAGTCTCAAACTTTAAATTCAAGAAACATCGAGTTGTTTTAGAGTTACCTTATATTGAAAATCATTCGTTTTAGGGTGTCAAAACATTGTAGATTTATTTCAAAAACAAATTAGATAACCTTTGATTTATCAATAATAATATCGTGATAAAAACAAATAAAAGAAAGCATAAAACAGTTTAATACCTATGGCCTTATTACATCAAAACAAAACCCAAAAATAAATCCAAAAATACTTAGAAACAAATAGTCCAAAATAAAATAAAATCTGAGCTGAACATGGCCACCACTAAGCTCCTCACGACCCTGGCCCATTATCACGTGTCACCCGAAAAAATATCCCACTACAGATGAGTCAAACAGACTCAAGTGTGTATAACCAACACTAAGTCCCAACGATTCGTGCATATCATATCATATCATACATATATATATATATGTATAGGAATAATGATGCAAACCCGAACCCAAACCTAGATAACCATCCGCTACACATCACCCGTACCAACCATCACACCGTGGGGACTACTAAGTCGACCCTCCATCCATCCGCACACACATCATCGAAGGTAGTCGCTGCAGACGAACGTGCACATCGCCTCTTATAAATTTGTCGCATAGCCACCGTGATAATATATTTTGTGACATAAGTCACCACATTCGCATTATGTGACCAAGTCACCACATTCGAGATATTGTGGTATAAACCACCAGATCACTTCCCTTTCCATATAACCCATATGCCCCATGTCACACAAACATGCAATATCATGCCTTATGCCTTATTTCACATTCTTATCGATATTCACATATGTACCATATTTCGAATATTCATATCATAATAATATTCATATCATTTATTAATGTAATGTTAAGGTTACGTACCTGAGTACTTTGTACCATCACATGGTACCTTTGCCCACTTTTCACATTATTATAAACACATATTTTAAATCGATGCCATAAATCTATTAAGAGTTAGTGTGGGTTACACACCTGGTTTACTTAACGCTTCTACTAAAATCCTGAAAATCCCGATCTAATGCTTTAGATCCTTAGTTTCTACATTCGCCCAACCCTAATCATGTTAGCAAAGAGCCATTCGGCTAAATAATCAAATCTCGAAGGATTATCATAACCCATAACCTTACCTTGCTGCCGATTTGATTACTAATCAAATCCCGAAGCTTTGTGATGTTCCCTCTTACAATCGGCCAACTACTAAATCACTTAACCGATTAATTTCGGCTTTTGAATAAATAAGAAATAGATCTGAATCACCAAATATGGCCTTAGCCGAATGTCAGATTCACTTACCTTGTGGATCTAAATCCCGAAAAGTGTCCTTGGTTGGTAACTGTCGAAATACCTATAAGCTCATGTTGGATCTGATTTCCAATACTTAATGGACACCATACATGGCCTTCGGCCTAATATTGCACTTTACTTACCTTGAAGAATCAAATCCCGAATGATCTCCCTAAAAGTCGGCTACACCAAAATCCCGAAAAGATCCTTCAGAGTTTCGGCCAAAGAGTGATATTGGGATTAGATTTCGATTTCCAACAGTCAGGAAAGAATAAAGAGAGTAAACCGACATAGGAGAGGTTCCTTACCAAAAAGATGACTAAAACGCAATTGATCACCACCCACAAGAAATCGGCAAGAGAGAGCTTGTAGGAGAAATCGATCCAAAGAGTGGCAACTTTTGGCTTTTGATGGTCATTAGAGAGATTCGGTTTCAAAAAAAATGAAAAGAGAGGAGTATAAGGCCTTAGGGAGAATCAGCAATGGTGGTCTTTAGAGAGAAGAGGATTTCGGCTAGAAAAGAAAGTTTTGAGAAAAGAAGAGAAGCAAAATTCGGCTAGAGAAAGAGATGAGAGAATAAAAGAAAAACAAAAGAAAAGATGGATACTCTACTGATAATTTCGGCTACCTACTCAAACATTAGCTTATCCTTGTTATTCTCCTATTTTTCCTCTTCTCTTACTTATTCAAAAATAATTCAAAAATAAATCAAAGATTTATCCTCTGCTTTTAGCCAAATTTTAAAAGGAATTTGACTTGATCTATACTCCTCCACTCAAAGGCCCCATTGCCGTCCCACTATCAAGCTCATCTCTCACAAAAAATAAAACTCTTTTATTTGCTTCCTCTTGTGACTCGAACCTGGCCCATTTGTACATGCTTGTGGCCTCACTTATAGAGGCTTTAAGTGGCGCCTCCCTGCCACTTAAACAAGCTGATTTTTATGTCATACTTCCCCTACAATTTCTCTTAAGGCCTCCTCTGCCTAGCTTCCTCTTTTAAACTTTAAAATCGAATAATTTCTAAGGCATTCTTCTATATTCTAAAGTCCTCAAAATTCATAAAACATACTTATAATACACATAGGCATGCTTTCACATAAAATTCAGCAATAATTCATAAGCCCAAAATCCCAGATATTACAGTTCTACCCCCTTAAAATAATTTTGACCTCGAAATTATCTGGCTAAAATAAGTGAGGGTATTGCTGTCACATTGCTTCTTCCGACTCCCATGAAGCTTCTTCCGATCCATGATTACGCCATAACACTTTGACTAAAGGAACTGACTTCCTTCGTAGCACTTTCACATCTCGTTCCAAAATCTGAATCGGCTCTTCCTCGTAGGACAAATCTAGCCTTAGCTCCACCTCCTCAACTGGTACTACATGAGATGGATCCGATCGATAAAGACGTAGCATCGAAACATGGAATACATCGTGTATCTGCTTCAATTCCGAAGGCAACTCTAACTGGTATGCCACTGGTCCAACTCACTTCAATACCCGATAAGGTCCTATAAACCTGGGACTTAACTTCCCTTTGCGACCAAATCTCATCACCTTCTTCCAAGGCGAAACTTTAAGAAACACTTGATCCCACACAGCAAATTCAATTTCCTTGCGCTTAAGATCTGCGTACGACTTCTGCCTATCAGATGCTTCCTTCAACCGTGCCCGAATTACCTCAACCTTCTCTTCAGATTTTGCCACAATCTCTGGACCTAAAACTCGATGTTCCCCTAATTCTGACCAACACATAGGAGTGCGACACTTCTATCCATACAACGCTTCATATTGTGCCATCCGAATGCTGGCCTAATAGCTATTGTTATATGCAAACTCAGCTAAAGGCAGATATTCTTCCCAACTTCCTCTGAAGTCTATCACACATCCCCTCAGCATATCCTCTAACACTTGGATTACTCGTTCAGACTGATCGTCCGATTGTGGATGAAATACCGTAATGAAATCCAATCTGGTGCCTAATGCTTGATGTAGAGCTTTCCAAAACCGAGACGTAAACCTTGGATCCCTATCTGAGATAATCAACACCGGAACTCCATGCAACCTTACAATTTTCGCCACATACAACTTCGCCAACTTCCGCAAAGAATAGTCAACCCGCACTGGAATGAAATGCGCGGACTTTGTCAGTCGATCGACTATCACCCATACCGAGTCCTTCTTAGTAGGCGTAAGGGGAAGCCCACTAACGAAGTCCATGGTGATTCTCTCCCACTTCCACTGCGGAATCTTGATTGGCTGAAGCAATCCTAACGAAACCTGATGTTCAGCCTTAACCTACTGACACGTTAAGCATTTCCCCACAAATTCCGTAACTTCCCTCTTAAGACCAGGCCACCAAAACTGTTCCCTTAAATCCCTGTACAACTTGGTACCTCCAGGATGCATAGCATAAGGGCTACTATGCGATTCCTGAAGTATCCTCCGCCTTAACTCCTTATCCTTAGGCATACAAACTTTGCCATGAAAACACTGCACTCCCTCATCATTAATACCATACTCCTCTAACTCCTCATTCTGCACTTGCCGCAACTTAGCACTTAAATCCTCATCCACTAACTGACTTTCCTTCACCTCATTCAGCCATGTCGGCTTAACTTGCAACTCTGCCAGCAAACTTCCATCGTCATACAAGCTCAGATGTGCAAACATCGCTCTTAGATCCGACACTACTTTTCGACTTAGGGCATCTGCCACTACATTCGCCTTGCCCGGGTGATACTCTATGGAACAATCGTAGTCCTTTAATAATTCCACCCACCTTCGCTGTCTCAGATTCAACTCCTTCTGAGTCAACAAATACTTAAGACTCTTGTGGTCTGTGTAGATTACTGACTTTTCTCTATATAGATAATGCCTCCACACCTCAAGAGCAAAGACCACTGCCGCCAATTCCAAATCGTGCATCGGGTAGTTAACCTCGTGTGGCCTCAGTTGTCGAGACGCATGAGCGACTACTTTCCCGTCTTGCATCAATACGCATCCCAATCCTGTGTGAGAAGCATCACAGTACACCATAAAGTCCTTCTCTGTCTCCGGCTGAATCAAAACCGGGGCTTCAGTCAAAACCCTCTTAAGCTTCTCAAAGCTCTCCTGTTGCTTATTTGTCCATACGAAAGGTACTTCCTTTCTCAACAACTTCGTCAAAGGTGCGGCTATCGATAAAAATCCTTCTACAAACCTTCTGTAGTAACCTGCCAATCCCAAGAAACTACGAACCTCAGCCACAGATTTAGGTGGTTTCCAATCTAATACTGCCTCAATGTTTCGAGGATCCACCCTTATTCCTTCTGCAGACACCACATGCCCTAAGAATGCAACCTCCTTAAGCCAAAATTCACACTTGCTGAATTTGGCATAAAGCTTCTTCTCCCTCAACACTTGCAACACAACCCGGAGATGCTCATCATGCTCCTCTTCAGACTTGGAGTATACTAGGATGTCATCGATGAATACAACGATGAACCGATCCAAGTAAGGTTAAAAAACCCAGTTCATCATATCCATGAAGGCGGCTGGGGTGTTCGTCAAACCAAATGGCATTACTAAGAACTCATAATGGCCGTATCTTGTCCGGAAAGCTGTCTTATGGATATCTACTTCCTTCACCTTAAGCTAATGATATCCAGACCTTAGATCTATCTTTGAAAATACTGCGGCCCCCCTAAGCTGATCGAACAAGTCGTCTATCCTTGGCAATGGGTACTTGTTCTTGATGGTCAGCTTATTCAACTGATGATAATCTATGCATATACGCATAGTTCCGTCTTTCTTCTTCACAAACAAGACCGGTGCTCCCCATGGAGACACACTGGGTCGGATAAAACCACGATCAAGCAACTCTTGGATCTGAGCCTCAACCAACTCCTTTGGTGCCATTTTATACGGAGCAATTGACACAGGAGCTGTTCCAGGCAGCAAATCAATTCCAAACTCCATCTCCCTCTCCGGGGGTATTCCAGGTAACTCCTCCAGAAACACATCTTCAAATTCTCTTACTGTTCTAACTCCACTAACTCGCCCTTCTTTTGCATCCAACGCACTAACGAAGGCCAAAAATGCCTTGCACCCCTTCCGAACCATCTTATCAGCCTTTAAAGCAGAGACTACGTTAGACAAGTAGTTTCTTCTTTCTCATATCATAATCATCGCCTCGTCTTCAGACGTCCTTAACTCCATTCGCTTAGCTACACAATCCAATATAGTCCAATGCTCCACTAGCCAGTCCATACCAAGTATAAGATCGAATTCTCTGAAGGGTAGTTCCATCAAGTCGGCAGGGAATATCACTCCCTGAATCTCTGTGAGGTACACTCAAAATATCTTATTCACCACTACGCTTTGACCTAATGGGCTTACTACGGTCATCTCCTATTAGATAGCTTCGGAGGCTATGCCTAATGTTTCAACTACTCTACATGCAACATATGAGTGGGTAGAGCCAACATCAATCAGAGCAAAATAAGGCTTGTCAGCTATAAGGAACGTACCGGTTATGACGTCTGGTGCGTCTCCATCCTTCCTCTCGACGCGTCTTGCATACACTGACACGGCCGTCTAGCCTCAGATTTCCAACACCTCGGCCCGGTGTTCCCCGTCCTCTTCCAGTACCGTTACCTCTACCATTTAGACCACGACCTCGCTGAGGCTGCTGTCCAGCTCTTCCAGCCTAATTAGAACCCTGACCTATCGGTCGGCTCCCATCTATCTTAATAGGACAGTCCTTGATCATGTGTTCCTTAGACCCACACTTAAAGCATCCTCATGTCTTCTTCCAACACTCTCCTAAGTGCATCTTTCCACTAACACTGCAAATTCCCGCTCTTGCTGCGGAGCTATCAACAACCTCAGATCATCCCTAAGTCTATCCTCAAATCGGACACACTATTCATGCTTCGTAGCCACTATTCCTCGAGCGTATCAGCTTAACCTTAGGAATTTAGCCTCGTACTCCGCTACGGACTTGTTCCCTTGAACCAGCCCCAGGAATGCCTTCCTCTGTGCATCGGTATAACTAGTACCAACATACTTCTTCTGATACGCGGCCTTAACATACTCCCACGTGAGATCCTCAGCTGTGGCACCATCCCGAACTATGAGCCACCATTGATATGCTTCATCACGAAGTAGAGACACCATTCCTTTCAGCTTTTCCTCAGCAGTTAAATCGAGCTCATCCATGATTCGCTCCGTCGCCTCCAACCAATACTCAGCTGTACTGGGTGCCACTCCAGATACACCACGAAACACCTCAGCTCTATTAGCTCGGAGTCACTCGGGTACAGATTTCTGAGCTTCCATATTTCCTCCTGCTCCAGCTACCATCTCAAGAACTCGCAAAGATCGCTCATGATCATCGCGATATCCTCGCCCGATCCTCGATGCTCAACATCAGCAGCTGGTGGTGGGGGTGGTGGTACCTCATTCTCTGACCCTTGACCAGACCTAACGGGTTCCGATACGGTCATTCTGCCCCTACCACGTCCTCGCACATTTCGACCACGTCCCCTAGAACTCATTTCTGCGATCGCGCTTTAATCTAATTTAAGAAATTTTATGCATTAGTATTTTGTTCCACTGATTAACCGCGAAGAAATTTTATGAAAAGAAGTTTAGTAGTAGTTCTTTCGATCAATCAAAGTTTTCGTTTTAAGTCTTTTACCCTAATTCAGAGAAACACAATCATTCGATAGTATCTACTACACACACATTTATCACTCAAATATTTTCGTCTGTTCTAACCCTAGGGGTATTTTCGTAATTTGTCCTATAGGGGTATTTTAGTAATAAATTGGGGTCAATTTGAAAATCTTAATAAATCAGGTCACTTTGAAATTTTCAAAACTCGAGGGTACTTTCGAAAATTTTCTCAAATCAGAGGTATGGCAAAAATTTTGGAAATCGGGGTCATTTTGGTAATTTTGTAAATCAGGGGTAATTTCGTAAATTTTCCAAATCAGGGTATTTTAATATTTTGCAAAATAGGGGTTTCTGGTATTTTGAAAAAAAAAATATCTTAGTAAAAATCGAGGGTAGTATGGTAATTTAAATTCTTTTCAACCAAGGGCAGTTTAGTAATTTCACAATCCAGGGGTATTTAAGTAATTTTTTGTAAATCGAGAAAAACTCTCAAAATAATTTTTACAATTCAAAGAGGCAATTTGGTGATTTTAAAACTAGGGTTTTATAGAAATACGGCTAGTCCCTTTCGGGTTTTAATTATTGAGTTTAGCCTGTGGGTGAGTCCTCTAGGTTAGGGTGAACCGTAGCTACGCACCAGGTAGGATTCGAGCGAAGAGGAGGTGAGTTACGAGGACTGCTTAAATACCAGGCTCTTCCTGAATCCAATCTTAGACATGCGCACAATGGTTGCCACACCCTAACTCGGCGACTTAGTCACAGGTTTGTTTAATTAGGCATTAAAGTCTTATGTGATTCTTGTGTTGGGGTAAGCTAACCCTAGGGTTCAAGTACTTAATATACTAATCTACGTTTCCGATATACCCACATACGGATCATATAAGAATTCACACAACAGTTAGGAGTACTTACCTGGTGGACTTCGGGTCGGAGACTTAGGTGCCATGCCAGAAAACCTGCTCATTTCAAAAATTTTCACAAAATTCATTTGGGCTTAACTTTGAAAAAGTTATAGGCCTTAAACCTAAGGCTGAGAGTTTAAAACTGGGCTCTGATACCAAGCTGAAACACCCTAAACTCGGCCCATGAGTCTTAACCGGATCTGGTATGTTCCTTGAGTAAAACGGTTCAAAATTCGTTTGTTACTTTGGAAAATCTGAGTGGTTTTGAAAGAAAATTTATTTTGTGTTGGGCTCGAGTTGGAAACAAGTTTATTCTTGAAATCTAGGTTTTTATAAAACATTAGTTCTAAGTCTCAAACTTTAAATTAAAGAAATATCGAGTTGTTTTAGAGTTACCTTATATTGAAAATCATTCGTTTTAGGGTGTCAAAACATTTGTAGATTTATTTCAAAAACAATTTAGATAACCTTTGATTTATCAATAATAATATCATAATAAAAACAAATAAAAGCAAGCATAAATAATTTAATACCTATGGCCTTATTACATCAAAACATAACCCAAAAATAAATCCAAAAATACTTAGAAACAAATAGTCCAAAATAAAATAAATCTGAGCTGAACATGGCCACCACTAAGCTCCTGTGACCTTAGCCCATTCTTTGCGTGTCACTGAAAAATATCCCATCATGGGTGAGTCAAATAGACTCAGTGTGTATAACCAACACTAAGTCCCAACGATTCAGGCATATCATATCATATCATACATATATATATAACATATAGGAATAACGATGCAAACCCGAACCCAAACCTAGATAACCATCCGCTACACATCACCCGTACCAACCATCACACCGTGGGGACTACTAAGTCGACCCTCCATCCGCTACACATCATCGAAGGCAGTCGCTGTAGACGACGTGCTCATCGCCCTTATAAATTTGTTGCATAGCCACCAGATAATATATTTTGTGACATAAGTCACCACATTCAGATATTGTGGTATAAACCACCAGATCACTTCCCCTTTCCATATAACCCATATGCCCCATGTCACACAAACATGCAATATCATGCCTTATGCCTTATTTCACATTCTTATCGATATTCACATATGTACCATATTCCGAATATTCATATCATAATAATATTCATATCATTTATTAATGTAATGTTAAGGTTACGTACCTGAGTACTTTGTACCATCACATGGTACCTTTGCCCACTTCTCACATTATTATAAACACATATTTTAAATCGATGCCATAAATCTATTAAGAGTTAGTGTGGGGTACACACCTGGTTTACTTAACGCTTCTACTAAAATCCCGATCTAATGCTTTAGATCCTTAGTTCCTACATTCGGCCAACCCTAATCATGTTAGTAAAGAGCCATTCGGCTAAATAATCAAATCCCGAAGGATTATCACGACCCATAACCTTACCTTGCTGCCGATTTGATTACTAATCAAATCTCGAAGCTTTGTGATGTTCCCTCTTACAATCGGCCAACTACTAAATCACTTAACCTAAGCAATTTCGCTTTTGAATAAATAAGAAATAGATCTGAATCACCAAATATGGCCTTAGCCGAATGTCAGATTCACTTACCTTGTGGATCTAAATCCCGAAAAGTGTCCCTTGGTTGGTAACTGTCGAAATACCTATAAGCTCATGTTAGATCTGATTTCCAATACTTAATGGACACCATACATGGCCTTCGGCCTAATATTGCACTTTACTTACCTTGAAGAATCAAATCTCAAATGATCTCCCTAGAAGTCGGCTACACCAAAATCCCGAAAAGATCTTTCATAGTTTCTGCCAAAGAGTGATATTGGGATTAGATTTCGATTTCCAACAGTCAGGAAAGAATAAAGAGAGTAAACCGACATAGGAGAGGTTCCTTACCAAAAAGATGACTAAAACGCAATTGATCACCACCCACAAGAAATCGGCAAGAGAGAGCTTGTAGGAGAAATCGATCCAAAGAGTGGCAACTTTCGGCTTTTGATGGTCACTAGAGAGATTCGGTTTCAAAAAAATGAAAAGAGAGGAGTATAAGGCCTTAGGGAGAATCAGCAATGGTGGTCTTTAGAGAGAAGAGGATTTCGGCTAGAAAAGAAAGTTTTGAGAAAAGAAGAGAAGCAAAATTCGGCTAGAGAAAGAGATGAGAGAATAAAAGAAAAACAAAAGAAAAGATGGATACTCTACTGATAATTTCGGCTACCTACTCAAACATTAGCTTATCCTTGTTGTTCTCCTATTTTTCCTCTTCTCTTACTTATTCAAAAATAATTCAAAAATAAATCAGCATTTATCCTCTGCTTTAGCCGAAATTTTAAAAGGAATTTGACTTGATCTATACTCCTCCACTCAGTGCCCCATTGCCATTCACTCATCAAGCTCATCTCTCACTGCAAAATAAAACTCTTTTATTTGCTTCCCTTGTGACTCGAACCCTGGCCCATTTGTACATGCTTGTGGCCTCACTTATAGAGGCTTTAAGTGGTGCCTCCCTGCCACTTAAACAAGCTGATTTTTATGTCATACTTCCCCTACAATTTCTCTTAAGGCCTCCTCTGCCTAGCTTCCTCTTTTAAACTTTAAAATCGAATAATTTCTAAGGCATTCTTCTATATTCGAAAGTCCTCAAAATTCATAAAACATACTTATAATACACATAGGCATGCTTTCACATAAAATTCAGCAATAATTCATAAGCCCAAAATCCCGGATATTACACTCTACCTTCTCCTAATCCCTAACCGGTTCTCATAGCTCCTCAATGAGTCGAGCTTTTAAGATTGAACAAGCCTCCAGTTGATAAGATCCGTAAACAAAGGGCTGAAGAGTTTAGAGCTAATGTTGATGATGATCCTGAGAGAGCCGAGTTTTGGCTTGAAAATATGATTCGAGTGTTTGATGAGCTTTCTTGCACACTGACTAAATGTTTAAAATGTGCTATATCACTTCTGAGAGACACCGCGTATCAATGGTGGAATACATTAGTATCAATGGTGCCGAGAGAGAGAGTCACTTGGGAGTTCTTTTAGACCGAGTTTCGAAAGAAATATATAAGCCAACAGTTTCTGGATCAAAAGCATAAAGAGTTTTTAGAATTGGAAGAAGGCCGTATGACCGTAACTGAGTACGAGAGAAAATTTGTGCGGTTGAGTAAATATGCTCGAGAGTATGTTTGTACTAAAGAGATTATGTGCAAGCTGTTTGTTGACGGGTTGAATGAGGATATTAAACTTCTGGTTGGGATTTTAGATTTGAAGGAATTTGTTGTGTTAGTTGACCGGGCTTGCAGAGCTAATGACTTTAGCCTAGAAAAGAGGAAAGCTGATTCAGAGGCTAGAGATTCGAGAAAAATACCGATGAATAAGCCATATCAGTCTTTATCAAAGAAATTACAAGATTTGTATAACTGATCAAATGCTTCAGTGGGATATTAGAGTAGAAATCATTGAAATCAATATGTGAGTCCTAAAGCTCAAGCAACTTCCGTCTCGAGTGTTGGTAGTGCGAAAAACAACAAACCCAGTGTCAACAATGTGGGAGAAGACATTTTGGAGAGTGCTGGAATAAGAGTGTTAAAGCTTGTTTCAAATGTGGTTTGCCAGATCATTTTACTAGAGATTGCCCAGAGTTATTCGAGAAAGATAAATTTCAGAATGCAAGATCAAGCAATACTACTGCAAGAGGGAGACCACCGCGAAATACTGGGAATATGTCTGGTGGTAGAGGTGTGACTAGGGACTCTGCTGTGAGATCCGAGGCTAGAGCACCTGCTAGAGCCTACGCTATTCGCGCTAGTGAAGAGTCGTCGTCTCCAGATGTTATTACTGGTACATTCCCTCTTTACGACACTAATGTGATTGATTTAATTGACCCTAGATCGACACATTCGTATGTTTGTGAGAATTTAGTATCTAGTAAGAAATTGCTTGTTGAGTCTACAGAATTTGTAATTAAAGTACTGAACCCCTTAGGCAAGTATGTTCTAGTTGACAAAGTATGCAAGAACTGTCCTTTAATGACTCGGGGTTACTGTTTTCTGGCTGACTTGATTCTTTTACCATTTGATAAGTTCGATGTGATTCTAGGTATGGATTGGTTAAATCTATATGATGCCTTTGTGAACTGTAAATGAAAGATTATAGAATTGAAATGTCAGAATAATGAAATTCTTCGGATTGAATCTGATGAATTGAGTGGATTGCCTATAGTGATTTCATCGATGTCGGCTTAGAGATATGTGAGAATCGGTACCTGTAGTTTGTGAATTTCCAGAAGAATTGCCTGGGTTGCCACCAGTTATAGAGATTTTCTATTGAGTTAATATTGGGAACTTCACTGATATTTATAGCTCTGTATAGAATGATTCCGACAGAGTTGAAAGAGTTGAAAGCTCAGTTGCAAGAATTAATAGATAAAGGTTTTGCACGACTGAGTTTTTTGCCCTGGGGTGCACCAGTGTTGTTTGTTAAAAAGAAAGATGGGTCAATGAGAATGTGTATTAACTATCGTCAGCTCAACAAGGTTACGATAAAGAATAAGTATCCGTTGTCGAGAATAGATGATTTGTTTGATCAATTGAAAGGTGCAACAGTGTTTTCAAAGATTGATTTGAGGTCTGGGTATTATCAATTGCAAGTTAAAGACTCAGATGTGCCGAAAATTGTGTTTAGAATGAGGTACGAACATTATGAATTCCTTGTTATGCGTTTTGGATTGACTAATGCTCCTACCATTTTTATGGATTTGATGAATCAGATATTTAGACTGTATTTAGAAAGATTTGTTGTTGTGTTCATTGACGACATTCTGATTTATTCACGAGATGAGTCTGAGCATGCCCAACACTTGAGGATTGTATTGCAAACCTTGAGAGATAAGCAACTATATGCAGCCCATATTTTTTTATTTATTTCACATTTTAACCACTAAATTTCCACATTTCACAATTTAAAACCCTAATTTGCAATTTCACTAAAAATCACTTAACAAAACTTGTTTATTTCACAAAAAACATTCATAATCTATCATAAAACATCAAAACACACATGTATTCATCAATGGCATCATTCAAAATCTTTAACAGTTTTGCAAAATAGTACTTGGGCTAGCTAGACCTAGCTGCAACGATCTCAAAAACATAGAAATCACTAAAAATCAAACAAAAATGGACTTACAATCAAGCTTGCATGTGGTCGAACCCTAAAATGGACAAAAATAGCTTCCTTCCTAGTTGTTTTCGGTTGAAGATGAAGAAATAAAGATGAATATTGTTTTCTTTTTTATTTTAAGCTTATTTACAAATTTACATATTTAACCTTAATTAATAAACATTATAATCACTTAATGCATGCCCATAATAGTCCACTCACAGTTAAAATGGTCTAATTATCACTAAAGGACTCTTACATTAATGTTCCATAGCTGTTTAATACCTTTAACTATTAGAACATCACTTTTGCACTTTAAGCGATTTAGTCCTTTTTATCAAATTGACCAACCAAATGATAAAATTTCTGAACGAAAATTTCACACAATAATTCAATCATGCTATAAACATTAAAATATTAATAAAATAAATATTTTGACCTCAGATTTGTGGTCTTGAAACCACTATTCTGATTTGACTAAAAACGGGATGTTACAATTTATGCTACCCATTCATGTATTCCAAGCACATTAAAGCTTCAATTTAAGTTATGCATGAGCCATGCAAAATCCATTAGGCCAAGGGGGGATTTTTGGAAATTAAAGGGTTGCACCTACATTAAATTAGACGAATACTTCCTAGCTAAGCATGCAAGAATGCCGAAGTGAAGAGACATCACATTTAGTCGACCAAGCATGCACTAAACATCAAGCATGAATTGAATTTACTTTATGAAATGTGAACACATTGATGTTTTAGTGTGAACAACTTAAGTGTTAGGTGTGAATGTGTTTATGTTAGTGTGAATTCATTTTATGTCGAAATTTGAATGGCCATTTTAAGAGCCTATAAAAACCATGTAAAAGGGACATTTTCGAGGACACCATTTTTTAATATAAAATGATATTGTGAGAATTTTCTCTCCAAGTTTCTTGAGTGAACTTACTGAACTCATCAAACTTTCAAGTTTGTGGCATTCAACTTTTACTTATCACTTCATTTACCACCCCAAGTGTGGCATCTTTGTTATACCAAGGTTCTAGCATTTTTCAAATTGAAACGGGTTGAATTCAATTAAAATTCCGATTCCGTAAAATATTGAAAGGCTACAGGGTCGTGGTTTCCACCAACCTTTAAACCTATTCAAAATGATCCTTCGAAACAAGCAATTTTCTGAACTATTCTAAGTCTTGAGAAATCGCATCAATAGGTTCATGAGTTTCATGGATTCTTTTTTTGGTTACAATCAGATCTTACTGGACCAAGGTGACTAGGAGAAAAAACCTTTCATTGAGGATGGGTTATTCTATTATCAAGTCATGCATTTTGGCCTGAAAAATGCGAGAGCAACATATCAAAGGATGGTAAACAAAATTTTCAAGGAACAAATAGGACGTGTTGTTGAAGTCTACGTCGATGATATGTTGGTGAAAGGGGCAACTGTGGAGGAGCATGCACAAAACTTGTCAGAGGCATTCGCTATTTTGAGGGCCCACAACATGAAGTTGAACCTGAGAAGTGTGCTTTTGGCTTGTGAGCAAGTAAATTCTTGGGTTTATGATTTCAATGAGAGGGTTAAAAGTGAACCCAGAAAAGATCCGTGCTATCCTAGAAATGTCTCATCTGTGAAAAATTAAGGATATTTAACGGCTCATAGGAAGGATAATGACACTTAACAAGTTAATCTCCAGGATGGCAGACAAATGCCTCCCATTTATCAAAGCTTTGAGAACTTCATTTTCATGGACTGAAGAATGCCAACCAGCCTTTGAAGAATTTAAGTCGTACCTCACCTCCCCACCACTTCTGAAGTCACTGCGAGTGGGAGAAACCCTCTACCTATATCTGGCTACCTCAGAGGAAATAGTTGCGGCCGTCATGGTTAGAGTAGAAGGTGTTCGCCAATTCCCAGTGTACTACGTTAGTAAGGTGCCACAAAATGGTGAGCTTAAGTACCCAAAGATTAAAAAACTTATTTTCTCTCTCATTATCGCAACTCACAAGCTGCGTCCGTATTTCTAGGCCCATCGTGTTGTAGTCATGACAAGTCAACCCATAAAATATATATTGTCCAAAGCTGACACATCAGGAAGGATGAAGAAGTGGGGCATTGAGTTAGTTGAGTTTGGTGTAGAGTACGCACCGAAGATGATAATAAAGGGGAAGATATTAGTCAATTTTATAGTTGAATTCTCTATTAAGAGGCCCATTAGCGCAACACGAAACATAATTTATAACCTGAGATACTGTGCCATGAGTATTTTACAAAATTAAATATATTGGATATTTGTAATCTCCTGTAAATGCTAATGACCATCAACAATATAATTCACTATCTTTTTGATAATTTGTGGTAAACTTATACTATACTTTAAGATCTATTTTTCCATTTGTTTCATGCAACATAGTAGTTAGTTCATCTCAAGAGGATATAAACGCGACTGGTGGCTTGAAAACATGAGTAGTATATAGTGACGGTTCCACAACAAAGATTGGATCAGGAGCAAGAGTAGTCCTAGTTGATCCTAGTGAGAATGGACAACAATATGGGCTATCTTTTGGTTTTCAAACATCCAACAACACAGCAAAATATAAAGCTCTAATTGCAAGATTACAATTAGCTCGCCATCTTGGGGTGAGAGACCTTGTCAGACATACAGGCCCCCAATTGGTGGTAAAACAAATAAATGGTGAAAATGAGGTGAAAGAGCACAAATGAATGGCAGGATTAGACAAGGTGCAGGTGAAGCAATTTTCAAGGAGGGATGACACGCGCGCAGATACTTTATCTAAGCTGGCATCCTCGGTTGTCATTGAACAAAGAGGAAAATTTTTGTTAGACTATAGAGACACTCCAAGCTATAATATCCCACAAGTTCTTAGCTTGGATCAAGAGGAGACGTGAATGACTCCAAAATTCGCACGTTACAGGGAAAGGAAATTCATATAGATAGGAAGGAACTAGCAAAGTTACAGTACGGAGCTGTGAGGTATGTCAGTATTACACAATATGTATGCTCAAATTAGCTACAAAATAATGAGATAGATGGTTAAGTAAAATGCAATTAAGTTATCCAAATATTCAATTACATAATTAATTAAAACAATTTATTTTGTTATACAACTGATAGGTATACCCTTGTAGAGGGTGTAGTATATAGAAAAGGGGTAATCACATCCACTGTTACTATGCCTAACACCTTTTGAGGCTAAATATGTGATGTGGGAGATTAATGAGGGTATCTATGGCGATCACTTGGGTGTAAGATTACCGGCATAGAAAGTCTTCAGGCAGGGATATTACTAGTTGATGGTACAGAAGGATGCTCACGTTTGGTGCAAACTTGCGACTCTTGCCAGAGATTTGCTCAGGTACAATGGTAGCCAGCAGAGCCTCTACAGATCATGTCGAGTCCTTGGCCATTTGCGACTTGGGGAATTGATATCCTTGGTCTGTTCCCAATAGCCACAGCTTAGAAGAAGTTTATAGTAGTAACTATAGACTATTTCACTAAGTAGATAGAAGCTAAAACTTTAGCAACCATTATAGAGAGACAAATGGAATCTTTCCTTTGGAAATTAATCGTGTGTAGATTTGACATTCCACGCTTAATCATAAAAGATAATGGTGCGGAGTTTTAAGGAAAATTTAAGAATTTTTGAAAGGACCTACAGATCGCCTTAGCTCAGAGTTCTGTCAAAACCCCACAAACAAATGATCAAGTCGAGACAATGAATAAAAAGATTTTAATATCCTAGGAAAAGAATGTAGACAAGGCCAATGGTGCTTGGTTAGAGGAACTATCAGAAATTATGTGGTCTTTATAAACTTCACCTCATACTACGATAGGGGAGACGACATTCTATCTTATTTATGGTAGAGAGGTAGTAATTCTTGCTAAGATTGGCTTGTGATCACAGTAAATGATATATTTTGGTGAAGATGCCAACCAAGAGACCGTGACACTCAACCTTGCTCTAATTGATGAAGTTAGAGAAGCAACAGAGGTTAGAAATGCAGCATGTGCTCAACAGGTGGCTCGATACTACAATTCTAGAGTTAAAAATAAGTAGTTCCAAGTCAGTGACCTGGTCCTAAGAAATACAGAGGCTAGTCTCCCAACATCGCGACAAGGAAAGTTAGCCCTTAATTAAGAGGGACCAATCGTGAAAAAATGGGGTATTGAGTGTAAAATTTTCCAAAATGGAAGGCACTGTCCTCCCATGAACTTGGAATGCTCGATAATTGAAAAATACTATGTATAATTTCTTACCCATTAATGAAGAATATTATAAACAAATATCTCTACTTAAGTTATTTGTTTGTCAACACAGCTCGCGGACCTACACTATCAGCTTATGTCTAAAGGTTAGATGTATACACATAACCTTCATTCACACATAACCTTCATTCATTTGAGTAAGCTGAGTTAAGCTCACTACTCCGGAACAGCTCATGGACCTATGCTCCCAGTTGACAGCTCACGGACCTACGCTCCCAACTAATGTTTAAAGGTTAGATGAATTATACTCACAACCTTTATTTGTTTGAGTAAGTTGAGTTAAGCTCACTACTGTGGGACAACTCACGGACCTACACCCTCAGCTGATAGCTCACGGACCTACACTCCTGTTGATAAAGTTCAACATAGCTCGTGGACCTACACTCCAAGTTGATGCTTAACGGTTAGATGAGTTATACTCATAACATTCATTTATTTAAGTAAGGTGCGGGAATAGCTTGTGGACCTACGCTCTCAACTGACAGCTTGCAAACCTATGCTCCTACTAATAAACTTCAACGCAGCTCACGGTCTATGCTAGGTTAGATGAGTTATGCTTGTAACCATCATGTATCTCATCCCCAACCAATATTCAAAGTTTAATTGAGCTAGGCTCCCAACCCAAGTTAGTAAAAACTTTTTGAATCAAAATGGGTTAAGGATCGCATGAGAAAAATTGCTCGGCTACTCTAAGTCAATAGAAAGCTTATAAGCATGTATTCAAAAATTTGAAAAAGTCCAATTTGTTTTTATTAACAATGCTATTAAACAACAAGTTATATGGTGTTCGCAAAGGACTATAATGGCATAACATTAGCAAATAAACCTGAAATTTTTCCAACTCAAAAATCTAATTTTATACTTGAAAAAAAAATACAACAGTACATAAGCTAAACCGGATCACTAAGTCCCTTCAGGGTTGTTGGAGGTATTGTTTTCTTTCGTACTCCCTTCACCAGCTTTGTTATTATCATCTTCGTTGTTAGAGGCAACGCTAGTTTCAGCTTGATCTTCGCCTAAGTAAAAATCTTTAAAATTTCTCCACTTGGACACGAACTCTTCCCAGACAGCTCCAAGAAGGGAAGTGAATGTTATCAAAAGACCCACCAGCAACTTGAGTGTGCATCAAGATATTGACCTTTAGCTCGGGTAGGAAATTATTGAAATTTTGAAGAGTTTCCTTCCTAAAACTTTCCAAAGCTTCAGCGTGCTTCTGTTCCAAGCTTGCCATAGCAACCTCTTTTTTTCAGCCATCTTGCTCGCAGTAGCCTAATGCTCTTCAACCATCCTCTTCATACCAGCATCGGTATTCTCCTTTTCTGCTCGTTCAGCTATGACCTCACCAAACAGTTTCTCTGCCTTTCCCTCAACGACCATCGCGCTCAACCAAGTCCTTAGTCTTCACCTACAAGTCTTGATTTTCTTGTTTTAGCTTGGAGTGGAGATCGAGAGCTCTCTCTAGGGCTTGCAGAGTATTTTGGTAAGAGTCATCAAGCTTTCTCTTGCTAGCCTCTGCTCCATCTATGCCTTCCCTTAGACCCAAACCAACCATGCTAGCCTTAGCCAAGAGAACTTGTAGGGACAAAGCTAATTCTTGCAAAGAAGGCCTTTTCACACCATTGGATGAATCAGCCGACCACACATGATCCTTGGTTGCTTCTAGCAAAGAGACCATCAGATGATTGGTGATAGCATTGGGACTATAAGGGAACTCTCTTGCACTCAGGTGCTCACGCTAGGGAAACAGCTCGCCAGTCTCACCACTCATCCACCATGATGGTACCAAAAGCACTTTCGTTGAAAGCTATCACAGTAGTTAGGGGACAAAAAGAAGGATAAGCAGGAGGTGAGTTAGCAGGAATAATAAGTGAAGAACTTATGTGGAAAACTGTAGGTGAGCTCACATAAACGAAAAAGGCTAAGCTCGCAACAGAGGAAACAAGAGCAACGACAATAATAGCAGAAGTCCCAACATGGTTTGTCCTCTTTTTTTGACGTTGTTCCAACCTTGCACTATATTCCTCCTCCTCGCTACTTACCATAAGATTAGCATTCTAATATTAGTTTTATGCTTATTGCGCATATCTAACATGGAAGCTCGCACGTCTATATATTTTTCGATTTCACACGAAAAACTAGTAGATTCCTTCGAGCTGTCCTCACTGCCGCAAGCTATGCTTGCACCAGCAACAATTATAATATCAACACTAATAGTAAGCAAGTTAAGGTTTGTACCATTTTCTACATGTGGCGAAGGTAGTGAGAACCAAGCACAAGGCCTCATTTTACAATAACTATAGAAATAATTCCTTGATTCTTCTTTGTATCCCAACAACATCAATCCCAAGTCATCTATGGCCCCATGTGGCCATGAGAACCTCTCAAACTGCACCTCAACAGTAGTAGCTAATTCGTTGTCATCCCCCATCTCCATCCCTTGGGGCTAAAGATTCCCAGCCAAAATCGAAATACATTCCTCGCAATTAAGACATCTTCCAAGTCTAGAACGCGGCCCTTGCGAAGCCTTTTATATTGTGCCCAACCTTTTGTAGTCATAATGTCCCACTGAATTAAACATGTGTCCTTACTTGGTGAAGACCACTCCATAGGAAAAATGAAGCCATCGGTGAGCTTACATTCCACCCGAATATACTTCTCCCAATTCAAGAAAAGGGTGGAGCACCTATTAGAAACAATAGATCCACCTCTTTTCAAAGGGTGAATGAGTAGAGACCTGATGAACTCCCTTGGTTACGGGCCTTCAGTTGGTAAATGTTTTGGAAGACGATGAACAGTGGTACTTTATTGCATCAACAACAGTCGATGAAATAGGTGATCACAACCCACCAGGAAAAGCCAAACAACTAGCCAAGTGCGATTCTATAATCTTCAATTAGATTACAGAAGAAACAGTGAAGAGGCAAATGAAGCCCAGCCTCCATTACATGGAGGGGAAGAAGATAATTTTTGTCATTGAAAATTTGTATGCGAAATTGGGAATTTTAATCCCTTGCACTTCTAGGGCTCGAGTCATTTCTTCAATTTTTGTAGTACAAGTATAGAAATTAGCCTCGACAAAAACCCCCACTGCATGCCTCAAAACTATCTAGCGACTACTGTCTCCCCTGGTTTTAGGCATGATTATAACAGAGGATACCCTAAGTAGAAAAATTCACAAAATATTACCTTAAAGAAAAGTCCTTCGTCAAATGCAGCAGTGGAAAATGTTGGAAACAATAAATTTTAGGGCTTCATAACTCCTTTTTTTACGTAATTTTTGGTCATCATACTTTAATGATTCAAATAACCAAGGCCAAAGGAGTGGTTATATCTGAATGATTATGACCCCTTCATACACGTGGCGAGGTAAACACTAGGCACCAATGACCAAGGCTTGTTTGGTAAGCCATTCAAATTTAAAATGTCAGTTCTAAGAGGTGTCACTTTATAACCCTTCTTAGAACCACCAGAGGGACTATATTGTTATGAGATATCCAATTGCCAACACGAAACCAGAATATAACCCACAATTGCCAACACGAAACCAGAATATAACCCAGACTATCGACCTATGACTCGAGTTTGGACCCTACCAAGTAGAGTCATTAAGGGGCTCAGGAGAAGAGTTGGCGAGCTCAGTTCACACATCCCAAGGTGTTTGTGAGCATCGGGTACGAAGCCAAACAAATGAATCAATGAGAACCTGGACCAATGAACAGGTGTTAAGTTTAGGCTAGCATTTATGTCGACATGCATTGACCTTACGTAGAATGTCAATTCCATGAACAGTAATAATATAATATAAATAAATCGATTCTCCCCACTAAAAGGACCCACAACAAAAACACTCAACAGTAATTAAGGTTACTAATAAAAACATAAATAAACAAAAAGATAAAAAGGAAAAAGAAAAGAAAAACAAGAGGAAGAAGTTTTTTATGTTACTTTACACCATTTTCATGAGCAAATCCAAATGTTTATAAGCTTTTTCATTAAAATTTTAATTAAATTTTTAGCCTATTATGATAGATGAAAATGGCCCACTTAAAAATTTTGAAATTTTCAAAGTTTAGCTTACTAACAATTGATAAATGTTTGAATGATAGTGACAGGATGGTTGAACTTTGAGTAATATTATGTTTATTGTTAGTTTGATGTTCTTCGAGTATAATTTCAAAGTTGTGAGTAGATTTGATCGGGTAAAATATAAAATATGGAAATTTTAAATATTAGAGTTATAAGGGACTTAATTCAAAAGAATGTATAAAAACTTTAAGTTAAATGTTTATAAGTTAAGTATGAGAATTTAATAATAATGTTTCTATTCTTGGTAAATTGAACGATGCTGAAAAATGAGGTTAAAACATCAAGGGACAACAGAAAGGCGAGATTGGATAATGAGAAACGATTTTAGTTTGTACTTCTATAATTCAATTTCAGTTATTTATTTTGTTGAATACCTAGTCGATATAATTGCATCTCTCCATAAAAACTTTGAAATGATGAATTAGATGTTGCGCTTGTGTAAATCATGTTATAAATGATTGATTTTGTGATACCATTATATATACTCGGTTTATAAGCATTTATATCTTTATTTTTTACTTTAATGGTATTGTTAGAAAAATTCGGTTAAGAAACTAATTTTTAGTTATAACGAAAGTTTAATTTTTGTTAACCTAAGTTGATTTGTGATATTTATAACAATAAACATATTCTCGTAAATTACCTATGCTTTGTGTAAGAAGGATTTGTATCGTTCCTGAATTTCAACTGAACAACCTTTTTTGCTATCTCCGTACCTTGAATTGCGCCAAATGTGGGAACAAGCAACACGAACCAAACACAAAATAAAAAACAATTTTATTACTTTTAGTAGGAAAGTAATTCTCTCAATTGAAACAGATAAAAATTGAAATTCCCGGGAAATATAACTTATTTTTAGAAAATAAATTTCTCACTACTTTTTGGAAGAATAACAATATATGAAACTTTTATATAAATAGTTCTACCAATGTTATCTATTTATATGAAAAGATAAGAAAATCTTGGTTGAATAAGAATAGCACAAAAAATATTTATTTAATACTCCCCTAGTCTAACTAAAAAAGAGAGGGGCGGCACACCCTAGATAATAACACTAGAGTTGCCACCCCTCACGTGTAATATGATAAGTTTTAGGTCTCTCCTATATTGGGTTCAATTATATGTGCTTCTTAAACTTTTGACATAACACTTTATAATTTAACTCAACCCAATCCAAAATTTGTTTTCTATATTTCAAAATAAATATTACTTAATTAATTAATTAAATTAACTAAATTAATTTCTCAATTAAATAATTTTCTCAAACCAATTCTAATTTCATTAAAGTCATGACAACTTTATCGTAAAAAATTCTATGGGGAAATATATTTAATTTCCATATTCAATAGATTCATAATGATTAATTAATTTAATTTCATTTTTTAACTTTAATTATTTAATTATAATTAATTTAATAATAATCTGAAAACCTTAAATTAATTCTCAAGTTATTTTTATTTATAATGAGAAAACACATTCATTTGTGAATGCGACCTATTTATCTAGTTTCTTCAATGTCATTCATTTCAATTCATTTGGTTCTACAAGCAACTCATTTTTGGTTTCAATAAGCTAATGGAGAGACCGATTGAACATATATAATTAGGGATCAAATGATTTATAATTAAGCTCCCACGTTTTGCCTATTAATTACAAACTCATTTAGCTACAAAGTCATCCCACTATAGTATCGTCATTAAGCTCTCCTTAAATACACACCATGAGAAAGTTACTCAATAAGTGCTCGTCCAATGACCATGTCATAAGTGTGTTACCTTCATAGGAAATCCTCAACCTCTTTCAGGTAAATTTGTTCCCTCAATATGATCCTACTTTATCTCATGTCAACCATTACATCTTCCTTCATGAAAAGCCAATTACTATCAAATATTGATCAATTCATTTATCACAAAGAAAAATAACACGTATCCACATTTACTTTTCATCTATCATGTAATTTTGATAAGAATATCATTTACCCATTAGTTGGGCTATGAATTCCACTATTGTGGAATTGTAACATCCGGGATTTAGAGGCTTTGCATCTTTTATGTTTTTCTACGATTGTTGAGTTATGCCTATTGTTTGGATGTGTTTGGGGGCCTCAGGAAGGCTCAAGGTTAAGCCGAAGCCTTGGTATAATTTTTAGTTTTAGGCATTTTAGGAGGGAAGCTGATTGGGGACAGGACTTAAGGGTTTTTTGTTTGTGTTTGGTGACACAAGAGGTGCAGTGGAAGAGTGGCAAGAAGACGCCACCTAACATGCAGGGAGAGGACGTCACAAGGAGAAGCTGAGAGGGAGAGGGTTCGAAACTCCTTAGCAGCATAAGAAAGTATTAATTTTGGTTCAGGCAAGGGAGGCAGCTAGATGGTAATCAAACTCTGGAGGAGAGAGGCAAGACTTGGTCAAATATTTCTAATGGATGGTGGAGAGTGATTAAGGGAGTTTGAATTATTCAAACTAGTTTGAATAAGTGGAGGAGAGGGAATTAAGGAGTGTTTCAAGGGGACGGCGTGGGGGATTGAGGTGAGTTGGGTTGTTAGCCGAATTTTGAATAGTGAAGGGGGTGAGGCTTTCAGTTTCGTATGGGGAGTAAGTGCCGAAAGTGTTAGAAATATCAACTTTTAGGTATAGTGAGTTTTTCTTTTCGGCATTTGCTTGTAGCGCATTCGGAGAAAATTGGTTCATTCTTCCTTTAGTTAAAGCTGAAACATCTTCTCCCTTTTTAGCATTTTTTTTCAGTATCGTGTAAGCCTTGTTCCTCTCCTAAAAGCCGAACCCTCTTACCATTCTTCTCTCATTTTACCACTTTCACTTAATTGCTTCAAGAACTGAATCTCAACTCTCTCTTCCTCTCTTTCACATTTTAGTAACTTGAGTTGATTATTTCACCATCAAAAGCCGAAACAATTCTTTTCTTCTTGTGGCCAAACGTGTTTCTCATTTGATGAACCATAGCCGAACCTTCTAACCTCCTCCCTATTATTTCTTTCTTCTATTTGTTTACTTCTCAAGTCCCATCTCTTGGCCGAATTCCCTTTGGTCTTTTCTTTCTCTTTTGGTTCTCATCTCATCTATTCTAGACGAAATCTATCCCTATTTCTTCTCTTTGGGTTATTCTTCTAAAGCCGAACCTCTCTTGTATGGTTACTTCTTTTCATTTGTTGATTTGCTAGAAGATTGTCGTCACTCTCCTCTTTTCAATCTTCTCAATTGGATTCTTCTTGGTAGTGGGCTTGGTTTCATGTCTCTTCTGCTTTTAGCCAGCATTTGAAGAGTATTAGGGATCTTTTAGATTCGATCAATCAGGGGACTTCAGCGATCTATTAATTCAGGTGTAGAACCCTCCAGGTTCTGTCGGTTTCGGTAAGGACTTTCAAAGTAACTATTTTTTCACTATTATCTTATTCAACAGTTTAACTAAGTCTTCTGACCAAGATCATTTTTATGGAATCAAGTACCAGCCAAGTAAAGGAAGGGGTTGGACACGTAGTCCCCACCCCTAAATTCAAGAAGCGAGCAGTTTTGGCAGTTCGAGATTGGCTATCGGGGTGTGGGCTAGCTTCTGAAAAGGATAAGCAGATCGCTATGATCCCTACGAGTGAGGACGTTAGTGAGATCGATAGTTTAGTTCTTCAGGTTTACAGGTGTGTAATTATCACACTATTCCCTTAACTTCGTATATTTGTATGTGTTATTCTTGAAAGCTGAAAATAGCGGTAATGGTGATTCAGTTACCTATGTTGGGTAAACCGGAAAACCAGCTCAGTATATTACTTTCATGCGTTATTAATATTTGTGGATAACCTGATTGTGGGTGTATGTTAAGTATGATATATATATTTCATATCATGTAATCTATCTTTTATACTATGTTGCATGTGCATGGAATATTGAGATATAAATGATTTAAAAGGGAAGTGTATATTGGTGACTTTGTCACGATTAATGATGGCGTGGAGCCTCATTGTGGATTTGGTGATTTAATCACGTGTGGAATCAGTAGCTAGACCAGTTATGTGGACTTTGAGCAGGTGTCTGTCAGCATGACTACCAAAGAGGTGTGTAGCAGATGGAGGGTTGATTGTAGAAATCCCCACAGGTGTGTATGAGGATGGATATACGGAGCGGTGTGTAGAGGATGGAATACTAGGTTAGGTTGGGCTATCATATTGATTAATTGTGCATGATGTGATAATCCGATGATGGTTTGGGGCTCAAGCCCACTTGTGGAATTTTGTGAACTAATTGCACACTGAGTCTGGTGACTCACTCTGTTTTCTCAACAAATTGTAGGTAGCTCATGATTCTTTGGACTGGGTTGGATTGGACTCGAGGTGGCCATATAAGGGTTCATTTACTTAACTTTATTATTTTGAATTATTAATCGCTATTATCTTTTGGGATTTTTTTAATATGCAATAAGGCCACTTCAGATTTGGTAAATGTTGGATTTTTAAGTTGGTTTTGTTATTAATTAATTATGAACTATTCGATGGAATGTTCTATCAAAAAAAAATCAAAAGTTTCCTTGCAAACCCGTTTAAACACATTTCCTATGAAATTAAATATTTTTGTTGAATAATTCATAAATCGAAAGATAGCTAAGTTTTTCAAACATCACCTAATCGCTAGGCTAGCTAAATATATTTTTAACTTAATTAATGGGTTTTCAAATATGCCATTAAATTTGATTTTTATTAAAGAGATTTTCCAAAATTTATAACTTTTTTCAAACCCTTTTTCCTAGTGACATGCCAAATCCGGTCGTGGAGTTTGGACCGGGTTTAGGGTGTTACAATTTGGTATCAGAGCCCAATTTTAAAAACTCGACCTTGGGCTTTGGGGCCACAACATTTTCAAATTATGTATTTAAGATAGTATAAAAAGAAAATTTTATATGAATTTGTCTTTTGGAAGAATGGCACTCGAGTTCCCGACCCAGGTCCACCAGGTAAGTTTTCTGATTGTTAAATGAATTGCATGAGGTGGTTATATGATGTATTGTTGTGGTTGTTGGAATTTAGAATTTTTATTGTAGGGACTAAAACCTTTAGGAATGTATGTGCTTTGCGAAGGAACTACTTATAATTCTGTTTCATAAAACTACTCGTTAATAAACAAGTGGGAAGATATACTGACTCATAAAATTTATAGTCAAAGTAAGGCGGAGTGATAGATATAAGTGGTAGAAGACGTGGACGTGTTATACGCAGCCATGGAAGGGGTAGGGGTACTGAAGCTGAACTTTCGGAAGCAAGAAATGAGCCTGAGGGTGAAGCGCCAACATCACCTGTGGCGAAAGCAGGATCACAAGACAGAACTGGGATAGATGATGCCCTATCTCAAGCAATGCTGTATGTGTTGGAGCGTGTGGCCAGGGCAAGCACTGGAACAGCAACTCGGAAGTCCATCCCTGAGCGACTCCGAGCGAATGGAGCCAAAATGTTTAGGGGTACCTCTGGAGTAGCTCCAAACGTGGCTGAGTATTGGCTAGAGGCAGTCGAAAGAATTATGGATGACTTGGACTGCACGGCAGAGGAGAATCTAAAGGGCGCGGTTTCTCTACTTTGGGATGAGGCCTATCAGTGATGGCTCACCGTAAGAGAGGGTACTCCGGCAGATCGAGTTGATTGGGATCTCTTTAAGATGAAGTACCAAGGAAAGTACGTTGGGGCCAGTTATGTGGATGCTCAGAGGAAGGCATTCCTAAATTTAGTTTAAGGGGGTAAGTCAGTAGCTGAGTATGAGGCAGAATTTCTACGGTTGAGCCGGTAAGCCCAAGGGATAGTTGCAACCGACTATGAGCGTTGTGTGCGATTCGAAGATGGGCTACGAGATGAGCTGCGAGTGTTGATAGCTCCTCAGCGGGAGAGAGACTTTGCTATTTTGGTGGAAAAAGCTAAGATAGTCGAGGAGCTAAAGCGAACTGAGAAGCAAAATAAGGATCAAGATAGAGGCAGAAATAAGAGGAGTTTTAGACCATCAGTGTCATCAGGAGGGTTTCAAAAGAGGCCTAGGGTGGACGGGCCGAGTCGGGTTACAACGCCAGCGGTGGTAGGGCAATTTCGACAGTGTGCTCAGTACGGGAGGTCTTATGCAAGAGAGTGTTAGGGAAGGAATAAGGAATGTTTCAAGTGTGGGTCAAAGGATCATCTGATAAAGAATTGTCTGCTAGGTATAACCAGGGCTCGGATGGTAAGTCAGGGGTATGTGCAGCCAGGAAGGGGTGATCAACAGATGCCGAGAGGCCGTGGTCCGAACCGAGGAGGGAATGGTTCTGGTCGGGGTCATGGAGCACCGGATAGAGGTGTTGGGGGTATTAAGGCGAGACAGCCCGGGTTGGTTTATGCAACCAGACGTCGAGAAGAAAGTGATGCACCAGACGTCATAACGGGTATGTTCCTCATTTTTGGTTTACCCTTTACTGCATTAATTGATGTTGGGTCGACACATTCCTATGTTGTGTAACACCCCAAACCCGGCCCATTCACTCCGACCGAATTTGGAATGCCATTGCGGAACACATTCGAAAAATATCCTTACTTAAGAGTAAAACCGTTGAAAATTTGTTTCCTTTAACAAAACATTTTCGTGACTTGTAATATTCAAAGTAAAAATCAAAGTTTGTTATAAAAATATCAGGTTCAAGCTTTACTTGAAAAATAAAACCATTTGAAATCAACCTTTAAATCATCCATCCATGATAGGGCATAATAATAACGATGCTTAATAAATGAACTGAAATACTTTAGTGGGCCTTTTTACAATACACACTTAATCAAAATACGGAAATATAAATATTTAATTCATTAAACAAGAGATTCCTTTGCATGAAAATCCACTTTTGCATGGCCACCTTTAAATCCGCTCCGACCCGGTCCAAGTATTATGTGCCACCTGAAAGGTTTAATAATAATAGAGTGAGTCACCAAGACTCAGTGCATAGTTAATACACATGTCCTCACATATGGGCTTGGCCCATATCCACACAGTCCATACACATGATTATGCAATTTCGAATATACAACTATGAATATACAATTATGAATATACAATTATAAAGTCCAATCCACAAAGTGATCCACATATCATATCTTAGTAGACTTACTGTTCGAGGCCGTGGCCAAGCCACCGATCACATAGTGATCCACATATCAATCAGTTCACTAATCATCAATCACAAATGTAGCACGAGGCTAGCATTAGACCACTCACATAGTGTACACCCTTTCCTCCAATAGTCACATTCCAAGTCCCATGCATAAATATATGTATCATGGTAACATATTACTTAAACAAATATACATCACATGCCATCACATTTTTATACATTCATCAATAGTCAATTATTATCGCAAATCACTGAAAGGTTAATATCATAACCACTAACCTGATTATTCGATCACTTACCTTAGGTATCCATTATCTTAACCTTATTTCAGCTAACATGTACAACATATATATTTACATGAAATAACATATACCACACATATAACAAACAAGAGAACAGTGCGTTAACTACGCACCTGTTTAAAGCGATATTCCGATCTATCGAATCTAATATCAACTAAAATCCCAGAAGCTTCTGTTATTTCTTTCGATTTGCCCCTAGAACACATAACCGAAATCGGTCACACTTATCACCAAAATGGCCTAAGGCCGAATGCCAAGAGTCATTTACCTAGTTTATTTCGATCCCGAAACACCACTTGTTCTCGTAGATTTGCTCCCGAAGTTATCAAAATTCCATTTACCTTGCTCGACAAAGTCCATTGAGCACTTCAACTCCCGAAAGACTCCTTTTTAAAGTCCTAACACTTGCCACACAAAAGAACACTTATGAAAGCTTATTGTACATTCAGCCCTCTTTAGAAATCAAGGTTTAACCTTTGATTTTGGGTACTTTAATAGAAATCCAAACTGATTTCTAGGAGAGAATTTACTTACCACCAACGTTACCCTCCTCTAAAGATCAACTTTACGAAACCACTCCTTGTCTTTGAAAGAATCGGCTCCAAGGTAAATTGGTTATGACCTTAGAATAGGGAATGAACCACTCGGCTATCACCAGAATAAAAGAAGGAACTTGAAAAAAAAGGTGTAGGTTCGGCCAAGAACAAGTTGAAAGGAAAAGAAGAAAGGAACAAATCAAACATTCGGTATCAAGATAGACACTTTACAAACGAATTTGGCACTTCCTTTGCTACAAGAAAATCAACCAAGAGATGCTTCACTCGGCCATACACCCAAAAGCAAAGAAGGGAAAAACAAGAAGAAGTCATTCGGCAATGCTCAATAATTGTCAAGAAAACAAAACAAAAGAAAAGGTTTGGCCAAGTTCTCTATGCTACACACAAAACCGACCAACAAGGCCTCTAGGGGCTTCATTCGGCCATCCCTTTTTTCATCACAAGACCGGCCATGCATCAAAAAAAAATGGGGGAAAAGAAAGTCAAAAATTCAAGGAATTTTTGCCAAGAACAAAGCACAAGGCCGGCCATACCTTTCTCATTTTTGTCATACTTGCCCATCACTAATTTCCTTCATCAAACAATTAAAATAATCATCCCAAGTCATACCCATACTCCCAACGGTCATGCTTCCCACTTTTGCTAATTTTTAACCCCAAAAACAAATAAAATATACTACATAAAATGTAGCCCATTACCCTATCAATAATAAAAATAAAACTAAATAATAGAAACAATAAAAATAAAAGAATAATGTCCTATGATCCCAAAATAAACTAAAGCAAACAGCAGCAACTCTTATGCTGCATGCGTGCATGGGCCATGCAGGCCATTTATTTTCACGCCTGAAAATAGCCAAAAAGAAATCCTCCAGGCGCAGTCCCCAGGTCTCGAACCCGAGACCTGGAGAAAGTTCTCCATGCCCCAGCTACTCGGCCCTTTACGCATTTCATGCAATTAAACACGCTAAATTTCTTTTAAACCCTTCTTCACTGGCTCCTATGCTTGAATGCTAAAAGCAAAATAGAATGCTTCAAGTGCGACTTCCAGGACTCGAACGCGAGTTCCCTTAGTCGCAGCTCTCAAGCCAAGTCCTTAACCATTCGGCCACTTTGAATTTCATGACATAAATGCATCGCGAATTTCTTTTAAACCTTACTCGTAGGCGTCCCTGGCTTAACGCAAAAACAAAATAAAGCGCGATCAAGCGCTGCCTTCAGGACTCGAACACGAGTCCTCGCGAAGCTCTTTTGCTGCTGGCGCCCTTGCCACCTCGCCCAGGCGTCATTTTGTGACATGAATCACCTAAATTTTCTTATAAAACCTTCTTTAATATAGTGCATACTTGCAAAATAAAAATGCTTATGCGTCCCATGCCACTCGAACCCCTGACCAGATTTGGCGCCGAGCCAAAGCCTTAAGTTCCGCACAAAGACCACTTTACCAGGGCATTTTATATGCCACAACTTTACAAAAATTTTACTTAAGGAATTCCAAAATACTCCCTTTTTATCCTCGAGCTTTAGGAATTCCAAAAACACATCAAAATCACTATTGAGGCCCACTAACACTTGAGTTATTCTTCAAACTCGCAACCCCTATTTCGGGATATTACATGTTGCTGGTATGGTGTCTGGAACTTTGAATATGAATCCTGAAACTGCATCTAGGGAGATGACTGTACTTAGTCCTTGAGGGCAATAGGTAGTGGTAAATAAACTGTTTAGAAGTGTGCTTTTAGAAGTTCAAGGGTTAGTTTTCCCGACTGATTTGATGGAACTACCATTTGGGGAGTTTGATTTGATCTTAGGCATGGATTGGTTGGTAAGATATCGTGCACAAGCTGCTAAGCGTATGGTGATAAGGACTCCTGAGGATGATGAAATTTTGGTGATAGGCGAGAGGAGAGACTACTTGTCCAATGTAGTGTCTGCTCTTAAGGCGAAAAGAATGGTGAGAAAAGGGTGCATGGCCTTCTTAACTTTTGTCAGTGCCTTGGATGCAGAGGAAGCGACCGTGGATGAGGTTAGAACAGTAAAGGAATTTGTAGATGTCTTTCCTGAAGAGCTTCCAGGGTTGCCTCCGGATCGTGAGGTGGAGTTTGGAATCGAGCTTCGACCAGGTACGGCTCCGGTGTCCATCGCCCCTTATAGGATGGCGCCAAAGGAGCTGGTTAAACTTAAAGCTCAGATCCAAGAGCTGTTGGATCATGGTTTTATCCGGCCCAGTTTAACTTCGTGGGGAGTGCGGTGCTATTCGTGAAGAAGAAAGAAAGGTCCATGTGAATGTGCATTGATTACCGCCAGTTGCATAAATTGACCATCAAGAACAAGTACCCGCTGCCGAGGATAGATGATCTATTTGATCAGCTCAAAGGGGCTTCGGTCTTTTCAAAGATAGATTTGAGGTTAGGATACCATCAATTTAAGGTAAAGGAAGAAGATATTCATAAGACAGCTTTCCAGACTCACTATGGTCACTATGAATTTTTGGTAATGCCGTTCGAGTTGACAAACGCACCAGCCGCGTTCATGGATATGATGAATCGGGTTTTTCAACCCTATCTGGACCGGTTCGTTGTAGTGTTCATAAACGATATTCTAGTATATTCCAAGATAGAAGAGGAGCATGATTCGCATCTTCAGGTAGTTCTACGGATTTTGAGGGAGAAGCAATTGTACGCCAAATTTAGCAAGTGTAAGTTTTGGTTAAAGGAAGTTACTTTTCTGGGTCATGTGGTATCTGCAGAAGGGATAAGAGTCGATCCTCGAAAGATTAAGGCGGTGCTAGACTGGAAACCACCTAAGTCTGTGGCAGAGATTCGAAGTTTCTTGGGATTGGCAGATTACTACAGAAGGTTTGTCGAGGGTTTTTTCTCAATTGCGGCACCCTTAACTATGTTGTTGAGAAAGGAGGTACCTTTTGTGTGGACTGACAAGCAGCAGGAAAGTTTCAAGAAGCTAAAAAGGATTTTGACAGAGGCTCCGGTTTTAATTCAGCTTGAGGCTGGGAAAGATTTCGTAGTGTATTGTGATGCTTCTCACACGGGGTTAGGTTGTGTGCTGATGCAGGATAAGAAGGTTGTTGCCTATGCGTCCCAGCAATTAAGACCGCATGAGATTAACTATCCCACGCATGATTTAGAATTGGCTGCGGTGGTTTTTGCTTTAAAGGTTTGGAGACATTATTTGTATGGAGAGAAGTCTTTTATCTACACTGACCACAAGAGTTTAAAATATCTTTTAACTCAGAAGGAGCTGAATCTAAGGCAGCGAAGGTGGATTGAGCTGTTGAAAGATTATGATTGCTCGATTGAATATCATCCGGGTAAGGCAAATGTGGTGGCAGATGCGTTAAGTCGAAAGGTAATATTAGGTTTGAGAGCAATGTTTGCCCACCTTAGTTTATACGATGACGGAAGTTTATTAGCTGAACTGCAAGTGAAGCCGACATGGGTAAGTCAGGTTAAAGAGAAACAGTTATCGGATGATGTCTTGAGTGCTCGACTTTTGCAAGTACAGGATGGTAGAGTAGAGGATTACAGTTTGAACAGTAATGGAGTTTTGTGTTTTCGTGGGAAGGTTTGCGTGTCAAAGGATGTGGAATTAAGGCAGATAATTCTTCAGGAAGCACATAGTAGCCCTTATGCTATGCATCCTGAAGGAAGTAAGATATATCGGGATCTGCATGAACAGTTTTGGTGGCCTGGATTAAAGCAGGAAGTTACGAAATTTGTGGGAAAGTGTTTAACGTGTCAGCAGGTCAAAGCTAAACACCAGTTGCCTTCGGTGTTGTTGCAACCGGTGAAGATTCCACAGTGGAAATAGGAAAGGATCACTGTGGACTTTGTTAGTGGGCTACCTCTTACGCCTACTAAGAAATATTCGGTATGGGTGATTGTGGATCGATTGACAAAATCCGCTCATTTCATACTTGTTCATGTCGACTATTCTCCTCAAAGATTGGCTAAGCTGTATGTGGTAGAAATTGTGAGGTTTCACGAGGTACCAGTGTCGATCATATCAGATAGAGACCCTAGATTTACGTCGCAGTTCTAGAGGGCATTGCATCAGGCTTTGGGCACAAGGCTAGACTTTAGCACAGCGTTTCATCCGCAGATAGATGGCCAGTCTGATAGAGTAATTCAGGTCTTGGAGGATATGTTGAGGTGGTGTGTCATCGATTTCAGGGGTATTTGGGAAGGGTTCTTACCATTGGCAGAGTTCACGTACAACAAGAGCTACCAATCTAGTATTCAGATGGTGCCTTATGAAGTGTTGTATGGACGGAAGTGTCGCACTCCCTTCTATTGGACGGAATAAGGTGAACGCCATATTTTAGGTCCAGAAATGGTTGCAGAAATAGAGGAGAAGGTTAAGTTAATTTGAACTCGATTGAAAGAAGCGTCAGACAGACAGAAATCATATGCGAATCTAAAGTGAAAAAAGATAGAGTTTACAGTAGGTGATCGGGTCTTCTTGAAAGTTTCACCGTGGAAGAAGGTGATGAGATTTGGACGTAAGGGTAAGCTAAGTCCCAGGTTTATTGGGCCTTATCAGGTTTTGAAACGTATAGGACCAGTAGCGTATTAGTTGGAGTTACCTTCAAAATCGAAATAGATGCATGATGTGTTCCATGTTTCGATGTTAAGACGTTACCGTTCGGATCCATCTCACATTGTGCCAGTTGAGGAAGTTGAGGTAAGGCCAGACTTGTCATATGAGGAGGAACCAATCCAGATCTTGGATCGAGACGTCAAGGTGCTAAGGAGGAAATCAGTTCCTTTGGTCAAAGTTTTGTGAGGGAACCATGGTTCGGAAGAGGAGACGTGGGAGCCAGAGGATGCGATGCGACAGCAATACCCTTATCTCTTTTGATCAGGTAATTTCGAGGCCAAAATTTCTTTAAGGGGGTAGAACTTTAACATCCGAGATTTAGGGGCTTTGCATCTTTTATGTTTTTCTGCGTTTGTTGAGTTATGCCTGTTGTTTGGATGTGTTTGGGGGCCTCGAGAAGGCTCGGGGTTAAGCCGAAGCCTTGGTATAATTTTTAGTTTTGGGCATTTTAGGAGGGAAGTTGATTGGGGACAGGACTTAAGGGTTTTTTGTTTACATTTGGTGACACAAGAGCTGCAGTGGAAGAGTGGCAAGGAGACGCCACCTAACATGTAGGGAGAGGGCATCACAAGGAGAAGCTGAGAGGGAGAGGGTTCGAACCTCAACTCTCTCTTCCTCTCTTTTACATTTTGGTAACTTGAGTTGATTATTTCACCATCAAAAGCCAAAACAATTTTTTTCTTCTTATGGCCAAACGTGTTTCTCGTTTGATGAACCATAGCCGAACCTTCTAACCTCCTCCATTCTATTATTTCTTTCTTCTATTTGTTTACTTCTCAAGTCCCACCTCTTGGCCGAATTCCCTTTGGTCTTTTCTTTCTCTTTCGGTTCTCATCTCATCTATTCTAGATGAAATCTATCCCTATTTCTTCTCTTTGGGTTATTCTTTTAAAGCTGAACCTCTCTTGTGTGGTTACTTCTTTTCATTTGTTGATTTGCTAGAAGATTGTCGTCACTCTCCTCTTTTCAATCTTCTCAATCGGATTCTTCTTGGTTGTGGGCTTGGTTTCGTGTCTCTTCTGCTTTTAGCCAGCGTTTGAAGAGTATTAGGGATCTTTCGGATTTGATCAATCAGGGGACATCAGTGATCTATTAATTTAGGTGTAGAACCCTCCAGGTTCTGTCGATTTCGGTAAGGACTTCTTCGTTCAAAGCAATTATTTTTCTGCTATTATCTTAGTCAATGGTTTAACTGGGTCTTCTGACCAAGATCGTTTTTATGGAATCAAGTACCAACCAAGTAAAGGAAGGGGTTGGACACGTAGTCCCCACCCCTAAATTTAAGAAGCGAGCAGTTTTGGCGGTTCGAGATTGGCCACCGGGGTGTTGGCCAGCTTCTGAAAAGGATAAGCAGATCGCTGTGATCCCTACGAGTGAAGACGTTAGTGAGATCGATAGTTTAGTTCTTCAGGTTTACAAGTGTGTAATTATCACACTATTTCCTTAACTTCGTATATTCGTACGTGTTATGCTTGAAAGCCGAAAATAGTGGCTATGGTGATTGAGTTACCTATGTTGGGTAAACTGGAAAACCAGGTCAGTATATTACTTTCATGCGTTATTAATATTTGTGGATAACCTGATTATGGGTGTATGTTAAGTATGATATATATATTTCATATCATGTAATCTATCTTTTATACTATGTTGCATGTGCATAGGATATTGGGATATATATGATTTAAAGGGGAAGTGTATATTGGTGACTTTGTCACGATTAATGATGGCGTGGAGCCTCATTGTGGATTTGGTGATTTAATCACGTGTGGAATCAGTGGCTAGACCACTTATGTGGACTTTGAGCAGTGTGTCTGTCAGCATGACTACCAAAGAGGTGTGTAGCGGATGAAAGGTTGATTGTAGAAATCCCCACAGGTGTGTATGAGGATGGATATACGGAGCGGTGTGTAGAGGATGGAATACTAGATTGGGTTGGGCTATCATATTGATTACTTGTGCATGATGTGACAATCCGATGATGGTTTGGGGCTCAAGCCCACTTGTGGAATTTTGTGAACTAATTGCACTTTGAGTGGGGTGACTCACTCTGTTTTCTTAACAAATTGCAGGTAGCTCATGATTCTTTGGACTGGGTTGGATTGGACTCGAGGTGGCCATATAAGGGTTCATTTACTTAACTTTATTATTTTGAATTATTAATCTCTATTGTCTTTTGGGATTTTTTTTAATATGTAATAAGGCCATTTCAAATTTGGTAAATGTTGGATTTTTAAGTTGGTTTTGTTATTCATTAATTATGAACTATTCGATGGAACGTTCTACCAAAAAAAATAATCAAAAGTTTCCTTGCGAACTCGTTTAAACACATTTCCTATGAAATTAAAGATTTTTGTTGAATAATTCATAAATCGAAAGATAGCTAAGTTTTTCAAACATCACCTAATCGCTAGGCTAGCTAAATATCTTTTTAACTTAATTAATGGGTTTTCAAATATGCCATTAAATTTGATTTTTATTAAAGAAATTTTCCAAAATTTATAACTCTTTTCAAACCCTTTTTCCTAGTGACATGCCAAATCCGATCGTGGTGTTTGGGCCGGGTTTGGGGTGTTGCAGGAATGATGCTACATACTGGCATTGTGGAAGTCATATACCAACGCACTAGCTTTCAGTTCTTTATCTATTTGAATTCAGGCTTTTACTTACATCAATGTATGAGTCATGCATACATAGCCTATCATCCACTTAGGATTAAGGTATGTCACACTATGAACATCACAAATGAATAAATCCACAAACAAATCTAGGATATATTCTACTTGAGTCCTCTCTGATGTATTGTCAATCCAGTCAGTCATGTTTATGTTTCTATCTTTGGGACTTATCCACCCCAATGCTTGAGATAAAGTTCTCCCTAATTGTATCTGATAGATGACATATTAGTCTTTCAATCGATTTGCTCATTTTCAATTTAACTAAGGACATGTTTAGGTTCATTTACGAATACAAATTTTCTTTTCGTAGTACGATCCGACCACGTAATACCACTTAGTAATAGTTAAACGTTAAATAACCAATTAGCCAATATTTGCTTCCATTTTGTTTTGCATGCAAAAACCTTGAGGACAATAGACAAATGTTATTAATGTAATTAATGGATATTATATTAAACCAATTTGTTCAAAAAATAAAAGTATACAAAACAAATATACTACACTGAGGGTACTAAATCCAACATATATATGTTATGATAATAATTCTAATAGTATTGTTCCATTAAAGGATTTTAGACATAGTCTGGGTGTAGCTGGTATGCCATAGGATCATTATCAATGATTTTATTTAGCCTCAATTTCTAGAAGGTCGTGGGCCGTCCTAATTCCTAGAGGGTTGTAGATATATATTGATATACGGATTAGTAGCTTTGATTCCCTAAAGGTTGTGAGCAACCCTAATTCCCAAAGGGTCAAGGATAGTCAATTCCCAAAGGTTTCTGGACATGTAACACCCTTACCCGACCTGAATGTCAAAATTGGGAATGAAGTGCCACAAATGAACTGAATTGGGTAAACACAAATCTTAAACCTAAAAATTATAAAGACTGATTTTGTTTCTTATTAAAAAATGTTCCTGCAATAGAACCTTATTTAAATAAAATTTTACTATCTTAAAATTTCCAGACTCTGAAGAATCTACTCAAATACAATGAATTTGACATTGAGGCGAAGCCTCTAAATGTAACAGCTTCCTATGTGCAAAACAGTTTATTGATAGTGATCCTTGATCCAATACGGTCTAGCATGGTCCCCCCTCGAGTTCTTTATTCCACGATTCCTACAAAACACATGCCAACACTTTGGTAAGTTCAATAAACTTAGTGAATTTCTTCACTACCAAACTGCATATCTCGCCCCTTCTTTATAGGGGTAAAATTTTAAACCAGAAAATACATTAAATCTGTATTTTTACTAAGACTCTAGCGTCTTATCTAGATTAAAACACTCTCATACACTTTCTGTCTTTCTTTCACGGCAGTTCAATACACTAATACCATAAGTTCCTAGTTGAGCTTATGTCCCGACAACATGATTTAAAGGTTTCTATAGGTTTTGTCATTTTGGCGGATTCTCACTTTACCTAAATACTTATGGCATCATTTCTCATTACCTTGAGGCTAACTTCTGAAATCTCAAAGCTTATCGAGATGTGCCCCCATTGTCCTCCTTAGGACGGGGTTCAATTGTCACTATTCTCAATAGAGCTTCCAATACGTTGTTCTCTTTTTTCCTGATTCTTTTATCTCATAATAGTTTGGTGTATTTATTGACATTCCTTCGATAAGGCTACTAGTAACCCCCACCCCCACTTTGGTTGACCTAATCAAATTTTACCTTTTCTTCATCCTGCCTTACACTCAAATTGCAAAGTTCTTTGGATTACTCCTTTGTAATTTGCCCTGTTCACTATACCTTTCTTTTAAGGTGAAACACAACCATCTGTAGAGAACTATTCTGGCTGACAGGTTCCTTTAGATGGTTATCTCAACGATCATTCAAGTTTATGGTCTCTCTTATGCAAAGGTTTTCTTTCAAAACAAATTCCATGGTTATTATACTTGTGATAGATCCTTCTCTAAGAGGAATAGTTTTGACAGATATATTTGTCACTTAGTACCCCTTATTGGTGTCTTTCCCTCATATACAAATTTTATTAAACACCATCTAGCGGTCCTTAACAGAAGATCCTCATCTACAATCCTCAGATACATGTTCTCTTGTTTTTCTTTACTTCAATCATTATTGGCACATCATTTCCCTTGTCTGAACCTTGTTAGCTTACCACACATATGCCATTCCAGCTTTCATAGCTACTATTTTAGCTTAAACTCGATATTCTTAGCTTAAAACTTAGTTTTCCAAAAACATACAGAACCCTTAAAATGGTTCTGAAAACCCTTAACTTCAATTACTTAACCCTACATGTACAGAAGGACTAAGAACCATACAAACTTAATGGATTCTCCACTTTTCTAACTCAAACCTCATGATTACTACTCCATGCAGAACTTCCCAAAACTATCTCTACTTCGAAACAACTTAGGAAGAAGATGAATGAAAGAGGAAAATAAAATAGAAGTGAGAAGAATTCTCACCGAGAAGTCATTTCCCTACTATATATAGTCATTCTCGCTCTATTATCAACCCCATAGAAACCATCCGTTAATAATCATTTTGTCGCCCACTAAGGAATCTATTAGTTCCAATTCAACTGAACCAGAATTGGTTCTCAACCATGTCCAATTCGGTCTCTAAGTTTTCCTGACTTTTAATAGAGGTCGCCAACTTATGGCTTCTTTCAATTTAACCACTCAACTATTTCTTAATTTCCGGACTTAAAAGAAACCTAGTGTGACAAGTCTCTCACCCTAAAAAAAATTGTCCTCAAAATTTCCTCTCATGCTCAGCCTCGAAGGCAGAATTAGAGAAACTCTTCTTTATTCTTACCAATTCTTTAACTTGGTTTCCTTTTTATACATTCACATTATTCTTACATTTCCATATTGGCGGATCCTTTAGCATTTAACGAAATATAAATGTCGACTCATTATCTGGGTATCAAACCATTCTATTGTTGTAATACTCTAATCCATAACCTTTCTTCAAACCTTTAATTTGGCGAATGCTTAAAGGTGAACACCACTTGAATAACATCTTCTTGTTTTAATTCCTAGCAAATAATTCTGCAACTTCTAGATTTATTCACGCGTTAACTCCGCCCTTTTTTGGCGGGTCAATTTCCTTCTCATTCTAGGTCAGCTAAGTTCGCCCATAAAATATTTTTACAACAATCTAGGCAAAGTACCAGGGCTACTACTCTAATTCCGGAGCTCTACTCCAATAGCATCAATGACTTATCAACCTCACTCGAAAAGGGTTGCCATTGAACAGACCCATGACTAGTTCTACTTGCATGAGGGCTACACTCTAGTGGGTAATAGTTAGCAGACAATCCCACCTTCGAAATCTTAAAGGATTCTTCATTCTCCCAATGCCAACAATTTTCCAACCTGGATTGATGGATTTGAACAGTTTCTTAGTACTCGTTTAATTTTACCATAACACCCAAGATTCTTCTTTTGTTATAGATAAACCGGAATGCTAAAGGGAATTTCACTACTCTTCAACCATTCTGCTTGATCATTTTTCCTAATATTTCTCACTTCTTCTTCTTATATTTCCTTTTCCCCCATCAAATTCTATTATCGAAGTACAGTTCCCCACTACTCCAAATGTTAAAATTCGACAATAAATCATTCATTCTTTGTCTTTCCTTACCTATTCAATGGCTAAATTCTTAGTAGAAGACATAAATAATATGGTAGTCCCTGATTTATTGATACATATCCATCTGTTATATTATTGTGGGTTATCTGTTACCCCAACAAATATGTTTTTCCCTACCTTGTTTCTGCTCTCGGGCAATTTGAAGGAAGTGTCGACCAAGTTCCTCCATTGGCTACCTCGTCTTTTCTTGGAGGAGATGTTCTATCATAGGAGATTATACACCTTATTCATTTTCAGTCAATCCAGAATATGGCAAGGGTTTATTTCAAGAACTAGGGCAGTTCCTTTCCTTAATATCCCTGTTCCTCCTTTGGACCCAGCATGTTGTGACTCATTCTATAACATGGTTGGGAAACCACATCAGCATAGCTCATCTCCCCACATTTTCCTTACCAAGGGTTCATCTCCCTTCTTTAAAATCCCTGGTGGCTTCTTTCCACTATCAACAGGGTAGGAACAATCCCTGACTGCCCTTCAAAGTCGAAATGAAACTAGAAGCTAAACTTAAGAGGGTTACCTATTTTGGCGGACAACGAAGCATACAACTCCCTAGATTCATAGAAATCTATCTGCTAGGGTTGGGGGTTTACCTATCCTCTCCCCGCTTGGAGGCCTAACTTTAAACCATCAATGGGTTTGCAAAATAAAAAGGGCTGGTGGGAGCTACATGTGCACTTACACAATGGAGGTTCTCTAAGCCCTTGAGGAATGTACAGCATACATCAAGTTCGGCATCCAAGCGTACCATCCTCTTCAACTCTCTCGTCTAATCCTCATTTTAAAAAATCAAGTTTGGTTGTTTCCACTCTTTCAAAAGACTTAGCTAAAAAGGAGATGAAGACAACTTTGAGGCGACAACTTACTCAGTGGATAACGATGCATTAATTTCTTTGTATCTTTCCTTTAATAAAATTTTCCTTTTCTCCAGCACTTATACCTTTACTCTCATTTCCACACACCAATTTTGGTAAACATATATACAGTCAGCACATAATAACTTGATAAAACAAGGACTCGAGAGACTTAGCTAGATCTAATGTCATGTACATAAAGTGTACTCCTTCCATTTTTCAAGCTGAAAAAACTGACTAAATTGTGCTCTGATACCACTAAATTTGTAACACCCTTACTCAACCAGAACATCGAACCTAGGCACGAGGTGCCACAAATGAATCAGATTGGGTAAACATAAATCCTTAACAATTCTAAAGACTGGTTGTATTTCTTATTAATAAATTTTCCTACAACAGAAACCTTATTTTAAAGAAAAGTTTACTATCTTAAAATTTCTAGACTTTGTAGAATCTACTCAAATACAATGAATTTGACTCCGAGGCGAAGCCTTTGAAGGTATCCCCTTCCTATGTGCACGATACTTTACCAGCGGTGATCATTGATCCAACATGGTCTGGCTTGGTCCCTCTTCAAGTTCCTTATTCCATGATTCCTACAAAACACAAGCCAACAATTTGGTATGTTCAATGAACTTAGTGAGTTTCTTTACTACCAGACTACATATTTCACCCATTCTTTACTAGGATAAAATTTTGAAGAAAAAAATAATTTAACTCCCTATTTTTACTCAGAATCTAGTGCCTTATCTAGACTAGTTCACTTTTGTACATTTTCCACCATTCTTTCATAGCGGTTCAATCCTTTATACCATATGCTCCTGGTTGAGATTATGTCCCGACAATAGGATTTTAAAGGTTTTTAGAGGTTTTGTCATTTTGGCGGATTCTCACTTTACCTATATACTTATGGCCTCTTTTTTTCATTACCTTGAGGCTAAGTTTTGAAACCTCAAAGCTTATCGAGATGTGCCCTCATTGTCTTCCTTAGGACGGGGTTCAGTTGTACAATCTATTCTCAGTAGAGCTCCCAATATATTGTTTTCCTTTTTACTGACTCTTTTATCTCATAATTGTTTGGTGTATTTATCGTTATTCCTTCGATAAGGCTACTAGTAATTCCCACCCCACTCTAGCTAACCTAATCTCATATGACCTTTCTTCATCATGCCCTACACTCGAATTGCAAAGTTGTTTGGATTACTCCTTGGTAATCCACCATGTTCGCTATACCTTTCTTTTAAGCTGAAACACATTCATCTGTAGACAACCATTTTGGCCAATGACTTTCATCAAATGATTATCTCAATGATCATTCGCGTCTACAGTCTCTCTTATGTGAGGTTTTTCTTTCAAAACTAACCCCATAGCAGTTATACTTGCGATAGATCATCCTCTAAGAGGAATAGTCTTGACAAATATATCTGTCACTTGGTATCCCTTATTGGTCAAGTGTAAATATTCAAATATATGTTATATGGGCATGTCGTTGGGCCGTGTAATAGATTGTGGCCGTATTCACAAAAATCACCTTAATTGTGTAGATCACACTATCGTCGTGTATGGCACACGACCGTGTGCCAGGTCGTGTCTACCTATAGATACCTTCCGTAACAAACTTTTTAACCTTAAATCATTTATACCACAAGTAACACCTTATACCAAGTTTCAACCAATTCAAAAGCATCAATATTATAACAAAAATATCACTTATAACAATCAACCTAAGTGCCTAACCAGTATGCCACATTTGGCACCTCAATTCAACAATTTAAGCTCAAACATAACATCATATTCAACAAATCCAATATTCCTTTCAAGGCACCTCAAAACAATTAATATAACATACATCATTTGACCATTTTAAGCATCTTATAAAAATTACTCAATATTAAGCATATAAACAAGCACAAAGCCATACCAAAACCATTCAACCTAACATGTACATACCATTCATTTACTAGCATATTTCAAGCATATTACCTTACCAACTTTTAAGCAAAAATACCAACAAATTCAACAAGACAACATTGCCATCACTCACGTATATATATGCACATACACAAGATTCTCAAAATGCCAACAAAAACCAAGATATACATTGTTTAACCAAAGACTCCTTAGGCACATGCCATGACCAAAATAAACTATCACTAACACTTGAGTCTAGGATTGTCATTGGATGCTGAAGTTGATGATTGAATCAAAAAGTACCTAATCTACGCATAGAAACAAAATCGTACACTAAGTATACTCAGTGGTATTTCTATAATCCGAACATTTAAACAAAATATGATATATTAAATAACATGAGTTAAAAGTAATAGATGATATGCAAATTAATATGTCAATCACACATTTCACTAATATTAGACATGGAAATTATATTTCATATATTTTTTGATGACCCGATTCATTATTTAATCTCAATTTCCAATTCCATAAATTCATTGAACATAGCTATGAATGTTCCAACCCATTTCACAATTGAATATTCTATTTCACATTTCATTTCCATTCATTATCCAATTGCCATCTCAAAATCAAGATCACATTCATTATAGAATTTCTAATTACATAGATTTTGAGGACTTTTTCAACATCATCATTTCAATTATAAAACTTCTGTTCTTATCTTTTAACTTCTTATTAACACTCGGACTTGGACGAATACACGGATCCAACCAACATACCAATTCGGCACCCATTGCTAATCAAATAAATCTGAAATAATAAGTTCTGCCTTGCACTAGACAATAAAATCTGACAAATAGATGTTCCTAACACTGGTTGGTATAATCGACAAATGGGGTGTCCAACACTCCCCCTATAACACCCCTATCCCGTCTCTATTGCCGGATTAAGATTATGGAGTGTTACAGAGCCAAATGGAACATTTAATTTCTATTCAAAATAGCTAACCAAATAAATCACAATCATATAAGAAATTAATCAATTCATGATGTAATTACACATATGAGACTTAAATCGGGCTTATAGGGCCCTAGAAACAATTTGGGAACGATCTAGGATCAAATCAAAACTAATAAATTTTTTTTTAAAATATTTGAATATTTGCAAAACAATGGTCACACAGCCGTATGACTTAGCCCAGATCGTGTGAACATTTAAAGTCAAGACACATGACCGTGCCATAGCCCATGTGCCTAGCCCGTGTGTCCACCCATGTGAGTATTCGAATAGGGCCTGTAACACCCCAAACCCGGCCTAAACATTACGACTGAATCTGGCATGTTACGGAGTGAAAACATCTTAAAATCATAAGTTTGTCGAAAATGTTTAAAGAAGACTCTGTTTTGTTTTAGGGTTTAGAAAACTTAGTAATAATTTATGCTGAGTTTGTTTTAGGAGTTGTAGTAATACTTGGAAAACTCGTGAGTAAAAACCCATTTGTGATTGCCGATTTTAGAAAACATTGGACACTTGTTAAAACTAAACGCGATAAGAAAAATCAAGTTTAGAACCATTTGCCTTTAAAGTGATTTGAAAATGAGAGTTTATAAAAACATCCAAGTTACCTTTATTATCTTGTAACATTTGGAAAACCCGAAGAGGTATAGTTTTGAAAACGCTGTATTTAACGGTTAATTAAGCAAACAAGTTCTAATCACATGCATAACAACATCAGAAGTAAATCAAATAACCAAAACCCAAAATAACAACCAATGGCCTTATTACAAAAATCATACCAAATTTAAAGAAAATAAATAAAACTGAGAAGGTATTTTATAGTCAAAACCCGAAACCAACATGCATGGCCACCTCGACTCCTCCCCGGCTCCATATCCGCGATCTATGCCTCATCTCAGAAATATAAGGAAGGGGTGAGTCACCAAGACTCGATGTATAAATCCCCAACCCGATAATTCAAGCACTTACACGGATCATTGATAAAACATGCAAATCATGCAAACCCCATAACCTAACCATCCGAAACTCCTTTTTCTACCCCGTGTTGTACCAAAGCACTGGTGGTGCCAAACCACTGGTGACCCAAAGTCACGATATCCAATAATGTGGTGCCAAACCACTGGTGACCCAAAGTCACGAATAATCCATCTGTGGGGCCAACCCACGTGTGATACCAAATCACTGGCGACAATCCCGTAATATCAACTGTGGGGCCAACCCACTGTGGTGCTAAGCCACTGGGACAAGTCGCTATGAGGTGCCAAACCTCTGGTGACCCAAAGTCACAGAATATCAATATCCAAGTGTGGGGCCAACCCATGTGTGATACCAAATCACTGGCGACGATCCTGATATGTCAGCTGTGGGGCCAACCCACTGTGGTACTAAGCCACTGGGACAAGTCGCTATGAGGTGCCAAACCTCTGGTGACCAGAAGTCACTAAATCAATTTGTGGTACCAAACCACTGGAGGTGCCAAACCTGTGGTGTCCCAAAGACACGGATATCAACTTCCCCCTCCTCTCATATCACCCATTATCATGCCATACTCATGTAAATCATGCAAATCATGTCATCATGCTTTATTACAAATCATAATACATATATGTCATAAATCACAATATCATACATATCAAATAGCAGAACTCATATCGAAACGGACCTACCCGAATCCCTGCTCATACCCATAGGGTATCATATCAACATCCACACTTGCTTTCACTTTATCATATTCAGTTATTAAAACATATTCCTAAGTAATAGAGTGTGTGTAGTTTACACACCGTTTACTACTAACGCGACTATCAAATCCCATAGATCAAGATCTAACGCACTAGATCCCCTTCTTTAACGCTTTTCGAGCACTAGTCACAACCCGAGATATGCGAGATCAAGCCTTCCCCTACAATCGGCCAAAACTAAACAACATAATCATGCTAATCAACCTCTAAGGGTATAACCGTAATTTTACCTACCAAGGGCATTTTCGTAATTTACCCACCAAGGGTATTTTCGTAAATTCACACCTGCAATGGCCTTTCCGAAGGCCTAATGTGGCCACTAGCGACTCAGCTACCATTTCCGGTCGTACCGGACGATTGGGCCTAAAACCCAATTTCGGCCCATCCGAGCCCACACGCTCGTGTGGCCCACCTAGCACGAATCTAGCCACGTATATAAGTTCCACCTAGTCTAGTTCAACATATACTAACCAATCATACAATTTACTCATATGGGCCCACGGGCCCATTGGGCCCACTTCGACCCATCGTGGCCCAAGCAGCCCAACCCACAAGAATACTACTGATGGCCTCAACTATCGCGTCGAAGCCCCACACGTGCGCTCGCACGCTCGTGTGGCTACTATTGCCGTGATCGGCACTTCGGCATTTGCCGCTCTACAGCTAGAGTAGAGAGTTACACACACCGATAGGACTCTGGGGGCTAATCCGCGCTCCGACCACTCTTGTGCCCAAACGCCCTCCAAGATGTGTTTACTCTCCTCCTAGGATGCTCCTTATATAGCTAGCTCTTCACCTTCATTCTTTGTGTCTTTCCAATGTGGGATCCCTTCCTCAGTAGAGTTTAAACTCTTACCGTCCAGACCGCAAAATAAATACTCCCTTACTTCTCATGAGATTCAAACCCAGGCTCTCTTGTAGCATAATCTACGTCACTAACCACTTGGCCACAAGCTCCTCTTGTGTCTTAGACCATGCGTAACTAAATATAAACTATGGCCCAAATTCTAAGATCCAAGTAAAAAGAAACCAAAATGCAAAAGCCAAGAGTTGAACCTTGGACCTCCTTCCTTCCTTGTGGCGTCACTCCCTTGTCCCCTAAGTGGCGTCACTTTGCCACTACACCACACACTCCACTTGTGTCATTTTCCTTCATATTTTATTCTTAAGGCCTATCTCGCCAACTTCCGGGGTTTTTTCACCTAAAATCAAAATTTCCCCAAAGCCAATATTTGATCCCGGACTTCATAGAAGCCCTCTAACCTTCCAAAATCACTTATCCAATAGGTCTAACTAGCATTTAAGCCGATCTCTTGTTCTCCAAAAATTTAAACGCTACTACGCCTAAGGCCCATTGGGCTCAATTCTCCTAGGCCCAATTTCGGGATGTTACAGGGCCACACAATCGTGCCGCAGGTTGTGTGTTAGATTATGTGACAAACTCTTTTGGATCACACACCGTAGTGTTGCGAGGCCTCAGTGCTGATCAAAAGCGGATCTTCGCACCTAAAAACAATAAATACACATGGCCATGTGAGGTGATCATGTGTGGCACACAGTCGTGTGACAGCCTGTGTTCCAGGCCATCTACATAATTTTTAACCCCTAAAATAAGTAAATCCATACACCATTCCTTGCACCACAAGACATTCCATACCTAGTTCAATTCTATAGTTCAAAAACGCATTCCAATTACCAATTATATGCAAAAAATTCATTCATTCTCTACCAAACCAATATGCCATTTGAAGGCACCACAATCCAAGATCATTCAATCAACTAACCTAGCTAAGAAATTACATAGTATTAATCATCCATTTATGCTCAATTCAGCCACCAACTTGGCTAAAGTATAATCATACTCAAAATTCACCATACCAAACTTCATGGCCTAAATAATAGCATTAAGGTTTACCAAGCCAAAAACACTTCAAAGATGAACATCCAAAATGAAGCATTTCACTAGGAACAACATAATAGCATAACATTTACATATTTACAACAAAACACGTATATACATTCCACATCTCAAATGTAATACAAAAGCTACCAAAATGGCTGGATAGTGTGAGCCTTCAGTTGATCCGTCCGGTCAGTCCGCAACCTTGACAACTACAAAAGAACATAAATGAAACAAGTAAGCTAAAGTAGTTTAGTAAGTTCATAGTATAAACATCAAATTAACTTACCTCAATCCAAATAAACATTTAAAGTGACAAATTATAGTTCCTGATCACCTAATATAATTTCACCAATCACATTAGTAACTGTTCACATATCCATATACATCAAAAATAACCTCCATCTCAAAAGACTTTTTCATACCATAAATCACATTTACTCAAAGTAACAATCCATTCATGTAACTAAGAATCACATTGTAATATTTTTCACTTACCAATTATATGAATATGCCATAACATATAAACACATAATTAGATTGTAATTCATTTATTACATGGCCTGATCAACTAGTAACTTAACTCGGATACTCGGGTAACTACACTACACCAGAAGCATCGTAGATGCGTAATAGAGTCACAATTGTGCAATTAGAGGCAGCAAAGTGCAAACCTATACAGGCGCGCATATTAACCCTATTGGCATGCGAATCGTATCCTAGCGATTACTACATTTAACCAAGCATTATATGTATATTTGTTACCTTTATACATATTTATCAACCAGAGGCACTTCATCGTTTCCATACACATAATATAACTTCAATATATTCATGTCGAAAATGTGCAATCACAAGCATTGTCACCATCTATTATTCATCTTCAAATGAATTTGATTTCAATATTCAATAATATATAAGTAACCTATGAAATTTCACATACATTTATACAATTAACTAGGAACAATAATATAATCCCAAGAAACTTAAAATTTACATATCAAACACTATGAACTTATCGACAATTCACTTCCAGTTAACTCATAGGGACTACTTCGTAATTTTCCTCTTTCCTCGGTTATTGTCCTTTTTACTCGATTCTTTATCTATATAATAATTAAATACAATCTATTAAATTCACACACATTCCCCTTCAATTCAAGGCATATACCTTTAGTTTTTCTCTATTCACAATCTTCCTTAAATTTTTACATTTCTCTCAACTTACTCCCTAAACTCAAAACTCCACATTTAACAAAATTTTATAACTTACCAAGCCAACTGAATTTTTATCCTTCCACTTATAGCCCACATTTATTCTAAATTCTCAAATTTTCCCTATCAGTTCTAACATTTAAATCAATTCAATCCTTTAATATTAAAAAACTAACAAAACCACTTTGTAAATTAATCATAATCAACAACTAAAACTTTTATTTCATCATTTAACATCCAAAATAACAAGGATTCATCAATGGTAACATCTAAAATTTTTTACAGTTTCAAAAACGAAGGCATGGGTTAGTTGGACCTAGTTGCAACGATCCCACAAATACAAAAATTAAGCTAAAAAAGAACTTAGATGCAATGAAGAATATGGCCAAACCTCCCAAAGCCCTTCAATGGTGTTTTGCCTTCAAAATTTCAGTGGGAGTTTCCACTAAAGAAGATGGTGTCTGTTTTAATTTTAATTTGTTTCTTTAGTTAATTTATTAATTTACACGTTTACCCTTTTATTAAACATATATTTTTAGCAAAATCATATCCCTAACCGTCCATATAAAACATGAATGGTATAATTGCAAATTAAACCATCCCAATTATAGGAATTACCCATTCAATCACTATAATTAAGCTTTAGCTAAGTTTTACATATGTACAATGTAGTCCTTTTTCTTAAATTAACCAAGTAAACATTAAAGTTTCATTGCCAAAATTTAATACGAATCTAATGTAACTCCATAAACATTAATAAAATAATAAAACATGACCTCACATATCGAAATTGTGGTCTTGAAATCGTTGTTTTTGACACCACTGAAAAATGAGATAGTACACCCTAACATATAGTCGTATAACCCTGAACTCTTTCTATCCAATGACATGCCAATTTTACCCGCCCTTACCCGAACAGTTAATAGGGTAACAATTTCTCACATTTGTTTATAATCAATTTTTAATTTCAATATCACAATCACAATCATTCAATCCATAATTTCCCATTTATAGCAGCATGTTTCACCATAACATTAGCACAATTTCACATTTCAAATAATATTTAATATTTCAAAATCTATTTAATTTAGTCCTTAATACAAATAACCAATTCAATCATATCATTTCAACTCACTAAATCAATTTTAACTCACCTTATGAAGTTATCATACAATGCAATATAAAAATGCAACAATTGAGATGGTTTGGATTATAGAAACACAAATAGTAAACTTCGAGCTATTCGTCGACAACTTTATCTTTTCCTTTCTTTTTCGAGGGATTCGAGTCGACATTAGATAAAGATTAAAAAAAATACACAATTATCAATGTACAACCATTTTCAAATTCAATTGCTAATTTATATAACTTTTGCATTTTATTCAATCTAGTCCTTAAAATCGGGACTAGCACAACTTTCAAATTTAGCATCCAATTTTTATGTTGATTTCACTCTAGTCCTAATTGAACTTCCTATTTTTTGTTTCTACTACAAATTTTGAAAATAATGCATTTTAGTCCCTCTTAAACAAAATCATCAATTAACTTTACAATTCAGCCCTTTTCAACTCTCAACTCAAAATCTATCAAATTAATCCTTAGAACTTCAACTATCCATCAATGGCAACATTCTCAATCTTTAACAGTATCAAAAAATACTATATGGGTCAACTAGCTTAAGCTCTCACGATTTCAAAAACATAAAAATTTTAAGAAAATGACTAAATTGAACTAACCAATTGAACATTTGAAAATAAAACCATAAGGTCATTCGTTCTTCTTTCTCCCTTTGCTATTTCAATGTTGAAAGATGAAAAGAACATAGTGTTTTGTTTTTATTTTATTTACCTTTCTATTTTATATGAAATAAAATTAATTTAAACTAAGTTTATACAATACTACTAATAATATAAATTAAGCCATCGTCCCACATTAAGCTTCAAATGGTAAAATTTCTATTTAAGGCCTAAAATCATTTTCCAATTGAAAGATCCTTAAGATATTAAACTTTTGACACTTTTAAGATTTAATCTATGTACCCTATTTAAGTATTAATTTGACAAATTTACCTAATCGAAATTCAATTCACTTCTAAAATACCTCTGTTAATATTTAGGAAAATGGGGTCTTGAAACTACACTTCCCAGTACCATTGAATTTTAGTTCGTTACAACACATATGCCTTTCTGGCTTTCACGCCAACTATTTTAGCAGTCCTTTCCCACTTCTATTACATTTTTCATTTATCGAAGAATTCTTCTGACCTACTAGCTAACTATTGATTACCCACACTTTTCATTTTCCTTCTAACCCTTTTTTCTTGTTTGCAGGATTTCTCACAATTACTATCCTGGTTATCCACCCATATTTATTGTCCCGACAGACTCTCTCTTATGTTGCCATAGTCGATCAATGGTTTAACGCAACATGATCCCATGTTTAACGTCCTGGAGGACTACCCTATGTTTATTGTCTCGATGAACTACCCCATGTTTACTGTCCCGATGAGCTACCATGTGTTTACTGTCTCGACGGATAATATTGGTTGTCATAGTCGAGCTATGGTTTTAGACATAAGACCTCTTTAGAGGTATCGCCCCGTAGGACCTTACCACCATTGCGGTGTCACCCTATAGAACCTGCTGACCCCTGTCATGGTGTTTCTCTATGGAAACTTATAATCATTAATATCAACTCATCTTATATTCAGCTTGATGCTCGAACATCAATTCTCCCCTACAAGGCTCAGAGCTTCACACATCACAATTTGCACTTAGTAGTTTGTATGGCGGTATATAATAAGAATTCTATTTTCCCTATTCCTCCGCCCATTCCCCCATCTCGCCATTCTTAACATTGATACTTAAACACCGCAGTGTCCCCTCCGTAAGGCTCAAAGCTTCGTTCATCATGGTTTGCACTCAGCAACACTGTATGGCAGTATTTAACAAAAATTCCCATTCCCAGGTTCTAACTTCATCTATCCCATCAATTATTTTCCCATTGTCATGATCATGCAATACATGTGTTTCACTTACATACTAGTATAGAGTATGTTATCCTTTTAAACATGAAATCCTAATTATTTCATACATACGGACCTACGTGGCGAATACCATATATCAAACAGTCTTATGCATGCTTGATATTCAAAATCAACAAAATCCATACATTATCACAAAATTATGCCAACCACACAGCATTTCAGATATGGAGTATAGAAACTCACTTGACACTTCTTTGCCTCATCCGCTTAGCTTTTCGGAACGCCAGAGCTCCCATTCTACTGATAGCTAAACATGAAAACCCAATATCATGAGTTACACTCAGTATTCTCGGCTTAAAATCAGTTTTCCAAAAATATGCTGAACCCTTAAAATGGTTCTAAAAACACTTAACTTTATTTACTTAACCCTATATGTACATAAGGACTAAGAACCTCACCAGCTTCGTGGATTCTCCACTTTTCTCACTCAAACCTCATGATTACTGCTCTATGCAGAGCTTCCTATAACTATCTCTTCTTTGAAACAACCCAGGAAGAAGATGAAGAAGAGAGGAAAATGAAACAGAAGTGAGAAGAATTCTCATCGAGAAGTCATTTCCTAACTATATATAGTCATTCTCGCTGGGTTATCAACCTCGTAGAAACCATCCATTAATAATCATTTTGTCTCCCACTAAGGAACCAATTAGTTCCAATCCAACGGAACTAGAATTGGTTCTCAACCATGTCTAATTTGTCTCTAAGTTTTCCTTATTTTCAATAAAGGTCGCTAGCTTATGACTTCTGTCAATTTAACCCCTAAATTATTTATTAATTTTCAGACTTAAAAGAAACCGAATGTGACATATAGATTGAGTAGTCTCAATTCCCAAAAGGTCATGGACTTACTTTGACATATAGATCTGAGTATCCGTTTTAGTGTCTACATGCGATTAACAGGGGCTAAACTAAATAAGATGACTGAAATGTTATATGTTTGAATAGGTATTGATACTTAATAATGGACTATGAACTGAAATAATCAAATACAAAAAAATAAGACAGAAATTGACGTTAAAACATACTTGTACAATCTTGTAAAATGTTATAACAATCATGATATATATGTAAAACATGTTTTATGTTTGATTCATTTATATATAATTGTATTAATTTTGAATTATATTAGCATCACCGAGTATTCAATATGCAACATACATATTTGTTTTTTTCATCTACAATTACAAATTAGACTTGCCAGTAGACTGTAGGACCATCAAGTATCCAAAGCTTGACAACTCAACTCAACTCGATTAAATCTTGTGTTACTTGTCTATAAATTTAGTTAATGACATGTACCTAGGTTGAGTCTTTTGACCAAATGTTATTTTGGATGTTTTTTTTACTTGAATTATGATGAACTTATTAATTCTCCTTTATGAATTGTTAATGCTTGGTGCTTATAACGTCAATTGAAATGGAAATTAATTCGAGTTTCTTCGACAATGAACGTAGTGTCACGTACTCAGATCCGACGCCAGGTTGGGTGTGAGGTGTTACAATAATTATAATTAAGAGTAAATAGAAAATTAATATAAAATAAACTTAATAAGACCGTAAAGTTATAAAGTGAAGCTATCACATTAAATAATAGAATTACAAAGGAAAGTGAATGAAATGCCCCAAAACTTAGGTATTTATTTTTGCATGTTTTTAACATAAATACCTATCTGCTTTAGTGGCTAAGTGATTTGGGTGTGTTTGGGAGTGTTTGAGAAGTCCTGGGCTTAAGCTTGGGCTTCTGCAAAATTTTGGTTTTTGGGGAATAAAACCCTTGCCTTTAGTTAGTAGACTTTTAAATAAATGTAGGTAAAGCATGATATAAAAAGCCTACTGGTCTAAAGGGTAAGTGGCGTGTTACCTAGGCCAGAGGACTGAGGTTCGAATCTTGGTAGTGGCAAGGAAATATTTATTTTGTTGCTGTACTATGGGAGGTGATGGAGTTTGACTGAAACCCTGAAGTGGTTGAGGTGAATTCAAATTGAATGGTTGAGGCGAGGTGTGATCAGGTGGAGAGATTTAAGGAGGGACTTTAGGAGGAAATCAAGGGAATTGAGGGGAGAGGTAGAAGTGTGCCGAAAGTGGACTCTGGCACCTCAAGAATTCGGCTAAAGGGGGATCTCAGTTTCGGTTTTGCTTGGTAAATGTTATGCTCTCTACCGAAATCTCTCTTTTCCTATTTTACGATTTTGGCATTGTTTTCTCTCATTAGCTGAATATGGTAGGAGTATTTGCACATTCTTCTGTTGCACTTTTTGTCAATCTTTCTCCTTGGTCGAATACATCATTCTCTTCTTTTCATCCCTTAAACTGATTCTTCTCCTCCCTCAAGTGTGGTGCTGCCGATTTTCAATTCTGATTACTGCCAAAACCAATCCTCTTCCTCTGCCGATTGACTCCTTTCTTTTTAGTAAGTAAGTGTAACACCCCAAACCCGGCCCGTTTAATCCGACCGAATTTGGAATGTCACCGCGGAACACTTTCGAAAAACATTCTTACTTAAGAGGTAAACCGTTTAAAATTTGTTTCCTTTAATAAAACATTTTCGTGACTTGTAATATTCTAAGTAAAAATCAAAGTTTGTTATAAAAATATCGGGTTCAAGCTTTACTTGAGAAAATAAAACCGTTTGCAATCAACCTTTAAATCATCCATCCATGATAGGGCATAATAATAACGATGCTTAATAAATGAACTGAAATACTTTAGTGGGCCTTATTACAATACACACTTAATCAAAATATGGATAATGTAAATATTTAAATCATTAAACAAGAGATTCATTCGCATAAAAATCCACTTTGGCATGGCCACCTTTGTATCCTCTCCGACCCGGTCCAAGCTTTACGCGCCACCTGAAAGGTTTAATAAAAATCGGAGTGAGTCACCAAGACTCAGTGCATAGTTAGTACACATGTCCTCATAAATGGGCTTAGCCCATATCCACACAATACATACCCATAAATATACAATTTCAAAACCCATATCCACATAGTCCATACACAAAATATACAATTACAAAGCCCATATTCACATAGTCCATACACATAAATGCACAATTTCAAAGCCCATATTCACATAGTCCATATATTTTTACACAATTACAAAGCCCGTATTCACATAGTCCATACATATAATTCCATGGCACATACTATTCAAAATAATACACATCACATGTCATCACATTATTTTACACTCATCGATAATCATTTGTAATCGAAAGGTTAATACTGATAATCACTAACACAGTTTATTCAATCACCCACACCACGGTTATCCATTATCATAGCTTTTATTTCGATTAACATGCTCAATATACATACTTTTACATAAAATAATACATACAACACATATAACAACAAAAGAACAGTGCGATAACTACGCACCTGACTATAGTGAGATTCTGATTTATCGATTTTAATATCAACTAAAGCCTCGAGAGCTTCTATTTCTTTTGTCATTTAGCCCCTAGAACACACAACTGAAATCGGTCACACTTTGTACCAAAAACATGGCCTTAGGCCGAATACCATAAGTCATTTACCTAACTTATTTTGATCCCGAAATACTATTTGCCTTGATGTACAAAAATCCGAGAGCTCCCTTAAAGATTCCTTCCTTCAACTACATAAAAGAGCACACCAACATAATTATTGAAGGTTCGGTCACAATTAAACCAGATTAAGGTTTTGGTTACCACACTCTTCAAAACCTTCAAAACAAAGATTCGGCTAATACAAAAATATTAAAAACATGGCCTCGTAGAGACTTCTTCGTGCTTACCTTAATGTTCAAAATCTCGGAGTTCCCTTAATACATCTTAAAGCTGACACATGCAAAAGAAACACGTAGTCGATAGCACCTTCAAAACAAGACTCGACTATGGGTCCTCAGTTGTAGAAGAATATTCGGCAAATGGCAACTTTGAGAGAGGCTTGATTTAATCAAAGTAAAGGAAAGAAGAAGATATGATGGAAGAAGAAAATAATGCAAAACACAATGATGAAAAAGAAGGGTTTTGAAAGAGGACATTTAGCACATACTAGCACCATACTTAAACCGAACTACAAGCCTTTGGAGTCTCCTAAAATGGCAAGACAACGAAACAAGGAGCTTTGGTCAAGAGGAATTTGGAAAATGAAAATCAAAGCATTCGGCCATGCTTTGTTAATGGCCGGCCATGCCTCACCTCTTTTCCCATGTCCTTATGACAATTTCCAATATCAAAAACAATAAAATATTGATTTATTCTTTGCCCACATCCCAATTCTTTTTCCAACAAATAAAATAAGCTAACAAAATTTCCAACAAATAAAACAATACCCCTGCTGCACATGCTTTCTTTCCCCAAGCAAAGAGAACCCATCATCATAAAAATATATTACTTGTTTATTCCTTATTCCTCCACCTTATCTATCCTTTAATAAACAAAGGATTATTGTCCATGCTTCCCAACGGCCATGCTTCCCATTTGCTAATTTCTAACCCCAAAAATGATGGATTATACTACATAAAAATGTAGCCCAACATCATAAAAATTTGAACATTGATTTATGAGCTGCCCATTTCTAAATTTCATCCTCCTATCCACGAGGTAATGAAATAAAAATACTCATCATCTAAATAATAAACTATCCCGTTATAAAAACAATGGTTCATTCCCATGCTCCTGCAGCTAAATAATAAAAAAAAAAAAAGATTGAAGTTACATACTTCAAAACAATTGAAATAATAAAACACTAAAGATAACACAAGCAGCAGCTCCTTTTTGCTGCATGCGTGCATGGGCCATGCAAGCCCTTCCCACGTCGGCGTGAAAAAAGAAAACCATGTGCTGCTCCTGGGTTTCGAACCCCAGTCCTGAAACAGCCTTCTCCACGCCTCAGCCACTCGGCCAAATTGTCTTTCATGACAAAACTGTGGCACGCTTTCTTTTAAGTCTTACTTTGCCAGTTCTCAGGTCTGAGCGCTGAAACGAAAAATAAAGCGCATCATGCGCGATCTATAGGACTCGAACACGAGTCTCCCGAGCCTCAGCTCTCGCACAATGCCCTTGGCCACTCGGCCAATTTTAATTTCATGACATATATTGCATCGCATTTTCTTTTTAGCTATAATTCACTGGCTTCCTCACTTTAATGCTAGGAACCAAAAATAAAAGCCTCCGCGCCCCCAACGGGACTCGAACGCCCGACCTCGAGAGGCCCCCATGCTGCAAGCGTCTTACCCACTCGGCTAGTGTTCATTTCATGCCAACAATTACACCGAAAATTCTTTTAAGGCTTCCTTCAAAGCAGCGCCCTTTTTCAAAATAAAAATGCTTTTGCCGCACGCGAAGCTCGAACCTCTGACTTGTTTTGGCGCTGACCTTATGTGTGCACACACGAAGCCACTTTACTCTCGGACTTTCATGTCCAAATTTTACAAAATTTATTATTAAGGCCTCCTCAGCCAAATTTCACTTTTAGCCCAAAATTTTCAAAATTTTCCAAAATAGTCCCTTTTTATCCTCGGGCTTTAGGGACTCCAAAAACACATAAAAATCACTCTTATGGCCTACTAACACTCGAGTTATTTACCAAACTTGCAACCCCTGTTTCGGGATATTACAGTAAGCATAGCACTTGAAGTTTTAGCTTTTGATGTTACTAAAGTGGGGTTGTGTTTAGCTGTGTTTGATAGCAATAAATCGAAGGTGAAAGGCTGTGTTAGTGCCAAATCCTTCCTCTATTCGGTTCTTTTGTTCTTTTTCGGTAAGTTGATACTCGTTTTGAGCTTAAATTGTACTGTATATACTTGTTAATAAGGGGTTTCGATTGGATTGCAGGTAATGACCCCGAGTTCTAGTGATCATCATTTTTCAGTGAGTGAAGTGTGTAGGGATTTGATTGTTCAATCAAGGTAAGTGGCTGGCGATTAAGTGGTTATGTATATTGATTTGGGTTCGTTTTAAATTCAATTGATATGTGAGTAACCGATTACTATGGGTGAACATAGTTTCTGGAGTGATCGAGGACTGTCTACGCATCTTTTTGAATCGAGGTGTGTAACAGCACTTTAATAAACGGTATTGGTGAAATACCAAAAAGTGTGTAAACACTGCCCAAAGCATAAACTGGCAAAAGTTAGAAAATTATGGCAATTAACGCTACACGAGCGTGCGCTTGCTCATGTGGTAATCTGAACGCATAAAACATGAGCCCCACATGGGCTGATTTGGGCCATGTTGGGTCGAAATGGGCCGTGTGGGCCCAACAGGCTTATGGGCCCCACACGAGTAAACCGCACAAACGTGTGGCGAATATTAGGCCAAGTTGTGTAAATTACATGGCCGAGCCTATTTTTGGGCAAAGTGGGCCACACGAGTGTGTGGACCAACATGGGCCCGCGTTTTGGGCCTTGGGCCCATTTGCACTATTTAACTATTAAGGTTGCACGGGTCGACCGAGATGACTGTGGACCTACTGATGGGTCGATAAGTACACCTAAACCCCAAACTGATAAAATAACTGTTATGCCCCTAGGGTAAAATGACTGTTATGCCCCTATGTTATGTATGACCGTATATGAGCATGCCATGATATATATATTTGTTGCATTCATGTGTGATATGTTGCATGGGATAGGATTATTATGATTAGAGGAAGTGTACTATATTGACAGCTCTGCTGCAAATACTGTTTAGTGTTGCAACCAGTGCTAATCTTTATAGTGTAGGGATGGTTGGTTGATTTTATCCCCACATAAAGTGTTGGGCTGGACGGAGTGGAGTGTAGAGGCTGAATGGGTAGGATTTTTTATTGCATGCTTAAACTGTTACTGATACTGTTATGGGCTAAGGCCCACACTGATACTAATGCTGTAATGGGCTAAGGCCCAAATGAATTGAACTATTATCGACTGGGCTTAGGCCCAAACTGTACTTGCCTAAAGGCATGATTGGTTGTTTATTTGCATGGGGTTACACACTGATTTTTCATAAACTCACCTCTCTGTTCTCTGTACATGTAATCCTCAGTCTTAGACAGATCGGTGCTGCGAGGGATACGGAGGTGGCCACACAACCGCACCTATTTATATATTTGAGTTTATTTCCTATAAACTTAAGTTGGGTTTTTGTTATGTAATACGGCCTCTTTAATTTTTAACTTTTAATTTGGGAATTTTTACTTATTTTTATTTTACATCTAAGTAGTAGTAGAACACCGTTTCCCAAAAGATAATTGGTTTTCAAAACACCAAGCTTTCGTAACTTATAATAATAGCTTCCACATCAAACTTGGTTTTAAAGTATAGTAACAAACAAACACGATCAACGTTCTACTAAGATAACTTGAGTTTTAAAAGGACAAGATACCCTAAATTTCTGTTAAGATACATAAACGAGGTTTAATAATAAGAATAGATTTTCTAAAGAAATAATGTTTTTGAAAAACACTTCAATGTGATATCGCCAGATTCGGCCATAACGTATGGGCCAGGTTTAGGGTGTTACATTTAGTGGTATCAGAGCCAGGTTACAAAACTCGACTGTGGTTTTGGGTTTCTTCTAAAAACTCAAAATTTTTTTTAAAAAAGAGAAGAATTGTTCTAAGTAATTTGTAAGTATTTTTACTGACGTGTGGTACACCGAATCTCTAGCACCGATATTGTAAGTCCTCTGAAACCTTTGTTTTCTTAAAGTGAAATATGGATACTATTATAAATAGTAGATTGTACTGAAGTATTCTGTTTAGGGAAAACTGAAACTGTACTAAGACTGTGTTCTGCGAAAATAAACCTTTAAATACTACTACTACCTTATATAAGATATCTGTTAAACAACACTGGAATTGTAAACTAGTGCATAAAATTGTTAAAAACAGATAATACGCAAATAGATAATGAGCACCAGAGGTACTCGTGGAAGGGGTACAAGATGCCGTGGCGGTGGCCGTAAAGGTGCTCGGGCTGGGTCTTCATCATCGGGCCACATGCCTAACGCTAAAGTTAGAGAGTGTTGATGGGCCTAATACTGGTACTGTGGGCCGTGGGTCAGTCACGAAACGACTCCAGTCTAATGGGGCTGAGATCTTTAGGGTATCGCAGGAGTTGCCCCTAACGTGGCTGAATATTGGATTGAGGCCACAGAGAGGATCATGGATGATCTCGACCGCTACCCCTGAGCAAAAACTAAAAGGTGCAGTGCCCTTGCTGTGAAAGAAGCCTATTAGTGGTGGCTTATAGTTAAAGAGGGTACTCAGGCTGACCGACTGACATGGGAATTCTTTAAGGCTGCTTTCCAAGGAAAGCATGTGGGGCGCTAGTTATGTGGATGCTCGAAAGAGGGAATTTCCAAATTTGACCCAGGGGGATAAGTCAGTGGCTGAATATAAGGCTGAGTTTTTGCGATTAAGCTACTATGCACGTGGGATGGTAGTTTGTTGGGTAAACTCCAAGTTAAACCACCAGGGATTGAACAGATTAAGGGTAAACAGTTGAAAGATGGGTCTTTGGGTCCTCGATTCCGACAGATTGAAAATGGAGAAACTTCAAATTTTGGACTTAATAGCGAAGGGGTACTGTGTTTCCGTGGGAGAGTCTATGTACCAAGAGATACTAATTTGAGGCAGTCTATACTGCGAGAAGTGCATAGTAGTCCTTATGCTATGCATCCTGGTGGGAATAAAATGTACCAAGACCTTTGAGAGTTACATTGGTGGCCAGGTCTTAAACGTGATGTTACTGACTTTATGGGTAAGTGTCTAACTTGCCAACAAGTTAAACCCAAACATCAGTTACCTTCAGGGTTGCTTCAGCCAGTTCAAATTCCACTTTGGAAGTGGGAGAGGGTAACTATGGACTTTGTTTGTGGGCTACCCCTAACGCCTATTAAGAAGGATGCAGTATGGGTCATAGTGGATCGATTGACCAAGTGAGCACATTTTATACCCATTCGTACTGATTATTCTTTGCAAAAGCTGGCTAAACCGTATGTGAGTGAGATAGTGAGACTGCATGGGGTATCGGTTTCCATCATATCAGATAGAGATCCTCAGTTACACGAGGCTTTGGGTACAAGACTGGACTTCAGTACTGCATTTCACCACCAGACAGATGGTTAATTAGAAAGGGTGATCCAAATACTGGAAGATATGTTAATATGTTGTGTAATAGATTTCTGAGGCTGTTGGGAAGACTATTTGCCATTGGCAAATTTTGTGTATAACAATAGCTACCACTCTAGCATTCAAATGGCACCTTATGAGGCGTTATATGGCCGTACGCGTTATATGGCCGTAGGTGTTATACGCCTCGAGACAGCTAAAACTACATGAGAAGAATTATCCGACTCATGATTTAAAGTTCGCTGCGATTGTCTTCGCTTTAAAGATTTGGCGTCATTATTTATATGGAGAGAAGTTTCGAATCTTCACCGATCACAAGAGTTTGAAGTACTCGATGGACCAAAAATATTTGAATTTGCGACAACGGCGATGACTCAAATTATTGAAGGATTACGAACTAGTAATCGATTACCATTCGGGAAAAGCGAATGTAGTTGCGAATGCCTTGAGCAGAAAATCCCTGTATACTTTGAGAGCTATGAGTACGAGTTTAGCGTTGTCTGATGATGGTGCTATATTGGCCAAGTTAAGGGCTAGACTGTTATTTATTCAGCAGATTTGTGAAGCTCAAAAGAATGATGATGAGATGCAAGCTAGGAGAGCTCAGTGCAAATCGAGAAATGACTTTGATTTTCGGATTAGTTTAGATGGTTGTCTGATGTTCCATGACAAGATTTGTGTACCTATGGATGATGAGTTGATCCAAAAAATTTTACATAAAGTGCACAGTGGTTGCTTGTCAATACATCCAGGCAGTACGAAAATGTACAATGATTTGAAGAAATTGTATTGGTGGCCGGGTATGAAAAGAGACATCTCCGAGTTTGTTACAAAATGTTTGATCTGTCAACAAATGAAAGTTGAGCATCAAGTACCCTTGGGATTACTTCAGTCGGTGATGGTTCCAGAGTGGAAGTGGGATCAAACCACAATAGATTTCATAACGGGGTTACCTACGACTTCGAAAAAGAAAGATATTGTGTGGGTTATTGTGGACAGATTAATGAAGTCGGCTCACTTTATACCGATGCGTGTAGATTACTCACTTGACAAGTTGGCTAAGTTGTATATTGCTGAAGTGGTGAGATTACATGGGGTACCTATATCTATTATCTCGGATAGAGATCCGAGATTTAATTCGAGGTTTTGGGAGAAGCTGCAAGAAGCCTTGGGTACAAAATTGAATTTTAGTACAGCATTCTATCCTCCAACCGATGGCCAATCCGAAAGAGTGATTCAAGTTCTTGAGGATATGCTTCGATCATATATGTTAGAGTTCGAAGGTAGTTGGGAAAAATATCTACCTTTGGTTGAGTTTGCATATAACAATAGTTATCAGTCGAATATACAGATGGCACCGTACGAAGCTTTATATGGTCACAAGTGTCGGACTCCCTTGTATTGGACCGAGCTTAGTGAGAAACAAATTCTCGGGGTCGATCTAGTTAAAGAGACCGAGGAGAAAGTAAAAGTGATTCATGATAGTCTGAAAGCTGCTTCGAACCGGCAAAAGTCATACACGGATTTAAAAAGGAAAGAAATCGAGTTTCAAATGGGTGATAAATTATTTCTGAAACTATCCCCGTGGAAGAAAATATTGAGATTTGGTTGAAAGGGCAAATTGAGTCCACGATTCATAGGGCCGTATGAGGTTATTGAAAGGATTGGGCCAGTGGCATATCAGTTGGCTTTGCTGATAGAGTTAGAGAGAATACACAACGTGTTTCATGTGTCGATGTTACGGCGATATTTTTCTGATCCTTCGCATGTGATTCCCTCAATAGAAATTGAGATACGATTGGACACGACTTATGAAGAGGAACCAATTAAGATATTGGCTCGAGAGGTTAAACAGTTAAGGAACAAGAGCATAGCCTTAGTAAAAGTGTTATGGAAAAAACACGGTGTGGAAAAGGCTATATGGCAATCGGAAGAAGCCATGAGGGACCAATACCCAAACCTTTTTACCGGTAAGATTTTCGGGGACAAAAATCTCTAAAGGGGGGAGAGTTGTAACAGTCGATTTTGGGGCTAGTTGGAACAGTGGTTTCTGAACCACTAATCTGTGAGTGAATAAAATTATTTTGATATTATTTTATGTGTTATAGCATGTTTATAAGGATGTATGAAAAGTTTGGTGCTTTAATTTTAGCAATTGTATGCTTAATTATGGAAAATGACTAAATTGCATAAAGTCTGAAAGTTCTATTGTACAAGGTAGAGGTGTCTAATAGCCATAGAATATTAAATTAGAGGTCCTTAAAGTGCAATTAGGCCATTAAAAGGGTGTGGTCGGCCATAGGAAACAAGGAGACAAGGGCATTAAATTTTGGTCAAATTTTGGTGAATTAGGTGGTAAAAAAATGAATAAAATAAGCTAAATAGAACAGATATCATCTTTTCACTATTCATGCTTCTTCTCCACCTAAAATTGAAGGAAATTAGAGGATTTTGGAGTCCAAACTTTCAGCCAAGCTTCTCTCTTACAAGTAAGTGATTTTAGGGGTCTTTCTTGATAATTTTTGTACTTTTGGAACCCCCAAAGCTTAAGTTAGCTAATGAGAGGACTAATTTGCAAAATGGTTGAAATTTTAGGGACTTTCCATGAGAGTGTTTGTATTTTTTGCTGAGTTTTTATGAAGAAAGATGAATGTCAGTGACATAAGGAATAACTTTTGTGAAAGGTGTTACCATGAAAACACCTAAATTGGACTTAGTTGTAAAAGTTGTAATTTAGTAATAAATGCATGAAATAATTGGTTTTGTGAGTTGTTGTAAGAGAAATAAATGTTCAGCTAGGCTTGGGTAATGAGAAAATGTGATGAAAAACGATTTACGAGCCTATGGGCAAAATAGTAATTTTGTCAAAGTATAAGAGCAAAATGGTCATTTTTACCTAAGTAGAAATTTTGATGTATCATGAATTATAAAGTGATTGAATGAGTAAATTTTATTATCATAGATCAAGAAGAGCGCGGAAACAACCTTGACCGAGGAAAAGGCAAGGTTACGGACTAAGTCGTCATTAACACATTTTGCACCGAGTTAAGTTCATGTGTAAATGATACATCTTTAATACATATGTTGTTACTTATTGGTGCAATATTGTATGAATGAATCAATTATGATTGAGATTGATTGAAATTGATAGATGGTGAGTAGTTCTCGTATAAACCCCCGGAATAGATACGTAAGTGCGAAAAATTATCCGTAATGATTAATTGGTGGGCTGTGTGCGATACCATTGTAATTATCCTTTTTGGTGGGCTGTGTGCGATACCACCTTATTACTTATTCACGATGGGCTGTGTGCGATACCATTGTTTATATTATCATTTGGTGGGCTATGTGCGAAACCACCTTAATTATTCTTGTTGGTGGACTATGTGCGACACCACCCTATTATTGATTAATGGTGGGCTGTGTGTGAAACCACCAGGTACATAGTATTATCCCGAGGGGTTCATCGAGAAATGGTATAAATAAATGTTTCATGTTGCTTTGTGGTGATGAGTGCAGGAAATGTGTACAAGCAATTGTGAGCAATATAATTGTTATCTGACTGGAATGTGGTAAGAGATAAGATGAGTAAGCATGATTATGGAAATGTGAATTGTTCTTGCTTAGTATGTGATGTTATTGATTAATTAGCATATGTGATGATGTTTATTGTTTACATGTAAACTTACTAAGCTTAAAGCTTACTCCCTTTCTTTTTTCCTTGTTTTATAGTGTCAAAGAGCCGGTTTAGGATACGAAGATAATTTGAAGATCATCCACACTATCAGCTCATTTTGGTATATTAGACATAGCAATTTGAGCATGGCATGTATAGGGGCTAGACATAGTAAAATGTTTTGTTGTTTTGGCCAAGTGTGTTGGCTCCTTTAAAGATGAACACTTTTGTAAATGGCCATATTTAATGGCTCATTATCATTATATATATGAAAAGATGAGGTTATTCATGATGATACATGATTGAGTTGCATGGTAAATGGTTGAATGTGATTGATGTTGTATGAGTTAGGGTGATAAAAAAAAGCTTGGCAAATAGCCTAGTTCTTGTCCACACGGGTAGGCATACGGGCATGTGTCTAGGCCATGTGTGACGCACGATCAGTCCCATGGGTGTGTGACCAGTCCGTGTGTCCCCTGTATGTTAGTGTTGCAAGTCAGTGTCGACCACGGGCTAGACACACGGGTGTGTGCCTAGGCCGTGTGCCCCTTATTGGGTTGCTAACGTCACAAATAGAATACCCAGGTTTTCACACACGAATGAGAACACGGGCATGTCTAGGCCGTGTGAAGGACACGGGCCAAGGACACGAGCGTGTGTCCGGCCGTGTGAAAACCTCTGTAGGTTCGAATTGAAAAATAAATTCTACACGGGCTAGGGACATGGGCGTGTGTGACCACATGGCCTGCCCACACGGACGTGTCCCTTTCACATGGGCGTGTGGCCCTGTTGAGGCAAAATTTTCCTAAGTTTACAAAAGATCCCGGTATGATTCTGAGGCCCTCCGTTTGCATGTGTAAGGCCTCGTAGGCCCATAATAAGAATGTTATGAATGTGAATGAAAGATTTTATATTGGAATGAAATTTGATAGCCCAAAGTTGTATGTTCAAGCAAGATAAGTCCAGTAATGCCTCATACCCTGTTCCGACGTTGAATACGGGTAAGAGGTGTTACAGACCATATCTGGGATATGGCATCGATATGAGATTTCTTATAAGACCATAGCTGGGCTATTGGCATTGATACAATATTCCATGTAAGACCAAATCTGGGATATGGCATTGGTATGGTACTGTGTATGTGTGAGATGTCTCGAGTATTCTTTAGTATTCTAAGTGGTTTAACGAGAAATTCAACGAGAATGTCAAAGTTGTAAACGATTATGATTATGTTGCGAGTTGGTATAGGTACGTACGTAAAACTCATTTACTAATGAGCTCGATATGTGATGAATCCCTCGGTAAGGTTACAAATGAGTAAGTTATGATTAGAAGATCTTGATACTATTTATGCCAAATTTACCATGTTCATTTGTACAACACATGTGTGATTATAATGCTTATTATTTACATAGGAACTTACTAAGCTATATAGCTTACTCCCCTTTTTTTCCCTTGTTTTATCGTGTCACCAAGCCAGCTCGGAGATCAGAAACTGTCGGAGATCCATTCACACTATCAACTTAATATTTTGGGTACCATTGATTCTAATATTTTGAGTTACGGCATGTATAGGGACTTGGTCATTTTGTTATGTGCCACAATTAATTTAGCCAAATGTGTTGGCTTATGTTGGTTGATAATTCATTTTGTAAATGGTCATTGAAATTGGCCAATATTAGTTTAAGTATATATATATATATGCATATGTTGATGCTTTTCATGGATGTGGGAAATTTGCATGGTTTGAGTTGATCTGTAACAGCTCGGTTTAGACCCTAGTCGAAATAGTGTTTCATGACCACAAATCCGAGGTCAAAAAAATATGTTAATATTATGTTCTGTGTTTACAGTATGTGATAAAGTATGTGTGAAAGTTCTGTGTGAAAATTTTATCGTTTGTGTACCGATTTGTGAAAAAGGACCTAATCGTGTTAAATGCAAAAGCTGTGTGCTAGAAGTTAAAAATACTTTAATGCTATGTCTTCTTAAGTGTGAGGTTCTTATTAAGAAAATGGACCATTAACAAGGTTAATGGACATTCATGGACATGTGATAGTGGGTTTTAAATGTTTTTAATAAGGATAAATTTCTAAATGATGCATTAAGTTAATAAATTAAAACCAAATTTCATTTTTGTCCATCTTTCTTCACCATTGCTTAAAATTGGTTGATAAAAGGAAGGTTTTTATGGCTTTAAACATTCGGCACTTACAAGGCTTGATTGAGGTATGTTTTGAACTCGGTTTTTGATGATTTTTATACTTTTGTGATCGTTGCTTTGAGTACTAGCTAGCCCGTACCTTGATTTTTAGAATTTATGATAATTTCATGAAATACCATTGTTGATGGTTTCAGCTTTGTGATGTTTGAGGATGAAAACTAAGTGTTTGATGATTTATATACATGTTTTGTAAAGTGATTTTGAGTAAAAATGTATATTAGGGATTAAATTGTGAAATGTGTAAATTGAGAGGTTAAATTTTGAAGTAAATGAAAGATATGGGCTGCTAGGGATCTATAGGGAATTCGGTTAAGCATGGGTCATATTGAATTATGTGTATTTTGTGATTTTATGAAATAGGGACTTAAATGTTAAAATGTGATAATGTGAGGGCTAATTTGTAAAATGCCCTAAATATGTGTTTATGGATTGAATTGAATGATATGATGAATAAAGGAGTTAAATTTGAATGTGCATAGATCAAGAACCAAAGAAAACGGAATTAGATTGGGGGAAATTGAAAGTAGTTGAATAGCCGTTCATTTCCGTTATTTCCCGTACAAGGTAAGTTTATATACAAATAAATGTGTTTGAATTGAATTATTATTGTTTATATGTGAATGAATTGTAGTATATGGCAATTTGAGCTCAGAAAAGTTCCGATAATGTGATGACGCCCGAAAAGTCCCGTATGAACCTTAGGAAGTAGTTAGGATACGTATGTCATGACATAGGATTTTTGATATGTGTTATCGTGTAAGACCACGTCTGGGACGTTGGCATCGATTTGTGATTTACGTGTAAGACCATGCCTGGGACATTGGCATCGTATATGACTTTGTGTAAGACCTTGTCTGGGACAGAGGAATCAATATTTAGTTACATGTAAGACCACGTCTGGGACGTTGGCATTGTATGAGTTTTCGAGCTATTCGAGTATCCTATTTGATTTCTGAATGGTTCAACGGGCACTCTGAGAAATGAATGACTATGTGAAATGCGTATTCGAAGTAGGTACGTTTGAAATGTATACAAAGTTTGAGTATGAAAAGTAAGTATATGTGAAAATGTGGAATTAAGATATATGCATGAGAACATTGAGATAAGATGTGTTATATACAAATGTGCTATGATCAAATGAGCTACAAGGAAATGTAATATGTTTGTAAGCAAGTGGTTAAGAACAATTGAGCCAAATGAGGAATATGAATTTGCTATTGTGATATGCTATAGTTTATATGAATGAATTGGTTATTAAATGTTCTATGTGATAAGTTTATTTGTATATGGCTTACTAAGCTTTTGAAAGCTTACTTTGTGTGTGTTTGCATTGTTTTATAGATCATCAAAGCTACTGGGAGCTCAGGGATCATCGAGGATCATCACCACACTATCAAACTATATTTTGATACCTTTTGAAAATGTACATATTAAAGTATGGCATGTAACACCCTTAACCTTTATCCGTCGCCAGATTAGGGTTACGAAGCATTGTCGAATAGAACATAGCTCAAAACAGGCATTCATTACATTTCATGTTTCGTAATTCAATTATGTCAATACACATGTATTTTATATTTAATAAACAATATCACCCGGCTTATAAATCGAAGCACATTCAAATAAATTATTATACATATAATTCACTTAATCAACTAAAATCCAATCATGCTTTAACATTAAAATACTTATACTTAATAAGTATGAAATTCGAAACTTTCAATTATTACATGCATGATAAACGAAAACAAACATATTACATTTTTAAACCATAAGCACATATTATATCATTTATTTATAAAACATATATTATTCAATTGATAACTTATTAATCAATATCACATAGCTTAAAAAAAATAAAAGTACATTCGGCAACAGCAACTTTACTTAATGGTCTAGATATCAACGTCATATGCACATTATATCTAGCCATTTTGTATCATTTAAAGAAAATTTACATTGTTCAAAACATATCATACTCAACTTGTACAATCATTAACCAAACCAACCCACATACATTTAGTCATTCATCTCATGATCTATTCGACTAATACGTTTTTCACTTTAAATTATTCATGCAGCGTACAAAGCATATAAATAAGTAAACATTATGCATAAACAAACATCATTTCAAGAACCAAATATACCTCTTCTCATATCACAAGTACATGCACATATAACCATATCAATTGAATCATTTAAAGTATAATTAATAACCAAGACTTCCACCAAATCACATGCTAATTAATTTGCCCAAAATGTACATATACATAACCACTCAATTAATCACTTATACATATTCGGTCAACCATATTAACTACCATTCAAACCATCTCAACTAGATTCATTATTTATCTTACTAATTCGAACTTAAATAACTTAGCATCATGGCTGAATATACAATATGCTTATCATTACCCCTTTACCGAATCATGTAACAAACATCACAAACTTATATATATTCGGTATTAAGCTTACTAACTTAAAATATTTAATAATACAAATCATACCTTCCTATTAAGCCAATATTAATCCACAACCAATATATATATATATCCATCAACCATGTTTACTTCGTTTGAGCCAAACCATAAAAAAAAATCAACAAATGACAAACATACCAATATGTCAAGCTTACCATAATGAACAATCTTAAACCATACATATTATTACTTTAAACTAAATGCATATACCAAGCACACCACACATATATGACATGCATAATACTTAACTAATATATTACATACTATAATTCAACAAGCATCCATCATTTACCTCCTTACCGAAATACATGACCAAATTTACACAACCATTAGCATTATAATCAAGCCGTTATATCAAAAGCATAGAAACTAAACTTAACCCAAAAGAAATAAGCCATTTTTGCATGGCTTATAATTACATATCCCAAATCAAACATTATAACTAGACTATACATGCCATAAGTTCAAATTCAAACTTAACAAAATACCGAAAAGAGTCGATAGTGTGATAAACTTCTCTGACGATCCTCGAGCTCGTAACCAACTTCCAAAATCTATAAAACAGAAAGCAAATACACACAGTAAGCTATCAAAGCTTAGTAAGTCATAAGCAAATAATTTTCCAAATAACATTAACATTATACTCAATTAACCAAATCAATCCAAACCTTAACTAAATGTACATAATTTACACTCACAATCTCGTATATTATCAAGAATACATTAGCATTTTAACATCATATAGCCGAATGCACAAATACTCATGAATATAAATAATTCTCACTTTTAACCTCACATATACATTATTTGGCCAAATATGAGCATTCATATATACACATAATTCACTTTATACTATGTATAATTTATATTACCATTTCAAATAAAAAGCTTACCTTATTTTCATTAACATAAAAAGTGGCACATGCCTAAACATTTTAGCTCAATTTCACATTCAATCATAACTCGTTAATGCCCGTTGAACCATTTGGAATTAAAAAGGATACTCGGATAGTCGGAATGCTCGTACAATGCCAACGTCCCAGACGTGGTCTTACATGTAATCACATATCGATGCCATTGTCCCAGATAGGGTCTTACATGAATCAAATACGATGCCAATGTCCCAGACATGGTCTTACACGTAAACACAAGTTGATGCCAATGTCCCAGACGTGGTCTTACACAATAACACATAATGGAATCCTATGTCATGACATATGTATCCTATCTATTCCTAAGGTTCGTACAGGGCTTCTGAACATCATAACTCGATTGACTCGATCTCGAAAACATTGCTCCCAAGCATATAGGCATTTGGCAATCATTTAAATACATTCATAAAATTCAATTCAGTATATAAAGTTTACATATATTTAAAATTAACAGCATTTATTTGCTTATAAACTTACCTCGGATATCGACGGACGAAAAATAACGACTATTCGTTTATTTTCATTTTTCCCCAATCCAAACCCATTTTCCTTGGTTCTTGACCTAAACATATTCAAATTAAACTTATTTAAACACTATTTTATTCAAGTTAATCTAAAAACACATAAATGGTCAAATTACCATTTTGTCCCTAACATTTTACGCTTTTTGCATTTAGTCCCTATTGCATAAAACACAAAATATGCAAAATTTGCACACATCATGCTTAGGAAAAATGTTACCCATGCTCATAAAGGTCCATACATTTTATTTATTTCCCATTTTAGTCCCTCAATTTATTATTTTTACAATTTAGCCCTAATTACTCAAAATCATCAAAATTTCCAATACGAAACATATTAATTCAAAACATATCTTTCATAATCTATCATCTAACATCACAAAACTCATGAATTCATCAATGGCTTAACTCAAAATATTCATAAAAATAAAAAATTAAAGCATGGGCTTTGTAGTACATGAAGCAACGATCACACAAAAAGTAAAAATTATCAAAAACCGAACAAATTTCATACCTTAATTTAGCCAAGATCAAAGCCGAACCTAGTATTTCTTCTTTTCTTTATTTTCTTTTGTATTTTCGGTGGAAGTATGGACATAATGCGTGGCTTTCTAATTTTGTTTTATTATAATTACATTATAATATATTAGTTACTATTTTAACCTTTATCATTTTATTCCATTTCCACTAACTCATGTCCAAAAGTGTCCATGCATAAATTAAATGGTCTAATTGCATCATAAATACCTCATGCTTTAAAGAAAACAACAATTCGGCCCTTACATATTTAACTATCAACTTTTTCATCTTACATATTTATTAAATCGGCACTCAAACAACAAAATTAAAATACGAAAATTTCATGGATATAAATTCACACATAATAAACACAGTAACTAATTTTTAAATATTCTTCTGACTCAGATTTGTGGACCCGAAACCACTGTTCCAATTAGGGTCAAAATCGGACTGTTACAAATGGAATGTATAGGCTAGAGAACTTTGATTATGTTTTGAAATGTGTAAATATAGCCATGTGATATGGCTTGATAATGAATGAGATTATAGAGTGAATTTAGTGTATGTTATGTGATGAAAATTTTGGTATGTTTTGTTGTACTCAGGAATGACCAAATAAAATGGTCAATTTTGGTATGTTTTGACTGCTTTTGAGTAATAGTTGATGCTTGTAAGTATGACCCAAAATGGGTGGCAATTTGGCCTTGCAAATGGCCTATAATTGCTCACACGGTTGAGCACATAGGCGTGTGTCTCGACCGTGTCCTTCACTATCCCAATTCGAAGCTAGTTAGAATTGCACACGGGCCAGACACACGGGCGTGTGATTCAAGTCAGCTTTGTACACGGGCTGAGACATGGTCCAAGGCACGGCCGGCTGTGTGAGACACACGGCCTAGCCACATGGGTGTGTGCCTGTTTTGAAAGAAAAATTTTCTAAGTTCTACAAAGTTTTCGTATGAGATCGGTTTAGTTTCAAACCCTCTCTAAAGCATGTTTAAGGTCTCGTCGACTTTCTAAAGGGATTATATGAATATGAATGCTTATGAAATGATGATGAACGATTGATGATATGATACTGAGTAAAATGTTCCGATATGTCAGGTAATGCCTCTTAACCTTAGCCCGCCGATGGATACGGGTTAGGGGTGTTACATGATAAGTATGTGGTGGTTGAATGTGATAAATAATAGTATGTGAATGATGTATTGATATCTTGTTTGTGGCTGATTTGGTTGTATGTATATGTTTGGTATGGTTCTATGCTTGCTGTGTAGGTTTGTGTATGTAAGAGTGGCAAAATGGCTTGGTAAATAACCTTATTTTTGTCCACATTGGTAGACACACGAGCATGTGTCTAGGCTGTGTGCGACACACGGTCTGCCCCACGGGCATGTGTTTTAGCCGTGTGTCCCCTGCACATTAATTGTTGCAAAATAGAATGTCCAGAATATAGCACACGGGCAGAGACACGGGCGTGTGTCCCAGCCGTGTGGACGGCACGGCCCAAACACAGGCGTGTGGCCTGGCCGTGTGAAGTCTGCACCTATTTTATGAAAAATCATGAAAATTAAATCGACCACACAGCCCAGTGCACAGACGTGTGGCACGGTCGTGTGGCATAAGTCAGATAGCTCCCTATTTTGAACACGGCTTGTAACACGGGCGTGTCTAAGGGTCACACGGGCGTGTCCCTTGGACCACACGGGCGTATGACCCATATTTTAGTAAAAATTTTTCTAAGTGTTGTATGATTTTCTAAAGTTCCTGTTTTAGTCCCGAACTACTTCCAATATATGTATTGAGCCTCGTAGGCTCATATTAGGGACGATATGAACGTACGTGAAAGGTTTTAAATTTAGATGAATATTGCATCTTGGTTTTATATGTTTGCTTGTGTTTAAGTCTGGTAATGCCTCGTACCCTGTTCTGGCATCAAATACGGGTAAGGGGTGTTACATAATTCTTCCTTGTTGCTCTTAGTAGCCCTCTTATTTCGTAGTTTGTAATAATTTTCCTTAACGTGATCTAGCTTCTTGTAGTAGCGACATCTCTTGTCCTGATTCCCTAATGCCACCAAAATCGAGGCTTGTCTATCTGACTTACTATTCAAACCAAACTCATTGTTGAGTTTATCTTTGCTCAACAAGTGACCTTCATATCCTCGAACAAGATTTTATCTCAACCATAAATCAGGGTCTCCTTGAAAGACTTATGAAACACCCCACACCCGGCCCACGAGCCTGGACCGGATCTGGTATGTTCCTCAAGTAAACCGGTTCAAAGTTCTTTTGTTACTTTGGGAAAATAGTGTGTTTTGAAAGAAATATTGTTTTGGGTTGGGCTCGAGTAGAAAACAAAATCGCTTTATAATGAAAACCCTTTTAAATTTTAGGTGATAAAACATATAGAATACATTTAAAATAAATTACTTAATCTTTAACTTAATAAAAATTTCGTAACATAATAAATAAAAACAGAAATAAAATAGTGCACTATGGCCTTATGGCCTTATTACATCAAGTAAATCCAAATAATTCGGAGTACTTAAAAATTAATAGTCCATAAAAATAAAAACTTCATGTTGAGCATGGCCACCACAAGTTCTGCGCGTCCCCTGGTCCATTACTGCTCATCACACACAAAACATGGTCCTCAACGGGGTGAGTCAATGCAGACTCAATGTGTACACAACACTAAATCATAATAGAATCGGGCATAACAAATATTACACACTCATATCATAGCATACAAATTATGATGCATTCCCAAACCCAAACCTAACAAGCCATCCGCTACACTCCCAGCACTAACCTTTGCACACCGTGGGGACTACTAAGTCGACCCTCCTTCTCGCTACACTCCATATCGCGGTCTTAGGTCACCGCATTTGTGGTCTTAGGTCACCACATTCGGATATCGCGGTCTTAGGTCACCGCATTCGATTCATCGTGGTCTTAGGTCACCACATTCGGATACCACTTGTCTTAGGTCACCGTGTTTGTGGTCTTAGGTCACCACATTCACTTCCCTTTCAATAACCCATATGCCCCATTTTGTAATATGCATTAATATGCCAAAGTTCACATTCTTATTCTCATGTTACAAATAACATATTTCATATTCCTAGTAGGAGTAGGAAACGTGCTGAGTACTTAGTACCATAACATGGTACCTTAGCCACTTTCTTATTCTTAATATCACATATTTTAATTAGACATGGCCATAAAACTTATTAAGAATTAGTGTGGGGTACACACACATTATTCGCTTAGCAAATTCCTTGAGATCTCGTGTCTGATCTACCTCTTAGATCCTTAATCCCTACATTTGATTAATCACTTACTAATTTAATAAAAGCCATTCGCCATAAATCCAAATCCTAGTAGGATTAGTATACTAAAACTTACCTTGTTGCCGATTGACTTAAGAATCAAGTTCCGAATTGAATCCTTGCTTCCTTACTGTTGTCGAAAACCCTATAGACACATGTTAGAGTTTAATCTAACATTAAACATAATGAATGGCCTTTGGCCGAATCTTATAGTTTCTTACCTTGAATCTTAGAAATCCCGAAACATTCCTCCTTGTAGTCGACATTCACAAAATCCTGAAGTTTTCCTTCAAAGTTTCGGCCAACATGAATATGTCATTAAAACCTTGCCTTTTTGTTTTTAAAGAAGAAAGAAAATAATCATAATAGATCCTTACCCTTTTATATGGAAATCGGCAACACCCTTTGATCTACGAAAATATTCGGCTATGGCTTAGATGTGTATCACCAAATTTCGATTTCCTTGAATAATTGGCTAGGGTTTTCTTTGGGGTTTCGGCTTCTGATGGATTGGAAAGAAAAGAAGAAGAAGAAAGAATAAAGGATGAGAGGAAACTTGTGATTTTGTCAGAAAAGAATTTGGGGAAGATGACAAGAGAATTTCGGCAGAGGCTTGCTTGGAGAGAAAAAAAATTGTAAAAAGCCTCACTTTTCCTCCTATTGCCGAATTTACTAGGCCAAGAGTCCCTTTCTTGGCCATCACTCTTTTATAATTTAAAATAATTAAAGAATAATCCTTTATTATCTCCTTGAAAAATAATCTAAGATAAAAATCCATTATTTATCCTTATTAGTCGAAATTTAAAGAGAATAAAACTCTTCTTTTTAAACACCTTGTGCCGTCCACCTCACTTCTTCTGGAAGCAAAAATAAAATTTCTTTTATTTGCTTTCCCTGTGACTCGAACTCAGGCCCAATCCCCTTGCATGTGGCGCCATTTCTAGAGGCCCTAAGTGGCATCTCCAGGCCACTTTTTCAAGCCTATTTGCGTGTCAAATTTCACATACTTTTTCTCTTAAGGCCACCTTGCCTTAATTTCCTCTTTTAAACTTTAAAACTCGACATTTCTAAGTCATTTCTAAGTTTCCAAAAATTTCCGTTTGCCTCTTTAAACTTGACATTTCCTTACATTTCCAAGTTTCCAGAAATGTTCACTTTCCACTTTTGAATCATTTCCAAATCATTTCCGAGTTTCCAAAAATGTTCATTTCTAAATCATTTCCATGCATTTCTAGGTTTCCAAAAATGTCAAAAATTTATTCGCAATACATAAGACATGTTATTTCATACAATTAAACCGAAAATGCATAGGCCCTTTCCAGGATGTTACAGTTCTACCCCCCTTAAAATAATTTCATCCTCGAAATTTCCTAACTAAAATAATTGAGGGTATTGCTATCGCGTTGCTTCTTCTGGCTCCCATGAAGCTTCCTCCGATCCATGGTTACGCCATAATACTTTGACTAGGGGAACCGACTTCCTTCACAGCACTTTCACATCACGTTCCAATATCTAAATCGGCTCTTCCTCGTAGGATAAGTCTGGCCTTAGCTCTACTTCTTCAACTGGTACCATATGAGATGGATCCGATCGGTAGTGACGTAGCATGGATACATGGAATACGTCGTGCATCTATTGCAACTCTAGTGGCAACTCTAACTGGTATACCACTGGTCCAACTCGCTTCAGTACTGGATAGGGCCCTATAAACCTTGGGCTTAACTTCCCTTTGCGACCAAACCTTATCACCTTCTTCCAAGGCGAGACTTTCAGAAACACTTGGTCTCCCACTTCAAACTCTATTTCCTTCCGCTTAAGGTCTGCGTACGACTTCTGCCTATCAGAGGCTTCCTTTAACCCTGCTCGGATTATCTTCACCTTCTCTTCAGTTTCAGCCACTAACTCTGGACCCAAAACTTGACGTTCTCCTAACTCAGTCCAACAAGTAGGAGTTCGACACTTCCAACCATACAATGCTTCATATGGTGCCATCCGAATGCTAGCCTGATAGCTGTTGTTGTAGGCAAACTCAGCTAAAGGCAAGTAATCTTCCCAACTTCCTCGAAAATCCATCACACAGCCTCTCAACATATCCTCCAACACTTGTATAACCCGTTCAGACTGTCCGTCTAATTGTGGATAAAAAGCCGTAGTGAAGTCTAACTTAGTGCCTATAGCTTGATGAAGTGCCCTCCAAAACCGAGACGTAAACCTAGGGTCTCTATCGGAGATGATTGATACCGGTACCCCATGTAACCTCACAATTTCCGCCACATATAACTTGGCCAACTTCTGAAGAGAATAGTCAACTCTTACCAGACTGAAGTGCGCGGACTTGGTCAAACGGTCCACTATCACCCATACCGAGTCCTTCTTAATAGGCGTAAGGGGAAGCCCACTAACGAAGTCCATGGTAATTCTCTCTCACTTCCACTGCGGAATCTCAATTGGTTGAAGCAATCCCGATGGAGCTTGGTGTTTAGTCTTAACTTGCTGACACGTCAGACATTTCCCCACGAACTCAGTAACTTCCCGTTTAAGATCAGACCACCAAAATTATTCCCTCAGATCTCTATACAGCTTAATGCCTCCGGGATGCATAGCATAAGGGCTACTATACGCCTCCCGAAGAATCCTTTGTCTTAACTCCTCGTCTCTCGGCATACAGACTTTTCCCTTGTAGCACCATACTCCTTCATCATTAACGCCATAGTCCTTTAATTCTCCGTGCTGTACTTGCTGTAACTTAGCACTTAGGTCCTTATCAGCCAACTGTCCCCTTTTCGCCTCATTCAACCATGTGGGCTTGACTTGCAATTCTGCCAACAGGCTTCCGTCATCATATAAACTTAAGTGAGCGAACATAGCCCTTAGATCCGACACAACCTTTCGACTTAGGGCATCAGCCACTACATTTGCCTTGTCCGGGTGGTACTCTATCGAGCAATCATAATCCTTCAATAACTCCACCCACCTTCGCTGCCTCAAGTTCAACTCCTTCTGAGTCAATAGATACTTAAGGCTCTTGTGGTCTGTGTAGATCACTGACCTTCCTCCATAGAGATAGTGCCTCCACACCTTAAGGGCGAAAACCACCGCTGCCAATTCCAAGTCATGAGTTGGGTACTTAACCTCATGAAGCCTTAGTTGCCGAGACGCATATGCGACCACTTTTCCATCTTGCATTAGGACACATCCTAATCCCGTATGCTGGCGTCACAAAGACACCACAAAATCCTTTCCTGCCTCCGGCTGAATTAACACTGGAGCCTCCGTCAACACCTTCTTAAGCTTTTCAAAGCTCTTCTGTTGCTTATCTGTCCATTCAAAAGGGTACTTCCTTCCTTAGCAACCTTGCCAAAGGCGCAGCTATTGACGAGAACCCTTCCACAAACCTTCTGTAATAGCCTGCCAAACCTAAGAAACTTCGGATCTCAGCCACGAACCTAGGTGGTTTCTAATCCAACACTGCTTCGATCTTCCTAGGGTCCACTATTATTCCTTCTGCGGATACCACATGCCCTAAGAATGCCACTTCCTTAAGCTAAAATTCACACTTGCTGAATTTGGCATAGAGCTTCCTCTCCCTTAACACTTGCAGCACAACCCGTAGGTGTTCATCATGCTCCTCTTCAGACTTGGAGTACACCAAACTATCGTTGATGAATACAACGACGAACCTATCCAAGTAAGGTTGGAAAACTCGGTTCATCATATCCATGAACGCGGCTGGAGCGTTCGTCAACCCAAACGGCATTACTACAAACTCAAAATGGCCGTATCGTATCCTAAAAGCGATCTTCTTGATATCTGCCTCCTTCACCTTCAATTGATGATATCCCGACCTTAAGTCTATCATCGAGAATACCGCGGCCCCCTTCAACTGATCGAACAAGTCATCGATCCTTGGCAAAGGATACTTGTTCTTAATGGTTAGCTTATTCAATTGACGGTAATCTATGCACATCCGCATAGTTCCGTCCTTTTTCTTTACAAACAGGATCGGTGCTCCCCATGGAGACACACTGGGTCGAATGAACCCACGATCCAGCCATTCTTGGATTTGAGCCTTGAGCTCAACCAACTCCTTTGGTGCCATTCAATACGGGGCAATTGACACAGGAGTTGTTCCCGGTAGCAAGTCTATTCCAAATTCCACCTCCCTATCTGGGGGTATTCCTGGTAATTCTTCCGGAAACACATCTTCAAAGTCCCTTACCATTCTAACTCCACTAACACCTTCTTCCTTTCCACCCAACGCACTTACGAAGGCTAAGAACGCCTTGCACCCTTTCCTAACCATTTTCTCAGCCGTTAACGCTGAAACTACGTGGGACAGGTAGTTTCTTCTTTCTCCGATCATTACTACTACTTCATCCTTCGGAGTCCTTAGTTCCATTCGTTTAGCCGCACAATCCAATACGGCTCGGTGCTCTACTAGCCAGTCCATTCCAAGTGTAAGTTCAAACTCCCCAAAGGGTAGTTCCATTAAGTCAGCCCGAAAGTTCACTCCCTGAATCTCTAGGGGTACATTCTAAAAGATCTTATCCACCACTACAGTTTGGCCTAATGGGCTTACTACAGTCATCTGCCTATCAGAAAGTTCAGAGTCTAGGCCTAGTGTTTCCACTACACTACATGCAACATAAGAATGGGTCGAGCCCACATCAATTAAGGCATAATAAGGCTTGCCATAAATAAAGAATGTACCGATTATAACATCTAGCGCGTCTCCATCTTCCCTTCGGCGAACCGCATAAACCAAACCCGGTTGCCTTGCCTCAGCATTAGCAGTACCTCTGCCCTGTGTTCCACGGCCTCTGCCAGCACCATTACCTCTGTTACTCGAACCACGACCTTGTTGAGGCTGTTGTCCTCCTCTACCAGCCTGACTAACATTCTGAGCTGCTGGTCGACTTTCATCTAATGCCTTAGGACAATCCTTGATCACATGGTCCTTGGACCCACACCTAAAACATCCTCTTGTCTTCTTCCAGCACTCTCCTAGGTGCTTCTTTCCACACAAATCACAAGAACGATACTGCCCTCCTGAACCAACTTGCTGACCTCGCGGCCCATCAACTCTAGGCCTCTTATGAACCTTTCCAGATGATCCAAAACCTCTTTTGGGCCTATTTTGGTCCATAGTCTGCCTGGTAGAATCCTTGATCCCTTCAGCCACTTTAGCCTTTTCCACTAACGCAGAAAATTCCCGCTCCTGGTGCGGTGCTATCAACAATCTTAGATCATCCCTTAGGCCATCCTCAAAAAATGGACACAACGCTCATGCTCGATTGCCACTACTCCTCGGGCATACCGCTCAACCTCGGAATTCACCTCATATTCGCGCCACGGACTTGTTCCTTGACCACCTCTCGAAATGCCTTCCTTTGCTCATCCGTATACCGGTTCCAACATACTTCTTTTGATACGCTTCCTTAACGTAGTCCCGTGTCGATCCTCCATTGTGGCACCATCCCGAATGCAGCTTAACCACCATTGATACGCTTCATCGCGTAATGCGGTGCCACCATTCCTTTAACTTCTCCTCGTGGTCGTCAAGCTCATCCATGATGCGCTCGGTTGCTTCCAACCAAGATCACCGGTATCGGGTGCCACACTCGATACTCCACGAAACATTTCGGCTCCATTAGCTCGGAGCCGTTCAGGCACAGACTTTTGATTTCACGAATTTCCTCCTGCACCAGCCACCAACTCCAAAACTCTCGCGGACAAACTGCGACACAAAGATCATCCCCGTCCGTCGAGCTTATTGCTCAACACCAACAATTTGGGGATGGTGGTGGCGGTGGTATCTCATTGTTAGACCCTTGACCCGATCTAATGCTGCATCGACACGATCATCCTTTCTCTACCTCGTCCCACGGCGACCACGTCCTCTAGAGCTCATTTCTAACGTCGAGATCTGATTAAGAAGTTTTATGAATTAGTCTTTGTTTCACTTGATTACCCGCGAAGAAATTTTATGGAAGAGTTTTAGGAGTGGTTCTTTCGTATTCATACATGCACACAGTCTTTTCATTCATTCATACATCCATCAACCAATTATGAACTTTTGTTCATTCAGAGAAACGTTGTAGTTTTCATTGTTATTGTTTCTCCACTACCCAGGGGTATTTTCGTAATTTTGTCCTATGTATTTTATTTTTTCGTAATTTTTCAAAAGAAAAAGTTCCTTGATGATTCTGTCATAAAGTATTTTGGAATTTTTTTAAATTCCCGAGGTATTTTTTGGAAGATTTGAAATCAGAGGTATTTCATAATTTTGAATCTCGAGGTATTTTGGTAATAAACCAGGGTAAATTTGTAAAATTTAACAAATCAGGGATATTTCAAAAGTTGCAAAACTTTGAGGGTTCTTTTTGAGAATTGTTCTTTCCAAAACGGTGATGTTGCAAAAAAAAAAATTTTGAAATCAGGGTCATTTTGGTAATTTTTTGTAAGTTAGGGGCAATTTTGTAATTTTCCAAAATCAAGGTATTTTGATATTTTGCGAATTAGGGTTTTTGAGCGTTTATAAAATAATGAAATTTTGGTAAAATTGTTGGGTAGTTGGACATTTTATAAACCAATGGTATTTTGATAATTTTACCACTAGGGGCATTTTTGTAATTTCATAAATCAGAAATTTTTTGGAAAATTTTGTAAATATGGTTTTCACAAATTTAAAAGAAAGTTTTAAGAGTTTTTTTTTTAAAACTAGGGTTTTGTTGTTTTTATAAAAACACGGCTAGTTCCTTTCGGGTTTTAGTTATTGTGTTTAGCTTTAGGGACCGAGTCCTCTTGGTTAGGGTGAACCAAAGCTACACACCAGGTAGGATTCGAGTGGAGAGGAGGTGAGTCACGCGGACTGCTTAAATACCAAGCTCCCACCGAAACCATTCCTAGACATCCGCACAGAGGTTGCCACACCCACTGAGCCCTCTGGGTTAGGGTGAACCGAAGCTACGCACTGCAGGATTCTGCGAAGAGGAGGTGAGTCACTAGGGCTCGCTTAAATACCGTGCTCTTCCTGATCCAATCTTAGACATGCGCATGTGGGGTTACCACACCCTAACTTTCGGTGACTTAGCCATAGGTTTGTTTAATGGAATTAAGTCTTATGTGTTTGTGTTTGAGTAGACTAGTCCTAGGGTTCAAGTTCCTATCATGCTATTCTACGTTCCATTCCTTTTCTACTCTTCCATAATTCACATAATCACACAGATGGTTAGGGGTACTTACACAGTGGATCATGGTCCTGAGACTTAGGTGCCATGCCAGAAAACCTGCTTAACTTTAGAAATACTTTTCATAAAACTCATTTGGGCTCATTTGGAAAACGTTTTGGGCCTTAGCCCACAGGCCGAGAGTTTTAAAATGGGTTCTGATACCAAACTGAAACACCCCACACCCGGCCCACGAGCCTGGACCGGATCTGGTATGTTCCTCAAGTAAACCGGTTCAAAGTTCTTTTGTTACTTTGGGAAAATAATGTGTTTTGAAAGAAATATTGTTTTGGGTTGGGCTCGAGTAGAAAACAAAATCGCTTTATAATGAAAACCCTTTTAAATTTTAGGTGATAAAACATATAGAATACATTTAAAATAAATTACTTAATTTTTAACTTAATAAAAATTTCGTAACATAATAAATAAAAACAGAAATAAAATAGTGCACTATGGCCTTATGGCCTTATTACATCAAGTAAATCCAAATAATTCGAGTACTTAAAATTAATAGTCCATAAAAATAAAAACTTCATGTTGAGCATGGCCACCACAAGTTCTTACCGTCCCGGTCCATTCTTCGCTTCATCACACAAACATGGTCCTCAACGGGGTGAGTCAACAGACTCAATGTGTACACAACACTAAATCATAATAGAATCAGGCATAACAAATATTACACACTCATATCATAGCATACAAATTATGATGCATTCCCAAACCCAAACCTAACAAGCCATCCGCTACACTCCCGTACCAACCTTTACACACCGCGGGGACTACTAAGTCGACCCTCCTTCTGCTACACTCCATATCGCGGTCTTAGGTCACCGCATTTGTGGTCTTAGGTCACCACATTCGGATATCGCGGTCTTAGGTCACCGCGCGATTCGATTCATCGTGGTCTTAGGTCACCACATTCGGATACCACGGTCTTAGGTCACCGTGTTTGTGGTCTTAGGTCACCACATTCACTTCCCCTTTCAATAACCCATATGCCCCATTTTGTAATATGCATTAATATGCCAAAGTTCACATTCTTATTCTCATGTTACAAATAACATATTTCATATTCCTAGTAGGAGTAGGAAACGTACCTGAGTACTTAGTACCATAACATGGTACCTTAGCCACTTTCTTATTCTTAATATCACATATTTTAATTAGACATGGCCATAAAACTTATTAAGAATTAGTGTGGGGTACACACCTGATTCGCTTAGCAAATTCCTTGAGATCTCGTAATATGATCTACCTCTTAGATCCTTAATCCCTACATTTGATTAATCACTTACTAATTTAATAAAAAGCCATTCGGCCATAAATCCAAATCCTAGTAGGATTAGTATAAAACTTACCTTGTTGCCGATTGACTTAAGAATCAAGTTCCAAATTGAATCCTTGCTTCCTTACTGTTGTCGAAAACCCTATAGACACATGTTAGAGTTTAATCTAACATTAAACATAATGAATGGCCTTTGGCCGAATCTTATAGTTTCTTACCTTGAATCTTAGAAATCCCGAAACCTTCCTCCTTGTAGTCGACATTCACAAAATCCTGAAGTTTTCCTTCAAAGTTTCGGCCAACATGAATATGTCATTAAAACCTTGCCTTTTTGTTTTTAAAGAAGAAAGAAAATAATCATAATAGATCCTTACCCTTTTATATGGAAATCGGCAACACCCCTTTGATCTACGAAAATATTCGGCTATGGCTTAGATGTGTATCACCAAATTTCAGTTTCCTTGAATAATTGGCTAGGGTTTTCTTTAGGGTTTCGGCTTCTGATGGATTGGAAAGAAAAGAAGAAGAAGAAAGAATAAAGGATGAGAGGAAACTTGTGATTTTGTCGAAAAGAATTTGGGAAGATGACAAGAGAATTTCTAGTAGAGGCTTGCTTGGAGAGAAAAAAAATTGTAAAATGCCTCACTTTTCCTCCTATTTCCGAATTTACTAGGCCAAGAGTCCCTTTCTTGGCCATCACTCTTTTATTTGATAACTTTATCTCCTTAATTTAAAATAATTAAAGAATAATCCTTTATTATCTCCTTGAAAAATAATCTAAGATAAAAATCCATTATTTATCCTTATTAGTCGAAATTTAAAGAGAATAAAACTCTTCTTTTTAAACACCTTGTGCCGTCCACCTCACTTCTTCTGGAAGCAAAAATAAAATTTCTTTTATTTGCTTTCCTCGTGTGACTCAACCTGTGCCCAATCCCTTGCATGTGGCGCCATTTCCGCAGGCCCTAAGTGGCATCTCTAGGCCACTTTTCCAAGCCTGTTTGCGTGTCAAATTTCACATACTTTTTCTCTTAAGGCCACCTTGCCTTAATTTCCTCTTTTAAACTTTAAAACTCGACATTTCTAAGTCATTTCTAAGTTTCCAAAAATTTTTGTTTGCCTCTTTAAACTTGACATTTCCTTACATTTCCAAGTTTCCAGAAATGTTCACTTTCCACTTTTGAATCATTTCCAAATCATTTCCGGGTTTCCAAAAATGTTCATTTCTAAATCATTTCCATGCATTTCTAGGTTTCCAAAAATGTCAAAAATTTATTTGCAATACATAAGACATGTCATTTCGTACAATTAAACCGAAAATGCATAGGCCCTTTCCAGGATGTTACAACTTATATGAAAAGGGTAAAGAGCACAATAATAGCATAGTATGATCTTCATCATCAATCTGAACCTCAATGTTCTTTAAATTATCCCAAAGAGTAATACATTGACTAATGTGACCTCTAAAGTGCTCACCTTCATCCATATAGAATATTTATAGCCGCTGTTTCAACACCAATTAGTTAGCTAGAGACTTTGTCGCTTAAAGGGTTTTTAACCTTTTCCACAAGGCAGATGTCATTTTCTCCATCAACACCTCCTAGAATACACTATTCACAACTGAATTGTAGATAGGGCCTTCTCATCAAGCTCTTTCCATTCAGACTGATCCATATTCGCGGGTTTCTTCCCTGTAATGACCTTTTTTAAACCGTTTTGAATCAATATTGTCGTCATCCGAACTTGCCACAGACTGAAATTTGTAATTTTGTCGAACTTTTCAATATCGAACCTTGTCGCTACCATCTCTAAATGGGTTGAATGCAAAAATCAAACTAAACTCTGATACCAATTTGTTGGAGATAAACTCGTGTAAACAACGAACAAGAAAAATAAAAGTAAAAACAAATTGAAAATATTGAACACACAAATATTACGTGGAAAAACCTTTCCGAAGAGGATAAAAAATCACGGGCAAAGATGATTTCACTAAATTGGCAAAAACGAAGAGTACAAAGATGGAAATGAAAACTAAACCTCGAAACTAAAAAATAAGAACCCTCAAAACTTAAATACAAAATTCTTTGAAAGCTTGTAAAAGCTAATACTTAAATGTGTTATGGGTTAATCTTTCTAGGGTAGAAAATGATCTATTTATAGGTTAAATTAGTAGGTCAAATAATCTTAAAATAATCTATACTAACCAGAGTTCGACTAGGACAAATAATCAGAATTTGACTGGAAGAATAAAACCTAGAAAATGGCATGACATTGCCAATTGCGAGTCCCCTATTGTGTTGTCACAACGTTGTTTCTGCTTCTCCCCTATTTCATGTCACGTCGTTGTGACGTCGCATGGCTCCTGGTCTCGATGTCGTGTCTTAATTTGACTAAAATGTGAATCATACTCATGTTATTTGAACGAAAATGCCAGTTGTATCTATTTATAGTGTTAAATCTTAATTATAATTTACGACTGTAACACTAGTTAAGTGATGATTAATTTAAAATTATAAATATAATTTAATATAAATACAAAATCTAATTCAATATTATTTATTCAAATTTTATATTCAAATATTCATATTGAACAATAATTTAATAATATTATTTTTTGTTATTATCTAATAATAGTTAATAATTTAGTAATAATTATTATCTAATAATAGTTAATAATTTAGTAATAAATTATATTTGATGCAATTTAGTAATATAATTAATAATAAATGACATTTTAGTTGATTCAATTTTTTTTTTTTAAAATTGTGCGTTTATAGAATTATAGATAGATTCTAGATTATAAAATATCAATTATAGGTAATATTAAAACGTAAAAATAGAATAAAATAAAGCATTAGTTGGACTGATTTTATGCATATTGATGATATGAGTTGAAATTTTAAAATTTGTAATTTTTTGTTAATTTATTTAAAGTGTAAATTTAAAAATAAAAAATTATAAAAATAATTAATTAAATTTAAAAATAAAAATCTGATAATTTTTTTCTCTCTTGAGCGGCTATGGTATTGGCTTAAAACAGAAGTTACCTGAATCAGAAGAATCTATTAAATGAATAGTGTAGCTGAGTCTAAAAAGATAAAAGTAAAACGGGGGACGTTGCAACCCCGCAAGCCATCGACTCATTTGATTGACTCATATAACTCAGAAGAGGCAAAAACCGAAATCTAGACTCAACAAGATGTGGAGAAACGTCCTAAGAAAAACTATGCTCTCTTCTGGAGAACTGGAATTCTTGACTTGGAGAAGGGGTTACAGTTCGTCAACCTCAGGCTATCCTGCAAGGAGATTCGCTGCGGTGTGGGGTAATGGAGACTTCGGGCGCTTGGGTGTTGGGACTCTGGACTCTCAATGGTCTCCTAAGCCTATCAACTGCTCTTCCTTTCATCACCAAAGCCTCAAGTCCATTGCCTGTGGTGGTGCCCATACTCTCTTCTTAACAGGTCCTTTGTAAAACAAAGTTAGTTTCATGAATTTATTATTTATTGTTTTTGAACCTGGCCGCCGATAATTATCCTTCTCTGCTTTGACAGAAACTGGCAGGGTTTATGCCACTGGTCTCAATGATTTTGGGCAGCTAGGGTCATCAGACCCTATAAAGTACTCTAGAGTAAGATTTCTCCACCTTCTATTCTACTGTTTTTGTTTGTTTAATCATTGGAATGATAAATTTTACCATATGAATTGGGCATTGCGCTATCTGGATAGCATAATCATGTAATAAATTGCTTGACAAAAGATACTCAGGCAGAAAATAGGACAATTATACTTTTGTAGTTGTTTTTGTACATGGCAATTTGAACTTATAATCCTGGTCATATGTAATATGCAAGATGCGAGACTGAACTCCACAAAGAACGGAGAATTCAATCTGAATTTTGGCTGTCTATAAGCTTTTTGTTGCATAAGAATCAGTTTGAAAAGCATTAAAGCATGTACAGAAGGAGTGATGAATTGGAAATTCCGATGTTTCAATAATGCCATTCAATATAGATATAACAAGCATACCTTTTTTGAAGGTTTTTTTTTTTTCCTGTTTTAATTAATTAATCAATTCATTTGGGATAAGCGGTTTAAGTTTCTATCATCCAAGAAGCAACATAATAGCACGTAGCAGCTACAAAGTTACAGTTCTTAAATTAGCTAGCAGTTAAAAAAAAAAAAAAATTTGTTTTGGTGCTATGATCTCTTATATTTGGTGTATAACAAGGACAAAGTGAACTGTATCAAGTTTCTAAGGGGTTTGAACTCTTAGAAGGACTAGCAGTCACCTGCTAGTATCCTAGCCTTCATATAACCAGTCCACTAAGAATGCTTAAATGGAACCATAATTTTCTTTTTCCTTTATCATCATTCATCCTGTAAATTGTAGTCAAAACTTCTGAGAGCCTTAGGTAACCTGACAGGTAATGGATTGATCAGTTAGCTCTTGCAGGTCTACAGTCTAGAAATCTTCATAAAGTAGCCAAATTCTGCATTTCTGCCTCTGAGTAGTTGTGTAACTACTTCTGGCGGCCAAAATGTTTTTCAACAATTGGCTGCATCTATGGAAGCCTAATTTTGATTCTCTATGATGCAAGCTATGGCATCTACTGACTACTTGTTTTTGCTTAAGAGGACAGTTGAATCCTCTTATATTTCATGTGAGGATGTTCTGAATGTGAAGGTCTTGATGTTTGACCTTCCAAGGTAGCTGACCTGCCTTTACTTTCTTTTTATGGTCAAAAGGAGCTTTGTTTTTGTTCTTTAGGCTCCTCATCAAATCAGCAACCTCAGTAGTTTCTGCCTTGATTCTCTTGGAGAAATATGGATAAAATCCTTAGTGTGGTCCTTTGGTTCAGGCTCAACATTATTGGTGATCCCTTCATCCTTATCAGTTACATATTCCAAATCACTAACCTATTTTCGCTATCCCTTAAGAATCCTTTACCAGTAAATGGCTTACCTTCAACATAGGCGGCTTTCTTTCTTGTTGAGTCATGAGATTTAGTCTTGGTCAGCATTTTGTTAATGTGTGCCAGAGCATTCCTTGTACATTTTTAGGAAGTAACCCTACTTATATATTCTTTTAGGAGCCGATTGAAGTTTCGGGTCTTGCAAAAGGAATTGTGCAAATTGCAGCTGGTTATCATCATTCATGTGCTATTACAGGTATTATGATGTGCAGATTATGGAAGTGGATTTGCTGATGTGCACACTTATAACTGGATAGATGGGCATATTGCATTTACAGTATTGTACCTACTGTTTCCTTGAAGATAGGGCTTTTGTGCCTTATCACTCTTCTAGGAAATGTCTCATGGTCTTTTCATAAAAATGTAGCCTTTCTTTTGAATACCTATGGTTTGGAATTTATTCTCAAATATGCTCATTTTTATAAATTGGAAAATAATTTCAAACCGTTGGTATTTAAAATAAAGGCTATATTTTTATAAAAGACAAGTCTCTTTTTATTAGAATTTCTGAAATAATACGATGAGATGGATTCACATTTTTCTTCCAGGAATAGACACGAACATAATATTACTGTTTCATTTGTTCCCTCTTCTGCGATCCCCCCCCCCCCCAATGAACTCAAGATTCACTGTGTTATGTCCTTGCTTCTGATTCCATCTTTTGTATATTTTCTGTAAAATGTGGTTTTGACCTGTAGTGGATGGAGAACTTTACATGTGGGGGAAGAACTCAAGCGGGCAACTTGGCCTTGGAAAAAGTAATAGCTAAATGAGTTCCTTTTTATTTGAATGCTTATAATATTTAAGTTAAATTATTAACTTGCCTACTTGTCAATGCTTTGTTTTCTTATTATTAGCTTTATTGTGTAATCAGCATATTCTCACTTGTTTGGGATGGATGGCATATTGTACATACAGAGGCTGCGAAAGCAGTTCATAGGCCAACCAAAGTGGAATGCTTGAGCGGGCTTACAATTAAATTGGCTGCTTTGGGTTCAGAGCACACAGTTGCTGTTACTGGTATGAAACTGGAAATGCTTCACAAGATATAGATTCTATTTTCTTGCAGTACCATTTTGGAGATGCTTTTGATATGTTTGCTTGGATGTAATGTCTGTATTTCCTTTTCTATTACTAGATGGAGGTGAGGCTTTAAGTTGGGGAGCAGTTGCATCTGGAAGACTTGGTCATGGCCTTGAGTCGAGCATTTTTGGTTTTTTAACAAGCAACAGGTTACATTTTATGTTTACTTGATTATTGGCTGATATAAGAGAGCCTTCAGCTTATCCTTTCCTTCTCTTTTCTTTTGGGTAGTGCTTGAGGCAGGACTATTATTTCATAAGAGAAATAAATATTAATACCTATTGGATTACGCACAAGCACTGTGCTGTGTGCCCCAAAATCCAGTGTGATAGTACATCGGTGTGTCATAACTCAGCAGGGGGGGGAGGGGGAGAATTAGAGCAAAATACATCTAGTATTTCTTCCTAGGCTGGATACTCCTGAGTGGTCCAGGTGCATTCTTCTTTGGTTGTTCCTAGAACTTCCATCCATTAATCCTGTGGCCTGATGAGTCATTGTTGACCAGTCAGCTATTTTGGAACGGGAAGGAAAGGATCTGATTAAGTAGGCATGTCAAAGACAAAAGCATAAAAATTGACTGGAAATGGTTGTTATTGCCAAGGCCTACTTAGACATTTAGATCGGGAATCACCTATTTGATTAATTGAATATTTGAGTACTGCTGCTCTTTTCTTTTATATAGATAAAGGAAGTATGTTTGTGGGTCTAGGACGTAAAATTTGAGATTATATAGTGAAATATAATAATGAAAATACATTGGCATTTGCAACATTTTAAGGTGTTCCCACTGTAACCAATGTGTGGAAACTGAAAATGAGATGTCTCCTAGGAATGCCAGCTTTTATTAGTGTTTGACATGGACAAAGCTATATTTTTTTTTCCGTCTGCCTACAGATAGTGTACCGTTTGTTTTATTTTCTCCTTTCCCTTCTTTCACTTTCATATTTGTTTGTTTTACTCTTCCTTTTAGAAATCAGATTATTATTTTTTCTTTGTTTATTTTTTATTATAAGTTTCTATTTTCATTTCATCTTGAGCTTTCTGTTTTCTCACAGTAAAGATTTTTTAAGTTTATATATTTATAATTTTTTCAGTGAATATACACCAAGGCTTATAAAGAAATTAGAGGGTATCAGGGTAATCTCTACCTGTAACTTTGAACTTTTTACTGGTGTAACTAAAATTGAGGTGGACGTGTCAATTTCTTTCTGCTAACTATGGACCTTTGGCTTCATTATTTATCCTGCATTAGGTCAAAAGAGTTGCAGCTGGGTTGTTGCATTCAGCATGCATTGATGGTAATTTGAAATGATTTCTCTTATGGTCAATCAATTTTTATGACCTTATTACTGGACATATTCCAAACTTTTGTTTTCAGATCTTAATTTGTCTAGGTATTGCAGAAACTGGGTCTTTGTTTGTGTTTGGGGATAAAGTGGTAGCTAATCTTGTAAGTTCTAAACCTGTCAGTTGTAACATCACCTAATGTTTCTAATAATATGGCATTTTTGAGTGATGTTATCTTAATGAAAATATTTAGGGATTTGGGGAGGCCAAGAATGCAACCATGCCATCCATGATCAACACATTGCCATATTCAGAAGAAGTTGCATGTGGTGGCTACCACACTTGTGTTGTAACAAGTAATTCTCTTATCTTCATTATTAAATGTTTTTGCATGTTTTTATTTATACGACTCACGATTTGGAGCCATCATTTGTTGCAATTGTCATGTTAGATAGATAGAACCTAGACTATCTTACCATGCTCTTATTATTTTCTACTCAGGATAAATCCTCTACAGAAAGTTTAAAGGTTAACTTCCAAAAGGAAGTCAGACTAGAAATACAAAGCAATCATTTTTGTTGTTTGAAAATCTTAAATCAATGTATCTTTTAAAAATTTCATGCTTCAATAAATTATGAATATTCTCAATGATTATATAGGTTAGAATGAGTGAAGTCCTAGAAGAACAGAAAATGATATGTCTATAATCAATGACAGGAATTGCAGGAAAATATGGTTTCATTTATGGACTTATGTCTGAATTGTGTTCCAGTGCTTGAAAATTAAGTGCAAGTTGATGTGAATGACAATGTCCTGGAGATCATATGGGACGATAATAATTAAAACATGGAAGTTAAAAGGATGATAGGGAGAAGGAAGAGTTGGACTTTAAGGGTAAAAATGTGTCAAATCTAGTGATGGTTGAAACTCACTCGGGTAGTTTAAAGGTGGATTAAGTTGTTCTTATCAGAAATAATTGAAGTAGGATATCTTGGATGGTTGTAATTAACTTTCTACATTGTTAGATGTCCCAATTATTGATTTAATTATTCATAATTTTTTTGATGACGTGGAAGATGAGAACGAATTTACTTGTTGTCAACCTTGCGGTTTCGAGGAGAAGATGCATCAAGGTTTAAAATACTTAATGATCAGCAAATAAAATAGTTTCAAACACTTAATTTGAGGTTGATTTTCTCCATCAAGGGTAGAAATATATGCGGAGGATATACACTAATTGGGGATCTATTTTATCAGTTTTTGTATATTTTAAAGTCTCAATTACCATTTCGTATCTGGTTTTTTTTAGATGATTTATAATTTCTGATGTCATTTTGTTTTACTCAATTACTTAATGTGAGGCTGAGGAGGAGTTCTTAAGCACTATTTAGTTAACTTTCAGATTGTAAATTAGAACGTGTCCCCCCTCCCCCCTCTCATTTCTTTCTCTCTTTTTTTGTTTTCTTTATTTTTCTTTCCTGTTGATTCTTCCTAGACCCTATTATCTCTTTCCTTTCTACCCTCTATACTCTTTTCCCCCTATCTCTACTCTGTTTCTCACTCTTGTGCTGCACTGAAGGTAAAACCAACAAACTGCAATCATGGACCTTAATCGATCAGCTATGGATCTGAGAGCAAGTTGCCTTAGATTGTTTTTTTTTTTTTCCTTTTTCTTTTTGTTATCCTTTTTATGGGAGCGTTGGCATAACTAGGAGGGGTTCTTGAAATCATTAAATTGTTGATGACAAAACTGGTGCTGCCTTCCCTTACAATGACAAGAATTAGAATTGTAAGTTATGCTAGCCATGTCTATTGTTAGTAGCTTGTTCAAGTGTCATGTACAAAAAGAAAGGGTTTCAATTTTTTCAGTATTTGACATCAGTGTCCCATGTCCTTATTTTATTACGAATGATTGATAAATGCCCTGCATTTGCATCATTAAAGTTGATATATCTAATATTTCCTTTTTGGGAAGTGAAATGAGCCTAAATCCTAATGCTCTATTTTATTTTGTTCCTTCGTCATCCCTTCCTCTCCATTGTTTAGTGAGCTAAAGGTTCTTTTATGCGTGCATCTGAATCTAATCCTAGTTTTGTTTCTTTTTCATCTATTTTTTCATAGGAGGTGGGGAACTTTATACTTGGGGTTCAAATGAGAATGGTTGCCTTGGTATCGGGTATTCAATTGGGACTTCATTTTGAAACCCCAGCTTGATAAATTCATTTGTTACTGTTTGTGATTTACATTTTGAATCATACTTTAAAATTGGTCATCTTTGGTTTTGCAGTTCTACTGATGTTTTTCATGCTCCGGAAAGAATTCAAGATCCTTTTCTGAAATCTCCTGTTAGCAAGGTTCGTGGTTAGATTTAGTCAATTGTAATAGAACCGGGAGCAATGTTGTTTGCATTGGTTGATACTGTTGCTCTTCACCCTCAAAGGGACAACAGCAGATTAAAGAGTCTAAAAAGCAAGCACCCTCAAAACTGCCTATGTTGATGCCTGGATCTTTTGTTAACTTCTTGCATATACTTCAAATTTCTACCTTTTTTTTCTGAAACATGTGCATCTACAGGTTTCTTGTGGTTGGAAGCATACAGCAGCAATTTCAGGTAAGAACTTACGTGGGATCAAAAACTTCATAAATGATACTTTCCTTTCTGTCACTCGTAAGAATTATTAAATAGAAACTGTAACTCCTACTTTTCAATTTTTATTCATTCTATATATTTGGTATTTACTGGACACTTAAAGATGAAGGATTATGAGAAGTTGCTCACTATTAGTTTCTAATCACATAAAGACTTTAACAAAGTCTTGGCTTTGAATGGAAAAATAACAAGTTGAAGAAAGAGAAAGCTCCTAAACCATGATAGGTAGACTTACTACAAATATATTATTCTAGGACTCAGCATCTGCATGCCCTTCTTACCTGCTAATAATTTACTAAATGCTATCGAGATAAAGTCTTAAGAAAGCAAAAATCAAATAAAAGCTGCAACTTCGGCTCAAACAATCATAAAATTAAGACCCAAAGCAATTAATAATAGATACATAAGCTAAATGTAGAGATTATTCTGTACAGTATGAATGATTAAGTGCTTAGATATTCTTTGACATTGCTAGAGTGAGAAATGTGTATTTACAATTATTGTCCAGATGGCAAGGTCTTCACATGGGGTTGGGGAGGTTCTCATGGAACATTTTCTGTAGATGGTCATTCTTCTGGTGGACAACTGGTTTGCTTCTATTCCTATTAACATCTTATTATAATAGTTGAACTATTTATCAATGTAGTTCTTCTATTGTGGTTTTGCATCAAACATTAGGAAAATGAAAACTTCATTTTTTTAGTGCTTTTTTTTTATTGCATCGATTTTGTTCTCAATATACTAAAAGAATAAGAAAAAAAGAGATGTTCCTGATTTGTTAAACTTTCTTTCCTGGATACATGCCCATGTCAGCACAACTAGACCTGGCATGGGTGGTGTGGCTTATGGGAAAACAGCAGTAAATCTCTAGAATTAGACCTGAATAAACGAGTGAGAAGGAACTTGGAACACTAGACATCATAGGATTATAGAAAACCTCTAGGTCTGTTCTATTAATTCAAGAAAATGATAAGAATGTTGTAGTTGTAAATATTTTACAGCTTCTTTGTACTAGGGTTAGAAATAAATTTCTAGTCCTAGCCTGAGATTTAAACCTTAAAGATAACCAAAATCCTAGCCCTATATTTAATTCCTAAAGATATCTTCTAATCTTAGAGTCCATAATATATCTAATTGTTTTTATAAGGGGTAGGGGTTGCCCTGGGATTGAACCCGAGACTAGTGTCTACTGAGAACATGAACACAGGTCATTTGCCCCTCCATCTGTGGTTTAGTTGACATAATGTCTAAAAGCTAATATATATTACTGAAAATAAAGAATACAAAATAATCAAAAACTCCTCTATCATTCTCCCTAGCTTGGAAAAATGAGTCCGACAATAGAACTTTCACCACTTCGACAAAAATTCCTAGATCAAGAACCACGTTGGCTGATTCAGTAGTTAAATCTTTCAGAGAGAGCACCTCAGTCCCTGAGATACTTACTTCCATATTGTGAATCTCAATGCTATTACTGGGAATCTTTAACCACATGAAATCTGTTAGAAATAGGCTTTTTCTATTCTGTTATTTCACAAGAAATTACACTAATATTTATATACATAGTGAGCCTAACTTTAGGAAACTCTAAATTAGGAAGCAAATCGATTCTAGGGATCTTTGCCTTTAAAACACAAAATTTTTAAAGTTAGGGATAGCAATAAATAAAATATCTACAGGATTTTATTTGATACACTGAATATTCCTTATTAGGAAACTATAATCTGACACTCCCCCTCAAGCTGGGAAGTGGATATCATCCATTCTCGACTTACTAACTAATTCGAAGGTCTTCCCGGATAATCTTTTGGTAAGGATATCTCGCGATTGACCATCGGTGGACACATATGGAGTGCAAATTAGGCCACCACAAGTTTCTCCTTGATGAAATGTCCACAACCTCAACGTGTTTTGTACGATCATGTTGCCTTCGGATTATGTGCAATATTGATAGCGAACTTATTATCACAATACACTTCATTGGACCATCCCACTTGATCTTTAAGTCCTCCAAAATAATTTTCAGCCATAATAATTCACAAATTCCTAGAGCCATTGCTCTAAATTTAGCTCTCGCACTAGATCTAGCCACAACATTCTGCATTTTTACTCCTCCAAGTTACAAGGTTGCCTCCCGGAAAGGTGCAATAACCCGAGGTTGATCTTCTATCAACCATAGATCCTACATAATCTGCATCGAAGATAGGCTTCAAGGGTTAAATTCTCCCTTTCTTAAATAGGATTCCTTTGCTTGGAGTGCCTTTTAAGTCATGTAAAAATCGATATCTGACTTTCAAGATGTGACTCTTTAGGATTGTGTATGAACTAACTTACAACACCAACTCCATAGGCAATATCCGGTCTAGTATGTGACAAGTAAATGAGCTTCCCTACGAGTCTTTGATATGAACCTTTATCAACTACTGCATCTTCTAGTGCATCTCCAAGTTTGTGGTTCACCTCTATGAGTGACTCTGCTGGTTTACATCCCAACTTGTCCGTCTCTGTCAACAAATCAATTATATATTTTTGCTGAGATATGAAAATTCCTTCTCGAGAGTGTGCTACTTCAATACCAAGGAAATATTTTAATTTACCAAGCTCTTTGACCTCAAATTCTTTTACTAGGCAGTTCTTTAAATTTTCCATTCCTTCCAGATCATCACCTGTCACTATAATGTCATCTACATAGACTAACAAAGCAGTCATTCCCCCTGAAGATGAGTGCTTTACAAACAGAGTGTGATCTCCTTGACTCTGTTTATATCCCAGCTTGAGCATTACTTTGGTAAATCTTCCAAACCAAGCTCCCGGGGACTGTTTTAGTCCGTACAGAGCCTTTTTTAGTTTGCAAACTACCTGTCCAGTATTTGAACCGAACCCTGGTGGAACATCCATATAGACTTCCTCCTCAAGATCACCATGAAAGAAAGCATTTTTTATGTCAAACTGCTGTAGTTTCCAGCCTCTGTTGGCAGCGAGTGACAACAACACTCTCACAGTGTTCATCTTTGCAACCGGGGCAAATGTCTCAAGGTAGTCTATTCCATACTCTTGAGTATACCCTTTAGCAACTAATCTTGCTTTGTACCTCTCCAAAGAGCCATCTGAATTGTATTTCACTGTGTACACCCAACGACATCCAACTGGTTTCTTTCCTTTCGGTAATTTTATCAAATTCCATGTCTTATTTTTTTCAAGTGCTTCCATTTCAACCTTCATGGCATTTTTCCAATTCTCATCATTTAATGCCTCGGATACAGTTTTGGGAATGGAGATAGAATTTAGGCTAGTAAGAAAGGTTTTGTGGTTATGGGACAAATTTTTGTAAGACATGAATGAGTACAAGGGATGTTTTGTACAGGCCCTAGTTCATTTTCTAATAGCAATAGGAAAATCATAGTCTTTCTGATCTGAATTTTTAGTAGTATTCAAAGTAGGTTTAGTAATTACCTCGGGTTGTAGAGCAGTAGGTTGTTTATCCGAAGAAGATGATTGAGCTTGCACCGGTGCCTTCTTCCTTGAGTAAACTAGTAAAGGGAGAGTAGTGTCCTGAATCCCATTGGGCGACTTAGGTGTAGTAGGCTCTATTTCGGGTTGCATATATTCAAGGTGGGCAGGCTGGTTGGTAGGTAAGGACTGAATGTTTGGTCAAATAGAGCCGGAAAATTAAGTTAGGGGTGGTTGGTTGGTAGGCCGAATGAGCGGAAAATCAAGAAGAAAAATTCTCTGCGCCTTATCTTCATTAATAAGTTCTCCCCAAGATAAGTACGAGTAAAGAATTTTTCTTCTTCTTCTAAAAGTGACATCCATTTGAAACATAAAATTTTTTGGTGGCTGGATTATAGCATTTGTACCCTTTTTGTATAGAGGAATAGGCGAGAAAGACACATTTGATAGCTCGTGGATCGAGTTTTCCCCTATTTTGAGAATGGACATGTACAAAGGCAACACATCCAAATATTTTGGGAGTACGGTTTGAGGTATGGAAATCAGGAAAAAAATTTCGATAGAACTTGCATAGGACTTTGAGAGTCAAGGACCTTTGTAGGCAACCTATTTATTAGATGAGTAGCAGTTAAAATAGCCTCCCCTTAGTACTGTTTAGGGACATTTTTTTTGAAACAATAGAGCTCTAGTAATAGCTAAAATGTGACCATTCTTTCTTTCGGCAACGCCATTTTGTTGGGGTGTGTTAACATAAGAGGACTCATGGAGAATGCCTTTTTCTTGAAAATATGGGGAGAGAAACTGATTGAAATAGTCTTTAGCATTGTCGGATCTAAATCGTTTTATTTCAGCCCCAAATTGAGTTTTGAACATGTTGTAAAAGGTTGTAAAAACAGACCTTACATCAGATTTTTGTTTTAAAAGAAATATCCAAGACACACGGGTACAATCATCGATAAAGGATACAAACCACCGAGCCCCAGAGTTGTTTGAAATATTTGATGGTCCCCAAATATCACTATGAATAATAGTAAAAGGAGCAGATGTTCTTTTATTGCTTACCGGAAAGGAGGTACGTTTATGTTTGGCAAGTTCACAAACATCACAATGGAAATTATCAACGGTTATTCCTTTGAACAATGAAGGAAACATAAATTTAAGGACTGGAAACGAAGGATGACCAAGGCGGAGATGATGGAGCTAAATTTGGTCTTTATTAGCTTGAACAGACTTGGATAGGAAAGATAATGGTGAGGAATTCAGAGCACTAATTTCTCCACTAGATTCTTCAAGATAGTATAGGCCATTTGCTTCCTTAGTATGTCCAATCATCTTCTTCGTATTCTGTTCCTGAAAAAAACATCGATTGGGATAGAAAACCACACTACAATTAAGAGTCCCTGGTAATTTTTTTGATGGAGAGAAGATTGGTAAATAGTTTAGGAACATGAAGGACATTTTTAAGAGTAAGGGTCTTGTTTATAACAATATCACCTTGACCAACCACTCGCTATCACAGAACCATCACCATCGTAATTTTTCTATTACTAGGACAAGGTGTATATGAAACAAATTTGTGTGAGGAGTGGGTCATATGGTGCAGTAGCTCTGAGTCAATGACCCAAGACTCATTCGATCGTGTCCGAGACATTAGAATTTTGAGAATAGGATATACCTGAAAGCGCCAAACTACAAGTACCTGTTGGAGAAGACTTTTCTAGTGATCCCAGCAACGTCTTTAACTTCTCAATTTCGTCTTTATTAAAAACACCAGGTGAGTTTTGAGAATTCTGTTCCCCATCCAGCTGTCTTGCGATATCTGCTCGCCCTTGTTCCTTTGGTTGTCCGCTGATGTCTGAAAAATCCCTTTTAATTGTCTGTGGCTTTCCATGGAGCTTCCAGCAGTTTTCCTTTGTGTGACGAGCATTTTTACAGTAGGTGCACCATACAGATTCCCTTTTAAAAGGCCTTGTAGATTCTTTCTGCTTAATATCGTTGCCAGTTGGCTGTTCCATGGCAAATCTCCTCTCACTGACAGCCTTTGTAGCTAAGGCAGAACCATCCACTTGACTATTCTCAAGCATAACTCCTCTTCTTCCTTCTTCAGCACGAACTATCGCGAGTGTCTCATTTAGTGATGGTAGCTCCTCCTTTCCAAGTATTTGGACTCTTACTGCATCAAATTCAACATTTAGCCCAGCAAGAAAATCATAAATTCGGTCCTTTTCAACGAACCTTTTCAGGAGTGCTGCATCTGCATTGCACTTCATTTGAATGCACTGGTAATGATCCATCTCTTGCCATAAGCTTTGCAAAAGATTAGAATACTCCGTGATGGAACGACTTCCTTGCTTGGTAGATGAAATCTTAGTCTTGATTTCATATATTTGAGCAGCATCTCGAACTTTAGAATAAGTATGCTTCACAGCCTCTCATATTGCTTTGGATGAGTTAAGAAACATGCATGTGTCACTGATTTCTGGCATCATAGAATTCCATAACCAAGACATGACCATAGAGTCTTGTTCATCCCAAGCATCAAACTGAGGATCTCCTTCTTTAGGTCCTGTGCCAAGTAAGTGACTCAGCTTTCCTCTGCCCTTCAAGAACGTGCGAACCAGCTGAGACCACTTCAGGTAATTCTTCCCATTTAACCTGTAGGCCACTTGAATATTTTGCAACTCACTGGTTTGGTTTTGGATAATTTCAGACATATTTCTTTTGAACAAAAAAAGCAGGCTTGAGGGTTGAGTGGGAGTAAAAGATTACCAAAAAAAAGTAATTCCCAGAAATCGGTCTTAATCTAATACCATGTTAGAAATAGGCTTTTTCTATTCTGTTATTTCACAAGAAATTACACTAATATTTATATGCATAGTGAGCCTAACTTTAGGAAACTCTAAACTAGGAAGCAAACTGATTCTAGGGATGCTGGCCCTTAAAACACAGCCTTAAAGTTAGGGATAGCAATAAATAAAATATCTACAGGATTTTATTTGATACACTGAATATTCCTTATTAGGAAACTGTAATCTGACAAAATCCTTTGTTTTCCAGTTCCTTTGTGTCAGCTTCAATGAAAGTCTTTTACGTTCTTCTTTTGGAATATCACAGTTGGGGCAGCTTTTTTAAGAGTTGGTGCTCTGCCAACTGATTTACCATCTAATTTTTTGTCGTCTACCTCAAGCAATGTCTTGTTTGCTATGAGTAATAGGAGTATTCCTGATCTCACTCCTAGTAGATTTGCCAACTTTAGTTTTTGATGACCAGGTTTCAAAGAAAATTACCTTCATATTACCTTCATTTGTTGGGAAACATAACTGGCATTGGCAGTTTATATTTGACTAAATGCTGGAATTATACTAGTTACTTTTCTGTTTGAATTATGACCTATTGGAACACAAGGAGAATAAACTTATGTATGTTAGTGGGTGACATTGGCCGGTTCATTGAAGGGCCAAAATCGTGATTTCTCTTCACAATAGCTTTATAGACCAAATATTCTCTATATACACTTATCATTCTACTCAATGTGGAATTAAATTCAAAAGCTGTCATGAGTAGGTCTCTTTCTTGGAGAGACAAGTTTGGAAAGCTCACAAGCATGAAGGTGAACATCCAGAGAAAGAAATAGTTGGCCATTCAGCATAGGCAAGCCTTTAAAGTAGTTGTTACAGCAACATGCTGTTTTGCAATGTCTTAGTTGACACAAAGCACCAGAGGAATGATCCAGATTGTGCTTAGGGTTTCTAACCACTCATTAAACTTTTCTAGAGGCTTAAAAGTCTTACATTCAACACTTCTCAACCTGTTGAAAACTCCTTAGAACCAGCCAAGTGATCAAGAATACCATTCCGCCAAGATATCCCCACAAGAATATGATCTGTAGCCATCACACGAGGCTTTATCATCTAGTTGAGGGCACTCTTCAAATTTGATGCTGGGTATGGCAATAATAACACTTGTTTTTGAGGTGCTGGTAGGGATCCTACTCATCTCTCGAAATAGCATCTATTTCTATATCCAATTTGATCTCGAGATACTCATCATGAGTAGGATTTATCAAATCATATTCTTGTTTTTTCTCATAGAATGTCATGAAAATCAACAACTTCAACACTAATTCCACCCTTGTTTAATTTGAGGGCATGCACCACCTTCAATTCATCTTGTACCTTAGGGTTTGTGCGTCCAGCATCATGAATGAGGTTTTCTTCCTCACCAAAATCAGATTTCTCGATGAGGCTACCTTCTTATGTGTCAAACTGGTTATGGGTGCCTTTCTGAATATCCATCTCGAGTCTTGTTTGTTCATGTTGCAACCTAGCATAAATTTCACACAACAATTCTTCAAGCACGTCGTAGGGCAACCGTTTCTATTTCTTGACATTGATTGCCTTTTCCTCAAGCTCTAGCATGTCCAACTGTTGTTTAATGTTAAACCTTAATATAAACCTTGGGATCTAATTACTGCAAAAGCAATGTTTGGACGAGTCACAATGAGATAGTTTAATTTTCTGTCTATCCTCATATACCTCGTTTTTTTCTCTAAGAATGTGTGAGAGGTTCTAGTGAGATTCTTTTTGTAGAAAACCTTTGATAGGCAAACAAGGTTAATACGAGGGTAATTTTCCTGGACTTCTTGCTTTCTTGATCATATTAACTGTATTTATGGAGTCAGACCCAATTTCCAAGAATTTAAAACCTCAAGTCCAGCCACACGTAAGCCCTCGCAATAAACTCGAAAGTCTAAAGGATGAATACAACAAGTACCAATCTAAAAGCAAAGCCTTCCTTTCTCAAAAAGAGTCCCTTATAAAATCAAATGTCTTGCACCGGTAGTATTAACTTGTGATCCAATCCCATGGTATTGAGCTTAACCCAACTCTTCCTTGGTTTCTCCCCGAGAAAAATCTTAGTAATATAGATTTTTATTTTTTATTATTATTGAATTTTGAATCTTACATTTGATGGAAGCTATTCAAGCATGCTTGCAATAGGCCTAGGACCCTTTTGCTACTTAAAAGCCATGTACGATGAGTGGGAATAAAACGTGCACAAAGGTAGATAGATGCTTGCTTTCCTCGATGCATGACCCTTCTGGGTTCTTAAAGAAAAACATTGATTCGTTAACCCTAAAGAGAAACCTTTATTTGAAAACCCAGTTTGCCTCATCCTCACTTAGATTTTATTGAAGAAAACCTCATTGTTCTGTTAATGACAATTGAATGCATTCAATATTCAAGTATATTTCAGGTTAGTTTAGGATTCCATTGCAAGCTCTTATGCAGATTTGTATATGATCAAGTATGCTTTATATGAGCTTAGAGACTTCGAAACTGATCCAAATGGAATGAATGGATGGATTTGGATTGGAAGTGACCCAAGCCAAATTTATTCAAGCGTGAAATCAACAAGTTGAAACCTGAATCTAAAACAATCCCAAAGTTAAATCTAGATTTTTTTGCTCTTTTCCATATTAAATTCAACAACCATTCACTAAAATTAGAATTCTTGTCACCCATCGTTGCAAATGCACATGCACAACTGTGTGCCCAGGCATACAGTTGCTTCATGCAAATCCTTTTGTTTCTATAAGAAAATCATCTTCATCATAAGGTAGAGTGTGTTGAAATATGTGAAACCCATATATTTTGGGGTATATTTTAAAGTTATTTAGGTAGATAAATCTTAGAATAAATCATTTGAGATATTCTAAGAATATTTTATTTTATCTTTTAGTAGTTTATTAGAATAGGAATTATTTTTCCAATTAGATTGTGACTCTTTTCTCTATTTAAATTCAGTTGTTTAGTTAATAAAATATAGAACAGTTTTATTAAATGCTCTCTTGAAAACTTTCAGAGTGTTACATGTTAATTAATTATTATTAGATTAGTTTATTATTATTTTATTAGGAGATTTTATTTATGAGTATTTTATATCTTCAAGAGGTCTTTTTAATTAAAAGTATCTTTGAGAGATATTAGGGATCTTTCTTTATTTAGAGTCATTTGGTTTGGTTTCCTAAGCTTATAAGTCTTTTATTCAATAAACCTATGTAACCTCTATTTAAGAGGCCAATTGGTGCAATAAAAAATGGAAGTCAGATTAAACCAAATTTTACTATATTTATTTCTAACGAGTCTTAAGGTCTAGAATTCCCTTCGACAAGTTCCACTTCTTCAACATAGGTGATTCATGAGGAAGAGGTTAAAATGAAGGAAAGAGCCCTGATTAGACAGACGGATTGGTTGTGAATCGTCCAATGACAAGATCCATCAGTCGGAATCGTAAAAACTTGGCTTCAAAGCTAGAAACAATGGACGATCCATTATGAGAGAGGAGTTGGAGTTGTTTAAAGTAGGAATAGAGTCGAGAATCGATCAATTCATGCTGCAGATGAGGGAATTGGTTTTCCAATCGAAACTTTGATAAAGGAAAAGGGGTTGACAACAGTAACAGCAGTGTTAACAAAAACGAGAGCCGACTAGAGAAATAGGAAAAATAATTAGAGACGGTGATAAGATTCAGTGTGGTTCCTCGGTACACAAAGTTGGGTTTTCTAACTTTTGATGGGACAGAAGACCCTCTAATTTGGTTGCAATGTGAGAAGTTCTTTGGGAATCAGAAGACAGTCGAAATAGACAAAGTGAGTCTAGTCGCTTTTCAGTTGACAGGAAAGACATGTTGTGGTTTTATCAACTGGAGTAGGGAGAGCTTAATCTTTTGTGGAAAGCATTTAAAGAATACTATACTCTACGATTTGGACCATTGTTGTGTAAGAATCCTTTAGGGGAATTAGCGAAGTTGAATCAAACAGGATCAGTGAAGACTATCTTTGCCAATTTCAAGAACTATTAGCCCATGTAGATTCCCATGAGACTGGATCAACAAATTAATTTATTTACTGCAGGGTTATCAGATTCAATCTGAATAGATGTGGAGATGAAGAAACCTAAAAACTTGGTTCAGGCTATGAATCTAGTGCGAACTTTTGAGATATCAACTCACTCAAGCTGTTGACCTGCATAATTGGGAATCGACAAAAGATTGGTGCTAGCAAGAAGATCCTCTTTTTATTAAAAAGTTTACTCGTGTAAAGATGGCAGAGGGAAAAGACAAAGGTCTTCATTACAATTGTGACTGTAAAGATGGCAGAGCGAAAAGACAAAGGTCTCCATTACAATTGTGACGAACCATACTCATTTAAACACCAATGTAAAAAATTATTTTGGTTGGAGTCAAAAGATGCACAAAATCAAAAGGAGTTTCAATCTTGAGCTTTCAGACAAGCTCTTTTTCCAGGGGGAGTAATTGTTGAAATACGTATATATTTTAAATTTATTTATGTAGATAAGTTTTATTCATATTCTAGGAATATTTTATGTTATCTTTTAGTAGTTTATTAGATTAAGGGAATTATTTTCTCAATTAGGACTAGGACTCTTTTCTCTTTTTAAGTTCAATTCTTTGGTTAATAATAACATAACAGTTTTATTAAATGCTCTCTTGAAAAGTTTCATGGTATCAGAACTAGGTTATCTCTAGTAGCATCATGGTTAGAACAGGCTTCATTGGAGATAAGAGATTCAGCAATCAAACAGAGGAAGAAAGTTTTATCGTTGAAACAACTAATGAAAATTATGAGGGCCAAAGTTCTCTACAAAGGTCTCCATTCACTAAGGAACAATTAGAGAGTTTACACAAGCTTTTTCAATCACCACAATTTCAGATGAATTCTTATCTTCGTAACTTATCCAATAATCTTTCTTCCTCCTTTGCCCAATCAAGTACTATTTTTTTTATTTTTTTCAATGCCAAACCTTGTAAAACAAATACGTGGATCGTTGATTTTGGAGCTAGTGATCACATGACTAGTAGTTTCAACTTACACACCTTGTGCAGGAAACAAAAAAAATCAAAGTAGCAGATGGGTCGTTCTCGGCAATAGCTGGGAAAGGCACTATTAAAATTTCGCCTACATTGGTTTTACATGTGCCAAATCTAATTTGTAATCTCGTATCGGTCAGTAAATTATCCCAGTCCTCAAATTGTCATGTTATATTTGACTCCTCTATATGTAAATTTCAGGACATAGTCTCGAGGAGGATAATTGGCAATGCTAAAGAATCTGGTGAAATTTGTTTTCTTAATGACAACCATCTAAGTCAACCAACAACTATTTTATGTTTAGATTCTTCTAGTTTTAATAAGGTTATGATTTGGCATCATAGGCTTAGACATCCTAATTTTTACTATTTAAGATATCTGTTACCTGATCTATTTAAAAATAAAAGTTCTTCATATCACTGTGAATTTTGTGAAATGGACTAAACATCATAGGTCATTCTTCCCACATCAAAAATATAAAGCTTTCAAACCTTTTTCGTTAATTCATAGTGATGTTTGGGGACCTTCAAGAGTCAACTTTTTCAGGAAAACGTTGGTTTGTCACATTTAATGATGATCATACTCGTATTTGTTTGGTGTTTTTATTAAAAGATAAGTCTGAAGTTAAAAATGTATTTCAGTCTTTTCATGCTATGGTCAAAACACAATTTGGTGTGAGAATAGAAGTACTTCGGAGTGACAATGGTGGGGAATTTTTTAGTGACCAATTAGGTGTTTTCTTAACTAAACATGGTATAGTCCACCAAAGCATTTTTACAATTACACCACAACAAAATGGGGTTGCAGAAAGAAAAAATCGACATCTTTTGAAAGTAACTAGAGCTTTGATGTTCACTAGTCAAGTACCATATTATCTTTGGGGCGAAGCCTTGTTAACAACTACATATCTTATTAATAAAATGTCTAGTAAACTCTAAATTATTGAACTCCTTTCAGTTTCTTTAAAGATAACTTTCTTAACTCTAAATTGATCACAGATTTATCCTTCCGAGTTTTTGGGTGTAGTGTATTTGTTCATCTTCACAATCAAGGTAAACTAGATCCTAGAGCAAAAAAATGTTGGCTATGCTTCTAATAAAAAAGGTTATAAATGTTTCTATCCAATTTATAGGAAGATTATTGTTACCATGGATGTCACATTTGTTGAAACGCAATCTTACTTTGATTCTAACTTTTAGGGGGAATTATAGTAAGGAAGATTCTATAATTGATCAAGAAAACACTAGGAATATACAACATAGGGATTCTAATAATAGGGAAGTGAATTTATGATTAACATAGAAATTAATGATGTTAATGTTGTTAATGAAAGGGACTATGAAGGTGTAGAGTCTGATCATGAGAATAAAAAACAAATAAATGAGTTAATTGTTTACTCAAGAAGAAATCGAAATCAAGAAAGTGGAATCCACCAGATTCATCACCAAGAACCCGACCCGTAAGATCTTGTCAAAAGTCCAGGTAAAGCTCATAATCCAACGAATGAATTTTCTGATTTAGATATTCCAATTGCTAAAAGAAAAACTGTTAGAAATGTTGTCAAATATCTCATGTCTATGTGTCCTATAAAGCCTTGTCTTCGACACTCTCAACCTTTATTTCGTGTCTCGATACTATGAAAATACCCAAAAATGTGAAAGATGCTTTACAAAGTTCCTGAGTGGAAGGAGGCTATTTTAGAGGAGATGCGCACTCTTGAAAAAACAGGTACATGGGAAACAGTAGAATTACTTGTAGGGAAAAACTATGGGTTATAAATGGGTGTTCATAGCCAAATTTAAACCGTATGGATCTTTAGATAGATACAAAGCCCGACTGGTGGCTAAAGAGTACACTCAAACATATGGGATAGATTATCTTGAAACATTTGCTCCAGTAGTCAAATTAAATTCTATTAGAGTTCTTTTGTCAATTACTGTTAATCTTGATTGGTCCTTACAGCAGCTAGATGTGAAGAATGCTTTCCTAAATAGGAAACTTAAAGAAGAAGTTTACATGGATCCTCCTTCAGGTTTTGAAGAAAAATTTGGAACTCGAGTATGCAAACTTAGGAAATCTTTGTATGGTCTAAAACAGTCTCCTCGAGCTTGGTTTGAACGGTTCACTCAAGTTGTTAAAAAATAAGGTTACTCACAAGGGTAAGCTTATCACACAATGTTCTATCGACACTTACAAAGAGGTAGAATAGCAGTTATTATAGTTTATGTCGATGATATTATTCTTCCAGGAGATGATGTGGATGAAATAAGGCGTCTCAAGGAGCATCTAGCATTGGAGTTTGAGATCAAAGACTTGGGTCCTTTGAAATACTTTGTTGGAATGGAAGTTGCTCGATCAAAGAAGGGTCTTGTGGTCTCTCGGGAAAAATATGTGATTGATATTTTTAAAAGAGGTTGGGGTGAGTGGTTGTCGCCTAGCTGACACACCAATTGATCCAAATATAAAATTCAAAAATAAAGAAAGTCGATTAGTTGATAAAGGGTAGTACCAAAGATTAGTTGGTAAGTTAATTTACTTATCACATACAAGGCCAGACATAGCTTTTGCAGTGAGCTTAGTGAGTTAATTTATGCACTCCCTAATGGAGGAACATGAAGAAGCATTGTTTCGAATTCTAAGATACTTGAAGAGTTAACCTGGAAAGGGCTTGTTCTTCAAGAAATTTGAACAAAGAGGAATTGAAGCTTATTCAGATGCAGATTGGGCAGACTCAATAACAGATAGAAGATCATATTAGGATACTGTACATTTGTTTGAGGAAACCTTGTGACCTGGCGAAGCAAAAAACAAAGTGTTGTAGCAAGAAGTAGTGCAGAGGCTGAGTTTACATCTATGGTTCAAGGAATTTGTGAAATGATGTGGTTAAAAAGAATTATGGAAGAGTTGAGGAAACCAATAATTTCGCCAATGAAGTTGTACTGTGATAGCAAAGCTGCCATTAGTATTGCTCACAACCCAGTCCAGCATGACAGAACTAAACATGTTGAGATTGATAGACACTTTATCAAGGAGAAGATTGAAGAAGGCCAAGTGTGCATGCCGTTTGTTCTTTCAAAACAATAGATTGCTGACATACTTACCAAAGGGCTCTCTAAGACAAGCTTTGATTTTCTTGTAAGCAAGTTGGGCATAATTGATATATATGCATCAACTTGAGGGAGGGTGTTGAAATATGTATATATTTTAAATTTATCTAGGTAGATAAGTTTTATTCATATTCTAGAAATATTTTATGTTATCTTTTAGTAGTTTGTTAGAATAAGGGAACTATTTTCCCTTATGTTTTAGTAGTTTATTAGAATAAGGGAATTATTTTCCCAATTAGGATTAGGACTCTTTTCTCTATTTAAGTTCAGTTCTTTAGTTAATAATAACAGAACAATTTTATTAAATGCTCTCTTGAAAACTTTCAGTAATATTACATGTTAATTAATTATTATTAGATTAGTTTATTATTATTTTATTAGGAGATTTTATTTACGAGTATTTTATATCTTTAAGAGAATTAAAAGTATCTTAGAGAGATATTAGGAATCTTTATTTAGAGTTATTTTGGTTTCCTTTTAGCTTATAAGTCTTTTGTTCAGTAGACCTATGTAACCTCTGTTTAAGAGGTCAATTGGTAGCAATGAAAAGGGAATCAGATTAAACCAATTTTTACAAGAATTAAGATTCTCTCTAACGAGTCTTAAGGTCTGGAATTCCCTTTGACGAGTTCCACTTGTTCAGCATAGGTCATTCTCGAGGAAGTGGTAAAAATCAGGGAAAGAGCCTTGACAAGACAGATAGATTGCTTGTGAATCGTCCATGACAAGATCCATCAGTCGTGACCGTAAAATAGAGCCTTACATCAATCTATTGAGATTTGAACTTTATAGTATAATGTTCACTATTTTGATTTATACATGCATGACTCTAGCTAGAAGTTCAATTTGCCTACTTTGGGAAGGCTCATCAAAATGCTAGCTCCAAGCTAGAGCTCTCAAGCTCAAACTGAGTTCCAAAGAACTTAAAATGCTTAAATCATTTGCAAGCTCATTTTTGAAGCAATTCCTCAATTAATTACATCCTTCATCTTCTCGACCTCTCCAATTCAACATTTTGCTCGACTTAGCCTTATTGTCTTTAAAACAACTCCTTATCTCCAAACCTGGCTTCAAATCTGTTATTCTAGATAAGCATGACCTTTCTTGTCTGGGGTTTGCAATTCTTTAATATTTGTTGCCATGTTATATCCTTCGTCAGAAAAGTATGGAACTTAGCTACATATATGACCTTGATGAAAAGTTTGTACAGCATTTTTTATGACCTTGGTGAAAAGTTTGTGCAGCATTTTTTATGCTTTTTATGTCGCTGTATCCCAACACTTTTTGGTGCTGATAAGCTTCATCTTCTTGTGATGTTGTATGACGAGCTGTCAGGATCATGTGTACATGGATGTTATTATTTGCTGTTTGCTCTTTTTGAATAGGGTCATGGAAGTGATGTAGATTACATAAAACCTACAATGGTCCATGTTGGTGAAAATGTTAAAGCATTGGAGATATCATGCGGATTCAATCATACTGGTGCCATATTTGGATATATGTAAGATTCGTCTTTAAATTTAGCAGGTGGGATACGTTTTTCCATATTTTTGGTGCGCAAGCAGGCAGGTTCGTTGGTTGTCTCTGTTGTCTGCTGATTCTTTGACATTGTAACAATAAACGTGCTCATTTATTTCGTCTTATACAACCATAATTTTCAACTGTGGAGTGTCTCAAAGCTGTGGATGGTTGTACCATTCTCTTGTAATTTAATATGTAAAATAATGTATATTCAACAAAGGGTCAAGTTATAGAAAGTATGGAATACCATACAAGTTGCATGCCATTTCCTCTCTCCCAAAAGCAATAAATCATGAGTTTCATTTGAGTTTAGCTCATAACATGTTCTTCACTTTATGATAATCAATTTGTGGTAATATTGTCCTTATGGTAAACAGTCTTGTAACTGGAGACTACTGCAAATATTTAAGTTCTACACAAACTTTTCGTAAAATCAACTAAATTAAGGCTCTATTTGTTTCAATGTAAAAGCTTTTACGCAAGATATTTTCAACCTTTTCTGATGTTTGTTTCACGTAAAATAGGATGGTTAACGTAAAAGGTTTTCTAATTAACGTAAAAAGGTTTTTGTATTTAACGTAAAATTACTCATTTATTCTTGTAGAATATCTTATCAATTTTATTTTGTTAGACATTTTTTAAATTGATAAAGCTCTATTAAGTGTAACACTTTCATATCTAACCTAAACATCGGGTCAAAGCATTGGGATGTTACATTCTTTATTACATTCTTCACTTATCAAGTTTTTTTTTATAAACTTTTATAATTTTTCAATTTAGTCTCTTATTGTCGTAAAAGTTTGATACTCACTAATTATCCATATTAAATATTTTTCTTTCTTGTTACATCTTAATAATATAATTTATCTTAATATCTTGTTTTGCATATCAAATTTCTATGTATTTTACTTCTATTATTTTAATCCTCATAAAAATTTCATATTTGTCCATAATTTCATTTTTACAATACTTTATGCATATTTCGTCATCCCATAATACGCTCATTAAATTTTTATTATAATTTTTTATTCACATCTTAAATTGTTTCACACTTAAATTTGTGTACATTTTTCAATTTAATCTCTATTACCATGAAATTTAATTTTCACTATATAAGCACTTTAATCAAATAATTCATTATAACATCTTATTTCACAAGACAAATTGTAACAGCCCGTTTTAGCCCTAACCGGAAAGGTAATCTCAGGACCACGAATCCGACTCGAAAAAATATTTTAATATTATTTTTCGTGTTAAATATATATGATTGAGCATGTGCTAAAATTTCGTGAATTAATTTGTTCGTTTGTATGCTTAATTTAAGAAAAAGGATTAAATTGTATGAGTGGTGGAATTAGCCAATTGCTTGATTGAAAGGTTAAATTAATGTGTCTTTATTATAAGGGGGTTTTATATTGCAATTATCCCCATTATAATGATAGTGGACGGCAAAGTGCTTATATAATGCCTTAGTATATTTATTTTATATGTTAAAATTTTATTAATGATAAAATATATATATTAAAATCATATTATAATAAAAACATGAAAAGAGAAAGTGCATGTTTATCTTTATTTCTTTCTTGTTATCTGATAAACCGTAAAAGTAACATATTTTAAGCCCACATTTAGTATGCTTTTTGATGATTTATTCCTTGATTTATGTAAAAAAGTGCTTTTAATCCTTTCTTTTCATGTCTTATACCCAGGAAAGCACCCGAGGATGAAAAGAATGTAAAATAGGCCCAAAACGGAGTTAATGGGCCATATCACAAAATCGACACGGCCTGGCCCAAAGACCACACGGTCGTGCCTTGTTGAGCATCTAGAACACGGCCTCTCCCTCGATTTACACGACCGTGCCTCATTAAAAAATTTGAACATGGCCTGAAGTCGATACCGTGTCCCTGTCGTGGCAAAGAGCAATTTCATTCGGATTTGGATACTTTGGGGCAAAGAAACCTATTTTAAGAGCCTATATATACCCCTTAACTACCACCTTTGAAGGGGAGTCGAGCTAGGCCAAGGAGCCAGGCCGGAAAGGTCAGAATTGTGGGAATCGCTCGAAGTTAGCCAGTTGATCCATCCCAAGAAGCCGGAATTATACTCAAGACGGCGGAATTCTCATTCAATTCCTTTAGGGAGTTTTAGGGATTTCTTATGTTCTGTTTTATCTTTTCTCTTGAGATGTTTTCTTTCTTAGTTATGAACTAAACCCTTCAGATACCTGAAGGGGATGAAACCTAGATGAATCTTGTTATTTGATTTTTGAATTATATGATAAATACTTAGTTTGTTCTTAATTATGCATGCTTAATCCAAATCTGATGTGCTTAGGTGGAGGAGGAATAGACCCTGCTTAAGAGTAGATCTAGCGTAATTAAGTGGAGTTGATCAAACGCCTAGAGATAGGGTTACGAGACTTTGCCGGATTAGGGTGAAACCTAATATGGGGATCCATAGATCGATTTACTACTATTCTAGGGGGTTATTATAAGAGAACGAGAGTTCCACTAATTAACCTAGGGTTAGACGTTATTCGCCTCGAGAGAGGGTTTAGCATAGGTTAGGGAGTCCTACGAATCAAGCTAAGTAAATAAATCATATGATTCAGGGTTAGATAACAAGTGAAGTCTAGGTGGATTCTTCTTGAGGGTATCGTCGTGATCAATTGAGTTTTTCTTCAAGTTATTTCCCAATTCGTTCTTTTTGTCTTAGTGTCCTTAGCTTAGTCGTCGTTAATTTAGATTAAAACAAACTTCACTTCATTTTTAAGGCTAAATAATAAAAAGAAAGTTAGTATTAATACTTTTGGTTCCTTTGGGTTCGATATCCAGTCTTGCCTAAGCTATACTACTGTTCGATAGGTACACTTGCCTTTAATCGTTGTCAGAGTTAGGTTCCAGGTTCGATCATTCTTTTATAAATTTTAAAGCTCTGATTTCAGCGATCATTCTCACCGAAACTCAACAGAAAAAGAAAGAAGCTTGAGCTCTTCCATATTCAGCCATTTACAAGCAAAATTAGGTATGTGTTTGCTTTAGATTTATGATGATTTTTATATTTTTGAGAATGTTGTTTACTCTACTATCAAGTCCATGTATTAATTTTGTGTATTGGTGATGTTCGTGAGATATGTCAGGGATGAGATGTTGAGCTTTGTGATAATTTATGGTGTTAAATGAAGGATTTGAACTAGATGAATATACTTTGTTCTTGGGTTTTTGATGAATTTAGCTAATTAAGGTTAATTTGAGAAAATATTATTTTGGAGGGTTAAATTGTGAAATTCATGAGAAATATGGACTTATATAGTCCCTAGGAAAATTCGGCTCTAAAGAATGGTAGCCAAATTTTGAGTAATTTGTGAGTTGTGTATTAGGGACTAAATTGTAAAAGTTGCAAATGTCGGGGGTAAAATGGTAATTTGCATAATTATATGGTTTTGGATTAAATTGAATGAAAATATATTTGAATGAGTTTAATTTGGAATTATTTAGATCAAGAACAATAGGAAACGGGATTGGATCGAGGAAAAACAAAGTTAAACGAATAGCCGGGAAGCTTAATCCGTCAATTTTCGAGGTAAGTTTTTAAGCAATTGGATTGAGTTAAATTTTAATCTAAATTAATATGCATATATAAATAGAAATAAGCTTGCTAAATTCCATAATGTCGAATGTGATATGGGATGTATTATGCATTAGTTGAAAATAAGGTTAGCTTACTTATAAATATAAGCTTTGATTATTTGAGTCAAATGAATATATATATATGTACTAGGAGTTATGTTGATGTGAAAATGAAAAGAGAAGGGTGATTGTATTCAAAATGGTGGATATATGCATATGTGTATATTAAGTGTGCCGAATGTGATGGTAATTGATAGAAAAAAAAATGAGTTGTTGAACATGTACATAAATATATGCAAATTGAATTTGCCGAATGTAATGGTAAGTGAAAAAGGCAAATTGAGTTGTTGATAAATATATGTATGCTATGGATAGATATATGTAAATTGAGTATGTCGAATATGTTGGTATGTGAAAAAGATAAATTGAGTATGTATGAATGGAAATGGAATTATAAATGTTTTGGAAGAGCAAAAGAAGGGCCTATTAAAGGGCACTAAGTGTGCGAACTAAAATACCGAGCACTATGTGTGCGAAATCGATCAAATGGCACTATGTGTGCGGAATTATTAGTAATGGCATTAAGTGTGCGATACATTACTATTATATAGCACTATGTGTGCTCTTTTTTTTTTAAGTAACGGCACTAAGTGTGCGGTACGTTACATGAGTTGCACTGTGTGTGCGGATATTCGAATCTTTTCAAGATTTAACTAATGGATGGAGAGAACCAAGATGTGGCATGAAGGTAAGTGATGTATGATAATCGAATAACTTCATACCAATGAGGTAAGTTATTTTAGTATATGAAACTTATAATTATGATATGCAAATCTTATATCTTTGAGCTTGTTTTGAAATGGATAAATGGTATGTGATCATTCGGTCTTTGTGACTTCTTAAGGATAGTAATAATTGAATGGTGATTAAGCATATTTGTGTTTTCGAATTAGTTAATGATTGTATTTGGGTTGATTAAATTGCATAGTGAATAGTTGTATATTTTTTCATTGCTTAAAACTTACTAAGCTATACAAGCTTACTCTATGTGTTATTTTACTATTTTATAGATCTTAAAGTCGAAGCTCGAGTTCGGGGATTCATCGTCAAATTCAATCATACTATCGACTATCTTTGGTACTCTTTTGATGAGTTAAGCTATGAGAACTATGGCATGTATAGGCTAAACTACTCTTTTGAGCTTATATTTTGAACTTGATGTATATAATGCCATGCGAAAATGGCTTCACTTCTATCCTTGAATTGAGTGAATAGGTTGAGTTGGTATATATATGTTTGTGAAATTTCAGTGTTGAATATAGCTTGATTTGGATAGGTATGTTTCATGAGATTATGAATGGCATATTACTATGTGATGTGTTGGTTTAAAATTATCAAGCTTGATTATAATGCTTAGGTATGTACGGTTTTGTGGTAAGCATTTTTGGAAATTTTATACCTTGATAATAAATATATGTGGCATGTACAAATGCATGTTTATGATTTTGAGTAACGCATATAGTATAATAAGGTAGTTGGATGAACCTATGTACAATTATATGTATGTACCATATGTCAAGTTATTGAAAATGAAATATTTAGCCATGATTTGATCTAGTTTGGAGTCTAAATTTTCTATTGAGTACTATGGCATATTCGGTCATGGGAAATGAGTGCTAAGGTGTGCTTATGATGGTATATATATATATATATAGTGATCATTGCCGAATGTGATGAGCAACTATGAGATAAATGAGTTGGTTTGATATTTATATTTATGGTATAATTGTATGTGGTAATGAAATGAGAAATGTACATAAGCGAAAGTGATGTTTATGTTCAGAAATGATATATGATTGAATGTAATGTCGATTATAAAAATGAAATAAAAGAATAATTACCATATGCCTATTCGGTCTTTGTTTTTGAATTGCCAAATGAATAGTGTTTTGCTTGATTTTATAAAAGTGCATTGATTTGTGTTTGGCCGAGTAATGCCTCGTAACCCTAATTCGACGGCGGATACGGGTTAAGGGTGTTACACAAATTTTCATGCATATTACTTTTCTTGTTCCAATTATAAATTTAACAAATTTTACAATTTATTCCTTAATATTATGAAGATTCATTATTTATTATAAATTTATCTTAATATCACATTGTAATTAATTCACTATTTATCATACATCTTAAATGTAAGTTTGTTTCATTGGAAACAACTTTTATGAAATGTTTTCAAAAAATTTGTCAAACAATAGAAATATTTTATACAAATTTATCAAAGAACTAGAAAATATTAACTTTTTCAAAAAAGTAAGTTATTTTTTAAAAATTATTTTCTAGAAGCTATTTTTAATGAAACAAACGGAATTAAGTCTTTATTTTTTACAACTTTTCAAAAATACTTTTAGAATTTTAGGAAATATTGAAGAGATAATTTTTTGAAGTCAAAAATATTTTTGGAGCCTTAAATGCTTAAGAAAAATTTTGAAGTAAAAAATGCGTTTGAACTTAAGTGTAAAAGCACTTTTTTAAAATTCTACGTTTGAGAAAAATATTGTTTTTCGAGTAAACAATGTTTTTTGAGTCTAGAATTTTTTTACATGTTAATTATTATAATTTTGTTTTATTGTGAAAAAAAGTATAGTCTAAGTAGTACAAAATTATAGATGTATATATTAGAGTCGCAATAGGATGACTATGAAACCTTTTTGATTTCACTGTGATAAAAAATAATATTGTTGCCAATTTCTTTCATTCAAAATGGTTTTATTTTAAAATTTCAAACTTTTTTTCTTTTATCATTCTATCGTATTTTTTGAGAGGTTTTTTTTCGAATCTCATGAATATATTTTTTCTTTAAAATCTGATAGCCCACCATTGTAAATAGAGGTACGTTTGATGAACCGAATCGAATCGAATGAAAATATTTTGAGTTAATTGAGTTAACAAATTTTATTTTATCATCTTAATTCGATTTGAAATATTCTCAGATTGAGTCGAGTGAGAGGGAATTCAAATAGAATCGAATGTATTTGTTCGATTTAAATTTAAAAAATGACTTTGGGACTTTGTAACCACTGTCACCCATCGTAATCAAATTTGTTATTAATTTTCATCCTCTCATAATTTATTTATTAATCTTTTATATACGGGTTAACCTCTTTACTTGCTTAGTTGTTTCAATTATCTTCTGATTCTTGCTACCGTATATTTTGAAATTAAAAAAATATATTAAATGTAAGAAATGATATTTTTTTAATAAAAGTTATTTTAAAGATAAAATGTGAAATGGATACCAATAGAAAATTTTAACACAAATATTTTACGTTATTATCAATAATTTAATTTTAACAGAAATTGATACAAATTCAACATGATTAAACAATTCAATATATAAATAGTACAAAATGTGAAATTTAATTTAATAATATAAATAGTAGACATAAATTCGAAAAAAAAAATTGAGATTTAGGAAGAAATAAAAACTTCAAGGGAAAATGAAAGGAAAAAAATTTTTGGAGGGTTTGGAAGGAAGTAAAGTTTTTTAAGGGAAAATAAAAATTTTTGGGATGTTAAATGAAAAAAAGTTTTGGGGTTTGAAAAAGAAAATTTTTTGGGTAAAAAGTAAAAGGGTTTGACTTTTTAGAGGATGGGAGGGGAAGGGAAATGAAAGGGTTTGATAGTTGGTTTATTCAAATTTGAAAATTCAACTTGATTCGAACTTGAAATTCAAAAAAAAATTGATTTGATTCAATTAATTTAAAATTTGAATTTTTTTTACTTTTTTTAAGTCGAATCGAATTTTACTCACTCTTAAATGTGAGAACAAATAGTTTTGTATATGTTAGAAACTATAATATCTCTTTTTTATAATATTGATCGGAGTAAAAAAAATAGTAAGGATTAAAGTAAAAAAACAATAGAAATTAAAATAATACTTTAAAAATTGTTAAATTGTACTTGTTTACCCTATTGTTGAAAGTTCTATTTTTTTTTTCAATATTGAAATTTCAAATTTTAAAACCTTAAAATCAATTAAATAAGTTATTAAAAAAATTATCCCTTGATAATACCAATCGATTTATTCTATAATATTAAAATTAATTAATTTAATCTCTTTTTAAATCTTAAACTTTTATTTTATGTTTCCAAATTAAAATCAATTCAAATAAATCATCTTTAATAATTATACATGAGACCGATTTTCTTTTGATTATATGATCTCGAGTATTTCATACTAAGATAAAAAGTAAAAAAAAAAAATCCTTACAATTAATTAATTTTATATTCCATGCCAAACAAAACCCATAATTTTTATCACTTCTTTACCCAAACGAAGAACAAGCAAACAATTTAATTAATTGCAATTGTTCTTCTTTAATTTTAGCTTAGTATGGAAGATTCAAGATTATAAAATAAAAAAAATTAAGTTTCATACAAAATTATTAAATATTGTCGAAACTATTTTTTTTGTTTGGAAAACGGGGTCGGCTTTAGAAATGAAAATGGAGTCGCCACCAATCTTTTTTGATGTGTGATCGGGTCACCTTGAAATTGACCGTTAAAATATTTTTATTTATTAAAACGATGACTTTGGCCTACGAAATTCGAGAAAGCAGGTTCGGGAGTCCGTTACGTACAAGGATTAGCACCCTCGTAACGCCCAAAATTGGCACCGAATTGATTGATTAATGTCTTAATGTCGAAAATTTGAAAAGATTTCAAAATACGATCCTTTTTGTTAAAGAAAACTTGTATAAATTAAACCGGACGCCGAGACCCGCTTATTTTGAAAGAATAAAATATCATACCCAGTGAGTTAGGATACGACATTTCGAATCCTCCAAACTAAACTTGTCTTTTGCCATTTAAAACTCATGTATTTAAATTCAAGAAGGATACTCGGTTATTTGGGTTAAATGAGAAATCGAAACCCATGTAAGTTAGGGCACTATTTCTCAAAATTCCCGAATACGGAATATTGCCTTTGTTTTTAGAAATCCTTATCTCGAGATAACAAAATGTCACATCCAGTGAGTTAGGACACAACATTTTCGAATTCCCGAGAATAAGTTTTTTATTTAGCTTATGCTTTAATTAAAAATAATTAGTTCTTTAGACTCGATGAGAAAAATCGAAACTCAGTAAGTTAGGTACGATTTCTTTCAAATCTTAGAACATGGAATATTTTCTTATTTCAAAACAAAAATTGTAATGTATGGAATAAAATATGATATGATTTTAAAATAAAATGTAAAACGAGTTACAATGCTAGTTTGTATAACAACATAATGATGATAAAATATAAATAACAATAATAAAGGTAGAAATAAAATACAATAAAATAAAAGAAAAATAAAAAAATAAAATGAAATAAAAGAGAATAGTAACAAAAATAGAAGCTAATAATAAATTAATAAATAAATAAGTACTATATACAATAATAAAAAACCATAAAATAATAATTGAAATAGTTAATGATTTAAAATTGGAAATTATTCAAGGGGATATAAATATAATAAATAATAATATGATAAATATATATTAACAAAATAATAGTAATAAAAACCAAATTAATTAAATATAATAATAATACATTAATAATAAGGAAGTAATAATAAAAATGAATACAATAATAGTAATAGCAATATAAAAAAATAATAATAATAGTAAAAATAATGGTAATAATATTAAAATTAAATAATAATAATAATACTAATAACAATAGCTATAAGGATAATAATAATAATAATGGTAATAATAATAAAAAGTAATAATAATAGTAAATAGTAATAGTAATATTAAAAAAATAATAATAACAATAAGAAAAATAATAATGATAATAATAAATACAATAATAATAATAACAATAATAAAACAATGACAATAATAGCAAAAATAATAAAAGAAAATAAAAAAGGGCTAAATTAAACTTAAAAAAGACATTTGGGGCGAATTTAAAAAATAAAATAAAAAGAAGGGACCTATCCGAACGCGCGAATAATAGGGAGGGACCAAAAGGGAAAATATCCCCTCACTCCAAAACGCTGCTCTTCATGCAGGATTAAATTGAAACCGGAATAAAATATAGGGCCAAATTAAAAAAAAAAAAACTTGATTATAAATTAATAAAAAAGTGGAAGGGCTAAAGGGCTAAAAGTGCAATTAGCCCTTCCGTAGAAAACACGCGGATCCTGAGACTAGGTCGGGTCAGTGGGCGGGTCAGCGTTGAAACGACGCCGTTTTGGCATTTAAGTGGCTAAAGCAAAATGACGCCGTTTTGCTTCTAGTATAAATAATAATAAAAACCTTAAAAATCATTTTCAGCTTTCATAAAAAAAAAAACAAATTTCTCTCCTTCCCCTCTCTTCCTAGGCGATATCCGGTGAGACTCACACTGCAAATCATGCCACACCTGCAATGATGGAGACAAAAATAGGTGATTTTTTTCTTTTCTTTTATTTTATATTATTATAGGTTAGTATACGTATACATATATATATGTAAAAGAAAAACAAAATTTGTATGTGTAAGTATACTGTTTCGAAGGATAAAAAAGAAAATGATGAAAATAAAAGAACCTTTGCTGATTTCTTCTGTATTGATTTTGTATGCGAAAAGATTATACTCTGTATTGCTCTTGTGTCCGTAAAAAAAATTCCCCCTTTTACATTTTTTATATGTGGCTTTTATAGCCTTTTTTTACAAACGGTCTTCCCCTATTTTGTAGGTACGTGATGGAGAAGGGCACGCTACATGGGCGTGGTGGACTGTGGAGGGGCGCATGGTGCGGAGGTACGGCGGCTAGAAGTGTTGGCTGCTGAAGAATTTAGAGTTTCTGTTTTAGGTTTTGTAAATTTGGGTCATTCGGGCTTGAGACTGTTATTGGGTTTGTATTTGGGCCTGCTGTAATTTATTTTAATGGATTTTTATTAATTTTTTTGTTTTGTTTCTTTTTTTTTTGGGTTTAAAATTGGTTAATGGGCTCGGGCGAAAATTGGGCCCTACAGCTACCCCTATTTGCTCATTGTCGTGTAACGGGAATGAAGCAAAGACTTTAAAAGGCCAATTTTGCCCTGTCTTGCTGAGTCTTGACTTCTTGATGCTTCCTTTCTTCCGGTAGCCTCGCTTTAACCCACTGCATCTTCAGGGGTATAGGAATTTTCGTTTCCATCTGCTCCACTACTGTTTAGGGAGATATGATCTGTAATCTTCAGCCTGCTCCACTATTGCTCAGGGAGATAAGGCTCACCGTCTTCGATCTGCTCCACTACTGCTTAGGGAGATAAGATCTGCAATCTTCAGTTTGTTCCACTACTGCTTAGGGGTTAAGGCTGGTGGCTTAAATCTACTCCATTGTTACATGGATGTAAGATTCGTCGTCTTTGATCCGCTCCACTACTGCTTAGAGAGACAAGATCTACAATCTTCAGTCTGCTCCATTGCCGATACATAGAGATGAGACTTGTGATTTCAGCCTGCTCCCTTGCTATCTCAAGAAGATAAGGCTAATGGCTTAAATCTGCTCCATTGCCGATACATGGAGATAAGATTCGCCAACTTTGATCTGCTCCACTACTACTTAGGGAGACAAGATCTACAATCTTCAGTCTGCTCAATTGCCGATACATGAAGATAAAACTTGTAATTTCAGCCTGCTTCCTTGCTATCTCAGGAAGATAATGCTAGTGGCTTAAATCTGTTCCATTATCGAAACATGGAAATAAGATTCGCCAACTATGATATGCCCCACTGCTATCTTGAGGAGACAAGATCTACAATCTTTAGTCTGCTCCATTGTCGATACATGGAGATAAGACTTGTAATTTCAGCTTGCTTCATTGCTATCTCAGGAAGATAAGGCTAGTGGCTTAAATCTGCTCCATTGTCGATACATAGAGATAATATTTGCCAACTTTGATCTACCCCACTACTATCTCAAGGAGACAAGATCTATAATCTTCAGTCTGCTCATTGTCGATACATGGAGATAAGACTTGTGATTTCAGCCTGCTCCCTTGCTATCTTAGGAAGATAAAGCTAGTGGCCTAAATCTGCTCCATTGTCGATACATGGAGATAAGATTCGCTAACTTCGATCTGCCCCACTACTATCTCGAGGAGACAAGATCTACAATCTTTAGTCTGCTCCATTTCCGATACATAGAGATAAGACTTGTAATTTCAGCCTGCTCCTTTGCTATCTCAGAAAGATAAGACTAGTGGCTTAAATCTGCTCCATTGTCGATACATGGAGATAAGATTCGCCAAAATTTATAATTCTAATCAATTTTGCCACATCGTCCTCTGGGGAACCTACCCGTAGAATTGATTTCATGGGGTCTATGCTTATGCCAAATGATTAGGATGTCATGATCGAAAAATACTCCTAACCAGATATATTATGAATGTTATATGAATGAATGCAAATGTCATGAGAATGATCTATTTTTTAACATTTGGGCTGTTATTGCTCGTCGTTTGTTAAGGTGATATCCCTGACGTATGTCTTCTTATTCAGTTGATATTTTCAATAGAGAATCTGAAGATGTAGTCATTGCCTAGACCTTTATCTCTCAAGTGTTCCCAGCCCTTTAAGCTTGGTGAGTTCTAAATAATTGTCCTGTTTCAGATTCTTGCATTATTTAGAGACTTTCAGAGTAATATGCAAAACTTCTTTTGTGAAAGCATTATTAGTTCGTTAATAATTATTTCAATATGAAATTCTTGAAAAGGATTATAGAGATGAATAAAACTGAAATTTATTCGGGACAAAATCCGTAAAGAATGGATTGAGCAAAGGAAGCAAATTTTGCTAAGGTACAAAAATGAGTAAGGGTGGAATTGGTGCCCCAGATATCATAGCCTGAGCTTCTCTGTACGAACTTCTTGAAGACCATTCTGAGTTCAACATGTGTCTAAGAGATCTGTAGTACTTTGTCAATACCTCTAAGATGTAGCATATCTCCTCATTGTTAACTCAGGTATAGGATGGCTAGCGCATGCCCTATTTCTCCTCAAAAATTTGAATTGCCCTTTACGGATTTTTAATTCAAAGCTCATTTGGTCTCAAAGTGCCCTTTGCGGGTTTTCACCTTGGCCTCTCCATTTTTTTTTCCGAACTCAAGACGCCCTTTGCGGGTTTTCGCCTTAACCCATTTCCTTTCTTAAGCGAAGTACTTCTTAATTGAGTCCTCATTAACTGGGTTTGGCTGACTCTTGCCGTCCATCTCGGCTAATACTAATGCTCCTACAGAAAATGCATTTTTTACAACATAAGGTCCCTTCCAATTAGGCATCCACTTTCCTTTGAAGTCTTTTTGCATAGGGAAGATCTTTTTCAATACCAAGTCTCCCTCATGGAATACTCTGAGGTGGACTTTTTTTTGTAAGCTCGCATCATTCGCTTTTGGTACATTTGACCATGACGGTCGGCTTTTAACCTTTTTTCTCGATTAGATTCAGTTGATCATATCGAGATTGGATCCATTCTGCTTCATCCAACTTCAACTCTGGTAAAACTTGGAGATAAGGGATTTCAACTTCAATGGGCAAAACTACCTCCATCCCATAAACTAATGAGAAAGGTGTTGCCCGGTAGAAGTTCTAACAGATGTTCGATAGTATAGAGGGAAAACGGTAATTTTTCATGCCAATCTTTGTAGGTCTCAATCATTTTCCCCACAATTTTCTTGATATTTTTATTAGCTGCATCAACTGCACCATTCATTTTCGAGCGATATGGCGACGAGTTGTGGGGCTTAATTTTGAACTGACTGCAAACCCCTACTATCGCGCTATTGTTCAAGTTCAACGCATTGTCAGATACGATCCTTTCTGGCATACCATAGCGACATATGATCTCTCTCTTCAAAAACTTGCTAACTGCCGTCTTCGTGACATTCGCATATGAAGCTGCTTCTACCCATTTGGTGAAGTAATCTATGACCACAAAAATGAATCGATGTCCATTAGAAGCCTTCGGCGAAATCGGCCCAATGACGTCCATGCCTCACATTGAGAAAGGCCATGGAGAAGTCATAACATGAAGAGGTGAATGAGGCACATGAATCTTGTCTTCATAAATTTGGCACTTGTGGCACTTCTTGGCGTAACGGATGCAATCTCCTTCCATCGTGGACCAGTAATACCCGAATCTTATGATTTGTCTAGCCATTGTAAACCTATTGGCATGCATCCTGCAGATACCTTCATGGACTTCTTCTAGGATTTTCTTAGCCTCAACAGCATTAACGCATCTTAACAACACCTAGTCCTTCCTCTTTTTATACAGGATCTCTCCGTCTGAGACATAATCATTGGTCAGTCTTCTCAATGTTCTCCTATCATTTTCAGTTGCTTGATCAGGGTATTCACGGCTCTTCACATATCACAGAATATCATGATACCAAGGATGATTATCTCTCTCCTCCTCCTCCTTGTCGATATTGCAGCAGTGAGTCGGAGCCTCACAGATACTCATTTGGATAGGCTTCATACCTTCTTGTTCATTTACTCTGATCATAGAAGCTAATATGGCCAAGGTGTCAGCCATTTGGTTTTCATCATAGGGGAGATAAAAGAAGGTAATATTATCAAACTCCTCCATTAACTCCAAACTAACTTTCGATAATTGATCAATTTGGGGTCTCTCGTTTCCCATTCACCTTTGAGCTGATAGATCACTAGCGCAGAATCTCCATATACCTCTAACACCTTGATTTTGCGGTCTATGGCTGCTCGAATTCCCATAATACATGGTTCGTATTCTGCCATATTGTTTGTGCAGTCAAAATCCAACTTGCAAGTGAACGGATAGTGATCTCCACTTGGGGATATCAGGACTGCCCCAACTCCATTACCAACGACATTTGACGTTCCATCGAAGTTCAATTTCCAAGGACGATCTTCTAGGGTATCTTCTTTAGTAGCCGCTACAAACATCAGATCTTCATTAGGAAAATAAAAGTTCAAGGGCTCGTAATCGTCTAGAGCTCTGCTGGCTAGAAAATCTGCTGTTGCACTCCCCTTCACAGCTTTCTGGTTTACATAGACTATGTCAAATTTGGATAGCAAAATTTTCAATCGGGCCATTCTTCCATTTAGAGCGGTTGACTCTATTATGTACTTAAGAGGGTCTAGTTTCGAGATTAACCAAGTCGTATGGTACAACATGTCCGAGTTGTCTAGACCAAAGCGCAACATAATTTCTCAATTGGCGATTATCTCATTTCACACTCAGTAAATTTCTTACTTAGGTAATATATCGCTTTTTCTTTCTTTCCTGTCTCATCATGTTGGTCGAGCACACATCCCATTGAATTATCGAATACCGTCAAATATAGAATTAATGGTCTATTAGGATTGGGTTACATTAGTACTGGAGTATTAGACAAGTATTGTTTAATTCTATCAAAAGCCTTCTGGCATCGATCGTCCCAAATGTCTGGATTGTGTTTCTTAAGAAGACGGAATATGGGGTCACATTTCTCCGTCAATTGCGAAATGAACCGGGCAATATAATTCAATCTTCCTATAAAACTTCAAATTTCCTTTTGAGTGCGTGGCAAAGGCAATTCTTGTACAGCTTTGACTTTATCTGGGTCAATCTCAATTCCCTTTTCACTGATTATGAAACCAAACAGTTTTTCTGACCCAGCCCCGAAAGTACACTTGGTTGGATTGAGCTTTAGCTAAAATTTCCTCAACCTCAAGAACAGTTTCCTCAAAACCTGTACATGCTCCTTTTCCATTCAGGATTTTGGGATCATGTCGTCGACGTAGACCTCGATCTCCTTGTGCATCATGTCGTGAAACAAGGTTACCATGGCTCTTTGGTATGTTGCTCCCGCATTCTTTAACCCGAATAGCATCACATTGTAACAAAAAGTTCCCTACAAGGTTATGAATGTAATCTTTTCCATATCTTCGGGATACATCTTTATCTGATTGTATCCAGAGAAACCACCCATGAAGGAGAACAATGAATAACCTGCCGTGTTATCCACCAAAGTGTCGATGTGAGGGAGTGGGAAGTTATCCTTTGTGCTGGCCTTGTTTAAGTCTCTGTAATCTACACACATCTGTACTTTTCCATCTTTCCTAGGAACGGGGACGACATTGGCTACCCATTTTGAGTAATTCACCATCAAATTGCTTCTTAACCTCTTCTCTTATTTTTACTGCAACATCAGGTCTCATCCTTCAGAGCTTCTGTTGAACTGGCTTGCATTCTTCTTTTATGGGGACACGATGTACTGCAATATCGGCACTCAACCCCTGTATTGATATGACCATGCGAACACATCTTTGAACTCCTATAGAAGTTTAAAGAGATCATGCCTTGTTTCCTCATTTATGCAAGTGCAAATTTTCACTTCTTTCCCTTATTCCAAAATCACATTCTCAATTGTCTCTTTGTGAGGTAGAATCAGCTTCTCTTCCTGCTCTACCATCCTTAACAAATCCGGGGATAAACTACAATCTCCATCATTTGTAAAATCCTGAGATCCCTCTATGCACATGTCTCGTTCACAAGGGAGTTCTGAGTCCATAGCAACGTTGCTCGTGACATTGATATCTAGGGACCTATGGTAGGTATGCAAAAATACCCAAAGAAACCAATGAATCTAAGAATAACTTATTTGTATGGTATGATTATGAATGGAATGAAAAGGAATAAAAGAATAATTGTTCAATGCATTTTTTATTGAAATAAAGTCGTTTTGAACATGAGCCTATTTCAAAGCAGATTCTTATTGTTCCTAGGCTAGAAAACAATAAGCGTGTTTTAAATATTACTCTGTATTTGCTCTAAAAACCACAGGAAGTTCTTCTACAGTCTAGTTGTTTAGAACACTTCCAAGCTCATAGGGGCAATTTCCCGCTAAATTTTCTTCCTTCAGTCCCTCTTCAAATACGTTGTTGATGCTCAAAGTTTTCATCATACCTTCAGTCGTTTCTTCATTCGTGTTCTCTGGTCCCAGATGGATAACTCCTCCTGACACAAATGTATTGGATATATGAGGAAAGGTCATTAGCTCCCACTTGATCTCTGACCCATCCAATCGTGCCCTTCGTCTCTCTTGTCTCCTCTCCAACTCTTTCTTCCTCTGTTTGGCATCTGGCTTATACCCTAAGTTAAAATGGTCCCATTTACTAGTCAAGATCAGTACTTTGACCTGTCCATGGAGCTATTTCCCATGTCCTTTTTCAGGCAACGCTCCTTTTCCCACTGTCAGTTGTAGGCCAATCTTTGTTGCTTCAGAGTTGGGCATCGGGATCTTACTTCCCTCGGTGATGAAAGTGGCATTCGTAAACTCTAATGACCGAAAAGAACATTTTATTGCTTCACTATCACTCTCTACGTATGGCGCAACACTGGCAATGGATGCGATAATGTCCTCCTCCGTGTTTATAATTATTAGTCGGCCCTCTGTCACCAACTTTAACTTCTGATGCAACGATGATAGCACTGCCCTTACCGAATGAATCCACGGCCTCCCCAGCAGAAAATTATAGGAAGGCTTAATGTCCATCACTAGGAAGTCTACCTCATATGTATTTGGCCCAATCAGAAGAGGTATCTCTATCCTTCCTATTATTTTCCTTTCGGTATCATCAAATGCCATCACTACGTTTTGGCATGTTTTCATATGAGAGTTGTCTACAGGCAATCTATTCAATGTGGACAGAGGTAAGATGTTTAATACTAAACCATTGTCAATTAGTACCCCCGGTAATGTATACCCTTTACAGCGGGTAGTGATGTGCAAAGCTTTGGTGGATCTCATGCCCCCTGGCAGTATTTTATCGTCACTGAAAGAGATGAAGTTGTCGGCGCTTATGTTGCTAACAAGGTGGTCTAGCTTGTTTACCGAAATGTCATCAGTGACATAGGTTTCGTTTAACACCTTCATTAGCGCGCTATGGTGCACCTTCAAGTTTAAGAGTAAAACCAGTACCGATATGCGTGACGGCTACTTGTGCAATTGTTCCACAACACTATACTCACTATGTTTTAGGAACTTCAAAAACTCTTTAGCTTCTTTTTCCATTACTGGTTCATTAATCAGTAGTTCTGACCTCTCTTCTCTTTGTCTGGTCATAAAGGATTTCCTTTTTATGGGTTCGGCTTCTGTGTTTGGCGTGCTGGCCAAACTTTCCTTTCCCGAAACTGTCACACTGCAGTTATAATCCCAAGGCACCCTCTTGCTATCCTTATAAAGAAAAGTCACGGGTTTTTGAATCACAACTCTAGGTGCCACCCTCACTCCTGCTTCATTGATTCTCGGTCGTGTGATGATCACCACTGGGTGATTGACCTCAAAGGCCTTCTCTACTGACCCTTCTTCTGCAGTGCACTCGTCTTCTCCTTCAGTAGAGTCAAAGAACTCCAGCGCTTTGTTATCCATTAACCCTTGCACTAGGGCCCTGAATACGCTACATCGTTGGATCTCATGGTCCTCCTTATTGTGGAACTCACAGTAGTTCCTTGCATCTTGGGATTGCTTCCTAACCCTTGCAGAACTAACCCTCTTTCCCGCATTTCCTTCCAAACCTCCCTCAATGGGGTTCTTACTTCAGCAACATTCAGTTTGATTCTCCTCCCCATATTCTTGACTATTGCGTTTACCCCTTTATCAGTATGACTGGGTAACATATTTCCCACACCAAGTGCATCGTCTAATTTTACAACACCCGCTTTAATAATCCTTTCGACTAACCTTTTGAATAAGGTGCAATTTTCTATCGAGTGTCCCACGATTCCCGCATGGTATTTACACTGAGCATTTGTGTCATACCACTTAGGATATGGAGGTTGCAACGGTTTCAAGTAGAAAGGGGCTACAACATGTGCATCGAACAGACTTTTATACAACTCCCTATACGTTATTGGTATGGAAGTAAACTGGAACTTCTCTATATTCTGCTTCGTGTTGGGCTCCTACCTTGGTAAGGCCTGCTGGCCCGTGGCTACCACTCTCGGTTGATTGACAGTAATGGGTTTTGAATAACCCAAGCTCACATTACTTACTTTATTTTCTCTTTTCTTTGGAGTTGATCTTCTCATGCTTTCTCCAACCTATATTTTTCCACTCTTTATCGCATTCTCTATCATTTCACCAAACATCACTATGTCTGTGAAACTCTTAGTTGCGCTCCCCAACATATGATTGATAAAAGGTGCTTTCAAGGTATTAATAAAGAGCATGGTTGTTTCTTTTTCCAGCAGTGGCGGTTGGACTTGTGTAGTGACTTCCCTCCACATCTGGACATAACTTTGCTCGACTTTTTCTCCATGTTCTGTAACGTGATCCTGTCAGACGCTATATCTGTCACATGGCCATAATGCTTTATGAAGGCCTGTGCTAAGCCCTTCCATGATTCTATTTGAGTACGACTTAACTGATTGTACCATTTGGCTGCGGCCCCAGTCAAACTATCCTGGAAATAGTGAATCAAGAACTGGTCATTGCTGATATGTCCCGTCATTCTCCGACAGAACATTGTAATATGGGCCTCAAGGCAGCTGGTCCCGTTGTATTTTTTGAATTTTGGCATCTTGAACTTTGGAGGGAGTACCAGATCTGGGACTAGACTCAACTTCTTAGCATCCACTTCACATTGGTAATCAGCGCTTTCCAATACTTTGAACTTCTCATCTAACCATTTGCATCGATCTTCGAACTGTTTTAGGAGTTTCGCCCTTACTTTTTCCCCTTCTGCTGCATCATCGAAGTCAGGGACCATTGGTTTTGCCAAATTATCTCTAGGGTTGGAGCTTGAGCCTGTTGGGAAGTTTACCGGTGCTGAAGTACCAGATTGATACTGGGGTTTGATATTAACGGACACTCTTGGTGGTCTCATATTCTGTTGGATCTTAACCAATTGTTCTTGCATCTGAGTTTACAATTGGTCCTGCATCTCCTTCTGCATCTGTTCTAACCTTTCTAACCTTTGATCCATGGCTTTCATTTTTATTCGAGTGTAGTAGTGATGTTTCAGGGTAACTATAATACGATCTCTAGTTAATAGGGTTCTTTAATGACATTTAATGCATATGATGCGATGTAATGCAAATGCATGATATGAATGCAAAAATAAAAAGTGTCGATTCTGGTTCAATTTCTTTTAGAATAACTTTATAAGAAAACAAAATCCTTTACATAAAACAAAATCACATATACGACCTAGCCCTTATGCTCAAAGCTTTAACTTTCTTAAGAAGCCGAGCTAACTCTCGACCCCGGTCTGACTCTAGCTCATATTTCACACTTAACACATCAGCCTGAACTACTAAAGCTTGTAAATGATCAGCCACTTCTCGTATCTGAGCCATAACTTCGCCCATGAAGTAATCTCTTTCTCTGACCTGGTCTTGAGATCGACGAAGCTGCCCCTACCATTACTCATTATTCGATTCAAGGAATTCAATTTGAAGTTTGCAGTTCTGTAACGTATTTTCGAGTTCTTCAACTTTTCCTTCCAAATCCTCGATCCTGCTCAGGTTGGCTCTTAATTCAATGTCAGAGTTACGACCATGACGCTGATGCAGTACCTCTTCTAACTTCACTACTCGAGCTTCTAGCATCTGCTTCTCATCTTGGCTCTTAAACAAGATCTTTTTTAAGGCGTTTTCGCGTGTTCGAGCATCATGGAACCTCTTCTCCTACTGATCAGCCCTAGCCCTTTCTTCTTGAATTTCTTGACACCATTGTTCTGAGGTTTTACCCAACCCAGCAGTTCTTATCGATAAATGCAACTTTTTGTACTCTGTCTTCAAACTGTCCAAATCTTCCTCAGCTTTCCTCTTCCCTAATCTCAGTTTCTCAGCCTCTAATTTTTGTACATCAATATCTAACCTCAAATGCACTTTTTCTTCCTTAAGTTGTTCTATCTTCTTTCCTAACTCTGAATTTCTCTTGACAAAATCATGTTTTATGATTTCCAACTCGGAAGGGACTATTTGCAGGTATTCCTCTATTGGTCGAGCACCATCTTATGTTGGTCTGGGGATATTATCATTGATTCTCCTACTCATCCATGCATCATATTTGAGGGTCGACATCGGACCTACAACAATCTCGTCCGTGTGTCACTGGTATAAACTACTTTGTCATGTATTGCCTTAACACGAGCAAAGGGGCATATCCAACGGCTCCACAAATTCCAGGCAAAAGTATCCAGTCAAAATTCCCACACCGATAGAGGATTTCGTCAGGAACCATCTAAAGGGCTTTCCACTCAACATCTTCCTTCTGAAGGTTTTGAAAATTGCTGTCCACCTTTCTTCTAATATGTCATCCCTCATTGGCGTAGCTGCTACTTCCTTCAATGGGGAATAATCCTTGGAGAACACTCGGTATGAAACTTTGTCAACCTTCCAAAAATGACCATGGAACCAAACCAATAATAATTGCGCGCATCCGATGAATCTACCTTCACCTGTCCTCCGACATGCACTCAAAGATCTAAATGTTTCGGCAAGAATTGCTGGTACCGGCGTAACTCCCTTGTCAAGTCGATCAAATAAGTCAGCAACTGCTTCATTTATATGCCTCGAAGCTTTGGGGAAAATTACCAATCCATAGATACTCAAGGCGAATATGTCAACTTTCTTCTCTTTATCTGGATGTGCTACAATCAGGTTCCTCAAGCTCACCCAAAGAATGCATTTTCCTTCACCTTTTTGCTGAATTGGGCCGTGACCCACTATTCAATCATCCTGGTGATACTCATAAGCTTCTTTACAAAAGTTGGTACATTAGCGGCCTTGAAATAAGCTTTGTCGACTTGAACCTTTGGACAATGAAGCAAGGCTGTGTATTCTTCCATAGCATGAACCAATTCCACTTTTCCAAACATGAAACAGCTATATGCAGGGTTCAAAAACTGAGTCATAGCCTGAAATAAGTGTTTGTCCACTTTGATGTCAAACAGGTAGGGTAGATCGCATTAATTACGATAAAATAGCTGCTTAGTCTCATCATCTCAACGGGCCCATATATCTCTTAATTCCTGGAGTTCATTCTTGTCACACTGATACGAGTGAAGTCCCATAACTCCGACGTATATCCCTCGACTAGACTATCCTCTTTCTCAAGTTGCATCTTCACTGACCATATACGGACAGCTGCATTGTCCTCTATTTTATCAAGAAGTTCGTTCTCCATGACAAGCTTTCTAATTTAGTAACCAAACAGGAATCAACACATTTTTAATATGAAATGAGATGCAATCGTAGCCAAAACAAAACAAGTTAGTATCAAATAATAGAAACCAAAGTAAATAGAAAAAGTGTCAAACATCTATCTGGGTAACTGTTAAGGTTCAGAATAGCTCTATCTAAGGTGGGTTCTTACGGATCACTATATGCGGCTTAGTTCTAAAGGAAGGGTACATGAACTAGCAGATTCCTCAATCCTTACCCATTATAGGCTCATATGGATCGAGTTTAGTTCAGGGGAATACATTTCCCTATGGCCATGCGGAGGTGAAAACCTCACGAAGACATAGGTACGAATGTATCTCGGAAGCAGTCCACTAGCCCATGCGGAGGTGAAAACCTCACGAAGGCATAGTTTCTCACTCCCACTTAAAGGGTGTGACCACAACGGTCATGCAATATGATGCAGGAATATCCTACGAGACTCAAACCACAGCAAACATATGACACGACACAAACTCATGCGGTGAAAGAATCAAAATCAAATTTTAATTTTCGATAAAAGGACAAAAAATAATCAATTCTACGGCTTGACTCTCTTATAGGGTCCCCAGTGGAGTTTCCAAGCTGTCGAAACTATTTTTTTTGTTTGCAAAACGGGGTCAACTTTAGAAATGAAAATGGAGTCGCCACCAATCCTTTTTGAGGTGTGATTGGGTCACCTTGAAATTGACCGTTAAAATATTTTTATTTATTAAAACAATGACTTTGGCTTTCGAAATTCGAGAAAGCAAGTTCGGGAGTCGATTATTTACGAGGAAGGATTAGCACCCTCACAAAATTAGTACCGAATTGATTGATTAATGTCTTAATGTCGAAAATTTGAAAAGATTTTAAATACGATCCTTTTTGTTAAAGAAAAGTTGTATAAATTAAACCGGAAGCCGAGACCCGCTTATTTCGAAAGAATAAAATATCATACCCAGTGAATTAGGATATGACATTTCGAATCCTCCAAACTAAACTTGTCTTTTGCCATTTAAAACTCGTATATTTAAATTCAAGAAGGATATTCAGTTATTTGGGTTAAATGGGAAATCGAAACCCAGTAAGTTAGGGCATTATTTCTCAAAATTCCAGAATACAGAATATTGCCTTTGTTTTTGGAAATCATTATCTCAAGATAACAGAATGTCACATCTAGTGAGTTAGGACACAACATTTTCGAATTCCCGAGAATAAGTTTTTTATTTAGCTTATGCTTTAATTAAAAATAATTAGTTCTTTAAACTCAATGAGGAAAATTGAAACTTAGTAAGTTAGGGTACGATTTCTTTCAAATCTTAGAACATGGAATATTTTCTTATTTCAAAACAAAAATTGTAATGTATCAAATAAAATATGATATGATTTTAAAATAAAATGTAAAACGAGTTACAATGCTAGTTTGTATAACAACATAATGATGATAAAATATAAATAACAATAATAAAGGTAGAAATAAAATACAATAAAATAAAAGAAAAATAAACAAATAAAATGAAATAAAAGAGAATAGTAACAAAAATAGAAGCTAATAGTAAATTAATAAATAAATAAGTACTATATACAATAATAAAAAACCATAAAATAATAATACAAATAATTAATGATTTAAAATTGGAAATTATTCAAGGGGATATAAATATAATAAATAATGATATGATAAATATATATTAACGAAATAATAGTAACAAAAACCAAATTAATTAAATATAATAATAATAATGCATTAATAATAGAAAGTAATACTAAAAATGAACACAATAATAGTAATAGCAATATAAAAAAAATAATAATAGTAAAAATAATGGTAATAATATTAAAATTAAATAATAATAATACTAATAATAATAGCTATAAGGATGATGATAATAATAATAATAATAATAATAAATACAATAATAATAAATACAATAATAGTATTAAAAATAATAACAATAATAGCAAAAATAATAAAAGAAAATAAAAAAGGGGGCTAAACTAAACTTAAAATAGACATTTGGAGCGAATTTAAAAAAAATAAAAAGAAAGGACCTATTCGAACGCGCGAATAACATGGAGGGACCAAAAGGGAAAATATCCCCTCCCTCCAAAACGCTGGGCTTCATGTGGGATTAAATTGAAACCGAAATAAAATATAGGGCCAAATTTAAAAAAATAAAAAACTTGATTATAAATTAATAAAAAAGCAGAAGGGCTAAAAGTGCAATTAGCCCTTCCGTAGAAAACACACGGATCCAGGGACTGGGTCGGGTCAGCATTGAAACGACGCCGTTTTGGCATTTAAATGGCCAAAGCAAAACGATGACGTTTTGCTTCTAGTATAAATAATAAAAAACCCTTAAAAAAATCATTTTCAGCTTTCATAAAAAAAAAAAAAAATAGATTTCTCTCCCTCCCCTCTCTTCCTGGGTGATATCCGGCAAGATCTCCGGCAAGACTCTGGCGCCGTCGTCGCCATTCGCCATTGTTCACCGCCGTCGTACACGACGGCCGGAGACCAAAAATAGGTATTTTTTTTCTTTTTTATATTATTATAGGTTAGTATATGTATACATATATATATATGTAAAAGAAAAACAAAATTTGTATGTGTAAGTATACTGTTTCGAAGGAAAAAAAAAAGAAAATGATGAAAATAAAAGAACCTTTGCTGATTTCTTTTGTTTTGATTTCGTATGCGAAAAGATTATACTCTGCATTGCTCTTGTATCCGTAAAAAAAATTCCCCCTTTTACATTTTTTATATACGGCTTTTATAGCCTTTTTTACAAACGATCTTCCTCTGTTTTGTAAGTACGTGATGGAGAAGGGCACGCTACACGGGCGTGGTGGACGGTGGAGGGGAGCACGATGCTGAGGTGCGATGGCTAGAAGTGTTGGCTGCTGAAGAATCTAGGGTTTCTGTTTTCGATTTTGTAAATTTGGGCCATTCGGGCTTGGGAATGTTATTTGGTTTGTATTTGGGCCTGTTATAATTTATTTTAATGGACTTTTTATTAATTTTTTTGTTTTGTTTTTTTTTTTGTTTAAAATTGGTTAATGGGCCCGGGCAAAAATTGGGCCCCACAAATATGAATTATCAAGTTGATTTCATTAAGAATAATATGGAAGCATAAAATAAAATTTAAAATTTAGAAGAAGATTAATTTGATTAACTTTAATATTACAATAACAAATTGGTTAACATTATCAATAAATACAAAATTTTCAACAATTTATTGAATTGATTTTTATGTTTTGAAAAAAAAAATTAGAATTTCGGTAATGAAATAAACAAGTACAATTTGACAATTTTTAAATACATTATTTAGTTTCTTTTTTTTTTTTCACTTTAATCTATTTTTTACCCCAATCAATACTTTAAAAAAGATTTTTCTTGAGTGACCAAAATGAAAGTGATTTAGAAGTTGGGTGACCAAAATGAAACTGAGAATATGATGTGGCGTGTATAGTTAACCGTCATTAGAGATTTAACGGTTAGATGACTAAAATGAAAGCGCCTTAAATGTCGAATGATGAAATTGTAATGATTTCATTTCAGGTGAGCAAAATAAAAATGCCCTAAAAATTGGGTGACCAACTAGCTAGTTTACTCATAATTTTTATTGGTTGGGCTTATATGGTGGAAGTGCCCTTTGTCTTTTTGGAAAATCATCAACAATTTTCGGTTTGTTAAAAAGTAACCTAAATTTTTTGGTTAATTATGAAATGATCTAATTTAAAAATCATGTACGTAAATGACTCAATTTCTACAATGTTTGTCAGTGCCGGTTGATACAGTGACGTCACCAACCTCCCATCATCGACCAATGATTGCATTTAGAAAAAAACAATTTTTTTATTGTGCCGCCTAATAAATTGGTGACACAATATGAAAGTGTGGTTATATTAAATGTTTAGGGACCTGACGAAGCATTACCCTTTTTAGATTGGCTAAAAAAATGTGTCACCAAATTAAATACTTTTCAACTTTTAGTCTATTTGCATGTTAAGTCTTTTTTTTTTTTTTGAAATTAAATTTAAATAGCCCTTAAAAGATATAAGAATAACAAAAAATAAGCCCTTCTAATTTTTTTATTTTTTAAAAAAACAATAAACTGAGAAAGCTATATAAAATTATTATTTAAATTACTCAAATATATCTCTAAAATTTTTTTCTCAAGTTTATCTAAATTCAAATATTTTCTCAAGTTTATCTAAATTCAAATATACTAGGGAATGAATTGAAAATGTTTAAATTTAGATAAACTTGAGGAAATTTTTTGAGAGATATATTTGGGTAATTTAAATAAGAATTTTATATAAAATTTTAAGTTTATTTAAAAATATAAAAAAAGAAAATGATTTATTGTTGTTATTCTTATATTTTTAAGAGCTATTTAAAGTTAATTTAAAAAAGGGACATACTTAATATGCAAATAAACTAAAAGTTGCATGTCACCTATTTTGCAAACAATCTAAAAAGGGAAATTACTCCATAAGGTCCCTAAACGTTTTATATAATCACACTTCAGTCTAGTACCGCCAATTAGATCATTTACATACATGATTTTTAAATTGAATCATTTTCATAATTAATAAAAAAAATGGGTCACATTAAAAAAGAGCCACAGTTCTCTCCATAAGAGGTGAGCTCAGGAGGCGTATTGACATGGTACCCCCCATTTGCCCACTTTGTAACGGCAAGGAAGAGGATGCTTAACTTCTGTTTGTCACATGTAAATTTGCTACAGATGTCTAGTTTGAGTGGATCCAAAACTTTTTGGAAATGGGCAAACATTATTTTTAGTACTGAAACTCAAATTTTCTACGCAAGATTCAATAACATCTCGTGCGCATTCTGGAGAACCTGTAACCAAGAGTTGTTCAAAAGAACTAAGACCTCACCCTTTTCAGGCACTTTGTCGAGCCAATCATTTGTTTAACTATAAAATGCAATGCAGGCTTATAACAGTGAAACACAGTTATTGATCGAGGGCAGCGCAAGCAAAGCCACCAGCAACGACAAATCAAGGAAACTACCACAGATAAATCAAATAATAATTAATGGAATTTACAATCAAATAAATATTTCTACCCAAAGGGCCAAGCAACAAGTATTTAATTTAAAAATAAGAAAAACAAAGACCTTGGCCGGCTGGTCAACATCCTATCATTTCCTTAGTTTTGAACTCGATTGCAATGGCAATCGGCTCTGCTTCTCCTCGTAAAACATATAACGCACCAAGACTTGAAGTCGAAAAATGCGGCGCATTAATCAGATTTTGGGTCTTTTCTTTAGTAAAGATGTGAGGAAGCAAAACCCTAATGATTTTGCTAAACCAGGTAAATTACAGTAATACTTTATTTTTTATTTTTATTTTTCATTTTCGTGTTCCTTTTTTGCTTAGAAATATATTTGCTGCTAAGCTGTTAATTCGCCAGTCTTGGTAGCTTCTGTTTCATTAGAATTTCCGTCAACGACCCTGTTAGTATTTATATATATATATATTTGAATTTTGGGTGAGAAGTTGTATTTATTGAAGCAAACTTTGTATAGCAGTGTCTTCAAGGGTACACACTGATGGTTAGAACTTGAGATTCCAATTTTGAAGTTTCAGGTTTAAATTTTTGGGATGGAAGTTGAGGTTTGGCCGTTTAGACTGGGAAATTGTAGCTTCCATTATTTACCTAGAAGGATTTTTAGAGGACAAATGAAATTTTAATTTTTTACAGCTTATTATATTTATAACTTTTTAAGAATTAAATTAAATTTTTATAATTTTAGGGGTTAAAGTATAACTTTATATTTACTAATTTAAAATTTTAAAAAGAATTCTTAAATAATAATTTTTTATTTTAAGAGAGCCGGGCTCTTGTTAGCCCCTAAATTCGCCTCTGCTATGGACCTTGGAATTTACTAAGAAAGTAAAGGATAAGAAATGAATGTTAAAAAGAGCATTATGTATGTTTATCTTATTTCGAATATAAAATTTGTAAAGCAAAGTAATATTTATCATTTTTGTTTGGTTAAACTGAGAAAAATCAAAGAAATGATTGATTATAATAAATTTTTCTAATTATGTCATTTTATAAAATAATTTATATAAAAAAATAATAGGATAAAATGTAATTTCACATCAGTAACCTTATTTTCCTTGCTCTAGCTTTTCCTTCAAGTTGGGTAATTAAAAACCAAGTAATTTAAGGGAAAGCTAGGGAAATTCAACTCCCTTTACTTTCCCTTAAATAAGAAAAACTATTCAAACAAGAGAAATGGTGTTACTTTCCTTTCCTTCTCTTAATTTTAATGCAATCCAAACATAGTGTTAGAGACTAACTTGAATTTGATCGTTATTTTACCTTCATAATCCAGGAGAAAGATTCAATTTTGGGTTGCCTGATACACTAAATGTCTCTATTAGATTTTCCATTCTAAAGCTTTGAAAGCTTTTAGCTAGACTTTGGCAATTTTGGACACTGATACGAACACAAATCATGTTTAATAAGCATGATGTCAGTGTAATAAACACTATACAACAAGTTTAAACTCAATCATATCAGTTAGCATTTACTACATGTATCGCACGGGATTGACATATTTAATAATTTTTTTCTTCTGTTTGTGTCTGCACTGCTGATATGAAGAAAAGAGGAAACAGCATGCATGCATGTATTGCCTGGTCTTCTTTTTGGTTTTACTTGTAGCTTAAGCATATTTAGTTCTCCCAACTTAACACGTAAAACACTAATATCTGTTTTTCTCCGAAAGTTCCTTTGGGTGTTTGGATCCATTTAAGGAATATGATCTGTTGAACTACACCTCATATCTTCAATCCCCACTCTTGTTACATTTTGGTCAATGCAGGCAATAACCTTTTTTAACATTTGTAAATTCTATAAATTATTTGAGTAATCTTAAATCTTCAAACATTTCACTTTTGGGTAAAAAGGCAGGGATCTGGAGAACATTCAAGCTTCTTTATTTGAGAAGTTGCATTCATCCGAAAGTGCAAAGCATGAACAACAACGAATTTGTGGCCCTCTTGCTGCTCTTACGTTCAACTTAGTGGTTGCTGTTGGCATCATTTTCTTGAACAAATGGGTCTGTATGATCAATTTTGTGTATGCAACATAATTCTTTTGCTGCACTGTCTGTTTTAGCTGTAGCAGCATTCTAAAATTTCAATGCTCCACACTTTTTTGTTCATCCAGGTTCTTGAAAATGTTGGGTTTCAGTTCCCCGTATGTCTGACAGTTATTCAATATGCTGTCAGCTGGGCATTAATGGTGAGTTTGAAATTCTTTTCTATCCTTCCTGCATCTCCATCGTCAGAGTTGGCCCCTTTATCTTTGTTTACTTTCGGATTTGTTAACTCTGTGTCTACTGGCCTTGCTAATGTCAGCTTGAAGTACAACAGGTGAGATAACAAGTTAATTTCAGTTTCCTAGGTGACACCCTACTTTATACATTAATTCATTAGTTTTCCTCAGTGTGGGATTTTATCAGATGGCTAAGATTGCTATTACACCATTGATTGTCCTGGCAGAATTCATATGGTACAAGAAGAGAATCGCTTTCTCAAAGGTATTTTGATGTGTTGGTAAATATTTAAGTTATAATTAACAGAAATGATGAATACAAGAACATTCTTAATATAGAATTCATATTAATTTCTAGCTTTCTTCAAAATGGAGAAATATTCTGTTTCCATCACTGTCTTAGGAAATATTTATCTCATATTTGGATGGAATCAAATTGTTTATTGTCCCCATTCACTATTTCTAAACAATTTTTGTTCCAACTTACTGATTACATCTATATCTATATCCATATCTAGCTATGAGTAGTAGAGCTGTCTACTAATAGGCACAGGCAAAGCTAAAATAAATTTTTAGGGGTGAATAAAATTTTAATTTTTGTAATCTATATTTTTATAGTTTTTAAATGATTAAATTAAATTTTTATAATTTTAAGGGGTTAAAATATAATTTTTTTATTAATTTAAAAATTTTTTAAAAAAATTAAAAAACCTAAATAATAATTTTCTATTTTAGGGGTTAGGGCCTGTGGCCTATCAGACCCTTAGATTCATCTCTTGCCAATAGGGAATCAATAATATATAGGTGTATTGTTTCATTTTCCTTTTTAGTTAGAATTTTATTCCTAGATCATGGTTTTCTTCTTATGAGACATTTGTCTTCGAACCTATTTGCTCTTGTGCCTCGCTGCAAATTGTTCGTACATGCTAATTAAGGACTAGCTTGTTATTTTAGGACTTTGAAACAAGAAGTCAATTCCTCTATTATTAATATGATTTTCATTTATGAATAATAATTATAAGATGGAGTGCATGGCCATATTCATAATTCATTAGTGAAACGATCCCGGTTCCGTGAATTGAATTCGAGTCGTAAGATTGCCCGATCGTTAAACAAGAAGGTTTCGTTCGGATTCGGAAAGGTTTAGAAAATTCGGTTTTAAGAGGGAGGTAGACAAGGAAGGGCTCGATAGAAGGTGGTTATGGATTAAGGAGGCTCGGTTATGAAAGAAATGGACAAGTCGGGTTATAGGATAATCGGTAACTTAAGGTCAAGAATGAACCAAACTTCGGATGAAGGTTGACCCGAGACTTATAAGACTTTAAGTTAATTTGGAAGGAATTATAAGACCTCGACCCACTATCTAAAGAGATAGGAACCTCGGTATAAAGTTTCGAACGCCACACGAAAACGTGATAAGTTCGGATAAACAAAGAAACTGTTGACTCCACTACCTAGATAGATAAGTCAACGAATCTTTGGACGAAATTTGAGAGAAAATTTCTCAACAAATTTAAGGGTAAATTCATTCATGAAATTCTAAGTGCTTACATTGAAGAATACAAGTATTTATAGTTTCTTTCATGGCTTAGCCGAATGGACCTAGGCCTAGCTTCTAAATTCAGCCCCTTTCTTTAGTGTTATCCCACAAATCATGCAACAAATTCAGCCACTCTGCCGTCCAAGCATGAAAGTTTGTCTCCATTCCATGTTCCTTGGTGCCCATTAATTTTGTCCATATGCAACCATTAAATTAGTGTCCCATTAATTTTGTCCTTATTCAACCATTAAACAAAAGGCAAGCTTTCCACAATTGCTTTCTTTCATGCGTCCAACCATGAAGATTCCTTGAAAAACAATAAATTAACCTATTAGCATATTAAAAAAAATAATAAAATAAATTAATGGGAAAGTGGGCACCATATATTCTGTAGCCTTTAAGTCATGTTTGCACTAAGAAAAGTTAATTATTTGTTTTTAAAAGACACAATAAACATTATAAATTAAATTCAAATTCATTTATTGAAACTCAATTAAATTCATAATTTAAAGGATGTGATTAAATTAACTATTATCTTATTTAATTTTAATGCAGCAAATTTAAAGCTAATTAGTCCAGCAAATTAAAGCATGTAAATGTAAAAAATAAAAATAAAAAGAGCTCATTGATCTAAGTTTGAGCTAGCTGAACGTGAAGGACATTGCATGGCTTGCTTGATTCATCGTTCCCACACTGCCCAGCCACGACATTGCTCCACAATTTGCCTACGAGAGCTGACACTTCCTTCTTAAACCTTTTAGCACGAGCACGAGTGATAGGCCCCTTTGGTAGCTCCAACGGATCTTCGGTAGCCTTAGTGGGTGCCCAAGCCACGGTCGTATCAATTAGGGTTGATTTTTTTTATAGTTCCTAATACACAACATTATATGGAGCGAACTAAATCTCAACATCTGGCTCATTGGCCAAGCATATATTCATGTTTTGTTATCGAGTCATAGAAATTACGTGCTAGTGATGTGTGCATGTTGTATCCCAAAAAATCATATGGAGTGAACTTCTTACCTAGGGTGTGCTAAATAAACTATTAAAATTTTTTATTTCATTGAAAATAAAAATTTTCAATATTTAATATTTTAAGTATTTGATAATCAAATTAATTTTTTACTTAATATCATATTTTCAATAGAAAAGTGTTGAATAAGAAAAGCAGGTGATAACTACTTATGACGTTGAAATTATTATTTGTTTTTTTTAGAAAATTACATTTGAAATAATTATCTCTTTTTTTATTATAAAAAATTAGATATTTAAATTATCATATTTAAAATTTACTCAAAACTATCAAAATAATGTATATTAATAAGATTAAATTAAGAAATAAATAATTCAGAAATCAATATTTACTTTTCTCAGATATAATTATATCAATACCTAACTTTTATTAATTTATCAAAACAATTTTTTAATATAAATTCACTACTAAAAATTTAACATTTAAATATTTTATTTATCAAACATCACTTTAGTGTTTGTCTTGAGGCTTTCTACATTATTGATGTTAAAAATAAGTTGGATTTGTTTTTCATTAAAAGTTAATTTTAATGGGATCAAGCGTCATATTGTTAAGCTCTGAAATTAAAGATTGAGTCATTAGACTATTTGTAGGAAAATCTACTTAGATTATAGGGGCTTTCTTATTCTTGCCATGAGAATAACCTATGATGAAAATGTAGAACTCGTCAAAGTGAGTTCATAACCTTAAACTCGTTAGAAAAGAGTCTTAAACCTCTACAATTGGAATAAATATACCATTTTGCCCCTTATTTTTGTCTCTTTGCATAATTTCTTCACAACAATAGATACTTATCAAATCCAAATATCATAATTCACATTAAACTCTTAATAAAATTCCTTGTATGGTAAAAGTTACACTTTTATCCTCTTGTCGACAAAAATGATATTTTACAATTTAATCTATATATTTTGAAATATTTTTCATTTTATTTTCAAGAGTGATTTTTATCGCACTAATACATATTCCAATTTTATTCTCATGCTAAATAATCGGTAATAATTCTTATTTCTTTTTTGATTAAATTTGTACTTTAAATTCTCCAACTTTTTCAAATTTACAATTTAGTTCTTTTGCTAAATGTCCATGTCCACAATACTATTCATTGAATTCCATCCCTAACATCAATTTTCCTTTTGTAAAATTTTTATCTGACTCAATTTTTAATTTTTTCGTCATTTCATTGTTTCAAATCTCAGAACAGTACTCTGTCTTATTGAAAATTTGGGGGTGTTACAAAAAAGCTTGTCCTCAAGCTTGAAGTCACAGTTCCCTTGCATCTGTTGTTATCTCTGTTGGTTCATTGTCCTTTATTTCCAACTAGAAAAGCCTTTTGCAGTGATTGGGTTTGCGCATATAGCTCATCACAATTGCAACAAAGTCCTTTTGCACGTTGTTCAGTCACCTCTCTGCTTGTCAGTGTTTTAACGAAGGTAGAAGGGGCATTGCTAAATTTGGGTGTAGCTCGCGTTCTTTTGTCCAGAATCATCTTAGTTGTTGTTTGTGTAATTTTGGAATTCTAGACAGCAGTAGGATTATCAGGTGGGTTTGTTTCTGTTAGTAATTTTTTTCTCAAATAACCTTTCTAGACTCATCTCTTGAACTAGATTGGGTAGGTGATGTAATTCCACATCAGCTCTGAAGGATTCGATTAGGCCTGAAGTGAACAAGTCCACCTGTTGATTGATAATAAAGGATACAAGGGAACCGATTGGCTCATCTGATCCATACCTCAAGACCTTTTAAAATTCAGAATGAGTTTTCTAACGATGCAAATATGCATCTGCCGAGTTAAAGAAAAAAGTAGAACAAAATACTTTTTTAAGTGCTCTGAAGATTGTATCCTTAGAAGAAAGTTAATTGTGGAATCGAGATTCCGATTGGATGGAACATTTTAAGCTAATGAATCAACAATCAATTTGATCGGATTAGAGGTTATTAACATGATCAAAAACAGTGGATTCAATCTTAACTTCTCAATTGACAGTAGTAATCCTATAACTTTGATTCCCAACAACACTTTCAATAGCAAACTCAAGTGTCGGCAATTTGCTTTTCGTTTTCTTTCTTTGTTTAATTCCTCCTATCCTATGAAATCTTTCAGGTGGTTGCATTAGCAGTTGTATCCTTTGGGGTTGCTGTTGCTACTGTAACTGATTTACAATTCATCTTCTTCGGTGCTTGTGTAGCATTGGCATGGATAATACCTAGTGCAGTCAATAAAATACTTTGGTCCAACGTGCAACAACAACAAAAATGGACGGCATTGGCCTATGTTTCATGTTCCTCTGAGCTTATTTGGCAGTTTTAGGTTGAGGGGAATAAATGTAGCCTGCGAAAAAAGATTCTACATTTGGATGTTTAGATGGAATGCAAATTTTTAAGTAATATTTGCTTGTTCTCTTGATAGGAAAGATTGAAAAGTTCCTGTTGGGGATAAGACTAATCCTTTCTTGTTCTCACTATTCCTTTCCCAATAATATCCAAACATGGTCATAGTTACCTGCGTGCAAGAAAATATTTCTTTTCCTTTACGTTGATTATCTTACTGAAATATTTCAAAACTTCTCACTGGTTTAAGTTGTGAATTTGTTGAACAGATTAATGTGGAAGACTACACCAATCACTTTGGTTTTTTTGGTTTTTATGATTCCTTTGGATCCTCCTGGTTTGCTTGCGTTCCATTGGAGCTTCAGCAGTACATCAGCCATTCTCATGTCTGCTTTTCTTGGCTTCTTGCTTCAGTGGTCAAGTGCTTTGACACTTGGGTAAGTTCCAATTAAGCTAGTTTTTAGTTTGATCCATGCTGCAACGTGCTATCGTTGATGTTTACGACTTGCCATAATATCATATTTTTTGCTTTATGGGGTTGGTTTTATCGTACTGTGCTTTTTCCCCTTTCTATTCAGATTTTGAGATGAAGAGCGCCTTGTCTATATTAAGATCGCAATCAAATATGTCGAAAATTTTCGCGGGTTATCTAAACTATATATAGTCTAGAGTCAGCAGTAATTGAAAAAAAAAATTAGGAAAAATATTATGCTGATAAAAAATGAGTGACAAAAAAAGACAGAAAAGTTATCATTACGTTTATCATTATGTTATAAGAAAGAAATCCACTTGTTTAGTTCTTTAGTTCTTAAGGAGCACAAAAGAAAGGATAAAAGGGGAGGGGCCGATTGAGAAAAGAAAAGTGGAGAAAATTTAACATAGGATAAGTATTCATGGCTGGCTAGGTTCAGGACCGGTTCTTTTTGTTCAAGGCAAAATGACTTTTTGAAAAATGATTTTTGCATTTTCTGATGTTCATTTGACAGAAAATTGATTGTTTAACGAAAAACAACTTTTTAGTGAACTGAAATTAAATCTTATTCTCTTGACGCTTTCCTAAGAATAGATACTGCTCATGGCCATGAGCAGGTTAGTCAGCAAATCTGCAAACCTAGTTCAATTTTAACCTGGATTTGACATAATTTTTTAGACTGAGACTTCACTTGAGTCATATGTTATTATATTAATTAATAAAACAATGTTTGCATTTAGTGTTTTTTTTAAAGAATAAAAATATTTAATACTGTAAATTTCAGTATTTCTATTTTGAATATAATTTAGATTAATCTTTACTCTCTTTGTTTTTTTTTTAATCCTTTTAGCAGCTAAAAATAATAGCATGCCCGCAACAAGGTGCAAGCGTTTGTCTAGTATTAAAAAAAAAGTTCTTTTGTTTTCCGAAAATCTTTAACTTTTCTAGAAAGTACATTTTAGAGTTGATTAATATGTAACAAACGTTGTAAGTAAACATAATAAAAGAAGTCGGATTTGATATTTTCTGATTTTTCAAGATGCATAAAAAAATTGGACGTCTAAAGTGGAATGGTGATAAAATGTAAAAAAAAAAAAAAGGGAGGAGAATTATTTGCCCCTTTACCTCATTTGTTGTTTGGCTCATATTCAGGGCTACATCTGTTATTTCCTCTGTGGTTCTTGGACAATTCAAAACTTGTGTTATCCTCCTTGGAAACTATTATCTTTTTGGTTCAAATCCTGGCACAACCAGTATTTTTGGTGCGTTTATAGCCATTGGTGGAATGTCCTTTTACACGTACCTTAATATACGTGCTATGAAGCGGTAATCAGGGTCATTGTTGCCCCAGACGAACGAACTGGAGAGGACATGTTACAAAAAGTACTTAAAAACTTCATGTGATTGCATATATGACACTGAATGCCAAAACTTTGTAACAGTTTAAACTATTGTTAATATCATTATTTAAAATAAGCATGATTGAAGCAATCTTCTAAAAGAAAAATTAATACGGTTGGAGAATGGAATAAGGCCGTAATGGAATAGAGCTGTAATCAGTAATTCAGTTGTCTGGTTGAATGGGATGGAATAGAGCTGTAATAGTATTCTTCTGTTTAGTTGAATGGAATAAATATCTGTAATAGCATAATGAAAAAGGCTTAAATGACCAAATACTTTTAACAGAATTTTTGTAGTTAGATAGTTATTGTTATTAAATTTTAATAGCATTATTATTAAATATAATTTAATAAAAATAAAAATAAATAATTTAATCATATTTTAATATAATTATTATTAAATATAATTTAATAAAAATAAAAATATATAATTTAATAATATTCTTAATATAATTTAGTTCATCTATAGGAGAAGGATGTACATTTGACATTTTGCAAGGGGAATCTATGCAGACCAGTCCTCTACAAATGCTACCCTCTCATCCCACACACATTTACCTTTTGTCATATGGGTGATTCCAGCCATCAAATTTGACACAATTTCTTTTACCAAATCTACTACATCATCTCACTACATGTATAATATGAAGGACAAAACATAATCTCATAGAAACATAATTACCAAAATTACAAATATTAATCCAAAAACAATAATTATTCTCATTTTTATATTTATGAAAAATATCAAACATCTATACACCAAACAAACCCAACAATGACATTTAAACATCTATACACCAAATATCCAACTAGCATTGAGCAATGTCTAACCCTCTATACATGTTTGTAATGATTTCATGATCATACTAAAACTTCTCAAAGTGAATTAGTAACAGAACTAGAAATGAAATGTCATATTCATTGTGACATTTAAACAAACACTGCCCAATCCCAAACTTCACTTGTAATCTCCTTTACAATGACATTTTCAATTACTATCCCCATATCCTTTTTCTGGGATTCAAAATCATTTTTCTATTCCTGGGTTGAATTAATTATATCCAACTCCAACAATTGCTTAATATTGGATTCATCTCCACATCATTTTCCTCATCCTTTCATATTTTCACATCTAACATTTCCTCACCAGATCCTTCAAATCTTTGCCCTTTCTGTTCCTTCTCATGCATATTTTCTATCAACTCCTAACACAATCAAAGAGAAGTTGTTTTGTTTGTTGCAAAACCCTCTTTGACATGGATGATATTGGGAAGAAGTAGACCAGTGAAGCACTTTAAGTTGTTTGAATCCTACACAACTTAATTTTTCTGGTCTGTGTTGAAGAAGTAAATTCAAGAGCCAAGCTGGCAATATTGAGTCCTTTTATTAGCTTAGACCAGAACAACCTTTTGTCGGAAACTTGTTGTCGTGTTGCTTTTTAACTTTAGGCGAATTAATAATGAATTCTAATCAAAAGAGAAAGTAATTATGAAAGCTAATATTAACTTTAAATATACTAACAATTATCGAGCGGGAAGCTGCTTGTTGAAGTAGATACTTGTCCTTCCATGCATCTTCATTCAAACTCTGTATCTGCAGCAATCTATTTAGCTATGCGAGTTTCAACTAGAATCTTGCACAATTAAAAAGATTAAAAAGAAGAATAAGCACCCAAGAGCTCGAAGCTAAAAGTGCTCCTAAAATCAACATACCTTACATGTCAAGATCCATGTAAGGCCCTCATCCTCCAAATCAGGTCACCCGTTGAAGCTTTGATCATTATTCGAGATTTAATACAGGAGGGTATCGAAGGAGGCACCCCATCACCCGATTAGCAATCACACACACAAAAGACATCAACACATCATAAAACAAACATCCAAGTTAAAATTATGAGTATCACCATTAGAACAATATAGATCCTATAGAAATTGATTCTTTTTACACACCATTTACATACATTAGATGGATAAAGATGAGAAACATTATTAGCTTGTGCATAGCAACAAGCCATTAAGATTGCCTTTGCCAAATCAACTTTATATTGACATGCATAATTAACCAATAATCAACAACTTAAGGCCAATTCTGTATCATAAAAATACACAGACACAGCCTATGCAACTATTAGATGCTATTCTTGGTAGTGTTTGGTACAATACAAAATACGACATTGACATGAAGGTTAAATATATTGAGAGAAAAACTACACAAGTTAGTAATCCCTCCAAACTGCAAAGGATAAAGTCTTAAGCCTAATGTGAATCAATAACCAAGTTGGTCACTAAAAGAAAAAATAATTTAAGAACAGAAGTCATATACATTTGGAGGTGGAGGAAGCAAAACAAACTAAAAAAATATACATTTGGAGGTGGAGGAAGCAAAACAAACTAAAAAAGATAGCAGAACTGACACCCTAATTATTAGAGTGGTTCTTTTGTTGGTGTACTTAGATCACGTGGATATTTTCTTGGTGTGGGGCAATTTTTAAGCAAATGATAGTAGTTCTCTGAAAATGTGGGCTGTGTGATTCCACTACATGAAATTGGCAAAGAACATAGAAAAGATTAATATCACTTCATAAAGGTACGCTATAAATGCAAGGTTTGTTTTGAAAGTTGAAATAAATAATTAAATGAATGAAAAGAGCAAATGATTATAAAGTTAAAATAAATCTTATTATATAAACAAAATTGAAAGGTCTTATTAAAAGGACATCTAGAATGAGAAATGTCATTTTAGCATATGAATCTGTATCATTTTCATTTTAACATAAATAACCATAGTCGCATGTCCCTCAGGTCCAACCTATGATAAACTATATGAGAAAAAATTGTTCTTCTAATCCATGGATCTCTTCTGCCATCTTTTGTTTTTCTTTATATCTAAAAAGGACTTTACCCCTCTTATCTTCCTCCTTAAAAAAGCTGAAATAATATGATGCTAAACGAATATAAAATTAGCTTAAAATTTTGGTTTCATTGAAATCAAGAAACCAATCAAAGCTGTAAATAACCATTAAGAAGGAAAATTTGGCTGGCCTTAATCTATTCTCCATCAAAAGAGAAAAAAGATAATTAATCACTTGAAATGAAACCCAACAAATCATCCCCACACTTGAAGAACCAAAAAACAAAAAGGGAAAACAAGAAAAACCTTTCGTGAATGCCTAGAAAATCCCACACAAGCAACCAAATAAACAAGTAATTCATCAAAAAAAAAAAAAAGAAAAAGAAAAAGAAAATAGGATACTATTACTAGCCAATTAATAAACCTTTCTAATTAAATAAAAGGGAAAGCTTTGCATAAGAAATTTAAACATACAGATTATTTTGTGCAGAAATTGCATAAAATGTAAAAGGAAAAAAAGAGAGGAAAAAAACGAGAAATTTAAATGTATAGATTACTTTTTTCCTCCTTTTGTTTTCTATCTTCTTTGTTGTTATAAAAGTAAAGAAAGACCTTTTGCGGGTAAAAACTAAAAAAGAACAAAGGAAAAACAAAACCAAAAAATAGTAAAAGAAAGTTAAATTTTCAATTGAGAAAGAAATTTCAGAAATCCAAATCAAATGAAAACATCAAAGATTAATAATTTTCATTTTTAAAATTTTGAAACAGTTTAAAGAAAAAAACAACTCAAAAATTCAAATCAAACTCAAGTATCAAAGACTCATATTATTTAGTTCTCAAAAAGCTTGAATCTCGTCCATGAAAATTGATTTTTACCTAGAGACAAATCCGATGTTCTAAGCTTTCTTTCTCTCAATTTAATAGAAAGATGAAAAGTGAACGTTGGGAAGAAAATGCTGAAAGAATAACCTTCCAGGATTTTTTCAATTATAAGCTTGTAAATTTGTTATTTTTTGAGGGGTACGCTGGGAACAAATTTTTTTAAGTGATTTCTTATATTTGCTGAATAGCCATTACAAGTGCTGAGTGTTGAATGCCAATTCAACGTTTTTAATGATGGAGCAGGAATAATGATACTAACTCGTTTTGGTGATGATTCGAGTCGTTTAGATTGCCCAATCGTGAATTTGAGTAAGACTTTGTTGGTTTCAAAAGGAATGGAAAAGATAGGCAATAGCGACAAACAAAGGTTGAAAAGAAAGATAATTAAACAATAGATAGGGAATTCAGTTAAGGGCAGAATATGAACCAACAATAAAATGATTGTTGACTTGAGACTCAAAATAGCTCTTATGGGAATTCGGTTTAGAAAAATCAACAAAGAACCTTGACCCGCTATCAAAAGTGATAGGAACCACAGGTATAATGAACGCCACACCAAAGGTGATAAGTTCGGTTTACAAAGGAAAGATTGACAAGCTATGCTTAATAAGTCAAGTCAGACCCGAAAAGAACTATGAGAATTGGAAATCTCACAAAAGAACACTTGCTCATATCATTTGGAAAAAAGTCCCCAAAACAAGCTGATTACAACATATTTATAGTGCTACATGAAACCTAGTTGAAAAGTCACAAGAATTCAGCTTTAATGTGCGATTATAAGCTGAAATAAAACTTAATTACTAAGAACAAACTCTTGAATTCTCTAGGCCTAAGTAACAACAACTTTTAACATGATTTAATGTTCCAATTTAGCTAAATATATGAGCTGATTACTTAGGCTGGAAGAGTTCAACGTTTTGAGCAGCCAAATGACTTCAGTTCTTTCATTAAATCAGCATTGGGTAGCCAAATAGACACTAGCTAGAGAGTAATCCTAAGAAAGTCGACTCACTAACGTCACCAGTGGAGTCGCCAAGCTGTCATAACGTTGCCTACATAAGAGTACGGGGGCCTAGTAAGCAAAGCTAGACACGAAGGGCCTAAATTAACGTAGAGTCGCCACTAACCAATTAGGGTTAGGTTGGTTAGCCACCTATCATCTAAAAATCTAGAATTAATACTATGGAAAAATCCTAAAAGTTTAGACTCGATCTCATCACCAAATTTCGGGTTCGGGAGTATGGTTACGTGTGGGGAAGGTTATAGCACCCCTACAACGCCTATCTAGGGATAGTCTTACGGGTTTAAACATATTAATGTCTTAATCTAGGTTAAAATCTTATGGAGATCTTAAATAAAAAATCTAAAGAAAATGCATCCGGTTTACTTGTAACTCAATTAAGATGTGTTCACCAAACTTATCTAATTTGAAACTTAAATTAGATATTTTTACTTTTAACGGGAACCCTAAAGGATACCTAAATAATTCTAGTACAATACCTTAAATTCCTAAAATTAACTCTATTTTAGAATTCTAAAAAAAAACTAGAAATTACCAATGAATTAAGAGAAATATTAAAATACATTACAACTTATTCAATCTTTTATTATTATTATTTTAAAAGATTTAATTAGTAACGTTGAACCTATCAAGATCTTACGAAAGTATCCTATGCCGGGTTTATGATTTATCTTACTTTAAAGTTCTTAATTTAAGATTTAAATTCGTAAAAATAATAAAATAATAAATCTTAAATAACATTTATTAGCTTTCTTAAAAAGTTTCTAAAACAAAATACTTAGAAAGACCTACTCATGATTTACAATTCACCTACAAAAATCTTTAGTTTTAATCTTAAATAAAGTCCTAAAATTTTTTTACGTATTAACTTAAGATTCCAATCTTATACGATATTTAAATATTTACGTATTAACATTTACGTATTAACTTAAGATTCTAATCCTATACGATATTTAAAACTAATTTAAAACCCTAAAAAATATCTTACATATTATTTATAATTTTTCTAAGGTAAATGGTAGGTAAGATCTTAAGGACTAACCTAAATCCAAATGTAAAAACCTTATGGTTTCATTAAAATATAACACCTACTTAACTAACTTCATGTCAAAAATTATAGGATGGAAAAATGACCTAAAGTTCCCCCTTTTAAAACGAATAGTAATAAAATAGGAAAATTAATTAAATTGACTAAAGTTAATGAAAAGTTAAAACTCTTTCAAAATGACAATAATAAAAAGAAAAAATTAAATAAATGAAATCAATAAGACCTTGACATGATGATAATAATAATAACAATACACCTTATTCATAATACAATAAAAGAATGAAAGTAACATAAATAATTAATATTGAAATGTATGTAAGGGGAATGTGTAAAAAAAAATAAATATAAATAGACATGAAAATAAATAAAAACGAAATAAGAATACATAAAAATTATACAAGTGTGAATAAATATAAAACATTAAAATAAAGTGCATAATTAACATTAAATATATAATGTATAAATGCAAGTGAAATGGAAGATATAAGTGTAAGTTATTTATTAAAGATGGAAACAAAATGACATAGCTTGATTTTGGGACTAAAAGATAAAAAATGGGGAAGACAGAGGATAGATGTAGCAATTAATTTGCTTTTAATTTTTAAATTTCGGATTAAATCGAATGTTTAAATAAATAAAAGGGTTACGGGTGTAAATATTGAACATCCAAAAATTTGGAATTTTATGTGTTGCATTATTTCTTGCGTTAAGCTAGTTAAATTACTAATCGTGTATGTTTTAAGGTCTTAAGAAGGCTCGGGGTTTAATTGGGCCTTAATAAAAAAAAATTGGCATTTAGCACTTTAAGGAGATATAGTAAGTGACCTCAATGCTTATGGAAATAAATGAGTAAATTGCTAGCATAAAGAAGCTTATGGTAAAGGGGATATGGCGCCACATGAAGTACTTTGAGGGAGGAGGTTCAAATCCCATAATGTGCTTTTGACTATTATTTTTGTATTCTTTCCCTAAGTGTTGGCCAAGCTAGTAAATAAGGCAAGGTGGACTTTTTAATTTTGGCAAGGTGGCTAAGGAAATTAGGAAAGGATGAAGGTAGGGAAAGAAATTAAAAGAAAAGGGAAAGTATAGAAACATGTTGGCACAAAGAGAGGAAAGTGTTATGGAAAGTTTTGGTTGGCAAATTTTGACCTTTTTGCCAAGGCATGGACGGTTTTGGCAATGGGAGAGGATAGCCGAATTTTGCTAGGAGTTTTTGGCAATTATAGTGCTTGAGAGGTTGTTTCTCTTTAGCTTTTTGTGTCATTTTTCTTTCTCTCCAAATTTCCTCTTCTCTTTGCTGAATTTTCAAGCCTTTAGTGTGCATTTTTGTTTATTCGTTTCTTCCTTGTTGCCGAAAGTACCTAAGCCTTTGAGACCAAATTGTTTCACTCGTTTTGCTTTGGAAAACGGAATTCTCATAAACACTCCTTTTCATCTTTCTTTTCCTTTTTACAAAATTTTCCAACCCGTTCTTCTTCTTCTCAAATCCATATCCTCCATGGACGAATATCATTGCTTATTTTTCGCTCCATAGCTGAATATCATTGCTCATTTTCCTCTATAGCCGAACCCTTCATCTCTTCTTTATCTTTTCTTCTCATCCGTATTAACACTCACTCCTTTGATCAATTGGTAAGTGGTTCTATTCTATATTCTTATTTTTCTTTCTCCTAACCGAATGTGTGTTTATCAACATTTGGATATTCATTTTGTCACAGATAAATATCTTCCTTCATAACTCTTTATAATATGATCACCTTCTAATTTAGAGTTATAGTGTAAGGCCGAAACTTTGATTCTTCTGTAGTCACCGTGCAATCGTTGGGAATCGGTTCTAAAAATCTTTAAGGTAAGGAATTCTTCAAGGATTTTATGAAATCATTCTTTATTCGTTTAAGATGTTATCGAAATAGTGATGATTAACCGATTATATTTTAGGGACTAAATCGCTCGATCTATTGACTTGTGATCATACGATTTAAGTGGTAAGCCGACCTTTACTCTAGTAAATCATTTTGTATCAACGTAATATTTTGACTAAGATTTGTTTTCAATGGAGGCAAGCAATATTGAATTGAAAGGGATAGCAATTGGAGATCGCAAAAGGAGCGAGTTTGCGATCCTTACTCCTAAATTCAAACAAAGGGCAATATCGGCGGTTTAGGATTTTCCATCGGGTTGTGGACCGTCATTCGGGGAAAATTGACAAATCGTTGTCGTTCATGATTCCAAGGGTAAACACTTTAGATCGTTTATTGTAGAGTTTGGTTAATAAAATCGCGTATATCGATTAATCGAGTGTTATTATATCTTAGGTGTCGACGATCAAGAAGGTTTAGTGCTTACCGTAATCAGGTGTGTAATCTCACACCGTTTTTCGTGGAATTTAAGATTGATATCATATTGGAAACAAATCGCTATGAATAAAATCGTAATAGGGTGTAAACTGGGAAAAATTGGCCTAAGATACACTATTTTGATAAAATTGACAAAATCAGTAATATCATTGTGCGAATTATGAAAATGCCCCTAAAGGGCCGAATTGATATATTGCTTAATATGCCGAATTGATATATTGCTTAATGGGCTGATTTGATATATTGCTTAATGGGTCGAATTACGAAATTGCCTAATAGGCTGAATTGATAAATTGCCTAATGGGCCGAATTGATATATTGCTTAATGGGCCGAATTGATATATTGCTTAACGGGCTGAATTGATAAATTTCCTTAATGGACCGAATTGCAAAGTGTTAATGGGCCGAACTTTTGTCTGAATTAATTATTGTGGTTATATTTGTAAATATCATGATTTACTACGTATGATGCATTTACATGATTTTGCATGGGATGGGAAAATGTTGAAGAGAAGTGATTCTGGTGGCATTGCCACAAATATGTTTGTTAATTTGATTCGTTATGATTCTGGTGGCTTGACCACAATTCAAATTTGTTATAAATGGCATAATGCCTGCGATTGGTGTGTTTGGCGGGGTGGGTTGACTTGATCCCCACAAGAGTGATGGATGGTACGGGTGGTGTATAGCGGATGGATTATTAGGTTGGTTTGGGAATTGCATTACATTCATATGATATATTTGATACATTATTTTGTAAAAAGGGGCTTAGGCCCAAAATATTGCTAAATGGGTTTCAGGCCCAGTGGACAACGATAAGGGGGTTATGCACTGAGTTCTAGTAATTCACCCCATTTCCTTAACCCTTGCAGGTAATGCTCAGTGACGTGGACTTGAGCCATAGATAACTTGGTGGGGGGCCATACTTCAGAAACGATTTTATTTGGACTTTGGATTTCTATTTCGTTTACTTTATTTCTTTAATATTTTGAGTTAAATGTTGTAATAAGGCCTCTGGATTATTTTGTTTTGCTTTATGTTTGACGTACCTATGATTTTGCTCAAATTACTTTAAATGAGATTTTATTTTAACAAATTAAAATAAAATATTTTTCTAAAATGGTTACACAAATGAATTTTTATAAACTTATATAAATATTTTTAATCCGGAAAGTTTCTCCCAAATTTTCATCAATATATTTTAAAAGTCACGGTTTGTAAATCATTACTTCTAATTTATCGATTTATCAAACAATCTTCGAAGTTAGTGATATCTTGTCAATCATTTTAAACTAAAACTTGTTTTCCTTGATTTTTAACAAATCTATTTACGTACAAATGTAAAGGACTTATATGTATTTTTCTCATGTGACATGTCAGATCTGGCTTTAACGTATGGGCCGGGTTTGGGGTGTTACAAAATAGGTCAGAGAAGGAGGGCAGTGCTGCAAAAAGAGTTATTTTTTGTAAATTTTAAATGTAAGGGGTGGGAATAAATTACCCATTTTTGGCACCTATAAATAAAAAAACTATTTATTCTTTCATTTTAACCTCATTGTTTTTCATAAAAAAAAATATTTCTCTTTTTCTTTTAACTTCTATGTTGGCCATGGCTCCACCACCGGAGAGCCCAATGGCTCTTCGGCCTCCGGTGGTGGAGCCGCTGCGTACGGTGGCCAGAAAATTTTAAAATTTTATTTTAAAAATCATTACTTTTCTTAAAAATCAAAATCTTACTTCGAAATAGTTAAAAAAATCAAAACTTCATTTAAAAATTTTAAACTTTCTTTTAAAATGACTTAAAAAACATATTTTTATTTTTCAAAATCTAAACTTTCTCCCTTTTTTTTAAAAAACACTATTTTTTCTTAAAGATTAAAGCTTTTATTTTGAAATAGTTGAAAAAAATCAAAACTTTATTTTAAATTTTTAAACTTTCCTTTAAAATGACCAAAAAAATTGATTTTTATTTTTACAAAATCTAAAGTTTCTCTTTAAAAAAAAAATTAAAACTTTTCCCAAAATCAAGCCTTTTTTTTTTTAAAAAAAAAGAAACCATTATTTTAGAAAGGGGAGGGAAAAAATGAGATTTTTGGGGGCTTCTAGGGGCGGAGGATCGACTTTCCGGTAACATCCCCTTCATCGGAACCCAAAATCCGATCCCTCATGATATGCCTATGGCCCAAAAAAAAGATAGAAGAAAAGGAAAAAAAAAAATAGAATGCTTGTAGTTGTTGTGTTTTTTTTTGAACCTTTTTTTTAAAAACAAAAATAATGAAAAGTCTCTTCTCCCTTTTTTTCATTTCATGTTTATATATTGTTTTTTTAATCTTACTTATTTGTAAAAAAATGATAATAATAATAATAATAATAATAATAATAATATTTACTACTACTACTAATAGTAGTAGTAGTAGTAATGATAATAATACTTTGGGCCTGAAGAAGAAAAAAAGAAAAGAAAAATAAAAGTCTCAAATCCAAAACTGGGTGGGCTTCAAACGACCCAAGAGAGAACAAAAATTCAAATGGCCCCCAGTCGGGCTTGGACAAAAACGAGTGTCTATAGTATTCATATTCACGAATGCTTGATTGCTGCTGCTCCAAGGGGCGTGCTAGCACTTTTTCAAGGGGGGAAATCAACAAAGGAAAGGGGAAAGAAAATGAAAGGAAAAGGTGAATGAAGGAGAGGAGTGAAATAAGAGATAAGTGGGATGAATGAGTGGATGAAAAATGAGGAGGTGGGGAAAGGTATTTTGTAACAGCCTATTTTTAATGATGTCATAACAGTGGTTTCGGGACCAAAATTCTGATGAGTGAGTAAATATTTTAATATATATTTAATGTCTATAGTGTTATTTTAAGGTTATTAAGTTTTTGTTATGAAATTTTGAGGTTTAAATGGTTAATTAGGTAAAAAGGACTAAATTGAAAAATGTGCAAAAGATGGTTTCTATTAATTAAATGAACTAAGTGGCTTTGGAAATGAAACTTAATGGACTTAATTGATAATTATGCACCTAATGTTAGCGGACATTTATGGACTCATGTTTATTATTTGTTAGTTAAAATAATAAAGGATAAAATGGTAAATTAATAATTAAACCAAATGTTAAACAAAAAAAAGGGAAAAATGTTGTCATCTTTCTCATTTTTCCTATCTCAAAACCAAAAATAGCCATTGAAGGAGGGGAGGAAGCTTCGGTTTTAATTTCTTCATGCATGGTATGTATTTAAGTTCCGTTTTTATTGATTTTTATGTTTTTCGGCTCATTTTAGCTTAAACTACTTAGCCCAAGGGTTAATTTGCAAAACTATTAAAATTTGAAGGACTTACCATGAAAGAAATTGATGCATTTGTGAAGTTATTCGATAGAACGTTAAGGTTGATTGTTGAATAAACTTATTTTGCTAGGTGATTTTTAGTGAATTTAGGATTTAGGGACTTATTCATGAAAATAGTAAAAAATTCATGGTAACATTATGAAATGATGATTTAAGTGGGTTGATATGAGTTCCTAAGAATTTCGACTAACATGTATGGAGGGTTAAAACAGTTAAATTTCAAGTTACGAGCTTAAGGACTAAATTATGAAAAAGTTAAAATAGAAGGGGTAATTCTGTCATTTCATGATAATTTGAATTATAGATTAAATTGAATACCTGAGGTTAATTAAAGTATTTAATTGAATGAAATTATTTATTTATATCAAGATAAACAACAACCAGATTTAAATCGATGAAAGGCAAAAGCTTTAGATTAATCTCCAACTCCACTTCTACGACTATAGTTATTGAGGTAAGTTCATATAAATTATAATCTTATTAATGATAGTTTGATTGGTTATCAGTTATATTGTGTTAGTTATAAACTGACCTAAAAATGCTTGTATATCGAAGCTTTGAGTAATTCATGGATAAGTAATCTCATTTGAACCTTAAGAATTCTTAGGATATGAATGACATGTCATTAGGGATTTCATGTTTCGGGTGCTGGTCTTGAATGTCCTACCGATTGCTGAGGTCTTGTATTTGTTACGGATTGTCCACAGCTCGTGTAAGCAGCATCGTGTAGCTAACATTCCAACCCATAACTCGTGTGAGTAGGCCTATTTCACAGCACATGTGAGCACAATTAAAAAAGAAAGGTTACGGTTATATGGAAAGAACACTATGTGTGACATTCCTAAGTATCCAATGTAATTCTAGACGATTCAACGGGTAAGTAAGGGTAATTAGCAAGGCATAAGTTTAAATGGATAATTGCTCATAAACTTATGAAAGGTAAATTTGAATGAATGCAGATGAATTGAAGGGAACTATATGATTATCTGATGAATGTTATGTTCACGAAGATTCATTTGTGAAATGGTTGATTGTCTATGTGTATTATTATACATGGACCTACTAATTTGTGAGTTTGGTGATGCTTATAGGATTATATTAAGCTTATGAGTATGGTAAAGATGTTATGCATATTTTATAAATTGAGCTTAAGAATGGTAAGTTATGTTTGAGTTTATACGAGCTTACTAAGCACTAGTTGCTTATGTATTTATTTTCCTTTGTTTTGTAGATTATCAGAAGCTCGATCGGTTGGAAGTTTCTCAGAGATCTATCACACTATCCAGCAATCACTTTGATAGTTTTTGAGTTATTTTGGCCAAGGTTATAAATGGCATGTATAGGACCTTTTTATAATGAATATCTTTGAATATGTTAGTCAACAACTTGGTATGAATATGTTTTTGGAGTATGTATTTTGTATGTTAAACTTATAATGCTTAGGCAAGTTTAAGTCTTTTGGTCACTTTTAAGTACTTGTAATATATGGTCCTTTTAGTATGTTTGTGATAGAATGTGAATGGATAAATTGATGTCTTTAAGTAGCTATATTGAATAGGTTTTGTGCTTGAAATGTTGCATTATAGCCTTGTTTTGATTGAAGTTGTTTTGGTATAAATGTGGTGTCTTTGAATGACATATTGGTATGTTTATATGTACTAAGAGGCGTTTAGGTCTTTTGTATGTATTCACAAATAGAATGGTTGATTTAGCAAGTTTTGGTCCTAAAAAAGCTTGTTTTTTGGGTCAAATTATGGAGCACACGGCCTGGGACACAGGCTGTCTACACGGCCGCGTGTCACTTATTATTTTTGGTGTAAGTTGCACACAGCCGTATGTATCAAGTCAGTGAGTTACACGGTCTAGCACACTGCCTATGACACGACCATGTGTCACAAGTCAATGAATTACACGATCTGGCACACGGCCTGTGACACGGCTGTGTGACCTAACTCATTGAGTTACAAGGTTTAAGACACAGGTTGGCACACGGCAGTATGTCCATTTGTTCGAGTATCACATGGTCTGGGCTATGTCACACGACCGTGTGACCATTGTTTTCAAAATTTTTAACTTTTTCCCAAATTTCCTGATTTGTTTTGATTTAGACTCGAATCATTTCCAAACTAATTTTAGGGCCTCGAAGGCCCGATTTAAGGCCCAAATGTATATGTTTGCTAGGTTTGTAATGAGTTTTAGATAATTATTGTTAAATGACATTATTGATATGTTATAATATTAATTGTTCGGATTTGTACAATAAAGCTCCATAACCCTAATTCGATGACAGAGACGGGTTAGGGGTATTACATTTAGTGGTATCAGAGCTACGATTCAGTCGATAATTGGGCTAAACGTAGCTAGTAATAGTATAGAATATAGGTCATTATATAACCAATAATAGTGTGATATCTCCTAACTCAAATTGAATTATGTATTCATATAGATAAAAGATGTTATCCAACCAAGCTGATTTCGATAAGGTTGAAAGTAATGCGCAAGCCTCCATTCAAGGAGTAGTTAGTAGTGGGCCCGTAACTGAGGGCCAGAGAAATGAGGCGAAAGAAGTCTTCTTCCATATGATGTCCGAATGGTTCTCTGAGTTTGTTAGAACCAACCCTATGGCTTAACGACCTCCACCCCCTCTCGTACCCTAACTTGTCTCTTCTATTCCTCAATGTTTGGAACAAGCGTGTAAGCAAGCCTCCGGTTGATAAAATACGTAAGTATGGGGTAGAAGAATTTTGTGGAACAACTAAAGACGACCCTAAAAAAGTAGAGTTTTGGTTAGAAAACATTGTTAGAGTTTTTTTATTAACTGTCTTATTCTTCAGTTGATTGTTTAAAATGAGCAATATCTCTACTAAAAGACTCAGCGTATCAGTGGTGGAATACTTTGATTGCCGTGGTACAAAAGGATTGTGTGAATTGGGATTTCTTTTAGACAAAATTTAGAAAGAAATATGTTTGTTAGCGATATCTTGACAAAAAGAGGGAAGAGATTCTTGAGTTAAAACAGGACCGTATAATTGTAGCCGAATATGAAAGGGAGTTCGTGCGACTTAGTAAATATGCTCGGGAATGTATTCCAACAGAAGTTGTTATGTACACTCGGTTTGAAGATGGTTTAAACGAAGTTATCAAACGATTAGTAAGGATTCTGGAATTGAAAGAATTTTTGGTATTGGTGGATTGAGCGCATAAGACTAAAAAACTTAGTAAAGCTAAAAGAAAGGCATATTTTGAGGCTTGTGACACAGGTAAACGACCAACTGGAAAATAATTTTTATCTCCATCAAAGAAATTGAAAGAATTTCGCAATCATAAATCAGCTTCAGTCAAACTTTCGGGAAGAGATAAATGGAAGCAATTCAAGTTCGAAACCTCAGGCTACTTTTGTACCGAATGTGAGGAGTGTTTGTAGTAATAAACTTGAATGTCAATAGTGCAATAGACGACATTTCGGAAAGTACAAATTGAAAGATGGATTGTGCTTCAAATGCGGTTCCTATAATCATTTTCTTTGAGACTGTCTTGAAAGGTCTGATACAGAGAAAGCTTAGAATACACGGTTGACTAACACGGCTATGAGAGAGAGGCCATCTAGAAACAGTGGTAATATGGGAAATAGTTGAAGTGGAAAGAAAGACTCTACAGTTAGATATAAGGCTCAGGCACCAGCTAGTGCTTATGTAATTCGAGCTCGTGAGGGAGCTTCAACACCTTATGTAATTACTAATACATTCTCTATCTATGATACTAATGTCAATGCTTTGATTGACCCGGGGTCAACGCACTCATATATATGCACAACTTTAGTGTCGAATAAGAAAATACCTTATGATTCAACTGAATTTGTGATCAAAGCAACGAAACCTTTAGGTTAGTATGTGTTGATAAATTTGTAGAAACTATCCTCTGATAATTCGCGATTGCAACTTTCCGGCTAATTTGATGCTATTACCAGTTGATGAGTTCGATGTGATTCTTGGTATGGATTAGTTGACTCTTCATGATGCTATTGTGAATTGTAAACGAAAGCAAATTTGATTAAAATGTTAGAATGGTGAAATAGTCCGAGTTGTATCAAATAGATGTGACAGTTCGACTAATATCATTTTAGCTACGTTAGCTCAGAAACATGTCAAGAAGGGTTGTGAAGCATATCTAGCTTATATACTTAATGTAACAGCCCGGTTTAGAGGCTAGTCAGAATAGTGGTCTCGGGACCACTAATTTGAGGTTAGAGAAAATTATTTTGATGTTATTTTATGAGCTATAGCATGATTATATAGGTGCATGAAAATTTTGGTGCTTTAATTTTAACGATTTCATGCTTAATCGCGAAAAAGGACTAAATCGCATAAAGTGTGAAAGTTTTATTTTATAAGTTAAAGGTGTCTAATAGCATAGAATATTAATTGGAGGCCTTTATTGTGCAATTACACCTTTCTAAAGGTCATGGCCGGCCATAGGGGGACAGAGAAGTCAAAATTTGTCAAAGTTGGTGTAGTAGGTGGATGAAATTGATGAAATAGATTAAAATAAAGAAAGAAAAGATATTATCTTTTCTCCTTCACTCCTCCATCAAAAATTAGCAGAAAAATAAGGGTTTAAAAGCTCAAAACTTTTAGCAAACTCTTCTCCTTACAAGTAAATGTTTTAGTGATCATTTCTTGATAATATTTGTTATTTTGGAACCCCTAAAGCTTAAGCTATCTAAAGAGGGGACTATCTTGCAAAATTGTTGAAAGTTTAGAGTTTTTTCATGTGAGCTTTTAAGTTGTTTTTTTTGTATTTTTATGGAAGAAAATGAGTCTTAGTTGTTAAATAAACAACTTTTGTGAAAGGTGTTTCCATGAAAACACCTAATAGGACCTTTTTGTAAAGGTTGTATAATAAGAGGCAAATGTGTGAAACAATGAGTATTGATGGTTTCCATAAGAGTAATAAATGTTCACCTAGGCTCTTTAAAGAAAGAAATTTGATTAGAATTGATTTCCGAGCTAGGGGTAGAATGGTCATTTTATGAAAGCTTAAGGGCAAAATGGTAATTTTTCCAAAATTATGATTTTTGAAATATATTTGTTAATGTGGCGATTAAATGAGATAAATTGTTATTATAGATCAAGAAGAGCTAAGGATTAACCTCGACCGAGGAAAGGGCAAAGTATCAGACTAGAACGACGATTTAACCTATTTTGAAATCGAGGTAAGTTTGCATGTAATAAGAAACGCCATGTTAGTATGATTTTAAATGTTTAATGTTTGTCAAGATATATGATATGACTATGAATTTGAATAATGGTGTTGTATGAGAAAATGATGAGAATTGTGATGTTGAAGTCCCGGTTGGACTTAAATAAATGACAGAACAAAATCATTGAGACTTGAGATGTGGAAGGTCCCGTACAAGACCATGTCCAGGACATGGCCTCGGCACCAAATTGAAATCCTGTATAAGACTATATTTGGGATATGGCATCGGCATTGATTATGAGAATCGTATAAGACCATATATGGGATATGGCATCGACAATCAATATGAGATCCCGTATAAGACCATATCTGGGATATGGCGTCGGCACTCAGAGGTGACCCCATGTAAGACCGTATTTGGGATATGGCGTTGGCTTGTATTTATGTGAATGATGATGAACATGTACCTTTGAGTATCCCAAGTGATTTAGTGGGATAAATAGTTAAGCTTGAAATAGAAATTAGATTAGTGCTAAAGCTATGTGATTGAGTGAATACAGGTACCCATGAGTAATTCACGAGAAATGTATACGAAATGTGACATGGTATGAATTCGATAAGAGCAAGTACGAGTAAGTTATGGAAAAGTTCTTTTATCTAATGCCATGGATGAATGACATTATGAGCTTTATGTTGCTATTTATTTTCATGCAATATTCTTTATATAAAATAAAAGGTCACCCATAAGAAGTGTTCTCGCCGGACCGTAGTCCCTTGTAGCATTGCCAAGTTAGCTCGAGAATTCGTGGAACGTCAGAGTTTGAAAATCACACTATAGATTACTCTGTGGTATAGCAAAGTTAGATTCATTTTGAGTGTGGCATGTATAGGACTTGGTCTTTTTGATATGTCATATTTGTTAGCCAAAATGTTGGCCATTTATGTTATCAAATTTATTTTGTAAATGGTCATTGAAATTGGGCCTATACTTGACAAGTTTATATATCTTCATTGATGATGAAATTCATTAAGTGTATGTTTGTGAATGTCTTGATTTTGAGTCTTTAGAAGTGCTTTTTGGTTCGAATATATGCTGGATTGAATTGGTGTAAGTATGGCGGCTGCATAGGGTGGCATTTAGCTTGGTAGATAGCCTTTCAAATGTCCACACAGGTAGACACATGGGCATGTGTCTAGGCCGTGTGTGACACACGATCAACCCCATGGGCGTGTTGATTGGTCGTGTGTCCCCATGCATGCTAGGTTTACAAGTCAGTATGCTTAGTAGTAAACACAGAGGCAGAGACACGACCGTGTGTCTCAGCCATGAGAGACAAGACCATGGACAGTCCTGTGAAGTCTGCACCTGAATTTAGAATTTAATTCACCATACAGTTGGAGGGCATGGGCGTGTGACTGGTCATGTGATGCAAGTCAGTGTCGACCGCGGTCCAGACACACAGGCGTGTGACAGGCCGTGTGATGCAAGTCAGTGTTGACCACGGGTATGGAATAGGGGTGTGTGATATGTCACACGGACGTGTCCTTTCTTCCATACGAGCGTGTGGCCCTGTTTTAAGTAAGAATTTTCTAAGTGCTTTAAAGTTTCCGGGTTGGTTCTGAACTATTCCAAAGGTATGTTTAGGGCCTTGTATACCTATAATAAGGAAGTTATGTTCGTGAACGAAAAAGTTTTAAATAGGAACAAAATTTTATAGCACGATGTTGTATGTTTAAGTCAGTTAAGTTCGGTAATGCCTCATATCCGGTTCTGATGTTGAACACGGGTAAGGGGTGTTACACTTGATGCCGTGGCTCTGAAATTAAAATTAGGGCGCTTTATTTGCTTTGTTAGTTCTCGGATATGTTTTTAGAAAAGTTATGAGGGTTACCGCCAGTCAGAGAGGTTGAATTTGCTATTGAGTTAGTACCAGGAACTTCTCCAATATCAATAGCTCCGTTTAGAATGTCACTTGTAGAATTGAAAGAGTTTAAAACATAGTTGCAAGAATTGACAGACAGAGGGTTCATTCGGCCTAGTTTTTCTCCCTGGGGTACATCTGTGCTATTTGTTAAGAAAAAGGACAGGTCAATGCGATTATGTATCAGTTATAGACATCTTAGTAAAGTCATGACTGGAAACAAGTACCTATTGCCTCGTATCAATGGTTTGTTTAATCAATTGAAAGGTGCAACAGTGTTTTCAAAGTTTGATCTTCGTTTTGGATATTATCAGTTACGGGTTAAAGATTCGGATGTGTCGAAGACTGCTTTAGGACCAGATGCGGACATTATGAATTTTTAGTTATGCCATTTGGTTTAACCAAAGCACCTGCTGTGTTTATGGATTTGATGAACATAATATTCCGGCCATATTTAGACAAATTTTTGGTTGTATTCATTAATGATATTTTGATCTATTCCCGAGATGAAATTGAGCATGCACAGCATTTGAGAGTAATATGGCACACAACAATCCGTATACCGTAACACGTTATAAATTCTGATTTGAATACATACTTATGAAACTCAAGCCTTACAATTACTCTCTAACATCTATACACCATTCGTATTAGTTTCAATTTCATACCACCTAACACCATTAATGATCTAACGATTATTTAGAAGTTTACATTATTCGTTAATACAATTTTAATCAACTCTAACCTTGAGGTGTGCCTCTACGGGTGCCCTTCTTTATACATAAACAACAATATGGCATCACCTAGCTTCAAGTGTAGTCTAGCTTGGTCCCTATTAATCTCCGAGTCTTTATCTATCCAACATTCAAGTATTAATTATATAAGTTCGAAAGAACTTAATGATATTTGTACATGGAATTTATGTAAATTTTTATGAATCTTAATAGTTTGAGATTTTTGGCTCAAGTTTTAACTCCCTGTATTTCATAGGAGAATTCACAACTTAGTTGACGAAGCCAATGCCCGATTCATTCTAAGTCATCTATTGGTGGACATAGACCTTGATCATGCCACAACCATGTTTTTTCATGGGTCTCTCCCCATCTATCGTTGTTCCTCATTCCTGATACTTATATTCATTACTTCTGGTTGCTGACACTTGGCGTCTACCAAAGTAATTATCATAATTGCAGTCCTACCATAATACAATACCCTCTATTTTTGGGGGAACTAGCGCCCTCATTTGTAAGAACCCGATACAGTGGTGTCAAAAAGTATGATTTTATATTTCATTTTAATGAACTGAGTCTGTAAATAATTAATAAAAATATTTATAGAGTTATTCTATAAATGAATTAAATCGAGGATAAGTAATTTAGTTTATTTAAGTATTTAATCTAGTCCAAGGATTAAATTGTAAATTTAGATCACTACAAATTTTAAATTGAAAATAGTTAAAGGGACTAAAATTGTTAATGGCCCAAAAATTTTAGATGGCAATTAAAATGCCAAATTTGTGGCTAAAAAAACGTTGATGTTTTTTTATTATTTATTATAAAAAATAAAAAATTAAATTAAAGTTAAAATAGTTTAAGTGGAAGGAGAGAGAAGATGTCTTCTCTATCCTTCCACGCGAGAAAGACAAAAAGAAACATAATAAATTTGATTAGGGTTTTCAAACTTTAATCCACAAATTGCTATTGACAATTCGGTTTCTTCAAAAGCGAAGGAAAAAGCTGAAGTCACCGACGAGTAGTTCAAAATTCCTGGAAGTACCATCATAACTCAACTTATTGTTTATTTTTCCTTTTAATTTCATTGGTAGGTAAGTTGACAAAACAAAGGAAGTTACACATGAGTGGCTGACTAGAAATACAATATTGAAATTGATTCTTGTGGTAGAGAGTTAAATTGTACAAAAAGATTTTAAAACAATATAATTTATTAAAGTTACGCATTTGGCTTGAACATGAGACAAATCATGCCATGTTTTATATGAAATGACATTTAATGGAAGAGTTGTTACTGAGATCAATAGAATAAGAAATGAAGTCAGAATGAAATTAAAGTATGGGTTGTTGTATTGATTGTTGGGCAAAGTTGAGAATAATTAATGAGTTAAAGAATCAAGTAAAATAATAGTAATAATAATTGCTTCGACTTTAAGTCGATAAGCGCTAGGCGCATTTTCCTTCGAACGTCCTAACTATGGCTTTCACAATTACTACTTCGGCTGAGCTGATGAGCGCAGGGCACGAATTGTTTACGTCGGATATACCGATATAAAATTACTTTGACTATAGGATGATGAGCACTGGGCACACTAATCATCGGACATACTGGTGAGTTCTGGGCACGATTATTACTTTGGATTAACTGACGAGTGCTTGGCATAATTTGTTTAGTTCGGGATGTATCGATGAGGCACTGGGCGCCAAATTATAGTATTAATAGGATCCATAAATTAGTTTGGATTCGAGCTATGTATTAGCGAATATCAATATTGACCAGGAAGAATGGTTAGAATTAAATTGGTAATGTAATGCAATATGACAAATTGAGACAAAATCGAATAAGGTTACACATGTTAGCAAAAAAAAATGTTAATAAGTTCGTTAAAATAGATTAGTTAGTTATAATATCACATTTGGTTTTTTAGGATACATATGTATATTAATATATTGGATAAACTTTGATATGAAACATACTTGAATTGATCTAAGGAAGAAATAAATCAACTAAGTCCAATTATTTAAATTATGCTATATTGAGTAATTTATAGTAATACCATTTGAAATTAAAATTCATCGAATGGTCTTGTTTTCAAATGTAGGCTAGGTGTATTTTGAGATTTTGTACTCAGAGTTGTCAGCATCCAACCGACAAACCTTGGACTCAACGAAGTATGTATATTTTGTTTTGTTTCAAGTTGGCATGTACTTGGTTTTTAGTAAAGTCATTTGGATATAGATATGCTTTTGTGACATAAAAAAATTATTAACTTTTGGTTGTTATAATCATAATATTATTAGTTAATTAAATTATTTTAATGTGATATACTTAAGTTGCGATATGTTTCAGAATATCGAAGTGTTGGGAACTGATTTGGGAGATGATTTGAATATGTATATATTGTGGAATCTAAATTTTGCAAGGGGTTTATGTAAAATATGTAGAAATGCTGCCGAATTTTAAAAAAAAAATTAATTTTACCACTACACTACCATTTAAATAAAGTGATAGTAATTTAGGTTGTTTTCAGCATTTCAATGTGGCATTTTATATTCAGATCCTCTAACTGGGTCGAATATAAGGTATCATATCATTGTAGCACTATAGTACCTACCGTGTCATTCCCTACTTGGATATTTCGTTAAGAGTTCAACCATTGGTAGATCGACAAGACATTTACCATGTTTCATGATCTGCTGGTCTTTGCTTATCGCTATTCTCTGGTGGATTTATTGAGCAATCAGCCTTGAATTGGCATTCCCTCTCGTAAAGACTATTATCTGTCTATAGATTTCTGACTATCTTTTTGTCGACTTACATTCTAGGATTGTTCCAAATATAGCCTATTATATAGTTTCTTAAACGAAGTGGGGTCTGCGACTTTGCTGGCGGACTTTTTTTTGTTGTACATTACATTTACCCCCTATCTAGACAGTCTTCCTCCTTTCACCGTAGTTGGGTTGAGACATTTCTTTGGTTCCACTCATCATCGCCTTTGGCGAAGTCCTCATTTTCTAAGACATTCCTCACATGCACTCAGCTCATTCGTTCTTGTGACTTATCACACTAGTCACACCGCGAACTTTACTTTAAACCTTGGCATCTCTCTTGCAGACTTCTCATGTATAACCCCGTGTCCTGTGTCCTGGCGAACTACCCTGTATTTAGTGTCCTAATTGACTCTCTATTGGTTACCATAGTCAAGCTATGGTCTTACACCCTTTTACCTCTCTTGAAGTGTCACCTAGAAAGACCTTATCGCCATCGCAATGTCGCTCCATAGAGCCTGTTCACTGCCATCGCAGTTTTGCTCTATGGAACCTAAAAATTGTTGTCACTATGTCACCCCGAAGGACCTGTCGATATTATTTCTTTTCATATTTTACCTTGATGCTCGAACACCAAAGTGTCCCCCTAGCAAGGTCTAGAGCTTCTCACATCATGTTTTGCACTCAGCAACTCCGTATGGTGGTATCTTAATGAAATTCCATTTCCCCAACTGTCAAAACCATTTTTAAGTTTTCTTTTGAAAAAACAGGGATCGACTTTAAAAACGAAAATGGAGTCGCCACCAATCTTTTTTCGAGGTGTGATCGGGTCACCTTGAAATTGATCATTTTAATAAAAAAAACATCTGATTTATTAAAATAATGATTTTGGTCTACGAAATTCGAGAAAACAGGTTCGGGAGTCAGTTACGCACGAGGAAGGATTAACACCCTCGTAATACCCAAAAAAATTGGTACATAATTGATTAATTAATGTCTTAATGTCGAAAATTTGAGAAGATTTTAAAATATGAACCTTTTGATTTTTCAAAACTTATAACCTTTAAAAAAACAGTCAATTATTTGGGTAAAAGAAAAGTCAAATCTCAGTAAGTTAGAGCACGACCTTTCGAATTTCCCAAACACCAAATATCCTTTGTTTTGTTTTTTTTTTTTGAAATCCCTATCTCAAAATATCAAAATGTCACATCCAATAAGTTAGGACGCAATATCCTAAATTCACAAGGATAGGTTTTTTATTTAAAAATTATATATTTCAATTTCAAAAAGGGTATTTGATCATTTAGACTTAATGAGAAAAATCGAAGCCCAGTAAGTTAGGGCACGATTCCCTCAAAACTCCAAATGTCAAATATTGTCTTATTTTAAGAAATAAAGTTTTGGATAAAAAGTGACAATTAAATGAGACATATTTTAAAACAATGATTTGAGTAAAATGTATCATTAATACATTACAAAACACAAATACCAAAGCAATATACTACAATTACATGATATAATAACATTTAATACTAATATAGGCAATTAAGAGAAAGAATAACGTAAAATAGCAAATGATACAAGTAATAAAATGACCATGCTAAAGTAAACATAAGAATAATAAACAAATAAAAGAACGTGAATAACAAATAAAAGATATAAAGTAAGCAATAATAATTCAAAAGATATATGCGAAAGATAAAAAAAAAAAAAACTAAGAAATGACTACGAAATTTTACATATGAGATCAAGTATAAAAGTAAAATAAAAATATAAGATAAATGATATATGCAAAACAATAAAGGGATATTATAACAATTTTTTTAAAAAAATAGAATAATAAAAAAATAAAAAAAGCGATATGGCAAAATCTAAAATAGTTAATATATACATAATAAAATAAATAATATAAAAAAACTTTGAATAAAAATGTATAAGGGATAACTTATAATATGTATATAATATACCATTTAAAAATAGATAATATACATATTTTAAATAAATAATATATGGAAAATTTTGCCTTAATAATAAAACAATTTAGATGATGTACATCATATAAATTTTCAAATAATACATAATATGATTAAAGTTAAATAATATATAATAAATAGATAATATATAACAAATAATAATAATATATGATAAAACAATTTAACGTAAATAGGGAAAAGCAAAAAAGAAAAAAATTAAAAAATTAAAATAAATGAATAAATAATGATTAAGCAGTTAAATGGATAAATAAAAAAAGTTAAAAAAATGCATAAGTCAACCTAACTCCTGCAATATGAGGATTCAACAAAATTTCTCCACCAAAATCTAACTCGAATGGAAGCAACTCAAAAAGAAATGAAGATGAGCGAAGAACAAAATAAGAACAAGCCACAGAAAATAAGAACGCAAAAGGGAGAGAAATTTGAGTGAATGCTCTCAAGAATTTTTATTACTCAAAACTCAAGTCCTTTACAATGAAGGGAGAGACCTCTATTTATAGTTGAGCCTCCCCAAATCCAACGGTACAGATCAATTACATCAACGGTTAAGATTAAAAGGTATCTACAAATTAAATCTCTAAGATTACAAAATCATATCTTTTAAGATTGCATACCATATCTTCTAGGATTGTATATCATATCTAAGATTTGCGTATCATATCTAAGATTGCATATCATATCTTCTAAGATTGCATACCATATCTTTTAGGATTGCATATCATATCTAAGATTGCACTTCTAGGATTGCATATCATATCTAAGATTTGCATATCATATCTATCTTTCCCGAGTGCCTCAGCTTTGCATGCTCGGCCAACGAGTACAACAAACTTTTTTATTTCCAGAATCCCAACAAGTAAACGGATGTCTTCGTTAAGACCATCTTCGAATCTTTTGCACATTATTGCCTCGGTGGATACACATTCACGAGCATATTAACTCAGTCTCACGAACTCTCATTCGTATTCCGAAACAGTCATACGACCCTGTTTCAATTCCAGAAATTCTTTCCGTTTCTGATCGATGAATCTCTCACTAATGTATTTCTTCTAAAACTCAACCTGAAAGAAGTCCCAGGTGACTCGCTCTTTCTGAACAACAAAAATTAGGGTTTTCCACCATTGATAGGCTGCATCTCGTAACAAGGATACAACACATTTCATACATTCCTCGGGATTCAGTGACATCTCATCAAATACTCTGATTGTGTTCTCTAACCAAAACTCAACTTTTTCAGCATTGTCATCACTGGTAGCCCTGAACTCTTCAGCCCCATACTTACGGATTTTGTCTACCGGAGGCTTATTCAACAAGTTCAGACTCGAAATCGGAGGTATAGCAGATGTCTGAGGAGGATTAGGCGGGGGCGGAGGTTGTGAAACAACCGGATTATTTCTCATAAATTGGGTGAACCATTCACTCATCATCTGGAAGAAAGCTTGTTTAGCTTCTCCCTTTTGACCGCTTGTAACCAGTCTCGAATTAGATGGCGCTGTCCCTTGCGTAGAAGCAGGCACTTTACTTTCTACTTCGTCAGCTACGGCTCTTTCAGGATCCATTACTATACGTAAAACACATTTTACATGTCAGGATTCATCACACTATCACAGTTTAGATATATAGCATGTATAGCTAGACTCTGACACGCTACGTTAGTCTGAGAATCGACTAAACTGTAGCTCTGATACCAATTAAATGTAACACCCCTAACCCGTATCTGTCGCTAGATTAGGGTTAAAGGCATTATCGGACATATTAGAAACTTTTACAGACATTTAGTAAAACAATTCACCAAACGCAATCAAAGTGTCCCTTATATATGTCAACGAGACCTTAATCATGCTTTAGAGTAGGGCCGGGACTAAACCAAACACATACAAAAATTCTCAAAAATTTAAAACTTTTCTAAGTTATGAAGGCCACATGCCCGTGTGGCCAGGCCGTGTGACTTCCAGGGACACTAGACACACCCTGTGTCTTGGCCGTGCCAAAACAGAGCTTGTATACTGACTTAACCACACGGCCACTAGACACACCTGTGTACCATGGCCGTGTACTCTTGGCTATTTACTGACTTATTCACACGGCTACCAGGCATGTCCGTGTGCCAAAGCCATGCATAATTATGTTGGCTATTGACTTAATCCCATGGTCACTAGGCATGCCCGTGTGCCACAACCGTGTAGGAAAAACAGGCCATTTGCAAGACTGAAATGCCACCCACACTTGGGTCTACCCTACAAGAGAATATACCAATTCATTGCATGTACAATTGACAACCAAAACATGTCAAACTAATCAACGAAGCTCTACATCAAATCTCGAATCCAAACATGTCAATTTGTACAACTAAAGCACATACATATATTCAAACATGTTTCATCCACATTTACCTTTCTTATAACCAATTCTTTGATCAATCAAACATACTCATAATGCATTCATATGCTTACCATATCTTTGACTGTTACATAAGCTATCTAGCCATACCAAAACATGCATCATTTTCATATCTGCCCAAGCATACTACCAATACTTATCTAGCCACATCTCATGGCTATTATACACATTTCAAACATAACCAAAATGGCTAGCTTATACATGCCATATCTAGCTATATCCATATTCCAAAAGTACCAAAACAAGTTGAGTAGTGTGATGATGACCCTCGACGGTCCCTGAGCCTTCAGTAGCTTTGACGATCTATAAAATAGAGAAAAACACACATAAAGCAAGCTTTCAAAAGCTTAGTAAGCCATATACAAATAAACTTAACATAAAATGCTCATAACTGTATTGATACAATAACAATAATGATTCTCATAGCATATACATCTCACATAGAGTTTGGCTCACTTGCTTAGCCATAACTTATCACATTCTTCAACTCAATACCATATATGCACATAGCTCATTTAAGCATAATTTCACATATCATCTCATCATCCTATTGCACATATTCATCTTAGTAAGTTCATATAGATACTTACCATTCATACACACTTAGTGTACATATCAAACGTACTTGAAACGAATATACAATTACATAATCGTTTGTAGCTTGGATTTTCCCGTTGAACCGTTCGAAATATAATAGAATATATAGAATACTCAAAATAGTCATACAATGCCAACGTCCCAGACATGGTCTTACTTGTAATCAGATATCGATGCTACTGTCCCAGACATGGTCTTACACGAATCAATACGATGCCAATGTCCTAGACATGGTCTTACACGTAAATCTCATCTCGACGCTAACGTCCCAGATGTGGTCTTACACGAAAGCTCAAATCAATGCCAATGTCCCAGACGTGGTCTTACATGATAGCACATAACAGACACCTATGTCATGACATAGTTAATCCTATCTACTCCTAGGTTTGTACGGGACTTCTCGGATATTAGCACTATGTCGATTTTATTTTGGAATTCATGTATACAACATCTCATAAGCATACATCATTATCAATAGTCATATGAACATACATAATTCAATACAAATACATTTATTTGTATATTGACTTACCTCAGATTCGGATATTCGTTCGGACTCGGTTATTCGACTACTTTTGCTTTCCCGCGATCTAAGTCCAATTTCTTCAATTCTTTATCTATACATATTCAAATGCAATCCATTTATTCACTAATTCATTCAATTCAATCCAAGAACACATTTTTAAGGCTATTTGCAACTTAGCCCTCATATTTACACATTTTATCAATTTAGTCCAATTTTCTCAAAATATCAAATATACAAAATCACTATATAATCATGCTTAGCCGAATGCGCACGTATCTCATACAAAACCAAAAATTTCATCAAATTCATAATTTAGTCCCTTAAATTGCTATTTTCACAATTTAGCCCTAATTAGTTAAGTCCATCAAAAATTCAAGAACAAAACATGTTCATTTAACACATATCTTTCATTTAACACCTAAACTCATTACAAAACTAACCATTCCATCAATGGCACATCTCATAAACAACATCAATTCTTCAAATTACAACATGGGCTTGATAGTAGACTAAGCAATAATCTCAAAAACATAAAAATCATCAAAAACTAAAGTCAAAACATACCTTAATCAAGGCTTGTAAGTGCCAAAAATCAAAAGAGCTAAACCTTCTCCTCTTTCTCTAATATTCGGTCATCAAATAAAGATGTGCATGGCATTTTCAATTGATTTTGTTTAATAGCCTTTGTTTTATCAAATTACCCATTTAACCTTTTAATAAACATTTAGTAACACATAAACATAAGGTCACTAATGTCATTTAATCATCCACTAACTTAATATTGGTCTAATTGCCTCATAAAGCCACCTCTTTTGAAAGCCACAACATATAAGTGCTTTACCAAATAGCATACAAATTTTGCATTTGATGCAATTTAATCCTTTTCTCAAATTAAGCACACAAATAAACAAATTAACTTACGAAATTTTAACACATGCTTAATCACATTCCAACGGCACAAAAAATAATATTAAAATATTTTACTAACTCGGATATGTGGTCCCGAAACCACTGTTCCGACTAGGGTCTAAACCAGACTGTTACACTCTGATTCTTTTTGCCTTATTCCAACTATCTCCCTTCTTAACTCAGCTGTACGCGATGCTGGAAAAAACCTATTGAGAAACAAACGAGAAAGATCAGCCCAAGTTGTAATAGATCCAGGAGGTAAATAAAATAACCATTCCCTAACTTAATCTGCTAGGGAAAAAGGGAAAGCATGCAATTTGATTTGATCCTCAGTTACCCCCTAAGGTTTCATGCTAAGACAAATCATATGAAACTATTTCAAATGTTTGTGGGGATTTTCGTTTTGCAACCCACAAAAAGTTGGCAGTAACTGGATTAAACCTGACTTCAGTTCAAAATCAGTATTCATAGTAGGATACGCGATGCATAATGGCGGTTGTTCTGCAGGAGCTTCGGCCAGTTGCCGAATCCTTTGAGCCATTAGTTGATATGCTAGATTTGGGTTTTCGTTAACCCTAGCGTTAAGCACTTCGTCTGGTGAATCGACTTCTACTTTTTCGCTTTCAAATGTTTGAGTAGGATTTTCGTTAACCCTACACTCTACTTCATCCCGATTTCAATTTCTGGTGGTGGGTTACTCTGAGTCCCAACCACTCCTGACTACTTTTTCTGTAACTTTGTCTCCTTGCGATTGGCTCTCATAGTCTTCTCTATTTTTGAATCAAACATAAGAATACTAGAGCAGATCCGGTCATAAGAAACAAAGAAACAAGATTAGTACATTACCAATTCCCGGTAACGACGCCAAAATTTGATGCGGTCGTTGAGAGCACCAAAAATATGCTATCCCTATATAATAATGAAAATAATAAAAATAATAGTATAAGGGAAATATAGTCAAATCCTCAAGGACCAGATTTGCACAATTGCTTGTTCCTCAAAATCTGGACAGAATCGTGCCCAAAAAAACCTGCGTACCTTGAAAAAATAAAAAAATAGAATTAAAAGTTTTGATCTGGAAAAAATAAAATAAAAATAGAATTAAAAAGTTTTGATTGAAATTTCAAAATTAAAATTAAATCAATGGAGATAAATAGAGTTGAGGAAAAAATTTCTTATGGAGAGATTCCAACCTTCGGTTGTTTCGATCCACCTTGGGTTCAATCCTCGGCTTTTAGGTGATCTTTCTCAAACAGAATAAGCCAGTTATAGTGGAAGAGGACGCCTACGACCACCAGCTCTAAGAATTTAGGCTTACAATTTAACAGAACCTGACTCTAGCAATCAATCGCTTTTGTGGGACCATCTTCTGCTAGATCATCACTTCTCAATGGCGAATACCACGCCATTTTGTCTATTGGGCTTGCCAACCTCTAACGCAGTAAGCTAACGAACCGACTGTGCAACCTTCCCAAAATATACATAGTGACCGTTCCTTGCACACGTTGAAAAGATCACCTTTTAAGGGACATGGACGAAAGCGTCAGCCCCGTAATGTGGAGAAACGATGAATACTCGTTGAGAAGGCTAAGTACGGATTCTAAGCCTCATGAACTATTTTGGGGATTTTCGATAAACTTTGGCTAAATAAGTTTAGTGGCTCATGATTTGTGGGGAAAAAGAAATAAACATAAGAAAAATGGAATTTTTATTGAAAAGAAAATATGAAAAGAGCAAAAGGCTAAACTTTATGGGGGAGAGAGTGTTTACAGAAAAAGATGGATGAAATTTGTGTTACTCTATCCCTAATTTATAGTACTAGAAAACCTAATCTATTCCTAATTAAATTCTAAAAGATAAATACAATTAAATAAAAATAATTAAAGATAAATAAGGATAAATAAAGATAAAAGCTAAAATTAAATCTAAATAGTAATCCTTAATAATTATCCTAATATAATTAAAAATTAAATAGAGTCTTGTGCTATAAAATCTCTTCGTTCAAAATCTTCCACACTTTGCATTTTCGGCACCACTTCTCTCCTTCTTTGCATGCTGGCCCTATTTAACTTTAAATTCACGCTTTTTTTGCCCCCAAATTTTCTTTTACCTCCAATTTTGTCCCTGTAAGATAAAAAACCATAAATAGCTCAAATTAGTAGGATCATATCCAAAATAAACATATAATTAATACATAAAATATGTCATCCTAGAATATTTTCAATAGAAAGAAGCAAAACAATTAGCCAATTGCAAGGTAGCAACATTAGAGTACACAGTCACCTCAAATTTTATAGAACTAGGGAGAAAGAGAAGGTACCTTTGTTGCATCGATTTTGATGTCTAATGTATTCTTGAATACCTTTTTAATAGGATTGATCTCATAGCTAGGTCAGTAAGAGTATATGTTCTATGTGCATTGATGTAGTTAACCTGAAAAATAGGACTTACTTATTTTGCACAATTTTCACATCTAAAATTATGTATAAATTTCAGAAAATAATTACATTCTGAACCCTATTATTTTCACTTTTGCATATGAAGTAAATACCACCACCACTTAAGTACCTTAACCATTAGGTCAGTTCTCTTTGTAGTCTAACTTAAAATGAAGCGTCGATCTAATGGATAATATGACAGGAAATGAAAGACAAGGTACTTAGATACACTTTTCAAGGAGACTCAACTCAAATAATGCTTCTATGGTTACCATAAAACAGAGAATTCACCAGAGCTTGAATTTAGTTTTTCTAAAAAAGACACAATAACTAATAGACAATGACAATATTCAATGCTACAAGGCACACTTGTTCAAAATCTAAAGGCATTGCGCTCCAATTTAGTCAGATTGACAGAAAACAAAAAAAAAAAAGAAAAGTAAAATGAAAGTCTAGCGACAATAATAGGAATCTAGCTACATACGAAGAGAGAACAAATACAAAGAAATAGATTAATAAATTTTATAAATGCAACACGAAATATTTCCCAAAAGTTGAGCTCATTAATCACAGAAATATCAGAACTAAGAAGCGAAGTAGTTAAGCATACAAAACAATATATAATATAACATAAAAATAAAAAAATTGGAAAGAATTATGGTTTGAAGCTCACTCAACAAGAAATCCCCTAACGAGCCTATGAGGAGAACGCTGGAGGTTGGAAAGGTAGGGGAATAGTTCGATGAGAAAAGAAGAATTGAGAGAGGAAAGAATGTCCTTGGCAGGTTTAAGAGATGGAAGCTTCACTACTAAATCAGTACAGATAATAAAGCGAGAGGTCGATATGCTTGTATGGTAGTGTATGTTAATATGGAAAAGCCATTGATTTTTAAGGTTTTGATTAATGGAAATATTCAACGTATTGAATATCAATCTCTGCTAGTCGTTTGTTTCTTTTGTGGTTGTTACGACCACTTCAAGGAAAACTATGGGTGAGGAAGAACACGATGCCAGATAAAGAAAGTGTTGTTACCATTATAGTGGCGAAAACTAGGGCCTTTAGGCCTTGGATGTTGTTACCGTTACAGTGGTGGAAACCAAAGCCAAAAACTCTAGGAAAGATTAATCAAGGAGAGAAATCATCGAGATATACATTGAAGGCTCGGGAAAAAGAAAACAAATTTAGCCTATTAGGGAAAGAGATTTCTACTGAGCCTATAATTAATGTTAAGAAGTTGGTAAACAACTCATTGCAAGAAAACATAGCTGGAAATGAGAAGAATATCACTGGCCATAATAGGAATAAGTTAGAACTTCCAAAAAAAGTAGGCCAGACCTAAGTTAATAACACTGATTATGTAATTATGGAAGCTAGTATTGGGGAGTTAAAAGCTAGGTCAGTTTGGGCAAAGGAAAGTTCGAAGGCCCATCCAAAAATAAAGGCTTAGGTAGTGGACTAGGCCTGAAATCTACGGGAAAGCATGCGATCCTTTTTATAAAGATGGATAAAGTGTCTACTAGGGCAGTAGTCCAAAATACTAAGCTTCAGGTTCAGTCCAAATTTCTTGTTAACTCTAGTAACATTGTTTCCATTGCTTATTTTTTTGGTACAAGTGATATGGAATTGGGGGCTAAGGCGAACATGAATTTTGGAAATTTCGAGGGAGTTAAAGTGAACTACAACCCAACATTCAAAGGACTGGAGAGAGTTGAAGTCTCAATGACTGATGGTGTCTTGGATCCCAAAAATCATTCTAAGGTGATTTTCAAGGAAACTTTGCACTCAAACCAGCAAGGTATTTCAGTCAAACGATCTATGTAGACTTTGGGTGTGCATACTTCAAGCCCTAAAGATAGGAAAAATGACGGCAGAGACAACATTGATCGTGGTGGTCGAAAGCCTTCTAATATCTTACGACGTCGAGAGAGTCACTTTAAATCCTCTGGGAACTTTTAGATTCCATTAGCAGAATCCATTGAAGCGGTGGTGGAGCTTTTTTCTTCCTAGTTGTCAAGTGAAGCAGTGAATGATGCCTAGGAAGTAGCAGGTTCGACCGTGGATGGGGTATATTTCTTAATTTTTTGTATTAATTTATGAATTTTACAATTTGTTCTTGGAACTTCTAGGGGTGCTAGCGTTAAATTTCCTCAAGTTTTTCGTGAATACAACATGGGATATAAACTTGATACTATTAGCTTGCTTGAGCCAAGAGTGAATAGTGCCAAAGCAGACAACATTATTGCAAAGTTGGGTTTCCAGTGTTCACACCGAGTGGAGGCGATAGGATATTCCAGTGGTATTTGGCTTGGATGGAAATATTCAATTCGTGTTGAGGTGGTTCGTAGTGTAACGACCCGATTTTGGGTCTAGTCGGAACAGTGGTTTCAGGACCACAAATATGATGCGGTAAAATTTATTTTATTATATTTCTATGGTCTACAGTTTTATGAAATGATTTCGTGAAAATTTCGTTCGAAAATTCTAACGTTTAGGCACTTAATTTAGTAAAAAGGACTAAATTGTAAAAAGTGAAAAAGTTGAGTTCTACTTGTTAAAGGTGTCCAATTGCTATGAGATTTTAAATTGAAGGTCCTTAGATGGTAATTAGACCATTTGTTAAGTTAGTGGAAAAAATGGACATGAAAAGGTGAAATTTCAAAGTTATGCCTTAAGGGCATTTTAGCCATTTGGTAAATAAATGAATAAAAAGAGAAAATAAAGCCAAAATTGTTGTCCATCTTTTCCATGTACCGAAAATTATAAGGTCACCATAGCTAGGGTTTGTTCAACTTCCAAGCTTGATTGTAAGTACATCCTAGCCTCGTTTTTAATGCTCTTCACATTTTTGAAGTTGTTATCATATGATCTATCTATTTCTACCATTAATTTGAGTTATGGCTAATGTCTAGGGTCTGAACCATGTTACACATGTATGTGTTTTGATGGCTAATGGTAGGTTATGCATGTTTGATGTGTGATAGACAACTTTTACTAAGTGATTTTTCATGAAAACACCTAAAAATGACCTATTTGTAAAAAGTTGTAAAATGGGTAGTAAAAATTTGATTTAACGGAAAATTTGGGCTGTTATAAGCATGATATTGGTTCTTCTAGACTTGGGCTATCAAGAAATTGAATACATTTCATTTTAAGAGCCTAGGGACTAATTTGTAAAAATGTGAAACTTTAGGGGAAAAAAGGTAATTTTTCCATGATATGATTTTTGGACTGAATTGAGAAATGTAGATAATAAATGGGTTAAATTTTCTATTATAGATCAAGAGAAACGAGGCTCAGACCTAGATCGGGGGAAAAGCAAGGTGTTTGACAATTAGGTTCATTTCTACTATTTTTATACCGAAGTAAGTTCGTATGTAAATAATGCATTGTTTTATTTATGTTTTAAATGTTTTAATATCGTATGAATTATGATTGACTCCTTGGATGTAATCGATAAAGTTTGACAAGTGAGAAATCTCGGTTGAACCTTAGGAATAGGTAGGATACGAATGTCATGACATTAGGGTTATTTGAGATTACGTGTAAGACCATATCTGGGATATGACATCGATATGAGACTTTGTGTAAGACCATAGCTGGGCTATTGGCATCGATAAGAGATCCCATGTAAGACCATATCTGGGATATGGCATTGGTATAGTATTGTGTGTGCTAGATTCCCGAGTATCCTTTAGTATTTGAAGTGGTTCAATGGGAATTTCAACGTGTATGTCAAAGTTGTGAAAGGTTATGATTATGTTGCAAGTTGGTACAGGTACGTATGTAAAACTCATTTACTAATGAGCTCGATATGTGATGAATCCCTCGGTAAGGTTATGAATGAGTAAGCTATGATTAGAAGATCTTGATACTATTTATACCAAGTTCATCATGTTTATTTGTATGATACATGTGTGATTATAATGCTTATTATTTGCTTAGGGACTTACTAAGCTATATAGCTTACTCCCCTTTATTTTCCCTTATCTTATAGTGTCACCAAGCCAGCTCGGGGATCGAAAACTGTCGGAGATCCATTCACACTATCAATTTAATATTTTGGGTACCATTGATTTTAATATTTTAAGTTATGGCATTTATAGGGACTTGGTCATTTTGTTATGTGTCATAATTGATTTAGCCAAATGTGTTTGCTTATGTTGGCTGATAATTCATTTTGTAAATGGCCATTGAAATTGGCTAATATTAAGTATATATATGCATATGATGATGCTTTTCATGGATGTGGGAAATTGCATGATTTGAGTTGAGATATATGTGATGTTTGTGTATGATAAATGATAGCATGTGAATGGGGTGTTGATGCCTTAGTTGTGGCTGATTTGGTTGATGGTATAAGCTTGGAATGGTTCTATGTTTGTTGTGTAGGTTTATGCATGGAAGGGTGACAAACTGGCTTGGTAAATAGCTTTATTTTTGTCTACATGGGTAGACAGACGGGAGTGTGTCTAGGCCGTGTGTGACACACGGCTTTCCCCTTGGGTGTGTGTTCTGGTTGTGTACCCCCTGCACCTTAATTGTTGCAAAACAGGATGCTCATTATTGAGCACACGGGCAGAGACACGTGCGTGTGTCTCAGCAGTGTGAAGTCTGCACCTATTTTATGAAAAATTATAAAAATTAAATCGACCACACGGCCTAGCACACGGGCGTGTGGCACGACCATGTGGCACAAGTCAGAGAACTCCCTATTTTGAACACGGCTTGTAGCACGGGCGTGTCCAAGGATCACACAGTCATGTTCCTTGGACCACACGGGCGTGTGAGCCCTATAACATGAAAAATTTTCCAAGTATTGTATGATTTTCTAAAGTTCTCAGTTTAGTCCCTAACTATTTCTGATGTATGTTTTGGGCCTCGTAGGCTCGTTTTAGGGACGGTATGAATGTATATGAAAAGTTTTAAATTTGGATGGAAATTATGTCTTGGTTTTGTATGTTTGCTTGTGTTTAAGTCCGGTAATGCCTTACCCTGTTACGGCATCAAACACGGGTAAGGGGTGTTACATGTAGTCATCCTCAATCTATTTTGACTTGAGTTTGGCTTGTGTCTTTCTAAATACCAATATTAATCTCTTTTGTGTATGGAAGTCCAAATCAGTAGAATCTTAAAGATCTTTGGAAGGATTTGGGATTGCCAGTTCCGTTGGGACAAATTCCTTGGATTGCTATTAGTGATTTCAACGCAATCCTATCCCTTACTAAAAAATCAGGTGGTCTTTCCAACAGAAGGAGATGCCCCCATTTTGGTGATTTTGTGGATATGGTCAAGCTACATGATTTAGGATTTAGAGGACCTCCCTTTACTTGGCACAAAGGTGGTCTTTTTAAGAGGTTAGATCGTACGTTGGGAAATGAAACTTGTGTTCACAACTTTCCAAATAGCTTGATTACTCTGTTGAAAAAACGGGTTTGGAAAATACAGTGGAAAATGAATTTTAAGAAAAACTAGAGTTTTAAAATTTTTCCAGAACAAGATCTTGTCGTGATATCTAAAGTAATAAACACTTAATCAAAATTTTATCTTTTCAATTTGTCTAGGATGAGCACTTTAATCGAGTAGTCTTCTCTGCTATCCTCAAGCTCACGTCTGTCGAGTGTGGGCTCAATTCAAATAAAAAAATTCAAAAAAATTACCATGGGGTAATTTTATAATTTCTCTAAACTTTTGGGTCAAGTTGTAAGTAAAAAAACTCTAGAAATTTTCTGGAATAATCTCTTAAGGAATTTTCTCTCTACAACTTTTTCTTGAATTCAAGTGTGTATAAATATTGGCCCAAAACCCTCTTTATATAGGGAAAGTTTAGAGAGTTTAACTATGATTAAACTTAATCAATTTAATATTAAAATAATATAATATTGATTAAGATAAATATTAGATTAAATTTAATATTAAATCTTATTAAAATAATAGAATGTTTATCTACAAGATAAACGTTAAATTAAATTTAATATTAAGATAATCACTTTAATATTAAACTATTAAGATAGTATTAAGATAAGTATTAAATTTAATTTAATATTAAACTATTAAAACAATATTATTTTTCGAATAATTAATCTGAAATCAAATTCTCTAGTAAAGTCTTAGTAGGAGTGTAACTCTTCTACTGCTCAACCACTAATGACTAGCCGTCGTCGGCCATCGGGACACCACCATCGCAACCACCTGCACCACCATGTTCGGTGATGCAGATGCGACACTCTTACGACACCCTAAGTTGATACGGTCCAGGTTAATGATGACTCGACTGGTTTGGTCTAGCCATCGGTTGGACCGTCGACCTAATTTCACATACTAGGTCTGGTTCAACCAATTTTTGGGTCTTGGTCTTGGTTTTAGGCTCCCGGCCCCAATTTACATTCTTGAGTCCAATTTTCAAGTTCAATTGCTCATTGGACCAATTGTTTGACTCGAAAATTAACTTCAAAAATATCATATTAATTTTAATTGATTTGATTAAATTAATTTTATTGGATCAAAATTAAAATTTCCAAAAATAACTTAGATTTTTCAAATTAATTTTAATCAAATTATTTAATCAAATTCTCTAGTTCAACAATTCTTACGACCACCTAATTTAATTCCACATCGAATAAATCTACTCAATTAAGTTATTCTTAAAGTTGTAGAATTTTATTCTGATTCAAAAGTAGTCCGATCGAGCTTTTGCTGAGCTAACAGAGGGACCAATCAGACATATATAATTAGGCTCTAATGATTGCAATTATGTCCAGAAGTATTGTTCCGATAATTTGCAATTACTTAATCATGGAGTCAGTACACAAGATTACCATGATTGAAAACTCCTTATTGTATACTCTTTATGAAAGCAATTCATCCAACTATTTTTTCCAATGACATTGTCATGTGTGTGTTACCCTCATATGATATCATTGATTCCTTTGAGTTAAATCCGTTCACTCAATACAATCCTGTTTTATCTCATTGTCACCATCGAGTCTTCTTAATGATTAATATGATCACTGTCAATAAAGGACTGAGATAAATTGCTCGTTCGAGAATAAGCAACCTGTGGCCACGTTCCATATTTATCAATCCACACAATGCCAATGAAAGGATCTCATTAACTCTTTAATTGAGCTAGGAATTCCACTATTCCTAGTAAAGTCGTGCCATACACAAGCCATGTACCTAACATACTAACTATGGGCTCGATCATTTTTAGAGGATAAGCCTCCACTTATATTAAAGCATATGAGTTGCATACACATGGTAAGTGACTAACTTAGGATTTAGGTAAATCACACCATGATCATCACAAGTGAATTAATTCATCTTGGGTTTAGTCCAATGTATCATTCTACCAATGAATTCATCTATATCTCTACTCGTGGGATCAACTGCTTCGATAGCCAAGACTAGTAATCTCCCTAATTGGAATTGTAGACGATATAATAATCCTTCTCAGTATTTGAATAAAATGCTCACTTTGATTCTTTTATGGGATTACAAACTAATTTAGATTATCTATTTAGGTAAGTTGTCTTTCTCGCAATGTAAACATTCTTTACAATGTCGGTTATCTTCAGTGTGAACTTTAGACAATCAATGAGCTAATATTTTCTTTTCACAATTTCGCTATGCATGCAAAATATAAAAGACATAATTTCAAAAGACATAATAGTGAAATGTGAAATTAACTTTATTTATTTATTCATCGTTCAAATAAATAGAAAACAATTACATGTTTACTACAATACTAGCACATTTCCCAACATACTCACCTTCCCAATATTAAGTCTGACCATAGGCCTTTTCTCCTGTCCCTAAACCCAGAGGTTATTCTACCTAGAGGTCAGCCTTTTTGGTTTCTGGCTGGGTGGGTCAAACATCTTGATTTTGAGAATTTTGTGGGTGATAACTAGAATTTTAGAGAGGATATATTTGATGCTTTAGCCAAGCTCACTCATAAATTAAAGGAGTGGAATAAATCAATTTATGAACATATTACCACTCGAAAGAGATATTTGATTAATAATCTAGTCAATATTCAGAGGAAAATGGACCTTTTTGGCTCAAATCTATTGGCTCAAGTGGAATTTAGGGTTAGACAAGAGTTGGAGAATATATTGCACCACGAAGAACTTCTTTGGAAACAAAATGTGAGATGCGACCGGATTACTTCCAAGCAATCCGGACTCTATTGAATTTGAGGCAAATAAGTTTTTTTCAAAATTTGTACAGAGAGGGTCCGGGGCCTTTAGGGAGCTTACTTCCAAGCAGTTTTCCTCAACTTGATCCTGTTGATAGTATGTCTGTCAATGAGGCTTTATAGGTTTGCGTAATTAAGTCAAAGTATCAGATGAATGAAGATCTGTCAGATTGTATTACCTAGGATAGAAGTTTTTTTCTTTGGAGATCTCTCTAAAAAATTTGGCTGTTATTACAAGAGAACTTAATATGGTTTGTAGGCAATGGTAATAAAATTCGTTGTTGGAGAGACAATTGGATTCCAAGTGTAGGGCCACTACTTAGACATATCCCTACTATTGTTAATTTTGATTCAGATTGTTTTCTCAATGAGATGGTCATAGAGGAAGGCTCATGGAGCCTTGTTTTGTTTCGACTTTGGTTATCAGATGATGTGATACAGCGTATTATGGGCATTGCCCCACATACATATGAGGGGCTTGATAAAATCTCATGGTGCCACACATTGACAGGATCTTTCTATGTCAAAAGCGGCTACAAGATTTTGAAGGAAGATGCTTGGAACTCGAGAGATGAGAAATGGAAAAGTGTATGAAAGATTCAAGGTCCACAAAGAGTCCATTTCTTTATCTGGATTTTCTTAAAGCAACGACCCCTCAGTAATGTGGAAAGAGTCAAATGGGGCATAGGGGTTCATCCCTATTGTCTTATTTGTGGGTATGAATCGGAAGACATTTTGCATATCATCAGAGATTGTACAGTAGCTAAGGACGTCTGGAACCAGGTTATTCCAGGTATGAATTTTTTCTCTAATAGTTTACATGATTGAATTCTTTCTAATGTGCAGGATAATACTACGATTCATGAAGGAGGATCCAATTGGGCATGCCTTTTTGGACTACTTATATGGCGCATTTGGAAGAACCATAATCTCTTTATTTTTCAAGGAAGATCTTAGAGCCCGAGTGAGATAGTCAAAATTTCCTACAACCGGGCCAAACAAATCTTTTCTACCTTTAGTGATGAACCAATTGGTTGCTACAAACCTTTCTTTGGAGAACAAACAATTGGAAATCAGATCCTTATTAATACCGACAATACGGTGCAATTTGATTCAAGTAATACAACTTCTGGGGAGTAGTGTGTGATGAGAATGGAGATTGTATCTTTGGATATAACCGATACCTAGGAAAGTGTTTAATTTTTTATATTGAACTTTAGGGAATTTTGGAGGGCCTCAAGCTTATCCGACGTAGAAGTCGTGACAAAGTAATAATTCAATTAGACAGCTTGGAGGTTGTTAAAGCCATTCAAGGAAGCATTTCCACTACATCGAACGTAGCCTTGATTAGATGAATTCAAAGTATTTTGTCACAATAAAACCAATGGTTCTTGCGTTACATCCCTAGAGAAAAAAATCAATTGCGGATTGTTTACACAAACAATCTTTGGTCAAGAAAGAATATTTGCAGGTTTTAGAACTCCCCTCTACGGCGGTTCTAGCTTTTCTAGAAATAGACAAGGCAAAGGGTGTTTTTTCTTTTTAAAATATTTCTATGTAATTAGTTAGGTAATGGTTTAATGTCACAAAAAAAAAAAATCTCATATCCTTCATTCCATCACCCACCATTGAAGAAAGAAAGAAAACCTTATGTTTTTATTCAAGCATTTGACCAAGCAATTGAATAAGGTAACCAAGTTATTTTCTTAATTTTTTTATAGATTTATGATCATGAGAGCTTCATTTAGCTAGCCCATGTATCAATTTGTTCAATTATTAATTTTTTAGCAAGTTTTCATTAGAGCGAAATTAATGTCTCTTAAGGGTCGAAGGCTAACATGAAATGTTTGTTTTGAAATAAAAGAAAAAGTGAGAAAGAGAGGAGTAATGTAACACCCCTTACCCGTATTCAACGCCGGAACCGGGTACGAGACATTATTAGACTTCACTTGCTTGAACATACAACTTTGGGCTATAAAATTTCGTTTCAACTTAAAATTTCTTATTCACATTTATACTATCCTTATTAAGGGCCTAAGAGGCCTTAAACATGCAAACGGAGGGTCTCAAAATCAAACCGGGAACTTTTGTACACTTAGAAAATTTTTGCCTAAACAGGGCCACACGCCCGTGTGAAATGGGGCATGCCTGTGTGGGCAGGCCGTGTGGTCATACACACCCATGTCCCTAGCCTGTGTGGAATTTATTTTTCATTTCAAACCTATAGGGGTTTTCACACAGTCGGGCACACGCCCATGTCTCTAGCCCGTGTCCTTCACATGGCTTAAACACGTCCGTGACCTCACCCGTGTGTGAAAACCTGGGCATTCTATTTATGACGTCAGCAACCTCATAAGGGGCACACGGCCTAGGCACACATTCCCTGTGTCTAGCCCGTGGTCGACACTGACTTGCATCATTAATATGCAGGGGACACACGGCCTAGCCACACACCCATGGGACTGACCGTGTGTCACACACGGCCTAGACACACGCCCGTGTGGACCAATTCAAGGCTATTTTCCAAGCCATTTAGCCACCCTCACTTGCACACATTCACACATCATCACATATCATTCTCAAATCATCAATTGTAATACTTAAATTTTCACATTTAAACTATGGAAACCAAACTATCTTTCCATATACGAGAGAGTACTATCACTACCACAAATACAATCGACATAAGCCATCATCCATGGCTATAGACCATCAAACCATAAACTATTTTAGGCCAACTCATTTGGCTATATTAACTACGACTTAATTAAACAAAAGATAAGATCCTTATACTTGCCATATCTTAAGAAGATTTGAAAACTTATACCCAAGTGACTTTTCGATAGTGTGAAAGCATCTCCGGTGGTCTCCAACCCGAGCTAATTATGTTAACCTACAAGAGATAGGAAAGGAAGAGAAATAAGCAATAACGCTTAGTAAGTTCATATGCAAATATAAATCAACTATTGACATTCATTTATTTTACTCCACCACAAAGGTATTATAATTAGATTTACATTTAAGCTCATGGTTACCCAATCAATCATTCATAATGCTTACTCATTTCATGTCTTACCATATTCCTACTATATAACAAATATAATGCTCACATTTACTTAGTCAAGTTTCTCAATAACACCTCGAAATAATAATAATTACTTGGCGATTTCGCATTAAGCCCACCATTTAATAATTAATAAGGTGGTATCGCACACAGCCCACCATTCGTACTGATCACGATGGTATCGCATACAGCCCATCGATAACAAATGATAAGATGGTATCGCATATAGCCCACCATTGATAATAAATACGATGGTATTGCACACATCCCATTGACAATAAATAATAAGGTGGTATCACACATAGCCCACCATTGTCTCACATTCATGGATAATTATTCACACCCATTTCCTATGTCGAATGTTCATACAAGGATTTCCTCACTCTCTATCATTTTTAGTAGATCTCTATAATGATTATACATATTCAAGCAATGTATTATTAAGTAAAACATATGCAATAAAGAATGCATCATTTACACATAAACATACTATGGATTCATCATATACTGAAATCACTTTGTAACGCCCCAAATTTGGGCCTAGTAGAATTGGGCCTATTGGGCTTTGGGTCTCATAAAATTTTTAAGTGAGCAAGAAAATGACAAATGACATGACGGCTTTAAAAGTTTAATGAATTTGGAGTGTCTAGGTGTGTTGGAGAAGCTCTAGGTTCGAGTTTTGTGGTGGAAGATTCTTTATTTAATTAATTAAGGAATCAAGGTTGTGAGTAGTGGGCTTTTAAATAAAAATAAGTGAAAATGGCACAAAGAAGCCTGTGGTGAAGTGGATAAGTGACGCCACTAGGGTGTAGAGAGGTGGCGACATATGCATGCAGGAAGGTCTAAGGTTCGAATGCTAGCTTAGCTTTATTTTGGAGTTTAATTTTAGGCTTCTAGAAGGCTGGAAGTGGCGTGTAGAGGGACTCTAAGGAGAAGTGATCAGTGGAGAGAATTTAGGAGAAAGATAATGGAGATATCATGGAGAAAAATTAGGAGATGAGCACTGGATAAAGTGGTGCCGAATTGGACTTTAGGGGTGGCTAAGTTCCGGCTATAGGCTATATAAATGTGTGTGTGTCGATTCTGAGGTCTTAGGTAATGCCAAATTTTCCATTCTTTTTCTTTTACTTGTCAAAACCTTATTTTCCCACAACCGAAAATACCTTGTCTTGTTGCCGAATCTTCACTCTTCTCCTACCTTCTAAACCTTCATTCTTGCTTCTAAGCTGACTCTTCTCTTCTTCCTTTGAAAACTGAATAGCCTCTATTCTCCCTCAAGGTTCTTCTTTACCTTGCATTTAGGTGCCGAATATCCCTTTGCACCACTCCGATTTTTAGGCCGAATACACATTGGCCGAATCTCCTCTCTGGTTTTCTTCAGCTTTGGCCGATTGATTCTTGGGATTTAGCATCGATCTCTTCCTTCTAAGGTCGCACCATTTCATTCTTGTTGCATTTCAGGTTTTGGGTAAGTGTTCTTTACTTCAGTTTAAGGGTTGGTCGAATGGTCATATATGTTGTGAGGGTGACTTGTGTTGGATGCAAGTCATCTATTACTTAGGCTCTAATGATTAATTTGGTACAAATCTAGGGTCTAATCGCGGTTGGTGTCAAAGAAAGGAGCTATTAAGGCTTGTCGCACACGGTAAGGTTACGGTGAGGCTTCGATTTTTGATAAAGTTTGTATTTAGCCTATGATTAATTGTTAAGTAATATCGAATGTAGGTTTGTGACTAAGAGGAAATCGCAACACGCGTTATTACTAGGTGTGTACAAACACTACACATACATGATATCGGCAGTGCCGAAAAGCCGAAAGTGGCTAAATGGGCCCGGTGGGCCCTGAGGCTAAGTTTGATGAAATTGATTGATTTGGTTATATGAATTGAGTTAGTCATGCATGTTACATGATCTGGAATTGTTTTGGGCCTAATAGGCCATATGAATGAGATCTGGGCCTAATGGGTCATAAGGATGTGATTTGGGCTTAATGGGTTATATGAACGTGAAATGGGTTTGATGGGCTTTATGGGGACGTTGACAAGTATGCTAGGGTTTAATGGACTTTAGGCCTAGTTCTGAACAACTCTTAAACCTCATAAGACTTAATTTAAGAATCAACATGTCTGGGGACAAGTCGCTGGGTTAGAGTGTGGCAATGAACATATGCATGTCCAGGATTGGATCTAGGGAGAGCTTGGTACTTAAGCGGTTCTAACGACCCACCTCCTCTTCTCTGGAATCTTACCTGGTGCTTAGTGTCTATTCACTTTAGCCGCAATGACTTGTTAATGGGCCAAAGTTCATAACTAAAACCCGAGAGGGACCAAAATACCCCTGATTTGAAAATTACCAAAATACCCTTAGTTTGAAAATTTCCAAAATATCCTTAGATTTGCAAAATTACTAAAATACCCTCGATTTGTAAAATTACCAAAATAACCTTGATTTGTATAATTACCAAAATATCTCTGATTTATAAAATTTCCAAAATACCCCTGTTTTGTAAAATTACCTAAATACCCCTGCAGGGTAGAATTATGAAAATACCCCTCGGTAGTGAAATGACTAAAATACCCTTAAGTGCTTAATGTGTGAAATTATGTATGTTGCATTCATGAAATATATGTTGGATTTGGGTGGGTTTGATGATACGGAGGAAGATATGTGAGGATAGCATAGTCGCTTGACGACCGTGGATCCACCGGTGGCTTTAAGCCCATTATATGCTTAGCATGACCTTTGCAATGAATGTTGAGTAGTGTCATTTGTTGGTGCTACCTTTGGAGTGTAGGGATGTGTGGGTTGATATTTATATCCCCATAAGAGTGTAGGGTTGGAAGGGAAATGGAGTGCAGGGTTGAATTTGGGATGGGTGCATTGCATTCATGTGATACTGATGTGATATGAGGTCATTGTGGGCTAAGGCCCAAGACCACCGTTTTTGATAGGGCTTAGGCCCAATGTAATAATTGTATGTTGATTGGATTACCAAGGGTCGTACACATTGAGTTTTGAAATTCACACCCTTTTTATTAAATGTTTCAGGTGATCCTTAGTAGACGGCTCGAAGTGGAAGAGGACTCGGAGGTGGCCACACTGCAAGCAGTTCTTAATTTGTTTTGAAAGACTTAGTTTTAAATTACTTTGTTTCCGTTGGGTTATAATACGGCCTTGTACTCTGATTTGACTTTAGATTTTGAGTTTTGTTGTTTTTGTTTCAACTGTTTACTTAATTGTTGATCCTGGATAAATTTCTTAAATTTAAACATGGGCTCTTATCATTACTTAGCAAGATTCAAGGATTTTGGGCTTTTAGGCCTTAAAATTTTAACTTAGCAAAATCGTTTTGAATTATCCCTTTGATGTGACATTCCCGAATTCAGGCATAATGTCTGGGCTGGGTCTGGGGGTGTTACACAGTTCATATGAATTCTGGGTACACACATGTACCACTCATGTAATGTCCACATACTTCCTTATTTTCAACATACCTGTTGAATCATTCACAACGCTACAAAATATTCTGGAGTCTCATACATATAAAATTGTATCAACGTCATATCCCCAATAGGGTCTTACATGAAATGTCATATCGATGCCATGTCCTGACGTGGTCTTATACAAAATCTCACACCAAGGCCATATTCCAAATATGGTCTTACACGAAACCTTAATAACCTTAATAACCTAGTATTTGCATTCTATTCATTCTTAAAATTTGATTGAAGACTTTCACTCCTTGACATCTCGTCAAAATCATAAATAATATATTTCATAAAGACAATTTACATTTCATACAATGTCGAAATATCAAATACCTCACGTAGGGTTGCATTATTTGCACACGAACTTACCTCAATACCAAAAGGGTAGAAAGGGACCTATTTGCCCATATCTCTCTTTTCTCCCGTTCTAGGTCTAAATATCGTTTGCTTTGATCTATAAAAATAAAATTTACTCATTTAATCATCACACTAATCAATACATTTTAAAATTTCTACTTTGGCAAAATTACCATTTTGCCCTTGGACTTTGGCAAAATTACAATTTTGCCCCTAGGCTCGTATATCAATTTTTATCCAATTTCTTTGTTAATCAAGCCTAGCCAATTCATATTCCCTCCAATAGAAACTCAAGATTTCAACTATTACACACATTTACCACTTATTTCACAACTTTTACTAAAAGGTCCTTTTAGGTGTTTTCATGGTAACACCTTTCACAAAAGTTGTTTATCTAACAACTAAGACTCATTTTCTTCCATAAAAATGCAGCAAACAACTTAATTGATCTCATGGAAAAACCCTAGACTCTTAACCATTTAGCAAAATAGTCCCCTCATTTTCTAGCTTAAGCTTTAGGGGTTCCAAAAGTACAATTTTTATCAAGAAATGATCACTAGAACACTTACTTGTAAGGAGAAGAGTGCGCTGAAATTTTCAAGCTTCCATGGCTGTTTTTCTTGAGAAAATTCGGTGGAGAGAAGGGAAAGAAAAGATGATATCTTTTCTTCTCTTTATTTTATTATAAAAATAAATTTTTTCACCAAATTTCACCTAACCAAATGACAAAGTCTATTCTTTGTCCCCTATGGCCGGCCATCACTTCCCCCATGGCCTATTTGCACTTTAAGGACCTCCAATTTAATATTCTATGGCAATTTGGCACCTCTAGCAAATAAAATAGAACTTTCGCACTTTATGTGGTTTAGTCCCTTTTCGCGATTAAGCATGAAATCGCTAAAATTAAAGCACCAAAATTTTCATGCACCCTTATAATCATGCTATAACCCATAAAATAAAATTAAAATAATTATATCTGACCCCGGATTAGTGGTCCCGAGACCACTGTTCCGGCTAGCCCCTAAATCAGGCTGTTGCAATTCTCCTCCCTTAGGGATTTTCGTCCCCGAAAATCTTACTAAAAGAAGTTGCTTTCAACTCCCATGAAATGTTTCCACCAACGTTTCAGAATCTCAAATCGATTTATCCTTGTATATCTCTTGCTAATGGCCATTAAACTTTTGTACACAATATTGAAGCACATCTTTAAGATCTAAATCACTCTTTTTCTTTTTTAAAACACACATACTCAGTAATTTGTCAAATAATATTTCTGCACATGTTAACATGATCATACAGATCTGTATCAAACAATTTACCACAATCCAAATGATATCTTTCTTTTTGGGAGTCATGGCAACCCAAATTCAAAGTCTATAGTATTATCAACTCATTTTCTCCATGAAATCTTCACTGACTCTAATAGTTCTGGATACTCTTGAAATTCAACTTATACCTGTCGACCAATTGACATCTGGTTATAAACTCAAAAATATCGTGATATAAATATACACTCAATCACCAGAACACCTATTCATATGACTGCTCATTTCATCAATCTTGAATGAACAGACGTGCTACCACTGAGTCTCATACTAAATCTTCTACATAAGTTCTGAATTCATCAATATGAAAATTCTATCTCGAGGTGACAATAATAACGAAAATCTTATTCGACCTGAATTTTATCATCAGAAGCAAACTCATTCTGAACTCATTTAGGTACCATTCACTATTACACTTCCGAATTTCTTTGTTTCACAAGGAAAACTCGCTTTAGCATTTAATATCGATAAAATGAGGATGTTATCAACTAAGATCAATCGAGTAACCAACTCGCATCGGTTAAACGAGGATTTTCCATCCCGACCTCTGTACTATGTCCGCTTTCCAAAAAGTAATTCAATAACTATACATTCATATTTTTTTGCAACATTAGATACTTTAGCTCATTAGGATTCAGAAAGCACATGACGTTTTCCATAGAGCATACTATATCATCAATTTCACAACACAGACATAAATGTGGTCGTATCTGAATCACCAGTCTAATAGTTCTTTTTGATGTAACTTTAACTATCTAAAGACACAAACTACCTTTTTACACCCTGGTATTAAAACATATTCCAATTTATTTAATAGTGCATTACTAAATATCATGAATTCCTTTTCTCAATTCATATTGAACTCAGATCTAGAACTTTTAGTTAATAATACCTTCAATAGCTTTCGACTTTGCCAGCTTGCAATAGACCATTTAAACTTTCATAAACGTGATAACTTTTCAATCAGAACAACTTCATCTTGTAATTAACATTATCCAATCAAAATATTTCAGTAGGCATATCTCTGTATTATGCTTCCCAGAATCTAATTTCCTCATTCTAACTATCTATCTCCATACTCGTGAATACACAAAATTTATTCTCTTTGTTGAAGCATGCATAAATATACACATATCACGAATCATATTTCAACAAATCAATCTACTCTTTTCTCCATACTGAGAATACAGTTCAAATATACAATCCTTTTAATTCCTCTTGTTATGATAATCAAAAACCTTTACTATTGTCTTAGCTTAGAATAGCAAGGATATCTCAATTGAATGCATTGACTTTAATTCAGCTTACCTGAAAAATCCACTGCACATCTTGAGACTTGTGATTTCACTACTTATACTTTTGTCAATATTAACTTCTTATATGAAAATTAGAGATATTCAAATACTAGAATCATCACTTTTCTATGATCAAATTTAAAACGTAATCATAGTAGATATAACTATCACAAACTGAAGAATACGCTTTAAAGATAAACCATGATCAGCAGGTACATAGGAATAGTCTCACATAAAATTTTTATCACCGACTTCACTCCAAAATTTCAAAATAAAATTACGAAGAGGTAAAGAAATGCCGATTGTCAACCAACCAAATCAACAACAATTTCGTTTAATTTTACAATCAGCTAACATTCTCACACGATCATAATTTCATAAAAATGAACAACCACATAATCCCTGAAGGGAAGTAGATATCTATACAGAATACTCGAAGAGATTGTTATAATCTATTCAACCATGATTATCATAGTCAAACATTTTTACAACTCAAATATTGTTTCTCTAACCATTTCCGTCATCATAAACCCTTTATTATTCCTTTCATTAATAAACATCAATTCTGGAAGATCTCGGTAAGTATATACCTTAGGCTTCCTACTCAATTGAGTCAAATAGCCGAGACTAGCTTTTTCTTTACTCGTAACATTGCATAATCGGTGTAATCTTTAAAACATTTTAATATTCTTCTCAAAACTATTTTCACTTTCCAACTGCTTTCTTCTCTATATACATTACTGATTGTTTTACCACCGGACTCTTTGGTTTCACACTTATGAACTTATTCAACTTGACTCTCATAAAAATCTCGTTATAAATCAACACTGGTAAGGGGGTGAGGTCGTAAAGCCCCTAACTTGCCTCTCATGACTACACACATATGACTTAACATTCATCATTAACGAAATATCATCGTAATTACACAACTCGCTCCAAGCAAAATTTTCACACTTACTCATGTTATAAATGTTTCTATCACCCATAATTTCAAACAGTGATTTTACTTACTCAATCTCCATATTAATATCTATTCAAGTACTCAACATTTAACCCCAATTTCTCTTACCATCATTTATCAAATTAGAGAACGTCTTATGGATTTGAGTATGTCGTTTACTTGATTGCCATAGTCCAACTATGGTCTTACTCATATCACAATATCATAGCCCAATTATAATCTTACATGTCGTTATGATGCCATAGTCTTGCTATGGTTTTCCACGAAATCTCATATCAATACCAATGCCATATCTCAGATACGATCTTACATGGAAACACATGTCGATGTCGATGCCATATCCTAGATATGGTCTTACACGAGGTCTCATATCGATGTCGGCGCCATATCCCAGATATGGTCTTAAACGGGATCATGTATCAATGCCAATGCCATGTCCCAGACATGGTCTTATATGGTATCACAAGTACTGCCATGGTCCAACCATGGTCTTATCCATCATTTCTTCCTTGAGCGACGGTACTCATCTCCAGTGTTCTACTTAATTTAACTTACCAGTTTAACTCCCACACTATTATAATATTTGTGGCTTCATAACAAAGTCATAAAACAAAACATTATACATCCTCTAATTTAATAGTCACACATGAGATTCAACTATGTGGACATACTGATTATACATTATTCAAACAAATGTACATACGCACATATCCCGTTCACTGCGTAAGTTTACTTATCATATTCACTTAATCAATCATGTTGAGCATATAACACCGTATGCATGTCGAACCAACATGGATAGACTTATCACCATATAACTTTTATTTCATATTTTTCACATTTCTCAACTTATGATTATCTCTCTTCGTACCTTATTACACATATGTCATGAACTTCTGTTCATACATTTCTGAATTTTGACACATCATAGGCTCATTTCAATTATCTCATTATCATTTTCAGTATTATTGAAAATAGATCGGTTGGGAATCATCTCTGCCTTAACAAAACAATTTCGCTAAAGCCAAGAGATATCACACTATCATGAGTAGTAATATAGCATGTAAAATAAACTCTCATACGCTAGGTTAGTCCAAGAATCGACTAAACCATATCTCTGATACCACTAAATGTAACACCCCTTACCTGTATTCAACGCTGAAACCAGGTACAAGGTATTACTGGACTTAACTTATGTAAACATACAAATTTGGGCAATAAAATTTCGTTTCAACTTAAAATTTCTTATTCACATTTATACTGTCCTTATTAAGGGCCTAAGAGGCCTTTAAACATGCAAACGGAGGGTCTTAGAATCAAACTAGGAACTTTTGTACACTTAGATAATTTTTGCCTAAATAGGGTCATACGTCCGTGTGAAATGGGACACGCTCGTCTGGGCAAGCTGTGTGGTCACACACACCCATGTCCCTAGCCCGTGTGGAATTTATTTTTCATTTCGAACCTACAGGGGTTTTCACACAGCTGAGCACACGCCCATGTCTCTGGCCCGTGTCCTTCACACGGCCTAGACACGCCCATGTCCTCACCCGTGTGTGAAAACTTGGGTATTCTGTTTATGACGCCAACAACCTCAAAAAAGGGCACACGGCCTAGGCACACGCCCCTGTATCTAGCTCGTGGTTGACACTGACTTGGATCATTAATATGCAGGGGACACACGACCCAGCCACACACCCATGGGACTGACCGTGTGTCACAAACGGCCTAGACACACGCCCGTGTGTCTACCCGTGTGGACCAATTCAAGGCTATTTTCCAAGCCATTTAGCCACCCTCACTTGTGCACATTCACACATCATCACATATCATTCTCAAATCATCAATTGTAATACTTAAATTCTCACATTTAAACCATGGAAACCAAACTATCTTTCCATATACGAGAGAGTACTATCACTACCACAAATACAATCGACATAAGCCATCATCCATGGCTATACACCATCAAACCATAAACTATTTTAGGCCAACTTATTTGGCTACATTAACTATGACTTAATTAAACAAAAGATAAGATCTCTATACATGTCATATCTCAAGAAGACTAGAAAACTTATACCCAAATGAATGCTCGATAGTGTGAAAGCATCTCCGGTGGTCTCCAACCCGAGCTAGTTAAGTTAACTTATAAGAGATAGGAAAGGAAGAGGAGTAAGCAATAACGTTTAGTAAGTTCATATACAAATATAAGTCAACTATTGACATTCATTTATTTTACTCCACCACAAAGGTATTATAATGAGATTTACATTTAAGCTCATGGTTACCCAATCAATCATTCGTAATGCTTACTCATTTTATGTCTTACCACATTCCTACCATATAAAAAATATAATGCTCACATTTACTTAGTCAAGTTTCTTGATAACACCTCGAAATAATAATAATTACTTCGCAGTTTCGCACACAACCCACCATTTAATAATTAATAAGGTGGTATCGCACACAGCCCACCATTCGTACCGATCACGATGGTATCGTACACAGCCTATCAATAACAAATAATAATTAATAAGGTGGTATCACACACAGCCCACCATTCGTACCGATCACGATGGTATCGTACACAACCCATCGATAACAAATAATAAGGTGGTATCGCACACAGCCCACCATTGACAATAAATACAATGGTATCACACACATCCCATCGATAATAAATAATAAGCACATAGCCCACCATTGTCTCACATTCACGGATAATTATTCACACCCATTTCCTATATCGAATGTTCATACAAGGATTTGCTCACTCTCTATCATTTTTAGTAGATCTCTACAATGATTATACACATTCAAGCAATGCATTATTAAGTAAAAGACATGCAATAAAGAATGCATCATTTACACAAAAACTTACTATAGATTCATCATATACTGAAATCACTTCATATGAATCTTGGGTACATACATGTACCACTCATGTCATGTCCACATACTTCCTTATTTTCAACATACATGTTGAATCATTCACAATGCTACAAAATACTCTTGAGTCTCATACCTATAAAATTGTATAAACGTCATATCCCCAATAGGGTGTTACATGAAATATCATATCGATGCCATGTTCCTGACGTGGTCTTATACAAAATCTCACACCGAGGCCATATTCCAAATATGGTCTTACACGAAACCTTAATAACCTTAATAACCTAGTATTTGCATTCTATTCATTATTAAAGACTTTCACTCCTTGACATCTCGTCAAAATCATAAATAATATATTTCATAAAGACAATTTACATTTCATACAATGTCGAAATATCAAATACCTCACGTAGGGTTGCATTATTTGCACACGAACTTACCTCGATACCAAAAGGGTAGAAAGGGACCTATTTGCCCATCTATCTCTTTTCTCCTGTTCTAGGTCCAAATATCGTTTGCTTTGATCTATAAAAATAAAATTTACTCATTTAATCATCACACTAATCAATACATTTTAAAATTTCTACTTTGGCAAAATTACCATTTTGCCCTTGAACTTTGGCAAAATTACAATTTTGCCCCTAGGCTCGTATATCAATTTTTATCCAATTTCTTTGTTAATCAAGCCTAGCCGATTCATATTCCCTCCTATAGCAACTCAAGATTTCAACTATTAGACACATTTACCACTTATTTCACAACTTTTATAAAAAGGTCCTTTTAGGTGTTTTCATGGTAACACCTTTCACAAAAGTTGTTCATCTAACAACTAAGACTCATTTCCTTCCATAAAAATGCAGCAAACAACTTAATTGATCTCATGGAAAAACCCTAGACTCTTAACCATTTTGCAAAATAGTCCCCTCTTTTTCTAGCTTAAGCTTTAGGGGTTCCAAAAGTACAATTTTTATCTAGAAATGATAACTAGAACACTTGTAAGAAGAAGAGTGTGCTGAAATTTTCAAGCTTCCATGGCTGTTTTTCTTGAGAAAATTCGGTGGAGAGAAGGGAAAGAAAAGATGATATCTTTTCTTCTTTTTATTTTATTATAAAAATCAAATTTTTTCACCAAATTTCACCTAACCAAATGACAAAGTCTATTCTTTGTCCCCTATGGCCGGCCATCACTTCCCCCATGGCCTATTTGCACTTTAAGGACCTCCAATTTAATATTCTATGGCTATTTGGTACCTCTAGCAAATAAAATAGAACTTTCGCACTTTATGTGGTTTAGTCACTTTTCGCGATTAAGCATGAAATCGCTAAAATTAAAGCACCAAAATTTTCATGCACCCTTATAATCATGCTATAACCCATAAAATAAAATTAAAATAATTTTCTTCGACCTCGAATTAGTGGTCCCGAGACCACTGTTTTGACTAGCCCCTAAATCAGGCTGTTACAAGTAAGGAGGAGGACGACCAAAGGGGGAGGAGGAGAACAAAATGAAAGAAAAAAATGTGAATCGTGGCTACCTTAGGTGGGATGGATGGTTCAAGTTAGGTAATTGGAAACACTAAAATATAGACTTTTTCTGCACCTTTTTGAGCTCTAATTCATGCAGTTCCTAAGTAATTTATGCCAAATTTTATACTTTATTATAAAGTAATTAATTTATGCTTAGTTTATAAAATAATTTGAATTTTAGTTATTTTTCATAATAATTTCGCATAGATTGGGTTAATTTTGACAATTTTGCACAAAGCGTGAAAAATCAGCTCGGTAGTCACCTTAGGAGCACAATATGATGAATTAAAACCCATTGAGGACTTAGATTGAAGTTTTTGGACTTCCTTGAATCAATTGGTCTAATTTAATTTTTATCAGAAAAAACGGGTAGCTTGAAGTAGAGGAAAGGGCTTGAACTGAGCAAGTAAATAGGGAAGATGGACAAACCCAAAAGAGTAGTCCCAAACCGTCTCATATTTATGATCCAATCACTTTATTTTGGCTTATTTTAACACTTGCAAATCAACCATTGAACATTTACTAAATACCATTCAAACCCTTCCCCTTTTCATGTATTCTATTTTTAGCCACAAGCTAAAAATAACATATTCAAACTCCACCACTCCTTTCACTTTTATGGCCAGCCATAGGATGAGGGATTGACTACTATTTTTAGTCAACTTGAGCTACCATTCTCAAGTATAAACAGCCCATTTCACTTCCTCATTTTTCATCTTTCACTTCATATATTTTCTCTCATTTTTCTTTTTCTTTTCTCTTCTAGTTGATTTCCAAATTCTTTCTTCCCTTGTCGATTTCGCCTCTTGAAAAAGAGCTAGCACACCCACTGGACCAGCAAAAATTAAGTGTTCGTGAAGGCCTTGGATCAACAAAACAAGCAGAGAAGAGAGGAGCGCACTAGTCTGGCTTCGAAAGATCACCGAGATTTTTTTTTCTAGTTCCCTTCTCTTAATCTTTTAGTTTATGTTGTGATCATGATTATGAATATTTTTGTGTTGATGTTCTAGCATTAATTAAAATGACTTAAATTTCATTCGTGCTAGGTTAATTGCATTCTATCCACTTGAATTGTTAAAAATTTGTTTGTGTTGTTATTAGGCATTGGTAAATTGTTCAATTAAATAAAATCATACCTATGTTATGCTTGCATTTTAATTTCAAGGTAACAATTGAATTAATTATTAAATGGATTGAAATTATAATTAATTGACACAATATTTAATTGGTGCATGTTTAATCTTCTAAGGTAGTTGAGGGTTAAATTAGCGGTGGTATTAAACAATACTTTAGCCTTGAATAACTTGTAAGATTATTGTGATTAAATTGTTTTAATATAGGAATATATTGTTACCTCACTTTATCTTATAATTGCTTATGAAAATTTGATTAATTATTTGAATTGGCATAGAAATATGTTTAAGAGATTAATGGATTTAGTAAATATGTGCATTAGCTAACAGGATACCGAGTTACTGTGAATTATTCGTACCAACATGAACATTGTTTTAATTATTCTAAGTTAAAGAATAAAGTTGATCTAACACATTTATGTCATATTGATTAAAATTTATTTTTTAGAAATCGTGCATTGAAATTTTATTTTCTTAGTTAATCATTTAGTTAAATTAGTTTTATTTTTAGATCACATTTTCAAAATAACATATTTTTCATTAAAAAATTATTTAATTTTACATTTCATAAATATTTTCTTGCAAAGTCCCTATGAGTATGATAACTCGACATTACTTGTCACTTTATTACTTGTTAACGATTGCGTACACTTGCACATTTCTATCATTCCAGTAATTGGGAGGAAATGAAAGTTTTGCGGGACAAAGGCTTGAAAAGTGGATCAAGGGAGACATGTGGATTGAAAAGCGGGCTAAGGGAGGAAGGTTGACTAGCTAAAGGAGGAAAGAATCTTTTCACTAAGGCAACTTTAGGGGGACGACACAAGGCATGTTGACCAAAGATTTTATGCTAAAAATTCTTTAAAAAAAATGAGGTAATGGGGAATAGAATATGGGACCTAATGGAATATAATTATTCTCTTAACCACTAGACCAATTCACTTGCTTGTTAACACTCCTACAACATTTATTTAAAAATATGGTGTGACATTTATTAATGTTTAAAGCAAAATTGCACCAAACAGAAAATAATGTGAGGGAAAAGATTTAAACTCAAGTCTTCAAGGATAGATCCACCATCGCTTAGTCACTAGACTTGATACTTATTTATTGTCAAAAGCGTAAAGATCACCTTAGAAAAAAAAAAGAAGAAGTACGGGCGTCACTTTCGGTTCACCAACCCAATTTCTACTAACCTAGTTTTTGGGATTTGATACTAAGAGTATCTTTGAAAGATAATGTTTACCCAATGATTAGCAAAAAATGCACAACCACAAAATCACACATAAAAACTCCAAATCTACTCCAGACCCATACGAAAATGCAATATTACCCTAATTGGCAAGCCAACTGCATCCTAACTTTTCTACCAAATTTATATGGGCACAAATAGTTAAATAGTAAAAAGCTTACCTTAAATTATCTAGTGGAGCATGAATTCATAATCTCACATGAGTAATGTATATCAAAGTGATCTACCATAAATTGATATGGTAAATTAAGTTTTTTTACATTTAATGAACTTGTATTTAAGGATTTTATGGTTTTATTTTATGATTTTTTATATTTATTATATTTTTATCTTAATATTTAGTTTTTAGAGTATTTTGTGACCAAAATAGAAAAATCTTGTCTTTTGGAGTTTAATGATTAAAGTTAGCTTGTACAGGAGGTGACTAAGGCAATAGCGAGAAGAAGCCTTGATGTTGTCCTCAAAGTTGCGACATTAGACCATTGGTGTCATGACACTAAAGCTATCTGTCACTGTAGGAGTTGATTTTCAAGATTCAGCACGTTGCAGGTAAACTGGTGACAAAGCCGCAACACTAAGAGCATGGAGTTGCGACATCAAGTGCTGAGGTCGCGAGATTGTGTTGCTGAAGTCGCGACATTAAGGCTTGACGGGCTAAAACTTGTAAGGGAATTCTTCAGTCAGAACAAGCTATTTTAACTGTTAAGAAGGGAGCAATTTTGTCCATTCTAGGTCAAACTTGTTAGCACTATAAATAACTTTTTAAAACATGTTTTTAGAGTGTTTTTAGCTTTTTCATTATTAGGTTAATTTTAGTTAGTGACTGCTGCAACTTTTCCTTTTATTTTTTCTACACTTTGTCTTCTTCTTTAACTTAGATGTACAAGGACTTTCTTGTAACCTTGAGTTTTCACTTCCAATTTCAATAGATTTTAGTGAATTTTTATTCAAAAGTTACAATTGAGTAATAAAAAATGTGGAATCTTGTGTTCATGCTCCATCGTAACAATCAAAATCAAGGACTTCATTAAAAATTTTGAGCAATTTCTAAACCCTTAAAATTTTTTATCGTTTGATTATTTAAATGGGCATGGTAATTATTAGGTATTGTTTGTTAAAGATGAGCATGAACTAAATTCTTTGGGTAGTTGGGTAATTGTACTATTGAGCAATTATTTTAATGATTAAGGACTAAATTGAATAGAAAGAGAAACTTAGAATTGCTAACTCTAGGTAAAAATATAGATAAGTGAGACTGAGATAAGACTTTATCGAGTAGAAATGAAATTGTTCCCTTTTAGTCTAAATTAGGTGGAGAGATGAACTGGACTAAATTTTAATTTGGTAAATTATTGATCGAGAGGTATTAGTTAATTCGATTAGAAAATTTTTCCATCTAATTCCTGAATCCAAGAATTAGTTGTCAACATAGATATTAATCAACTACCGTTTTTGTCTTTGATTATTCATTTCTAATTCTTGAATTTTTTACAATTAAGCCCTTAGATATAATTTTAGCATAAAACCTTCAATTCAAGATTTACCGTACTATAAGTTGTTAAATAATAGTTATTTAGACTTTCTATTTTGCATGTTTGTTCCTTTGAATTCAATCTTATCAACGTGTCTCCTATAAGTTTGATCCTTGGAAGACTCCACAAAGTGTTCCACTTAACACTTTATAAAGATTACAACTCAACCTCCTCCAACGCCTTCGCTCTACTATTTTCTCCATACCTTTGCTATGACCTTTTCTAGCAAGCTCTTTCTCTTCATAATTCATACTAAACAATATTTTTACAAAGTATTATTATACAAATTTAGCATTAAACAGTCATACTAATGGCTAAACAACCATTTTAAAGTAAATAAACATGAAATGAGATAATGGAATGTTAAGAAAACACAAACGCTTGCCAAAAGCATTTCCTTCTCTCTCTAGCTCAACATTCTCACACTAGAATTCAAACTCTATGTCTGTGGGTGATGAGAATGGTGATGAATTTTGATGATAATATAATTTCTACAAAGTCATTTTGTAAAAATATACAAGAAAATAGTTAAAGATTTAAGGAGATTTGTGTCGGACATGAATAAATAGAAGAAAATGGGAACTTTCTTTACACAACAATGGTCGCCATCCAAGCTTGCTGATATGGAGTGATATAGGGTTCCTTTTCCCCTTTTATTTTTGTTTCTAGTACTTAAAATACAAGGCTTGTGTCAAAAAGTCAAAGAGTCAGAGTCTGTAGTCAAAATTTATCATTAATGGCTAATTTTTTGGTATTTAATTTCAAAAATCATCTCATTGCCATAAACTTTTCCTAACGGCTAAAAAGCCCTCAAGAGTAAAATTACTATTTCACCCTTCAATTTATATTTTTTATCCGATTAGGCTCGAAATTATAAAATAGTTCAAAATGCACTCCAATGACTTCCCAATAGTTCAAAAGTAATAACATTTGATAGGAAATGGATTTTTTTTATCGGATTTACTATTAAAAGTTATTAGAACAATCTCGTACAGAATATGGAAAAAAATTGAGGCGTTAAACGAACCATCAATATAAAGCCTTACAACTGTTTGATGTCACATCCTCCATTGTTAAACGTTTATACCCACGTTACATGTACCGATGATGATTTTTCTATCAGAATAACCGTCACGACTGTTGGTATATAACATTCAAACTTGAACAGACGAATTTTTGTTTTCAGTGACGATTTTTGCGTTTTAATCAGTTTGCTTGTAGTGGTTATGAATGTTGGGTGTACTCTTTTGTTTCCTTTTGCTACCATGTTCTTAGGATTTTATTATTAACAAAATTATTTTGGTTGAGCAAAAAAAATATTAGAATAAAAAATGATAATTTCAATTTATAAATTATAAATTAAATTAAACTATTAATTTAGTTTATAAATGTAATTTTATTAATTCTTCTTAAAATATACATAATGTGAGTGTGGGTTACTTAGATTTACTTTTAACTAATTATTTTGGGTCCACAATTTCATATTCAACTTAAATTCAGTTTAGATTTAAAGGATCTGGATTGAAATTTTTTTATGGTGAAATCAAATTGAGTAAAATTCTAGATTCATTTAATTGAATTTTTGAATTTTATCATAAGAATGATGTAACACTATATATTATTTGCTGGAGAAATTTTATTCGTTTAAAGTCGATGAGTACAGCAAATTATCTCATTGAAGAAGTTCACACCAACTCCCAAAGGAGATATAATAACATAAATGTGGGGGGGAATTCAGTATAACAAAATCCAGCACAGCAGGATTATTATGGAGCATAACGATCGAGCGAGCTATTAGTTTATTACCGATGCCATTCATTCTCACAACTGATGCTGGTGATGACGAGTGAGCTAGGAGGCTTTGGTGCCGCCGTATCCATCACAAGCTTGAGAATGAGAAATTTCTTGTAAAGATTTAAGATGTGAATGCAATAATCCTTCACTAGTATTTTTGTTTTTCTTGATTTTTTCGTCAATACGAATATCATCTTCTACAAGTAATACGGCGTTTTGGTGCACCATGAGGGCCTGGTACAATGGCTTCCTCGACTTTTACATGTTCATCTATGCTAAGTATTTCTGTTTTTTGAACCGTTTTCTTCTTTCTCTTCTTAATGAAGCAGAATAGAGCAACTGAGAGGAATGCGAAAAAGAACAGACCGCCGATAGAAACAAAGACAATGGCTATTACAGTTGAATGATGTCCGGATGGTGCTGGTGGAGGCGGAATTATATGAGGTGGTGATGGTGGAGAAATAGAGTGAGGTGGTGGAGGTGGATGGCATGGATGATGTGGTGGTGGAGGCACAATTGGCGAGGGTGGTGGTTTTGTTGCGGGTGCTGGTGGTGGTGATGGTGGTGTCAGAGTAGGAGAGGGTGGTGGTTTTATAGCAGGTGGTGGTGTACCAGTAGGAGAGGGAGATGGTTTAGTAGAAGGTGATGGTGGTGCCACAGTAGGAGAGGGAGGTGGTTTATTAGCAGGTGCTGGTGGTGCCACAGTAGGAGAGGGAGGTGGTTTAGTAGGAGGTGATGGTGGTGCCACAGTAGGAGAGGGAGGTGGTTTCGTTGCGGGTGGCGTTCGATGATGTGGTGGTGCTGGCACTGAATGTGGTTGTGGTGGCGTAATGGGGTTATGTGGAGTCAGGGGTGCTTTTGGAGGGGTTGGAATATAATGGGGTGGTGCCACTTTTGGAGATGGAGGTTTATAAGGAGGGGTCAGCTTTGGGGGGGACACTTTTGGAGGCAGTGGAGTACCATGGGGTGGTGGCAGAGGAAAATATGGAAAATAATTGGTCCTAGTAGAGTTAGAAGCCATGGTATAGTATGTCGTGTGATAATGGGAAGTAGTAATTTCTGTTATGGCATTATGAGAGAGAAAGTAAATATATATAATATAGAGAGAGAGAGGCAGAGATGTTAGTCTTGGTTAGGCTAGGCTTTAGTCTAGTACATGGTTTGATGGTTTTGCATACTTCTAAGGTTTTAGTTACTTCACGTTTATGCTAAGATTGTTGTTGAGTTGTCATTGATTGCATTAAAAGCAGTCCTTGTATTGTAATTGAATTTAAATAATTTAGTTCAAAATGTTCTGATTGTTGAGTTTGATATTGTTGTGTTTTACTACGTGGACCAAATACGCTCAAATTTGTAATCTTCTCAAAATTAAAGAGACTAAATCAGATTAGGTTATGTATTTATTCATCAATGTGAGTATATATATCTCACTAAGTTATATACGCTTTAAACTGTAAATGAATTGTAATTTCTAATTACAACATAAATTAAGTTAATGTTTTTCTTTCTACAAAATATCGTTCAATTGTTTGATATGATATTTTTACTATTTTAATCACCTTCAACCTTGAATGATAGAGAATGTCCTCAACATACCATCCTAACATAATTGTATTACCTTGGAAAGAAGGATGAATGACCGAAACCATCTTAGACTTAGCTAAAATCATAAGGTTGATGCAGGCATTTCATTTTAAAGCCTAACTTTGAACATCAATGAAGTAGTTTAGAGCTTAATATATGATATTAGTTTTCTTACTAGTGTGATGTGTGATGTATGGGTTAATTGCATTCATAAATTTTAAAAAAAAAAATTATTTTTATTTTTTAAAAAATACTTTTTACATGCGGTAAACATATTGTAAAAACATTTTATCCAACTATTATATATTATAAAAAAATTATAATACTGTATGGATAGTGTTTAATTTTTTTAAACAATATTGTAAGGAAAAATCATTGTTTTTAAAGATTGTTTAAAAATAATTTAATTCTATTGTTTAAAAATTATAATTTTTTTGTATTACGTTACTAATCAAATTCTGTTTTTAAAATTCTATTATTAAATTTTAACTAAATATTTAGAAAATTAAATTAATTAGAAGTACTCGTTCCCAATGAATTATTCTCTAAGTTAATTTAATTGAAAATTTTAAAATAAAATTATAATTTATGAAGTTTACATTTTTTTGATGTTATAATTAGTTTTAACCATGTTATATAATTTTTAAGTTTTGGAACATTATAAAGTTTTAATAAGTTTTAAATAAATTATAAAGTATGCATTAAATAAATTACATAAGGGTATGCATTAAATAAACATATATATTTAAAAAAGTATTACTAAATTTAAATTGTAAACTATTAGAGGAATTGTTTTATTAATTATTTAATTGTATATGTCTGTAATTATCTTGTTAGGTGCTGTAAATATTTTGAATTGATAACAAATCCCATAGATTAGGTAATTAGTTAAATTTAGAATATTTGATTCCCTATTAATTTAGATTTGGTAAAACAACCCAATCTCATCTTGTATGTATATATATACCTTACCTTTAATCAATAAAATCAATACATTGTTCTCAACATCTTTATGGTATCAGAACACCCATGTTTCTGACTTGCCTTTTCCCCTTCTCTTTTATGTATCTTTTTTTTCTCTTTTCTCACAATTCTCCATGTTCTTCTTCAACCATAATAGCTTTAGAAGACATCTCTGCATTTTCCACTACTCATACCATCATTCAAAATACCCAAGAACCAAATAATCAACACTACAAACATCACAGAACTGACAAAAACCAACTATATTACGTGAAGCCTCCAAATAAGAAGGCTATTAGAAGGATATGATCTTTATGGCTTTCTCGATGGTTCTCTTCCCAATCCCACACCAACTATCACCATTGATGGTAAATCGACTCCAAATTCAACATACACAACATGGAAAGACCAGGATCGTCTTCTTTTCAGTGCACTCCTTGGTGCAGTCTCTCTACCTATTCAACCTCTTCTTGCCTCCACCACCACCTCTTAGGAGGCATAGATCACCTTGGCTAATACCTATGCCAAACCATCTCGTAGTCACATCAAACATATCAAGGATAAATTGAAGAACTACATCAATTAACTCTTTCTGCGCAACCATAGTTTAACGATCCTTACATCGAGAGCGTATCTTCCAATAACCTTCCGAGGTTTTCCCTTGACATGCCAAGCTTCTTTAAATCGCTACTTGGCAGTGCTTAATAGCAAATCCTTTCCTGTGGTCTATGGACAAGTCCCTTTTCGTTACCTATGTACAAGGCATTATTGACACATCATTACCCCCAACAAACCTTAACTAGGTTATCACCATACACCCTATCAGCTTTTATTATTACTATTTTGGTGGATCGTTTCCCCTTTTTTACTACTTTTTCCTGGTTTGATGAATTTCCTTAAAATCCACTTAACAACACTTGCATTATTCTTTTAACTCTTTTTCCATGAGCGTGATTTATCTTAGTTACCACCCTGATGAACCACCCTGAGTTTAGTGTCCCAACGGACCCCATATGTTGCCATTGTCGAACTATGGTCTTACATCTAAAATTCCCATGTTTGATGTCTTAGCGGACTCCCCGTGTTTACTGCCTCGACGGACTACCCATGTTTACTGTCTCGGAAGACTCCTTGTGTTTTCTATCTTGACAGGCTACCTCGTGTTTACCATCCTAGCAGATTACCTCTTGTTTATTGTCCTAACGGAGTACCTCATGTTTACTATCCCAATGGATTACCCCATGTTTATCGTATCGACGGACTACCCAGTGTTTACTGTCCTGAGAAGCTCTATTGGTTGCCATAGTCGAGTTATGGTCTTACACATTAGACCTCTTTTGAGGTGTTGATGGACTCGAAACTAACTAATATTTTGAAAAAGGCAAGCGCACCTATCGAACAGTAGTATAGTTATGGTGAGTCCGAAATATCATATCCTCAAGGACTAAAATTACTAGTAATAACTATCTTCTTATTATCTAGCCTAATAATTAAAGGAGATTTGTTTTAATCTAATTTTTAACTAACTAATTGACTATGAACACGACAGAGAGAGAATTGGAAAAATACTTCTAGACAACTTTATGAGATAGGCAATACCTAAGGAAGAATCCACCTAGACTTCACTTATTGCTTTTGATTCATACGATTTATTCACTTGACTTAATCAATAGAAATCCCTGATTTATGTTAATATCTCTTTCAAGACTAAAAACAACTGACTATAGGTTGATTAATTGAAATCTCTTTCTAATTAAAACCTCCTATTGTCACATTAACTCTATCTATGGATCCCCTTATGAGATTTGACTCTAATCCGATAGATTTTCATTGCCCTATTTTTAGGGTTCCGTTTAATTGTGTTGATCTTCTCTTAAACAGGGACTTTTGCTCCACTGAATAAGCACATTCGACTTGAATCAATAGCTTGAATTATCAAAACAAGAATAAGAACTCACAATTAAGAATAAGAACAAGTATTTAACTTATAAATCAAATAGTAATAAGATCTATCTTAAGTTTCATCCCCTCAGGTATTTGAGAGGTTCAGTTCATACTGATAAAGGGAAGCATCTTAAAATAGGGAAAACGACAAAACATTAGAAAACCCAAAAACTTCTAAAGAACTTGATGAGAGATATTCAGTCTTGATGGAGATCCTTCTCCTAAGCTGTTCCCGACGGCTGTCTTGGAGTATCCTCTGCCTTCTATTTCGCGTCTACTCGACGTCTCCTTTTAGATTGTCCCCAAGGTGTTTATATAGGATTTAGAATACTTTTCTTGGCCCACAAGTAACCTTTTTCTGAATAAGATTAAACCTGGGTTCGGTAGGGACACGCTCGTGTTGGACTCCTTCGATTCTGCTCGTCATACACGGCAGTGTGATCTGCCCGTGTGCGACGTTCCAGGCCGTGTTTGATCCTGCTCATAACACACGGCCGTTGTTCAATGGTCCAGACCGTGTTGATTCCCTAGGTAGGCCCATTTTGCCCCTTTTTGGCCCGTTTCTCGATCTTTTTGACTCTCTAAGCTCTCCTGAGTATGAAAAATGAAATTAAGGGATTATGAGCATCGAATTCATCAAATCTAACAAAAATTCATCCAAAAATAAGCCAAGCATGGGGTTAAAATATGTATAAATTTTAGTTGTCGCCCTATAGGACCTTACCATCATTGCGATATTGCTCCAAAAAGCTTGTTGATCGCCATCGCGATGTTTCTCTATGGAACCTAATGATCATCAATATTGATTCATCTCATATCCACCTTCATGCTTAAACAATGAAGTTTCATCTCGCCAGGGTCGGAGCTTCACACATCACGTTTTGCACTCAGCAATACCGTATGGCGGTATCTCAATGGAAAATTTTCTCTATTCCATTGTCCATTCCTCCATTTCACCAATGTAGCCTCCCCAACCCTGTCCATAAGTTATGGCTGAATTTTAAAGGTCACATTTGTAACGCCCCAAATTTCTTATGTTTGTTTTTGTAAAATTTTGACACAAATGTCTATCTGCTTCAGTGGTTAAGTGTTTTGGGTGTGTATGAGAGGTCCCAAGTTCAAGCCTTACCCTTAGCAATTTTGACTATTTTTGGAATTAAGCTTTATCTCTATTCAGTGGGCTTATATTTAATTATCTGTATATCCATATCAAAATGAGCCTATTGGTTCAAGTGGCAAGGGAGTCAGTGTGTTGAAGGTTCTGTGTTCGAATCTCTTCATGAGCATGAGTATTATTTTTACTCAGTTCGGTGATAAGATTTTTGGTAGAATTTAAATTCTGAAGTGGTTGAAATTGAGTTGTTAGTGGGGAGCTGGGGGTTACCAAATTGGATTTATTTTATTTTATTTTATTTTTATTTTGAGGTTTTCGAAAATTTCTTCCCTTTTGATTTTTTTTCCTCTCATCTTCCCTGTTCATTCCTATTCTTCTTTCTCCCCTTTTCGGCTATTCAATTCGTGTTGTCTTGTGTAATTTCTAATTGTGTTCTCCTCAGTAAGTCTTGTTTTGTTTAGTCTTTACGTGTTTGGTTAAGTGTTTGATGAGGAGATTATTTGTTACTCTTGGTTTTAGGCAAAATACAAGGTTTGGCTGGTGTTCTTGCAGCAATTTAGGTGTTTGGGGCTGCTGTCGATAATGGTAAGTTTTGCGTACGTTGATTAGTGTTATTCAATTTCGGTTTGTGAAATAATCTCAGTTGGGTTTTTGTTAGTGTTACTAAATTCGGACTTTGGGAGTGTTGATTTCAGGTTCTAGAGTGATATGAGTACGGTTGGGAGCTCCCCAAACTCCCTTAGTAAGCTCATCAAGTTGCCCGAGGTTCGTATGAGCCGAATGCAATCTAAGCACCTCATAGGAGTTGTTCTAGCTTCTTTCACTAAATTAAGGTTTGACACAAAGGCCTTCGCTCATGAACCAAACTCGGATCAACTCTGCGAATGTCCCATGCACCATTGTCCAGCCGAATATAGGTCACCTTCAGGTCATCAAACTTCAATAAGTTTGGATCAACTCACTTGAGCTTCATTTAGCTCAATTTGAGCTCGTTTCTCTACATTCAGCTTTTTTTACTTTATTAAATAAATAAATTTAGCATTTAATTTAGTTAATATTTTTACAGCTTATAAATAAGTTTTATGTTATTACACATATTTAATATGCTTTGTCCTAGCCGATTTTATTGTGTCTTGACTTAATTAAATTTGTCTTAGTTTATTACATGATTTTATTATGTCTTGGTCATAGCCGGATATTAATGTGTCTTGTTTATTCTTTATTTAATTTGTCTAGTGTTTAATTAAAGTGTTTAGATATGTTTTAATTATTTCCAGCTGAATGTGACTTAATTTAAGTTTGTTCATGTGTTTAATAGGTGCAGCCAAATGTGGAGGGGAGTAAATGCAAGATGCATGCACGATTTGGGTTCAAGAAGGGTAGATGCATGTTCGGCTAGCTACAATGCATGGAGGCTGACCATTTGCTTCCCTAGGCACCTATTTGGCCAAGAGTCACCAACACATTGAAGTCTCAAGCTTGGCCGATTCTCTCCCTAAGGCAGCAACATTCCATTCACACTTGGTGTTCACACCCTAACTCCAATCGGCTGGCCTTGTTCATACTCAAAGGACTCTTCACGCTCATTGTTCGCAAATTTTTGACTGTTCAAATCCCATTTAAATGCTGGCATCTTTTTAGCCAAAAATTGCACCTTGAATGAGCTAATTTAAGCTCATTGGTCGAGCCTAGCTAGTGCAATGAATCCTTGAAGCATCCAAATTCATGCAAGCTGATCAGCCCTTTCTAGAAGCTGTCCGTTGAGCTCCATTCAGCCGAACCTAGCTACAATAACTTAATGGTTTTTATTCTGGAATTTTCTAGCTCCTTCTAGTCGAATTACTTAGTCTTTAAGCTTTATATTTTGTCCATTCGGCTAGCTAGTAGATAGGCTATAAATAATTTGGTATTTCATTTGTAAAAGGACTTTTGCCAATTTTATTAATGAACTATTGTTCTTATGTGGTTCTCCCTCTCATATTTCGTGTGAGTCTTGAATTTACTTTTCTAGGTGCTAGTGGCGTCAACCGAACTCCTTCTAAACTTATCACCAACCCTGGTGTGGCGTTCGTCCATCTTTTTATACCTTTGGTTCCTACTTTGCTAAATAACAGGTCGAGGACCATATTCTATTTCCATCATTCAGCTTAAGCCATATAAGTCCCAGGGTGATACTCGCTATAATACTGAATCATTCTTGATGCTTAAGTTCCTATTTCCATCAGCACTACTTATCCAACCTATCTATCCCTTTTTTTTATTCTTAAACCGAACCTACTATATCCTTCTAAACCTACCATTCACCTTAAACCAATTTGCTAAGCTTCTGTATACCTTATTCAAAACTACCCTTTTTAACGAAATGAATACTCTCCTCATTGACAATAGGGAAACTACGTGAAACGACTCCACTAACTCGAGCCCGATCACATCATTTGGTATCAGAGCTTACAAACGAGGAGCGCCGACGTATGTAGCAACCCCAGAGTAGGTTCGTAAAAGAAATTTGAAATTAATATATATATATATATCAAGTTGTATTCAATTTGTATTCAGCATATTGTATTCAAGTATAAAAAAAAAGAAAAAAAAATGAGTAAAAAAAGTGTGAAAGTTTTTGCTTTGTTTTTCATCTCTTCTGATTCCGATCATCACAACATCCATTCTACCATTAATTTCACCCTCCCCAAAGCCACACTTAACCAAACTTCTTTTTGTTTCAGCCTACACCCGTAACATCACATCCCTTGCAACCCTTTTGAAACTGACCCCAAAACTGCAAATAGGTCTACACGAGACAAAATACGAAGTTACGAGAGTGAGAAAGAGTAATAAAAGGCAAGAGAGTGCAAGATCATTAGAGAGAAGAAAAAGCCTTAAAAGAGAGTGCAAACACGAGCAAGAGTTATAAATTCTTATTTTCTTTTCGAGTGACTTTGTGAGAATTGTGGTGAGGTCTTAATATTCTTATGTCCCGAAGTCCCAAAAGAAACATGGCAGACAGAAACGAAAGGCAACTAGTTCAGAATGTGCCGAACTTAAACTTCTGCTGCGAGAAGTAGAATAGTTGTTAGACCGAAAATTGGAACCAATGCAAGATCAACTAGATCGCGTGGAAGGAAGAGACCGACGTGAAGGGACTCTCGTAAGTCTACTAAGACATCGTGGGAGGCAACGAGTCCAAGATAACGAATTATCTGAGCCAAGCAATCTCGAAAACAAACAAGGTTCCAATGTAAGTGACCGAAGGAGGGGCCAACGTCATCGGGGACAACGAGATTAAGAAAGGTTCGAAGATGACTTAAAAAGCATTAAGTTGTCAATTCCCCCATTCCAAGGCCGTTCGGATCCCGAAGCCTACCTCGAGTGGGAAAAGAAGATCAAACTCGAGTTTGAATGTCACAATTACTTTGAGTCTAAGAAAGTCAAATTGGCGGCCTTCGAATTCTTCGATTACGCCATGATTTGGTGGGACCAACTCACGACGAGCTGGAGGCGTAACGGCGAGCGTCTTATCAATATTTGGGCCGATATGAAAGCCGTGAAGCGTTGAAGGTTTATCCCATTCTACTATCACCGGGAGTTGTATCAAAAACTCCAAAACCTCTCCCAAGGATCCAAAAGTGTGGAAGATTATTACAAGGATATGGAAGTCGCTATGATTCGCGTGAATGTACAAGAAGACCGCAAGGCGACTATGGCTCGATTTTTGGTCGGATTAAATCGCGAGATAGCCAACATTGTCGAGTTCAGCACTATGTAGAAATAGTTGACATGGTGCATATGGTGATCAAAGCCGATAAGCAACTCAAGAAAAAAGGTTCTGCTCGGGGTTACTCCACTTCAAATATGTCCAAATGGAGTCAAGGTGCGAATAAGACTCCTCCGGCAAGTCAAGCAAAAGAACCAGCGGTGTCGGTGAAGTCCACCAAGCCTTTGGCCGAATCCAACAAAGGTTAGTCCATTGAAAATGTTCAAACCCAGTCCCGTGATATTAAGTGTTTTAAGTGTCAAGGTAGAGGGCACATTTCGAGTTAATGCCCAAATCACAATACAATGGTGATTCTTCCTAATGGTGAAATCGAATCGGAGGAGGAAGTAGAAAAGAATGAAGAAGATGTCGAACACCCTTCCGATGATGAAGACGAGTTAAAATATGCGGTTGAAGGTGAGATGCTCATCGTAAAAAGAAGCCTCAGTGCACAAAGCTCCATAAGTGAACCACAATGAGAAAATTTGTTCCATACCCATTGTCATGTCCAAGGAAAAGTTTGCAGCATTGTAATCGATGGCGGAAGTTGAAAGAATGTTGCAAGTACACTCATGGTAGACAAACTTGCTTTGCCAACTATCAAACACCAGAGCCCATATAAGTTGCAATGGCTCAATGAAGGTGTCGAACTAAAGGTGACCAAGCAAGCCTTGATTTCATTTTCAATTGGAAAGTACCATGATGAGGTACTATGTGATGTAGTGCCCATGCATGCGAGCCACTTACTGCTTGGAAGACTTTGGCAGTTTGACCGGCGGGTCAAACATGACGGATTCACCAACCATATACCTTTAAGCACAATGGTAAAAACGTCACTTTGGTCCCTTTATCGCCACAACAAGTTTTAGAAGATCAACAAAGACTGAAATGTTCTGTGGAACAAATTGCGAGAGAAAAAAAAAAAGAATAAAGATTCAAAAGAAAAGAAAGAAGAAAAATCAATAGAAAAGAACAAAGATTGTGAGAAAAACATGAGTGGAGAAAAAGAAAAAGAAAATAAAAGAGAGACAAGTGAAAAAGAAAAAAAAAGTTTTAACTAATCAATTTGCTCGATGTCTTTGTGTTTTCCCTTCGTTTTAGGATAGTTCAAGCAAGGAGCTTCGATTATATCCCCAATGAGAGGAGGTTCGTGCTGTGAGAAAACGATAAAACCAATCCTCAAATCCATAATCTTAAAGGTAAACAAGGTTTGGTTTCCGAAGAATTACAAACATCTCTGTTTTGTTTAAAAAGTGATGAAATCTGTGATGATGATAAGTTTGATGATGAGGTGAAATATCATTGGCCACTGCTAAACTTAAATATGAAAAACCTGATTCGATTAAGTGGTAAGATCTTAACATACAAAATGCTCCGTTCAATTGATTGTGGGCATAAAATTTGTCATTTACCTTCTTGCGTAGATCTTGTTTATTCTGGCCGAATGATACTTGTCCCACATGTTTAAGCGAATGAATTCTTGTTGACTCGTGGTTACTCTTTAAAATCAATTCATTCATTTGATGAGACTTTGCATGGTGAAGGTGTAACAAATCAATTTGGTTGTTTGAATTATGTGTGTTCGAATCCATTTGATCGGGTGAGATGATGTGTTTATTTGAATGATCTTCTCACATCCTTAGAACTACTTCCCATATCTAGCTCATTGGTGAACTTGGAAAATCAAATTGAAAAGATAAGGTTCAAATTTTACTTAGCATTCGGTCATCAACCATCTGCTCCTAAACCGAAAAGGATCGGTTCATCAACAACTTGTTCTTTTATCACTCCTTTGTTCTTTGACGTAATTTGTTTCCTTGTCAAATGTTGACTTTCTTTCAAATATACGAAAGCCCATTCACCCTGTTCGTCCAAGTAGAGTTGAGTAAGAAAGAATGTTATCCATTGAACAAATGACTTGACTTGAGGACAAGTCATTTTGAAGAAGGGGGGAATGATGTGAGCACGGTTGGGAGCTCCCTAAACACCCTTTGCAAGCTCATCAAGTTGCCCGAGGTTCTTATGAGTCGAACACAATCTAAGCACCTCATAGGAGCTGTTCTAGCTTCTTTCACTAAATTAAGGTTTGACACATAGGCCTTCGCTCATGAACCAAACTCGGATCAACTCTGCGAAGGTCCCATGCACCATTGTCCAACCGAATATAGGTCACCTTCAGGTCATCAAACTTCAATAAGTTTGGATCAACTCACTTGAGCTTCATTTAGCTCAATTTGAGCTCGTTTCTTTGCATTCAGCTTTTTTACTTTATTAAATAAATAAATTTAGCATTTAATTTAGTTAATATTTTTACAGCTTATAAATATGTTTTATGTTATTACACATATTTAATATGCTTTGTCCTAGCCGATTTTATTATGTCTTGACTTAATTAAATTTGTCTTAGTTTATTACATGTTTTTATTATGTCTTGGTCATAGTCGGATTTTAATGTGTCTTGTTTATTCTTTATTTAATTTGTCTAGTGTTTAATTAAAGTGTCTAGATTTTGTTTTAATTATTTCCAGCTGAATGTGACTTAATTTAAGTTTGTTCATGTGTTTAATAGGTGCAGCCAAATGTGGAGGGGAGTAGATGCAATATGCATGCACAATTTGGGTTCAAGAAGGGTAGATGCATGTTCGGCTAGCTAAAATGCATGGAGGTTGACCATTTGTTTCCCTAGGCACCTATTTGGCCAAGAGTCACCAGCACATTGAAGTCTCAAGCTTGGCCGATTCTCTCCCTAAGGTAGCAACATTCCATTCACACTTGGTGTTCACACCCTAACTCTAATCGGCTGGCCTTGTTCACACTCAAAGGACTCTTCACGCTCATTGTTCGCAAATCTTTGACTATTCAAATCCCATTTAAATGCTGGCATCTTTTCAGCCAAAAATTGCACCTTGAATGAGCTAATTTAAGCTCATGGGTTGAGCCTAGCTAGTGCAATGAATCCTTGAAGCATCCAAATTCATGCAAGTCGAAAGCAAATTTTTTTCTAGAAGTTGTCCGTTGAGCTCCATTCAAATTCAACCTAGCTACAGCAACTTAATGGTTTTTATTCTGGAATTTTCTAGCTCCTTCTAGCCGAATTACTTAGTCTTTAAGCTTTGTATTTTGTCCATTCGGCTAGCTAGTAGATAGGCTATAAATAATTTGGTATTTCATTTGTAAAAGGACTTTTGCCAATTTTATTAATGAACTATTGTTCTTATAAGGTTCTCCCTCTCATATTTCGTGTGAGTCTCGAATTTACTTTTCTAGCATGCTAGTGGCGTCAACCGAACTCCTTCTAAACTTATCACCAACCCTGGTGTGGCGTTCGTCCATATTTTTATACCTTCGGTTCCTACTTTGCTAAGCAATGGGTCGAGGACCATCTTCTATTTCTATCATTCACCTTAAGCTATATAAGTCCCGCAGCAACACTCGCTATAGTATCGAATCATTTTTCACGCTTAAGTTCCTATTTCCATCACCACCACTTATCCAACCTATCTATCCCTTTATTTTATTCTTAAACTGAACCTACTACATCCTTCTAAACCTACCATTCACTTTAAACAAATTTACTAAGCTTCCGCATACCTTATTCAAAATTACCCTTTTCAACTAAACGAATACTCTCCTCGTCGACGATCGGGCAACTACATGAAATGACTCAACTAACCCGAGTCGGATCACATCATGAAGGCCTCAGGAGTGTTGTTGCATCGAAACCGTAACAGGTGTGTTCTTGAAGTGCAGAAAAACAAGATTCAGTGAAAGCTAAAATTATAATCTATTGATGCCACACGACTGTGTGGTAGGCCGTGTACGACGACACGACCGTTTGATCGACGAAGACCAAGCCATGAGTAGGACATGGCCATGTGATGGCCAGACTGTGCCTGTGTGAGCCACACGGGCTAGGCCAAAATGGGCGTGTGGGACAAACGGGCGTGTGATATCTGGGCCAGGTCGTGTGTTCTACACGGGCAAGGCCAACCTAGTGTGTGGGCCCACACGGACAGGCTACACGGGCATGTGGTCCCGTTATACTGAAATTTCCCGTAGGGTCGCACGGGTCGTCCTAATCGATGGTAGACCTACCGAGGGGTCGGTAAAGGCTACTAAACCCTAAAAATATGTGTTTTGTTAGACTAATGTACTGTTCCGAGCTTGTTTATGCCATGCACATCTGCTATCTGTTTATATACGCATGTTAAGTATGTACTATCTGTAATACTGTATGTATGTTCTATTTCTGTTATTGTTTTTGGGGTGGGATTGTTATAATGGAGGAAGTGTTCTGAAAGGCAGTTTTGCCTGTTATCTAGTAGCATAGCTGCATTACATCTGTTATGTGCCGCATCTATACAATATGGTGTGTAGGGCTGGGTGGGTGTTTTAAACCCCACATAGTGTGTAGGGATGGTCAGAGATGATGTGTAAAGGTTGGGGGGTAGGATTATGATATTTGATTTGTATATCTATATCTGCATCTGCAATGGGCCTCAGGATCTGACAGGGTGTAACACCCCAAACCCGGCCCATTCAATCCGACCGAATTTGGAATGCCACTGAGGAACACATTCGAAAAATATTCTTACTTAAGAGATAAACCGTTTAAAATTTGTTTCCTTTAATAAAACATTTTCGTGACTTGTAATATTCTAAGTAAAAATCGGAGTTTGTTATAAACATATCGGTTTCAAGCTTTATTGAGAAAATAAAACCATTTGAAATCAATCTTTAATCATCCTTCCATAATAGGGCATAATAGTAACGATACTTAACAAATGAACTGAAACACTTTAGTGGGCCTTATTACAATACACACTTAATCAAAATACGAAAAATATAAATATTTAATTAATTAAATAAAACGTCCCTTTTTCATAAAAGTCCATTTTCTCATGGCCACCTTTGTATCCTCTCCGACCCGGTCCAAGCTTTACGCGCCACCTGAAAGGGTTTAATAAAAATGGAGTGAGTCACCAAGACTCAGTGCATAGTTAATACACATGTCCTCACATATGGGCTTGGCCCATATCCACACAATCCATACATATATAACATACAATTATAAATATGCCATTATGAATACACAATTTTATAAATATGATTACAATATACAATTACGAAGTCCAATCCGCAAGTGATCCACATATCTTTCTTTTGCACATTATTTCTTAAGGTCGTGGCTAAGCCACCGATCCCATAGAAATCTCACATATCAATCGGTTCACAAATCCACAATCACGAATGTAGCACGAGGCTAGCATTAGAACACTCACATAGTGTACACCTTTCTCCAATAGTCACATCACAAATCTCATGCGTACGTATATGTATCATAACAACATTTCGTACGAAACAAATATGTATATTTTATACCATGGTCACATATTACTCATAACAATATACATTACATGTCATCACTTTATTTTACACTCATCGATAATCATTTATATTTGCACATCACCAAAAAGTTAATATCCTAACCATTAACTTGATTTATCGATCACTTACCTTGGTGTCCTTACTCTTAGCCTTTATTTTGGCTAACATGCATTACATATTCGTTTACATAAAACAACACATATCATGAATAACAAACAAGAGTACAAAGTCGATAACTCGCGCTTTGACTTTAGCAAGATTCTCGATCTATCAATCTAATATCAACTAAAGTCCCAAAAGCTTCCGCTTTTTTATCGTTTAGCCCCTAGAACACACAACCAAAATCGGTCATACTTTGTACCAAAAACATGGCTTTAGGCCGAATACCATAAGTCATTTACCTAGCTTATTTCGATCTCGAAATACTATTTGCCTTGATGTACCAAAATCTGAGAGCTCCCTTAAAGATTCCTTCCTTCAACTATACAAAAGAGCACAACAACAAAGTTATAGAAGGTTCGCCACAAGTAAACTGTGATTTAGGTTTTGGCTACCACATCTTAACACTCTTCGAAACCTTCAAAACAAAGATTCGGCTAACACAAAAATATTAAAAAAATGGCCCTTGGCCGAAACTACACATCTTACCTATCTTTTCCAAGTCTCAAAATGTTTGCTTGCTCTTGTAGATACCAAATCCATTGAATAGCCGAAACCCGTAAGCTCTTTTAAAAGCTCCTTAACACTAGGACAATAGAAACATATCAATATAGTCTTTAGCATGTTCAGCTATTTTTAGAATCGAAATCTAGCCTTGATTTTGGTATGCAAAAGGAAAAGGAGAAGAAACCAACTACTTAATAGGGGTGCTTACCAACTTTTGTTTAGAGAGATTAAAAGGAAGTAGTCGAAGGCACCTTCTTCAATAAGGATTCGGCAATAGTGCCTATCGTGTTTGGCTAGCATCAGTGAAAGGAACCCATGCAAACACATAAGCTAGTCGAGAGCTTCCTAGCTCCTACCAAAACATCAAACTCAAGTCTTAGGTCTCTATTTTCTAGCTTCTAAGACCGAAAAGAAAGCCCCTAGGAAGACTATTTCTGGCCAAACACAAAATGCAAAGGTAGCCAAAAGAAAAATCAATATTTTGGCCAAGTTTTTGCAACCAAAACCGGCCATGCTTTGACACTCTCAAAGCCGCCCATTCTCTTAGAAAAGAGAGTAAACATTGTTTAAAATAAATCCCATGCTACATCCTTTCCTATACATAATATAATAGTAAAATAAAGCCCATTACCTTAACCATCCTTTAATAAGATAATAAAACAATAAAATGTTAAATTCTCATGCTCCCAAAACCAAGGCCGGCCATATGTTTGAATTTCCCAAGCCACACATGCTTCCTTCCCCCAAAGCCAAGACCCATACCCTTTAAAAATTGATTATTTCATATTCCATCACCTTATATATAAGAAATAATACTAAATAAAAAAAAAGAATAATATCCCATGATGCCAAAATAAACTAAAGCAAATAGCAGAAACTCTTAGGCTGCATGCGTGCTTTCTCCAAGCATTTAATGCCCATGCAAATTTGTTATTTTTTTTCACGCTGAAAAGGCCAAAAGGAAACCTCTAGTGTTGTCCCCCGTGTCTCGAACCCGAGACTCGAGAAAGAGCCCTCATGCTTCCTGCCATTCGTTCCTTTGTGTATTTCGTGACAGTATACGCACATAAATTCTTTTAAGCCTTACTTCGCTGGCTTCTCCATTTTAGCGCTAGGAACCGAAAAAAAATAAAAACATCCGTGCCCTTAATGGGACTCAAACACGAGTCCTCGTGGCGGCCTCCATGCTGCAACGTCTTAACCACTCGGCCACGGTGAATTTCATGCAACTAATTGCATCGCATTTTCTTTTAAGCTATCCTTGCCTTGACTCCTTCACTTTAGCGCTAAATAAAAAAAAAAAGTGCCTTATGCGCGATTTCCAGGACTCGAACATGAGTCCCCTTAGACTCAGCTCTCAAGCCAAGTCCTTAACCATTTGGCCAGTGTTTAATTCGTGCTAATAACGTGCCAATAATTTGTTTTAAGCCCTCCTTCAAAGCAGTGCTATTTTGCAAAAACAAAACACTTATGCCGCACAGAAGACTCGAACCCCTGACCACATTTGGCGCCGAACCTTAAGCGGCACACGGAAGCCACTTTGCTACCTGGACTTTCATGTCCATAGTTTTACAAAATTTATTATTAAGGCCTCTTCAGCCCAATTTCACTTTTAGCCCAAAATTTTCAAAATTTTCAAAAGTGTCCTATTTTATTCCGGGAGTTTTAGGAACCCCAAAAACACATCAAAATCACTCTGAGGCCCACTAACACTCGAGTTATTTACCAAACTCGCAACCCCTATTTCAGGATATTACACAGGGGCTCAGGATCGAATCTGAATTTGTCTGATTTGTGATACTCTGTATGTGTGTGCATGCTTAATTTTGTGGGGTTACACACTGAGTTTATGTAAACTCACCATTTTCTGTTTATTCTGTATAGGTAATCCATAGAGTTAGGCAGATCAGTGCAATGGGGGACTCGACCGTGACCCCTCGCTACAACTGTTTTATTCCGTTTATGGTTTTATTTAAGTTTGGCGTTTTGATTTGAGAGTTGTATTCTCTGGGACTCTCTGGACTATTTTAAACTGTTTGGTTTTTAACTGGTATTTTTAGGTTATTTGACTAGTGAATTATTTTGTTTAAATGATTTATTAAAACAACAATTTTTACACAAACACTGGTTTTCCTAAGAACACAACTGCGATTTCAAACTTAAACAACTAAGGCTTTCGCTTTATTAAGTTTTGGCAAATGAATCCGTTAATTAAAGTTTTCAGTAATTGATAAATGTATGCAAGTTATGATTTGTTAATGGGTAAATGAGTCGATTCCATTTTCAAAATCCCTCCATGTTACATCGCCAGATTCAGCCATAACGTCTAGGCCGGGTTTAGGGTATTACAACATCGGCCACCAAAATTGTCACATCCCAAAAATTAGGTTAGTAGAATCGGGTTAGTAAATCAGAGTTTAGTGAACCAAAAATCGTAACTAAGTTAGATATTTTAAAGTAGTTAGGAAATAAAAATTAAGTGCTTGAAAATTAATTTGGTTAAAACGGATTTTAAAAATGAGGCTTGATTTGGATATAATTTTGAAATTGACTTTAATTGAAAACTAAGGTCAAATTTGGAAAACAAAAAGGAGATTGTAGGTGGTCAAAGGGGAAAATGCCTAATTTTCAAAATCTGGCTAACCCTTATGCTTCTTTCCTCTCATTCTTCATCTCTTCAAAAAAATTTCAAAACACCAATTCTTGTTTTTCTCCCAAAATCATTTAATCTTTTTTTATTTTTAAACTTTCCAAACACAAAATATTCTTTCAATTTCAAAGGAAACTTAAGATTTCATGCTCAATTTCTCTAAAGTTCTTCAAATGTTGAAACTCGAATTAGCTTCATAGCTCATCAATTTTGCAAAATTAAGGTAACATTTTGACTTTTTGATCAAATGGAGTGTGTTGTTATTTAAAAATGGGTTTTAATTGATTAAATCCTAATTTCAATAGATCCATTGATTTTATGTTGTTTTTAAGCTCAAAAACGGTGAATATCATTTTATTAAGTTAAAGTACTATTTTAAAGCTATTTTCAACTTACTTTGATCCTATTATAATGTTTTTAATCCTAATTTAACAAATCTTTAAGTAATTTTGAAAGATTTGAATGATCCTTTCACCTTAAAACTCATTTGGCTTGATATTTCTGAAAAGGGGAAATCCACAAACTTTGACTAAATTGAAGGTTTAAATATGTTATTAGATGATTTATGAAGATTAGGATTGAAAATATGGTTTAGAAACAAGGTTTGAGTACAAAACTACCTAAGTTTCAGTATAGAGATCTAGACGCTTTAATCTGTGAATTTAAAATGAATAAATCTTGTATGTTGTTATTTGTAATGTCTTTGTATTTTGTTTGATGTATATGTAAAGTTCCAACTAATTTGGGAGCCTCTACAAGCAATGACAAAGGCAAACAAAAACTTACTTGAGCTTTGTTATGGAAGCTAGTTGCTAAGGTGAGTGATCTTATGTACTATAATTAATGCACAAAATAGTGGGTTAAATGGGGCTTAGGTGATCAAAACACCTGATCTAAGTCCTAGAAGTATGTGTTCTTACTTGAGTTTTGATTACTTGATAAACATGATTATATGGGATGTCAAAGGTTAAATGTGTAATATGACTATATATGTTGAATATATGACTGAAGAAAAAGTGAAAGTGATATGAGATTGTTTAAAAGCTACTTTCAATTGTCAGAAATTATACACTGATTTGAAAAGAAAAGATATTGAGTGTCATGTTGGCAATAAAGCATTTTTGAAAGTGTTGCCTTGGAAAATTTTCTCTGTTTTGACTGAAAAGAAAATATTAATCGGCATTTCATTAGTTCATATGAAATTATTGAGAGAATCAGTGTGACCCCAAACTTGACTGGGACAGACCGACCTGAATTCGAAGCATTACATTAGCCAACTAAGTGACTCTCTAACTATTGACCACCCAAGACACACCTCGACCTTATAACACCTCAATCTTACCTGATTATTAGTTATTTATTAGTGCAGAAGCAAATTATGAGCCAAATTTAAACTTTTTCTAGGTAATTTAACCTAAGGGCATTTTCATCATTTTACCCTATATGGTAAAACTAACTCGATTTTAGATCAAAATGTTTACCGGCCTTCTTTTAGTCAAAATTAAGCAAGCCTAAAAATTTCAGCTTAAATTGAGTTTGTTTGCTATGTCTAATTCGAGTTTTATTTTTAGGGACTAAATTGTAACAAATACAAACTATTAGGACCTATTTTGAATTACAAATTAAGTGTGTTTCTATAGAATTTTACTTTACGAGACCAAACCTAAAATTTTACCAAGTTTCCTTATCATCTAGGGCTCTAATTAGACTAATCACTTTTCAGAACTAAATCATAACCTAAAAAATTAGAATACTAATTTAAAAAGACAAAAATTCAAACCCCAAAAAACCTACTGCAGTTATTTTTTTTTTGGCGAAAAACTCATTTTAAAACCCGATTTTGCATATTTTAGTGACCAATTAAACCCAATGTAACTACGATTAATTAACATATATATATAAACACAACTTCAATTGAATTAATTAACATCAATTAAGCCTCAATTAAATAGAATTAGGCAATTAATTTCATGCTCATCATACACCAAATAACTCAGACAAGTGGCGTACCTTAGTCGCTAGTAAACCACTCCATGGAAGCTTCATTTAAACGATCGTTAGTATGAGTTTCCTACTTCACATACCGTGTTACTAATCACTAAAACAATCAATAATTAAACTCAAACATGCCTCAAAATTATTATAAAACCATTCAAAATAAATGTCCAAAGTCCATTTACAATCAAAATCAAACTAATTCCCAAGATTCCTACTGTAACAACCCATTTTCAGTGAAATTGGAACAGTGGTTTCAGGATCACAAATTCGAGCAGGAAAGAAAATTTTATTTTAATATTATTGTATGGCCTGCATTATGATAGGAATGTCATATGCAAATTCTGATAAGAAAATTTTACCGATTATGTGTTTAATTATGGAAAGGACCAAATTGCATAAAATGCAAAAGTTGAATTCTAGTTGTTATAAGTACCAAATAGCTATGGAATTCAAAACTTGAGGTCCGTATATGGTAATTATACCATTAAAGAAAATTTAGTAGATATTTTTGGTGATTCATCCATGGAAAATTAGAAAAGGCCAAGGACTAAATTGGAAATAAAAAAATTAATTGATGATAAGTAATTTAAAAAGAAACATCATCATATTATTATCATCTTCATCCCCGAATTCTATGAAAACCCTAGGTGAGAGAAAGGAAACTAATGAAGCTTAATTAGGTATGTTTTCTTGCCCCGTTTTTAGTAATTTTTATATTTTTGAGATGAAATAGTTTAATCTATCTATTTTGGGGATTAATTTGAAAAGTTATCAAAGCATAAAAATTTTTCCATGGATGACTATGCTGAAATTTTGAAATTTATGCTAGAAAATGAAAGGTTGTTGATAGATAAACAACTTTTACAAATAGAATTTTGATGAAATTGTGATTTAGGGATTAAGCTATAAAGATGTAAAAGTTGTGGAAAATTCTAAATTTTATGAAATACATGTCATGAAAATGTTGTATAAAAATTTAGGTTAGGCTTGGAATAAGGATTTAATTTCATGAATTTTATTTTCCGAGCCTATGGATGAAATTGGAATTTATGAAAAGTTTAGGGGTAAAAGGGTAATTTTTTCTAGAGTGCAAATTGAATTCAATTGAATATGAATTGTATTAAATTGATGATTAAATTCATTTAATTAGATCTGAATAACTCAAATTTGAAGTTAGATCGAGAAAAAAAAAGGTGGTGGATTAATAGGCTTCTAAATACGAACGATTATCGAGGTATGTTCGTGTAACTTATTTATGTATATTAATATGTTTGAAGTCAATGTTGTATTTGGGTGAATTATATAAATGTTTAAAGTAATTACACACTCGATATTGCTTGATAAATGACAAGTTCCATTTGAATAATGAAATTCGAGGGATATATGATTTCCCGTATTGAATGTGGTCCTGCATATGTTGTGGAGAAAATATAGCTCGGATGAGCAATCCTGTTATAGCCCACTCGAGCATCCTGTTATATAGTTCCTGCGAGCATCCTAATCGATAGTGATCTTGCATGTGTTGCGCACTACCGCAGCTCTGTGTGAGCGTCCTGTTACATGATTCGATCAGTTGTGATCCAACATATAATGCGGACACAAACACAGCTCTACGTGAGCGTCCTGATATAAGCTCTTATGGGCTTTCTGACATGGCTCGCTTGAACTCTCTGTTACCTTATCTAGTACTCCCTGATATTAACTCTTCAGAGTTACCTGTTAAGCTCTATGAGCTTTCTAATTAAAACTCTTATGAATTTTCTGTTTAGCTCAGATAAGTGTCTTGTTACATGGCTCATTTGAGAAACCTAATATATGGCTCGAGAGTGTGCTCCTTGATTAAGTTTCCTAATGGGTACCCCTGATTATGAGTTGACGGTTTATAGTTTTGTACACCTTGTGTGTACTACCTGAGTATCCATTGAAATTTCAATGATTCAATGGATAAATTTCCCTAAATAAGAATCTATGAGATTAAATGAACTATATCTTGAATGTTCCTGAAATTCTTGAAAGTTTGTAACATGATGAGCTCATCTATGTTTACTTGATGTATATGTGAATTATGTGACTAACTTGTTTATTTGAGCATATGTAATTAGGCAAATTGGCTAATTTGTTTGGAAGCATGATATTGTTATGCTTATTTAAATGAGTATGATTGGTAAGTTTAATTCCTGTTATACAAACTTACTAAGCACTAAATGCTTAGTAGGTTTTATTTTCTCTATTTTATAGTGCTCGAAAGCTTACAAAGGTTGGAGATCAGTCGGAGCATCGTCACACTATCCACTGACTCATTTTGGTATAAACAATAAACTTATTTTGGTATAATGGCTTGTATAGCCTAAACTGGCCAAATGATGGCTTGTAAGTGGATGGTTGTAATCTAGCCATTGGTATGGCTAGTGATGTTTAATTTGGTATATTATGAGGTTATATATATATATATATATAATCATATTTAACATATATGTATGCGGTTGGTTAGAATAAATTAAAGTAAAATATAAGTCTTTATTAAAAGGTAAGTTTGATAATATGAATATATGTGATGTTGTTTCATACATGTTATTGATGTTTGCTTGATTTATATAATTTGAATTGGTTGCTATATATGTTAAAGTATTGTTGTAAGTTGTGGCAAAAATTTGAGTGAGACATAAAGCTAGGAAATGGCTTTATTTTGTCCACGCGGGGTAGACATACAAGCGTGTGTCTTGACCATGAGTGACACACGGCTTCGTACATGGGCATGTGGTTTGGCCATGTGTCCCCTGCATCTTAAAATTTAGAAACAGAATGCTCAGAATTGGGCACAGGCAGAGACACGAGTGTGTGTCTCAGTCGTGTGTGCTACACAGCCTAGAACATGGGCGTCTATCTTGGCCATGTGAAACCTGCACCTAATTTGTGAAAATTAAATTGACCACATGGCCAAGGACTCGGGCATGTGGTAGGCCTGTGGCACAAGTCAGAGAGTTACACGGGTAAGGACAGGGCTGGAACACGGTCGTGTGTCTCACATCGAATGCCTACACGGCATAAGACATGGGCATGTCATTTGGCTGTATGAGCCACACGGCCTACTCACACGAGCGTGTGACCCTGTATTAAAGAATTTTTTTTAAATTGTACAGAAAATCCTCTAAGATCTCGATTTAGTCCCGACTTGATTCTAATGTTTAAGTTAGGCCTGGAGGACCCATTCAAGGGACAATATGATTAGTTTCAGATATGAACAATAAATGACATGAATTACGTGAAATTTGTAACGCCCCGAATCTGGGCCTAGTAGAATTGGGCCTATTGGGCCTTGGGCATGGGAGCATTTAAAATTTTGGAGAATAAGAGAACGTTACTAACCAAGTTATAACGCCCCAAAATCCTGAAACTTTAAAATTTTTGTGCACTAAGGGTGGTATGTATGAGTAGCACTTAGAATATTAATTTTAAGGTATTATCGGGATTATTTAAAGTCTTAGAGATAGGGAAGACCATCGAGAAAAAATTATTTTTCTTGCTGTAGTGGACCCTAGTATTAGGCATTAGGCCTCTTAAGCAGATTAAGGGAAAATAGGACACAAATGGGCTTGTGGTCCAGTGGCAAGTGGCATTACTTGGGGAGCTATAAGGTGGCGTGATGGTCAGCTAAGGAGGTCCAAGGTTCGAGCATTAGGAGTGGTATTTTTGGAGTGTTTTATTTTGCACAGGTGGATGGCCAGAGTTGTGTTGAATATGAACTCTTGCGTTGGAGTGTTTGAGTGGTTAAGGGAACAGATAATGGAGGAAAAATCGGATAAGGCTAAGGTGTTATCAGAAAAAAAGTTAGGAGATGAGGAGAGGGAGGAATTGGTGTCGAATGGGACTGTGGGGAAAGGAGTATTCGACTGGTGGCTATAAAAGGAGGGGGCCGAATGCTTTGAAAGGTTCTTTGAGCTTTCATTAGTTTTTCTTTTCTCCCCTTAATTGATTTGTCGTAGCCAAATTCTCCCAATTGCTGAAATCTCCTATAGCCAAATTCTTTTTCCCGAATTCTCTCATAGCCAAACTCTTCTATCGCCGAATTACCACCTTCTTTTTCCTTGCCGAAATTCCTATTTGAGCCAAACCCTTGTTGTTTTCTCGCATCACAGATCGATTATTATCTACTATCAGTCAAGGTTGAAAGCCAGATCTAGTTAATAACTATCTAGGCCGCAGAATCGAAAGGGGATTTGGTAAGTACCCAGTTAACCTCTTTTGTACGTTTTGTTAAAAGCCAAAAGGCTATCTAACTATCCTATCGTTCACTCTGTGATAACAAGGATAAGTTTCAAAGATCGCAAGCGTGGTTGGATCGTTAGCAAGGGTAAGTGTACTTAACTTGATTATGGTTTAAGTGAATGGCTGAATGTGTCGGGTGACTTGTGTGGATTATGAGTCACTCCGATTTTGATGGTGTATGTGTGAGTGTAGATATAGGGGATACTCCTGATTAGTAGCTAAGGAAGGGCTATTAGAACCTGGTGGCACACGGTAAGGCTTCGACTTTTGGTAAATTTTTGATTTAGTGATTGATTGAAGGTTGGTTGGTTGTAGGTTCGAGGCTAAGGATAGTATAGCACATCGCAGTAACCAGGTGTGTACAAACACTACACACACACGATATCGGCAATGTCAAAAGTCAAAAATACCGAAAGTGGCTAAATGGGCCTGGTGGGCCCTGAGGCTAAGTTTGATGAAATTGTTTGGTTGGTTATACAAATTGAGTTAGTCATGCATGTTACATGATCTGGAATTGATTTGGGCCTAATAGGCCATATGGATGAGATTTGGGCCTAATGGGCCGTAATGATGTGATTTGGGCTTGATGGGCTTTATAGGGACGTAGACAAGTATGCTAGGGTTTAATAGACTTTAGGCCTAGTTCTGAACAACTCTTAAACCGCATAAGACTTAATCTAATAATTAAACATGTCCATGGACAAGTCGCTAGGTTAGAGTGTGGCAACGGACATATGCATGTCTAGGATTGGATCTAGGGAGAGCTTGGTACTTAAGCGGTTCTAGTGGCCTATCTCCTCTTCTCTGGAATCCTATCTGGTGCATAGTGTCTGTTCACTTTAGCCGTAAGGACTTGTTAATGGGCCAAAGTTCATAACTAAAACCCGAGAGAGACCAAATACCCTCAGTTTATGAAATTACCGAAATACCCCCAGTTTATGAAATTACTAAAATACCCCCGGTTTGCAGAATTACCGAAATACCCCAGTTTGCAAAATTATTAAAATACCCTCAGTTTGCCAAATTACTAAAATACCCCTGATTTGAAAATTACCAAAATATCCTTAGATTTGCAAAACTACTAGAATACTCTTGATTTGTAAAATTACTAAATACCCCTGATTTGAAAATTACCAAAATATCCTTAGATTTGCAAGATTACTAAAATACCCCTGATTTGTAAAATTACCAGAATATCCTTAATTTACAAAATTTCCAAAGTACCCCTATTTTGTAAAATTACTTAAATACCCTTGTAGGGTAGAATTACTGAAATACCCCTAGGTAGTGAAATGACTAAAATACCTTTAGGTGCTTAAAGTGTGAAAATGTGTGTTGTATTCACGAAATATATGTTGCACTTGGGTGGGTTTTGATAATACGAAGGAAGATTTGAGGATCGCATAGTCGATTGACGACCATGGATCCATCGGTGGCTTTAAGCCCATTATAGCAGCTTTGCTGCAACGTTTGTGTAGTGCCGCTGCTGGTGCTACCTTTGGTGTGTAGGGATGGGTGGCTTGATATTTATATCCCCACAGGTGTGTAGGGTTGGAAGGGAAATGGTGTGCAGGGTTGGATTTGGGATGGGTGCATTGCATTCATGTGATACTGATGTGATATGAGGTCGTTGTGGGCTAAGGCCCAAGGCCACCGTTTTTGATTGGGCTTAGGCCCAATGTGATTTGTATGTTGATTGGATTACCAAGGGTCGTACACACTGAGTTTCGAAACTCACCCCTTTTTATTAAATGTATCAGGTGATCCTCAGTAAACGGCTCGACGTGGGAGAGGACCCAGAGATGGCCACACTACAAGATATTTAGAAGTTTTATTTACTTGTTTCAAAAGACATGATTTTAATTGCTTTATTTTCGTTGGATGAAGGCCTTATACTCCGATTTGACTTTAGATTTTTAGTTTTGTTATTATTGTTTTAACTGTTTACTTAGTTATTAAACCTGAGTAAATTTCTTATGTTTAAACTTAGTTTTCGAAATACTTAAAATAATAAAATGGGCTTTTATCATTACTTAACAAGATGGTCAAGGATTTTTGGGCTTTTCGGCCTTAAACTTTAACTTAGCAAAATTGTTTTGAATTGTGCCTTTGATGTGACATTCTCGGATTCGGCCATAATGTCTGGGCCGGGTTTGGGGTGTTACAAAATTATTCTTTAAACTCTGGTAATGCTCCGTAATTATGTTTCAACGACGGATACAGGTTAGGGGTGTTACATCTAAAATGCCCGACTATAGTCTCTAAAATGTGTAATAAAGTCTCTACCAAGCCTAAATCTCTTAGAACTCTCTTGCTTGGCTCCTCAGCTCCTCAATCCCAACGAATATCTACACGAGTGTAAGCGTGTGAGCTTTAAAAAACTCAGTGAATGTTAATAAAAACAACAAGTAAATTAACATCCAATTCATGCTTAATTCACAACCAATCATTCACCAAAAATAATTAAACATGTCAATTTAATTTTTCATAAACATTTTTAATACCAAAAATCAATTATTCATGGCTTTTAATCATCAATTGATATAGCAATAATCACACAAAAATATACTGGCATTCATTTCTCATGACTTAATCGAGTGATCATACATCGAATAAATAGATCTTCGAACTCTCACAAATATCAAATTTAATCCACCGAGTTTAGTGGGCCGAAACACGCGCTCCCTTATAATGCCTCAAATAACCCATTAAGTGGAGACTCATGCTCAACACTCCCTTATCTACTCCACCAAACCAGTCCACCTAGATCCATATGCTCACAAATAACATATCAATATGGTGAGTACTCACAAATCCTGTGGCATGCCAACTATATCCAATGGATCCACTATAACAACCCGTTTTTCAGTGGTGTCTGAAACAGTGATTTCGAGGCCATAAATTCGACAAGTGAACCCGTAAATATTATTATTTAATATTTACAAGTAAGTTATAGTATTAAAATAAATTTTTAATTGCCCAATTATGTTATTTGAATGAACAAATAGGTTTAAGTGGTATGACCATAAAGTCAAGTGGTTTTAGAAAATAAGGTATCGAGACCTCGTTTCTATAAACAAAGCTATAAATATTTTTATAAATATTTACAGAGTGTTATTAAGATTGTATAAAAGTTTCGTTAAGAAATTTTATCGTTTTGGCAGTTAATTAAAGAAAAAGGACTAAATTGTAAATGGTACAAAACTTGTTAATTAAAGCAATTAGGTGATCAAGTGGCTCAATTAGTAATTCAAGGAGGATCTATTTTATAAATAAGCCATAATAAATGTGTGGGACGACAATTAGAATTAAAAATGATTGAAAATTTCATGTTAATGGCATAATGGTAAATAAATTAAAATTAAACAAAAACAAATTGGAAAGTTAGAAAATTTCCTATTCATTTTCTTTAACCTTGCCAAAACCATCTTTGGGAGAGAACTTCAAGCTTTGGTTCCTTCACCCTTATGCATGTGAGCTCGATTCTCATCTTTTTCTCATAATTTTTTTGTTTTTGAGATCGTTGCAACTAGGTCCTGCTAGCTCGTACCTTCCTTTTTGAAACTATTAAAGATTTCAAATGTTTCCATTGATGAATATTTGTAATTTTAGATGTTAAATGATGAAGTTGAGGTATTGGTTGTTATTTACAAGTATTTTGTTAAGTGATTTTGATTAATTTAACGATTAGGGATTAAATTGTTAAAATAATAAAAATACAAGGAATTTGTGTGAAATTGTTACAAATTTTGGCTATAATAGATGCTATTAACATTCAACCTATAGAAATTTTCAATAAAAATGGTTAATTTGCATGTTTTAGGCTTAGGGACTAAACTGAATAAAAGTAAAATGTTGGGGGTATTTTTGTAAAAAAATTAAAAAGGACTAAATTGCATAACATGAATTGGGTTTTCTATCCAAATTAATGAATTGAATGAAATTATTATTTTAGATCAAGAACAAGTGGAAAGTTGAGGAGAAAAGAAAATTGCCAAATAACCACTGTACTTAGTCATTTCTGCAATTTAGCCGGGTAAGTTCATAGTAAAAATAAATTTCTACTTGCATTTTTATAATATAATTCTTTAATTAAATGTTCATAGCTAATTATTGAATGATTGCACTTACATTCCCCTATTTATACTTCGGTACCCCTAATTGCACTTACATGCCCTTGTTTGTACTTCGGTACCCCTAAGTGCAGTTACGTGCCCCTGTTTGTACTTCAGTACCCCTGGTAGCACTTACATGCCCCTGTTTGTACCTTGGTACCCCTGAATGCACACCTGTGCCCCTATTTTCACTTCAATGCCCCTAATTGCACACTCGTGCTCCTGATTGCACTTTGGTGCCCCTGTTATGCATCTATGATGCCTCTTGTATGGTGTAGTTACTCGAGTATCCGAGTCAAGTTACTAGTTTAACGGGCATGAAAGGGAAAGGAGTGGTAAGTGTTCAAATGACTTATGTCATGAATCTATGAAAATAATTAAAAAGGAAATGTTCAATGAAAGTATACTTATGTTCATGGAATTAATGATTTCAAAATGAAGTTGTTCATGTACAATGATTTACCTTATGATATTTCAAGTGAATTATGTGTATAGGTAATAACATGTGTAGTTGGTAATGCTTAGGCTTGTGCCAAGCTTATGGGGATTATATCAAGCTTAATGATAATATTATACATTGAAATGGTAAGTGTCCAAATGAAAATATGCTTATGTTCATGAAAATATGGTACGAATCAAAAGATGTGTTTTCTAATGAAATGGTTTATCATGTGGTTGATTCCGAAAGAGTTATGTACAAATGCACTAAATATTGTATTGATGATGATGTTTAGGCTTGTGTCAAGCTTGTGGTTATTGTTCATGTTTATGCTTATGTCTTGTATTATGCAAATGAAACGGGTAACAAAAGGTAAGGAAACAGTAAGTTCATAATTGAGATGTAATGTGATGATAAATGGACTGATGAGTTGAATGATGTACTTATATGTGAGAAATTTTCTTATGCTATGAATGAATTTACCAATGTCATGAACAATTATAGTAATTCGTGAATAGATGATGTTATTTAAGTTTATGTTAAGTAAATGGAATGTAAAATAAGTAAATGGAATGGAAAGTAAGTAGATTGAATGATTCATAGTCTTATGAAATAATTAATGATTATGTAATATGTTTCATAAAATCCTATTGTATTAGGAATGAAAAATAAGTGATGTTGATACTCTTTGTCATGTGTGAGTTGGTGGTTAAGTAGTTGATAAATCTTGTGGCATTGGTATAGTTTTTTTATTTTACCTATAAAGTTCATTGCTGAAATGGAATGTATTGTTTAAAGTTTTTACGAGCTTACTAAGCAATCATTGTTTACATAATTGCTTTCCTTTAGTTTTCAGATTATCAGAAGCTCGATTGGTTTGGAAGCTCGTCGGAGATTTATCACACTATTTAGCATAAATTTCAATAGATGTTGATGTTTTGGTCATGGTTATAATGACATGTATAGGTGAATTATGTTTGATGATCTAGTTGTTATGTTTGGCTTGTAAATATGGTAATATGGTTGGTGTGTTTTGGTACTTTGGTGCTTTAATGGTTGGTGTGGATGTGGCTAAATGAATGTATGCTTTGAATTACCATATTGGTATGTTTAAATGTGGTTTGGTGTATGGTCAATTGTGCTATGGCTTGGTATGAAAATATGTAGTTGTGTATGGTTGATTTATGCCTAAATATGTTTATGTTTAGGTTGACTTGATGATTTATAATTGAGGAACCTTTTGGCATATTGGTTGTATGGATAAATGGTGTAATGGTTTAGTCATTTTTATGCATGTTTTCAAGGCTTGAATGTATGTGTAATTGGTTCATGGGTTGAAATTGGCCTATTTCTTATCCATACGGCCATGCGACATGGGCGTGTGTCTTAGCCGTGTGTCACACACGGCCATACGACATGGTTGTGTGTTCCTTCTAGGTTTTAAAAAGGTTGTAAATCAGGTAGTTACACGGCCTAGCACATGGCCTGACACATGGGCGTGTGAGGCCATTTTGAGAGTTACACGGCCTGGCACAGGGGCGTGTGGCTTTGCCGTGTGACCCAAGTCAGAGAGTTACACGGGCATGGACATGAGCTAGCACACGGACATGTGAGGCTATTTCAAGAGTCACACGGCCTGAGACACGAGCGGGTGTCTCAGCTGTGTGACTGACACATGACCATGTGACCCATGTAGTCCAATTTTTCCAACTTTTTCCCTATTGTTTCAAATATTTCTGATTTAGTTTCGAATCATTTCTAAAGTGATTGTAAGGCCTTGAGGGCACAAATAAGGGACGATATGCATGTGTTTGAATGGGCTATGGTATGACTTATGAAATGTTTTGAAATGACAAATTTTAAGTTACATTTTTTACGGTACTTGTTCGTAACCCTATTCCGGTGATGGATACATGTTAAGGGTGTTACATTTACCATGCATGTTGCTAATAAATTCAATCAAACATAGCAAATAAATCAGTCATTATTATACTCAATTTAATGTGACAAAATGATTATGTATAGCTTGTAACATAGCCATTTAGCATCCAATTAAGTCAAGCAGTCCATACACCAATTTTCCATATTTAATTATCGAATGTAACACCAACATAACATTATGAAAAATTTCAATACACATGCTTTAAATTATCCTTAAAATTAAACCAATTAATTAACACAATACCACCCAAAATAAAGACTCACCATTTTCATAAAAATTCAATATATTGCACATTTGCTACCAATCTTGCAAAAATTAACCATTCAACCATAATTAATTAATTGTAATAATTAATTAAGATTCTAATTAAACATAATTTAGGTTAAATTTACCAAATCGCCCCTAGAAACACTCACCACACTTTTTTTTCTACCACAACAAGTGATCAACTAGGCAATTTCGAGCTTCAATTCCAGTTATCTCAGTGCTTTTTAAGATTTAGAGCTTTAACAGAGACAAAGTAGGCATTACCACCTTTGCAAAGCTATATTAAACATAAATTTTAATTAACTATACTTATCAAATTTCACTCACAAAAGTACCTTATCAGATTTGTAACATTAAGTCAAAAACTCGATTCCTAACAAAATCGACCTCTCCAGCCCTCCTAATCACTTCCAAACATCAATACTAAACCAAATACACATAAATTAAGCATCAATTTCTCATTTAAATCAATTTCACAAAAAATAAAAAATTAATTTAAAAAGATGATGAAATTTAAGCATCGTACGGTTTTATGAAACCTTGTGTATATGGCTAGAATCCGTAGTCAATCCTATTTTCGATAGGAGCAATTGGCAATTGAATCCAACTTTTTCCATTATTTTCGTATCTGGAATAGTGCGAAAGGAAAGCCTGGCTCCAAGTTGTTCAAGAATAGTGGCGTTGTTGAGTTTCTCAATCCTTTGACTTAGGGATAGTCAGTTCTATTTCTTGATGGGGGCAGGGAAGGGATATAACTCAGCGGCAGAGTGTCACCTTGACGTGGTGGAAGTCATCAGTTCGAGCCTGATTATCCCTAAACTCAATGTGAGTTCTTCTATTTTGCCTTGCCCCCCGCCGTGATTGAATAAGAATGGATAAGAGGCTCGTGGGATTGACGTGAGGGGGTAAGGATGGCTATATTTCTGGGAGAGAACTCCAGGCAACTATGAAGCGCATGGATACAAGTTATGCCTTGGAATGAAAGATAATTCCGAACTGGCTTTGTCTACGAACAAAGAAGCTATAAGTAATGAAACTATGAATCTCATGGAGAGTTTGATCCTGGCTTAGGATGAACGCTGGCGGCATGCTTAACACATGCAAGTCGGATGGGAAGTGGTGTTTCCAGTGGTGGACGAGTGAGTAACGCGTAAGAACATGCCCTTCGGAGGGGAACAACAGCTGGAAACGGTTGCTAATACCCCGTAGATTGAGGAGCAAGAGGATGATCAGCCACACTGGGACTGAGACACAACCCATACTCATACAGGAGGCAGTACGAGGAATTTTTTGCAATGGGCGAAAGCCTAACGGAGCAATGTCGCACAGAGGTAGAAGGCCCACGGGTCGTGAACTTCTTTTCCCGGAGAAGAAGCAATGACGGTATCTGGGGAATAAGCATCGCTTAACTCGTATCGTGATCACGATGTCTGAGGATGCAAGCGTATCCGGAATGATTGGGCGTAAAGGATTTGTAGGTGGCTTTTTAAGTCCGCCGTCGAATCCCAGGGCTCAACCCTAGACAGGCGGTGGAAACTACCAAGCTAGAGTACGGTAGGGGCAGAGGGAATTTCTGGTGGAGCGGTGAAATGCGTAGAGATCAAAAAGAACACCAACGGAGAAAGCACTCTGCTGGGCCGACACTGACACTGAGAGACGAATGGGGGAGCGAATGGGATTAAATACCCAGTAGTCCTAGCCGTAAATAATGGATACTAGGCGCTGTGCGTATCGACCCGTGTAGTGTTGTAGCTAATGTGTTAAGTATCTCGCCTGGGGAGTACGTTCGCAAGAATGAAACTCAAAGGAATTGATGGGGGCCCGCACAAGAGGTGGAGCATGTGGTTTAATTCGATGCAAAGTAAAGAACCTTACTAGAGCTTGACATGCCGCGAATCCTCTTGACAGAGAGGGGTACCTTCGAGAACATGGACACAAGTGGTGCATGGCTGTCGTCAGTTCGTGCCGTAAGGTGTTGGGTTAAGTCCCGCAATGAGCGTAACCCTCGTGTTTAGTTGCCACAGTTGAGTTTGCAACCCTGAGCAGACTGCCGGTGATAAGCGGTAGAAAGGTGAGGATGACATCAAGACATCATGCCACTTATGCCCTGGCTGAAACACGTGCTACAATTGACGGGACAAAGGATCGCGATCTCGCGAGGGTAAGCTAACTCCAAAACACGTCCTCAGTTCGGATTGTAGGCTGCACCTCACCTGCATGAAGCCGGAATCGCTAGTAATTGTCGGTCAGCCATATGATGGTGAATTCATTCCCGGGCCTTGCACACACTGCCTGTCACACTATAGGAGCTGGCCATGCCCAAAGTCATTACCCTCACCACAAGGAGGGGGATGCCGAAGGCAGGGCTAGTGATTGGAGTGAAGTCATAACAAGGTAGCCGTACTGGAAGATGCGGCTGGATCACCTCCTTTTCAGAGAGAGCTAATGCTTGTTGGTATTTTGGTTTGACACTGCTTCACACCCAAAAAGAAGCGAGCTACGTTTGAATTAAACTTGGAGATGGAAGCCTTCTTTCATTTCTCGACGGTGAAATAAGACCAAGCCTATGAGCTTATTATCCTAGGTTAGAACAAGTTGATAGGATCCCCTTTTACGCCCCAGTTCCCTCCCATGTGGCGACATGGAGAAGTAAAAAGGAAAGAGAGGGATGGGGTTTCTCTCGCTTTTTGCTGGGGGCCCGTACGACTGGCTATTAGCTTAGTGGTAGAGCGCGCACCTGATAATTACATTGTTGTGCCTGGGCTTTGAGGGCTCTTAGCCACATGGATAGTTCAATATGCTCATCAGTGCCTGACCCTGAGATGTGGATCATCCAAGGCACATTAGCATGGCGTACTTCTCCTGTTCAAACTGGGGTTTGAAACCAGACTTATTCTCAGGAGGATAGATGGGGTGATTCAGGTGAGATCCAATGTAGATCCAACTTTCTATTCACTCGTGGGATTTGGGCAGTCTGGGGGGACCACCACGGCTCCTCTCTTCTCGATAATCCATACATCCCTTATCACTATATGGACAGCTATCTCTCGAGCATAGGTTTAGGTTCGACCTCAATGGGAAAATAAAATGGAGCACCTAACAAACGTATCTTCACAGACCAAGAACCCTCTAATAAAACCAAAAACCCTCTAATAGATGCATTTTGAGTTGGAACATCCATAGATTTGTGGATTTCCTCTCAAAATTAAAGATACACCATTAAAGCACCTTAAGCTTTTGAAAAAGGTGACATTGATAAAGAATCATGTAACTGATTATTAAGTCATGTAAAAATGTTTCTAATAATCATAAAATTAAGTTTAGAAATGATAATTACCTTTGATTCATTCTAAATCCTTTAATTGAAAATCTTGATTCAAGAATCTTGAATATTTTCAAAATATTTTTGGTTACTTTTGTGAATAATTTCGGGTGAAAAGAGAGTATTTTGAGAAGGAAATTGTTTGAATCTATTATCCGATGATAGATTTTTAAAACAATGTAAAGAAAACGAAATTTATAGCTCTATAATATGATGTAAATGGTGTGAAAGGTAGGCTAGATACATTGTTTTTAAAGTTGAAACAACCCACTAAAATTTAAAAATTGGGGAATGTTCCTAATGAGCACTCCCACATTTCCCTTGTTTTACCATTTAATCATTTCACTCCAGAATTCTGAATTTTAAGGTTTATTTGCCAAATAAATACCCCCAAATTTCCCTTATTTTACAATTAAATCCAATTTAATTAATATTTAAATTTAACTCAATTTAACCCCCAATAAAAATTATTTTAAAATTCTTTTTCGACCCAAATTAATTATTTTAACTAATAATTATTTAACTACTTTAAAATTAATTTTCCATAATTTTCCATAATTTTCTTTATTTTTTGGATTATTGTTTAATCGGTTTTAGATGAAATTAACCTCCTAAATTAAATTAAAATTTACTAGAAACCCTATAAATTCCTAATTTCACAATTGAAACCCGAAAAATATACCCAAAACTACTAGACCCGGTTTAAGGATATTACCATTGAGCTAGTAGCTTATTGTTTAGCTTTACCATCATAATTGGAGAAAATTCATAATGTTTTCCATGTGTCAATGTTAAGGCCGTATAGATCTAATCCCTCACATGTGATTTCATCGGTTGATGTGGAATTACAACCTGATATGTCGTATAGTGAGGGACCGCTTAAAATTCTGGCTCAAGAAATCAAAGAATTTAGAAATAAACATGTAGCTTTAATGAAGGTTCTTTGGCATTGCCACAAAATTGAAGAAGCTACTTGGGAACCTGAAGAAGATATGAGATTGCATTACTTGAACTTATTCTCTAGTAAGATTTTCGAGGATAAAAATTTACTTAAGGGTAAGCTTTGTAAATGCTCGTTTTTAGTGGTATTGAAAACAATGGTTTCAGGACCATATTTTCACTAGTTTGTCAATGTTTTATTATTTCTTTATTATTTATAGGGTTATTATAAGGTCGTATTAAAATTTGGTTAGAAAAGTTTAATGCTTAGATGGTTAATTAAATAAAAAGGACTAAATCATAAAAGTTGAAAAAGTTAGTTCATAATAGCTAAAGGTGTTAAATGGATATAGAAATATAATGTAATGGATTTAAATGGTAAATATATCATATAGATATATAGTTGACGGTTATGGACATTGTTCTGTTAATTGTTAAATAAATATTTAAGGGTAATTTAGTAATTAATCAAATAATGTCATAAACATATATGTAAAAAAATGCTATTATCTTCTTTCTTTCTTTGTTGAATTGAAAATCACCATTTTTGGTAGCTAGAGAATCGACCAAGATTTGTTTTCATGCATGGTATGCAAATTTTTCCCTTTTAATGATTTTTATGTTTTTGTGATTGTTTTAGCTTAATCTAGCTAACCTGGGGGGCAATTTGTAAATTTTTAAATGTTATAGGTTATTCCATTGATAAGTTTAGATTATTTTTGAAGTTTGATGGTGAATTATTAAGCTTGGTTGTTAAATAAGACTATTTTGTAACGTAGCTTTTAGTAATTTTAATGTTTAGGGATTAAATTGTTAAAGTAGTAAAACTTTATGGAATTATTATCAAATTGTGATAAATTTGGATTTAGAGAGACCCTAAGAAATTCAGCTAGCATGGGTTTTGATTAAATGTGGTTAATTTGTAAGTTTTGAGTTTACAGACTAAATTGCATAAAGAGTAAAATGTTGGGGTAATTTTGTAATTTATAATGAAAGGGATTATAAACTTAAGTTTAACTATTTGAGATGTTTGATTGAATTAATTGAATTAAAATTATTGTTTAGATTAATAAAAGAATCAACCAGACTTGAGTGGAAAAGTTAAATTAACAGATTAGTCGCCAGCATCATATTTGTAACCATTTTTGTTTAAGTAAGTTCATATGTTGTTTAAACTTATTAATTGTTGCACTTGGTAACATGTTAACTATTAGTCATGCTAGGAATAGTTAGATTGAATTATATATGTTGATCAATGATTTCAGACTAAATTGTGATGCTGATTAAATTGATGATTATGTTTGGAAAATTTGAAATATATGGATGTGAGCTTGAAATGGTACAGTGAAAATGGAGTTAAATGATTTAGTTATGTAATGTGGCTCAAAAATACTTAGGATACAAATGACATGCCATTAGGGGCTATTTACAGTTTCGAGTGCTAGTCTTGGATGTCCTTATAACACCCCAAATCCCGCCTAGATGTTACGGCCGAATATGGCGTGTCACATCGATGTGTTTTTCGAAATCAAAGTCTGATGGGAGAAATCGTTTGAGTAAAAATCCATTTAGTTCTGGTTTCTTAGGAAACAATTGGTAAGTTATAAAAACCACCACTTTGTAAAACGGTTACCATGTTTGTTACCGTGGGCTTAAATTCGCGGAAGCTACTCCACTTACGGTTATCTTGAAGTTGAAAATATGTGTTTGCCTTGTAAAACAATTATTAGTTGTGTTAAAACTTATTTGTATCCATTTAGCGGTTCAAAATAAGAAATTAAAAACCCAATGAAAAGAAATTAAAAATTGCCAGAGGCCTTATTACAAAAATATCAACCCAATATAAAATATTTAATTAACTACGTTTAAACAGACATCCTCGCTTGTGTGGCCCCCTCCGAGTCCCTCGCAACTCCAAATCCACTAAGTTTGGGGATTAACTGTACAGTTAAAAGAAAAGGGTGAGTTAGAGAACTCAGTGTGTAATCCCCTATCACTCAATCTGTAGTACATGTGGTAACAGTTTGGGCTTGAGCCCTATTTAGTAACAGTGCAATGTGGGCCTTAGCCCAATACAAAAATAGTGTGGGCCTAAGCCCGATACAGTATCAGTATGGTGTAAGTATGCAAACCCACCCCAATCCAGCCAGCACACCACCCGTACCAACCCAACACACCATGTGGGGACAAAGTCTACCCATCCAGCCCTCACACCAATATTTCAACATAGCTGCCAGTAATAATAACGCAGCAGAGCTGCCAGTACAGTGGCCCTTTTGGCCCAAATTCAATCACAGTTATGTGACCTACATAGCCCAATCCTGTTTTTGCCACTTTTCATAAGTTTTATTCGTGTGAGGCCCACAAGCCTATTGGGCTCACAAGGCCCATTTCGGCCCAATGAGGCCCATAACGACCCCAGAACATGAGAATGCTCGTGGTGGCCTCTACAGTCTATAGCCCATTATTGTGGGCTCGGTTTACCGCACAAGCGATTGCACACTCGTGAGGCCTCAAATGCTGAAGTTTCGACTTTTCGATTTTTTGGCTTTTGCCAACTCACAGAAACGATAGTGTGATTACACACCTTTTTACGGAGTCGTTCCAAGTTCTATGAGCATTCAACCTAGAATCATCGAGATCTAATGTTAGTACTTAATATTTTAGGGTAAAACACCCTCTTATGACATCTGTTCCCAAAAAGGCACTTACTACCTTACCTTGATTGAACGAACTACGGCCTGTTCCTTTTAGCTCGTGGGCTAAAACCGATCACACTTTTCTTGCCGATAAACTACGATAACAAAAGATTTTAACATATGGAACCGACCATAACTGTGGCTTAAATCCATGAATATTAGTCTTACAGAAATATATAGAGATATCCAACCTATTCAAAAGGTAAGGTAATGTCTTTACCTTAATTGAATAATGGAAGACAAGGTTTGACGACTTGAGTAACTTCTGTACTTCTTCACTCCTCGGGAGTACCTAAAACCCAATGATCACCACACCAAGAGGAAGGGATCCCAATCAAAGACCATGAGTAGTAGAAACATTCGAATTTTAGAGAAAATGGGGATAGGAGAGAACAGTTTTGAACAAGAAGTGAAAAACATGAATACTACAGATTTTAGGAACACTTGTATAACTGAAACAGAGAGGGAAAGAAAGCAGAGAATTTGGTCACCACAGAACTAATCAAGAGAAAAGATTCGGTTCACAAGCTAATAGAAAGCCCAAAAAAATGAATGAAGAGGGAGGGAGAGGAAATGTATTCGGCCTAAATTGGGAAAGGGAGAGGGAAGCAGAGATTCGCCTAGCAAGCAGCTTGAAGAAAAAGTGTAAAACTGAAACAACAAAAATGCACAAGTGGTAAGTTTCTATTTCGATGCTTAGAGAGAAAAGAAAGAAAGCAGGAATTAGAAGTCTAAAATTGGTGACAAAACTGATAAAAAATGAGGGAAAAAAAACCCCTCAGTCGAAATTCCTAGGCTTCCTATACCCATTCAGCACAACACTCCCACACACATCCACTTCTTTGATTCTCTCCACAATGCTCTCCCTTAATCCTCTCCACAATTTGCTTCTATAATCTCTCCATGACCAATTCAAACACCTCCTCAGTAGTGTTTCTGTCCAACTCTTCTACCTTCCCAGCTCAAGCATCAAAATAAACTCTCCATTGCTTATCCCAGGATTTGAACCTCAGACCTCATAGTTTCACAACACGTCACTTGCCACTAGGCCACAAGCTCTTCTTGTGTCATTAAATAAGCATTATTATTAATAAAGCCTAAGTTCCAGTGTCTAGGTTCTCTTAAGGGAAAAAATTAAAATTCCAAGACTTGAACCCAGGCTTCTCAAATACCCCCATACACACCCAAATCACTTAGCCATTAAAGCAAACAAGCGATTTTGTCAGAACATGAAAAATTAAAGACCTTACAATTTTGGGGCATTACAATTCTACCCCCTAAAAGAAATTTCGATCTCGAAATTTATCTAGTCAGAATAGGTGAGGGTATTGTTGTTGCATCGCCTCCTCAGGCTCCCACGTAGCTTCCTCGGTACCGTGATTCTGCCAAAGCACTTTAACCAATGGGATCGATTTCTTCCTCAATACCTTAACCTCACGGTCCAATATCTGTACTGGCTCCTCCTCGAAAGTCAGATTTGGCCTAACCTCGATGTAACAGCCCAATTTAAGGCCTAGTCGGAACAGTGGTGCGAGACCACAAATTCGAAGTAGTAATATGAGTTTTTAAGGTATTTGAGATGTTTGCATGATATCATGAAAGTTTCATGTAGAAATTTTATGAAAATTTCTATTAAAGGGTCCATTAGGACTAAATTGCAAAAGTTACAAAATATGAGTTTCTAGAAGCTTTTTGTACGAAATAGCTTTAGAATATTGATTAGAAGTCCTTAAATAGCAATTTTTCCAAATTATAATTTTTGGACAAAAATTGACATTAGTTAGTAAATGGTGAATTTTAAAGAGAGGGGCATTTTGGTCATTTATCAATTAAATGATTAATAAGGGAAAAAGATGATAAAAATCATTCTCATCTTCTTCCCCAAGTGCCGAAAATTTGAAGGAAGCCATAGCTAGGGTTCTTCAATTTTTCAAGCTTGCTAGTAAGTTTATTTTAGCCCCGTTTTTAATATTCTTCGTGTTTTTGGAGTCCTCGTAACATGAATTAGCTATTTTTAGCTATAAGATGAGCTAAGATGCATGTTAAAAAATCTACCCATGTATGACATGTTTGTAAAAGGATTTTTTATGGAAGATTATGAGAGTTTGATGTTAGATAAACATCTTTTTCTAAGTGAATTTCATGAGAAATGCTGAGGTAATGAATCAGCTAAGCATGAAATTTAAGAAAGTGGTATGAAAAGTATTTTACGAGCCTAGGGGCAAAAGTGTAATTATGAGAAAGTTTAGGGGCAAAATTGTAATTTTGCCAAAGTATGAGTTAATAGTCAATTTGGTCAATTTGATTATTGAATGATCTAAACTATTATTATAGATTAAGAAAAATGAAGCCCGGATCGAAACTGAGGCAAGAGCAAAGTCGAGGACTAAATTGCATATCTACATACATTTTGTATATCGAGGTAAGTTTGTATGATTTCCAGGCTTCATGAATATTTTCATTCAACAGCTTGTTATGTTGTTAAATATACATTACTTTCATGAGAATGTTTAATGGTATGTTATACAAAGAAATTAATGAGATTAAGTATGAGAAAGTCCCGATTGAAGTTGAATTACTTGGGATACTCGATCTACCACATGACATAAGAAAGTCCGTATAAGACCAAGCCAAGGCATGGCATCGGCAATTTAACAAAGTTATCATGTAAGTCCAAGACAAGTCTTGGCATTGAAGAGTTATTATGAGATGAAGACCCATGTAAGCCCAAGCCAAGGCATGGCATTGGTGAGTCTCCAAGCAAAGACGTCATGTAAGTCCAAGACAAGTCTTGGCATTGAAAAGCTATCATGAGGTAGACATCCAATGTAAGTCCAAGCCAAGGCATGGCATTGGTGAGTAACAAGGAAGATTTCATGTAAGTCCAAGCCAAGGCTTGGCATTGACCAGTTCATGAGTAAAGATACCAAATAAGACTATGTCAAGACATGGCAATGGTAAGTTCCCAAGGGAACATACAAGGAAGACTTTGAGCAAGTCCATGTCAAGACATGGCATCAATACCAAGATGAAAGATCCCATGTAAGACCATATCTAGGATATGACTTTGGCATCGAGTTATATGTGGGATGAGATTTAGTAACCTCAGTTATTCATAGAAATTCATCGGGCAAATGAGTAAAGCTTAAATGAGATAGCAAGAAATTAAGTAAGCAAAGCTATTATCAAGTTGAAAATGAGTATTATTCATGTTATGAATGATGAATTAGAGATTATGATTATTATAGTAAAGTATGTTTATCTATGTGATCAAGTGATACAGGTAGCTTGTTATGCTTATCTATGTGATCAAGTGATACAGGTACCTTGTTTACCTCATGAGCATGAGACTAGTAAGTACCATGAGATATGTAAGAATCAGTAAGAGTGAGTAAGCTTAAATAGCTGAAATTATGATGTCATTATTTATGCCAAATGGTTTATGTTAAACAAGTATGTTACTATGTGCATTATACGCAAACTTACTAAGCTAAACTCTTACGTCTTCTATTCTTTTTTTCCATGTAGTCCCGCCAAGCTACTCTCGTGGATCATCATTATCGGAGCTTGAAGCACACTATTAATCGCTATTTTGGTATAGCCAAGTTGTTTATATTAAGTATGGCATGTATAGGAAGCATTTCATTTTGAGAAAATGTCTTAAGAATGACAAATATGGGCTATCAAGTTTATTATTCTTTTGTATATGGCTAAGTGATAGGCCAAGATTGGCTAAGTATGTATGTTTATAAATGTCAATGAAGTATACATCATCCCTCATGTTAAATGAAGTATTTGAGTTGATGAATGAAGCTTGAGATTGATCTTTAATTTCAGGGTGGCAATTGGCTTGGAAAATAGCCTTTAAGTACCCACACGAATGGACACACGGGCGTGTCTAGGCCGTGTGTTCCCTGCATCTTAGTGTCTTAAATCAATATAGACCATGGGCTAATCCCACGGCCGTTTGTATAGGCCGTGTGTGACACATGTTCAGAACATAGGCATGTGCCCCAGGCCGTGTGAGTAAGTCAGTATATCAAGGTATAGCACACGGTCTAAGTCCACGAGTGTGTCAAGACTGTGTGAATATAGTCAGTGTCGACCATGCTTGGAAGACATGGGTGTGTCTAAGGGAACATGGGCGTGTCCCAAGCCACATGGGCGTGTGACCCCTGTTTTAAGGAAAAGTTTTCGATTAAGTTCCGAAAGTTTACAGATATGTGTTTAAGGCCTCGTAGGCCCATGAAATGTATGATTAGACTAAGAAAGAGAAATTTTTAATTTGGAACAAAATTTTACAGTCAGTAAGTGCATGTTCGAGAAAGTTCAAGCATAGTAATGTCTTGTATCCAATTTCAGCCTTAGACTCGAGTATGGGGTGTTACACTCGATCTCCTCGACTGGTATTATATGTGTGGGACCAGAGTGGTAACGCCTCAGCATGGAGACATGAAACACATCGTGAATCCTATCTAATTCCGAAGGTAACTTAAGTTGATAGGCGACTCGTCCCACACGTTTCAGTATACGGTAAGGCCCAATAAACCCTGGGCTAAGCTTACCCTTTCGCCCAAACCTCAGTATCTTTTTCAATGGTGAGACATTAAGAAATACCAAGTCTCCCATATAATACTCAATCCCTCGGCATTTAAGATCTGCGTAAGACTTCTGCCTATTAGACGTTTTGTAACACCCCTAACCCGAGACCGTCACCGAAACAGGGTTAAGAGGCATCACCGATCTAACAGAACCTTAAACATCCAAAAATGGCAACACAAAGTCAATCATTACTGTTCGCATTTATTTACAACATAGTGTCCCATAAATGAGTCATCAAGACCCTAAGCATGCTTATAAATTGAGTCGGGACAAAATCGAAACACATACGAAATTCCATGAAAATTTGAATCTTTTTTAAAATACAGGGGAGACACGCCCGTGGGAGGAGATCGTGTGCCCTCTATGGCTTCTAGACACCCTCGTGTATCCATCCTTGTTTATACTAACTATACCAATACGGTCATTAGGCACGCCCGTGTGCCATGGCCATGTACTTTTAGTTCATATACTGACTTCCCCACCACGGCCACCAAGCACGCCCGTGTCGAGGCCGTGTACTTTTGTGTTAGCTACTAACTTGTACACTACGCCCAGATGACACACCCGTGTCGAGTCCGTGTGATGATAAACTGCACCCTACAATTCACACACGGTCATTAGGCACGTCCGTGTGCCACAACCATGTGACATTATAGGCCATTTACAATGCCAAAATGCCAACCAAATGGTTCAAACCTATAAGCATCATTTACCAACACTTATCAAGCATATATGGCAACCAAAAACATACCAAATAGCCATTCAAATCATGCATTCAATACCAATTCCAACCATGTCAATACCAAAGACTAAAACTCATATCATCACAAGCATATTACATTCAATACCAAACATCATTTCTTCTTAATATCACTAATTCATATTAGCATTTTATCAACACCAAGTTACCATTCATAAGTCAACCTCTCAAACCACAAACCATGCGAAAAGATACATCACACCTACCAAAACATTCATGCTAAAACTAGCACATAACTAGCCACATCTCATAACTACTTACAAACTATCAAACATGATTCAAATGACCAGCCTATACATGCCATACTCCAACTATGAACATCTTTACAATATACCCAAAAATAGATTGCCGATAGTGTGACTGAGAAGCTGATGATCCCCTGATCCGAGCTAGCTTTTCTGACACTGCAAAGCAGAGAAACAAATCACACAGTAAGCTTATAATGCTTAGTAAGTTCATAACATAGTACATAATATCAACATGTCATCACATAGATTAATGTTTACTACCACAAATATAATACCATCCACAACCAATATGTTCAATTAACTCATCCACACCCACATTCATAATTTCACCGACCACATAGATTCAGAGCGTACCTTAGCCAACACTTAGTTGTCAAATACTTTTGCTAATCAATAATCATGGTTCATTTCGATCCACTCTCGTTTCTTCCTCGATTCATTCGCACACTTAGTGCATAAATAATAAGCCAAAGCTTAATTAGCATCGTACACTTAGTACATCCATCCCAAACCGATCTTAAACTGGTTAGTACATCCATCCGAAACCGATCTTAAACTGGCATCGCACCACAGTGCCAACCACAAAGCCGAAGCTTATTTTACTCCGCACACACAGTGCTGCATATCCCGATCACGTTTTCAAATTTGCATTCTTAGTGCCATTTAACTCAATCTATCACATAGCATTCATATAGTAATAATATCATACCATTTATTCCATAACATTAAACATAGCTAAACACAGGTATTATGTCCGAACTTACCTCGAACGTCAACTAACGATATGGTCGATTAATCGAGCACTTTATCTTTGCCTCGATCTCGATCCGAATTTCTTCTTTCTTGGTCTATACACATTCAAATTAAATCCATTCAATCACCAAATCATTCAATTTAATCCACATACACAAATTTAGGGCATTTTGCATAGTAGCCCTCATATTTTAACATTTCGACACTTTATCCCTAATTCACAAAATCATCAAATTCACCAAATTCCACCTAGCACAAGCTTAGCCGAATTTGACTAATATCCATGCAAACCCACACATTTCATATATTTCACATTTTAACCCTTCAATTTACTATTTTCACAATTTAGCCCTAATTTGCTAAATTCACCAAAAATTCAGAAACAACACATGTTAATCTAACACCAAGTTCTCATATTTTACTATCAACTAGCACATAGCTCAAGCATTCATCAATGGCTCATCACAAAAACATCATCAATTTTTCAAATTACAACATGGGCTTGATAGTAAACTAAGCAACAATGTCGAAAACATAAAAATCATCAAAAACCAAAGTCAAAACATACCTTAATCAAGCAAATCCCTAGCTGAAAATCACAAAGTCTCAAACCCTCCTCTTCTTTTCTTTTTTTGGTGAAAGATGTATGAATAATATGAGCATTTTGGCTTTATTTTGTTTATTATAAAATTAATAATCAAATACCAATTTTGCCCTTAATGAAATGTTTATGAAATTATTTAAACTATGGGTGTATTTGTCCATCAACCACTCCACTACTAAATAATGGGTCAATTGCTTCAAAAGGCCTCCTCAATTAAAAGCCACCAATGATTAAGCACTTATAAATCAGCACACAACTTTTAATCTTTACGCGATTAAGTCCTTTCTCTTAATTCGACATAAACTATCAAATTATCACACATAATTTTCACACAAACTATATCACATATCATTCACACAGAAAATATCATCAGAAATTGTTTACGACCTCGGATTTGTGGTCTCGAACCACTATTCTGAATAGGGTCTAAACCGGAATGTTACAACTCCCCCCTTAGGGATTTTTGTCCTCGAAAATCTTACCAGTGAATAGGGGTGGATATTGCTCTCTCATAACATTTTCAGATTCCCACGTAGCCTCTTCAACCTCATGTTTGTGCCATAAAACTTTCACTAAGGAAATTTTTTTGTTCCTCAACTCTTTAATCTCATGCGCCAAAATTCGGATCTGTTCTTCACTATACGAAAAGTCTGACTGAATTTCAACCTCAGGAGGAGCAATTACATGAGACGGGTCTGATCTGTACCATCAAAGCATTGACACATGAAACACGTTATGAATCCTTTCTAACTCAGATGGTAATCTCAATCTATAAGCAACCAGCCCAACTCGTTCAATAATCTCGTACGGCCCGATGAACCTCAAACTCAGCTTGCCCTTTCGGCCAAATCGAAGTGTTTTCTTCCATGGAGACACTTTCAAAAATACTTTATCACCAACCTCGAATTCAATATCTTTTTGTTTCAAGTCTGCATAAGACTTCTGATGATCTGAGGTCGCTTTTAAAAAATCATGAATTATCTTCACTATCTATTCAGTCTCTTTTATTAGATCAACCCCGTGAATCTTGTTCTCACTTAGCTCAATCCAATACAATGGAGTTCGACACTTTCGACCGTAAAGAGCCTCATATGGTGACATTTTAATACTAGATTGGAAACTGTTGTTATACGCAAACTCAATCAAGGATAAATGCTTTTCCCACATATTGTCAAATTTAAGTATGTAACATCTCAGCATATCTTCAAGTATCTGTATGATTCGCTTGGATTGACCATCCGTTTGCGGATGAAAAGCAGTACTGAAATGCAATTTCGTGCCTAAAGCATCTTGCAATATCTTCCAAAATCGCGAAGTAAACCTCGGATCTCTATCAGACACTATATATAACGGTACTCCGTGCAATCTCACAATTTCATCGATATACAATTCAACTAATTTATCTAAAGAATAATCGATTCTCATCGGAGAGAAATGAGCTGATTTCATCAATCTGTCCACTATCACCCAGATTGCATCTTTCTTTCCCGGAGATAAGGGTAATCTCGACACAAAATCCATTGTGATTCTTTCCCATTTCCACTCAGGAATCATAATCGGTTGTAATAAACCAGATGGAACCTGATGTTCAGCTTTGACTTGCTGACAAACTAAGCATTTCGACACAAAGTCAGAAATATCTCTTTTCATGCCATGCCACCAATAGAACTGTTTCAGATCATTATACATCTTTGTACTCCTCGGATGTACAGTCAAATGACTATTGTGAGCTTCAGTCAAAATTTTTGAAATCAACCCTGAATTTCTCGGAACACAAATCCAATCTCTGAATCTCAAACAATCATCACTATCAATTCGAAATTTCAAAACAGCATCTGAATCATACTGAATTATTTTTGCTAACAACTCATTATCACTCTTCTGAGCCTCACAAATCTGTTGTAAGAACAAGGGTTTTGCTTTCAATTCAGCTACCACCGCATTATCATCACACAGATCTATATGATTGCTGAAAGCTCGCAAAGCATATAACGATTTTCGGCTCAAGGCATCGGCTACAGCATTAGCTTTACCCGGGTGGTAATCTATCACAAGTTCATAATCTTTCAACAACTCTAACCATATTCTCTGTCGTAAATTCAAATCTTTCTGAGTCATTAAATGCTTTAAACTCTTATGGTCAGTATAAATGTGACATTTTTCCCCAAACAGAGAGTGACGCCAAATCTTCAATGCGAATACAATCACAGCCAGTTCAAGATCATGTGTTGGGTAGTTCTTTTCGTGCGGCTTTAACTGTCTCGAAGCATAAGAAATGACTTTCCCTTCTTGCATCAGCATACAGCCCAAACCATTCAACGATGCATCACTGTAAACTATGAACTCTTTACCTAACTCAGTTTGAATCAACACTGGTGCTTCTGTTAACAACACTTTTAATTGCTTATAACTCTGCTGGCATTTTTCTGACCACTCAAATCTAACATCTTTCTGTAACAACTTCGTCAACAGAGTCGTAATCATCGAGAAGCCTTTCACAAATCATCTATAATGTCCTGCTAGTCCCAGAAAACTACGGACTTCAGACACATTTCTCGGAGGTTTCCATTCCAAAATAGCAGAGATTTTACCCGGATCAGCTCGTATCCCAGCAGCTGACACAACATGTCCAAGAAAACCAACCTCACGCAACCAAAATTCACATTTGCTAAACTTTGCATACAACTGTTTCTCACGTAGTGTTTGTAGCACGATTCTCAAATGTTCGGCATGTTGCAGTTCATCACACGAATATATCAGAATATCATCAATGAACACCACCATAAAACGATCCAAATATGGTCTGAAAATCCTATTCATCAGATCCATAAATATTGCAGGAGCATTTGTTAGTCCAAAAGGCATCACTAAGAATTCATAATGTCCGTACCTCGTTCTAAAAGTAGTTTTCGGCACATCAGATTCTTTAACTCTCAACTGATAGTAGCCTGATCTCAAATCTATCTTTGAAAACACTGTAGCTCCCTTCAGCTGATCAAACAAATCATCGATATGAGGCAACGGATATTTGTTCTTTATCGTCACTTTGTTCAACTGTCGATAATTAATACACATTCTCATTGTTCCGTCTTTCTTTTTCACAAATAACACAGGAGCTCCCCAGGGTGAGAAACTCGGTCGTGCAAATCCTCTATCAGTCAACTCTTGCAACTGCGACTTTAGCTCTTTCAATCCTGTTGGTGCCATTCTATACGGAGCTATGGAAATGGGATTAGTCCCCAGCACTAATTCGATACCAAATTCGACTTCTCGAATCAGAGGTAATCCTAGCAGCTCTTCAGGAAACACATCTGAAAACTCACATATCATAGGAACTGATTCAACTTTCTTTTCTGACACTTTTGTATCTATCACATATGCCAAATAAGCTTTACAACCTTTTTTCACATAGTTCATGGCTTTCATCGCAGATACAACAGCTGGTAATCCTTTCATATCACTGGATTCAATTTGAACTAGCTCACCGTTCTGACTTTTGAATTCAATACTCTTTCTTTTACAATTTACGATGGCATTATGTAGAGTAAGCCAATTTATCCCCAGAATTATGCCGAATTCGTCAAACGGAAGTAACATCAAATTAACCAAAAAACATATATCACGAAACATCAATGGGCAATTCTTGCACACCTTATCCACCAAGACACATTTGCCTAAAGGGTTCGATACTCTAATCACGAATCCAGTAGGCTCAACAGGTAGAGTCTTATTCAATACAAAATTCATACACACATAGGAATGAGTTGGCCCCGGATCTATCAATGCAATAACATCAATATCAAATAAACTGAAAGTACCAGTGATGACGTCTGGAGAGGATGCTTCCTCTCGTGCACGTATAGCATAGGCTCGGGCAGGTGCTTTCGCTTCTGACCTCACAACTGTGTCATTTGTTCCTCTCTGACTTTCACTCACATTTCAGGTGCTTCTGAATGGTCTACCCCTAGCTGTCACATTATTCCGTCTTTCATTCTGAACATTTTCCTCATCGACCATTTTTAGACAATCTCGAATGAAATGATCTCGAGATCCACACTTATAACAAACTCTATTGTTGTACTTGCCCCAGCACTCTCCCACATGTCGTCTTCCACACTATCTGTACTCAGGTTTATTACTCTTAACACTTCCAACACTTGGTTCATTTGGAGCTTGAATTCGTAAACCAGTATTTTGTCTCGAACGATCTTTACTTGGATGTCCAAACGAAGCATTTGAACGGTTACTTGCATCTCTATATCTCTTAGTTGAAGGTTGAGAAAAATTATTCATTGATCTCTTTCTCTCATCACGAGCTTCTGAATCAGCTTTCTTCTTTTCCTTACTAAGCTCTTCAGCTTTGCATGCTCTTTCTACTAACACAACAAATTTATTAATATCGAGTATTCCAACCAATAACTTGATGTCTTCATTCAATCCCTCTATGAAACTTTTGCACATAGTAGTTTCGGTCGAGACACATTCTCTCGCATATTGACTCAATCTTACAAATTCTCGCTTGTACTCAGTAACAGACAACCGGCCCTGTTTCAATTCTAGAAACTCTTTACGTTTCTGATCAATGAAACGTTGACTGATATACTTCTTTCTGAACTCCGCTTGAAAGAAATCCCAGGTGATTCTCTCTCTTGGAACCATAGATATCAACGTTTTCCACCAGTTGTAAGCTGTGTTTCTCAACAAGGAAACTGCACACTTAATGCACTCATCAGGGTTCAACGACATCTCATCAAATACTTTGATTGTATTTTCAAGCCCAAACTCAGCTTATTCAGCATCGTCATCTGATGTGGCCCTAAACTCTTCGGCCCCATACTTTTGAATCTTGTCTATAGGAGGCTTATTCAATCTGATCGGATCTACAACTTGAGGAACAACAGGTACTTGCGAGGATGGAGGTTGTGAAGCGGCCGGATTCGTTTGAACGAACTCCGTAAACCACTCGCTCATCATTCATAAGAAGGCTTGCTTAGCCTCTCCTCCCTCATCACTATCATTCGGCCTAGATGTTTCCAGCACTATCCCTTGAGCGGGAGCAGGCGCATTGCTTTCTATATCGTTAGCAACTGCTCGATCGGGATCCATTATTTTATGTAAACACATTTTCGAATGTCAGATTTTGTCACACTATCGCAATTTCAAATATGGCATGTATAGCTAGACTTATAACGCTACGTTAGTCCGAGAATCGACTAAACTGTAGCTCTGATACCAATAAAATGTAACACCCCTAACCCGAGACCATCGTCGGAACAGGGTTAAGAGGCATCACTGATCTAACAGAACCTTTAACATCCAGAAATTACAACACAAAGTCAATCATTACTGTTCGCATTTATTTACAACATAGTGTCCCTTAAATGAGTCATCAAGACCCTAGGCATGCTTATAAACTGAGTCGGGACTAAACCAAAACACATATGAAATTCCATGAAAATTTAAAGCTTTTCTAAAATACAGGGGAGACATGCCCGTGGGAGGAGACCGTGTGCCCTCCACGGATTCTAGACACCCTCGGTTTCCATCCTTGTTTATACTAACTATACCAACACAGTCATTAGGCACGCCCGTGTGCCATGGCCGTGTACTTTTAGGCCATATACTGACTTCCTCACCATGGCCACTAAGCACGCCCGTGTCGAGGCCGTGTACTTTTATGTTAGCTACTGACTTGTACACCACGGCCAGATGACACACCCGTGTCGAGGCCGTGTGATGATAAATTGCATCCTACAATTCACCCACGGTTGTTAGGCATGCCCGTGTGCCACAAACGTGTGACATTATAGGCCATTTACAATGCCAAAATGCCAACCAAATGGTTCAAACCTATAAGCATCATTTACCAACACTTATCAAGCATATATGTCAACCAAAAACATATCAAATAGCCATTCAAATCATGCATTCAATACCAATTCCAACCATGTCAATATTGAAGATTAAAACTCATATCATCACAAGCATATTACATTCAATGCCAAACATCATTTCTTCTCAATATCACTAATTCATATTAGCATTTTATCAACACCAAGTTACCATTCATAAGTCAACCTCTCAAACCACAAACCATGCGAAAAGATACATCACACCTACCAAAACATTCATGCTAAAACTAGCACATAACTAGCCACATCTCATAACTACTTACAAACTATCAAACATGATTCAAATGACCAACCTATACATGCCATACTTCAACTCTGAACATCTTTATAAAATACCCAAAAATAGATTACTGATAGTGTGACTGAGAAGCTGACGATCCCCTGATCCGAGCTAGCTTTACTGACACTGCAAAGCAGAGAAACAAATCACACAGTAAGCTTATAAAGCTTAGTAAGTTCATAACATAATACATAATATCAACATGTCATCACATAGATTAATGTTTACCACCGCAAATATAATACCATCCACAACCAATATGTTCAATTAACTCATCCACACCCACATTCATAATTTCACCAACCACATATATTCCGAGCGTACCTTAGCCAACACTTAGTTGTCAAATACTTTTGCTAATCAATAATCATGGTTCATTTTGATCCACTCTCGTTTCTTCCTCGATTCATTCGCACACTTAGTGCATAAATAATTAGCCGAAGCTTAATTAGCATCGTACACTTAGTACATGCATCCCAAACCGATCTTAAATCGCCATCGCACACACAGTGCCAACTACAAAGCTGAAGCTTACTTTACTCCGCACACACAGTGCTGTATATCCCGATCATGTTTTCGAATTTGCATTCTTAGTGCCATTTAACTCAATCTATCACATAGCATTCATATAGTAATAATATCATACCATTTATTCCATAACATTAAACATAGCTAAATACAGGTATTATGTCCGAACTTACCTCGAACGTCAACTAACGATATGGTCGATTAATCGAGCACTTTATCTTTGCCTCGATCTCGATCCGGATTTCTTCTTTCTTGGTCTATACACATTCAAATTAAATCCATTCAATCACCAAATTATTCAATTTAATCCACATACACAAATTTAGGGCATTTTGCATAGTAGCCCTCATATTTTCACATTTCGACCCTTTAGTCTCTAACTCACAAAATCATCAAATTCACCAAATTCCACCTAGCACAAGCTTAGCCGAATTTGACTAATATCCATGCAAACCCACACATTTCATTTATTTCACATTTTAACCCTTCAATTTGCTATTTTCACAATTTAGCCCTAATTTGCTAAATTCACCAAAAATTCAAAAACAACACATGTTAATCTAACACCAAGTTCTTATATTTTACTATCAACTATCACATAGCTCAAGCATTAATCAATGGCTTATCACAAAAACATCATCAATTTTTTAAATTACAACATGGGCTTGATAGTAGACTAAGCAACAATGTCGAAAACATAAAAATCATCAAAAACCAAAGTCAAAACATACCTTAATCAAGCAAATCCTTAGCCGAAAATCACAAAGTCTCAAACCCTCCTCTTCTTTTCTTATTTCAGTGAAAGATGTATGAATAATATGAGCATTTTGGCTTCATTTTGTTTATTATAAAATTAATAATCAAATACCAATTTTGCCCTTAATGAAATGTTTATGAAAATCATTTAAACTATGGGCATACTTGTCCATCAACCACTCCACTACTAAATAATGGGTCAATTGCTTGAAAAGGCCTCCTCAATTAAAAGCCACCAATGATTAAGCACTTATAAATCAGCACACAGCTTTTACTCTTTACATGATTAAGTCCTTTCCCTTAATTCGACACACAAACGATCAGATTATCACACAGAATTTTCACACAAACTATATCACATATCATTCACACAGAAAATATCATTAAAAAATTTTTACGACCTCAGATTTGTGGTCTCGAACCACTGTTTCGACAAGGGTCTAAACCAGGATGTTACACGCTTCCTTCAACCGGTCTCAAATCAATTTTTCCTTTTCTCCGGTCTTAGAAAATAACTCTGGCCCCTAAACTCTCCGCTCGCCCAGCTCAATCTAACAAGTAGGTGTACGAAACCTACGACCATACAACGCCTCGTACGGTTCCATTTGAATACTGGACTGGTAGATGTTATTATATGCGAACTTTACTAGTGGCAAACAGTCTTCCCAGCTGCCTCAGAAATCAATAACACAACTTCTTAACATGTCCTCAGTATCTGAATCACCCCTTCTGACTGACCATTTGACTGAGGATGGAACGCAGTACTAAAATCCAACCTAGTACCCAAAGCCTCGTGTAATTTCTTCTAAAACCTAGATGTGAATCTAGGGTCCCTATCAGATATGATGGAAACCGGTACCTCATGCAGTCTCACAATCTCAGCCACATACAACTTTGCCAACTTCTGCAACGAGTAATCCGTATGAACTGGTATAAAATGGGCAGATTTAGTCGGTCGATCTACAATAACCCATACCGAATCCTTTTTAGTAGACTTTGAGGGCAGCCCACTCATAAAATCCATGGTTACTCTCTCCCACTTCCAAAGTGGGGTCTTAACTGGCTGCAATAACCCAGATGGCAGCTGATGCTCAGCCTTAACTTGCTGGCATGTTAAGCACTTACTCACAAATTCAGTAACTTCACATTTCAGCCCTGGCCACCAGTACAACTCACGAATATCTTGGTCTAACTTGTTTCCGCCAAGATGCATAGCATATGGACTACAATGCGCCTCTCATAGTATAGACTGCCTTAACTCAGAATCCTTCGGTACACAGACTCTCCCATAGAAACACAGTATTGCCTCACCATTCAACTCAAAATCTGTAGTCTCTCCACTCTTAACTTGTCAGAAACGAGAAACTAGTGACTCATCCACCAACTATTTCCCCTTAATTGGTTCAGTCCACTTAGTCTCACTTGAAGCTCAGCTAACAAGCTACTATCATCATACAAGCTGAGACAAGCAAACATTGCTCTCAAACTAGATACAACCCTACGGCTCAATGCGTCAGCTACCACATTAACCTTACTAGGGTGATACTCAATCGAGCTGTCGTAATCCTTAAGCATGCTCTGCCATCTTTCTTTGCCTAAGATTCAGCTCCTTCTGAGTAAGGAGGTACTTGAGGCTCTTGTGATCTGTGTAGATAATACACTTCTCGCCGTATAAATAATTCCTCTAAATTTTCAGTGCGAATATTACCACGGCTAACTCCAGGTCATGAGTTAGGTAATTCGCCTCGTGAGGCTTAAGCTGACGGGACGCATAAGCAACCACCTTACCCTCCTACATCAGCACACAACCCAATCCAATGTGTGATGCATCACTGTAGAAAGTAAATTCCTTCCCAGACTCTGGTTGTATCAAAACAGGGGCTTCAGTCAGAACCTTATTCAGTTTCTCAAAACTTTCTTCTCGAGTACACCAAGATATTGTCTATAAATACCACCACGAACCGATCCAAGTAGGGCTGGAATACTCAGTTCATCAGGTCTATGAAAGTAGCTAGTGCATTCGTCAACCCAAACGACATCACTAGGAAGTCGTAATGACCATACTGAGTCCTAAATGCAGTCTTATACACATTAACCTTTTAACTCTAAGCTAATGGTACCCAGAGCGAAGGTCTATCTTGGAGAAAACTGAAGCTCCTTGTAGCTGATAAAAAAGATCGTCAATTCTTGGCAGGGGATTCTTGTTCTTGATAGACAGTTTGTTTAACTGCCACTAGTCGATGCACATATGCATGGGCCCATTCTGCTTCTTTACGAACAACATTGATCCTCCCCACGGAGACACACTCGGTTGAATAAATCCCCAGTCCAGAAGCTCTTGAGTTTGAGCCTTTAACTCTACCAACTCCTTCGGTGCCATCGTATATGGGGCGATGGACACTGGGCTATTCCCGGTAAGAGCTCAATACCAAATTCGACTTTGTGGTTCGGGGGCAACCCAGGGAGCTTATCAGGAAATACATTCGAAAAATCCTTAACAGTTTTAATATCTCCGACAGAAGGACCATCAGAATCAGAAATACTAATGTAGGCTAAAAACGCCTCACTACCCTTGCGAATCAGTTTCTCGGTCCTTAATGCTGAGATCACGTAAGACAAATAATTATTTCATTCCCCAATCATAGCCACCTCCTCATCCTCAATAGTCTTCAACACCATACGCTTAGCAACATAGTCCAAACTAGCTCGATGTTTCACCAGACAATCCATATCCAAAATAATATCGAATTCACCAAACGACAGTTCCATCAACTCCGCTGGAAAAATTATTCCTTAGACCTCAAAGGGCACATATATGAATAACTTATTTACCCTAATCGACTGACCTAGTGGACTTATCACAATAATCTCACTAACAGTATTTTCGCACTGAATACCCAAAGTTCCCGATAATGCATGCAATGTACGAGTGTGTGGACCCGATATCAATTAAAGTAGTGTAGGGTACATTGTAAATTAGGAACGTATCGATTATGACGTCAGGGCCGTCACCATCCTCTCAGCGATGAGCAGCATATACCAGAGCTGACTGCCTCGCTAAAATGTTACCAGTACCTCTGCTTGGGGCTCCACGACCTCGCCCCATACCGTTTCCACCTCTGGCCTGCCCACGGCCTCTTGGTGGTTGCTGACCACCTTTATAACACCGCTATCCCGAGTCCATTGCTGGATTAAGGTTAGGAGTATTACCGGACAGATCGGAAACATTCACAGACGAAATCATACATTTGATCATCATTCTCAGACATAATGTCCCTTAAACGAGTCCTCTAGACCTTAATCATACTTATAAGTCGAGTCGGGACTAAACTGAAACACATATGAAATTCCATGAAAATTTGAAATTTTTCTAAAATACAGGGGAAACACGCCTGTGGGAGGAGACCGTGTGCCCTCCACGGCTTCTAGACACCCCCGTGTATCTATCCTTATTTATATTGACTATACTAACACGGTCATTAGGCACGCCCATGTGCCATGGCCCTGTACTTTTAAGTCATATACTGACTTCCCCAACACGACCACCAAGCACACCCGTGTATTTTGGCCGTGTACTTTTATGTTAGCTACTGACTTGTACACCACGGCCAACTGACACGCCCGTGTCAAGGCCGTGTGATACTAAATTGCATCTTACAATTCACCCACGGTTGAAAGGCACGCCCATGTGCCACAACTGTGTGTCAATATAGGCCATCTACAAGGTCAAAATGCTACCGATAAGTGTCATACCTACAAGCCATATCTAACAAGATTTTTTATGCACATATATCCATCAAAAGTATACCCAAAATGACCATTCAAACCATGCATTCAATACCAATTCCAGCCATGATAATTTCCAAGGATTAAACCTCATATCATTACAAGCTGAATTTATTCATTTGCTCACTCAAAACTTGACCGTTCCACATGCTTTCACCATATCAAGATATGCATCATATATCACATTCATATAAACAAAGTATCAACTCAAAATTAGCCAAATCACATGGCTAAGATCACATAACTATTTACACCAAAATACTAGCCTATACATGCCATATCTAGCTTTGTACATATTCAAAGTGTACCCAAAAAGAGATTAGTAGTGTGATGATGATCCGTGACGGTCCCGAGCCTTCAGTAGCTTTGACGACCTATAAAATAGAAGAAACATACACAGAGTAAGCTTTTCAAAGCTTAGTAAGTCATAATACAAATAAACTTAGCAAACCATCACATATATATTTGGGTTCATATATTTGGCCATAATGCCACGTTCGTTGCTTCAAAAATCATATGTATAAGCATAACTTTCCATAACCATTTTAACATCTCATTCACATTCTCATATTCATTCATACCTTTCTTCTAATCAGAGTTATATAGGTACTTAACTTGTCTACACATTTCGTGTATATGCAACATACCTGAGCTAAACATTTATTTACTTAATCTATCAGAACTCGGATTTGATATTCATATCCCAGACTTGCCCGTTAATTCATAAAAAATCCAATCAGATACTCAAAAGCTCAGAATAATCGTACAATGCTATCGCCCAAACGAGTTCTTACACATAAACAGATATTGATGCCAACATCCCCGACGTGGTCTTACACGCAAATAGATATTCATGCCAACGTCCCCGACGTGGTCTTACATGTAATCAGATAACGATGCCTACGTCCTAGACGAGGTCTTACATATAATCAGATAATGATACCTACATCCCAGACGAGGTCTTACATATAATCAGATAACGATGCCTACGTTCCAGACGAGGTCTTACATATAATCAGATAACGATGCCTACGTCCCAGACGAGGTCTTATATATAATCAGATAATGATGCCTACGTCCCAGACGAGGTCTTACATATAAACAGATAATGATGCCTACGTCCCAGACAAGGTCTTATATGCCTACGTCCCAGACGAGGTCTTATATATAAACAGATAATGATGCCTACGTCCCAGACGAGGTCTTATATATAAACAGATAATGATGCCTACATCCCAGACGAGGTCTTATATATAAACAGATATCGAAGCCACTGTCTCAGACAGGGTCTTACCCGATTAGCGAATCAATGCCAACGTCCCAGACGTGGTCTTATGTGATAAAACACAACAGATACCTTTGTATTCCTAAGTTCATACAAAACTTCTCCGACTTAACACTATATCGACCTTATCCCAGAATTTATATACATAGCATCACAATTGCAGTCATTATCATTGATAGTCATGTAAATTAACTTTATTCAATACGTTTACAATTATTAGCAATATGACTTACCTCGGATTCGGTTTATCGGAATAGAAACGGCTACTCGTTAACTTTTGCTTTCCCGCGATCTAAATCTGTTTTCCTCGGTTCTTGATCTAAACATATTCAGAATTAACCCTTTTATTCACTAGTTCATTCAATTCAATCCAAATACATACATTTAGGGCTATTTGCAATTTAGCCCTCACATTTGCACATTTTATCAATTTAGTCTATTTTTCTCAAAACATCAAATTCACAAAATTCACGCATACACAAGCTTGGCTGAATACATATATATCACATACAAACCCACATTTTTTATCAAATTCAAATTAGTCCCTCAATTTTTCATTTTCTCAATTTAGCCCTATTACGCTAAATTCATCAAAACTTCAAGAACAAAACATGTTCATCTAGCTCATATCTTTCATTTAACACCAAAAATCATCAAAAATGTTAACAAATCATCAATGGCATAACACACAAACATCATCAATTCATTAAATTGAGACATGGGTTTGATAGCTCTCAAAGCAACGATTTTAAAAACATAAAAATTATCGAAAACGGATCAAAAACTTACCTTGAATTTAGCTTTCAAATGGCTGAAACTTTGAAAGCTTAAAACCTTTCTTTTTCTTTATCACATTCGGCCAAAGATAAAGAAATATGGCTTTATTTTTTTATGATTTGTCTAATAAAATAGCTTATAATATAATAAGGTTACTATTAACTAATAAACAAATAACATATAAAAGCATATATATCATTTTATGCCATCCACTATCAAAGAAAATAAGCAAATTGCCATATAAGGCCTCCAACCTTACAAAGCCACAACACTTAGGTACTTCAACAAATAGCAAGCAACTTTCACATTTAATACAATTTACTCCTTTTGTCAAATTAAACACACAGACAAACAATTTAACTTACGAAAATTTAGCACATGCTTAATCACATATCAACGACACAAAATATAATATTAAAGTATTATATGGACTCGAATTTGTGGTCTCAAAACCACTGTTCTGACTAGGGTATAAACCGAACTGTTACAACCTCTCACTGGCTGAACATGACCCAGTCCTGCAAATTGCATCTGAACCAGCCTCTGAGGATAATCCTTAACCCGATGATCCATGGACCCACATCTAAAGCACGCCCTAATCCTCTTCCAACACTCACCCTGGTGAGATCTCCCACAATCGGTGCAATGTTGCGGTCTATTAATAGCAATAGGGACTTCAGTCCGAACATGCCCATCAAACATGGCCTTCTTAATAGGCCTCCCAAAAGAACTTGAGGGCCCAAAATCCCTCTTATTTTTGCCCTTATCTTTTTCACGGTTCTAGCGCTCCGAGCACTTCACCTCTTCAGCAGTCTTTGTCTTTTCAACAAGAGCAGCAAAATCTCACTCCCTATGCGGAGCTATCAATACCCTTAACGCATCTCGAAGGCCATCCTCAAAATGCACACAACATTTATACTCAGTTGCTACTATCCCTCGAGCATACCCATTCAACAGCAAGAATTCTGCCTCATATTCTGCTACTGTCTTACTCCCCTAGGTCAAGCTCAGAAATTCCTTTCATCAAACGTCCACATAAATGTCGCCTACGTACTTTCCTTGAAATGCTACCTTAAAGAAATCCCACGTCACATGATTGGCCTACGTACCCTCTCTCACGGTGAGCCACCATCGATAAGTCTCGTCTCACAGTAAGGACACTGCCCTTTTTAATTTCTGCTCCGTAGTACAATCAAAGTTATCCATTATTCATTCAGTTGCCTCTAACCAGTACTCCGCCACATTTGGGGATACTCCAAAAATACCTCTGAAAATTTTCGCTCCGTTAGACCGGAGTCATTTTAAAATTGACCCTTGGCCCACTGTTCCAGTACTGGCTCTAGTAACCCTCTCTAGAATGCGGAGCATTACTTGGGATAGAGCATCATCCGCAGCTTCTCGATCATAAGACCCCGTCTCAGTTACTGGTGAGGCTGGTGCTTCCCAGCATGTATATGACCCGATGCCTATGATCCGACCCGAGCACTTCCTCGGCCTCTACTGCGGCCCCGTGTACCCCTTCCGCGAGTACTTCTTGTGTTCATTTCGATATGCGCTTTATCTAATTAAAAATTCTTATGTATTAGCTTAAAATTTCAGTAATTATTAACAAATATATTATGAAAGATATCCATTAGGGGCTTATTTTCGTAGTTCGAGGTCTCACTACAGTTTATAGTCTTCTATGGTCTCAGTTTCCTCTATCTAGAGTTCCACAGTATAACAGTAATCAAAATCTGAGAACTTACAGATTTGGTGCCGGAGACTCGGTGTGTCACACTTGTACATCATTCGACAACATTTCAAATCTTTACAATCTACTTTCAGAAAAACTTTTCAAACCCATTCCACAGCCGAGTTTTGGAACATGACTCTGATACCACTAAATGTAATACCCTAAACCTAGCTTAGATGTTACGGTCGAATCTGGCGTGTCACATCGACGTCTTTTTCAAAATCAAAGTCTGATGAGAGAAATCGATTGAGTAAAAATCCATTTAGTTCTTGTTTCTTAGGAAACAATTGGTAAGTTATAAAAACCACCACTTTGTAAAACGGTTACCATGTTTATTACCATGGGTTTAAATTCACGGAAACTACTCCACTTACCGTTATCTTGAAGTTGAGAATATGTGTTTGCCTTGTAAAACAATTATTAGTTGTGAAAACTTATTTGTGTCCATTTAGCGGTTCAAAATAAGAAATTAAAAACCCAATGAAAAGAAACTAAAAATTACCAGAGGCCTTATTACAAAAATATCAACCCAATATAAAATATTTAATTAGCTACGTTTAAATAGACATCCTTGCTCGTGTAGCCCCCTCCGAGTCCCTCGCAGCTCCAAATCCACTAAGTCTGGGGATTACCTGTACAATTAAAAGAAAAGGGTGAGTTACGAGAACTCAGTGTGTAATCCCCTATCACTCAATCAGTAGTACATGCAGTAACAGTTTGGGGATGAGCCCTGTTCAATAACAGTGCAGTGTGGGCCTTAGCCCAATACACAAACAGTGTGGGCCTAAGCCCGATACAATATCAGTATGGTGTAAGTATGCAAACCCACCCCAATCCAGCCAGCACACCAACTGTACCAACCCAAAACACCATATGGGGACAAAGTCGACCAACCCAGCCCTCACACCAATATTTCAGCAAAGCTGCTAGTAATAATAATGCAGCAGAGCTACCAGTACAGTGTATGTGGCAAAGCCACTAGTAATAGTAATTGTGGTAGAGCCACTAGTATTAGTATGTGTGGCAGAGCCACTAGTAACAGTACTTCCTCCATAACAGAATCCCAACCCCATGCATTATGCCATTTAATCAATATTTCGTGTATGCAACATGTCGTACTCACTACAGTCATACATTACATATCTTCATCTGCCAATCTATCTCTAGGGGTAAAATAGTCATTTTCATGTATTAAGGGTAAAACAGTCATTTTTCCCTTTAGGGGTATTTTGGTCATTTTACTCACTAGGGGTATTTCAATCATTTTCCTCAGTAGGGGTATTTCAGTTATTTTACTCAGTAGGGGTATTTCAGTCATTTTACTCAGTAGGGGTATTTCAGTCATTTTACTCATTAAGGGTATTTCAGTCATTTTACTCAGTAGGGGACTCAGTACAGTTAATGACTTTTCCGAAGGCCTATAGTTGCCTCGAGCGACATAGATAATCCATTTGGTCGAAACAGTGTAAATGGGCTAAAAGCCCAATATTCGGCCCAAATGGGCCTACAAGCTCGTGTGGCCCATTTGGCCCAAATTCAATGAAGGTTATGTGACCTACATCGCCCAATCCAATTTTTATCACTTTTCGTAAATTTTATCCGTGTGGGGCCCACGAGCCCATTGGGCCCACACGACCCATTTCGGCCCAACGAGGCCCATAACAACCCTAGAACACGAGAATGCTCGTAGTGGCCTCTACAGTCTATCGCCCATGATTGTAGGCTTGGTTTACCGCACGAGCGACCGCACGCTCGTGAGGCCTCAAATGCTGAAGTTTCTGCTTTTCAGCTTTTGCCGACTCACAGAAACAATAGTGTGATTACACACGTTTTTACGGAATCATTCCAAGATCTACGAGCACCCAACCTAGATCATCGAGATCTAATGTTAGTCTTTAATATGTTAGGGTAAAACATCCTCTTGTCACATCTGTTCCCAAAAAGGCACTTAGTACCTTACCTTGATTGAACGAACTACGGCCTGTTCATTTTAGCTTGTGGGCTAAAATCGATCACACTTTTCTTGCCGATAAACTATGATAACAAAAGATTTTAATAGATGGGACTGACCATAACTGTGGCTTAAATCTATGAATATTAGTCTTACAAAAATATATACAGATATTCAACCTATTCAAAAGGTAAGGTAATGTCTGTACCTTAATTGAATAATGAAAGACAGGGTTTGACGACTTGAGTAACTTCTGCACTTCTCCATTCCTCGGAAGTACCTAAAACCCAACGATCACCACACCAAGAAAAAGGGATCCCAATCAAAGACCAAGAGTAGCGAAAACATTTGACTTTTAGAGAAAACGGGGATAGGAGAGAACAATTTTGAACAAGAAGTGAAGAACATGAACACCTACAGATTTCAGGAACACTTGCAGAACTGAAACAGAGAGGGAAAGAAAGCAAAGAATTTGGTCACCACAGAACTAATCAAGAGAAAAGATTCGATTCACAAGCTAATAGGAAGCCCAAAAAATGAATGAAGAGGGAGGGAGAGGAAATGTATTCGGCCTAAATTGGGAGAGGGAGAGGGAAGCAGAGATTCAGCCAACAAGGAGCTTGAAGAAAAAGTGTAAAACCAAAACAACAAAAATGCACGAGTGGTAAGTTGCTATTTCGGCACTTAGAGAGAAAAGAAAGAAAGCAGGAATTAGAAGACCAAAATCGGTGACAAAACTGATTAAAAATGAGGGGAAAAAACCCCTCAGCTGAAATTCCTAGGCTTCCTATACCCATTTGGAACAACACTCCCACACACATCCACTTCCTCGATTCTCTCCATAATACTCTCCCTCAATCCTCTCCACGATTTGCTCATACAATCTCTCCATGACCAATTCAAACACCTCCTCAGCAGTGTTTCAGTCCAACTCTTCTACCTTCCCAGCTCAAGCAGTAAAATAAACACTCCATTGCTTATCCCATGATTTGAACCTCAGACCTTATAGTTACACAACACGCCACTTGCCACTAGGCCACAAGCTCTTCTTGTGTTATTAAACAAGCATTATTATTTATAAAGCCTAAGTTCTAGTGTCCAGGTTCTCTTAAGGGAAAAAATTAAAATGTTGGAAGAACCAAGACTTGAACCCAGGCTTCTCAAATCACTTAGCCATTAAAGCAAACAAGCAATTTTGTCAGAACATGAAAAATTAAAGACCCTATATTTTTGAGGTGTTACATCCTACAGATGATTGAGGTCCTGTATTTATTGTGGATTCTCCATAGCTAGTGTGAGCAACATCGTGTAGCCTAACTTTCCAACCCACAGCTCATGTGAGCAGGCCCATTTCACAGCTCGTGTGAGCATATAAGGTTATAGCGACAGCTTGTGTGAGCATTTTCTCGAGTATCTGATGTTATTTCATTTGGTTCAATGGGTGATAAAGGCTTAAACAAATGTGTGTATATATATATATATATGAAATGCTGTGTGATCTTTGTGAATTGGAAAATGTTGGTTTGAACATTTGGAATGGAAAAGTTATGGTATTAGGATATATGAAATGAAATGTGCACTTGACATGTTTATTATTACATGTTCCATGATATGTGGGAATTATATGTTTTATTGTTATACTTACAAACCTTATGAGGTTTGCATTGTAAAGGAAAGAAATAGATGGTCATGATCTAATGAATGAATTTAAGCATAAATGGTTTGAATATATACATGTTCAATAAGTTTAATGTAACAGCCCGATTTAGGGCCTAGTCAGAATAGTGGTGCGAGACCACGAATCTGAGGTGAAATTATGAGTTTTTAAAGTTTATGTTATGTTTGCATGCTAGTATAAAAGTTTCATGAAGCAATTTTATTAAATTGAGGTTGATTGGTCCAAAAAGGACTAAATTGCAAAAGTTGCAAAATTTGAGTTTCTAGAAGCTTTTGTATGAAATAGCTTAAGAATATGAATTATGAGCCCTTAAGTAACAATTTTCCCAAAATTTTATTTTTGGACAAAATTGGCCTTGAGATGGTATTATAGAAATTTTTAGTAATAAGGGCATTTTGGTCATTTGTCTAATAAGTGATTAAAATAGGAAAAAGATGATAAAAATCTCATCATCTTCTTCCCCCATTGCCGAAAATTGAAGGAAGCCATAGCTAGGGTTCTTCAATTTTTCAAGCTTGCTAGTAAGTGCTCCTAAGCCCGATTTTTGATATTATTCGTATTTTTGAAGTCCCGGTAGCATGAGTAAGCTATTTTTAGCTATTTGATGAGCTAAGATGCATGTTTAAAAATTTACCCATGAGTGACATGTATGATAAATGATGTTTTATGGGAGTTTATGAGAGTTTGATGTTAGATAAACATCTTTTCTTTAATGAATTTTATGAAACATGATAGTATGGACCATTTTGTAAAAGTTATAAAATTGGTCATGCCTACTAGAAATAAAGAGAATTGATGATTGCTATAGTATAGAAAATGATTCAGCTAAGCATGTAGTTTAAGAAAGTTGCATGAAAATCATTTTACGAGCCTTGGGGCAAAAGTGCGAATATGGGAAAGTATAGGGGTAAATTAGTAATTTTTTCTAAAGTATGAGTTATGAGTCAATTTAGTCAATATGTTTATTAAATGATCTATTTATGACCATAGGTCAAGAGAAACGAAGCCCGGATCAAAACCGAGGTAAGAACAAAGTCGAGGACTAAATTGCCTATCTACCTGCATTTTTATTTTGTGGTAAGTTTGTATGAGTTCAAAGCTTTATGATTTTATCATTTAATTGCTTAGTATAATATACATTGTTATCAGGAATAAGTTATCAAGCAAGTTATCATGTAAGTCCAAGGACTCAAGCTTGGCATTGATCAAGTTAACAAGCAAGTTATCATGTAAGTCCAAGGACTCAAGCTTGGCATTGATCAAGTTATCAAGCAAGTTATCATGTAAGTCTAAGGGCTCAAGCTTGGCATTGATCAAGCTATCAAGCAAGTTATCATGTAAGTCCAAGGACTCAAGCTTGGCATTGAATAAGTTATCATGTAAGACCAAGGCAAGCTTGGCTTTGATTTAAGAAGAGATCTTCCATATAAGTCCATATCTAGAGTATGGCATTGGCATGAAGTACATGACAAGAGATTTAGTGTTCTCGGTAATTCATAGAAATTCATCGGGCAAATGAGTAAGCTAAAATGTGAAAACAAGAATGTTAAGAAAGCATAGCTATCACCAAGTTGAAATCATATATTATTCATGTTATGAATGATGAGTTAGAAGATATAATTATTAGGTTTAAGTATGCTGATCAATGTGATCAAGTGATACAGGTACCTTGTTACCTTACAAGTATGAGATTAGTAAGTACCATGAGACAAGTAAGAATAATGTATGAGTAAGTAAGCTTTATAGATGAGATGATGATACTATTCTCATGTCAAATGGTTTATTTGAAGCAAGTTTATTTATTATGCTTTATACATGCAAACTTACTAAGTTAAATGCTTACGTCTTTGATTGTTTCTTTCTATGTAGTTCCACCAAGCTAATTTGTGGATCATCGGAGTCGGAGCTCGTAGCACACTATCGACCCTTATTTTGGTATAGCCAAATTATATTACTAAGTATGGCATGTATAGAAATCATTCATTTTGAGAACATGTTTTGTGTAATGCCACTGTGTAGGCTACCAAGGTTATTATTCTTTTGTATATGGCTAAGTGGTTGGCCAAACTTGTTTAAGTTGTTTGTATATAGATATCAGTGAAATACGTAGTATTATTCATGAAAATATGTTATTAATGAATTGTATTGTTTTGAGTTGGGTTGATCTTAATTTCAGGGAGGCAAATGGCTTGGTAAATAGCCTCTGGTTGCCTACACGGTTAGACACACGGGTGTGTTTCTAGACCGTGTTAACCCTGCATCTTAATGTTTTAAATAAAGTTAAACCACGGGCATTTTGCATAGCCGTGTGTAAGGACCGTGTAAAACACATGGTCAAAGTATGGGCGTGTGCCCAGGCCGTGTGGTTGAAGTCAGTAGCTTCACACGGTTGATAGACACGGGCGTGTCAAGGCCGTGTGAATAAAGTCAGTAACCTCCCACGGTTGGTCATATGGGTGTGTCTATTGGTACACGGGCGTGCCTCTAGGTAACATGGGCGTGTGAACCCTGCTTCCAAGTTGAGTGTTAGATGAAGTATCCAAAAGAGTTCGGATATTTTTTAAAGGCCTCGTAGGTCCATAATAGGCATGTTATGATCAAGAAAGAAAAGTTTTAAGTTTGTTCAAAATTTTACAGCCCGTAGGTACATGTTTAAGTGAGTTTAAACATGGTAATGCCTCGTATCCAGTCCTAACATCGGTCTTGGGTATAGGGTGTTACATTTAGTGATATCAAAGCTACAGTTTACTCGGTTCTAGGATTAACGTAGCACGAGCATGAGTCTAGCTATACATGCCATACGTAAGAATGTTTTTATAATGGTAGTGTGACGACTCCTGACTACTTAAATTATGTTCATACATATTGAGAATGGATCCCGACAGAGCTATGGCAGATGATGTAGAAAGTAATGCACCAGCTTCCGCAGAAGGGACGGTGCTGAACGAGAATGAGAATAGACCCACTACGGTGAGTCATGGAGGAGAGAAGGCTAGAGAAGCCTTCCTCCATATGATGAACGCCTGGTATACGGAGTTCGTTCGAGCAAACCCGAATGCACAACCCCCTCCACCCCGGCCTATTCCACAACCTATCCCTGCAGCCCCTCAAGTAGTAGAGGTGGTACGAGAAGATAAACCTCCAATTGATAGGATCAGGAAACATGGGGCAGAAGAATTCCAGGATAGAAAAGATGATGACCCAGAACGAGTTGAATTCTGGTTAGAAAATACCATCGGTAGTATTTAATGAGTCATCATGCACCCTCAAGAATGCATGAAGTGTGTGATCTCTCTCTTAAGAGACTACTGCTTACAGTGGTGGAACACCATTGTGTCGATGAGTACCGAGGAAAGGGTTACATGGGAATTCTTCCAGGAAGAGTTCAAGAAAAAATATATCAGCCAAAGGTTTGTAGACCAGAAGAGGAAGGAATTTCTAGAGCTGAAACAAGGCAAGATGTCAGTAACTGATTATGAGCGAGAGTTTGTACAACTCAGCAAGTATGCTCGCAAATGTGTATCCACTGAGGCCATCATGAGTAAAAGGTTTGAAGATGGATTAAATGAAGATATAAAGTTGTTAGTTGCTGTCCTGGAGTTAAAGGAATTTGTTGTACTAGTAGAAAGGGCTTGTAAAGTCGAAGAACTAGTAAAAGAGAAGAAAAAGTCTGAAATGGAGTCTCGTGACTATATAAAGAGACAGTGGAATAAGTCATTCCAATCTTTGTCCAAGAAGTCAAGAGATTTCCTTGCCCGATCAGCTACTTCCACTGGATTTTCAAGAAAAGCCCAGAGTAAGCAAAATATGGGAAATAAAGCACAGACGACTTTAGTTGCTGGTGTGGGAAATATTTGATATGACAAACCTGAATGCCCACAGTGTGGCAGACGTCATTTTGGAGAATGCCGAGCACATAAAAACGCATGTTTTAGATGTGGTTCTTAAGATCATTTCATAAAAGATTGTCCAGAGATGACTAAAGAAGAGAGAACTCCAAACCCGAGATCCGGGAGTATAGTCAGAGGGAGACTGCAAAGGAACCCGGAAAGTGGGGCAAGTGGAAGAGGTAATCCTCGAGAGCAGGCCACAAGACCTGAGGGTAGAGCGCCTGTAAGAACCTATGCCATTCGCGCTCGCGAAGAGGCATCTTCCCTTGATGTTATTACGGGTACCTTTTCTCTTTACAATACCAAAATTATTGCTTTAATAGATCCCGGATCCACACACTCTTACATTTGTATGAAATTAGTATCTGATTTGAGTATGCCTATAGATTCTACAAAATTTATGATTAAAATGTCTAATCCTTTAGGCAAGAGCGTGTTAGTTGATGAAGTATGTAAAGACTGTCCATTAATAATTAGAGGTCATTGCTTTAAAGCAAATCTTATGTTGTTACCATTTGATGAATTCGACCTCATTCTTGGAATGGATTGGTTGACTGCTCATAATGTAATAGTCAATTGTGGGAAGAAGTGCCTAGAGATGAAATGTGAAAATGGGGATACTCTTCATGTGTCATCAGATAAACAAGATGGATTGCCGATAATGATTTCTTACATGATAGCACAGAGATATTTGAGAAAGGGGTATGAGGCATTTTTGGCATTTGTGATGAATGACAAAGAAATAGAAGTAAAGATTGAGTCTGTACCGATAGTATGTGAATATCGGGATGTTTTTCCTGAGGAATTGCCAGGACTACCGCTGGTTAGAGAAGTTGAGTTCAGTATTGAGTTGGCTCCCGGTGCTGTACCAATATCTATTACTCCTTACAGAATGGCTCCAACAGAGTTGAAAGAATTAAAGTGATAGTTGCAAGAGTTGACAGATAAAGGCTTTGCAAGATCAAGTTGTTCACCATGGGGTGCTCCGATTTTATTTGTGAAAAAGAAAGATGGCACCATGAGATTGTGCATAGATTATCGTCAGCTTAATAAAGTGACAGTAAAGAACAAGTACCCATTGCCTAGGATCGATGATTTGTTCGATCAATTGAAAGGAGCTGCTATGTTTTCCGAAATAGACTTGAGATTAGGGTACTACCAGCTGAGAGTAAAAGATTCAGATATATCCAAGACTACTTTTTGAACAAGGTATGGGCATTATGAATTTTTAGTCATGCCCTTTGGGTTGACCAATGCTCCGGTAGTATTCATGGATTTAATGAACCTCATCTTTAGACCATATCCCGACAAGTTTGTGTTCATTTTTATTGACGACATACTCATTTATTCCCGAGATGAGAATAAGCATGCTAAGCACCTACAGACAGTTTTGTAGACTCTTTGAGAAAATTAGTTTTATGCCAAGTTCAGTAAAAGCGAGTTTTGGCTCAAGGAAGTAGGATTTTTGGGACATATTGTCTCGAAAGATGGAGTTCGAGTAGATCCAAGTAAAATCTTGGCCATAATGGACTGGAAGCCACCGAAGAACGTCTCTAAGATTAGAAGTTTTCTAGGCCTAGCCGGCTATTACAGACGTTTTGTCAAGGGGTTTTCTATGATTGCAACCCCATGACTAAATTGTTACATAAAAATGTGATGTTTGAGTGGACGGAAAGATGCCAGCAAAGTTTTGAGAAAGTGAAAGCAATGTTGACAGAAGCACCAGTTTTGGTACAACCTGAGTCAGGGAAAGAATTTATAATTTACAGCGATGCATCCTTAAATGGATTAGGTTGTGTACTTATGCAAGAAGGCAAAGTGGTTGCTTATGCCTCTAGACAGTTGAAACCTCATGAGAAGAATTATCCGACGCATGATCTAGAATTAGCTGCCATAGTCTTCGCTTTGAAAATTTGGAGACACCATTTATATGGTGAAAGATGCCAGATTCTTACTGATCACAAAAGTCTGTAGTACATGATGATGCAGAAAGAGTTGAACTTAAGGCAACGGAGATGGTTAGAGTTGATAAAAGACTATGAATTAGTCATTGACTACCATCCAGGAAAGGCGAATGTGGTCGCCGATGCTTTGACCAGGAAATCCCTTTTTACGTTAAGATCAATGAATTTGTGGATGACCTTATCCGACGATGATTCTATTCTAGCTGAGTTGAGAGCTAGACCAATGTTTCTTCAAGAGATCTTTGAGGCTCAGAAAGAAGATAACGAATTACAAGTCAAGAGAGCTCAGTGCGAGTCAGGTATTGAATCTAACCTTCGGATTAATTCTGATGGATACTTGAAGTTTAGAGATAGAGTTTATGTACCGAGAAAAGAGGAGCTTATTCAGAGAATTTTGCATGAGGCACATAACGGATGTTTATCTGTACATCCAGGTAGCACCAAGATGTATAATGACTTGAAGCAACAGTATTGGTGGCCTAAAATGAAGAAAGATATTTCAGAGTTTGTTTCCAAGTGCTTGATTTGTCAACAAGTAAAGGCCGAACACCAAGTACCTTTGGGTTTACTTCAGCCCATCTTGGTTCCCGAGTAGAAATGGGACCGCGTCACCATGGATTTTGTAACGGGTGTACCATTGTAGCCAAGTAACAAGGATGCTATATGGGTTGTAGTTGATAGACTCACAAAGTCAGCCCATTTCATATCAGTACGAGTGGATTTCTCCCTCGACAAGTTGGCAAACTTGTATGTTTCAGAAATAGTAAGGCTTCATGGAGTTCCTTTATCAATTATATCGGATAGAGACCCGAGATTTACATCCCAATTTTGGAAGAACCTGCAAGAAGCCCTGGGTACAAAGTTAAACTTTAGTACGGCTTTTCATCCTCAAACTTACGGTCAGTCGGAAAGAGTAATTCAAGTACTTGAGGATATGCTCAGATGTATTCTCAAATTCCAAGCCAGTTGGGAAAAGTTCCTCCCATTGGTAGAATTTGCCTATAATAATAGTTTCCAATCGAGCTTAAAGATGGCGCCTTATGAGGCTCTATATGGGCGTAAGTGCAGAACACCTTTGTTCTGGACTGAACTCAAGGAAAACCAAATTCACGGGGTTGATTTGGTTAAAGAAACTGAAGAGAAAGTGAAAGTGATACGAGAATGTTTAAAAGTTGCATCAGACAGACATAAATCCTATTCAGACTTAAGAAGAAAAGAGATAGAGTACCAAGTTGGAGATAAAGTTTTCTTGAAAGTGTCACCATGGAGGAAAGTTCTCAGATTTGATAGGAAAGGCAAACTAAGCCTACGTTTCATCGGACCTTACGAGATCACTGAAAGAGTTGGGCCGGTAGCTTACCGCTTAGCTTTTCCGTCAGAATTAGAAAAGATACATGATGTGTTTCACGTGTCAATGTTGAGACGCTACCGATCAGATCCTTTACATGTAATTACCCCGTCAGAAATAGAGATTCTTCCCGACATGACTTATGGTAAATAACCAATCAAGATTTTAGCTCAGGAAGTCAAGCAGTTACAAAATAAAAGTATTTCCTTAGTAAAAGTATTGTGGCAAAGACATGGAATAGAAAAAGCTACATGGGAACCAGAAGAGAGTATGGGAAACCAGTATCCCAACCTTTTTACTGGTAAGACTTTCGAGGACAAAAATCCCTAAGTGGGGGAGAATTGTAACAGCCTGATTTAGGGCCTAGTCAGAATAGTGGTGTGAGACCACGAATCCAAGGTGAAATTATGAGTTTTTAAAGTTTATGTTATGTTTGCATGTTAGTATAAAAGTTTCATGAAGCAATTTTATTAAATTGAGGTTGATTGGTCCAAAAAGGGCTAAATTGCAAAAGTTGCAAAATTTGAGTTTCTAGAAGCTTTTTGTATGAAATAGCTTTAGAATATGAATTATGAGCCCTTAAGTAACAATTTTCCCAAAATTTTATTTTTGGACAAAATTGGCCTTGAGATGGTATTATAGAAATTTTTAGTAATAAAGGCATTTTGGTCATTTGTCTAATAAATGATTAAAATAGGAAAAAGATGATAAAAATCTCATCATCTTCTTCCCCATTGCCAAAAATTGAAGGAAGCCATAGCTAGGGTTCTTCAATTTTTCAAGCTTGCTAGTAAGTTCTCCTAAGCTCGATTTTTGATATTATTCGTATTTTTGAAGTCCCGGTAGCATGAGTAAGCTATTCTTAGCTATTTGATGAGCTAAGATGCATGTTTAAAAATTTACCCATGAGTGACATGTATGATAAATGATGTTTTATGGGAGTTTATGAGAGTTTGATGTTAGATAAACATCTTTAATGAATTTTATGAAACATGATAGTATGGACCATTTTGTAAAAGTTCTAAAATTGATCATGCCTACTAGAAATAGAGAGAATTTGTAACACCCCAAACCCGGCCTAAACGTTACGACCGATCTGGCATGTTACGGAGTGAAAACATCTTAAAATCATAAGTTTGTCGAAAATGTTTAAAGAAGACTCTGTTTTGTTTTAGGGTTTAGAAAACTTAGTAATAATTGATGCTGAGTTTGTTTTAGGACTTATAGTAATACTTGGAAAACTCGTGAGTAAAAACCCATTTGTGATTGCCGATTTTAGAAAACATTGGACACTTGTTAAAACTAAACGCGATAAAAAAATCAAGTTTAGAACCATTTGCCTTTAAAGTGATTTGAAATTGAGAGTTTATAAAAACATCCAAGTTACCTTTATTATCTTGTAGCGTTTGGAAAACCCGAAGAGGTATAGTTTTGAAAACGCTGTATTTAACGGTTAATTAAGCAAACAAGTTCTAATCACATGCATAACAACATCAGAAGTAAATCAAATAACCAAAACCCAAAATAATAACCAGCGGCCTTATTACAAAAATCATACCAAATTTAAAGAAAATAAATAAAACTGAGAAGGTATTTTATAGTCAAAACCCGAAACCAACATGTATGGCCACCTCGACTCCTCCCCGGCTCCATATCCGCGATCTATGCCTCATCTGTAAAATATAAGGGAAGGGGTGAGTCACCAAGACTCAGTGTAGAAATCCCAAACCCGATAATTCAAGCACTTACACAGATCATTGATAAAACATGCAAATCATGCAAACCCCATAACCTAACCATCCGAAACTCCTTTTTCTACCCCGTGTGGTACCAAACCACTGGTGGTGCCAAACCACTGGTGACCCAAAGTCATGATATCCAATAATGTGGTACCAAACCACTGGTGACCCAAAGTCACGAATAATCCATCTGTGGGGCCAACCCACGTGTGATACCAAATCACTGGCGACAATCCCGTAATATCAACTGTGGGGCCAACCCACTGTGGTGCTAAGCCACTGGGACAAGTCGCTATGAGGTGCCAAACCTCTGGTGACCCAAAGTCACAAAATATCAATATCCAAGTGTGGGGCCAACCCATGTGTGATACCGAGATCACCGGCGACAATCCCGATATGTCAATCGTGGGGGCCAACCCATCGTGGTACTAAGCCACTAGGACAAGTCGTGAGGTGCCAAACCTCTGTGACCCAAAGTCACTAAATCAATGCAGGTACCAAACCACCGAGGTGCCAAACCTCTCGGTGTCCCAAAGACACGTATATCAACTTCCCCCTCCTCTCATATCACCCATTGTCATGCCATACTCATGTAAATCATGCAAATCATGTCATCATGCTTTATTACGAATCATAATACATATATGTCATAAATCACAATATCATACATATTGAATAGCGTAACTCATATCGAAACGGACTTACCCAAATCCTCGCTCATACCCATAGGGTATCATATCAACATCCACATCAAGCTTTCACTTTATCATATTCAGGTTATTAAAACATATTACTAAGTAATAGAGTGTGTAAGTTTACACACCTGTTTACTAACGCGAAATGATTTCCAAACTCAAGGTTTTCTTCACACCCAATTCAAATCTGTGGAAAAACGAATTATTTCAATGCATGGCTACCTCGAGTCCACCCGGCTCCTCCTCCGCGATCTAAGTGTCACCTGAAATGATAAGAGAGAAGGTGAGTCACCAAGACTCAGTGCATAAATCCTCCTCCCGATTAATGCAACATACTTCACCTGAAATGATAAGAGAGAAGGTGAGTCACCAAGACTCAGTGCATAAATCCTCCTCCCAATTAATGCAACATACTTCACCTGAAATGATAAGAGAGAAGGTGAGTCACCAAGACTTAGTGCATAAATCCTCCTCCCGATTAATGCAACATACTTACACACACCATAACCAAGCAATATAATTAATGCACCCAACCCTAGCCATCCATAACTCCTTTTCTACCCCATGTGGTACCAAACCACTGGTGGTGCCAAACCACTGGTGACCCAAAGTCACGATATCCAATAATGTGCTGCCAAACCACTGGTGACCCAAAGTCACGAATAATCCGTCTGTGGGGCCAACCCACGTGTGATACCAAATCACTGGCGACAATCCCGTAATATCGTATGGGGGGCCAACCCACTGTGGTGCTAAGCCACTGGGACGAGTCGCTATGAGGTGCCAAACCTCTGGTGACCCAAAGTCACAAAATATCAATATCCAAGTGTGGGGCCAACCTACGTGTGATACCAAATCACTGGCGACGATCCCGATATGTCAACTGTGGGGCCAACCCACTGTGGTGCTAAGCCACTGGGACAAGTCGCTATGAGGTGCCAAACCTACCAGAGTCACTAAATCAATCTGTGGTACCAAACCACTGGAGGTGCCAAACCTCTGGTGTCCCAAAGACACGGATATCAACTTCCCCCTCCTCTCACATTACCCATCATCATGCCAAACTCATGCAAATCATACAAAACATGCCAATCATGTCATCATGTTTTATTACGGATCATATAACATATATGTCATAATTATATCATATGTATATGTATCGAATAACAGAACTCATATTAAAACGGACTTACCCGAATCCGTGCTCATACCCATAGGGTATCATATCAATCTCCACTGTTTCGGCTTTATTACAATCAGGTTATTAAAACATATTACTTAGTAATAGAGTGTGTAAGTTTACGCACCTGCTATAACGAAAGCCCTAAATCCCGAAGAGTTGATCTACCACACTAGATCCCCCTTCCTTAACACTTTTTGAGCACTAGCCACAACCCGAGATATGCGAGATCAAGCCTTCCCCTACAATCGGCCAAAACTAAACAACATAATCATGCTAATCAACCTCTAAGGGTATAACCGTAATTTTACCTACCAAGGGCATTTTCGTAATTTACCCACCAAGGGTATTTTCGTAAATTCACACCTGCAATGGCCTTTTCGAAGGCCTAATGTGGCCACTAGCGACTCAGCTACCATTTCCGGTCGTACCGGACGATTGGGCCTAAAACCCGATTTCGACCTATCCAGGCCCACACGCTCGTGTGGCCCACCTAGCACGAATCTAGCCACGCATATAAGTTCCACCTAGTCTAGTTCAACAAATACTAACCAATCATTCAATTTACTCATATGGGCCCACGGGCCTATTGGGCCCACTTCGGCCCATCGTGGCCCAAGTAGCCCAACCCACAAGAATACTACTGATGGCCTCAACTATCGCGACGAAGCCCAACACGTACGCTCGCACGCTCGTGTGGCTACTATTGCCTTGATCGGCACTTCGGCATTTGCCGCTCTACAGCTAGAGTAGAGAAGTACACACACCTGATCGGATTCTGGTGCTAAACCGCGCTGCGACCACTCCTGTGCCCAAACGCCCACCAAGGTATGTTTACTCTCCTCCTAGGATGCTCCTTATATAGCTAGCTCTTCACCTTCATTCTTTGTGTCTTTCCGATGTGGGATCCCTTCGTCATGAGAGAGTTTAAATTCAATCCCAAACTCTTACTTGTCCGCATCATAAAATAAATACTCCTCGCTTCTCATGAGATTCGAACCTGTGCTCCTTTGCAACATAATCCACGCTGCTAACTAACCACTTGGCCACAAGCTCCTCTTGTGTCTTAAACCATGCGCAACTAAATATAAGCTATGGCCCAAATTCTAAGATCCAAGTAAAAAGAAACCAAAATGCAAAAGCCAAGACTTGAACCTTGGACCTCCTTCCTTCCTTGTGGCGTCACTCCCTTGTCCCCTAAGTGGCGTCACTTTGCTACTACACCACACACTCCACTTGTGTCATTTTCCTTCATATTTTATTCTTAAGGCCTATCTGCCAACTTCCAGGGTTTTTTTCACGTAAAACCAAAATTTCCCCAAAGCCAATATTTGATCCCAGGACTTCATAGAAGCCCTCTAACCTTCCAAAATCACTTATCCAATAGGTCTAACTAGCATTTAAGCCGATCTCTTGTTCTCTAAAAATTTAAACGCTACTACGCCTAAGGCCCATTGGGCTCAATTCTCCTAGGCCCAATTTCGGGATGTTACAGAATTGATGATTGCTATAGTAGAGAAAATGATTCAGCTAAGCATGTAGTTTAAGAAAGTTGCATGAAAATCATTTTACGAGTCTTGGGGCAAAAGTCCAAATATGGGAAAGTACAGGGGTAAATTAGTAATTTTTGCCAAAGTATTAGTTATGAGTCAATTTAGTCAATATGTTTATTAAATGATCTATTTATGACCATAGGTCAAGAGAAACGAAGCCCGGATCAAAATCGAGGTAAGAACAAAGTCGAGGACTAAATTGCCTATCTACCTGCTTTTTTATTTTATGGCAAGTTTGTATGAGTTCTAAGCTTTATGATTTTATCATTTAATTGCTTAGTATAATATACATTGTTATCAGGAATAAGTTATCAAGCAAGTTATCATGAAAGTCCAAGGACTCAAGCTTGGCATTGTTCAAGTTTTCAAGCAAGTTATCATGAAAGTCCAAGGACTCAAGCTTGGCATTGATCAAGTTACCAAGCAAGTTATCATGTAAGTCCAAGGACTCAAGCTTAGCATTGATCAAGTTATCAAGCAAGTTATCATGTAAGTCTAAGGACTCAAGCTTGGCATTGATCAAGTTATCAAGCAAGCTATCATTTAAGTCCAAGGACTCAAGCTTGGCATTAATCAAGTTATCAAGCAAGTTATCATGTACGACCAAGGCAAGCTTGGCATTGATTTAAGAAGAGATCTTCCATATAAGTCCATATCTAGAGTAGGGCATTGGCATGAAGTAAATGATAAGAGATTTAGTATTCTCGGTAATTCATAAAAATTCATCGGGCAAATGGGTAAGCTAAAATGTGAAAGCAAGAATATTAAGAAAGCATAGCTATCACCAAGTTGAAATCATATATTATTCATGTTATGAATGATGAGTTAGAAGATATAATTATTAGGTTTAAGTATGCTGATCAATGTGATCAAGTGATACAGGTACCTTGTTGCCTTACAAATATGAGATTAGTAAGTACCATGAGACAAGTAAGAATCATGTATGAGTAAGTAAGCTTTATAGATGAGATAATGATACCATTCTCATGTCAAATGGTTTATCTGAAGCAAGTTTATTTATTATGTATTATACATGCAAACTTACTAAGATAAATGCTTACGTCTTTGATTGTTTCTTTCTATGTAGTTCCACCAAGCTAATTTGTGGATCATCGGAGTCGGAGCTCGTAGCTCACTATCGACCCTTATTATGGTATAGCCAAATTATATTACTAAGTATGGCATGTATAGAAATCATTCATTTTGAGAACATGTTTTGTGTAATGCCACTGTATAGGCTATCAAGTTTATTATTCTTTTGTATATGGCTAAGTGGTTGGCCAAACTTGTTTAAGTTGTTTGTATATAGATATCAATGAAATACGTAGTATTATTCATGAAAATATGTTATTAATGAATTGTATTGTTTTGAGTTGGGTTGATCTTAATTTCAGGGAGGCAAATGGCTTGGTAAATAACCTCTGGTTGCCTACACGGTTAGACACACGGGAGTGTGTCTAGACCGTGTTAACCCTACATCTTAATGTTCTAAATAAAGTTAGACCACGGGCATTTTACATAGCCGTGTGTAAGGACCGTGTAAGACACACGGTCAAAGCATGGGCGTGTGCCCAGGCCGTGTGGTTGAAGTCAGTAGCTTCACACGGTTAGTAGACATGGGCATGTCAAGGCCGTGTGAATAAAGTCAGTAACCTCCCACGGTTGTAGACATGGGCGTGTCTATTGGTACACGGGCGTGCCTCTAGGTAACATGGGCGTGTGAACCCTACTTCCAAGTTGAGTGTTAGATGAAGTATCCAAAAGAGTTCGGATATTTGTTGAAGGCCTCGTAGGTCCATAATATGCATGTTATGATCAAGAAAGAAAAGTTTTAAGTTGGTTCAAAATTTTACAGCCCGTAGGTACATGTTTAAGTGAGTTTAAGCATGGTAATGCCTCGTATCCAGTCCTAGCATCGGTCTCGGGTATAGGGTGTTACATTTAAGTTTATGTTATACGAGCGTAATAAGTACTAGTTGTTTATGTTAGTTATTTTCTTTCCCTGTAGATCATCGAAAATCTCAGTCGATTGGAAGATCAAGTCGAAGCACAGACACTATCTGCTCTTCAAATTGGTAGAATTTTGGTCATTTTTATGCTGGGTTATAAATGACATGTACTAGGAACTTTTCAGTTCTTTTTTTATTATGTTGTTAAAGCTTTGGGTTAAGCATACTTGTGGATGTGTATATATCTTTTGGTTTTGCCTTGTATATGTCCATATATAGGTGCCTTTAGTTATGTTGTTTATGCTTCTTGGAAATGGTTGAGATATGGTAAAATTGTATGTAAATGGAATGGATGAATTGGAATGTTTGGCATGTACATAAGGTAAGGTCTTGTGATATTTGAATGTAATATTTAGTTTAGTGTATGAAATGTGGTGCCAATGAGGGCATTTTGGTTAGATACTTAGGTTGAATTTTTTGGTATGTTTTAAAGCATGTTTGAATGTGTTTTAAAGGTATGAAAATGGTAGATATTGGTTTGGCTTGGTACCTAAGAAATGAGTGGTGAATTGTCTTGTTTTAGAAGTCATTTTAGGTGTACATGACCATGTGGCCTATTTAATTTTGGTGTAGGTTTTTCTATAAAACCCCTTACCCGTATTCAACGCCGGAACAGGGTACAAGGCATTACCGAACTTACAACACAAACAATCATACAATTCCGGGTCATAAATTTACGTCCAATTTAAAACCATTTGCATTTAATCATAAAGTTCCAAATTCGAGCCTACGAGGCCCAAAGCATGCTTTGGAAGTGGTTCGGGACTAAACCGAGAACTTTGAAAATTTTTACAAAACTTAGAATTTTTTTGCTATAAATAGGGGTCACACGCCTGTGTGGATATGGGACACGCCCGTGTGGGTAGGCCGTGTGGTCACACACGCCCGTGTCCCGACCCCTTGTAACTCTCTGACTTGCAAGTCATGAACAAATTGAAGTCACACGGCCAAGTCACACGCCTGTGTCCTAGGACGTGTGGATAATTTAATATTCATAAATTAGGTGTAGACTTCACACGATCAGGAAACATGCTCGTGCTTGAGGCCGTGTCCCTCACACGGCTAAGACACATGTCTGTGTCTCTGCCCATGTGCTCAATTCTGGGCATTCTGTTTCTCAAAATTAAGGTGCAGGGCACACACGGCCAACACACATGCCCATGGGACAGGCCGTGTGTCGCGCACGCCCTAGACACACGCCCGTGTGTCTACCCGTGTAGACAAAATAAAAGGCTATTTACCAAGCCATTTGCCACCCTCATTTGCACATACACATACTCAATTTCAATGACATAAATCATATTATACTTAGGCAACCAAGACACACACAATCATGGCCAATACATGTCTAAGCAATACCATTATCGAACCCATCTATAACACGTAAGAATTCCACATACTTCATGATATCCTAATCACATTCATTGTCCACTTGTAAACATGCAAACCATGCATCTGAAACATACTTAAGTGATCAATTACAAATGTACCTCATATGCCTAAGATTTAGAAAGTGTATCACATATCAAATTCAATCATTTAACAACATACCCATTTAACCATAAATAAGCACGTAGCAACCCATTCCAAAAGACATAAACAAAGGGCATTGGCACATACATGCATATAAGTAGGCTTACAACTAAGTTAACCAAAATGAGCCAATTTACATGGCCAAATATCAAATCAAGCCTATAACTATTACAAGCCAATAATTTTGGCCAAAGCATGATAACACATATAACAAAATGACCAAGTCCCTATACATACCATATACTCAAAATGTGAAGATTATCGATACCCAAAATGATAGTTTTGATAGTGTAAGATGAACTCCGATGATAGCTTGGTGACACTATAAAACATAGAAAGTAAATGGAGTAAGCTAAATAGCTTAGTAAGCTCGTGTGCAATTAATAAGCAAACCCTTCCACACAATCAACATGCAAGAGACATAATATAAGATAATGTAATTTACCATAAGTTTCACAATCATAATTCATTCATTCACAAACTTACCTCGGATTCCTCATTTCACGAATTTAACAACCATAAGTTTTAAGCACATACCTGTACCATTTCGTAATGGTTTCATATTTAATTCTGATCTTTGGCATACCAAATGAACCACTCGTAATAACAATTTCAGACTCGAGAAACCTTGCACGTAAAGTGCCACATATGTAGCCATTGCTACTTCTATCTCATATCACATATATGCTCACTCTCGAGCCATCAATGGGCCTACTCACACAAGTTGTCAAGCAACCGCAACATATGCTGGTATACTCAGCCACCGGTAGAACGTACAGGACTAGCACCCGAATCACATAATATAAAACCATGGTGACATGTCACTTGTATTCTAATATATTCATAAGGTTCGATTGGGATTTCTCACTTACCAAATGTCGTCAAATGTGTTCGTAGAATTAAACTCATCCACATAATCAATCATACAGTTCATGCAATATTAAAGTATTTAAATACAATTATATTAAAGCTTATTTAACATACGAACGTACCTCGGTTACAAACGGCTATTAGTTCGATTTAGTCCACAACCTTGTTTTTTCCCTGGTTTAAACTCAAACTTCATTTTTCTTGATCTATAATATCAAATTTAACTTATTTAATCATCATATTATTCAATTCAACCCAAAAACACACTATGGAAAAAAAATACATTTTTGCCCCTAACCTTTTGACATTTTACATTTTAGTCTCTGGGTTCGTAAAATGATTTTCATTCAATTTCTTCATTACCCAAGCCTTTCCAACTTTTATCTATGCTTAAAACATCCCACATTTTTTATTTATTCACATTTTAACACACATTTTACAGCTTTTTACAAATAGGTCCCTTTTTGACATTTTCATCAAAAATCACTTTGTAAATGTTGTTAAACTAACAACAAACATGCATTTTCTACCATTAAACATCAAAATACGAGCTTATTCAACATGGGTAAAATTTTAGACTTTGAATTTCTGTCAAATTAGTCCTTAGAATAGCTAGATCATGTTACAATATTCACAAAAACGTAAAAATCATTAAAAACGAGACAAAGATGGACTTACAATCAAGCTTGGAAGCTTGGCCAAACCCTAGCTATGGTTTCCTCTTCAAATTTGGCAAAGGGGAACTAAATTGAGAAGATGGACACTTTTATTTAGTTATTTTTTCTTTATTTACCAATTTACCAAAATGCCCTCAATGCATAACTTTAAAATTTTACATAGCCTTGTCCACTTTTGACCATCCTAAAGTATAATGGTCTAATTACCATTTAGGGACCTCCAATTTAAAGTTTCATAGCAAATTGACACCTTTAACTTATAGAATTCAAGTTTTGCATCTATTGCAATTTAGTCCTTCTAGGTAAATTGAGTACTCAATCGACAAAATTTCTTAACGAAATTTTCACACAATCATTCTATTATGCTGTAGACCTTAGAGAAATGATAAAATAAATATTTCTACTTCGAATTTATGGTCCCAAAATCACTGTTCCAATTTGACCTCAAAAACGGGTTATTTCAACTCTCCCCCCTTAGGGATTTTCAACTCTCCCCCCTTAGGGATTTTCTTCCCCAAAAATCTTACCAGAAAAGAGGTTTGGGTACTATTTTCTCAAAGCTTCTTCAGGTTCCCACGTAGCCTCTTTGACTCCGTGTCGTTGCCACAAAAATTTCACTAGAGCTATGCTTTTATTTCTCAACTGTTTAACTTCCCGAGTTAACACTTTAATCGGTTCTTCACCATATGTCATATCGGGTCGAATCTCAACCTCCATCGGTGAAATCATGTGGGAAGGATCTGATCGGTATCGTCGTAACATATAAACATGAAACACATTATGGATTCTTTCTAATTTAGACGGCAAAGCTAGCCGATAACATTGGCCTTATTCTTTCAATAACCTCATACGGACCAATAAAACGCAGGCTCAGTACCCTTGCAACCGAATCTAAGGATTTTCTTCCATGGAGATACTTTCAAAAACACTTTATCACTGACCTGAAATTCAATATCCTTTCGTTTCAAATCTGTGTATGATTTATGTCTATCCGAAGCTGCTTTTAAACAATTACGGATTACTTTTATTTTCTCTTTGGTTTCTCTAACCAAATCAAACCCATGAATTTGTTTCTCATTGAGCTCGGCCCAATACAACGGAGTTTGACACTTGCGACCATACAATGCCTCATACAGTGCCATCTTTATACTCACTGAAAACTATTGTTATAAGAAAATTTGACTAAAGGTAGATATTTTTCCCAACTACCTTTGAACTCTAAAATATAATAGCGAAGCATATCTTCGAGAACCTGAATTGTTCTTTCAGATTGACTGTCGGTTTGTGGATGAAATGCGGTACTAAAGTTCAACTTTGTGCCCAAAGCCTCTTGCAACTTTTTCCAAAATCGAGACATAAACCTCGAATATCTATCCGAAATGATAGAAATAGGCACCCTGTGCAATCTAACAATCTCAGCAATGTAATATTTCACTAGTTTATCAAGTGAATAGTCGATGCATACTGAAATAAAATGAGCTAATTTTTTCAATCTATCAACAATGATCCAAACAACATCTTTCTTCTTCGGAGTTAGAGATAATCCAATTACGAAATCTATTGTAATTCTGTCTCATTTCCACTCAGGAATCATCATAGGCTGAAGTAAACCCGAAGGTACTTGATATTCGGCCTTTACTTGTTGAAAAATCAAACATCTCAATACGAATTTAGAAATATCTCGTTTCATATTCGACCACAAATACAATTTCTTCAAATCATTATACATCTTTGTACTTCCTGGATGAACAGGCAAACAACCACTGTGTGCCTCATGAATAATTTTCTGAATAAGCTCGGTATCTCTAGGTACACAAATCCTACCTCGAAACATCACACAATCATCGGTCCTAATCTGATAGTTTGAATCACTAGTTGATTCGCACTTAACTCTTTTGGCTTGGAGTTCTTTGTCACATTTTTGAGATTCGCAAATTTACTGAAGAAATACCGGTCTAGCTTTTAACTCAGCTAGAATCAAACCATCATCAGATAAAGTCAGTCGCGTATTCATTGCTCTTAAAACAAACAAAGGTTTCCTACTTAAAGAATCAGCGACCACATTCGCCTTTCCCGGATGATAATCGATTACCAACTCATAATCTTTCAACAACTCGAGCCAACTCCGTTGTCACAGATTCAAGTCCTTCTGAGTCATCAAGTACTTTAAGCTCTTATGATCAGTAAAGATGGGGCACTTTTCACCGAATAGATGGTGTTACCAAAATTTTAAAGCAAACTCGATGGCAGCCAATTCTAAGTCATGCGTTGGTTAGTTCTTTTCATGCGGTTTCAATTGTCTCGAGGCATAAGCTATCACTTTGACCTCTTGCATCAACACACAACCAAGACTGTTCAAAGACGCGTCACTGAAAATTACAAACTCTTTTCCTGACTCAGGTTACACTAAAATTGGTGCCTCAATCAACAACGCTTTCAACTGTTAAAAACTCTTTTGACATTTCTTAGACCACTCGAAATTTCACATTTTTTTTGTAACAATCTGGTCATAGGTGTAGCAATCATCGAAAATCCCTTAACAAACCGTTGATAATAACCGGCTAAGCCCAAAAAACTTTTGATCACTGTAAATCGGAGTTTTAAAATTTATAGAAGAATGATCAAAACCTGAAAACTAACTCTGACAACGATTAAAGGCAAGTGTACCTATCGAACAGTAGTATAGCTTAGGCAAGACCGGATATCGAACCCAAAGGAACTAAAAGTACTAAGACCAACTTTCTTTTTATTATTCAGCCTTAAAAATAGAATGAAGTTGCTTTAGACGAAGACTAAACTAAGGACACAAAGACAAAAAGGACGAATAGGAGAATAAATTTGAAGGAAAACTCAGTTGATTACGACGATACCTTTAGGAAGAATCCACCTAGACTTCACTTATTAATTAACCCTAAATTATATGATTTCTTTTACTTAGCTTGATTCGTAAGACTCCTTAACCTATATTAAACCCTCTCTCGAGGCAAATAACGTCTAACCCTAGGTTAATTAGTGGAACTCTCGTTCGCTTATAATAACCCCCTAGGATAGCAGTAAATCGATCAATGGACTCCCATATTAGGTTCCACCCTAATCCAGCAAAATCTCGTAACCCTATCTCTAGGCGTTCGATCAACTCCGCTTAATTATGTTAGATCTACTCTTAGGCAGGGTCTATTCTTCTTCCACCTAAGCACATTAGATTTGGATTAAGCAACATAATTAAGAACAAACTAAGTAATTATCATATAATTTTAAAATAAAATAAAAAGATTCATCTAGGTTTCATCCCCTTCAGGTATCTGAGGGGTTTAGTTCATAATGAATAAACAAAACATCGTAAGAGAAAAGATAAAACAAAACATAAGAAAATCCTAAAACCCCCTAAAGAAATTGAAGGAGAATTCCGCCATCTCGAGTATAATTCTGGCTTCTTAGGATGGATCAACTGGCTATCTTCGTGGTTTTTCCTTAACTCTAACCTTCTCAGCTTGGCTCCTTGGCCTAGCTTGATACCGGTTTCGGCTTTTGCTGAACTCCCCTTTCAAGTTGCTTCCTTGGGTGTTTATATAGACTTTGAGATGCCTTACTTGGACCCTAAGTATCCTAATTTAAGTAGAATTCCTAATAGGGTGTTTGAATAGGCTTTGGAATGTGTTTCTTTGCCTCCAAGTATCCTTTCCCAAATGAAATTTCTCTTTCAAGCGACAGGGACACGGCCATGGCACACGCCCGTGTGAATCGTGGCCAGGCCATGTTTGGACTTTTAATGAGGCATGGCCGTTTTTATCGGGGTCTAGGCCGTGTTCTAGTAATTTTAATGAGGCACAGCCGTGTGGCTTGAAGTCCAGGCCGTGTCGATTTTGTGAATTGGCCCATTTGGCCCATTTTAAGCCCGTTTTACGTTCTTTTCATCCGTGGGTGCTTTCCTGAATATAAGACATGAAAAGAAAGGATTAAGAGCACCTTTTTACATAAATCGAGGCTTAAATTATCCAAAAGCATGCTAAATGTGGGCCTAAAATATGTTACTTATATGGTTTATCAGCTTCTAACCTCGGATACATTCCTCGGCAGTTTCTAATCAACAATTGCCAAAATCTTGCTCGGATCAACCCTTATGCCTTCTGCTGAAACAATGTGTCCCAAAAATCTGACTTCTTGGAGCCAAAATTCACTTTTGCTGAATTTAGCAAATAATTTCTTATCTCTCAAAGTCTTCAATACAATTCTTAAATATTCGGTATGCTCAGACTCATCTCGGGAATAAATTAGGTTGTCATCAATGAACACAACTAGAAACTTGTCCAGATACGGTCTGAAAATCCGGTTCATCAAATCCATAAAAAAGGCAGGAGCATTAGTTAATCCAAAAGACATAATAAGAAACTCATAATGCCTATACCTTATTCTAAACGCAGTTTTTGGGACATCCGAGTCTTTAACTCTCAACTGATAATAGCCGGACCTATTTGAGAACATTGTTGCCCTTTTCAATTGATCGAACAAATCATCAATTCTCGATAAAGGATACTTGTTCTTTATCGTAACCTTGTTAAGTTAACGATAATCCATTCAAAGTCTCATGGATCCATCTTTCTTCTTGACGAATAACACTAGTGCACCCCATGGCGAAAAACTCAATCTCGCAAAACCCTTATTGTCAACTTTTGCAACTAAGATTTCAATTCTTTCAATTTAGTCGGTGCCATTCTATACGGAGCTATCGATATCGATGATGTTCCCGGTACTAAATCAATAGCAAATTCAACTTCTTTGATCAGTGGTAATCCAGGAAACTATTTGGGGAATACATCTAGATATTCACAAACTACCGGCACAGACTCAGTCTTCAATTCAGAAACCTTTGTATTCAGTACATATGCAAGAAATGCTTCACAACCTTTTCGTACATACCTCCAAGACGACATTGACAAAATCACAATATCAACTCACCCGACTCATCCAGTTCAATCCAAAGAATTTCATTATTTTTACATTTCAATTCAATAGTCTTTCGTCTACAATTTACTATGACATCATGTAGAGTCAACCAATCCATTCCAAGAATTACATCGAACTCATCAAATGGTAAAAGCATCAAGTTAGCCGAAAAACAGTGACCCTGAATCACCAAAGGACAACTCTTGCAAACTTTATCAACTAAAACATACTTGTCTAAGGGGTTCGACACTTTAATCACAAACTCAGTAGACTCAACAGACAAATTCTTACTAGATACCAAATTCATGCAAATATAAGAATGAGTCGATCTAGGATCAATCAATGCAACTATATTAGTATCATAGAGATAAAATGTACCAGTGATCACATCAGAGGATGACACATCTTCGCGAGCGCGAATAGCGTAGGCACTTGCAGGTGCTTTGACCTCTGATCTCGCAGTTAAATCTTTCGATAGACCTTTTCCACTAGTCCCATTCTTCGTGATAAATCATAATTTACACATATTTTAACCCCATGCTTAGCTTATTTTTGGATGAGTTTTCATTAGATTTGATGAATTTAATGCTCCCAATCCTTCACTTTCATGTTTTACACTCAGGAGAGCTTAGGGAGCCGAAAAGAACGAGAAATGGACCAAAAAGGGACAAAATGGGCCTACCTCAGAAATCAACATGGCCTGGACCAATGTACACGGGCAGATCACACGGCCGTGTGTGACGAAAATAATTGAGCACGACCCAAGCCATCACGCACGGGCGTGTCCCTGCCGAACCTAGGTTTAATCCTATTCGAAAAAGGTTACTTGTGGGCCAAGAAAGGCGTTTCAAAGCCTATATAAACACCCTAGGTGGCAACCTAAAAGGGGGACGCCGAGTAGAAGGTAGAAAGTACTCGAAGACAGCCATCGGGAGTAGCTCAGAAGAAGGATCTTCATCGAGACTGAAGATTTCCCATCAAGTCTTTTAGAAATTTTTGGGGTTTCTTATGTTTTGTTGTTTTATTTATTTTAATATGTTTCCCTCTATCAGTATGAACTAAATTCCCTAAATACCTGAGGGGATGAAACCTAAGACAGATCTTATTACTATTTGATTTATAAGATAAATACTTGTTCTTATTCTTAATTGTGAATTCTTATTCTTGTTTTGATAATTCAGGTTACTGATTCAAGTCGAATGTACTTATTCAATGGAGCAAAAGTCCCTGTTTAAGAGTAAATCAACACAATTAAGTGGAGTTGATTGCAACCCTAGAAATAGGGTGACGAAAATTTGCCGGATTAGAGTCAAATCTAATAAGGGAATCCATAGATTGAGTTAATGCAACAATAGGGGTTTTAATTAGAAAGATATTTCAATTAATCAACCTAGAGTCAGTTGTTTTTAGTCTTGAAAGAGATATTAGCATAAATCAGGGACTTCTACAGATTCAGTCAAGTGAATAAATCATATGAATCAAAAGTAATAAGTGAAGTCTAGGTGGATTCTTCCTTAGGTATTGGCTTTATCATATAAGTTGTCTAAAAGTATTTTCCTAATTCTCTCTTTGTCGTGTTTTTAATTAAGTTTTAGTTTAAAAGAAATCACCCCAATTCTTAGGCTAAATAATAGAAAGATAGTAATTACTAGTACTCTTGGTCCTTATGTATACGATATTACCGGTCTTACCATAACTATACTATAAATGATAGATGCGCTTGCCTTTATTGTGATTATAGTTAGTTTTAGACCATATTACCCCGCATTTCTTGGTGGCCTCCCTCTAGTGGCAGTGTTGCTCAGTCTTGCATTCTAAAAATCATCTTTCTCAGCTATTTCAGGGCAGTCTAAAATAAAGTGATCTTGGGAGCCACATTTGAAGCAAGCCCGGTTACTCATTCTACATTCATCGGGATGTCATCTACTATAGTGTTAACATTTAGGTCTATTAGACTAGCATTACCAACACTAGCTATTGACGTACTTTGGGCCTTAAAACCAAAATATTACGTCCCACGCTCTCTGTTGGGATACCTAGCTGAAGCATTTGAACGAGTGTACAAATCCCTCGATTTCTTCTACGAAGATTGAAACAACTTATTCATCGGCCACTTTCTTGAATCTCTAGTCTCAAACTCAACCTTTCTCTTTTCTTTGCTCAACTCTTCGGCATTGCAAGCTCATTCGACTAGTACAACAAATTCCTTCAACTCTAAAATCCCAATTAGTAGTCTGATATCCTCATTCAGCCCATCTTCGAATCTCTTACACATGATAGCCTCTGTTGAAACACATTCTCGAGCATACTTACTGACTCTAACAAACTCTCGCTCGTATTCAGTCACAATCATATGACCATGTTTCAGCTTTAAGAACTCTTTGCATTTTTAATCAATAAACCGTTGACTGATATACTTCTTTCTGAACTCATCTTGGAAGAAATCCCAAGTAAGTCTTTCTCTTGGTGCCACAGATATAAGAGTATTCCACCACTGATATGCTGAATCTCTCAGAAGTGATATAGCATATTTTAAACACTCCTTCCGTGTGTAAGAAAGTTCATCAAATACCCTGATAGAGTTCTCAAGCCAAAACTCTACCCTCTCGGGATCATCGTCAATATTGGCTCTAAATTCTTCAGCCTATTGTTTCTGGATCTTATCAACTGGAGGCTTGTTCAATCTTAACAATTCCACAACTTGGGAAGCTACAGGAACCGGTTAGGGGTTAGGTGGGGGTGAAGGATGTTGAGCAGCCGGATTTGTTCGAACAAACTCGAAAAACCACTTATTCATCCTTTTGAAGAAAGCTTCCCTAGCCTCTCCTCCCTGACTAATCGTGATCGGTCTACCTTTAGTTGGCACTGCTGTAACACCCCTAACCCGTATCCGTCGTCAAAACAGAGTTACGGAGTATTACCAAAACTTTCAGAACATTTTCAAATAATTCATGTAATGACTATTCATTAGCCAAAATCATTCAAAACGTCCCTTAATTGGACCCTCGAGGCCGAATATGAGCATTAGAAATGAGTCAGGACTTAATCAGAAACTCAGGGAATTTTTCACAAAATTCTAAAATTTTTCCAACGTGCAGGGCTCACAAGTCCGTATGGTCCAAGGGACACACCCGTGTGACCCTAGGACACTCTTGTGCCTCAGGCCATGTCTTACCCTGTGTAACTCTCTGACTTGCACACATGGCCATGCCACACGCTCGTGTGCTAGGCAGTGTGGTTAATTAATTCAAATCAAAATTAGGTGCAGGTTTCACACGGCCAAGACACACACTCATGTTCTAGGCCGTGTAGCACACACGGTTGAGACACACGCCCATGTCTCTGCCCATGTGCTCAATTCTGAGCATTCTGTTTTTCTCAAATTTAAGGTGCAGGGGACACACGGCAATACCACACGCCGGTGCGAATGGCCGTGTGTCACACATGATCTAGACACGTGCCCATGTGTCTACCCGTGTGGACAAAATAAAGCCATTTCTAGCTTCATTTCTCACCCAAAATTTTTACCAAGTTCATGCACCAAACTTACATTCAAATACAAACCAATCCAGGCATTGAATTCAAGCAATTCATAACATCTAGCATGGTATATTGTTACATACATACATGTTGATAGTCTTCCTTTCTTATATTCCATATGTTAGGCATCATTTGATCAACCATTTAACATATATGTAGTTACCATAGTATAACATTACAAGCATATCAAAACAAACCATTACTAGCCATTCCAATGGCTAGGTTACAAGCATCATTTACATTTACATGCCTATATGGCCAATATAACCTATACATGCCATTACAATCATAATTTCTTTACGAAATTACCCCGATATAGGCCGATGGATAGTGTGAGTGATCTTCGCCAAGCTTCCAAGCCAATAAGCTTCCGATTCACTATAAAACATGGAAGTAAAACTAAGTAAGCACAAAATGCTTAGTAAGTTCGTATAGCATGGTACTTAACTTACCATTTATTCTATTTTGAGGTAACTATGTAAGGCACATTCAATCAATTTGACCTCAAGCCTTACACATATCCTCATTACCCTTGTTAGTCATATATTCCATAATAACATAAAAAAAACAACATGTATGGGCTCAACAACAATCAAGTTTCCATGCACATATGCATTCCACAACATGCATTCATTTAACATGTATAAATCATCTCTTTATATTACAAGTATAATTTCATAATAGTTCCCTTCGAGTTCAGATCATTTCATGTCAGGACTTCACTCATATCATCCAAAATATCAAGGTCACGATTTGCATACTCAAGGTGTACAGAACTATAATCAAGGATAAATATTCTCATCAAATAATTCCCATGTATAGATATCATCAACTCCTATTTTCATATATCACATGTCAGGTATCATATTTCATATATCACTTGTCATGAATCATCATTTTCTCGTATTTCAGACAAGTACATGTAATAACTTATTTCTTATACATATATTTTTATGTCAGGATTTTTACCCATTGACTTTATTCGGAACATCGGTGGATGCACAGGTAGTACACTCGAGGTGTACAAATCAAGATCCGTCAATTCATATTCAATGGTGCCCATAAGGTATTATTTCATAGAGTACACTCTCAAGCCACATATATAAAAACTACAAGATTACCAGTCTAGGCTAAATCCTTTTTATGACATATGCTCTAAAGAGCTTAATTTGGATTACCTGTCTAGGCTAAATCCTTTCATAAATGAGGCCAATAGGATTACTCGTCTAAGCTAAATCCCGTCAGCAACAAATGCAGGACCTTATTCATTCGAGAAATCACATATCCATTGATTTTCATTCATTCAAATGGAATTTACATTTTCAAGCATTATCGGGTATGTAATTATTTCATACACTTATAATATTCACAATACTCAAATAAACACATTTCACATTCAATTCAAGCATAAAAAGGTAAAATTTTTACCATTTATCATTTTTCGGGCATTATCGTTGATCGGGCACTTTCATTTATCCGGCTTTAACGAATATGTGATCATTTCACATAAATATGGCATTTATACAATTCACAAACATAACATTTAATTCAAGCATACAAACATAGACAAATTTAGTTACACAAACTTACCTCGACAAGTGTTCGTGTACAAACATATACTAATCTGACATTTTCCTCGTTCTAACTTCGAATTTGGTCTATCCGGATCTATACAAGTAAACTTAACATCAATTTATCATATTTCATATTTTTTTGGACTCCATTTACGTCCTAGGCAAAATTACCATTTTACCCTTAATTTTTCCATAAATTTCATTTTTGTCCCTAGGCTCGGAAAATGAAACTTGTGCAAATTACTCCCTATTCCAAGCCTAACCAAAGCCCCATTACAAAATTTACAGCACATGTATTCATCGAAATTCATAATATTTCATCAATTTCACAAGTTTATATTTTAGTTCCTAAATCATGTTTTCATCAAAAATCACTTTGTAAAAGTTGTTTATCTATCAACAACCTTTCATTTTCTACCATAAATTTCTAATTTCCAGCATATTCATCCATGACCCATTTTTCATACCTTGATAAGTTTTCAAATTAATCCCTCAAATAGATAGATTAGACTATCCCGGGTTCAAAAATATCAAAATTACTAAAAATGGGATAAGGAAACTTACCCAATTTGGCCATGAAAGTTTCTTCTCTCTCTCTTAGGGTTTCCATGTATTTTTGGGGAAGAAGATGAGAAAAATAAGATGATATTTCTTTTTATCATCTTTTCATTTATTAATTTAGTTGAATTCCAATTTAGTCCTTACCCTTTTTTAAATTTTCCATGGATGAGTCATCTCAAAATATCTACGTACTTTCATTAATGGTCTAATTACCATATAAGGACCTCAATTTTTGAATTCCATAGCTATTTGATCCTTCTAGCTACTAGAATCCAACTTTTACATTTTATGCGATTTGGTCCTTCTCGTAATTAAGCACATAATCGATAAAATTTTCTTTTCAAAATTTTCACATGACATTTCTAACATAATACGGTCCATATAATAAAATAAAAATAAATTTTATTTTCGGCTCAGATTTGTGGTCCCAAATTCTGATTTCACCGAAAAATGGGCTGTTACAACTGCCCATTGAGCCGGAGTCGGCGTATTACTTCAAACATCATCAGTTACTTCTCGGTCGAGATCCATTTACTATATGAAAACACAATTTAAATTGTCAGGAGTCGTCACACTTTCACAAAGTATATATTGCATGTATAGCTAGACTTCTCACACACGCTACGTTAGTTCAAGAATCGACTAAATCGTAGCTCTGATACCACTAAATGTAACACCCCTTACCCATATTCAATACCGGAACAGGGTACGAGGCAGTACTGTACTTACAACACAAGCAATCAAAAAATTTCGAGTCATAAATTTACGTCCAAATTAAAACCATTTGCATTTAATCATAAAGTCCCTAATACGAGCCTACGAGGCCCAAAACATGCTTCAAGAACTCTAGAAATTTTTAAAAACGTAGAAAATTTTTGCTATAAACAGGGGTCACACGCCCGTGTAGGCAGGCCGTGTGGTCACACACACCCGTTCCCGACCCCGTGTAACTCTCTAACTTGCAAGTCATGAACAAAATGAAGTCACACGGCCAAGTCACACGCCCGTGTGCTAGGCCATGTGGATGATTTAATTTTCATAAATTAGGTGCAGACTTTACACAGTCGGGACACACTCCCGTGCTTTAGGCCGTGTCCTTGCTCAATTCTAGGCATTCTATTTATTAAAATTAAGGTGCAGGGGACACACAACCAAGACACATGCTGTAACACCCCTTACCCGTATTAAACGCCGGAACAGGGCTCGATGCATTACCGGACTTATAACACAAGTATTAAGACAATTTTGAGTTATAAATTTCTATTCAAATTAAAAACTTTTCATACACACTCATATCGTCCCTAAAACAAGCCTACGAGGATCAATACATGCTTTGGAAGTGGTTCAGGACCAAACTGAGAACTTTAGAAAATTTTACAGAACTTAGAAAAAATTTTCAGGTTACAGGGCTCACACGCCCGTGTGGTCTAAGGGACACGTCCGTGTGACCCTTAGACATGCTCGTGCTATAGGCCGTGTTCAAAATAGGGTGCTCTCTAACTTTTTCCAAACGTCCATGCCATACGCTCGTGTGCTAGGCCGTGTGGTCTATTTAATTTTCATATTTTTTTCATAAAATAGGGCAGACTTCACACGGCCAAGACACACGCCCGTGTTCAAGGCCATGTAGCACACACGGCTGAGACACACGCCCATGTCTCTGCCCGTGTGCTCATTTCTGGACATTCTGTTTTGCCACAATTAAGGTGCAGGGGACACACGGCCGGAACACATGCCGTGACACACGGCCTAGACACACACCGTGACACACGGCCTAGACACACTCCCGTGTGTCTACTCGTGTGGACAAAAATAAGGCTATTTAGCAAGCCATTTTGCCACCCTTCAATATACACAACTACACAACATAACATAATACTAAACCAAGCATATACATACAACCAAATCAGCCACAACCAAGACATCAACACATCATTCACATGCCACCATCTATTTTACACAAACATTACATACTTATCACTCATATCATGTGAATTCCCATATCCATGAAAGGCATCATCATATAAATTACTTATACCAACTTTTGACAATTTCAATGGCCATTTACAAAATGAACTTTCAACCAATATAAGCCAACATATTTGGCCAAATCAATTATGATACATAACAAAATGACCAAGTCCCCTATACATGCCATAACTTAAAATCTTAATTTCATTGGTACCAAAATAAATGTTGATAGTGTCAATGGATCTCTGACGATCTCCAGTCCCGAGCTAGCTTGATGACACTATAAGAAAAGGGAAAGAAAAGGGAGTAAGCTATATAGCTTAGTAAGTTCATACGCAAATAATAAACAACATTCACCATACAATTGCCTTATAAGTAATATACGTATATCAACCTAAATGTAATTAAAACCTCATGAACATAACATAATCAATCACATTCTAATGACTTAATTGTCATTTTACAATTTTAACCTTTAAAACTAAATAAGAAAAACATATAAGCTATGTCCAAAACCGTCCATTAACCATCCACTATCATATTTATGGCATATTTCCACTATAAGGACTTCACATAATAAGAACATTATCAATTAGGAACTTGTTTAATTAAAAAGCCACTTTTACCTTATATATGACTTAGTCCTTTTGTCAAATTAAACACACAGATGGACAAATTAACTCACGAAACTTTAACACATGCTTAATCATATACAACAGACACAAAAAATATTATTAAAATATTTTTTTGACTCATATTTGTGTTCTCGAAACCACTGTTCTGACTAGGGTCTAAATAGGACTGTTACAGCGAGACCGAGTAATATGACAGCTAGGGGTAGACCACTCAGAAACATCAAAAATGTGAGTGGAAGCCAGAGATGGACTATCGATACAGTTGTGAGATCAGAGGCGAGAGCATCTGCCCGAGCTTGTGCTATACTTGCACGAGAAGAAGCGTCATCTCTAGACGTCATTATTGGTACTTTTACTCTATTTGATACTGATGTAATTGCATTGATAGATTTAGGTTCTACTCATTCCTATGTGTGTTTGAATCTAGTATCAAGTAAGACTCTACCTGTTGAGTCTATTGAATTTGTGATTAGAGTATCAAACCCCTTAGGTAGGTGTGTCTTTGTTGATAAACTATGCAAGAACAATCCGTTGATGTTTCAAGATATTTGATTTCTGGCTAATTTGATGTTGCTACCCTTTGATGAATTTGATATCATTCTGGGTATATGGATTGGCTCACTTTGCATAAAGCTATTGTAAATTGTAAATGGAAAAGTATTGATTTGAGAAGTTAGAATGGTGAGATGGTTCAAAGTGAATCCAGTGATTTGAATGGGTTACCGCCTGTTATATCTTCGATGAAAGCTCTAAATTATGTGAAAAAGGGTTGTGAAGCTTATCTCACATATGTGATAGATACAAAAGTGACTGAAAAGAAAGTAGAATCTGTACCTGTAGTATGTGAGTTCCCAGATGTGTTTCTTGAAGAATTACCATGATTTCCTCCACTACGAGAAGTTGAATTTGGAATTGAATTAGTGCCGGGGACTACTCCTATCTCAATAGCTCCATATAGAATGGCACCAACAGAATTGAAAGAGTTGAAGTCTCAGTTGCAAGAGTTGACCGATAGAGGATTTTCACGACCTAGTTTTTCGCCCTGGGGTGCTCCTGTGTTGTTTGTGAAAAAGAAAAATGGTACTATGAGGATGTGTATTGACTACCGACAGTTGAACAAAGTGACGATAAAGAATAAGTATCCCTTGCCACACATTGAAAATTTGTTTGATCAGCTGAAAGAAGCTACAATGTTTTCTAAGATAGATTTGAGATCGGGTTATTACCAGTTGAGAGTCAAAGAATCGGACGTACTGAAGACTGCTTTCAGAACAAGGTATAGACATTATGAATTCTTAGTTATGCCTTTTGGACTAACAAATGCTCCTGCAGTGTTTATGGATTTGATGAACTAGATATTCAGACCATATTTGGATCGTTTTGTTGTGGTGTTCATTGATGACATACTGATTTATTCTTGTGACGAGACGCAACATGCTGAGCATTTGAGAATTGTGTTACATACTCTGCGTGAAAAGCAATTGTATGCAAAATTCAACAAATGTGAGTTTTGGTTATGTGAACTTGGTTTTCTAGGACATACTGTATCAGCTACGGGAATACGAGTTGATTCGAGTAAGATCTCAGCTACTCTTGAGTGGAAGCCTCCGAGGAATGTGTCTGAAGTCTGTAGTTTTTTTGGGACTAGTGGGATACTATAGATAGTTTGTGAAAGGCTTCTCGATGATTACAACTCCATTAACAAAATTGCTACAGAAAGATGTTAAATTTGAATGGTCAGAAAAGTGCCAGCAGAGTTTTGAACAGTTGAAAACATTGTTGACAAAGGCGCCAATGTTAGTTCAACCGAAACTGGGTAAAGAATTCATAGTTTACAGTAATGCATCGTTGAATGGTTTAGGTTGTGTGTTGATGCAAGAAGGCAAAGTCATCGCTTATGCTTTGAGGCAATTAAAGCCGCATGAAAAGAACTACCCGACACATGATCTTGAATTAGCTGCTATTGTATTTGCATTGAAGGTTTAGCGTCACAACCTGTTTGGTGAGAAATGTAACACCCCTATCCCGAGTCCGTCGCCGGACTAAGGTTAGGAGCAATACCGGATAGATCAGAAACATTCACAGACAAAATCATACATTCAATCATCATTTTCAGACATAATGTCCCTTAATCGGGTCCTCGAGACCTTAATCATACATATAAGTGGAGCCGAGACTAAAATGAAACACATATGAAATTCCATGAAATTTTGAAACTTTTCTAAAATATAGGGGAGACACGCCCGTGGGAGGAGACCGTGTGCCCTCCACGACTTCTAGACACCCCCGTGTATCCATCCGTTTTTATACTAACTATACCAACAAGGTCATTAAGCACGCCCGTGTGCCATGGCCGTGTACTTTTAGGTCATATACTGACTTCCCCACCACGGCCACCAAGCACGCCCGTGTCGAGGCCGTGTACTTTTATGTTAGCTACTAACTTGCACACCACGGCCAGATGACACGCCCGTGTCAAGGCCGTTTGATGATAAATTGCATCCTACAATTCACCCACGGTCGTTAGGCACGCCCGTGTGCCACAACCGTGTGACATTATAGGCCATTTACAAGGCCACAATGCCACCCATAAGGGTCAAACCTACAAGCCATATTTAACAAGATGTCTCATGCACATATAACCATCAAAACATACCAAAATAATCAACCAATTCATGCATATTTGTTAACTAAAGTAATCACACTACAATCCATTCAATATTCATTCAATCTAACTATTCAAACCAATTCCAAACATACCAATTTGCATAACTAAATCTAAATTATACCAAGCTCCTTTCATCCATATATACTTACCATCTCATTTCATGTAACAGCTAAGAATGCCAAAACAACTTCACATATCACATTCATTAATGCATATTATCAAAACATAATTAGCCAAATCACATGGCTAAGTTCATTATACAACTCATACCAAAACTAGCCTATAAATGCCATACTGTGCTATATACATTCTCAAAGTGTACCAAAATAAGTTTTAATAGTGTGATGACAATCCGTGACGGTCCCGAACCTTCGGTAGCTTTGACGACCTATAAAACAGATTAAACACACACGGAGTAAGCTTTCCAAGAGCTTAGTAAGTCATATACAAATAAACTTGGTAAGAAAAGCATATTTGCAAATAAATACATTGGCACATATCAATCACTTAGTCATTTTCACCATTCAAAAATCATATGAACCCATAATTCATCTAGCCACACAACTCTAGTCAAACTTTACATGTTGTATCGTCAATTTCATATACCTATCATCATAATAAGATCACTTAGATGCTCACCTTATATATTCAATAGTGTACAAACAACATACCTGAATCAGATTTAATATCACATAATTGTTCATAGCTCGGATTTGAAATTCATATCACAGACTTGCCCAATGAACCAATAAGAATCTAGTAGGACATTCAGAAAGCTCGAAATAGTCGTACAATACCAACGTCCCAGACGAGGTCTTATATATAAACAGATAATGATGCCTACGTCCCATTTATGTCTTATATATAAATGATAATGATGCCTACGTCCCAGACGAGGTCTTATATATAAACAGATAATGATGCCTACCTCCCAGACGAGGTCTTATATATAAACAGATAATGATGCCTACGTCCCAGACGAGGTCTTACATATAAACAAAACAGATACCTATTCCTAGATTCATACGAGGCTTCTCAAACTCAATCAATATATCAAACTTATCTCGGAATTCAATTACAAAATTTCTTATAAGCATTCATTATCAACATTAATCAAATGAACAGGTATAATTTCATATAAGCACATTATTTGCATAGTGACTTACCACGGATTCGGTTTATCGGAATAGAAAACGGCTACTCGATAACTTTCGCTTTCTCGCGATCTAAATCCGTTTTTCTCGGTTCTTGATCTAAACATATTCAGAATTAACCCTTTTATTCACTATTTCATTCAATTCAATCCAAAGACACATTTAGGGCTATTTGCAAAATAACCCTCATATTTGCACAACTTAACAATTTAGTCCATTTTTCTCAAAACATCAAATTCGCAAAATCCACTTATACACAAGCTTGGCCGAATATACACATATCACATACAAGCCCACATTTTTCATTAAATTTACAATCTAGTCCCTCAAATTATCATTTTCTCAATTTAGCCCTATTTAGCTAAATTCATCAAAACTTCAAGAACAAAGCATGTTCATCTACCACCAATCTATCATTTAACACCTTAAAGCATCACAAAGCTCAACCTAGCATCAATGGCACAAGTTACAAACATCACCAATACACAAAATTGAAACATGGGTTTGATAGTAGATGAAGCAACGATTACAAAAACGTAGAAATTATCGAAAACGGATCAAAAACTTACCTTGAATTCAAGCTTGAAATCAACCAAACCCTTAAGCTTTTATTCTTTCATTTTCTTTAAAAACATTCGGGCAAACAATAAAGCAATATGGCTTTCTTTTTCTTTTAATGCTTTGTTTAATAATAATAACTTAATGAATAAATATAATATAAAATTTAACTTATAAAATAACATATAAAAACATATCATAAAAACCATGTTGCCATCCACTAGCCATATTTTGGCCAAATTGCAACATAAGTCCTCGCAATTATGAAGCCACAACACATAGACACTTTAGCAAATAGCAAGCAACTTTCACATCCAATGCAATTTAATCCCTTTATCAAATTAAACACACAGACAGACAAATTAGCTTACGGAAATTTATCACATGCTCAATCACATTCCAACGACATAGAAAATAACATTAAAACTATTATACGGACTCGAATTCGTGGTCCCGAAACCACTGGTTCGACTATGGTATAAACTGGACCGTTACAAGAAATGTCATATTTATATTGATCATAAGAGTTTGAAATATTTGATGACTCAGAAAGATTTGAATCTGGGACAGAGAAGATGGTTAGAGCTTTTGAATACGAGCTTGTGATAGATTATCATCCGGGTAAAGCTAATGTTGTTGCTGATGCTTTGAGCCAAAAATCTATATGTGCTTTGCGAGCAATGAGTACTCAGATGGATCTATGTGATGATGATTTGATTTTGGCTGAGTTGAAAGTTAGACCGATGTTTATACGTCAGGTTTGTGATGCCTAGAAAAGTGATGATGAGATGATAGCAAAATGAGCTCAATGTGATTCAGATTCTAATTCAAAATTTCGAGTTGATAATGATGATTGTTGAGATACAGAGATCGGATTTGTGTTCCGAGAAATTCAGAGTTAATTAAGTTGATTTTGAATGAAGCTCACAATAGTCGTTTGGCTATTCACCTGGGGAGTACAAAAATGTATAATGATCTGAAACAGTTTTATTGGTGGTATGGTATGAAACGAGACATCTCAAAATTTGTTTTGAGATGCTTGGTTTGTCAGCGACTTAAAGCTGAACATCAGGTTCCATCTGATTTATTACAATCGATTATGATTCCTGAATGGAAATGGGAGAGAATCACGATGGACTTTGTGTCGAGATTGCCTTTATATCCAGAAAGGAAAGATGCAGTCTGGGTGATAGTTGACAGATTGACGAAATCAGCTCATTTCGTTCCGGTGAGAACAGATTATTCACTTAATAAGTTAGCTGAATTATATATTTTCGAGATTGTGAGATTGCACGGGGTGCCACTATCTATTGTATCTGACAGAGATCCGAGATTTACCTCGCGATTTTGGAAGAAATTGTAAGAGGCTCTTGGTACAAAGTTGCATTTTAGTACTGCATTTCATCCACAAACAGATGGACAATCCAAATAGATCATTTAGATTCTTGAGGATATGTTGAGATGTTGCATTCTTGAATTTGAAAGTACGTGGGAAAAGCATTTACCATTGATTGAGTTTGCATACAATAATAGTTTTCAATCTAGAATTAAAATGACACCTATGAGGCTCTTTACGGTCGAAAATGCAGAACTCCATTGTATTGGACTGAGCTGAGTGAGAATAAGATTCACGGGGTTGATTTGATAAAGGAGACTGAGCAGAAAGTGATAGTGATTCATGACAGTTTGAAAGCAGCGTCAGATCGTCAGAAGTCCTATGCAGACTTAAAACGAAAAGATATCGATTTTGAGGTTGGTGACAAAGTATTTTTGAAATTGTCTCTGTGGAAGAAAATACTTCGATTTGGTCAAAAAGGCAAGCTGAGTACGAGGTTTATCGGGCCGTACGAGATCATCGAAAGAATTGGACCGATTTCTTATAGATTGATGTTGCCACCTGAATTAGAGAAAATCCATGATGTGTTCCACGTAGCAATGCTTCGACGATACAGATCTGATCCATCGCATGTGATTGCTCCTACTAAGGTTGAGATTCAGTCAGATTTATCGTATAGTGAAGAATCGATTCGAATATTGGCACGTGAGATTAAATAGTTGACTGATAAACTGTAATTATAACATATATTAAACCATATTTAGTATGCTTTTGGATGATTTATCCCTTAATTTATGTAAAAAGGTGCTCTTAATCCTTTCTTTTCATGTCTTATACCCAGGAAAGCACCCAAGTATGAAAAGAACATAAAACGGGCCCAAAACAGAGTAAATGGGCCATATCACGAAATCGACATGGCCTGGCCCAAATCCCACACGGTCGTGCCTCGCCGATCACCTAGAGCACGGCCTCAACCCTGACTTACACGGTCGTGCCTCAAAGTAGAAATCTGAACATATCTTGAAGTCGAGCCACACGGGCGTGTGCCATGGCCATGCCTCTGTCACTGGATTGAGCAATTTCAGTCGGAAAAGGATATTTAGGGAGAAAGAACCTCATTCCAAAGAGCCTATATATATCCCCTAAGTGCCACCATTGAAGGAGCGTCGAGCTAGGCCAATAAGCCAAGCCGGAAAGATCAGAATTGTGGTAATCGCTTGAAGTTAGCCAGTTGATCCATCCCAAGAAGCCAGGATTATACTCAAGACGGCGGAATTCTCCTTTAATTCCTTCAGGGAGTTTTAGGAATTTTTTATGTTTTGTTTTATCTTTTCTCTTGAAATGTTTTCTTATTTAGTTATGAACTAAACCCTTCAAATACTTGAAGGGGATGAAGCCTAGATGATCGCTGAAACAAGAGCTTTAAAATTTAAAAAAGAATGATTGAACCTGGAAACTAACTCTGACAACAATTAAAGGCAAGTGTACCTATCGAACAATAGTATAGTTTAGGCAAGACCAGATATCAAACCCAAAGGAACTAAAAGTACTAATACTAACTTTCTTTTTATTATTTAGCCTTAAAATAAAGTGAAGTTTGTTTTAATCTAAATTAACGACGACTAAGTTAAGGATAAAGACAAAAAGAACGAATTGGGAAATAACTTGAAGAAAAACTCAATTGATCACGATGGTACCCTCAAGAAGAATCCACCTAGACTTCACTTGTTATCTAGCCCTTAATCATATGATTTGTTTACTTAGCTTGATCCGTAGGACTCCCTAACCTATGTTAAACCCTCTTTCAAGGCGAATAATGTCTAACCCTAGGTTAATTAGTGGAACTCTCGTTCTCTTATAATAACCCCCTAGAAAAGCAGTAAATCGATCTATGGATTCCGATATTAGGTTTCACCCTAATCCGGCAAAATCTCGTAACCCTATCTCTAGGTGTTCGATCAACTCCGCTTAATTACGCTAGATCTACTCTTAAGCAGGGTCTATTCCTCCTCCACCTAAGCACATTAGATTTGGATTAAGCATGCATAATTAAGAACAAACTAAGTAATTATCATAAAATTTAGAAATCAAATAACAAGATTCATCTAGGTTTCATCCCCTTCAGGTATCTGAGGGGTTTAGTTCATAACTAAGAAAGAAAACATCTCAAGAGAAAAGATAAAACAAAACATAAGAAATCCCTTAAAACTCCTTGAAGGAATTGAAGGAGAATTCTACCGTCTTGAGTATAATTCCGACTTCTTGGGATGGATCAACTGGCTAACTTCGAGTGATTCCCACAATTCTAACCTTTCCGGCCTGGCTCTTTCGCCTAGCTCAACTCTGGTTTCGACTACTGCCGAACTCCGCTTTCAAGTTGCCCCCTTGGGTGTTTATATAGACTTTGTGATGCTTTACTTGGCCCCTAAGTTTCCTAATTTAAGTAGAATTCCTGCTAGGGTGTTTGAATAGGCTTTGGAATGTGTTTCTTTGCCTCCAAGTATCCTTTCCCGAATGAAATTTCTCTTTCCAGTGACAGGGACACGGCCATGGTACACGCCCGTGTGAATCGTGGCCAGGTTGTGTTTGGACTTTTAATGAGGCATGGCCGTGTTTATCGGGGTCCAGGCCGTGTTCTAGTAATTTAATAAGGCACGGCCATGAGGCTTGAAGTCCAGGCCGTGTCGATTTCGTGAATTGGCCCATTTGGCCCTTTTTAAACCCGTTTTACGATCTTTTCATTCGTGAGTGCTTTTCTGAGTATATGACATGAAAAGAAAGGATTAAGAGCACCTTTTTACATAAATCGAGGCTTAAATTATCCAAAAGCATGCTAAATGTTGGCCTAAAATATGTTACTTTTACGGTTTATCACTAGATGAACCTTATTATTTGTTTTTTAAATTATATGATAACTACTTAGTTTGCTCTTAATTATGCGTGCCTAATCCAAATCTGATGTACTTAAGTGAAGGAGGAATAGACCCTGCTTAAGAGTAGATCTAGCATAATTAAGCGGAGTTGATCGAACGCCTAGAGATAGGGTTACAAGATTTTATCTGATTAGGGTAAAACCTAATATGGGAATCCATAGATCGATTTAATGCTATTCTAGGGGGTTATTATAAGAGAACGAGAGTTCCACTAATTAACCTAGGGTTAGACGTTATTCGCCTCGAGAGAGGGTTTAATATACGTTAGGGAGTCCTACGGATCAAGCTAAGTAAATAAATCATATGATTCCAGGTTAGATAACAAGTGAAGTCTAGGTGGATTCTTCCTGAGGGTATCGTCGTGATCAATTGAGTTTTTCTTCAAGTTATTTCCCAATTCGTTCTTTTTGTCTTTGTCCTTAGCTTAGTCGTCGTTAAACTTAGATTAAAACAACTTCACTTTATTTTTAAGGCTAAATAATAAAAAGAAAGTTAGTATTAATACTTTTAGTTCCTTTGGGTTCGACAATCCAGTCTTGTCTAAGCTATACTACTGTTCCATAGGTACACTTGTCTTTAATCATTGTCAGAGTTAGTTTCTAGGTTTGATCATTCTTTTATAAATTTTAAAGCTCTGATTTCAGCGATCAAGTTTTTGGCGCCATTGCCGGGGAACTAAAATATTAAGAAAACTCTATTTTTATTACTTTAGCCCTTATTTTTTATTTTCAGCTATTTATTTTTGTTTTTAGGTTAATTTTTTAATTTTGCTAACTTTTCTTTCTTTCTTTTCTTTCCATGTACCTCTAGTTTATGACTAGGAGGAACCCGAGAGGACCTTTAGTATAGGACAGTGATATTGAAGCAACCACTCGAAGGAATCGCCGAGAAATCAGGCGAGCCCTAAATTACACTAAGGAAAATCAAGAAGGCAGATCCAATCCTATTGAAGGGATGGATGAGATTAATCCACCACCACATGATGTGGGGGAACACAATACTCCACGTACAATGTTTGATTATGATAAACCTCATTTAACAGGAGCATAATCGAGTATTGTTAGGCCCACTATAGCTGCTAGTAATTTTGAATTAAAGCCTAACACAATACAAAGTATTCAATAGTTTGTTCAATTTGATGGTTTGCAGGACGAAGATCCAAACACGCATATAGCTAACTTCTTAGAGTTTTGTGACACCTTCAAAATAAATGGCGTTTCTGATGATGCCATATGTCTTTGGTTATTCCTCTTTTCATTAAGGAATAAAGCCAAAAGTGGTTAAACTCGTTACCACGAGGGTCAATCACTACATGGGAGCAAATGACTGAAAAGTTTTTATTAAAATATTTCCCACCGGCCAAAACGTCCAAATTAAGGAATGATATCTCTTCTTCTGTGCAGATGGATTTAGAGACATTATACGACGCATGGGAGAGATACAAGGTTCTCTTGAGAAGGTGTCCACACCATGGTTTACCCTTTTGGCTACAAGTCCAAACATTCTATAATGGTGTAAACCTCTCAATGAGGCAACTAATCGACTCAGCTGCTGGTGGAACCCTGAACAACAAAACTCCTGAAGCAGCGTATAAGTTCATTGAAGATCTGTCACTGAATAATTATCAGTGGCAAGTTACAAGGACGAAACCGACAAAATTAGCCGGAGCTTTCAACATAGATACAATGACCATGCTATCAACACAGATGGAGATAATGAATTAAAAGCTTGATAATTTGTGTTCTTCACAGGCACATCCAGTCATGCAATGCGGCGAAAGAGGAACCATGGCGAATCCTGAGTACCCACCCTACCAACCAGGAGTTAAGAATGAACAGATGAACTATATAGGTAACAATTTCAGATCACATAATAATCCATATAGTAATACTTACAATCCAGGTTGGAGGAACCACCCAAATTTTTCATGGGGAGGTCAAGGAAATCAAAGGCAACAACCTCCTCAAAACTTCCAAAATCAACCCTATCCACAAGAAAAGAAACCAACACTCGAGGAGATGCTGACAAAGTTCTCGGCAGACACAGAAGAACGTCTCCAAGAAACTGAGAAACAATTAAAAGAAACGAGAGCCGAATCGGGGAAATTACTAAGTCAGTTAAAGAAGTTACTAATGCAGTCAAACAACTTGCAAAGATGATGTCAGAACGATCGCAAGGACGTCTACCAAGCAACACTGACATTAATCCAAAGGAGCAAATTCAAGCCATAGCAGCTCAGGAAAATACAGAGATAGACGAACCCATCTCACAACAAGAAAACAAGATAGACAAAGGTAAAGTAGAGGTAACGCAAGAAAAGCCAAAATCGGTAATCAAGGAGTATCAACCTCGCATACCTTACCCCGAAGTGTGAAAAAGAGACAATTCAGAAGAACAGTTTGGTAAGTTTCTTAAACTTTTAAAGAAATTACATATTAACTTACCCCTTTTTGAAGCTCTCTTTCAGATGCCAGACTCAAGGAAATTTTTAAGACAGTTCTTGACAAACAAACGCAAATTAGACGAAGAGCCACATGTGGAACTCAACAAAAAGTGCTCAGCAATTCTCCAAAATAGACTACCACAGAAATTCAAAGATCTAAGGAGTTTTACAATTCCATGTTTAATTGGTAGTCTAACTATTGATAATGCGTTAGCTGATTTAGGGGCAAGTATAAATGTCATGCCTTATTAATTGTTTAAACGACTAGGTCTAGGGAAACCCAAACAAACTAGGATGAGTATTCAATTAACTGATAGGGGTATTATCGAAGATGTTCTTGTCAAAATCGATAAATTTATTTTCCCAGTAGACTTTGTTGTCTTGGACATGGATGAGGACAATTCGATCCCTTTAATTTTAGGAAGACCTTTTCTAGCAACTACCAAGACTAAAATTGATGTTGTCACTGGAGAACTCATACTTTGTGTAGGTATTGAGGCAGTCACTCTTCAAGCTCTTGATTCAGCCAGGACATCGAATAACCAAGGTAAGAAAGAAAAATCCATTGATAACCATTCGATTAACCCTTCTTTTCAGGAAGCACCAGAAAGGGGCACGATTGAACCAGATCTTGAATACAGTGCCAACAAAGGAATAGATCATGAGGGACAAAAGGTTTAACCCGATGAATTAGACGAGTGGAAAATGCACTTCAAGGAAAAATTAGGGATACACGAAACAGAGCCAAAACCACTCTATGAGGTAGGCAAGTCCAAAAGCGAAGATCAGGTATTATTAGACCTACAACTATCTCCTTCGGACCCTGACACAAACAAGGAAATCTTTTGTAAGGTAATCAATGTTCTACCACACAAGACAGTCGAGGTAAGCAATCCTAATTTTGATGCTCTTAAAATAAATGCTACTCGACCTGAACCACACAATGAACATCAAAAGGATAATATGAGGAAAGATATTCAAACCTTTAAACCTCCCCGAATTTTTCAAACACAAGGAAAGTCTAGCTTAAGACTATGAATGAGCGCTTCGCAGGAGGCAACCCGAGCACTAACCTTATTGAATTTTGCATTTATTTTCATTTTACATTATTTTTCTTTTTTCTTTTCTCTTTTAAACTAACCAAAAGTGCATATTTCCAAGCCATACGGCCTTACACACAGTCGTGTCCGTGGCCGTGTGGACCACTGGAATCTTCGTATTGACATAGCAGAGGCCGTGCGAACCAGTTCAAACACCTTCTGACGTCACAGATCCAACCACTATCCCCTACTAGCACCGACAGAATGGCACGGCCGTGCCTCTCGACCGTGTGAAGCTACTTACTTACATAGCACAACCAACACACGCCCATGGCTCCCAACCGTGCCTACATACTGACTTACCGAGCACGGGCGTGGATGGCTAAAGCACGGGCATGGGGTAACAACACACTCTAACACACGGCCGTGCAAAGTGGCCGTGCAAATCGGCACGCCCCTGGTCCATGGGCGTGGGAGCATGCCAGATTTGAAACTCTATTTAAACCCCACAGCCCTTCCCCTTCTCCCCATCTAACTTCATCTTACTTTTCTTTTTTTCCACTCAGACTTTTCACTCCATTCACTAAAACTCTAGATCCTTGAGCCATCATACATCATGCTGAAGAAGCGTAAAAGGCCAAACTCCTTAAAGGAGAACGATTCACATAAGTTCATGTCGACCGCTTCATCCAAACAACAGGCCAAGGGTCTTTGAGACTAATTAGTTTCTATATTTCATTTCTCTTTCCTTTCATTCTCCTTTTCTTTAATAATCTTATGCTTAATTTAGTTTAACTTAATTTAGTTTCTTAGTGTCAGGTTCGCCAGGCTGCTTGGGAATCATGCCAACGACCACGATAACCATGCCACTTCCGCCACCGCCAGCATCTCCCCAGCCTTAGAGGTCACACCCACCTCGCGAACCATCCAACAATAAGGACTCTTCGGTCCATTTATATTTTATTTTCATTTTGTTTACATTTTTGTGTCCTCTATCTTTATCTTTCTTATCTTTAATTATATATTTAGTTTATTTTAAGTAGGTCTTAATAATTCCTGGCTACTTCTCAGAGCGCTACCCAATTTCTTCATCTAGCGCAGGTCCGTCATCCAGACCGACCATCACCACCACCAAAGACACTCCTCCGGGAAAACATCCAAAATTCAGGGAGTAATTCGTTTCCCTTCTCTTTTGATTTATCCCTTAAAAGTCATATCTATCTTTGTACATTGAGGACAATGTACATCTTAAGTGTGGGGGGTGAATAATTATTTTGAGAAAATACCTAACTTTCTGCATTGTTCTCACACCCTGAGGATAAAAATGCCTAACTTTTTTCATGATTCTGAAATCCCTGAATTTAGTCTTATTTTTTGAGCAAATTTGTCATATTACTAATTAGGATGAAATTTCTGATGATTTGTGATTTTTATTGACATGTTTTAGAATAAGTCATAGTTAATTGTGCATTGATGATTAAATTTGAAGAATACTAGGGAATCAAGCATGATAAGTCTAATTTTCAAAAATTCAAAATTTTAGGTTGTTGACCTAAGTTTGAATATTACTTTGAAGTTTGAAAATTACAAGGATGATGTCAAAACACCCATAATTTTGTGAGATTTTGAACCTTATAGAGCATAATTCTTTTTCGTGCTCACTTTTTTATGAGTGTGTCAACCATGAACTGTTATTCTAGAACTTGCCTTGATTATACATGTCAAGACCACAGTTATGATTTGATACACAGAGATGATAAAGGCACCTAGGTTTTAACCCACTTACACCAATAAAAAGCTTACCCTCATAATTAACCCCTAGTGAACCCCGTTGAGCCTAAACAACCCTTTTATTGACTCAACCACTAATAAACAAAAACCCTTTGTATTTGTTATCACCCTTCCTTTTGACTACCCTTTAATTGAGATATGATTTGATTAAGTTTTTATTATTATAAGTTGAAATTGTCTTAATTTAGTTTGTTCTTAAAAAAAAATTATCAAAGTATAGTCAGTATTAATACTATGAAGAGTGAGCTTATACAAGTTAAAGTCTAATTATCAAAAGAAAAAGCTCGTATTAGTAGGTTTATTACTATTTTTAGTTGATGTAATTATTATCTCAGAAATTTTGAGGTAGGTGCTTGACAATTCAATCTTGATTCTAGCCTTCTAATTTTAGCCTTTATCCACACCTTTGACCCTAGCCCCATTACAACCCTAACAAAGACCTTTTGATTTGTTTATCATGTCATTTTACAGTAGTGTATATTTGATTTTGACCCTTAAAAACTTTTTAGGTTCGACTTATGAGTGCTTAATTTTGACCCTTAAACACTTTTTTGAGTGATTTGAGTGAATCTTATGTGAGGTTGTCAATCCTTGTAGATTTTGAATTAAAGGTAATTATTTAGATCAAGGGAAACACCTATGTTTTCGTGCTACAAATGTATAAATTATCTTGTTTGAATCTTTAGTACTATTCGAATTGAATTATCCATGTATAAATTATCTATGAATTAGGATAAGGCATTGTTGATAGGAATTATGAATCATGGAAAGTTCGTTTTAATTGTAAATTGAGAATTTTTCTTGAGGACAAGCAAAAGCTTAAATGTGGGGGTATTTGATAAACCGTAATGATAACATATTTTAAACCCTCATTTAGTATGCTTTTGGATGATTTATCCCTTGATTTATGTAAAAAGGTGCTCTTAATCCTTTCTTTTCAGGTCTTATACCTAGGAAAGCACCCGAAAATGAAAAGAACATAAAACGGGCCCAAAATAGAGAAATAGGCCATATCACGAAATCGACACGGCCTGGACCAAATCCCACACGGCCATGCCTCGTCGATCACCTAGAGCACGGCCTCAACCCCGACTTACACGACCGTGCCTCAAAGTAGAAATCCGAACAAGGCTTGAAGTCGAGCCACATGGGCATGTTCCATGGCCGTGCCTCTGTCGCTGGAATGAGCAATTTCAGTCGGAAAAGGATACTTAGGGAGAAAGAATCACAATCCAAAGAGCCTACATATATCCCCTAAGTGCCACTATTGAAGGAGCATCGAGCTAGGCCAATGAGCCAAGCCAGAAAGATCAGAATTGTGGGAATCGCTTGAAGTTAGCTGTAACACCCTATACCCGAGACCGATGCTAGGACTGGATACGAGGTATTACCATGCTTAAACTCACTTAAACATGTACTTACGGGCTGTAAAATTTTGAACCAACTTGAAACTTTTCTTTCTTAATCATAACATGCATATTATGGGCCTATGAGGCCTTTAACAATTATCCGAACTCTTTTGGACACTTCATCTAACACTTAACTTGGAAGCAGGGTTCACACGCCCATGTTACTTAGAGACACGCCCGTGTACCCATGGACACGCCCATGTCTACAACCGTGGGAGTTTACTAACTTTATTCACACAGACTTGACACGCCCGTGTCTACCAACCGTGTGAAGCTACTGACTTCAACCACACGACCTGGGCACACGCCCATGCTTTGAATGTGTGTCTTACACGGTCCTTACACACGGCCGTGTAAAATGACCGTGGTTTACCTTTATTTAAGACATTAAAGTGCAGGGTTAACACGGTCTAGACACATGCCCGGGTGTCTAACTGTGTAGGCAACTAGAGGCTATTTACCAAGCCATTTGCCTCCCTGAAATTAATATAAACCCAACTCAAAACAATACAATTCATTAATAATATATTTTCATGAATAATACTACGTATTTCATTGATATCTATATACAAACAACTTAAACAAGTTTGGCCAACCACTTAGCCATATACAAAAGAATAAAAACTTGATGGCCTATACAATGGCATTACACAAAACATGTTCTCAAAATGAATGATTCCTATACATGCCATACTTAGTAATATAATTTGGCTATACCAAAATAAGGGTCGATAGTGTGCTATGAGCTCTGACTCCAATGATCCACAAATTAGCTCGGCAGGACTACATAGAAAGAAACAATCAAAGACGTAAGCATTTAGCTTAGTAAGTTTGCATGTATAACACATAATAAATAAACTTGCTTTAGATAAACCATTTGACATAAGAATGGTATCATTATATCATCTATAAAGCTTACTTACTCATACATGATTCTTACTTGTCTCATGGTACTTACTAATCTCATACTTGTAAGGTAATAAGGTACCTGTATCACTTGATCACATTGATCAGCACACTTAAACTTAATAATTATGTCTTGTAACTCATCATTCATAACATGAATAATATTCAATTTCAACGTGGTAATAGCTATGCTTTCTTAACATTCTTGCTTTCACATTTTAGCTTACTCATTTGCCCCATGAATTTCTATGAATTACCGAGAATACTAGATCTCTTGTCATGTACTTCATGTCAATGCCATACTCTAGATATGGACTTATATGGAAGCTCTTTTCTTGAATCAATGCCAAGCTTGCCTTGGTCTCACATGATAACTTATTCAATGCCAAGCTTGAGTCCTTAGACTTACATGATAACTTATTCAATGCCAAGCTTGAGTCCTTGGACTTACATGATAAATTGCTTGATAACTTAATCAATGCCAAGCTTGAGTCCTTGGGCTTACATGATAACTTGCTTGATAACTTGCTCAATGCCAAGCTTGAGTCCTTGGACTTACATGATAACTTGCTTGATTGTCGATGCCATGCCTTGGCTTGGTCTTATATAGACTTTCTTATCTCATGTAATAGACCGTATCTCCCAGGTAATTCATCTTCAATCGGGACTTTCTCTTGTTTAATCTTAATGACTTCTTTGTTTAACATAACATTAAACCATTCATGATAACAATGTATATTATACTAAGCAATTAAATGATAAAATCATAAAGCTTAGAACTCATACAAACTTACCTCAATATACAAAATGTATGTAGTTATGCAATTTAGTCCTTGACTTTATTCTTGCCTCAGTTTTAATCTAGGCTTCGTTTTTCTTGATCTATAATCATAAATAGATCATTTAATAATCATATTGACTAAATTGACTCATAACTCATACTTTGGAAAAATTACTAATTTGCCCCTATACTTTCTCATTTTTGCATTTTTGCCCTTAGGCTCGTAAAATGATTTTCATGCAGCTTTCTTAAACATCATGCTTAACTGAATCATTTTCTCTACTATAGCAATCATCAATACTCTCTATTTCTAATAGGTATGACCAATTTTATAACTTTTTACAAAATGGTCCATACTATCATTTTTCATGAAATTCATCAAGAAAAAGATGTTTATCTAACATCAAACTCTCATAAACTCCCATAAAACATCATTTAGCATGCATGTCATTCATGGCTAAATTTTTTAACATGCATCTTAGCTCATTTAATAGCTAAAAATAGCTATTTCATAATACGAGAACTTCGAAAATACGAAGATTATCAAAAACGGGACTAAGATGAACTTACTAGCAAGCTTGAAAAAAAAAATGAAGAACCCTAGCTATGGTGTCTCCACTTTTTCGGCAGCAACAAGGAAGAAGATGAGTGAATTTTTCTCATCTTTTTCCTATTTTAATCACTTGTTAGGGAAATGACCAAAATGCCCTTCCACTTAAAAATTTCTATTACACCATCTCAAGGCCAATTTTGTCCAAAATTATATTTTTGGAAAAATTGCTATTTAAGGACTTCTAATTACTATTCTAAAGCTATTTCATACAAAAAGCTTCTAGAAAATCATATTTTGCAACTTTTGCAATTTAGTCCTTTTGGACCAATCCACCACAATTTAATAAAATTGCTTCATGAAACATTCATACTAGCATGCAAACATGGCATAAACTTTTAAAAACTCATAAATTCACCTCGAATTCGTGGTCTCGCACCACTATTCTGACTAGGCCCTAAATCGGTCTATTACATTAGCCAGTTGATCCATCCCAAGAAGCCGGAATTATACTCAAGACGACAGAATTCTCCTTTAATTCCTTCAGGGAGTTTTAGGAATTTTTTATGTTTTGATTTATCTTTTCTCTTGAGATGTTTTCTTATTTAGTTATGAACTAAACCCCTTAGATACCTGAGGGGATGAAACCTAGATGAACCTTGTTATTTGAATTTTGAATTATATGATAACTACTTAGTTTGTTCTTAATTATGCATGCTTAATCCAAATCTGATGTACTTAGGTGGAGGAGGAATAGACCCTGCTTAAGAGTAGATCTAGCATAATTAAACAGAGTTGATCGAACGCCTAGAGATAGGGTTACAAGATTTTGTCAGATTAGGGTGAAACCTAATATGGGAATCCATAGATCGATTTACTGCAATTCTAGGGGGCTATTATAAGAGAACAAGAGTTCCACTAATTAACCTAGGGTTAGACGTTATTCACCTCGAGAGAGGGTTTGATATACGTTAGGGAGTCCTACAGATCAAGCTAGGTAAATAAATCATATGATTCAAGGTTAGATAACTAGTGTAGTCTAGGTGGATTCTTCCTGAGGGTATCATCGTGATCAATTGAGTTTTTCTTCAAGTTATTTCCCAATTCGTTCTTTTTTTCTTTGCCTTTAGCTTAGTCATCATTAAACTAAGATTAAAACAACTTCACTTTATTTTTAAGGTTAAATAATAAAAAGAAAGTTAGTATTAATACTTTTAGTTCCTTTGGGTTCGACAATCCGATCATGCCTAAGCTTTGATTTCAGCGATCATGAGAAATAAGAAGATTTATTTAGTGAAAGTATTGTGGCACAAACACGGAGTTGAAGAGGCTACGTGGGAGCCTGAAGATGTTTTTGGAGAGCAATATCTGAACCTATTCATTGGTAAGATTTTTGGGGATGAAAATCCACAGGGGGAGAGAGTTGTAACAGCCTGGTTTAGACCCTTGATAAGGCGTTGCTTGGCAAAACAACGACCCTTGAGTGTTTATAGATCTAGAATTGTAGCAAGCACTTCCTTGCAATTAAACAAAACAAAGAGGTTGGTTTTAGACTTAAAAACACACGAAATTGAACAGATTTGAAGAAGAAAAGATGTTGGAATTTCTGGACAGATTTGAAGAAGGTAGAAGATGAATGCTTCAAAATTCATCCATGGCAGCCTTGAACATTCAAAAAAAAATGGCAGAAATAACGCTGGAAACTAGCTGGGAATCTGAACAATGAAGAACTCGAAAGAACTCATACAATCTGTCATGCAAAAACTGAATCGAATCTGTTCTACGTCAATGGACTTGGACCCACTAGATAGCGATCTAGGAACCCGAAGTATCACAAGATTGACACAACAATTCAAAATTGAAATGTCAAGAAAGAAGTTCAAAAAAAAAAGAACTGAATTTGAGAGAAAACTCACAAAGTAATTTTTATTTCAAAAAGTCTAACCTTTTAACAATGTTTGAAGTACAAATATATAGAAGAATGAAGAGGTGGCCGAATTACATTGTGTGGTTAACATTAAAGGAGTTTAAAAATTAAATTTGAATTGAAATAACTCCTTTCGGACGGAATTAATTTGCAGCCAAGTAAAAAAAGAGGGAGTTGGCATGTTTATCACTTTAAACATGAGTTAATTTCGTTTGAAATTCAAACACACAGCTTCCCTTGTCCTTATCTCTTCAATTGCCTCACAAATACACAAGAACGGGTTGGTTTTTGGTCACACATGTGCACCACAAGTGTACAAGACTGGCACATGCACATCCACATGCTTGGATGCCACCTAGGCTGCTACATGTGCACTGGTATACTCCCCGAGATGTAGGACACTATTCAGCTACTTCTGGACTTGTCAGCTGAAGTTGAGCTAGTGGAGCCGAAGGTGAGCTAACTGGAGCTAAACTGAGCTGAATTCAGCTAGCTAGAAGTGAAATGAGCTAACATGAGCTGGTGTAGAGCTCTCTGAGCTGAGTTGAGCTAGGGAACAAGCCTCTGTGCTAACTTGAGCTGAAAGTGAGCTACATATACTCTCGTGAGCTAGAGTCCTTTCGTGTACATGTTACAAAACAATATAACACTTATCAAAGCTATGTAAACTTAATATAACATAGTCTAATAAGTTGTATACAAGTGCACACTTATTCGTTAACACACAAACAACTTGAAGATAATACAAATACTATCAACCCAATCCAAAAACATACTTAGCATAATATATACATACTAAACACATCAATATAAGTAGTATGGCATAAGTATGTCACATATAAGCATGCAACACACTATAAAACTTATCTTCTAAGGCACATTCACTTTCAAAAGAGTCAGAAACTTTAGCACAAATCAAAGAAAGAACTTCCCTGAATTTTTTTGCCTTAGATCATGTGATAGGTCCTAATGGTAAGACTCTGGATCAGCCTCTTTGATTGGCTTGGATGTGCCCACATCAGCACCCCCTTTGTGAAAAGGATTTGTCTTTAAATCTGTAGAACTGTCATAAGGGTTAAGTCCGAAACATTAAATGTGGCACTTACATTTTATTCACCCGGTAAGTCCAATTTGTAGGCGTTGTTATTCACTTTATCCAACACCTGAAAAGGACCATCTCCCTGCGGTAACAGCTTAGACCGTCTTTGGGCTGGAAAATGTTCCTTTTGAAAATGAACCCAAACCCAATCACAAATATCGAAGGTGACTCGCTTTTTTCCTTTGTTTGCTTGCTTTTCTTACTGCTGAGTCCTCCGTTCTAAGTTCTCCTTAACCTGTTGATGCAACTTCTTCACATATTCTGCTTTCATTTTACCGTCCCTGTTCATCACCTGTTCTTGTGGCAAAGGCAACATATCTAAAGGAGTAATAGGATTAAATCCATAAACAACCTCAAATGGTGACATCTTAGTAGCAGAATGTACAATGTGATTATAGGCAAATTCAACATGTTGCAAACAATCTTTTCAAGTTTTTATGTTCTTTTTAGTTATGGAATGAAGTAAAGTAGATAAAACCCTGTTAACAATCTCAGTTTGTCCATCAGTCTGGGGATGACAAGTAGTAGAAAACATAAGTTTTGTACCTAATTTGCTCCAAAGAGTCCTCCAGAGTGACTCAAAAACTTTACATCCCTGTCAGAAACAATTGACCTAGGAATACCATGTAAACAAACAACATCCCTAAAGAACAAGTTAGCCACATTTACAGCATCATCAGTTTTATGGAAAGTAATAAAATGTGCCATCTTCGAGAACCTATCAACCACAACAAATATTCTCTATCGGTCCTAGTTCTTGGCAATCCCAAAACAAAATCAACCGATATATCAGTCCAAGGGGAATCAAGAATAGGTAAAGGCAAGTACATACCATGTGGTGAAACCTTCGATTTTGCTTTCATACATGTCACACAACGTTCACAGTATCGTTCAACGTCACTACGCATTTTAGGCCAAAATAGATGCTCCTTTAATGTCTGTAACGTTTTGGTGACTCCAAAATGACCCATCAGTCCACCTTCATGTACCTCATGGATCAGAATACCACGCATGGATCCTTGTAGAATGCATATCCTATTCTCTTTGAAAAGATAGGCATCATGCCTATAAAACTTTCCTTCTGCACCTTTTGTGCAAGCATTAAACTTATCTCTAAAATCAGGATCATCAGTGTATAGCTCACGAATATATACAAATCTAATCAAATGAGAATCAAGGTAATTTAAAAATGCATACCTGCGTGATAAAGCATCAGCCACGACATTGTCTTTTCCTTTCTTGTAACGAATGACATAAGGGAAAGAGTCAAGAAATTTAACCCATTTAGCATGTCATTTGTTTAATTTATGCTAACCTATGATATATCGCAAAGCCTCATGATCAGTGTGAATCACAAACTCCTTAGGCAATAAATAATGCTTCCAAGTTTCCAGTGCCCGAATCAGTGCATACATCTCCTTATCGTAGATAGGATAGTTCAACATCGCTCCACTAAGCTTTTCACTGAAATATGCAACGGACCTCTTTTCCTGTGACAAAACAGCACCTATATCAACTCCAGAAGCATCACATTTAACTTCAAACATTTTATCAAAGTTAGGTAATGCTAAAACAAGTGCTTTTGTCAAACACTCCTTTATTTTCAGAAAGGCGTCCTCTTGTTCTTTACCCCATGAGAAGACCGAATTCTTCTTTATAATCCCAGTTAATGGGGCAGTAATAGAATTATAATGGGGAACAAACTGACGGTGAAACTAGCTAAACCATGAAATGATCTAACTTGACTAACCGATGTTGGTCGTGGCCACTCTTGAATCGCCTTAATCTTCTCAGGTTCAACTTCAACTCCTTGAGAACTAACAATATAACCAAGAAATAAAAGCTTATCAGTACAAAACACACATTTCTTCATGTTACCAAACAATCTCTCTTCTCGCAAAGTCTGCAAAATAGCTCACAATTATTTTATGTGATCCTGCTAAGTCTTGCTATAAATCAAAATTTCATCAAAGTACATGACACAAAACTTACAAATAAAAGATCACAGAACATGATTCATCAAATGCATAAAAGTACTAGGAGCATTAGTTAAACCGAAAGGCATCACTAACCATTCATACAGTCCTAGCTTCGTTTTGAAGGTTGTCTTCCACTCGTTGCCTCCTTTCATGCGAATCTGATGATATCCACTCTTCAATCAATTTTGGAAAAGATAGTCACTCTGCACAACTCATCCAACATGTCATCAATGCGAGGAATGGGATGTCGATACTTGCTTGTAATCTGGTTCACTGTTCGACAATCAACACACATCCTCCAAGTTCTATCCTTTTTGGGTACCAACAACACTGGTACAGCACATGGACTCAAACTCTCTCGAATGTACCCCTTGTCCAACAACTCAGAAATATATCTTTGAAGTTCCTCCGTCTCTTCAGGGTTACTGCGGTATGTTGGTCTATTCGGAATCGTGGCTCTTAAAATAAAGTTAATCTGATGTTCGTGCCACGAATAGGGGGTAAACCCTTTGGTGTTTTGATCGTTGTTTTCGCGATGTCAAAGTCTTAAAATTTATAAAAGAATGATCAAACCTGGAAACTAACTATGACAACAATTTGAGGCAAGCGTACCTATCGAACAATAGTATAGTTAAGGCAAGATCGGAATGTCGAACCCAAAGAAACCAAAAGTACTAATACTAACTCTCTTTTTATTATCTAGCCTAAGAATTAAAGCGAATTTTATCAAATCTAAAATTAATTAACTACTAAACTAAAGACTCTAAGACAAAGAAGAATGATTTTGGGAAAATAACTTGGAAGAAAAAGCAATTGATTATTATGACACCCAAGGAAGAATCTACCTAGACTTCACTTGTTACCTAATTTTGAACCAGACGATTTATTCATTTGACTTGATCTGTAAGATTCCCTAAGTTATATTAATCCCTCTCTTGAGGCGACTAACGTCTAACCCTAGCTTGATTAATTGAAATCTCTTTCTAATTAAAACCCCTAGAATCACATTAACTCGATCTATGGACTCCCATATTAGGTTTCACCCTAATCCAGCAAAATCTCGTCACCCTATCTCTAGGCGCGCGATCAACTCCGGTTAATTATGCTAGATCTACTCTTAGGCAGGGACTTTTGCTCCTCCACCTAAGCACATCATACTTGAATTAATATCCCAAAAATATCAACACAATAATTAAGAACACATAATTAAGAACAAGTCAAATATTTATCATATAGTTCAGCAAACAATAACAAGATTCATTTTAGGTTTCATCCCCCTTAGGTATCTGAGGGTTTAGTTCATAAAAATAAAAGAAAATATCTCAGAAGAAAAGATAAAACAAAACATAAGAAATCCCTAAAACTCACTGAAGGAATTAAAGGAGAGATCCTCCGTCTTGAGTATAATTCCAGCTTCTTAAGATGGATCAACTGCTATCTTTGAGTAATTCTCCACAAATCTGCCTTCTCTGGCCTAGTCGGATAGCCCTTGACTAAATCCGTGGGTTCCCCCTTTTCTGGTCATACTTTGGGTGTTTATATAGGCTTTTGAATATGTTACTTTGCCCCTAAGTATCCAAATCTGAGTGAAACTTTTCTTTCCTGTGACAGGGACACGCTCATGGCACACGCCCGTGAAAGTCATGGCCAGGCCGTGTTCAAGCCTGCTGAATGAGGCACGGCCGTGTGGTATTGGGCCAGGCTGTGTGGATTTCGTGATATGGCCCATTTACTCCGTTTTAGGCCCGTTTTCTGTTCTTTTTGTCATCCAGTGCTCTCTTGGGTATAAAACATGAAATTAAAGGATTAAGAGCACCAAATTACACAATTCAAGGCTTAAATCATCCAAAAGCATGCTAAATGTGGGCTTAAAATATGTTACGTTTACGGTTTATCAAATACCCCCACACTTAAGCTTTTGCTTATCCTCAAGAAAAATTCTCAAGTTACAATTAAATCAAACTTCCATGATTCATAATATTCATTAATAATGTTTTATCATAATTTAAAGATAATTCATACATAGATAATTCAACTCAAAGAGTCCTAAAGATTCAAACAATCGAAGTCATTCAATTATAGCACGAAAGCATAGGCGTTTCCCCTTATCTAAATAATTACCTCTGATTCAAAATCGATAAGAATTGACATCCTTACTAAAGATTCATTCAAATCACTCAAAGTGTTTAAGGTTCAGAATTAAGCACTCAAAAGTTGAACATGAAAAGTTAATCCCATAGGCTTGCATGAAAATCAAATCTCCACCACTAAAATATGAGATGATACACAAATCAAAATGTCTTTAAAATGGCTGTAACGGGGCTTAGGTTAAGGGTATGGATATAGGCTGAATTAGAAGGTTAGAATCTAGATTGACCTGACAATTTACCTAACTATGAACTAATCTTAAATAATTACATCAATTGAAAACTAATAATACGAGCTTTTTCTTCAAGATTTGAAATTTAGATGCAAAAGCTCACCTAACGTAGAACTAATGGTGAATATACTTCGATTTTTTTTAAGAACAAGCCAAATGATGAATTTACTACTGAAATAAAATAATAAGGCAACCGATCAAATCGAATCTCGATATAGGGTAGTCAAAAAGAATGGTGACAACAAATACAAAGGGTTTTGGGTTTATATTAGTGGGTAAGTTGATAAAAGAGGGTTGTTAGGATCAAATAGGCTCACTAGGGGTTAATTATGATGGTAGGCTTTTAATGGAGTGAGTGGGTTAAATCCTAGGTGCCTTTATCATCTCTATATATCAAATCATAGGTGTGGTCTCGACATATATAATCGAAGCAAGTTCTAGAATAACAAATAAATGTTGACACACTCATAATAAATAAAGTGAGCAAGAAAAAGAACATATGCTCTAATAGGCTCAAAATTCTCACAAAAATTATAGGTTTTTGATGTCAACCTTGTAAATTTTAAATTTCAAGATAATATTCAGATTTAGGTAGACAACCTAAAAATCTTAAATTCTGAAAATAGATTTATCATGCTTGATTCTCTAGTATTCTTCAAATTTATTCATCAATGCACAATTATCAATGACTTAATCCAAGACATTTCCATAAAAAACATAAATCAAAGGAAATTTCATTCTAATCATAATATGATACAATTACTTCAAGACAAGGCATAATTTAGGGATTTGAGAATAATGAAGAAAGTTAAGCACTTTCTCGAAATAACTATTCACCCCCACACTTAAGATGTACATTGCCCTTAATGTACAAACATGTATATGCAATTTAAGAGAGAGAGGGAGGTGAGACTTCCTGAATTTGGATGGTTTCCTGGAGTTGGAAGTCGATAGGGGTGGTGGCTGCTACCGAGCTCTGCGCTAGATGAAGAAATTGGGGAGCTCGTAGAGAATTAACCAGGAATTATTAAGACACATTTAAAATAAAGTAAATATATAATTAAAGACAAGAAAGATAAAGAGAAAAAAAATAGAAATGTAAATAAAATTAAAATGAAAGATGAATAGACTAAATAGTCCTTATTGTTGGATGGTTCGCAAGGTGAGTGTGACCTCTAAGGCAGCGGAGGTGCTGGCGGTGGTAGAAGTGGCGTGATTCCCAAGCAGCGTTTAGAACTTCGAAGGCTGCATTGAGGCGATGGTCGTGGTTTCGGTATAATTCCCTAGCAGCCATTTGAACCTGACACTGAGAAACTAAAATAAAATAACTAAATTAAGCATAAGATAGTCAAAGAGAAGGAAAATAAAGGAGAAGATAAAAGTAAAAACAAAAGATAAATGGTCTCAAAGACCCTTGGCTTGTCGAGTGGATGAAGCGGCCGGCATGAACTTATGTAGATCGGTCTCCCTAAGGAGGACTGTGCTTGAATCCTTCCATTTTTTTGACATGACCAAAAGATTGAGAAAAATGCTATGAAAACAAAGAATTCTAAGAATGGAGGGTGTAGAAGGATGTAAGGGAGGAAGAAGGGTGAGTAATAGATGAAAAGAGGGAGGGGTGGGTGGTTTAAATAGAATTCTCAAGTCAGGTACATTCACACGCCCATGTCTCGTAGGCGTGGCATCTCACACGGCCATATTGCATGGCCATGGTGGGCTTCGTTCGTTTCTCCCATGCCCGTGCTCAGGCCACCATGCCCATGTATGATCTAATAGTGTTGACCACGGTCGCATCGCACGGTCGTGGGGTTTTGTCGGTACCCGTGGTGTGGTGGTTGGAGTCCGTGACTCTGAAAAATTGATTCTCTCTGACTCGTACCATCTTTGCCATGTTAGTACGAAGATTCTTTGTACCCACACGGCCACGGCGACGGCTGTGTGTAAGGCCGTGTGGCTTGAAATTATGTATTTTTGGTTAGTTTAGAGTTAGGTGTTGTAAAGAAAGAATAAAATAATATAAATAAGATGAAAAATGTAGAAGTTAATGGGGTTAGTACTCAGGTTGCCTCCTAAGAAGCGCTCGTTTATAGTCTTAAGCTAGACTCTCCTCTCCTTTGTATATTCATGGTGGTTTGAGGAGTTGAAAGGCTTTCTTGGTGCTGGCAGTTCCATTATCTTGATAGAATGTAAGACGAGTAGCGTTTATTTTGAAAGTGCCGAACATAGGGTTACTTACCTCGACTGTTCTGTATAGAAAGACATCGATTACCTTGAAAGGGATTTCCTTGTTGATGTTAGGGTCAGGAGGGGACACTCGTGGGTCTGCTTTATCTAGTAATACTTGGTCTCCAATTTTGAACTTGTGTGTCTCGTAGGGTGGCTTTGGTTCTGCTTCGGTACCCCTAGTTCTTTTTTAAGGTCTGTCTTCCTTTCTTTTATTTCATCGATCTAAATTATTTGTTCCTCGTGACTTATTTCCTTGTTGGCACAGGGTCTAGGATCAAATTTAGTTGTGTTCTTTTGTGGTGCTTCCTGAAAAGAAGGGTTAACCAAATAGTTATCAATAGAATTTACTTTCTCACCTTGGTTATTCGATGTTTTAGCTAAATCGAGGGCTTGAAGAGTGACTGTCTCCTCACCTACACAAAGTATGAGTTCGCCTGTATCAACATCGATTTTAGTTCTGGCAGTTGCTAAGAATGGTCTTCCTAAAATTAGGGGGATCATGTTGTCCTCATCCATGTCTAAAACAACAAAGTCTACTGGGAATACGAATTTATCAATTTTCAGAAGTACATCTTCAATTATACCTCTAGGAACTCTAATAGTTTTATCAGCTAATTGAATGCTCATCTTGTTTGGGTTTCTCTAGACCTAGTTGTTTAAACAATTTATAAGGCATGACATTTATGCTTGCCCCTAAATCAGCTAACGCATTATCAATAGATAAACTACCAATTAAGCACGAAATTGTAAAACTCCCTGGATCTTTTAATTTCGGTGGTAGTTTATTTTGCAACATTACTGAGCATACTGCATTCAGTTCCATATGTGGTTCCTCATCTATCTTCCACTTATTTGTCAATAGTTTCTTTAAGAATTTCCTGGAATCTGGCATCTGCAAAAGAGCTTCAAGAAACGGTAAGTTAATATGTAATTTCTTTAAAAGTTTAAGAAACTTACCGGATTGTTCTTCTGTGTCGTCTTTTGTTATTGCTTGGGGATATGGTATGCGAGGTTTGTACTCTTTGATTACCAGTTTTGACTTTTTATTGACCTCAACCATATCTTCTTCTACCACATTCTTTTGCTTCAAATTAGGCTCGTCTAACCCTTCACTATCTTGAGTTGTTACGGCTTGAACTTGCTCCCTTGGGTTAGTCTCTGTGTTGCTCGATAGTCTTCCCTGTGGTCTCTCAGAGATCTATTTAGCAAGTTGCCCAAATTGATCCTTGAACTCCTGTGACAATGCCTCAAGTTTTGTTTCTACCTTCTGGAAACGTGTTTCTGAGGCTGTTATGAAGTTTGTCAGTACCTCTTAAAGGTTCGGCCTTTTTTCCTGTGGGTAGGGCTGCTATTGGAAGTTTTGGGATAGTTGTTGCCTTTGATTTCTTTGACCACCCCATGAGAAATTGGGGTGGTTCTTCCAACCTGAATTATAAGTATTACTATAAGGGTTATTGTTAGATTGGAAATTATTACCCATATAGTCCATTTGTTCGCTCTCCATGCCCTGTCTATAGGGTGGGTACTCAGGATTCACCACTCCTTCACTTGCGTCACACTGCATAACTGGATGTGCCTGCGAAGAACCATAGAAACTATCAATTTTTTTATGTAACAAATCTACCTGATTTGATAGCGCGGTTACTGCGTCAATGTTGAAAACTTCGGCTACTTTGGCTGGCCTTGTCCTTGTAACTTGCCATTGATAGTTATTCAGTGACATCTCTTCTATAAACTCGTAGGCTGGATCAAGAGTTTTGTTGTTCAGGGTTCCGACGGCGGCTGAATCGATTAATTACCTTGTTGAGAGGTTAACACCGTTGTAAAAAGTTTGGACCTATAGCCACAAGGGTAATCCATGGTGTGGACATCTTCTCAACAAATCGTTGTATCTCTCCCATGCATCGTAAAGTGTCTCTGAATCTATCTGTACAAAAGAAGAGATATCATTCCTTAATTTGGCCATTTTGGCCGGTGGAAAATATTTTAATAAAAATTTTTCGGTCATTTGATCCCATGTAGTGATTGACCCTCGTGGAAGAGAATGTAACCACTGTTTGGCTTTATTCCTCAAAGAAAAGGGAAATAACCGAAGACGGATGGCATCATCAGAAACGCCATTTATCTTGAAGGTATCGCAGAATTCTAGAAAATTTGCTAAGTGTGTGTTAGGATCTTCATCCTGCAAACCATAAAACTGAACAAATTATTGTATCATCTGTATAGTGTTAGGTTTCAGTTCAAAATTATTTGCAGCAATAATAGGCCTAATAATGCTAGACTCAGTTCCTGTTAAACAAGGTTTAGCATAATCATACATAGTATATAGAGCACGATGTTCGACCATCCCTGGAGGTGGCGGATTATTTTCAGCCATCCCTTCTGTGGTATTTATTTTGGCTTCTTGCTCTTCTTCTATGTAGTTTAAGATTCGCCTTATTTCTCTACGATTTTTGCGAATGGTACCTTCAATATCACTGTCGTAAAGTAGGGGTCCTGTCGGGTTCCTTCTAGTCATAAACTAGAGGTACCTGAAAGGAACAAAAAAAAGAAAGAAAATTTAGAAAAATAAAAATAAAATTTAATTGCGAAAATAAAATAAAAAATAAACACGGCTAAAGTAATAAAAATTAAGTTCCCTGGCAATGGTGCCAAAAACTTGATCATTGTTTTCGCGATGTCAAAGTCTTAAAATTTATTAAAAGAATGATCAAACTGGGAAACTAACTATGACAACGATTTGAGGCAAGCGTACCTATCAAACAATAGTATAGTTAAGGCAAGACCGGAATGTCAAATCCAAAGGAACCAAAAGTACTAATACTAACTCTCTTTTTATTATCTAGCCTAAGAATTAAAGTAAATTTTATCTAATCTAAAATTAACTAACTACTAGACTAAAGACTCTAAGACAAAGAACAATGATTTTGGGAAAATAACTTGGAAGAAAAAGCAATTGATTAAGACGACACCCAAGGAAGAATCCACCTAGACTACACTTGTTATCTAATTCTGAACTAGACGATTTATTCTTTTGACTTGATCCGTAAGATTCCCTAAGTTATATTAATTCCTTTCTTGAGGCGACTAACGTCTAACCCTAGGTTGATTAATTGAAATCTTTTTCTAATTAAAACCCCTAGAATCGTATTAACTCGATCTATGGACTACCATATTAGGTTTCACCCTAATCCGACAAAATCTCGTCACCCTATCTCTAGGCGCGCGATCAACTCCTCTTAATTATGCTAGATCTACTCTTAGGCAGGGACTTTTGCTCCTCCACCTAAGCACATCATACTTGAATTAATATCCCGAAAATATCAACACAAAAATTAAGAAAAAGTCAAATATTTATCATATAATTCAGCAAACAATAACAAGATTCATCTTAGGTTTCATCCTCCTTAGGTATCTGAGGGTTTAGTTCATAACAATAAAAGAAAACATCTCAAAAGAAAAGATAAAACAAAACATAAGAAATCCTCAAAACCCTCTGAAGGAATTGAAGGAGAGATCCTCCATCTTGAGTATAATTTCGGCTTCTTGAGATGGATCAACTGGCTATCTTCGAGTAATTCTCCATAACTCTGCCTTCTCTGGCCTAGTCGGACAGCCCTTGACTAAAGCCATGGGTTCCCCCTTTTCTGGTCATACTCAGGGTGTTTATATAGGCTTTTGAATATGTTACTTTGCCCCTAAGTATCCAAATCCGAGTGAAACCCTTCGTTCTTGTGACAGGGACACGCCCATGGCACACGCTCGTGTAAGTCGTGGCCAGGCCCTGTTCAAGCCTGTTGAATGAGGCACGGCCGTGTGGTATTGGGCCAGGCTGTGTGGATTTCATGATATGGCTCATGTACTCCGTTTTGGGCCTGTTTTTCATTCTTTTCGTCATCCGATGCTCTCCTGGGTATAAAACATGAAAACAAAGGATTAAGAGCACCAAATTACACAATTCAAGGCTTAAATCATCCAAAGGCGTGCTAAATGTGGGCTTAAAATATGTTACTTTTACGATTTATCATGTTTCATCAGGAAACACATCCTCGAATTCCTCAAAAGAGATAAAATAGAAATTGGCAAATCACTAGGAATCTCAGCTAATAAATAATTATTTTTAAAAACAAAATAAGCATAGAATGCTGAGAGGAAAGATATTTCCTGATTTTCTTGCTACTAGCGTACACATTCATCTTCTTTTTCCCTCGAGCTTCTTCGATATTCTTTCGTAATCTCACTTGGTCTTCTTGCACTTGGCTCAGTGTCAAAGGTGCTAAGATGATCTTTTTATCTGCATGAACAAAAGAATACCTGTTTGTAAAGCCATCATGTATCGCCCTCTTGTCAAACTACCATGGGCGTCCCAATAGTAAATGGCTCACATCCATCGAAACGACATTGCAAAGTACTTCACCTTTGTACTTTCCAATGGCAAACGGCGCCTAGTCACTCTAATTTCTCCTCCATCATTTAGCCACTATAACTTGTAAGGATTTAGATGCTGTGTCGTCTTCAAACCCAACTTATCAACCATCACAGAACTAGCAACATTAGTACAACTACCACCATCGATAATTACAACACATACCTTGTCATTGATGAGACATCTTGTGTGAAAGATGTTCTCTCATTGCTGTTCATCCTGAATCGGTTAAGTATTCAGACTCCTCTTGACAACAAGTGCTTCACCGATGGCAAACGTCTGCACATTGTCATCATCTTCTTCATCGTCCACTGTAGGGCGCTCTTGTTCGTCTTCTTCGGACTTAGATTCAATCTCGCCACTATCCAACAACATCATGGTCCTCCAATTTGGGAACTGACTGGCAACATGCCCTCGACCAAGGCACTTGAAACACAGAATGTCCCTCAAACATTCTTGTGTCACCACCTGCTTGTCACGCCTATTAGTTGTAATAGGAGTCTTTGGTTTCTTGACTCTGCCTTATCTCAAATTTGAAGTGGTGCTTGTGGTGTAGGCTTCTTAAAATTGTTAGGAGTAGATAAAGGATTTGAAAATGATTTAAATGGAGTATTACCTCGATTTGAAGACTTTCTGCGTTGTTGTCGTTCAACTTTTATCGTTATATGCACCATGTCCTCCAACTCGACATAATGCTGCAACTCAACAACATTAGCAATCTCAGAATTTAAACCTCCAAGAAAACATGCCATAGTAGCCTCTCGATCCTCGACAATCTTGGCTCGTATTATGGACACTTCAATTTCCTTGTAGTAATCTTCAACACTCCTACTCCCCTGTTTCAACATTTGCAACTTCTGGAATAAGTCACGATGGTAATGAGAAGGAACAAATCTCTTACACATGATTTGTTTCATTTCATTCCACATTCCCACTGGACCTTCACCGGTGTGTCTCCAACTATTTAGCAATTGATCCCACCAGATCAAAGTGTAATCAGTGAATTCCATCACAGCCAAACGAACCTTCTTCTATTCTGAGTAATTGTAACACTCAAAAACATGTTTGACTTTGCTTTCCCAAGCAAGATAAGCATCAGGATCTGTTCGTCCCTAAAATGTTGGAATAGTAACTTTAATGTTAGACAAATTATCATCAAGTTGTATATGTTTTCTCAAATTTTGCTTCGGAGACTGATCAACTTAATTCTCATCATTTCCTTCATGAGAGATTGATTGGAACTACAATTGAATTCTGTCCATCCTCAATTGTAGGGGTTCGAGTTCTTGTCTTAAAAGATTCTGAAGTTCACGTGCTATGGCCTGTATTTGCAAGTTTGGTTGTCAGCCATCCAGGTTGCTCTCAGTACAACCTGTCATTTTAAATAATAATTGATCGTGTGTAACATCTGTGAATTAGAGGTTGTGTATTTGTTACGTTTTTGTGTGTTTGGTATGTTTTATCTATTAATCTGCTTTGTTTGGGGCCCTGAGAAGGCTCGGGGTTAAGTTTGAGCCTTGGTAAAAATCTCAGTTTTAGACACGTTAGGGGAAAGCTAGCAGAGGCAGGCCGTAAGGGTAATTAATTGTGTTTTGTTAACACAAGAAAGAGGTTGTAAAGTGGCATGGAGACACCACTTAGAGTGCATGGAAGTGGCGTCCCATGGGAGCTGCAGGTAGAAGGGGTTCGAGTTGCGTCGTCAGCAATTAGAAACTTTATTTTTGCGCCTAAGGAGCTAGAGTGATGGATTCAGCAAGGGCTCTTCAAGGTGGTTGGTGGAATAAGTTAAATATTTTGAATGAGTGGCCATGAGATGATAGTGGGGTTTGAATGAGTCAAACCGATCTTGGAAGACATGTTGAGAGGCTGTGTCATTGACTTCAGGGGTGGTTAGGAGGAGTTCCTACTGTTGGCAGAATTCGCATACAACAACAATTACCAATCTAGTATTTGGATGGCGCCTTACGAAGCGTTGTATGGTCGGAAATGTCGTACTCCTACTTGTTGGACAGAGTTAGGGGAGCGTCAGATGTTGGGTCCGGAATTGGTTTCCGAAACAGAATAAAAAGTTAAGTTGATTCGAACTCGGTTGAAAGAAGCTTCCGACAGGCAGAAATCCTATACTGATCTGAAGCATAAGAGTATAGAATTCACAGTGGGTGATCAGGTGTTTCTCAAAGTTTCACCTTGGAAGAAAGTTTTGAGGTTTGGACAAAAGGGCAAGTTGAGCCCCAGGTTCATCGGGCCTTATCGAGTGTTGAAACAAGTGGGACCAGTAGCATACCAGCTTGAGTTACCTCTGGAATTGAGGCAGATACATGACGTATTCCATGTCTCGATGTTAAGGTGCTACTGTTCGGATCCATCTCAAATAGTGTCAGTGGAGGAAATCAAAGTGAGACCTGATTTATCGTTTGATGAGGAACCAGTTCAGATTCTAGACCGAGATGTAAAGGTGTTGAAGAGGAAAATAGTTTCGTTGGTTAAAGTTTTATGGCGGAATCACGGTTCAGAGGAAGCCACGTGGGAGCCAGAGGATGTGATGCGACAACAATACCCTCATCTCTTTTGATAAGGTAAATTTCGAGGCCGAAATTTCTTTAAAGGGGTAGAACTGTAACATTCGTAAATTAGGCGTCGTGCATTTGTTACGTTTCTGTGTGTTTGGTATACTTTATCTATTAATCTGGTATGTTTGGGGGCCCCAGGAAGGCTCGGGGTTAAGTTTGAGCCTTGGTAAAAATCTCGTTTTTAGACACTTTAGGGAAGAGCTAGCAGAGACATGCCGTAAGGGTAATTAATTGTGTTTTGTTCACACAAGAAAGAGGTAGTAAAGTGGCTTGGAAACGCCACTAAGAGTTCATGGAAGTGGCGTCACATGAGAGCTGCAGGGAGAAGGGGTTTGAGTTGCATCGTCAACAATTAGAAACTTTATTTTTGCACCGAGGGAGCTAGAGTGATGGATTCGGCAAGGGCTCTTCAAGATGGTTGGTGGAATAAGTCAAATATTTTGAATGAGTGGCCATGAGATGATAGTGGGGTTTGAACGAATCAAACCGATTCAAATTGTTGGAGAGGAGTGAGTGTAGGAGGAAAGTATGGCATTGGGTGTTAGTGGAGTGGTGGCCGAACGTGGGAAGCTTGAAGTGGAGAGGGATTTCGGTTTTGGTACTAGGAGTGGTGGGTGTGCCGAAAATCCTTTCGGGGTTTTAGGCTTTTCACTCTTTTCTTTTGGAGCATACTTGGTCCTTGAGGGGGGTGTTGAGTGTCGACTTTTGGCACGTTTCTTGAGCTTTCTTTGTGTTTTTTTTCCCTCTTTCATATAGTTCTCTTAATTTTCTCAAAGCCGAAATCAACTTTGGTACATTTCTTCTTCACCAAAACCGTAGCTCTCTTTCTCTCATTACTATTCCTCTTCATCTTTTCCCTTCAACAGAAACCCCCATCCCATTTCTGTGCTTTATCTTTCTTTTGTTCTTTTGAGTGCTAGCCGAAATATTCTCTCTTCCTCATTTTTTCTTATGGTGTTCTCTCCTGAAGCCGCATATTTCCACTTGCTCCATCGAAACCTTCTTACCATCATTCTTTGCCAATAGCTAAAATTCAACCTTCGTGCTTCTTGTTTAGCCGATCGATTATTCTCATCTATTACTTCTCCTGTGCCGAATCTTTTTGTGTGCCACTCGATTTCTCTACTGAGGCCGAATACCAAGAAGCAGGGTGTTGGAAATCCTAGGTTGCTGAGAGCCTATACAATTAGTTTTGGTTGATCAAGGGACTCAATCGGTTCCTTAAGCTAAGTCTGGTAGAATTCAACTTCTACTGATCAAGTGAAGGAGGGGGTTGGACTCGTAGTCCCCGCCCTAAAGTTTAAGAAACGTGCAGTATCGACAGTACGAGACTTTCTACTGGGCTGTGGTAGAGAGCCAACATCTGTCTGGAATAGGTAAATAGCTGTCGTCCCTAGTGGTAAGAGTGTTGACGTAGAGAGTCTAGTTTTACGCGTTACGAGGTGTGTAATATTCACACTTTACTTTGTTAAATAATTCATGTTAATAACCGTGTTGGCTGGAAGTCGAAACGACTATTCTGTTAGTCGAGATACCCTCGTGGGTAAGGTTGGAGACACTGGGTAAGTTTCGCTATGATGATACTTTCGTATGATTGAATGCATGAGTTAATTATATGTTGTACATTGAAAGTATATAGCACTCACCTCAGTATGATATTATGTGCATGGGTTATGGGAGATGATGGAGGGGAAGTGCTATTCAGTGACTATTGTCACAGTGGTCTGGGACCATAGTGGTTTGGAACCACGTATAAATATGCTTATCAGTGACTTGTCTCAGTCGCCTGGGACCATAGTGGGTTGGCCCCACATATACTTATCAGAGATCGTCACAGTGGTCTAGGACCACAGTAGGTTGGCCCCATGTTATATTATGTGACTCTGTCACAAGTGGTCTGAGACCACAGTGGCTTGATGCCACGGGTGTTCAGTGGATACAGGTGACGTAGTGGACGAAAATCTAGGATGGGCTGGGTTGCATCGCATGTACTACTGATATGCCATGTTATTAGGGCTTAGGCCCAAACTGTGTTCGTAAAGGGGAATCACACACTGAGTCTCGGTGACTCACCCCTCTGCTTAATTTTGCAGGTAATCGTTAGATTGTGGATTTGGAGCCGGGGTGGACTCGAGGTGGTCAGGCGTTACTACTTCTTTCGTAAACTACGTTACTTTATTTGGTTTTGTTTAAATTTGGGATTTTATTATGTACTAAGGCCGCTATCACTTTAACTTTGGGTTTGATTTAATGCTGATATCGCGTATTTTACAAACGGTCAAAAATGGGGTTTTTCTAAAATCAAAGGCTTAAGCAAACAATTTCAAAACTTTAACAAAAGATGACAAGGGAATAGCCAATTAACTCGAGAATTTTCTTAAAACCTCAACTTGGTTTTCTAATGACACGTTTATGGTATTTCTTGATTCCGTCTTTTATAACAACAAAATTTGCTTACAGCCTTTTCGATTAATTTAATAAAAGACGAAACAAAACCTTCAAGAATAAATTTACAAATCGTTTTTTTAAATAAAGAAACCAATGGCAATGTTTTCTAAGTTACGATGTTTTGTTGAAATTTTCAAACTACCCTTCCTATGATATACCGGATCTGGTCATAATGTTTAGGCCGAGTTTGGGGTGTTACAATTGTGGTATCAGAGCCTATGTTGCAAAAACTCGGCTGTGGGTATGGGGTTCAAAAATATTTTCAGAAGTTGGTGTGGAATATGGTTTAGAAAAATATATGTTTTCTGGAAGTATGGCACCCGAGTCGCCGGCATCGCTACGCATTGTAAGTTTTCTGATTATTTCTTGAATTCTTATGAGATATTGTGGTAGATAGTTTTAACTTTAGAAATGGAGACCTTAGAGATAATTTTTGCAGAAAACTACTCCTAATACTACTTTCATAAGATTTCTCGTTAATAAACAGTGGAATAAATAATAATTCATAAAACTTTTAATCAGATTAAGTCGAATCGGTAGTTATGAGCGCTAGAGGCCAGGGTTTTGGGTATGAACCTTCGGAATCAGGGCATGGACCGGAGGGTGAAGTGCCGGCATCACCAGTTGCGCAAGCGGAATTTCAAGATCAAACTGATGGAGACAATCCTGTGTCTCAAGCGATGTTATGTGTTTTGGAGCGGGTTGCTGGAGCGAACGCAGGGTTAGTAGCTCGAAAATCTATTCCTGAGCGACGCCGAGCTAATGGGGCTGAGATGTTTAGGGGCATTTCTGGTATGGCTCCTAGCGTAGCTGAGTACTGGCTAGAAGCAGTTGAACGGATCATGGACGATCTTGATTGTACTGCGGAGGAAAAATTGAAAGGAGTTGTGTCTCTTCTTCGAGACGAGGCATACAAGTGGTGGCTCACGATAAAATATGGTACAGTAGCTGACCGCATCACCTGGGACTTCTTTAAGTCGGCGTTCAAGAGGGCAAGTATATTGGATCGAGCTATGTGGACGATCAGAGAAAGGCATTTCTAAATTTGGTTCAGGAGAGCAAGTCAGTAGCTGAGTATGATGCAAAATTCTTACGTTTAAGTTGTTATGCCCAAGGTATTGTTGCTACAAATCATGAGCACTGTGTCCGATTTGAGGATGGTCTGAGGGACGAGTTGCGAGTGCTGATAGCTCCGCAACGGGAAAGGGTGTTTGCTGTTCTGGTTGAGAAGGCTATGATAGCCCAAGAGATGAAGCAATCTGAAAGACAGAATCAGGATAGGGACAGAGGTAGGAATAAGAGGAATTTTGGGTCGTCAGGATCTGATGGGGGTTTCTAAAAGAAGCCTAGGTTGGATGGGCCAAATTGAGTTGTGAGAATTGTTACTGTTGGGCGGTCTCAGCCATGTGCTAGATGTGGGAATTATCATTCAGGGGAGTGTTGGGAAAGAAGTAAGGGATGTTATAGGTGTGGATCTGTAGATCATTTGGTACGGGACTGTCCACAGGAGCCAAGTAGGGCACGGCCAGTTGGTCAGGGTTATGTGTAGCCTGGAAGAGGTGGGCCGCAACCACCGAGAGGTTGTGGACCAGCCAGAGGAGGAAATGGTTTTGGTCGAGGGTGTGGAGCACCGGGCCGAGGTGCTGGGAATACAGATGCGAGACAGCCTGGATTGGTCTATGCAGCTAGACGTCGAGAGGAGGGCGATGCACCGGACGTCATAATCGGTACGTTCCTTATTTTTGGTTTGCTCTTTTCAGCCTGGATTGGTCTATGCAGCTAGACGTCGAGAGGAGGGCGATGCACCGGACGTCATAATCGGTACGTTCCTTATTTTTGGTTTGCTCTTTTCAGCATTGATAGATATTGGGTCTGTGCATTCATATGTTGCTAGTAATGTATTTGAGACTTTAAGTATAGAATCTGAGGTTGCTTCTAGAGAGATGACTGTGATTAGCCCTTTAGGACAATCTGTAGTGGTAAACAGACTCTTTAAGAGTGTGCCTCTAGAAGTGCAAGGGATGGTTTTCCCGGTTGATTTGATGGAACTGTCATTCGGGGAGTTCGATTTAATCTTAGGTATGGATTGGTTGGTGAGATATTGATCAAACTTAGATTGTGTTGCTAAGCGCATGGTGTTAAGGACTCCTGAGGATAATGAAGTCTTAGTGATAGGTGAAAGGAATAACTATTTGTCTAATGTAGTGTCTGCTTTAAAGGCTGAAAGAATGGTGAGAAAAGGATATGAGGCTTTCCTAGCTTTTGTCAGTGCTCTGGAGGCCAAGGAGTTGGTTGTGAAGGATGTCAAATTAGTGAGGGATTTCTTCGATGTTTTTCCAAAAGAGCTTCCAGGGTTACCTCCAGATCGCGAGGTAGAGTTTGGTATTGATCTTCTTCCGGGAACAGCGTCAGTATCTATTGCCTCATATAGAATGGCGCCGAAGGAGTTGGTGGAACTGAAAGTGCAGATTCAGGAATTGTTGGACCGGGGTTTTATTTGACCCAGTGTATCATCTTGGGGAGCGTCGGTGTTATTTGTTAAGAAGAAGGACAGGTCGATGCGGATATGCATTGACTATAGGCAACTAAACAAGTTGACAATTAAGAATAAGTACTCGTTGCCTAGGATAGACAATCTGTTCGATCAGTTGCGAGGCGCTTTGATCTTCTCAACGATAGACTTGAGGTCAGGATATCATCAGCTTGAGGTTAAGGAGGCAGATATTCATAAGAAAGCTTTTCGAACTCGTTATGGTCACTACGAGTTCTTGGTGATGCCGTTCGGGTTAACAAATGCACCAGCTGCATTTATGGACATGATGAACCGGGTATTCCAACCCTATCTAGACCAGTTTGCTATGGTGTTCATAAACAATATTCTAGTTTATTCAAGTACAGAAGAGGAACATGATTCGCATCTTTGGGTGGTTCTGCAGATTCTGAGGGAGAAGCAACTGTACGCCAAATTTAGTAAGTGAATTTTGGTTGAAAGAAGTTACCTTTTTGGGCCCTATTGTATCCGCTGAGGGGATTAGGGTTGATCCCCGGAAAATTGAAGTTGTGTTGGACTGGAAATCGCCTAAGTATGTGGTGGAGATTCAGAGCTTTTTTGGTTTGGCTAGGTACTACAGAAAGTTTGTTCAGGGGTTTTCGTTGATAGCTGCACCGTTAACCAAGTTATTACGAAAAGGGGTACCATTCGTTTGGGCAGTTAAACAGTAGGAAAGGTTTGAGAAGTCGAAGAGGATTTTGACTGAAGCACTAGTGTTGATTCAGTCAGACGTTGGGAAGGAGTTTATCGTTTACTGTGATGCGTCACACACATGATTAGGATGTGTGTTGATGCAAGAAGGGAAAGTGGTAGCTTATGCGTCTCGGCAGTTAAGACCGCATGAAGTGAATTATCCCACGCATGATCTTGAGTTAGCTGCGGTAGTTTTCGGCCTGAAGATTTGGAGACACTACCTGTATGGGGAGAAGTCCATTATCTACACGGATCACAAGAGCTTGAAGTATCTCCTTACCCAGAAGGAGTTGAATTTGAGGCAGCGGAAGTGGAATGAGTTGTTGAAGGATTATAACTGCTCGATCGAGTACCACCCGGGTAAGGCTATCATAGTGGCAGACGCATTGAGTCGTAGGGTGATATCGGACTTGAGGGCAATGTTCGCTCATCTCAGTTTATATGATGATGGAAGCTTGTTGGCTAAACTTCAAGTAAAGCCTTCTTGGGTCAGTCAGATAAAAGAGAAGTAGTTGTCTGATGAATCGCTAAGTGTTAAGTTTCAGCTAGTGGCAGATGGTGAAATGGCAGATTTTAGTGTGAATAGTGATGAAGTATTGTGGTTTCGGGGAAGGGCCTGTATGCCGAGGGATTCCGAATTAAGGCAGAAGATCCTTTAGGAAGTGCATAGTAGCCCATATGCTATGCATCCTGGTCGGAGTAAGATGTATCGGGATCTGCGTGAGCAGTTTTGGTGGCTGGGTCTGAAACAAGAGGTTACCGAGTTTGTGGGTAAATGCTTGACGTGTCAGCAAGTGAAGTCGGAACACCAATTGCCTTCAGGGTTGCTGCAGCCAGTAAACATTCCACTTTGGAAGTATGAGAGAATAACAATGAATTTTGTGAGTGGGCTACCCCTTACGCCTATAAAGAAAGACTCAGTGTGGGTAATTGTGGATCGATTAATGAAGTCCGCTCACTTTATACTGGTTCGGGTTGATTATTCGTTACAGAAGTTAGCCAAGCTGTATGTGGAGGAGATTGTGAGGTTACATAGGGTACCTGTATCTATCATATCAGATAGAGACCCCAGGTTTACGTTACGATTTTGCAAAGCATTTCATCCACAGACTAACGGTCAGTCTGAGAGAGTAATTCAGATATTGGAAGACATGTTGAGAGGCTATGTCATAGACTTCAAGGGTAGTTGGGAGGAGTTTCGACCGTTGGCAGAATTCGCATACAATAACAGCTACCAATCTAGTATTCGGATGGCACCCAACGAAGCGTTGTATGGTCAGAAATGTCATACTCCTACTTGTTGGACAGAGTTGGGGGAGTGTCAGATGTTGGGTCTGGAATTGGTTTCTGAAACAGAAGAAAATTTTAAATTGATTCGAACTTGATTGAAGGAAGCTTCCGACAGGCAGAAATCCTATGCTGATCTGAAGCGTAAGGGTATAGAATTCACAGTGGGTGATTAGGTGTTTCTCAAAGTTTTGCCTTGGAAGAAAGTTTTGAGGTTTGGACGGAAGGGCAAGTTGAGCCCCAGGTTCATCAAGCCTTATCGAGTGTTGAAACGAGTGGGACCAGTAGTATTCCAGCTCGAGTTACCTTCAGAATTGAGGCAGATACATGACGTATTCCATGTCTCAGTATTAAGGCGTTACCGTTCGGATCCATCTCACATAGTGCCAGTGGAAGAAATCGAAGTGAGACCTGATTTATCGTCTGAAGAGGAACCAGTTCAGGTCCTAGACCGAGATGTTAAGGTGTTGAAGAGAAAAACTGTTCGGTTGGTTAAAGTTTTATGGCGAGATTACGATTCAGAGGAAGCCACATGGAAGCCAGAGGATGTGATGCGACAGAAATACCCTCATCTCTTTTGATCAGGTAAATTTTGAGGCCGAAATATAACATCCGTGAATTACGGGTTATGCATTTGTTACGTTGTTATGTGTTTGGTATGCTTTATTTATTAATCTTGTATGTTTGGAGGCCTCGGGAAGGCTCGGGGTTAAGTTTGAGCCTTAGTAAAAATCTCGTTATTAGACACTTTAAGGGAGAGTTAGCAGAGACAGGCCGTAAGGTAATTAATTGTGTTTTGTTAACACAAGAAAGAGGTAGTAAAGTGGCATGGAGACGCCACTTAGAGTGCATGGAAGTGACGTCACATGAGAGCTACAGGGAAAAGGGGTTCGAGTTGCGTCGTCAGCAATTAGAAACTTTATTTTTGCGCCTAGGGAGCTAGAGTGATGGATTCAGCAAGGGCTCTTCAAGGTGGTTGGTGGAATAAGTCAAATATTTTGAATGAGTGGCCTTGAGATGATAGTGGGGTTTGAATGAGTCAAACCGATTCAAATTGTTGGAGAGGAGTGAATGTAGGAGGAAAGTATGGGATTGGGTGTTGGTGGAGTGGTGGCCGAATATGGGAAGCTTGAAGTGGGGAGGGGTTGATTTTGGTACTAGGAGAGGTGGGTGTGCCAAAAATCCTTTGCGGGTCTTAGGCCTTTCTCTCTTTTCTTTTGTGTCATATTCGGTCCGTGAGAGGGGTGTTGAGTGTCGACTTTCGGCAAGTTTCTTGAGCTTTCTTTGTGTTTTTCTTCCCTCTTTCATTTAGTTCTCTTATTTTTCTCAAAGCCGAAATCAACTTTGGTACATTTCTTCTTCACCAAAACCGTAGCTCTTTTTCTCTCATTACTTTTCCTCTTCATCTTTTCCCTTCAACCGAAACCCTCATCCCATTTCTTTGCTTCATCTTTCTTTTGTTCTTTTGAGTGCTAGCTGAAATTTCTCTCTTTCTCACTTTTTCTTCTGGTGTTCTCTCCTTAAGCCGCATATTTCCACTTGTTCCATCGAAACCTTCTTACCATTATTCTTTGCCAATAGCTGAAATTCAACCTTCGTTCTTATTGTTTAGTCGATCGATCATTCTTATCTATTACTACTCCTGTGTCGAATCCTTTTGTGTGCCATTCAGTTTCTCTGCTGAGGCTGAATACCAAGAAGCACGGTGTTGGAAATCCTATGTTGCTGAGAGCCTATACAATCGATTTTGGTTGATCAAGGGACTCAATCAGTTTCTTAAGCCAAGTCTGCTAGCATTCGACTTCTGTTGATCAAGTGAAGGAGGGGGTTAGACTCGTAGTCCCCGCCCCAAAATTTAAGAAACGTGTAGTATCGGTAGTATGAGACTTTCCATCAGGTTATGGTGGAGAGCCGACATCTGCCTGGGATAGGCAAATAGCTGTCGCTTCTGGTGGTGAGAGCGTCGACGTAGAGTGTCTAGTTTTACACGTTACCAGGTGTGTAATGTTCACACTTTACTTTGTTAAATAATTCATGTTAATAATTGTGTTGGCTGGAAGCCGAAACGACTATTCTGTTAGTTGAGATACCCTCGTGGGTAAGGTTGGAAACACCAGGTAAGTTCTGCTATGATGATACTTTCATATGATTGAAAGCATGAGTTAATTATATGCTGTACATTGAAAGTATATAGCACTCACCTCAGTATGATATTATGTGCATGGGTTATGGGAGATGATGGAGGGTAAGTGTTATTCAGTGACTATTGTCACAGTGGTCTAGGACCACAGTGGTTTGGAACCACGTATACATATGCTTATCAGTGACTTGTCTCAGTGGTTTGGGACCACAGTGGGTTGGCCCCACGTTTATATTATGTGACTCTGTCACAAGTGGCCTGGGACCACAGTGTCTTGATGCGACAAGTGTTCGGTGGATACAGGTGATGTAGTGGATAGAAATCTAGGATGGGCTGGGTTGGATCACATGTACTACTAATATGCCATCTTATTAGGGATTAGGCCCAAACTGTGTTCGTAAGGGGGAATCACACACTGAGTCTTGGTGACTCACCCCTCTGCTAAATTTTGCAGGTGATCGCTAGATTGCGGATTTGGAGCCGGGGTGGACTCGAGGTGGCCATGCGTTACTACTTCTTCCGTAAACTACGTTACTTTATTTGGTTTTGTTTAAATTTGGGATTTTATTATGTAATAAGGTTGCTATCACTTTAACTTTGGGTTTGATTTAATGGTGATATTGCGTATTTTACAAACGGTCGAAATGGGGTTTTTCTAAAATCAAAGGCTTAAGCAAACAGTTTCAAAACTTTAACAAAAGATGACAAGCGAATAGCCAATTAACTCGAGAATTTTCTTAAAACCTTAACTTGGTTTTCTAATGACACGTTTATGGTATTTCTTGATTTCGGCTCTTATAACAACAAAATTTGCTTACAGCCTTTTCGATCAATTTAATAAAAGATGAAAGGAAACCTTCAAGCAAAAATTTACAAATTGTTTTTTTTTTAAAAAATAAAGAAACCAATCGCAATGTTTTCTAAGTTACGATGTTTTGTTGAGATTTTCAAAATACTCTTCCTAAGACATACCAGATCTGGTCGTAACGTTTATGCCGGATTTGGGGTGTTACAGTCTGTCAGAGTCTTAAAAATTTATATAATGAAAGATCGAGCCTAGCAACTAACTATGACAACAAATAAGGCAAGCGCACCTATTGAACAGTAGTATAGTTTAGTGGCAAGACCGGATTGTTGAACCGAAAAGAACCAAAAGTACTAATACTAACTTTCTTTTTATTATTTAGCCTAAAAATTAAGGAATTGTTGTTTAATCTAAAATTAACTAACTACTAAGCTAAAGATGCTAAGACATAGAGAATGAATTGGGGAAAATACTTTGAGGAAAAACCAATTGATTAAGATAATACCCGATGAAGAATCCACCTAGACTTCACTTGTTATTTAACTCTGAACCAGACGATTTATTCACTTGAGTTGATCCGAAGGATTCCCTAATTTATATTAATACCACTTTCGAGGCTACTAACGTCTAACCATAGGTTGATTACTTGAAATTTCTTTCTAATTAAAACCCCTAGAATTGCATTAACTCGATCTATAGACTCTCATATTAGGTTTGACCCTAATCCAGCAGATTTTTGTCATCCTATTTCTAGGGTTGCGATCAACTCTGCTTAACTATGCTAGATCTACTCTTAAACAAGGACTTTTGCTCCACTATCTAAGCACATCACTGCTTGAATCAATATCCTGAAATATCAAAGGAAGAATTAAGAACACATAATTAAGAACAAATTAAGTATTTATCATATAGTGTAGAAAACAATAACAAGATCCGTCTTAGGTTTTATCGCCCTGATAAACCATAATTATAACATATTTTAATCTCATATTTAGTATGCTTTTGGATGATTTATCCCTTGATTTATGTAAAAAGGTGCTCTTAATCCTTTTTTTTCATGTCTTATACCTAGGAAAGCACCCGAGGACGAAAAGAACATAAAACGGGCCCAAAATAGAGTAAATGGGCCTTAGCACAGAATCGACACAGCCTGGCCCAAATCTAAGACGGTCGTGCCTCACCGATCACCTAGAGCATGGCCTGACCCTCGACTTACACGATCGTCCCTCAAATTAGAAATTCGAACATGGCTTGAAGTCGATCCACACGAGCGTGTGCCATGGCCGTGCCCCTGTCGCTGGAAAGAGTAATTTCAGTCGGAAAAGGATACTTAGGGAGAAAGAATCGTATTCCAAAGAGCCTATATATATCCCCTAAGTGCCACCATTGAGGAGGGGGTCGAGCTAAGCCAAGGAGCCAAGCCAGAAAGATCAGAATTGTGGGAATCGCTCGAAGTTAGCCAGTTGATCCATCCCAAGAAGCCAGAATTATACTCAAGACGGCGGAATTCTCCTTCAATTCTTTCAGGGAGTTTTAGGAATTTCTTATGTTTTGTTTTATATTTTCTCTTGAGACGTTTTCTTTATTCATTATGAACTAAACCCCTCAGATACCTGAAGGGGATGAAACCTAGATGAATCTTGTTATTTGATTTTTGAATTATATGATAAATACTTAGATTGTTCTTAATTATGCATGTTTAATCCAAATCTGATGTGCTTAGGTGGAGGAGGAATAGACCCTGCTTAAGAGTAGATCTAGCGTAATTAAGCGGAGTTGATTGTCCGTCTAGAGATAGGGTGACGAGATTTTTCCGGATTAGGGTGAAACCTAATATAGGAATCCATAGATCGATTTACTGCTATTCTAGGGGTTATTATAAGAGAACGAGAGTTCCACTAATTAACCTAGGGTTAGACGTTATTCATCTCGATAGAGGGTTAATTATTCGTTAGGGAGTCTTACAGATCAAGCTAAGTAAATAAATCATATGATTCAGGGTTAGATAACAAGTGAAGTCTAGGGGGATTCTTCTTGAGGATATCGTCGTGATCAATTGAGTTTTCTTCAAGTTATTTCCCAATTCATTCTTTTTGTCTTTGTCCTTAGCTTAGTCATCGTTAATTTAGATTAAAACAACTTCACTTTATTTTTAAGGCTAAATAATAAAAAGAAAGTTAGTATTAATACTTTTAGTTCCTTTGGGTTCGACAATCCAGTCTTGCCTAAGCTATACTACTGTTCAATAGGTACACTTGCCTTTAATCGTTGTCTGAGTTAGTTTCCAAGTTCGATCATTCTCTTCTATAAATTTTAAAGCTCTGATTTCAACGATCAAGTTTTTGGCGCTACTGCTGGGGAACTAATATATTAAGAAGACTCTATTTTTATTACTTTAGCCATTATTTTTTATTTCCCGCAATTCATTTTTGTTTTTAGGTTAAATTCTAATTTTGCTAATTTTTCTTTCTTTCTTTTCTTTCCAGGAACATCTAGTTTATGACTAGGAGGAACCCGAGAGGACCTTTAGTATATGACAGCGATATTGAAGCGACCGCTCGTAGGAATCGCTGAGAAATCAGGCGAGCCCTAAATTACACAGAGGAAAATCAAGCTTTGATTGGTATGTGATTTTTGTTTGATTTTTAATAATTTTTACATTTTTATGATCGCTGCTTAGTGTATTATCAAACCCATGCTTAAATTTTAGAATTTGATGGTGATTTTGAGATATGCCATTGATGATTGCTTAAGCTATGTGATAGTTGATGATGAAATATGAAAGATATGTGAAAGATTAACATATTTTGTCTTTGAATTTTTAGTGAAATTGAGTAATTTGGGCTTAATTGTGAAAATAAGAAATTGGAGGACTAAAATGTGAAATAAATGAAATGTGTGGGCTTGTATGGACATAGGGAGAATTCGGCTAGGCATGGGTGAAGTGAAATTTTGTGTATTTTGTGATTTTGTGAAATAGGGACTAAAGTGTCGAAATGTGAAAATGTGAGGGCTATTTTGTTAAATGCCCTAAATATGTGTGTTTGGACTAAATTGAATGAATTGGTGATTAAATGAGTTAAATTTGAATATATGTAGACCAAGAAAGGAGAGAATTAGATCGAGATCGAGGCAAAGACAAAGTACTTGATTGATCGGCTAGTCTCGGTATTTCGACGTCCGAGGCAAGTTCGGATATAATCAAGTTGTTAAATTTATATCTATTTGACGAGAAAAGAATGAATGCATAGTTAATGAAATAGCAATGATATATATATGAAATTGAGTAATGAGGCACAAAGTGTGCATAATTAGAAATGAGACACAGATGATTAGCACTATGTGTGCGAAATAATAGAAGCTTCGGCTTATTATTTTGGCACTGTGTATGCAATACCAATATCAGTTCAATTTAAAGTACAGGCACTGAGTGTGCGATTAAATCAAATGAATAACAAAGGTTGATTGAAATGTAATATCGAGCATAAAGTAGTATGGATGGTGAATAACTATGTGTTGGCTAAGGTATGTATTGAACCTTTGTGGTTGATGAAATTGGTGTATGGAATTATGAATGGTTGAGTAGGTATTTTAGCTATGGATGATATGGTGTGAATAATTGAGAGTTGATCTATGTGATGGGATCACTTTGTATAATGTATTTGATTTATTAAATTGAATGTATTATGTTTCGAACTTACTAAACTTTGAAAGCTTACTGTGTGATGTGTTTCTCTATTTTGCAGTGTCAGTAAAGCTAGCTCAGATCCGAGAATTGTCAGCGACTCAATCACACTATCGACTATCTATTTTGGTACTTTTGATAGATGTATATATTTGGTATATGGCATGTATAGGATAGAAGTTATGGTATGTTTTGAAATGTTTGGACCTTGCCATGTGACATGGCTTGGAATTGAATGATGTTGGTGCATATATGTAGGCTATGAAAATGATGAATGAAGTATGAAATAGTGAGAATGAAAATGGTATAATTCATGCTTGAATTGGTTGATGAGAATGATGGATAAAATGTGAACTTGTGGTATGGATTAAATGAATTTGGTTCATATGTTTTGAATATGTGGATGATAAGTTAAATTTACTTGTTAAGATGAATTTGTATAGGAAGATGAATGATGATGTTAAGAGATTAAATGAGCATGTTTTGGCATGTTTCAATGCCATTTAGAGTATGGAATTGAATTGGTTGGTGCTTGTAGGTGACATGTTGGCCTTCACAATGGCCTATAATTGCCCACACGGTTGAGCACACGGGCATGTGGCTCGACTGTGTCCTTCGAGGTTGTGTTTGAAAACAAGCCAGACTCGACCACGGGCTGGACACACGGGCGTGTGACTGGCCATGTAGTGCAAGTCAGTGTCAACCATGGGTGAGGCACACGGGCGTGTCTCAAGCCGTGTGGACAAGTCAATAGGTATGGCCTGTTTTTCCACGGCTTGGACACATGGGCGTGTTCGAGGCCATGTGAGGCACAAGGCCTACCCACACGGGCGTGTGACCTCTGTAACTTATAAAAATGTTTGAATTTCAAAAATATTCGTGTGTGTTCGGTTTAGTCCCGACCCTTTTCTAACATGTGTTTAAGGTCTCATTGACCTATTTAGGGGACTATATGTTTATATTTGGACATGTTTGATTGATGATTGAATTTGTGTTCTGAAATAAATTTAAATGTTCCGGAATGATTGCTAATGCCTCTTAACCCTATTTTGACGACGGTTTCAGGTTAGGAGTGCTACAAAACCCATGCTTTAATTTTGGAATTTGATGAATATTATGAGATGTGCCATTGATGAATGTTTAAGCTTTGTGATGTTAGTTGATGAAATATGAAATATATGTGTTAGATTAACATGTTTTGTCTTTGGATTTTTGGTGAAGTTAAGTAATTTGGACTAAATTGTGAAAATAATATTTTGAGGGACTAAAATGTGAAATAAATGAAATGTGTGGATTTAGATGAAGCATGTGGATATTCGGCTAAGCATTGGTACAAAGAGATTATGTGTACTTTGTGATTTTGTGAAATAAGGACTTAAATGTCAAAATGTGAAAATGTGATGGCTAAATTGTAAAATGCCCTAAATGTGTGTTTTTGGATTGAATTGAATGATTTGGTGAATAAATAAGTTAAATTTGAATATGTATAGATCAAGAACCAACAAAAATAGATTTAGACCGAGGAAAGTCGAAAGTGATCGAGTAGTCGAATCTGTCCGTTTATTCTGGATACGAGGTCAGTCTATATACAAATAAATGTATTTAAGTTGATTTATTCATGTTTATATAATATTAAACTGTGATGAATGGCTTTGGATGATATACATGTGAAAACCGAGAAAGTATCGACAATGTAATAATGTTCAAAAAGTCCCGTACGAACTTAGGAATAGATAGGGTTCATATGTTATGACATAGGGTTCTGATATGTGATAACGTGTAAGACCACGTCTAGGACGTTGGCGTCGATATGAGATTTACGTGTAAGACCATTTCTGGGACATTGGCATTGTATTTGATTCGTGCAAGACCCTGTCTGGGATAGTGGCATCGATATTTGATTACATGTAAGACCACGTCTGAAACGTTGGCATTATATGAGTATTTCGAGTTATCCGAGTATCCTATATGATTCTAAATGGTTTAACGGGAAATTCTGAGAAATGAAAGATTATGTGAAATGTGTAACCGATTAAGGTATGTTTGAAATGTATACTAAGTTTGAGTATGAAAGGAAAGTATATTTGAATTTGCAAAAGTGAGATATGTGTATAAACTTGTTGAGATAAAATGTGATATATGTATGAATGTGCTACGATTTAATGAGATACATAGAAATGTGATTTGTCGATAAACAATGGTTAAACAATTGAGCCAAAGAAGTAATATGAATTTGCAATTATTATATATTAATGATCTTGTATTTGATATGATTATGAATGTTTATATGTAAAGTTTATTTGTATATTGCTTAGTAAGCATTTGAAAGCTTACTCTGTGTGTGTTTGCATTGTTTTATAGATCATTAAAGCTACGGAAGGCTCAGGGATCCTCGAGGATCATCCCATAACATCAAACTCTATTTTGGTACCTTTTGAATGAGTACATATCTAAGTATGGCATGTATAGACTAGTTGATTTGGATGATATTTTGAGTTGTATATATAAGCCATGTGATATGGCTTGTAAATGGGATGTGAATGTGGTAATATATGATCTATGTTTTGCGATGCAAAGTTGGTATATTATTAATGAAAGGATTACATAATGAATTGGTAATTTTTTGGATGAGTTATACTTAGAAATGCTTGTGATTAAAATGAGATAAATGGTACATAAGTTGGTATGTTTGTTATGCTCTTGAATGGTTAGAAAAAGATGGCCATTTTGGTATGCATGGGTTGCTTTTGGTGCTTGAAATAATGCTTGGTTATCAATGTAGGTTTGACCCTAAAATGGGTGGCAAATTGGCCTTATAAATGGCCTATAATTGCCCATACGGTTGAACACACGGGCGTGTGGCTTGACCGTGTTATTTGAGTTTGTAATTCAAAACAAGTCAGTTTTGACCACGGGCTGGACACACGGGCGTGTGACTAGCCGTATGGATAAGTCAGTATGTACGCCCTGTTTTGCCACGGCTTAGACACACGGGCGTGTCTGAGGCCGTGTGAGGCACATGTCCTGCCCACATGTCTGAGGCCGTATGTGTTTTGTTTAGTCCCGACCCATTTTTAATACATGTTTAATGTCTTGTATACCTATTTAAGGGATTCTTTGATTTGAATTGTTAAATTATGATGTGAAATGTTCGTAAAAGATCTATTTTGTCTGATAATGCCTTTAACCCTAGACCGGCGATGGTTATGGGTTAAGGGTGTTAACTAAAAGCTTCTTGGCATGAAAAACACAAATGGACAGCATCTAGATGATGATCATTCAGATGGACATTAATTGAAAGTGTAACACCCCTATCCCGAGTCTGTCGCCAGATTAAGGTTAGGAGCGTTACCGGACAGATCGGAAACATTCACAGACGAAATCATACATTCGATCATCATTCTCAGACATAATGTCCCTTAAACGGGTCCTCGAGACCCTAAGCATGCTTATAAACTAAGTCGGGACTAAACCAAAACACAGACAAAATTTCATGAAAATTTGAAACTTTTCGAAAATACAGGGGAGACACGCCCGTGGGAGGAGACCGTGTGCCCTCCACGGCTTCTGGACACCCCCGTGAATCCTTCCTTGTTTGTACTAACTATACCAACACGGTTATTAGGCACGCCCGTGTGCCATGGCTGTGTACTTTTAGGTCATATACTGACTTCCCCACCACGGCCACCAAGCATGCCCGTGTTGAGGCCGTGTACTTTTATGTTAGCTACTGACTTGTACACCACGGCCAGATGACACGCCCGTGTCGAGGCCGTGTGATGCTAAACTGCATCCTACAATTCACCCACGGTCATTAGGCATGCCCGTGTGCCACAACCATGTGACATTATAGGCCATTTACAAGGCCTAATTGCCACCCACTTAGGGTCAAACCTACAACCAACACATACCAAAACATATCATGCACATAAGGTAGCCAAAAACTTTCCAAAATGACCATTCAATCAAAGCATTTAATACAAATTCCAACCATGGCAAAACTTATCTCATCACAAGTATAATACATTCAATACCTAACATCATTCCTTCTCAATTTCACTAATTTATGCTAGCATTTTATCAACACCAAGTTACCATTCATAAGTCAACTTCTCAAACCACAAACCACGCCAAAAGATGCATCACATATATACCAAGTCATTCATGCTAAAACTACCACATATCTAGCCACATATCATGGCTACTACAAGTCTCAAACATGATTCAAATGACTAGCCTATACATGCCATATCTTAACTATATACATCTTTCTAGAATACCCCAAAATAGATTGCCGATAGTGTGACTGAGAAGCTGACGATCCCCTGATCTGAGCTAGCTTTACTGACACTGCAAAGCAGAAAAAACAAATCACACAGTAAGCTTATAAAGCTTAGTAAGTTCGAAATAAAACATAACATTATCATCAAATCAAACCAATTCATATACTAATCATCACATAGATCATTCTTCTTGTACATATACCATACTATCAATAGTTAAAATATTCATTCGTTCGTCCATAACATCATCTATAACTCATCAACCACAAAGGTTCGATACATACCTCGGCAAACACATAGTTATTCAATCTCCAAGCTATTCAATGCTCAATTATACTTGTTGATCATCATTTGATATTCATTCAACTTAATCGCACACTCAGTGCTTAATACACGGTGATACATATTAGTCACCGCTCACTTAGTGCCCAAATCTCTCAACCGACTTATCTCGGTAATGCACACTCAGTGCCAATTCAATAAACCGAATCTTGTATAACATCGCACACATAGTGCTATTCATTCCTGTTTCGATTTTAATATCGCACACTTAGTGCCCTTAACATAAACTTGCACATAGCATCTCAATTTCATACATATATACACATTCATTTCATAATACAAAATCATATGTTAACAACATGTATTATATCCGAACTTACCTCGGACGTCGACTATCGATACGGTCGATTAATTGAGCACTTTATATTTTCCTCAATCTCGATCCGAACCTCTTCTCTCTTGGTCTATACACATTTAAATTCAATTCATTCAATCACTATTTCATTCAATTTAGTCCACATACACACATTTAGGGCATTTTGCATAATAGCCCTCATAGATTCACATTTCAATACATTAGTCCCTAATTCACAAAATCATCAAATTCACCAAATTTCACCTAGCACAAGCTTAGCCGAATTTTACTAATATCCATACAAACCCACACATTTCATTTATTTCACATTTTAACCCTTCAATTTACTATTTTCACAATTTAGCCCTAATTAGCTAATTTCACCAAAAATTCAAAAACAACACATGTTAATCAAACACCAAGTTCTCATATTTTACTAACAAATAGCACATAGCTCAAATTTTCATCTATGCATCATCATAAAACATCATCAATTCATGAAATTTCAACATGGGTTAGCTAGAGCACAAAGCAACGATTACAAAAACGTAGAAATGATCAAAAACTGACTCAAAATCATACCTCAATTAGGATGAACAATGGTCGAATATCACAAAGCTTTTGCTCCTTCTTTCCTTTTTGTGTTTTCGGTGGACAAAGATGAACATATTCATCTTATTTTCATCTTTTGTTTGTGTAATAATATGTTATTAATCTAATTACTATATTATCCTTTCATTAAACATATAAGACAAATATATATTAAGGCTAATATGTCATTTAGCCATCCATCATCTTTAATAAAGGCTTAATTGTCTCTTAAGGCCATCCTATAATGAAGACAACAACACTTAGGTACTTATAAATCAGCACATAGCTTTTACTCTTTACGCGATTAAGTCCTTTCTCTTAATTCGACACACAAACGATCAAACTATCACACAGAATTTTCACACAGACTATATCATATACTATTCACACAGAAAATAATATTAAAATATTTTTACGACCTCAGATTTGTGGTCTCGAACGACTGTTCCGACTAGGGTCTAAACCGGGATGTTACAACTCTCCCCCCTTAGGGATTTTCGTCCTCGAAAATCTTACCAGTGAATAGGTGTGGATATTGCTCTCTCATAACGTTTTCAGATTCCCACGTAGCCTCTTCAATCTCGTGTTTGTGCCATAATACTTTCACTAAGGAAATTCTTTTCTTTCTCAACTCTTTAATCTCTCGTGCCAAGATTCGGATCGGTTCTTCACTATACGACAAATTTGACTGAATTTCAACCTCAGTAGGAGCAATCACATGAGACGGGTCTGATCTGTACCGTCGAAGCTTTGACACATGAAACACGTTATGAATCTTTTCTAACTCAGATGGCAATCTCAATCTATAAACAACCGGCCCAACTCGTTCAATAATCTCGTATAGTCCGATAAACCTCGGACTCAGCTTGCCCTTTCGGCCAAATCAAAGTATTTTCTTCCACGGAGACACTTTCAAAAACACTTTATCACCAACTTCAAATTCAATATCTTTTTGTTTCAAATCTGCATAAGATTTCTGACGATCTGAGGCTGCTTTTAAACTGTCACGAATTATCTTCACTTTCTATTCGGTCTCTTTTATCAAATCAACCCCGTGAATCTTATTCTCACTCAGCTCAGTCCAATACAATGGAGTTCAACATTTTCGACTGTAAAGAGCCTCATATGGTGCCATTTTAAAACTAGATTGAAAACTGTTGTTATACGCAAACTCAATCAAGGATAAGTGCTTTTTCCACGTATTGTCAAATTCAAGTATGCAACATCTCAGCATGTCTTCGAGAATCTGAATGATTCTCTCGGATTGACCATCCGTTTGTGGATGAAAAGAAATACTGAAATGCAATTTAGTGCCTAAAGCATCTTGCAATATCTTCCAAAATTGCGAAGTAAACCTCGGATCTCTGTCAGACATTATAGATAACGGTACTCCGTGCAATCTCACAATTTCATCGATATACAATTCAACTAATTTATCTAATGAATAATCAGTTCTCACTGGAATGAAATGGGCTGATTTCGTCAATCTTTCCACTATCACCCAGATTGCATCTTTCTTTCCTGGAGATAAGGGTAATCCCGACAGAAAGTCCATCGTGATTCTTTCCCATTTCCACTCAGGAATCATAATCGGTTGTAATAAACCAGATGGAACCTGATGTTCAGCTTTGACTTGTTGACAAACTAAGCATTTCGACGCAAAGTCAAAAATATCTCTTTTCATGCCCTGCCACCAATAGAACTGTTTTAGATCATTATACATCTTTGCACTCTCCGGATGTTCAGTTAAATGACTATTGTGAGCTTCAGTCAAAATCTTCGAAATCAACTCTAAATTTCTCGGAACACAAATCCGATCTCTGAATCTCAAACAATCATCACTATCAACTCGAAATTCCGATACAGCATCTGAATCATACTGAATTCTTTTTGCTAACAACTCATTATCACTCTTTTGAGCCTCACAAATCTGTTGTAAGAATAAGGGTTTTACTTTCAATTCAGCTACCACTGCATTATCATCACAAAGATCTATCTGATTACTCAAAGCTCGCAAAGCATATAACGATTTTCGGCTCAAGGCATCAGCTACAATGTTAGCTTTACCCGGGTGGTAATCTATCACAAGTTCATAATCTTTCAACAACTCTAACCATCTTCTCTGTCGTAAATTCAAATCTTTCTAAGTCATCAAATACTTTAAACTCTTATGGTCAGTATAAATGTGACATTTTTCCTCAAACAGATAGTGACGCCAAATCTTCAATGCGAATACAATCGCAGGCTGTTCAAGATCATGCATTGGGTAGTTCTTTTCGTGCGGCTTTAACTGTCCCGAAGCATAAGCAATGACTTTCCTTTCTTGCATCAGTACATAGTCCAAACCTTTCAATGATGCATCACTGTGAACTATAAACTCTTTACCTGACTCAGGTTGAATCAACACTGGTGCTTCTGTTAACAACACTTTCAATTGCTCAAAACTCTGCTGGCACTTTTCTGACCACTCAAATCTAACATCTTTCTGTAACAACTTCGTCAACAGAGTCGCAATCATCGAGAAGCCTTTCACAAATCGTCTATAATATCCTGCTAGTCCCAGAAAGCTACAAACTTCAGACACATTTCTTGGAGGTTTCCATTCCAAAATAGCAGAGATTTTACCTTGATCAACTCGTATCCCGGCGGCTGATACAACATGTCCCAGAAAAGCAACCTCACGCAACCAAAATTCACATTTGCTAAACTTTGCATACAATTGTTTCTCACGTAGAGTTTGTAGCACGATTCTCAAATGTTCCGCACCACAAAGCGATCCAAATACGGTCTGAATATCTGATTCATCATATCCATAAACACTACAGAAGCATTTGTTAATCCGAAAGGCATCACTAGCAATTCATAATATCCATACCTCGTTCTAAAAGCAGTTTTCGGCACATCGAATTCTTTAACTCTCAACTGATAGTAGCCCGATCTCAAATCTATCTTTGAAAACACTGTAGCTCCCTTCATCTGATCAAACAAATCATCGATACGAGGCAATGAAATTTTTTTCTTTATCGTCACTTTGTTCAACTGTCGATAATCAATACACATTCTCATAGTTCCGTCTTTCTTTTTCATAAATAACACAAGAGCTCCCCAGGGTGAGAAACTCGGTCGTGCAAATCCTCTCTTGCAACTGCAACTTTAGCTCTTTCAATTCTGTTGGTGTCATTCTATACGGAGCTATAGAAATAGGAGTAGTCCCCGGCACTAATTCAATACCAAATTAAACTTCTCGAATCTGAGGTAATCCCGGCAGCTCTTCAGGAAACACATCTGGAAACCCACATACCACAGGCACAAATTCAACTTTCTTTTTCGACACTTTTGTATCAATCATGTACGCCAAATAAGCTTCACAACCTTTTCTCACATAGTTCATAGCTTTCATCGCAGATACAATAGCTGGTAATCCTTTCATATCACTGGATTCAATTCAAACTAGCTACCGTTCTGGCTTTTCAATTCAATACTCTTTCTTTTACAATTCACGATGGCATTATGTAGAGTAAGCCAATCCATACCCAGAATTATGTCGAATTCGTCAAATGGAAGTAATATCAAATTAACCGAAAAACATATATCACGAAACATCAATGGGCAATTCTTGCACACCTTATCCAACAAGACACATTTGCCTAAAGGGTTCGATATTCTAATCACAAATTCAGTAGACTCAATAGGTAGAGTCTTATTCAATACTAAATTCATACACACATAGGAATGAGTTGACCCCGGATCTATCAATGCAATAACATCAATATCGAATAAAGTGAAAGTACCGGTGATAACGTCTGGAGATGATGCTTCCTCTCGTGCACGTATATCATAGGCTCGAGCAGGTGCTCTCGCTTCTGACCTCACAGCTATGTCAGTTGTCTCCCTTTGACTTTCGCTAATATTTTTGATGTTTCTGGGTGGTCTACCTCTAATTGTCACATTACTTGGTCTTTCATTCTGAACATTTTCTTCTTCAACAATCTTTGGGCAATCTTGGATGAAATGATCTCGAGATCCACACTTATAACAAACTCTATTGTTGTACTTGCCCCAGTACTCGCCCACATGTCGTCTTCCACATTGTTTGCACTCAGGTTTGTTACTCTTAACACTGCCAACACTTGGTTCATTCGGAGCTTGAATTCGTAAACTAGCACTTTGTCTCGAATGATCTTTACTTGGATGTCCAAATGAAGCATTTGAACAGTTACTTGCATCTCTATATCTCTTAGTAGAAGGTTGAGAAAATTTATTCATTGATCCCTTTCTCTCATCACGAGCTTCTGAATCAGCTTTCTTCTTTTCCTTACTGAGCTCTTCAGCTTTGCACGCTCTTTCAACAAACACAGCGAATTCATTTATATCAAGTATCCCAACCAACAATTTGATGTCTTCATTCAATCCCTCTATGAAACGTTTGCACATAGTAGTTTGGGTTGAGACACATTCTCTCGCATATTGACTCAATCTTACAAATTCTCGCTCGTACTCAGTAACAGACAATCGGCACTGTTTCAATTCTAGAAACTCTTTACGTTTCTGATCGATGAAGTGTTGGCTGATATACTTCTTTCTGAATTCAGTTTGAAAGAAATCCCAGGTGATTCTCTCTCTCGGAACCACAGATATCAACGTTTTCCACCAGTTGTAAGCTGTGTCTCTCAACAAGGAAACTGCACACTTAATGCACTCATCAGGGTTCAATGACATCTCATCAAATACTCTGATTGCATTCTCAAGCCAAAACTCAGCTCGTTCAGCATCGTCATCTGATGTGGCTCTAAACTCTTCGACCCCATACTTGGGAATCTTATTCACAAGAGGTTTATTCAATCTATTCGTATCTGCAACTTGAGGCGCAACAGGTACTTACGGGGGTGGAGGTTGTGGAGCAGCCAGATTCGTTCGAACGGACTCTGTAAACCACTCACTCATCATTTGGAAGAAGGCTTGCTTAGCCTCTCCTCCTTCACCACTATCATTCGGCCTTGATGTGGTCGGCGCTGTCCCAGGAAAACACATATGTAAACACATTTTATTGGGATCCATTATTATATGTAAACACATTTTCAAATGTCAGATTTAGTCATACTATCGTAAATTCAAATATGGCATGTATAGCTAGACTCATACTCATTACGTTAGTCCGAGAATTGACTAAACAATAGCTGTGATACCAATAAAATGTAACACCTTTATCCCGAGTCCGTCGCTGGATTAAGGTTAGGAGCGTTACCGGACAGATTGAAAACATTCACAGACAAAATCATACATTCGATCATCATTCTCAGACATAGTGTCCCTTAAACAGGTTCTCGAGACCCTAAGCATGCTTATAAACTGAGTCAGGACTAAACCAAAACACATACAAATTTTCATGAAAATTTGAAACTTTTCAAAAATACAGGGGAGGCACGCCCGTGGGAGGAGACCGTGTGCCCTCCACGGCTTCTAGACACCCCCGTGTATCCTTCCTTATTTATACTAACTATACCAACACGGTCATTAGGCACGCCCGTGTGCCATGGCCGTGTACTTTTAGGTCATATACTGACTTCCCCACCACAGCCACCAAGCACGCCCGTGTCGAGGCCGTGTACTTTTATGTTAGCTACTGACTTGTACACCACGGCCAGATGTGTAACACCCCTATCCCGAGTCCGTCGCTGGATTAAGGTTAGGATCGTTACTGAAGAGATCAGAAACATTCACAAACGAAATCATACATTCAGTCATCATTCTCAGACATAATGTCCCTTAAACGAGTCCTCGAGACCTTAATCATACTTATAAGTCGAGTCGGGACTAAACTGAAACACATATGAAATTCCATGAAAAATTGAAACTTTTCTAAAATACAGGGGAGACATGTAACACCCCAAACCCGGTCAAAACACTACGACCGAATCTGGTATGTCACAGGAAAAAAAAAGGTTTTTTGGAAAACAAGTTGTCATCTTTAAATTAAAAAGAAACTTCTCATTTAATAAAAATCCGTGTTGTTTTAAGTAAATTACTAAAACCGTTTTGAAATTTGATTTAAAGAAAATTAAACTAACTTCTTGTTACTACATGTTTGCCGTAGCCCGATGGTAAGGTTTTGGAAAATCCCAATATTTTGTAAATGTTTTGGAAAACATTCATTTTATAGGTTTATTAGGCATGCCGTTAATAACTTTAACAAAATTTAGTGAAAATTTAAACAGATAGCTAATCCCAAAAATAAAATTTAGTGGCCTTATTACAACCAAAACCAAATTTAAAGTAAACTAAATCCAAAATAATAATTTAAAGCAAAAACCTGAAATATCGTGCATGGCCACCTCGAGTCCGTCTCGGCTCTATATCCGCAATCTACGAATCATCTGCAAAATGTAAAGGAAGGGGTGAGTCACCGGGACTCAGTGTGTAAATCCCCGTCCCGAAGATAATAAACCCTTACACAGTTTCATAAGCGAATATGTATGCCATGCAACCCAAAACCTAACCATCCGACACTCCCGAATCTACTCAGTTTGGTACCAAACCACTGGTGGTCCCAAACCATTGGTGATCGAAGTCACAAATAATATATGTGGTACCAAACCACTGGTGACTGAAGTCACAAATAATCATGTGTGGGGCCAACCCACTTTGTGGTACCAAACCACTGATGACAATCTCGTGTATCGTTATGTGGGGCCAACCCACTGTGTGGTACCAAACCGCTAGTGACAGTCTGATAATCATATCTTCCCCCTCCTCTCATCATACCCATGCAATATGACATAATAATTCGTGTATGCAGTATGTCAAGTGTGCTAAACATATCTCAAATATAAGTATTACATGAATTACCATCATAATCAGATAGACATAAAACAACATAATCACGCTAATCAAACTCTAAGGGTATAACCGTAATTTTACCTACCAAGGGCATTTTCGTAATCTACCTTTCAGGGGTATTTTGGTATTTTACCCTTACAAGGGTAAATTAGTAATTTCGCACCTACAATGGCTTTTCCGAAGGCCTAATGTCGCCTCGAGCGACTCAGCTACCATTTTCGGTCGTACCGGACTATTGGGCCTAAAACCTGATTTCGGCCCATTCGGGCCCACACACTCGTGTGGCCCACCTAACACAAATCTAGCCACGTATATAAGTTCCACCTAGTCTAGTTCACTATATACTATATCATCATACAATTTTATTTAATTGGGCCTGTGGGCCCCATTGGGCCCACTTCAGCCCATCGTGGCCAAGCAGCCTCAACCCATAAGAATAATACTGATGGCCTCAACTATCGCGTCGAAGCCCCACACATGCGCTCGCACGCTCGTGTGGCTACTATTGCCGTGACCGGCACTTCGGCATTTGCTGCTCTACAACTAAAGTAGAGAGAGTTACACACCTGATAAGAGTCTATTGTTAAACCGCGCTGAGACCACTCCTGTGCCCAAACGCCCACCAAGGTATGTTAACTCTCCTCCTGAAATGCTCTTTATATAGCTAGCTCTTCACCTTCCTTCTTTGTATCTTTCCGATGTGGGATCTCTTCGTTAGTAGAGTTTAAATTCAACTGAAACTCTTGCCGTCCAATCCGCAAAATAAATACTCCCTTGCTTTTCATGAGATTCGAACCTAGGCTCCCTTGCAACGTAATCCACGCTGCTAACCACTAGGCCACAAGCTCCTCTTGTGTCTTAAACCATGCGCAGCTAAATATAAATCTACAGCCAAATTCTAAGGTCCAAGCAAAAAGAAAACCAAAATGCAAGAGCCAAGACTTGAACCTTAGACCTCCTTCCTTCCCGTGGCGTCATTCCCTTGTCCCTTATGTGGCGTCACTTTGCCACTACACCATACACTCCACTTGTGTCATTTTCCTCCACATTTTATTCTTAAGGCCTACCTGCCAACTTCCAGGGTTTTTTTCACCTAAAACCAAATTCCCCAAAGCCAATGTTCGATCCCGGGACTTCATAGAAGCACTCTAACCTTCCAAAATCACTTATCTAATAGGTCCAACTTGCATTTAAGCCGATCTCTTGTTCTCCAAAAATTTAAACGCTACTACGCTCAAGGCCCATTAGGCCCAATCCTACTAGGCCCAATTTTAGGATGTTACAAGACACGCCCGTGGGAGGAGACCGTGTACTTTTAGATCATATACTGACTTACCCACCACGGCCACCAAGCACTCCCGTGTCGAGGCCGTGTACTTTTAGGTCATATACTGACTTCAACCACACGGCCTGGGCACACGCCCATGCTTTGAACGTGTGTCTTACACGGTCCTTACACATGACCGTGTAAAATGACCGTGGTCTAATTTTATTTAAAACATTAAAGTGCAGGGTTAACACGGTCTAGACACACACCCGTGTGTCTAACCGTGTAGTCAACTAGAGGCTATTTACCAAGCCATTTGCCTCCCTGAAATTAAGATCAACCCAACTCAAAACAATACAATTCATTACTAACAATTTTCATGAATAATACTGTGTATTTCATTGATATCTATATACAAAAAACTTAAACAAGTTTGGCCAACCACTTAGCCATATACAAAAGAATAATAAACTTGATAGCCTATACAATGGCATTACACAAAACATGTTCTAAAAATGAATGATTCCTATACATGCCATACTTAGTAATATGATTTGGCTATACCAAAATAAGGGTCGAGAGTGTGCTACGAGCTCTAATTGCAATGATCCACAAATTAGCTTGGCGGGACTACATAGAAAGAAACAATCAAAGACGTAAGCATTTAGCTTAGTAAGTTTGCATGAATAACACGTAATAAATAAACATGCTTCAGATAAACCATTTGACATAAGAATGGTATCATTATCTCATCTATAGAGCTTACTTACTCATACATAATTCTTACTTGTCTCATGGTACTCACTAATCTCATACTTGTAAGGTAACAAGGTACCTGTATCACTTGATCACATTGATCAGCATACTTAAACCTAATAATTATGTCTTCTAACTCATCATTCATAACATGAATAATATTCAATTTCAACTTGGTAATAGCTATGCTTTCTTTACATTTTTGTTTTCACATTTTAGCTTACTTATTTGCCCGATGAATTTCCATGAACTACCGATAATACTAGATCTCTTGTCATGTACTACATGCCAATCCCATACTCTAGATATGGACTTATATGGAAGATCTCTTCTTGAATCAATTCCAAGCTTGCCTTGGTCTTACATGATAACTTATTCAATGCCAAGCTTGAGTCTTTGGACTTACATGATAACTTGCTTGATAACTTGATCAATGTCAAGCTTGAGTCCTTCGGCTTACATGATAACTTGCTTGATAACTTGATCAATGCCAAGCTTGAGTCCTTGGGCTTACATGATAACTTGCTTGATTGCCGATGCCATGCCTTGGCTTGGTCTTATACGGACTTTCTTATCTCATGTAATAGACCGTATCTCCCGGGTAATTCATTTTTAATCGGGACTTTTTTTCTTGTTTAATCTTATTGACTTCTTTGTTTAACATAACATTAAACCATTCGTGATAGCAATGTATATTATACTAAGCAATTAAATGATAAAATCATAAAGATTAGAACTCGCACAAACTTACCTCAATATAAAAAATGTATGTAGTTATGCAATTTAGTCCTCGACTTTATTCTTGCCTCGGTTTCGATCCGGGCTTCGTTTTTCTTGATCTATAATCATTAATAGATCATTTAATAATCATATTGACTAAATTGACTCATAACCCATACTTTAGCAAAATTACTAATTTGCCCTTATACTTTCTCATATTTGCACTTTTGCCCTTAGGCTCGTAAAATGGTTTTCATGCAACTTTCTTAAACATCATGCTTAGTTGAATCATTTTCTCTACTATAGCAATCATCAATTCTCTCTATTTCTAATAGGTATGACCAATTTTATAACTTTTTACAAAATGGTCCATACTATCATTTTTCATGAAATTCATTAAGAAAAAGAGGTTTATTTAACATCAATCTCACATAAACTCCCATAAAACATCATTTAGCATGCATGTCATTCATAGCTAAACTTTTGAACATGCATCTAAGCTCATTTAATAGCTAAAAATAGCTAATTCATAATACGAGAACTTCAAAAATACGAAGAATATCAAAAACGGGGCTAAGATGAACTTACTAGCAAGCTTGAAAAAAATGAAGAACCCTAGCTATGCTGTCTCCACTTTTTGGCAGCAAGAAGGAAGAAGATGAGTGAATTTTTCTCATCTTTTTCCTATTTTAATCACTTATCAGGCAAATGACCAAAATGCCCTTCCTCTTAAAAATTTCTAATACACCATCTCAAGAACAATTTTGTCCAAAATTATATTTTTGGAAAAATTGCTATTTAAGGATTCCTAATTACTATTCTAAAGCTATTTCATACAAAAAGCTTCTAGAAAATCATATTTTGCAACTTTTGCAATTTAGTCCTTTTGGACCAATCCACCACAATTTAATAAAATTGCTTCATGAAACATTCATACTAGCATGCTAACATGGCATAAACTTTTAAAAACTCATAAATTCACCTTGAATTTGTGGTCTCGCACCACTATTCCGACTAGGCCCTAAATCGGGCTGTTACAATTCTGCCCCACTTAGGGATTTTCGTCCTCGAAAATCTTACCACCAAAAAGGTTGGGATACTGGTTTCTCATATTCTCTTCTGTTTCCCACGTAGCTTCCTCTATCCCATGTCTTTGCCACAATACTTTTACTAAGGCAATACTTTTATTTCTCAATTAATTGACTTCCCGAACCAAGATTTTGACTGGCTCTTCACTGTAAGTCATGTTGGGATGAATCTCTATCCCTGATTGGGTAATCACATATGAAGGGTCTGATCTGTGGCATCGCAACATTAACACGTGAAACACATCATGAATCTTTTCTAATTCTGTTGGCAAAGCTAAACGATAAGCTAACTGCCCAACTCTCTCAATAATCTCATAAGGTCCAATGAAACGTGGGCTTAACTTTCCTTTCCGACCAAATCTAAGGACTTTTCTCCATGGTGACACTTTCAAGAAAACTTTATCCCCGACTTGATACTCTATCTCTTTTCTTTTTAAATCCGAATAGGATTTTTGTCTATTTGATGCAGCTTTCAAACATTCTCGTATCACTTTAACTTTCTCTTCAGCTTCTCTAACCAAATCAACCCCGTGAATTTGGTTTTCTTTGAGTTCAGTCCAAAATAAAGGTGTTCTGCACTTACGCCCATATAGAGCCTCATAAGGCACCATCTTTAAGCTTGACTGAAAGCTATTATTGTAGGCAAATTCTATTAATGGGAGAAACGTTTCCCAACTGCCTTGAAATTCAAGAACACAACACCGGAGCATATCCTCTAGTATTTGAATTACTCTTTCTGACTGTCTATCAGTTTGAGGATGAAAAGTCGTGCTAAAGTTTAACTTTGTACCCAAGGCTTCCTACAACTTCTTCCAGAATCTGGATGTGAATCTCAGATCTCTATCCGATATGATCAATAAGGGAATTCCGTGAAGCCTTACTATTTCTGAAACATACAAGTTTGCCAACTTATCAAGTGAGTAATCCACTCGCACGGGTATAAAATGGGCTGACTTAGTGAGTCTATCAACTACAACCCATATAGCATCTTTCTTGTTTGGTGACATCGGTAAACCCGTTACAAAATCCATAGTAATATGGTCCCATTTACACTCAACCAAGATGGGTTGAAGTAAACCAGAAGGTACTTGATGTTCAGCCTTTACTTGCTGACAAATCATGCACTTGGAAACAAACTCTGAAATGTCTTTCTTCAATTTCGGCCACCAAAATCGTTGCTTCAAATCATTATACATCTTAGTACTACCCAGATGTACAGATAAACATTCGTTATATGCTTCATGTAAAATTCTATGACTAAGCTCCTCTTTTCTCGGTACACAGATTCTATCTCTAAACATCAAGTATCCATCAGAATTAGTTCGAAAGTCAGATTCAGCATCTAACTCGCACTGAGCTTTCTTGAATTGCACTTCACTATCTTCTTTCTGAACCTCTAAGATCTCTTGAAGAAATATTGGTCTAGCTCTCAACTCAGCTAAAATAGAACCATTGTCGGATAAAATCATTCTTGAGTTCAATGCTCTTAAAGCAAAAAGGGACTTCCTGCTCAAAGCATCAACGACCACATTCGCCTTTCCTGGATGGTAATCGATGACCAACTCATAATCTTTTATCAATTCTAACCATCTCCGTTGTCTTAAGTTCAGCTCTTTCTGCATCATCAAATACTTCAGACTTTTATGATCAGTAAAAATTTGACATTTTTCACCATATAAATGGTGTCTCCAAATCTTCAAAGCGAAGACTATGGCAGCCAACTCTAAATCATGCGTCGGATAATTTTTCTCATGAGGCTTCAACTGCCTGGAGGCATAAGCAATCACCTTGCCTTCTTGCATGAGTACACAGCCTAATCCATTTAAGGATGCATCACTGTAAATTACGAATTCTTTCCCCGACTCGGGTTGTACTAAAACTGGAGCTTCTATCAACATTGTCTTCAGTTTTTTGAAACTTTGTTGGCATCTTTCTGTCCACTTAAACTTCACATTTTTCTGTATTAATTTAGTCATAGGAGTTGCAATCATGGAAAACCCCTTGACAAATCGTCTATAATAGCTGACTAGGCCCAGAAAACTTCTAATCTCAAAGATGTTCTTTGGTGGCTTCCAGTCCATTGTGGCCGAGACTTTACTGGGATCTACTCGGACTCCATCTCTCAAGACAATATGTCCAAGGAATCCCACTTCCTTGAGCCAAAATTCACTTTTACTGAACTTGGCATACAACTGATTTTCTCGAAGAGTCTGTAAAACTATCCGTAGGTGCTCAGTATGCTCATTCTCGTCCCGAGAATAAATCAGTATGTCGTCAATAAAAACAACTACAAACTTGTCGAGGTACGACCTAAAAATGCGGTTCATTAAATCCATGAATACTGCAGGTGCATTGGTCAACCCAAAGGGCATGACTAAAAATTCATAACGCCCATACCTCGTTCGAAAAGCAGTCTTGGATACACTTGAATATTTTACTCTCAGCTGGTAGTACCCCGATCTCAAGTCTATTTTGGAGAACACAGCAGCTCCTTTCAATTAATCGAACAAATCGTCAATCCTAGGCAATGGATACTTGTTCTTTACTGTCATTTTATTAAGCTGACAGTAATCGATGCATAATCTCATAGTGCCATCTTTCTTTTTCACAAACAAAACCGGAGCACCCCATGGTGAACAACTTGATCTTACAAAACCTTTATCTGTCAACTCTTGCAACTGTGTCTTTAGTTCTTTCAACTCTGTTGGATCCATTCTGTAAGGAGTAATGGATATAGGTACAGTACTGGGAGCTAGCTCAATGCTGAACTCAACCTCTCTAGCTGGTGGCAGTCCTGGTAATTCCTCGGGAAAAACATCCACGTACTCACATACTATCGGTACTGACTCAATCTTTAGCTCTGTTTCTTTGTCATTCATCACAAAGGCCAGATAGGCTCCACACCCTTTTCTTATATATCTCTGTGCCGTCATATTAGAAATCATTACCGGCAATCCACCTGGTTCATCTGATTCTACATGAAGAGTATCCCCATTCTCACATCTCATCTCGATGTATTTCTTCCCACAATTAACTATCACCTTATGGGTAGTCAACCAGTCCATACCAAGAATGAGGTCGAATTCATCAAATGGTAACAACATAAGATTTGCTTTAAAGCAATAACCTCTAATCATTAGTGGACAATCTTTACCAACTTTATCAACTAACACATTCATGCCTAAAGGATTAGACACTTTAATAGTATCAATAGGCATACTCAATCCGGATACTAATTTCATACAAATGTAACAGTGTGTGGTTCCGGGATCTATTAAAGCAATAACTTTGGTATTGTAAAGAGAAAAGGTACCCGTAATAACATCAGGAGAAGATGCCTCTTCGCGAGCGCAAATGGCATAAGTTCTTGCAGGCATTCTACCCTCGTGTCTTGCAGCCTGTTCTCTGGGTTACCTCTTCCACTTGTCCCACTTCACGGGTTTCTTTGCGGTCTTCCTCGGGTCATACTCCCAGATCTCAGGTTTTGAATTCTCTCTTCTTTAGTCATCTCTGGACAATCTTTTATGAAATGGTCTTGGGAACCACATCTAAAACATGCATTTTCATGTGCTCGGCATTCTCCAAGATGGCGTCTACCACACTATGGGCACTCGGGTGTGTCAGATCGAATGTTCCTAACACTTGCAACCGAAGTAGTCTGTGCTTTATTCCCTGAATACTGTTTACTCTTGTCTTTCCTTGAAAATCCAGTGGAAGTAGCCGATCGGGTAAGGAAATCTCTTGACTTCTTGGACGAAGATTGGAATGACTTATTCCACTGTCTCTTTCTAGAGTCGCGAGATGCCATTTCAGACTTCTTCTTCTCTTTTACTAGTTTTTCAGCTTTACAAGCCTTTTCTACTAGTACAATGAATTCCTTTAACTCTAGGACAGCAACTAACTACTTTATATCTTCATTTAATCCATCTTCAAACCTTTTACTCATGATGGCCTCAGTGGATACACATTCGCGAGCATACTTGCTGAGTCGTACAAACTCTCGCTCATAATCAGTTACTGACATCTTGCCTTGCTTCAGCTCTAGAAATTCCTTCCTCTTCTGGTCTACAAACCTTTGGCTGATATACTTTTTCTTGAACTCGTCCTGGATGAATTCCCATGTGATCCTTTCCCTCGATACTACTGACACCAAGGTGTTCCACCATTGATAAGCGGAATCTCTTAAGAGAGAGATTACACACTTCATGCATTCTTTAGGTGTGCATGACAGTTCATTGAATACCCTGATGGTATTTTCTAACCAGAATTCAGCCTTCTCTGGATCATCATCTCTTTTAGCTCAAAATTCTTCTGCCCCATGTTTCCTGATCTTATCAATTGGAGGTTTATCTCCTCTTATCACTTCTACTACTTGAGGGGCTACTGGAGCAGGTGGTGGAACAGGCAGGGGTGGAGGGGGTTGTGCATTCGGGTTTGCCCGAACGAACTCTATATACCATGTATTCATCATGTGGAGGAAGGTTTCTCTAGCCTCTTCTCCTCCTTGACTCACCGTAGTGGGTCTATTCTCATTCTCATTTGGCATCGTCCCTTCTACGGGAGCTGGTGCATTACTTTCTACATAATCCGCCATATCTCTGCCGGGATCCATTTACTATATAAACATAATTTAAGTCGTCAGGAGTCGTCACACTATCATTATAAAAACATTCTTAGGTATGGCATGTATAACTAGACTCATGCTCGTGCTACATTAGTCCTAGAATCGACTAAACTGTAGCTCTGATACCACTAAATGTAAACAACTATCCCGAGTCTATTGTCGGATTAAGGTTAGGAGCGTTACCAAACAAATCGAAAACATTCACAGACGAAATCATACATTCAATCATCATTCTCAGACATAATGTCCCTTAAACAAGTCCTCGAGACCTTAATCATATTTATAAGTCGAGTCGGGACTAAACTGAAACACATATGAAATTCCATGAAAAATTAAAACTTTTCTAAAATACTAGATCTCTTGTCATGTACTACATGCCAATGCCATACTCTAGATATGGACTTATATGGAAGATCTCTTCTTGAATCAATGCCAAGCTTGCCTTGGTCTTACATGATAAGTTATTCAATGCCAAGTTTGAGTCCTTGGACTTACATGATAACTTGCTTGATAACTTGATCAATGCCAAGCTTGAGTCTTTGGGCTTACATGATAACTTGCTTGATAACTTGATCGATGCCAAGCTTGAGTGCTCGGGCTTACATGATAACTTTCTTGATTGCCGATGCCATGCCTTGGCTTGGTCTTATACAGACTTTCTTATCTCATGTATTAGATCGTATCTCCCGGGTAATTTATTTTCAATCGGGACTTTTTTTCTTGTTTAATCTTATTGACTTCTTTGTTTAACATAACATTAAATCATTCATGATAACAATGTATATTATAATAAACAATTAAATGATAAAATCATAAAGCTTAGAACTCATACAAACTTACCTCAATATACAAAATGTATGTAGTTATGCAATTTAGTCCTCGACATTGTTCTTGCCTCGATTTCGATCCAAGCTTCATTTTTCTTCATCTATAATCATAAATAGATCATTTTATAATCATATTGACTAAATTGACTCATAACCCATACTTTGGCAAAATTACTAATTTGCCCCTATACTTTCTCATTTTTGCACTTTTGCCCTTAGGCTCGTAAAATGATTTTCATGCAACTTTCTTAAACATCATGCTTAGCTGAATCATTTTCTCTACTAAAGCAATCATCAATTCTCTCTATTTCTAGTAGGTATGACGAATTTTATAACTTTTTACAAAATGGTCCATACTATCATTTTTCATGAATTCATTAAGAAAAAGATGTTTATCTAACATCAAACTCTCATAAACTCCCATAAAACATCATTTAGCATGCATGTCATTCATAGCTAAATTTTTGAACATGCATCTGAGCTCATTTAATAGCTAAAAATAGCTAATTCATAATACGAGAACTTCAAAAATACGAAAAATATCAAAAAACGGGGCTAAGATGAACTTACTAGCAAGCTTGAAAAAAATGAAGAACCCTAGCTATGGTGTCTCCACTTTTTCGGCAGCAACAAGGAAGAAGATGAGAGAATTTTTCTCATCTTTTTCCTATTTTAACCACTTATTATGCAAATGACCAAAATGCCCTTCCTCTTAAAAATTTCTAATACACCATCTCAAGGCCAATTTTGTCCAAAATTATATTTCTTATTTAAGGACTTCTAATTACTATTCTAAATCTATTTCTGTAACACCCCAAACCCGGACAAGACGCCACGTCCGAATCTGGTATGTTACGGGGAAAACGTTTTTTTGAGAGGTTCGATTTTTCGTTTAAAAACTGGGTGGAAACATAGTGTATTTGAAGAAAAATTTGAGTAGACTTGTTTGAAATCGGATGGTGTATTTGAAACCCAGAAATTTTGAAAACTTATCTGAAGTATGTGGAAAAACGAGTTCATTTCATTCAAAACTCCATAGTTCCTTAGTGTTGCTTAAAACATTTTAACTTGGTAGAAAATCGAGTTTGATTTGAACTTCGTTTGAGTTTATTTGATATCAAAACATTGGGTGATACCCGATGGTATAGTTGAAAACACATTGCGTTATAGTTTTGAAATCATTGCCTTTCCAAATTTTAGCACATTTTAGCTCGAATTATTTTGTTAAAGCATATTAAATCTACTTTAAAGCATAAACCTCATAAAACATAATCTAAAGGCCTTTTACAAATCCAAATTAAAACCCAAATAAAAGTAAATAAACTAAGTACCCAAAATATAAAGTCTGAGCAACACTTTATGAAGCATGGCATGAGCACCCCGAATCCATCCCGGCTCCATGTCCGCGTCTACGAGTCACCTAAAATGTCAAAGGAGAGGGTGAGTCGAATGACTCAGTGCATAAATCCCGCTCCCGATGAAACAACATGCTAACACACATCATACATAGCAACATAATTAATGCAACCCGATCCTAACCATCCGTATCACCTTTTCTACCCCGTGTGGTACCAAACCACTGGTGGTGTCAAACCACTGGTGACCCAAAGTCACGATATCCATAAGTGTGGTGCCAAACCACTGGTGAACCAAAGTCACGAATAATCCAATGATGGGGCCAACCCATCTCGTGATACCAAATCACTAGCGACAATCCCGTATCTCTCAAGTGGGGCCAACCCACGGTGGTGTCAAACCACAGGGACGAGTCGCAATGAGGTGCCAAACCTCTGGTGTCCCAAAGACACAATATGGTACCAAACCACTGGTGACCGCAGTCACAAAATCCGATGATGGGGCCAACCCATCGTGTGATACCAAATCACTGGCGTCAATCCCGAAGTCAACTGTGGGGCCAACCCACTGTGGTGCTAAGCCACTGGGACGAGACGCTGAGGTGCCAAACCTCTGGTGACCCAAAGTCACAAAATATCATCTGTGGTACCAAACCACTAGAGGTGCCAAACCTCTGGTGTCCCAAAGACACAGTGTCCCAAAGACACGGATATCATCATCCTCCCTCCTCTCATATCACCCATCATCATACCATATTCATGTGATCATGCATATCATACAAGTCATGCATATCATGCCAACATGTCTAGCATTACATCTCATAGCATACATAACATAGATCATAATGTTGAGCATATCATCAATAGAACTCGTAATACTACGGACTTACCTTGATCCGCACATACCACCCACTCGGGTAATCCATCCATCATACTGTCATGATTTTGATAGGCAAACAGTTTTACTAACAATATTATAAAGTATCGCTGTTTAGTTTACACACCTGTTAAAACGCAGTCTTTAAAACCCAAAGAATCGATCTAAGTCCCCTTGATTATCCTGCTCCTAGAATCGGCCAAACAAGGGATTAGGCATCTATACCATTCGGCCAAAGATCCTAAACCAAAGGGGTCAATATTAAACTCTTTACCTTATACTTGATTTGGTTTCCTACCAAATCTTGAACCAAGAAGTGATTCCCCTTTGACAATCGGCCACCCCTAAAAGAGAATAGTTAAACCTTAATAATCTTGACTTAATCGAAACCAAAAGATTGAGTGATTAATGCCAATACCAATCACTTACCACAACCACTGCTTACCAATCGGTTAATAGAGTAGAAACTCCTCTTGGTTACTTTCAATATCCAAAGACCCTATATGAAAAGGTTAAACAAATGATTAACTCATTTCAATCTACAACCATCATAGGCTTTGAACAAACCGCAACCAATATAATACTTCGAGAAGAGAGAGATGGCCATTCGGCCAACCACTTACCCCAACACCAAACACCAAGAATTCGGCCACAAGAACCCCTAGGAGAAAAGGGAGATTCGGCTCAAGAGCTTTTGAAATGGAAGAAAAAAAAATAGAAAATGGATGGGGACAAATACTTACGGTTTTGAAAGAAAAAGAGATGGAAAAATGTGTTTTGGGAACTAGTGTTTCGGCTTAATGAAATGGTAAGGCACAAATGAAAGATTCAAGCTAGGATTATTGAGAAAAACAAATGAGAGTTTGAGGGAAGAGGGTGATATGATTTCGGCTCAATAGTAATGGAGAAGTCAAAATAGAGAACTTGGTTTAGGAGTAATATGATTTCGGCACAAGTATGACAAGAGAAAAAGAATGAAAGTGCGAGAAGAAAGGATACCCGATTCAGCTTACACAAATGAAGAAAGAATGAGAGATGCAAGGGTACATTCGGCTACACATAAACCATGTGGAACGAGAAAATTTCGGCAAGCTAAAGGGACTTGGTATTTCGGTTCAGGAAGTGAAAAAAAACAAAAAGAAGATGAGAGAATTCTTTAGAAAGATTCGGCTTACAATTGACAACAAAAGGGGGAAAAGGCTTGAAACCAAAAGTGACCAAACTAATGCCAAAATGCCAAAATGACTTTCGGCTACCAACTCCCCCACACCAAGCCGTCACTTCCCCACTCCACACACCCCAAAAATTCGGCCAAATCCCCCCATGCACTCACATCCTCACATTCAATTTAGTTGACCAAGTCTTTCTCCTAAAGTTCCTCTCCACCTTACATTTGAATGGTATGACCAAGTCCAAGGAGGAATTCAAATTGCTCTCAACCTCTCCCTCTATGCCGTCCAAAATGAGTGACAAAATAGGGGATCCTGCAGCTTGAACTCAGGACCTCACCCCCTTGCAGATGACGCCACACCAAGCTCCCCATGTAACGCATGCTTGCCACCTTGCCAGCTCACTTCACTTGCAATAAAACACCAAATAAAATTCTTAAACCCCAGCTTCCCCAGCTCCTTCACTTAACACCCAAAAACCAAAATTTTCCTACCTACTCAGGCACACTCCTAGCCCACAATTAAGCCCCGATACTACACAAACAACAACACAGCACACTAAACACATGCAAGACATAGCACAACAAAATCACCCCCTAACCCGAGATATTACAGTTCTACCCCCCTTAAAAATAATTTCGGCCTCGAAATTACCTGATCAGAAGAGTTGCGGGTATTGCTGTCTCATCGTATCCTCGGGTTCCCACGTAGCTTCTTCTACGCCATGATTCCGCCAAAGTACCTTAACCAAAGGCACAGACTTCTTACGCAGAACCTTCACATCCCGATCAAGAATCTGCACAGGTTCTTCTTCCATAGTCAAGTCTGGATTTACCTCGATCTCTTCCACTGCTACCACATGTGACGGATCTGAACGATAACGCCGAAGCATCGAAACGTGAAAAATGTCGTGAATCTGGCTTAGCTCTGCTGGCAACTCAAGCTGATACGCTACTGGTCCTACTCGTCTCAGTACCTTTTACGGCCCCATAAACCTCGGACTTAGCTTGCCTTTCCTCCCGAACCTCAACACCTTCTTCCACGGCGAGACCTTCAGAAAAACTTGATCCCCCACAGCAAACTCTATGTCTCTCCGCTTAAGATCGGCATAAGACTTCTGCCGGTCCGAAGCTTCCTTCAATCGAGCCTGAATCAACTTAACCTTGTCTTCTGTCTCAGCAACCAACTCGGGTCCCAACAATTGACGTTCACCCAACTCCGTCCAACACGTAGGTGAGCGACACTTCCTACCATACAATGCCTCGTATGGTGCCATCTTAATGCTTGCTTGATAACTGTTGTTATAGGCGAACTCAGCTAACGGCAGAAACTCCTTCCAACTACCCCTGAAGTCCAGAACACAACCTCTCAGCATATCCTCCAAGATCTGAATAACCCTCTCCGACTGCCCGTCGGACTGCGGATGAAAAGCTGTGCTGAAATCCAACCGCATACCCAGAGCCTGATGCAACGCTCTCCAGAACCTCGACGTAAACCTGGGATCCCTATCCGAGATGATCGAAACTGGCACACCGTGTAACCTTACAATCTCAGACACATACAGCTTTGCTAGCTTCTGAAGTGAATAATCCACTCTCACTGGAATGAAATGAGCTGACTTAGTCAGACGGTCCACAATAACCCAAACCGAATCTTTCTTGCTTGGCGTAAGCGGTAACCCACTGACGAAATCCATGGTTATTCTTTCCCACTTCCACTGAGGAATCTTCACCGGCCAAGCAACCCCGACGTGTAATCGATGTTCGACCTTGACTGCTTGACAAGTCAGACACTTACCAACAAACTCTGTCACCTCTCTCTTCGACCGGCCACCGTAATCGCTCTCTAAGATCCTTATACATCTTGCTACCTCCAGGATGCATAGCATAAGGACTACTATGTGCGTCCTGGAGAATTTTTCGCCTCAGCTCAACATCTTTAGGCATACAAGCCTTACCTTGGAAACACAGAACCTCATCACTAGACAAGTCAGAACCCTCCAAACCACCATCCTCGCACTTGTACCCTTCGCGCACTCGTAACCTCATCCTCTAATCTGCTTTCTCTCGATCTGCTCAACCCAAGTAGGCTTAACTTGCGGCTCGCGCAATACTCCTGCTGTCGTGACAAGCTCAAATGAGCAAACAAAGCTCTTAAGTCCGAAACAACCTTACGGCTCAACGCGTCTGCCACCACGTTAGCCTTGCCCGGATGATATTCAATCGAGCAGTCGTAATCTTTCAGTAACTCAACCCATCTGCGCTGCCTTAAATTCAAATCCTTCTGAGTCAGGAGATACTTTAAACTCTTATGATCCATGTAGACTATCGATCTCTCTCCATACAAGTAGTGCCTCCAAATCTTTAAGGCGAAGACTACAGCCGCTAGCTCCAAATCGTGCGTCGGATAGTTGACCTCATGTGGCCTTAGCTATCGAGAAGCGTAAGCCACAACCTTACCTTCTTGCATCAGCACACAACCCAAGCCCGTATGTGATGCATCGCAATAGACTGTGTATTCCTTACCAGCCTCAGGTTGAATTAAAACTGGAGCCTCAGTCAAAATCTTCTTTAACTTATCGAAGCTTTCCTGTTGTTTCTCAGTCCATACAAATGGAACTCCTTTCCTTAACAGCTTAGTCATCGGTGCTGCTATCAACGAGAAACCCTCTACAAACCTTCGGTAGTATCCTCGCCAAACCTGAAAACTCCGAATCTCGACCATCGACTTAGAGGCTTCCAATCCAAGATCGCCTCAACCTTCCGAGGATCTACTCTAATCCCCTCACCGACACTACATGACCCAAGAACGTCACTTCCCTGAGCCAGAACTCGCACTTACTGAACTTAGCATAGAGCTGTTTCTCCCTCAAAATCTGCAGCACAACTCTCAAATGCGCATCATGCTCTTCCTCTGTCCTAGAGTACACTAAGATGTCGTCTATGAAAACCACAACGAACTGATCCAGATACTGCTGAAACACCCTATTCATCATATCCATAAATGCTGCCGGTGCGTTAGTCAACCCGAACGGCATTACCAGAAATTCGTAGTGCCCATACCGAGTCCGAAACGCTGTTTTATGGATATCCGCCTCCTTAACCTTTAACTGGTGATACCCAGACCTCAAGTCGATCTTCGAAAATACCGCAAGACACCGCCGGTGATCAAACAAGTCGTCTATCCGTGGCAACGGATACTTGTTTTTAATCGTCAGCTTATTCAACTGGCGGTAGTCTATGCACATCCGCATCGTCCCATCTTTCTTCTTGACAAAGAGTACCGGCGCACCCCACGGCGAAACACTTGGCCTGATAAAACCTCGATCCAATAACTCCTGGATCTGAGCCTTAAGCTCCACCAATTCCTTTGGCGCCATCCTATACGGGGCAATAGACACTGGCGCAGTCTCGGGTAACAGATCTATCCCGAACTCTACCTCACGATCCGGCGGCAAACTCGAAAGCTCCTCAGGAAACACATCAGCAAATTCCCTAACAGTACGAACCTTCTCTACAGCAGACTCTTTAGCCTCCAAGGCATACACATGAACCATATACGCTTCACAGCCCTTCCTGACCATCTTCTCCGCTTTCAGAGCATATACCACATTTGATAAGTAATCTCTCCTATTACCTATCATAGCCACCTCATCACCCTCAACCGTCTTAAGAACCATGCGTTTGGCCGCGCAATCCAACCTCGCCTGGTACTTGACCAACCAATCCATCCCAAGAATCAGATCGAACTCCCCAAACGGCAGTTCCATCAGATCAGCAGCAAACACTACCCCTTGGAGTTCTAGGGGTACATCTCTAAACAGTTTATCTACTACTACAGAGTGACCTAGAGGGCTAATTACAGTCATCTGCCTAGAAGATATCTCAGAGTCTAAGTCCATGGTCTCTACTATACTACTGGCAACATAAGAGTGCGTTGAACCCACATCAATCAAAGCAGTAAATGGAGAACCAAAGATCAAAAACGTACAGGTTATGACGTCCGGTGCGTTGCCCTCCTCTCAACGCCTCGCAGCATACACCAACCCAGGCTGTCGTGCCTCAGAACTACCCGCACCTCTGTCCGGTGCTCCACGGCCTCGACCAAAACCATTACCGCCTCTGCCATTACCACGACCCCTCTGTGGTGGCGGTCCATTATTCTTGAACTGGTTACGGCCCTGACTCTCAGACTGAATCCTGGCCAACTTACGCGGACAGTCCCTCACACGACGCTCCAGAGAACTACACTCAAAGCAACCTTTTCCTCCAGTCCAGCAACCACCCCAATGAGATTTTCCACACTGATTACACTGCGGTGGTCCCTGCCTAGCAGCAACAAACCTAGCAGGCTGATTCGGCCCACTCGGTCTAGCCCTTTTCTACGGATTACCCGACGATCCAGAAGACCCAAAGCTCCTCTTATGTCTATTTCTGTCCAGATTTTGCCTCACAGACTCCTTAACACCCTCGGCTACCTTAGCCTTCTCAACTAAAACGAAGAACTCGCGCTCCTGCCATTGTGGAGCAATCGCCGATCTCAACTCGTCTCTCGGACCATCCTCGGCGAACACACCTTTCGTGCTCAGAGCCACAATGCCCCGGCATACCGGCTCAATTTCAAAAACTTCGACCTCGTACTCGAAAATGATTTACTCCTCGAACTAGCCTCGAAATGCCTTTCACGAAAGTCGATATAACTAGCTCCAATGTACTTCTTTTGATACGCAGCCCTGAAATAATCCCATGCGAGATCCTCTGCTGCCACACTGTCCCGAACCGTGAGCCACCACTGGTATGACTCATCCCGGAGAAGCGATCGATGCCCTTCACTTTCTCTTCACCCGTCAAGTCCGTGTCATCCATGATCCGCTCCGTCGCCTCCAACCAATATTCAGCAGTGCTGGGAGCAACACCAGAAACACCTCGAAAGAATTCGGCCCCGTTTGCCCGGAGTCGCTCAGGCACAGATTTCCTAACTCTGCGCCACCACCTATACCGCTACCCTTTCTAACACTCGCGGCGCCGCTGCGACAACTGCGTCATCCCCGATCTTGGAACTCACCACCTCCACCGTGGCGGAACCGTACCTCATTTTCGACCACGACCCGCATCCTACGGGCTCGAGAACGTCATCCTACCCTACCTCTACCACGAGTATTACGACCATGTCCGCCTCGAGTGCTCATGTCTAATATCGCTACGTGCTCGATTAAAAGTTTTATGCATCAATATTTATTCCACTTTGTTTTAAAGCAAGTCTTATGAATATTTAAGGAGATTTGTTCTCGCGAGTTCACAGAGTCCTATCAGTTTCAGTTTCTAAAGTAGTCCTACTATTGCTAAGCATACAATCACAGTACATGAAACCATAAGCAATAGTAAGGGTACTTACCTAGGCGAACTGGTGCCGGAGACTCGGTGCCATGCCTTTCAAACCATACTTTAAAACAAAAGACTATCAAGACAAACTTTTAAAACATTTTGGGCCTCGAGCCCACAGCCGAGCCTTTGAACTTGGCTCTGATACCACAATTGTAACACCCTAAACCCGGACAAGACACCACGTCCGAATCTGGTATGTTACGGGGAAAACATTTTTTTGAGAGGTTCGATTTTTCGTTTAAAAACTGGGTGGAAACATAGTGTATTTGAAGAAAAATTTGAGTAGACTTGTTTGAAATCGGATGGTGTATTTGAAACCCAGAAATTTTGAAAACTTATCTGAAGTATGTGGAAAAACGAGTTCATTTCATTCAAAACTCCATAGTTCCTTAGTGTTGCTTAAAACATTTTAACTTGGCAGAAAATCGAGTTTGATTTGAACTTCGTTTGAGTTTATTTGATATCAAAACATTGTGTGATACCCGATGGTATAGTTGAAAACACATTGCGTTATAGTTTTGAAATCATTGCCTTTCCAAATTTTAGCACATTTTAGCTCGAATTATTTTGTTAAAGCATATTAAATCTACTTTAAAGCATAAACCTCATAAAACATAATCTAAAGGCCTTTTACAAATCCAAATTAAAACCCAAATAAAAGTAAATAAACTAAGTACCCAAAATATAAAGTCTGAGCAACACTTTATTAAGCATGGCATGAGCACCCCGAGTCCATCCCGGCTCCATGTCCGCGTCTACGAGTCACCTGAAATGTCAAAGGAGAGGGTGAGTCGAATGACTCAATGCATAAATCCCGCTCCCCGATGAAACAACATGCTAACACACATCATACATAGCAACATAATTAATGCAACCTGATCCTAACCATCCGTATCACCTTTTCTACCCCGTGTGGTACCAAACCACTGTTGGTGCCAAACCACTGGTGACCCAAAGTCACGATATCCATAAGTGTGGTGCCAAACCACTGGTGACCCAAAGTCACGAATAATCCAATGATGGGGCCAACCCATCTCGTGATACCAAATCACTAGCGACAATCCCGTATCTCTCAAGTGGGGCCAACCCACGGTGGTGTCAAACCACAGGGACGAGTCGCAATGAGGTGCCAAACCTCTGGTGTCCCAAAGACACAATGTGGTACCAAACCACTGGTGACCGCAGTCACAAAATCCGATGATGGGGCCAACCCATCGTGTGATACCAAATCACCGGGCGTCAATCCTGGAAGTCAATCGTGGGGCCAACCCACCGTGGGTGCTAAGCCACTGGGGCGAGACGCCGAGGTGCCAAACCTCTCGTGACCCAAAGTCACAAAATATCATCTGTGGTACCAAACCACCGGATGTGCCAAACCTCTCGTGTCCCAAAGACACAAGTGTGCCAAGACACGGATATCATCATCCTCCTCCTCTCATATCACCCATCATCATACCATATTCATGTGATCATGCATATCATACAAGTCATGCATATCATGCCAACATGTCTAGCATTACATCTCATAGCATACATAACATAGATCATAATGTTGAGCATATCATCAATAGAACTCGTAATGCTACTGCACTTACCCGGATCCGTACATATACCCCACTTAGGTATCCAAAGAATCCATCATACTGTCATGATTTTGATAGGCAAACAGGTTTAATAACAATATTACTAAGTATCAGTGTGTTAGTTTACACACCTGTTAAAACGCAGTCTTTAAAACCCAAAGAATCGATCTAAGTCCCCTTGATTATCCTACTCCTAGAATCAGCCAAACAAGGGATTAGGCATCTATACCATTCGGCCAAAGATCCTAAACCAAAGGGGTCAATATTAAACTCTTTACCTTATACTTGATTTGGTTTCCTACCAAATCTTGAACCAAGCAGTGATTCCCCTTTGACAATCGGCCACCCCTAAAAGAGAATAGTTAAACCTTAATAATCTTGACTTAATCGAAACCAAAAGATTGAGTGATTAATACCAATACCAATCACTTACCACAACCACTGCTTACCAATCGGTTAATAGAGTAGAAACTCCTCTTGGTTACTTTCAATATCCAAAGACCCTATATGAAAAGGTTAAACAAATGATTAACTCATTTCAATCTACAACCATCATAGGCTTTGAACAAACCGCAACCAATATAATACTTCGAGAAGAGAGAGATGGCCATTCGGCCAACCACTTACCCCAACACCAAACACCAAGAATTCGGCCACAAGAACCCCTAGGAGAAAAGGGAGATTCGGCTCAAGAGCTTTTGAAATGGAAGAAAAAAAAATAGAAAATGGATGGGGACAAATACTTACGGTTTTGAAAGAAAAAGAGATGGAAAAATGTGTTTTGGGAACTAGTGTTTCGGCTTAATGAAATGGTAAGGCACAAATGAAAGATTCGGCTAGGATTATTGAGAAAAACAAATGAGAGTTTGAGGGAAGAGGGTGATATGATTTCGGCTCAATAGTAATGGAGAAGTCAAAATAGAGAACTTGGTTTAGGAGTAATATGATTTCGGCACAAGTATGACAAGAGAAAAAGAATGAAAGTGCGAGAAGAAAGGATACCCGATTCAGCTTACACAAATGAAGAAAGAATGAGAGATGCAAGGGTGCATTCGACTACACACAAACCATGTGGAACGAGAAAATTTCGGCAAGCTAAAGGGACTTGGTATTTCGGTTCAGGAAGTGAAAAAAAACAAAAAGAAGATGAGAGAATTCTTTAGAAAGATTCGGCTTGCCACCTTGCCAGCTCACTTCACTTGCAATAAAACACCAAATAAAATTCTTAAACCCCAGCTTCCCCAGCTCCCTTCACTTAACACCCAAAAACCAAAATTTTCCTACCTACTCAGGCACACTCCTAGCCCACAATTAAGCCCCGATACTACACAAACAACAACACAGCACACTAAACACATGCAAGACATAGCACAACAAAATCACCCCCTAACCCGGGATATTACAATTTCATACAAAAAGCTTCTAGAAAATCATATTTTGCAACTTTTGCAATTTAGTCCTTTTGGACCAATCCATCACAATTTAATAAAATTGCTTCATGAAACATTCATACTAGTATGCAAACATGGCATAAACTTTTAAAAACTCATAAATTCACCTCAAATTCGTGGTCTCATACCAGTATTCTGACTAGGCCCTAAATCGGGCTGTTACAAGATGACACGCCCGTGTCGAGGCCGTGTAATGCTAAACTGCATCCTACAATTCACCTACGGTCGTTAGGCACTCCCATGTGCCACAACCGTGTGAATTATAGGCCATTTACAAGGCCAAATTGCCACCCACTTAGGGTCAAAACTACAACCAACACATTCCAAAACATATCATGCACATAAGGCAGACAAAAACTTTCCAAAATGACCATTCAATCAAAAGCATTTAATACCAATTCTAACCATGGCAAAACTTATCTCATCACAAGTATAATACATTCAATACCTAACATCATTCCTTCTCAATTTCACTAATTTATGCTAGCATTTTATCAAGACCAAGTTACCATTCATAAGTCAACTTCTCAAACCACAAACCATACCAAAAGATGCATCACATATATACCAAGTCATTCATGCTAAAACTAGCACATATCTAGCCACATCTCATGGCTATTACAAGTCTCAAACATGATTCAAATGACTAACCTATACATGCCATATCTTAACTATATACATCTTCCAAAACACCCCAAAATAGATTGCCGATAGTGTAACTGAGAAGCTGACGATCCCCTGATCCGAGCTAGCTTTCTTGACATCGCAGCGAGAAAAACAAATCACACAGTAAGCTTATAAAGCTTAGTAAGTTCGAAATAAAACACAACCATATCATCAAATCAAACCAATTCATATACTAATCATCACATAGATCATTCTTCTTGTACATATACCATACTATCAATAGCTAAAATATTCATTCGTTCATCCATAACATCATCTGTAACTCATCAACCACAAAGGTTCGATACATACCTCGGCAAACACATAATTATTCAATCTCCAAGCTATTCAATGCTCAATTATACTTGTTGATCATCATTTGATATTCGTTCAACTTAATTGCACACTCAATGCTTAATACACGGTCGATACATATTAGTCATCGCACACTTGGTGCCCAAATCTCTCAACCGACTTATCTCGGTAACGTACACTCAGTGCCAATTTAATAAACCAAATCTTTTATAACATCGCACATACAGTGCTATTCATTCTTGTTTCGATTTTAATATCGCACACTTAGTGCCCTTAACATAAACTTGCACAGCATCTCAATTTCATACATATATACACATTCATTTCATAATACAAAATCATATGTTAACAACATGCATTATATCCGAACTTACCTCGGACGTCGACTATCGATACGGTCGATTAATCAAGCACTTTATATTTGCCTCGATCCCGATCCGAACCTCTTCTCTCTTAGTCTATACACATTTAAATTCAATTCATTCAATCACTATTTCATTCAATTTAGTCCATGTACACACATTTAGGGCATTTTGCATAATAGCCCTTATAGTTTCACATTTTGACACTTTAGTCCCTAATTCACAAAATCATCAAATTCACCAAATTTACCTAGCACAAGCTTAGCCGAATTTTACTAATATCCATACAAACCCACACATTTCATTTATTTCACATTTTAACCCTTCAATTTACTATTTTCACAATTTAGCCCTAATTAGCTAATTTCACCAAAAATTCAAAAACAACACATGTTAATCAAACACCAAGTTCTCGTATTTTTCTAACAAATAGCACATAGCTCAAATGTTCATCAATGGCTCATCGCAAAACGTCATCAATTCATGAATTTTCAACATGGGTTAGCTAGAGCACAAAGCAACGATTACAGAAATGTAGAAATTATCAAAAATTGACTCAAAATCATACCTCAATTAGGATGAACAATGGCTGAATATCACAAAGCTTTTGCTCCTTCTTTCCTGTTTGTGTTTTTGGTGGACAAAGATGAACATATTCATCTTATTTTCATCTTTTTTTTGTGTAATAATATGTTATTAATCTAATTACTATTTATCCTTTCATTAAACATATAAGACAAATATATATTAAGGCTAATATGTCATTTAGCCATCCACCATCTTTAATAAAGGCTTAATTGCCTCTTAAGGCCATACTATTATGAAGACAACAACACTTAGGTACTCATAAATTAGCACATAGCTTTTACTCTTTACGCGATTAAGTCCTTTCTCATTATTCGACACACAAACGATCAAACTATCACACAGAATTTTCACACAGACTATATCATATACTATTCAAATAGAAAATAATATTAAAATATTTTTACAACCTCAGATTTGTGGTCTTGAACCACTGTTCCGACTAGGGTCTAAACCGGGATGTTACAGAAAGGGTGATAAGTTGAATAGCCTTGTCTATATTCAGCGAAGGGGACTAAATGCTCATTAATAGAGTTGCTTGGTTGAGCTAAAAGGTCTTGAAGTTTAATGATCAACTTTGGGCACTTCAATGGTCCTCAAAGTGTGAAAGCTGAATGTGAGTGGTCCCTTGGTGTGAATGCACAAAACCGATCACCCATTCCATGTGAAAAGGATCTCCAGCAATATGAACACTTTAAAATGCTACTTTGAAGAGCTGGACGGTCAGCCTAGAGGAAAGAAAGCATAAACACTCTTTTGGCCCTTGGTGTCACTGAAGTGTTGCTGGTTAATAGCATTCAAGGGTTGACAATATCCATGCCATCCCATACATGTATCTATACACATTTAATTGAACAAATTAATTAGTTTTAGGACACCATAAATTCGGCTGGAACAAAGACAAATTAAATAGGCAGCAGCTAAGACAACTTAAATAGCTGCATTCGGCTGGACAAATTAATAAGCAACAAGAATTAAATTTGTCCCAAACTTGACACATTAAAAATATGCACTAACTTAAACACATTTAAGCTTAAATTAAAATGTCCAGAATTTAGACACACTAAAACAAAATTAAATTATTTAAGCTGAATTAAACTAATTAACTAACTCAATTAAATAAATTTATTCCAGCAACTTAAATGCATGAAATTAAATAAATTGGAATCAAGCTCAAGGAGCTGGCATCAAGCCGAATTGAGCTCCATTGAGCTAAGTCGAGCTAAGTCAGCTTCCAAGACATTGCAAACTAAGCTTGGTGAGCTGGTCCAACAATGATCGGTCACTTCTTCTCTCCAAACTCGATCAATGTAGCTTGATATAGCTTTTTGGAACCTCTTAGCTCGGTCTCAGGTCTTCAAACCGTGAGAGGTTACTCACTAAATTCACACGGCCTTGACACGCCCGTGTGGATATCCCGTGGTCTATCGTAATTTAAAATGCTAACATGCAGGGGACGCATGGCCAAGTCGCATGCCCGTGGGCTGACCGTGTGTCACACATGGTCTAGACACATGCCCCTGTGCCTACCCATATGGACTGAACAAGGCTATTTGCCCAACTTTTAGCACCACTATATCTTACACTACATGAGTCCATTCAACATACTAATAAACATCTCAAAATTCAACATGTACTCTCATTGATAACTTTGAAATTTTCATAAATGATAAAGTATGCCATCATACTTGGCAACTTACAAAATAAATATCTTAGCAAGAACCAATACACCTTTGGCCAAAATAACAAAATAATCTATCTAGTCTAGCCCCTATACATGCCATACACAAAATCACTAAGTCTATTTTATACCGAAGTGAGCAGATAGTGTGGGCGGTCTCCTGGTTATCAGCGTATTCCGGCTCGGCTTTTCAGCACTATAAAATAAGGGAAAGAAAGGGAGAGTAAGTTTTAAGCTTAGTAAGTTTACATGGAAACAATAAAACATTTTAACATGTATTCAACAATTTTCTTGGATTTATAATACTAAATAAGAGACAATTTATACTTATGATCACGCTTACTCATTTCCTCCATTCACACATTCCAACCATATCAATAGCATAATACACACTTTCATTCTCAAGTTTCCCTGCACTTAACATCACAAGGTTACAATGTACAACACATCACAATTTCCTAATCAATTACTTAGAGTCAATTTACTTGATGGTTTCGCCCCTATCCCACCATTAGTTTTTATTAGTGTGATAACGCACTTAGCCCATCAAAAGAATTTAAATACGGTGGTATCGCACATAGCCCACTGAATAATAAATAAATGATGGTTTCGCACAAAGCCCATCGTAATTGAGCATTAAGGTGGTAACACACTTATCCCACCAAGATAAATAAATGATGGTATTGCACAAAGCCCATTGTAATTAAACAATAAGGTGGTATCGCACTTAGCCCACCATTAAGCGATGTCTTCACATATTTATATGGCTATTTCTTCATTCATACAATGATTATTCAATGACTACCACATTCAACCCATTTGAATCACATATGATCTCAATCAGGTCATAATTCAATTAGCAGCACAATGAATATAAGTAGATTGTATTGTTTACACGTAAACTTACTTTGATGCAAAACGTGTTAACTAGAAATTTACTCGGTCACCTTGCCTTTCCCACGGTCAAGGTTGATTCCTCGGTCTTCTTGATCTATGACAACAAAATTTATTCATTTAGATCATTCTAGGATCATAATACATCAAATTCTAACCTTGGGCAAAAATGACCATTTTGCCCTTGTACATTGGCAAAATTACAGTTTTGCCCTAGGCGCGAAATTTATTTTTCAACACATTTTCTCGATAAACAAGCATAAATGAACATTTATTTCTCTTACAACTACTCACCATTCAAACTATTTCATGTATTTATGACATATATTAATACCATATAGGTATTATCATGAAAACACCTTTCACAAAAGTTGTTTCACAACTCCCCAACATTCATTTTCTTCCATAAAAACTCAGATAAACACATAAACACTCTCATGGAAAGTCCCTTGACTTTCAACCATATCACAAATTAGTCCCCTCATTAGCTAGCTTAAGCTTTGGGGTTTCTAAAAGTACAAAAATTATAAAAAATAACCATTAAAAACACTTACTAATGAGAAGAATAAGTTGCTAAAATTTCAAGCTCCCAAGACTCTTCTTTTAGTGTAAAAATCGGTAGAAGAAGAAGAGAAGAGAAAAAGATGATAGCCTTCCCTTTTTTTCATATTTTATTCACCTAGTCTCCATCAAATTTGACCAACATTTAATGCATTTGTCTCCCTAGCTTGTTTGGCCGGCCAACACACATTAAATGGCCCAACTGCACTTTAAAATCCTCCAATTTACATTCCATAGCATTTAGGCACCCCTACCTCATAAAATAGAACTTTCGTACCTCATGCGATTTAGTCCCTTTTCTCAATTAAACATGCTATTGCTAAAATTAAAGCACCAAAATTTTCATATAGTCATATATTAATACCATAACACATAAAATAATACTAAAATAATTTTCCTCAACCTCGGATTATTGGTCCCTAGACCACTATTCCGACTAGCCCCAAAATTGGACTGTTACAAAATGTTTCCTAAAGATAGAAGTTCCTAAATATTTTAGCAATTAAAACTATAGCAGATTTCTTCTGAAAATTCCTAGGTTATCACTCTCATAAACTCAGTTTTTTTTTCACATTTATTCAATTTCCAACACAATTTTTTTCTAGGGAATTCATATTGTCGCATGATTTTATACTTGACAACCTCAATGGATCATACACTAGACTGCCATGTGTTATATCATGTCACAATTTGGAATATAAATCATTCATGAAACAAAAGGTTTTAACTAAAAAGATGGATAGAGCAAACAACTACTTCTTAGCAATTTAGCCTAAACATTCAGTAGAGTTTCCCTAAAATATATGCCTTTTTTTAGGCAAACACTCATATCTAAACTCATTTTTCAGGTCAACTATATAATGGAGCAAACAAAATATTACTGACCTACTCAACAGATTCAAACATTGGAGTATTCATATTATTTTACCATAACATAAATTATACACTATTACTATATTGAATTTAAGTCAAGAAGTCCTAAATTTATTCAAAGAATGCTACTATAGCCTAATTGCATTTATATTTCAATCATTCTGTAACAGCCCTAACCCATATCTGTTGCCGAATTAGGGTTACGAGGCATTACCTATCAAAAATACAGCTCAGAATAATCATTTATTACTATTCAATTATAAAGTTATAAACATCTTCAAAACTTGAATACCATAATTCATATATACTAGTTTTGCATATAAAATCATATAGCCAACAATAATCAATCATGTTTTATTAATCAATATCACATACAAACCAAACTAAAAAACTCGACCATTTTAATTTTGTTTCCTATTCAAATTTTTGAATTAAGCTATCATGCATTAACAATATAGTACACTTATCTCATAAATCAATTGTTCAAACTTTATTACCACCACATTCATGTCATTCGAATACTTAAAATATATTCAAGTATGTATATATACCATTACAAATCAAATACAATGCATAAAGTCAAAACATCCAAATTCATACGTTTATTTCATTATTCAATTATCAAATGTACCATTTCCTAAACCTTTATACAACCAAATATCAAGTCAAAACAAAACATATTTTACAACTTATAAGTTATCTATATAATGATTCATTATATAACATCACTAATTGATCAAATACAGTTCTTATACATAACTAAATTATGCGCATTTTAATAAATCAATTTGAATCATTTTTGAACTCAAATAACAAGCCAAAACATACCTAATTCACATATAAATATCATGTCTAGGCATCATATATTTAACCATCCAATAAGCCATTAACACTTGTTATTTGTAACAAAAAATCAAACATTAAACTAACCAACTTGATCTTTAGGTACTAAACCACATACAAACATGTCATATGTATATGTATTTAATATATACATCATTAGTTGAATATGAATGCCATCATTTACCAATTCCAAGCCAATATACCAAAACAAATTATACATCAAGTTATAAATTAATATTAAGCCATTCAAATAGCCAAATTCACATCATAAAGCAAAGACACCACCTAGTTATAATAACATGTATCACCAATCAAAATCAAATCCATCAACTACGTAATTACTCGAGTTAAATCACATTTCCATCAAACATACTTCCAAAATAAGCACATCAACAAGGTTGATCATTCACAAACATTAACATCATTATAAAGCCATTTTTGCATGGCTAATTATATACATGTCAAAATAAACCATACTAAAACTAGCCTATACATGCCATATATCAAAAGTGAAAACTATCAAAGTACCAAAATAGCGATAGATTGTAATGCCCAAAATCTAAGTAATTATTTTTGTATGTTTGTAGCACACATATTTGCCTATCTTAGGGGTTAAGTGATTTGGGTATGTTTGGGAGTGTTTGAGAAGTCCTGGGTTCAAGCCTCGGCTTGTGTAAAAAGTTTTATTTTTAAGGAATAAACCCTTGCCTATTGTTAGTAGGATTTTAAATAATTAAGAGTAAAGCAGAACATAAAAAGCCTGCTGGTCTAGGGGGTAAGTGGCATGTTACCTATGCAATGGTCTAAGATTTGAATCTTACTGAAGGCAAGGGAGTGTTTATTTTACTGCTGTGTCGTGGAGGTGTTGGAGTTTGACTGAAACACTGAAGTGGTTGAGGTGAATTCGTATTGAATGGTTGAGGGGAGGTGTGATCAGGTGGAGAGATTTGAGGAGGGATTTTAAGAGGAAATCAAGGAAGTGAGGGAAGAAGTAGTAGTGTGCTGAAAGTGGACTCTGGCACTCAAGAATTCGGCTAGAGGAGTGATTCTTAGTTTCAGTTTTGCTTGGTAAGTGTTGTTCTCTCTGTCGAAATCTCTTTTCCCCATTTTCAATTTTTGCATTGTTTTCTCTCTTTTGCCGAATATGGTAAGTGTGTTTGCACTTTCTTCTGTTGCATTTTTTGACAATCTTTCTCCTTGGCCAAATGCATCCTTCTTTTCTTTTTATCTCCTCTTTTCTTTTTTCCCCTGTGTTGGCCAAATATTACCTCTTCCCAATTTGCACTATGTTGGCTGAATAGGCCTTAGTTGCCTCATTCGATTTCTTTTCTCTCTTCTCCCCTAAACTGATTCTCCTATTCTCTCTCAAGTGTTGTACTACCGATTTTCAATTCTGATTACTGCCGAAACCAGTCAACTTCTTCGTCTATTGACTCTTTTCTTTTCGGTAAGTGACTATGGCACTAGAAGTTTTGGCTTTTGAGTTACTAAAGTGGGGTTTTGGTTAACTATGTTTGAAAACTATAAATCGAAGGTGAAACGTTATGCTAGTGCCAAATCCATCCTCTATTCGGTTCTCTTGCTCTCATTTGGTAAGTTCTATAAAAGAATCGTCATTCCCTTTCTTCTTATGCCATAAGTGTTAACTGATAACAATTGTATGATAGTTAAGGAAAGACTCTGGAAGCTCCTAATCAATCGCTGAAGACTAAGATTCGTGGGGAATCACCGTGGTTCAATTGAAGTTAAAGCTACTCTATGAATGGATTGTTGATTTTAGGTTTCTTCTTAACCATAAAGTAGGACAGATGGTGGTGTTGAATTGACCAAATGTAGGTTTGTGAGTGCTTGAGCGACTGTTCGTGACGAATCGAAACCAAGTGTGTAAACACTGCCCAAATCGTGAACCAACAAAAGCCAAAATAATATGGCAATTGATGCTACACGAGCGTGCACTCGCTCGTGTGGTAATCTAAACGCATAAAATGTGGGCGTTAGACTACCGAGGCCACCATGAGCGATTTCGTGGTCTTGGGCCATTTGGGTAGTGTTAGGACGAAATAGGCCGTGTGGGCCCAACGGGCTTGTGGGTCCCACACGGGTAAGGTTCACAAACGTGTGGAGAATATAGGGCCAAGCTGTGTAAATTACATGGTCGAGCCCATTTGTGGGCTAACTGGGCCACACGAGGGTGTGGACCCACATTGTGGTCTTTGGGCCCTTTTTCATTGTTTGACTATTAAGGTTGCACGGGTCGCCCGAGACGACTATGAACCTACTAATGGGTCGGTAAGCATACTTAGACCCCAAACTGATAAAATGATTGTTATGCCCCTATGTGGTAAAATGACTGTTATGCCTCTTTGTTTTAAATGACTGTATGTTTTATATTATGTATGACTGTATATGAGCATACCACGATATATATGTTGCATACATGTATGATATGTTGCATGGGATGGGATTATTAAGATTGGAGGAAGTGTATTGTACTGGCAGCTCTACTGCAAATACTGTTTAGTGTCGCAACCGGTGCTACTTTTGGAGTATAGGGATGGGTGGGTGTGTTTGTCCCCACGTGGTGTGTTGGGCTGGACGGAGTGGAGTGTAGAGGCTGGTTGGGTAGGATTTTTGATTTCATGTTTGAACTGTTACTGATACGGTATTGGGCTAAGGCGCACACTGATACTAATATTGTAATGGGCTAAGGCCCAGCTGAACTGAACTGTTATTGATTTGGGCTTAGGCCCAGACTGCACTTGCATGATTGGTTATTTGCTTATATGGGGTTATACACTGAGTTTTCATAAATTCATCCCTCTGTTTATCTTACAGGTAATCCCCAATCTTAGGCTAATTGGTGCTGCGAGGGACTCGAAGGTGGCCAAACAATCGTACCTGCTTCTATTTTGGATTTTTATTTATAATAATTTAATATTGGGTATTTGTTTTGTAATATGGCCACGTTGAATTTTTAAACATTTAATTTGGGATTTTAATTATTTAAATTCTTACTGATAGTAGTAGGACGTGGATTTTAAAAAGATGAATGCTTTTCAAAACACCACGTTTTTGTTAAATACTGTAAAAGCTTCCGCATCAAACATCGTTTTAAATGTAATAATAAATTAATATGATCGACAAATTGCTAAGAACGACTTGAGTTTTCAATGAACAAGATACCCTTACATTTCTGTTATGATTATAAACGAGTTCTAATATAGAACAGGTTTTCCAATGAAATGTTGTTTTTGAAAACCACTTCAATGTGATATCGCCAGATTTGGCCATAACATCTAGGCCAAGTCTGGGGTGTTACATTTAGTGGTATCATAGCCAGGTTACAAAACTTGACTATGGTTTTTGGGTTTCTTCTAAAACTAGGAATTTTTGAAAAGAACAGTTCCAAAAAAATTGGAAGTATTTTCAAATATTTATACTGAATGTGTGGTACATCGAGTTTCTGGCGCTGATTCTATAAGTCCTCTAAAATTATTATCTATTTAGAACTGAAATTGCTATAGATAGTGCGTACTAAAACTACCATAGATGGACAGTACAGAAACACTTAAGTTAGTGTATACTGATACTATAGTAAAACCGATAAACACTGATAGACACTACGTTCTACGAAAAAAACTCTTATGTGACTGAGACTAGGTCTCACGATCGAATGGTGGGGACAACGCATTTTCCCCAGCTCTGTTGCGAATTTTGGAGAGGGTTGCTGCCCAATACTAGCACTGTAGGCCGTGGGTCAGTCACAGAACAACTTCATTTTAATGGGGCTGAGATTTTTAAAGGTATTGCTAGAGTTGCCCCTAACGTGGCTGAATATTAGATTGAGGCCATAGAGATAATCATGGATGACCTCGATTGCACCCCTGAACAGAAACTAAAAGGTGCAGTGTTATTGCTGCAAGATGAAGCCTACCAGTGGTGGCTTACAGTTAAAGAGGGTACTCAGGCTGACCGATTTTCATGGGAATCCTTCAAAACTACTTTCCAATGAAAGTATGTGGGCACTAGTTTTGTGGATGCCCAAATGAGGGAGTTTCTAAATCTGACCCAGGAGGATAAACCAGTGGCTGAATATGAAGCTAAATTTTTGCAATTAAGTTACTATGCGTGTGGGATGTTGGCAACTGAGTATGAGTGATGTGTTCGTTTCGAGGACGACCTCAGGGATAGTCTGAGAGTTTTAAAAGCTCTATAGAGGGAGCAAGATTTTGCCACATTAGTATATAAGGCAAAGATCGCCGAGGAGTTGAAGCGTACTGAGCGTCAAAATAGAGAGAAGGGTAGGAATGAGAGGGATTTAGAGCCCTCAAGTTCCATTCAGAGGCCAAAAAAGGCCAGAGTGGATGGGCCGGTCAGAGTCGGGGCCCCTAATGCTGCTACTAGACTGCAGCCATGTGTTGACTGTGGTAGATGCCATCAGGGCAAGTGCTGGAAAAGGATTGGGGCATGTTTGAGATACGGATCATTAGAGCATCGTATCAGAGATTGTCCACGGAGGCCCAATCAGATACAAGTTAATGGCCGGGGTACTGTTCAGCCGCAGAGAGGTGTTCAGTAGCCACTGAGAGGTCGTGGTCAGGACAGAGGTGGAAATGGTATGGGCTGTGGTCGTGGAGCATCGGGCAGAGGTGTTGGTCATACTGAGGTGAGGTAGCCAACTCTAATTTATCCTGCACGTCATCGAGAGGATAGAGACCCCCCAGATGTTATTGCTGGTGCATTTTTTATCCATAATGTACCTTATACTACACTGGTTGATGTTGGGTCTACGCATTCGTATATAGCATGCTCGGTATCTGAGACTTTGGTTGTAATGGTTGAAACCACTGCGAGTGAAATTATTGTGTTGAGTCCTTTAGGGCAGTCAGGTAAAGTAAACAAATTAGTCAGAGATGTACCTTTGAAGGTGCAATGAGCCATCTTTTTGGTAGACTTAATGGAAATACCTTTTAGTGAATTTGACTTAATACTGGTCATGGATTGGCTGGTTAAGCATCAAGTGAATTTGGATTGGGCTGCCAAGCGGGTGGTACTGAAAACTGTGGAGGGTGATGAAGTGGTGGTAATAGAGGAACGTCGAAATTAGCTGTCCAATGTGATTTCTGTGTTGAGGGCTGAGAAGTTGGTTCGTAAGAGGTGTAAGGCATATTTAGCCTTCATCAGTAGTGTTGATTCTAAGGTTCCATCTGTTAAAGATATCAAAATAGTTAAGATTTTTTGGATGTTTTTTCTGATGAATTACCTAGACTACCTCCAAACAGTGAAGTTGAATTTGGGATTGAGCTCCTACGAGGTACAGCCCTAGTGTCCATCGCTCCTTATAGAATGGCACCGAATGAACTAGTGGAGCTTAAGGCTCAGATTTAAGAGTTACTGAATCGAGGGTTCATCCGCCGTAGTGTGTCTCCATGGGGAGCACCAGTGTTATTTGTGAAAAAGAAGGATGGATCCATGTGTATGTGCATCGACTACCATCAACTGAATAAACTGACTATTAAGAATGAGTACTCCCTGCCAAAGATTGATGATCTATTCGACCAGTTTCGAGGAGCTTCGGTCTTCTCTAAGATTGATCTCCAATCGGGGTACCATCAATTGAGAGTCAAAGAGGCTGATGTTCACAAGACATCGTTTAGGACTAGTTATGGTCATTATGAGTTCCTTGGGATGCTGTTTAGACTAACGAATGCACCAGAAGCTTTTATGGATCTGATGAACAGAGGGTTCCAGCCTTATTTGGATCGGTTGTAGTGGTTTTTATAGATGACATCTTGGTGTATTTGAGAACTGAGGATGAACATGACACACATCTCCGATTTGTTCTGCAGATTCTGAGGGAGAAACAATTATACGTTAAGTTTAACAATTGTGCATTCTGGCTACGAGAGGTAAATTTTGAGGCCGAAATTTTCTCTTAGGGGGGTAGAGTTGTAACACCCCAAAATCTAGGTAATTATTTTTGTATGTTTGTGTCACAAATATCTGTCTGTTTTAGGGATTAAGTGATTTGGGAGTGTTTATTTTGCTGCTGTGCCGTGGAGGTGTTGGAGTTTGAATGAAACACTGAAGTGGTTGAGGTGAATTCATATTGAATGGTTGAGGGGAGCTGTGATCAAGTGGAGAGATTTGAGGAGGGATTTTAGGAAGAAATCAAGGAAGTGAAGGGAGAGGTAGAAATGTGCCGAAAGTGGACTCTAGCACTTAAGAATTCGGCTAGAATGGTGATTCTCAGTTTCAGTTTTGCTTGGTAAGTGTTGTTCTCTCTGCCGAAATCTCTTTTCCCCATTTTCTATTTTTGCATTGTTTTCTCTCTTGTGCCGAATGTGGTAAGGGTGTTTGCACTTTCTTCTATTGCACTTTATGACAATCTTTCTCCTTGCCCAAATACATCCTTCTTTTCTTTTCATCTCCTCTTTTTTTCTTTCCCCTATGTTGGCCGAATATTGCCTCTTCCCAATTGGAACTGTGTTGGCTGAATAGACATTAGTTGCCTCATTTGATTCCTTTTCTCTCTTATCCCCTAAACTGATTCTCCTCTTCTCCCTCAAGTTTTGTGCTGCCAATTTTAAGTTCTGATTACTGCCGAAACCAATCCTCTTCTTCTGCCGATTGACTCTTATATTTTCAGTAAGTGAGTATGGCACTGGAAGTTTCTGCTTTTGTGTTACTAAAGTGGGGTTTTGGTTAACTGTGTTTGAAAACTATAAACCGAAGGTGAAAGGTTATGTTAGTGTCGAATCCATCCTCTATTCGGTTCTTTTACTCTCCTTCGGTAAGTTCTATAAAAGAATCATCATCCCCTTTCTTCTTATGCCTTAAGTGTTAACTGATAACAATTGTATGGCAGTTAAGGAAAGACTCTAGAAACTCCTAATCAATCGCTGAAGACTAAGATTCGTGGGGAATCATCGTGGTTCGATTGAAGGTAATGCTACTCTATGAATGATTGTTGGTTTTGGGTTTCTTCTTAACCATAAAGTAGAACTGATGGTGGTGTTTGATTGACCAAATGTAGGTTTGTGAGTGCTTGAGCGACTGTTCGTGACGAATTTAAACCAAATGTGTAAACACTGCCCAAATCGTAAATCGGTAAATGCTGGAATAGAATGGTAATTGACGCTACACGAGCGTGCACTCGCTCGTGTGGTAATCTGAACACATAAAACGTGGGCGTTAGACTATTGAGGCCACCATGAGTGATTTGGTGGTCTTGGGCCGTTGGGGTCGAAATAGGCCATATGGGCCCAACAGGCTTGTGGGCCCTGCACAGGTAAGGTTCACAAACGTGTGGAGAATACAGGGCCAAGCTGTGTAAAATACATGGCCGAGCCTATTTCTGGGCTAATTGGGCCACACGAGGGTGTGGGCCCACATTATGGGCCTTGGGCCCATTTTCACTGTTTGACTGTTAAGGTTGCACGGGTCGTCCAAGACAACTGTGAACCTACTGATGGGTCGGTAAGCATACCTAGACCCTAAAATGATAAAATGACTGTTATGCCCCTATGTTATAAATGATTGTATGTTTTATGTTATGTATGACTATATATGAGCATGGCACGATATATATGTTGCATACATGTATGATATGTTACATGAGATGGGATTATTATGATTGGGTCAAGTGTAATGTACTGGCAGCTCTGCTGCAAATACTGTTTAGTGCCGCAACAGGTGCTAATTTTGGAGTGTGGGGATGGGTGGGTGAGTTTGTCCCCACATGATGTGTTGGGCTGGACAGAGTGGAGTGTAGAGGCTGGTTGGGTAGGATTTTTCATTACATGTTTGAATTGTTACTAATATGGTAATGTATGGCCCACACTGATACTGATACTGTAATGGGATAAGGCCCAACTGAACTAAACTGTTATCCATTTGGGCCTTGCATGATTGGTTATTTGCTTGTATAGGGTTACACAGTAAGTTTTCGTAAACTCACCCCTCTATTTATCTTACAGGTAATCCCAAATCTTAGGTTGATTGGTGCTGCGAGGGACTCGGAGTTGGCCACACAATCGCACCCACTTCTATTTTGGATTTTTATTTATAATAATATAATATTGGGTATTTTTTTTTTTGTAATAAGGCCGCTTTAAATTTTTAAACTTTTAATTTGGGATTTTAATTATTTAATTTCTTACTGATAGTATGTAACAGTCCAGTTTATACCCTAGTCAGAACAGTGGTTTCGGGACCAAGAATTCGAGTCTGAATAATATTTTAATATTATTTTTTGTGTCGTTGATATGTGACTAAGCATGTGGTAAATTTCTGTGAGCTAATTTGTCCGTCTGTATGTTTAATTTAATAAAAAGGATTGAATTGCATTAAAGGTGAAATTTGCATGCTTTTATGAAGGGATGCCTAATTGTTATGTCTTATTAAGTATGAGGGCTTATGTGGCAATTTGGCCAAAATCATAGATAGTGGACAGTAACATGCATATATATTATGTTTGAATATGTTTCTTTATATGTTATGTTAAATATTCATGTATTTATATTTTATATTTTTTATTAATATGTTATAATAAAAGAAACAAAAGTGGTAGTGGATATTCATTCATCTATTCACCACCGAAAAACACTAAAGAAAAAGGAAGAAACTTTGGCTAAGGCATTCGGCACTTACAAGCCAAAATTAAGGTATGATTTGGTTTTGGTTTTCGATAATTTCTACGTTTTTGAAATTGTTGCTTTGTCTACTATCAAGCCCATGTCTCAATTTTGTGTATTAATGATGTTTGTGAAAAATGCCATTGACGATATGTTGAGTTTTGAGATGAGTTTAGTTGTTAAATGAAAGATTTGAGCTAGATGAACATACTTTGTTCTTAAAGTTTTGATGAATTTAGCTAAATAGGGCTAAATTGTGAAAATAGCAAATTGAGGGACTAAATTGCAAATTTGATGGAAAATATGGGCTTGAATGAGATGTATATGCATTCGGCTAAGAATGTATATGTGTTGATTTTGTGAATTTGATGTTTTGAGAAAAATGGACTAAATTGATAAATTGTGCAAATGTGAGGGTTAATTTCTAAATAGCCTTAAATGTGTGTCCTTGGATTGAATTGAATGAATTAGTGAATAAAAGGGTTAATTGTGAATATGTTTAGATCAAGAACCGAGGAAAACGGACTTAGATCGCGGGAAAGCGAAAGTAACCGAGTAGTCATTTCCATTCTGATAGATCGAATTCGAGGTAAGTCACTATGCAAATAAACGTATTTGTATGAATTTGTAAATGTTGATATGACTAATAATGATAATGAATGTTTATGAGATGTTGAGCATATGAATTATGAGACAAGGTCGATATAGCGACAATATCCGAGAAGTCCCATTCGAACCTAGGAATAGATAGGATTAATTTTGTCATGATATAGGTATCTGTTCTGTTTTATCATGTAAGACCACGTCTGAGATGTTGGTGTTGATTTGAGATTTCGTGTAATACCTCATCTGGGACGTAGGCATCGATATGAGCTTTACGAGTAAGACCTCGTCTGGAACGTAGGCATCGATATGAGCTTTACGTGTAAGACCATGTCTGGGACATCGGCATCGTATTGATTCGTGTAAGACCCTACCTGGGACAGTGGCATCAATATCTAAATGCATATAAGACCTCGTCTGGGACGTTGGTATTGTAGGACTATTCCCAGCTTTCTGAGTATCCTACTAGAGTCCTAATGGTTCAACGGGAAAATCTGTGATATGAATTACAGTTCCGAGCTTAGAACAAATATGTAAATGTACATATGTTTCAGGTACGTTGATATATATATGCTTTGTATAAGCATGAAAGGTAAGTATGTATGTGCATTAATGCAAATGAACATTTGAGATATATGTATGTTTAAGATATGAGCAAATGAGATATTTTAGATGTGTGGATTGGTAAGAAATGGAAAACCAAGTGAGCCAAGAATTCATTTATGTGCTTGAATTGAGGATATGTTAATGAATTCAAATTGCCATACTTATAAATAAATTATGTTAATTTTATTTGTATATGACTTACTAAGCTTTTCGAAAGCTTACTCTGCGTGTGTTTTCTCTGTTTTATAGGTCGTCAAAGCTACTGAAGGCTCGAGACCGTCAAGGACCGTCATCACACTACTAAAATCATTTTGGTACACTTTGGAAATGTATAAAGCTAGATATGGCATGCATAGGCTAGTATTTTGCTATAAGTTGTTATATGAACTTAGCCATGAGATTTGGCTAGAGATAAGTTGAGATTATGCATTATGATCATGATATGTGAAGCATGATTTGGCATGGTTAGTTGATTCATGAAATAGTCAAGTTTTTGAGTTAAGCAAATGAATGTAATACGTTTTGTTATATGTTTTGGTTTTGGTAGTTGGCATAGTTGAAATAGATATTGAATGTATTGTTTATGTGTTTACTTTAGTTGCCAAATATGCATGATTTGAATGGAAATTTGGTATGTTTTTAGTGGTTATATGTGCATGAAATGGGATGGTAAATATGGCTTATAGGTATGACATAAATGGATAGCATTTTGGCCTTGAAAATGGCCTATAATGTCACACGGTCGGGGCACACGGGCGTGCCTAGTGACTGTGGGGCTATGTCAGTAGCTAGCATAAGAGTACACGGCCTTGGCACACGGTCATGCCAGCTGCCTAGCAGCTGTGTGAATTTTGTCAGGATCGACCACGGCCTAGGTACACGAGCGTGCTTTATGACCGTGGGAAATAAGTCAGTTTCGACTACGGGGAGGACACACGGGGGTGTCTACTAGCCGTGGAGGGCACACTGTTTCCTCCCACGGGCGTGTATCTCCTGTATTTTAGAAAAGTTTTTAAATTTTTGAGAAATTCTGTATGTGTTTCGTTTGAGTCCTGACCCGGGTTATAAGCATGTTTAAGGTCTCTATGACCTATTTAAGGGACATTGTGTGTATGATTGATGAATCAAATGTATAAAATATTATGAAAGTTTTGGATCTGTCTGGTAACACCTTTAACCCTAGTCCGGCGACAAATACGGGTTAGGGGTGTTACATAGTAGTAGGACGTGGATTTTCAAAAGATGAATGCTTTTCAAAACACCACGTTTTCGTAAAATACTATAAAAGCTTCCACATCAAACATCGTTTTAAATGTAATAACAAATTAATATGATCGACAAACTGTTAAGAACAACTTGAGTTTTCAATGAACAGGATACCCTTAAATTTCTGTTATGATTATAAACGAGTTCTAATACAGAATGAGTTTTCCAACAAAATGTTGTTTTCGAACAACACTTCAATGTGATATCGCAATATTCGACCATAACGTCTAGGCCGGGTTTGGGGTGTTACATCGATAGTGTGATGATGATCCTTGTCGATCCCCGAGCTTGAGCTAACTTTATATATCTATAAAACAATGAAAGAAGTGCACAAAGTATGCTTTGAAAGCTTAGTAAGTCAGAAGCAAATAAATCATCACAAGAACAAGAATAATTCAATTTGAATAGGCCAAATTTAACTTATCTCACATACATTTACAACCACTTTTCTCATAATAATCCATAATACCACATTAGTAACTTCACTTACCTTATTTTTCAATGAACATATAAACCTTATACGTACCTGAATTATTTAGCTCAAATTCACATTCGGATTCGTCTGACATTGCCCGTTGAACCATTCGGAATCGTTAAGGATACTCAAAAACACAAATATCACATACAATGCCATATCCCAGATATGGTCTTACATGTTATCATATATCGATGCCTCTGTGCCAGACAGGGTCTTACACGAATCATATACGATGCCAATGTCCTAGACATGGTCTTACACAAATTCACACCTTGAAAATCCTAATGTCATGACATCAGTATCCTACACTATTCCTAAGGCTCGTACGGGGCTTTTGACTTCGTAATTTAATCAATTCAAGCTCGAAATAATTCCTCCAACACACAATTCAATTCGGCAATATATGTATTTATACACAAATCAACTTTGCAATATATGTATTTATACACAAATCAATTCGGCAATGTATATATTTAAATTTAAAAATGTTTATTTGCCTATGAACTTACCTCGTATGGAAACGAATGGACCGGAACGACTATTCAACAACTTTCAACTTCCCCTGATCCAAAATCGATTTCTTCCTTTCTTGATCTAAATCAATCTAAATTTAACTTATTTAATTTCATCCAAAAACACATAAATGAGAATTTTGCACTTTAGCCCCTAATATTTCATATTTTCTCAATTTAGTCCCTATTTCAAAACAACACAAAATTTCCTTAAACCCATGCTTGGCCGAATCTTCCCTAGGTCCCTAGGAGCCCATTAATTTCACTTATTTCACATTTTGACCCCTCAATTTACAAGTTTTAGAATTTAATCCTTAATATGCATTTTTATCAAAAATCACTTAATTAACTATGATAATCTACCAACATTTAATTATTTTTCATCATCAAACAACAAAAACATCAAGCTTTCAACAATGGAAAATCACAAAATCATCATCAAATCCTAAAATTAAAGCATGGTCTAGCTAGTATACGAAGCAACGATCTCAAAATGTAAAAATTATAAAAAAAAAAAGTGAGCAAAGTACATACCTAAATTAAGCTTCCTAATTGCCAAAATTTTAAAGCTTCAACACTGGCTCTTTTCTTCTCACATTCGGCCAACAAAATGATAATGCATGTTTCTTTTACTTATGTTTTATTTTATTAACTTTTATTACTAATTTACATAATTAACCTTTATTATTTAATTTGTAAACCATATATTATAAGCCTAAAATTGTCCACCCATAATTTCAATGGTTAAGTTGCAACATAAATACGTTACCTTTAATTAATTAAAATAATTAAGCACTTTAACATAGAGCATGCTACTTTTACATTTTACGCGATTAAGTCCTTTTATTAAATTAAGCACACAAACGGTAAAATTAAATAACGAAATTTTCATACATATTAATTAACATGCTGTAAATACCAAAAAAAATATTAAAATAATTTTATGATCTCGAATTTGTGGTTTCGAAACCACTGTTCTGATTTAACTAAAATTGGGCTGTTACGACTCTTCCCCCATAGGGATTTTCGTCCCCAAAAATCTTACCAGTGAATAGGTTTGGATATTGTTCTCTAATAGCATCCTCGGGCTCCCACGTAGCTTCTTCGACCCCGTGTCGATGCCATAAAACTTTCACTAATGAAATTTTCTTATTTCTCAATTCTTTAACATCGTGAGCTAAAATTCTGATCGGTTCTTCGTCGTATATCATATCGGATTGAATCTCAATCTCAGAGGGGAAATCACATGCGAGGGATCTGATCTATATCGTCTAAGCATCGATACATGAAATACCTTATGAATCTTTTTTATCTCAGGTGGCAACAACAATCTATAAACAACTGACCCAATATGCTTGACAATTTCATACGGCCCGATGTATCTCAGACTTAACTTGCATTTTCTGCCAAATCTAAGTATTTTCTTCCACCGAAATACTTTCAAAAATACTCGATCCCCAATCTGAAACTCAAAATCTTTTCATTTCAAGTTTGCGTACGATTTTTGACGATCTAATGTTGCTTTCAGACTATCACGAATCATTTTCACTTTCTGTTCGGTCTCTTTAACCAAATCAACCCCGTGAATCTTATTCTCACTGAGTTCAGTCCAATACAAAGTTGGCATTTGTGACCGTACAAAGCTTCGTAAGGTGTCATTTGTATACTCGATTGAAAGCTATTATTATATGCAAATTCAATCAATGGCAAGTATCATTCCCATGTACCTTTAAACTTAAAAATGAAACATCTCAACATATCCTCGAGTATTTGAGTAATAAGCTTGGATTGACCATCCATCTGTGGGTGAGAAGCAGTACTAAAGTGTAGTTTCGTACCTAATGCATCTTGCTGTTTCTTCCAAAACCGCAGTGTGAGCCTCGGATCTCTATCTGAAACAATAAAAATAGGTACTCTGTGCAATCTCACAACATGAGAAATGTACAACTCAGCAAGCTTATCAAGCAAATAATCCGTGCGTACTGGAATGAAATGAGCTGATTTAGTTAGTCTATCAACAACCACCCATATTGCATCCTTTTTACTCGGAGACAGGGGCAAATCTAATACAAAATCCATTGTGATTCTATCCCATTTTCACTCGGGAATCATAATCGGCTGCAGTAATCTAGATGATACTTGATGCTCAGCTTTGACGTGCTGATAGATTAAACATTTTGAAACAAATTCAGAGATATCATGCTTCATACTAGACCACCAGTAAAGTTGTTTCAGATTATTACACATTTTCGTACTTCCCGAATGAACAGATAACTAACTACTATGAGCTTCGTTCAAAGTCATCTGAATCAACTCTGGATTTCTTGGAACACATATTCGATCTCTGAATCTCAAATAATCATTAGCATCAACTTGAAATTCCGAATTAGTGTTCGAATCACATTTGGCTCGTTTTGCTAACAATTCATTATCAACTTCCTAAGCTTCGCAAATCTGTTGTATAAATAACGGTCTCACGTTCAACTCAGCTACAATCGAGTCGTCATCAGATAGAGCCAACTGAGTATTCATCGCATGTATAGCAAACAAATATTTCTGACTTAAAGCATCAGCCACAACATTAGCCTTCCCTGGATGGTAGTCAACCACTAGCTCGTAATCTTTTAACAGTTCTAACCATCTTCGCTGTAGTAGATTCAGATCTTTCTGAGTCATCAAATATTTTCAGCTTTTGTGATCCGAATAAACATGACATTTTTCACCAAACAAATAGTGGCGCCAAATATTCAATGCAAACACAATAGCTGCTAACTCTAAATCGTGCGTCGGGTAATTCTTTTCATGTGGCTTTAATTGTCTCGAGGCATAAGCTATGGCTTTGCTTTCCTGCATCAAAACACAACCCAAACCATTCAACGATGCATCACCATATATTACAAATTCTTTACCCGATTCTGGCTGAACTAACACTAGAGCTTCGGTCAATAAAGCTTTCAGCTGATCAAAAATTTGTCTGACCACTCAGACTTTTCTGACACTTGTCTGACCACCCAAACTTAACATCTTTCTGTAGTAGTCTCATCAACAGAGTTGCAATCATTGAGAAACCTTTTACGAATTGTCTGTAATAACCGACGAGTCCCAAAAAGCTTCGGACTTCGGATACATTTCTCGGAGATTTCCAATCCAGTATTGCCGAAATCTTACTCAGATCTACTCGAATACCCGATGCTGACACAATATGCCCCAGAAAATCGACTCCGTACAACCAAAATTCACATTTACTGAACTTCACATATAACTGTTTATCACACAAAGTCTGTAACGCAATTCTCAACAGCTCAGAATGCTCAAATTCATCATTGGAATAGATCAAGATGTCATCTATAAACACAACAACAACTCGATCCAAATATGGTCTAAAGATTCGATTCATTAGGTCCATAAAAACAACAGGTGCATTCGTTAATCCGAAAGGCATAACTAAAAACTGATAATGCCCGTACCTCATTCGAAAAGCAATTTTCAGCATATAAGAGTCTTTAACTCGTAGCTGATAGTAACCTGATCTCAAATCTATCTTTGAAAACACTGTAGCACCTTTCAACTGATCAAATAAATAGTCTATTCGTGGTAGAGGATATTTATTCTCGATAGTCATTTTATTAAGTTATCGATAATCAATACATGTTCTCATAGTTCCATCTTTCTTTTTCATAAACAACACCGGTGCACCACAGGGAGAATAACTCGGTCAGTGAAACCTCTATCTGTCAACTCTTGCAACTGAGCTTTCAACTCTTTTAATTCGGTTGATGCTATTCTGTAAGGAGCTATTGATATCAGAGTTGTTCCCAACACTAACTCAATACCAAACTCTACCTCTCAGATTGGCGGCAAACCCAGTAACTCTTCAGAAAACACATCTGGATATTCACACACAACTGGTACTAATTTAATCTTTTTTTTTTGGTCACTTTAGAGTCGAGCACATAGGCAAGGTAAGCTTTACAACCCTTTCTTATATATTTCTAAGCTAACATTGAAGAAATCACTACCTGTAAACCATTCAAATCATATGATTCAATCCAAATAATCTCATTATTATGGCATCTCAAATCAATTATCTTCCATTTGCAATTTACAATAGCATCATGCAGTGTTAACCAATCCATACCCAGAATTATATCAAATTCGTTGAATGGCAACAACATCAAATCAGCCAGAAAATAAAAACCCTAAATCATCAACGGACATTTCTTGCATACTTTATCAACCAAAGCACACCGGCCTGAGGGGTTCAATACTCTAATCACAAATTCGGTAGACTCTACAGACAAAGTCTTACTTGATACTAAAGTCTCACATACATAAGAATGAGTTGATCCTGGATCTATTAATGCAATCACAGTAATATCATAGAGAGTGAAAGTACCGGTAATAACATCTGGAGATGAAGCTTCTTCTCGAGCATGAATGGCATAGGCTCTGGCAGGTGCTCGGGCTTCAGATCTCACAATCGTGTCTTTAGTCATTCTCTGGCTACCACTCACATAACTCATGTTTCTGGGTGGTCTACCTCTATCTGCAGTGTTACTTGGCCTCGTATTCTGCACTGTATCTTGTTTGGCCAACTCAGGATATTCACTAATGAAATGATCTAATGATCAATATTTGAAACATGCTCGATCATTCATTCTACAATTGTCGCGATGTCGTTTACCACAATGTTTGCACTCAGGTTGATTTGATCTAACATTTCCAACACTAGGCATTGAAGTAGCTTTCGAACTTACAGGTCGTCTGTCTTGGTCTCATTTGGAATAACCCACAGTAGCCTTTGAACAGCAAAAATAATCTCGAAACTTCTTTTATGCCGACTAAAATGACTTATTCGTTGATATTTTTCATGAATCTCTAGCTTCAAAGTTAGCTTTTCTTTTCTCTTTCTCGAGTTCTTCAGCTTTGTATGCTCGCTCAACGAGTACTACAAAATTTTTGATTTCTAGAATCTCGACTAATAACTTGATGTCTTCATTTAAGCCATCCTCGAATCTTTTACACATAATGGCTTTAGTCGAAACACATTTCCAGGCGTATCTACAGAGTCTCACAAATTCCCGCTCATATTCTGTCACGATCATGCGACCCTGTTTCAACTTAAGGAATTCTTTGCGTTTCTGATCTATGAATCTTTGACTAATATATTTCTTTCGGAACTCAATCTGAAAGACCTCCCAAGTAACCCGTTCTTTTGGAACCACCGATACTAGTGTATTCCACCAGTGATACACAGTGTCTCGAAGCAAAGATATGGCACATTTAATACATTCATCAGGGGTACATGATAATTCATCGAACACCAGAATCGTATTATCAAGCCAGAATTCAGCTCACTCAGCATCATCATCAACGACAGCTCTAAACTTTTTGGCCCTATATTTTCTAATTCTATCAACCTGGGGCTTATTCAATCGCATCAAGTCATTATTTTAAGGTATCACAGGTATTTGAGGAGGATTAGGTGGGGGTGGAGGTTGTTGAACAGTCGGATTTGTCTGGATATACTGTGTGAACCATTCATTCATCATATGGAAGAAGGCTTGTTTAGCCTCTCCCTCGTGACTACTCGTAATCGGCCTAGAATCAGCTGGCCCTGCTCCTTGAGCCGGAGCGGGCGCATTACTTTCCACATCATCAGCTATGGCTCGACCGGGATCCATTACTATACGAAAACACATTTTAATTGCAAGGAATCACCACACTATCGCAGTTTATATTTATGGCATGTATAGCTAAACTCTCACATGCTACGCCAGTCCTAGAATCGACTAAGTAGTAGCTCTGATACCAATAAAATGTAACATTCCTAACCCATATCCGTCATCGAATTAGGGTTATGAGGAATTACCGATCAAAAACACAACTTAGAACAATCATTTATTACTATTCAAGCATAAAGTTATAAACATATTCAAAACTCGAATACCACAATTCACATATACCAATTTTCTATATAAAATCATATAGCCAACCATAACCAATCATGCTTTATTAATCATATATCACGTACAAACCATATTAAAAAACTCAACCATTTTAATTTTGTTTCCTATTCAAATTTTCGAATTAAGCTATCATGCATTAACAATATAGTACACGTATCTCATAAGTCAATTGTTCAAACTTTATTACCACCACATTCATGTCATTCGAATACTTAAAATATATTCAAGTATGTATATATACCCTTACAAATCAAATACAATGCATAAGTCAAAACATCCAAATTCATATGTTTATTCCATTATTCAATTATCAAATGTACCATTTCCTAAACCTTTATACAACTGAATAGTCAAAACAAAACATATTTCACAACTTATAAGTTATATATATAATGATTCATTATATAACATCACTAATTGATCAAATATAGTTCTTATACATAACTAAATCATGCGCATTTTAATAAATCAATTTGAATCATTTTTGAACTCAAATAACATGCCAAGACATACCTAATTCACATATAAATATCATGTCTAGACATCATATAATTAACCATCCAATAAGCCATTAACACTTTTTATTTATAACCAAAAATTAAACATTAAACTAACCAACTTGATCTTTAGGTACTAAACCACATACAAACATGTCAGATGTATATGTATTTAATATATACATCATTAGCCGAATATAAATGCCATCATTTACCAATTCCAAGCCAATATACCAAAACAAATTATACATCAAGTTATAAATTAATATTAAGCCATTCAAATAGCCAAATTCACGTCATAAAGCAAAGACATCACCTAGTTATAATAACATGTACTACCAATCAAAAACATATCCATCAACTACGTAATTACTCGAGTTGAATCACATTTTCATCAAACATACTTCCAAAATAAGCACATCAACAAGGTTGATCATTCACAAACATTAACATCATTAAAAAGCAATTTTCTCATGGCTAATTATATACATGTCAGAATAGACCATATTAAAACTAGGCTATACATGCTATATATCAAAACTGCAAACTATCAAAGTACCAAAATAGCGATCAATAGTGTGATGATGATCTTTGTTGATCCCCGAGCTCGAGCTAACTTTATATATCCATAAAACAATGAAAGAAATGCACAAAGTAAGCTTTGAAAGCTTTGTGTGTAACACCCCTATCCCGAGTCCGTCGCCGGATTAAGGTTAGGAGCGTTACCGGACAGATCGGAAACATTCACAGACAAAATCATACATTCAATCATCATTCTCGGATATAATGTCCCTTAATCGGTTCCTCTAGACCTTAATCATACTTATAAGTCAGTTGGGACTGAACTGAAACACATATGAAATTCCATGAAAATTTGAAACTTTTCTAAAATACAGGGGAGACACGCCCGTGGAAGGAGACCGTGTACCCTCCACGGCTTCCATACACCCCCGTGTAACCATCCGTGGTATACAGACTATACCAACACGGTCATTAAGCACGCCCGTGTGCCATGGTCGTGTACTTTTAGGCCATATACTGACTTCCCCACCACGGCCACCAAGCACGCCCGTGTCGAGCCCGTGAACTTTTATGCTAGCTACTGACTTGTACACCACGGCCAGGTGACACACCCGTGTCAAGGCCGTGTGATGATAAATTGCATCTACAATTCACCCACGGTCGTTAGGCACGCTCGTGTGCCACAACCGTGTGACATTATAGGCCATTTTACAAGGCCAAAATGCCACCCACAAAGGGCCATACCTACAAGCCATATTCAACAAGATATTTCATGCCACATAAAACCATCAAAAGCATACAAAATAACCATTCAAACTTTTCATTCAAAACTAATCCCAACGATGGCAATCTCAAGGATTAAAACTCATATCATTACAAGACTAATTCATGCATTTGCTCATTCAAACTTGGCCATTCCACATTCTTTCATCATACCAAAAGATACATTCTATAACACATTCATTTAAGCAAAGTTTCAACTCTTAAATAGCCAAATCACATGGCTAAGATCACATAACTATTTATACCAACATGCTAGCCTATACATGCCATATCTAGCTTTATACAATATCAAATTGTACCAAAATAAGTTCTATAGTGTGATGACAATCCAAGACGGTCCCGAGCCTTCAGTAACTTTGACGACCTATAAAACAGATTAAACACACACAGAGTAAGCTTTCCAAAAGCTTAGTAAGTCAACATACAACAACTTAACATAAAATGCATATATTTGCTTTAATTCATACACTTTTAACCACATTAGCCATATTCCTAATTCAAAGATCATATAAACACATATCTCATTTCACCAAAACTTTATACAACACATCATCAATTCCATATTCATAGCATCATAGTAAGATCATATTGTTACTTACCTTGTATACGCAATTAGTGTATAATCAACATACCTGAATTGGATTTACAATCACATATTTGTTCATAGCTCGGATTTGAAATTAGTATCATAGACTTGCCCGTTGAACAGTAATAAATCCAATGAGATACTCAGGAAGCTCAGAATAATCGTACAATGCCAACATCCCAGACGAGGTCTTACATGCACTCGGATATTGATGCCACTGTCCCAGACAGGGTCTTATATGAATCAAAACGATGCTGATGTCTCAGACATGGTCTTACTCGTAAGTGTCATAATGATGCCAACGTCCTAGACGTGGTCTTATACGTAAAGTTTATATTGATGCCAACGTCCCAGACGTAGTCTTACACATAATCAGATGTCGATGCCACTGTCCCGGACAGGGTCTTACAGAATCTCAAATCAATGCCAATGTCCCAGACGTGGTCTTACATGATAAGATAGAACAGATACCTATGTCAAGGTTCGTACGAGGCTTACCAGACTTAGTCAATATACCGAACTTATCTCGAAATTCAATTACAGAATTTCTCATAAGCATTCATTATCATCATTAAACATAGGAACAATTTCAAATGCATACATATTCATTTATTTGTATAGTAACTTACCTCGGATTTGGTTTATCGGAATAGAAAACGGCTACTCGATAACTTTCGTTTTCCCGCAATCTAAATCCGTTTTCCTCGGTTCTTGATCTAAACATATTCAGAATTAACCCCTTTTATTCAATAATTCATTCAATTCAATCTAAGGTCACTCATTTAGGACAGTTTGCAAATTAGCCCTCATATTTGTACACTTAGTCAATTTAGTCCATTTTTCTCAAAACATCAAATTCACAAATTCAATATACAACCAAGCTTAGCCGAATATATATATATACATCATACAAGCCCATACTTTTCATCAAATTGACAATTTAGTCCTCCAAAATAACATTTTCTCAATTTAGCCCTTTTTAGCTAAATTCATCAAAACTTCAAGAACAAAATATATTCATCTACCACCAATCTATCATTTAACACCTTAAAACATCACGAAGCTCAACATAACATCAATGGCATAACTTGCAAACATCACCAATACACAAAATTGAAATATGGGTTTGATAGAAGACGAAGCAACGATTACAAAAACATAGAAATTATCAAAAACCAACTCAAAATCATACCTTAATTAGAGCTTACAAGGGCCGAATATCAAGCTTCTTTCTCTTTTCTTTTCTTTTGTGTATATTCGGTGGATGAACAATGAATTAAACCTTATTTTAAGCTTTAGTTTTGTTAATAATATGATATAAACTAATTTACCAATATAACCTTTCATATAAAAATGTATAAAGCATAGTTACAAGGTCATTTATGACATTAGACATCCATTAACCATGGAAATGGCCAAATTACCACATAATTCCTCATATTCAAAAAGCCATAACACATAAGCACTTTAACATATAGCATGCAACTTTCATATTTAATGCAAATTCATCCTTTCGTCAAATTAAACACACAGACAGATAAATTAACCTACGAAACTTTAACACATGCTTACTCATATATCAACGGCACAGAATATGATATTAAAGTATTATACAGACTCGAATTTGTGGTCCCGAAACCACTGTTCCAACTAGGGTATAAATCAGACTATTACATTGTAAGTCATAAGCAAATAAATCATCACACGAACAAGAATAATTCAATTTGAATATGCCAAATTTAACTTATCTCACATACATATACAACCACTTTTCTCATAATATTCCATAATACTACATTAGTAACTTCACTTACCTTATTTTTCAATGAACATATAATCTTATACCTACCTAAATTATTTAGTTCAAATTCACATTCGGATTCATCGACATTGCCTGTTGAACCATTCAGAATCGTTAAGGATACTTGGAAACACATTTATCACATACAATGCCATATCCCAGATATGGTCTTACATGTTATCACATATCGATGCCTCTGTCCCAGGCAGTGTCTTACATGAATCATATACGATGCCAATGTCCCAGACATGGTCTTACACGAATTCACACCTCGAAAATTGTAATGTCAAGACATCAATATCCTACACTATTCCTAAGCCTCATACGAGGCTTTCGACTTCGTAATTCAATCAATTCAACTTCGAAATAATTCCTCCAACACACAATTCAATTTGGAAATATATGTATTTATAAAAAGATCTTTTCGGCAATATATATAATTAAATTTAAAAACGTTTAATTGCCTATGAACTTACCTTTACGAAAACAAACGGACCGGAATGACTATTCAACAACTTTCGACTTCCCCCGATCCAAATTTGATTTCTTCCTTTCTTGATCTAAATCAATTTAAATTTAACTTATCTAATTACAAGTCATTCAATTTCATCCAAAAACATATAAATGAGCATTTTGCACTTTAGCCCCTATTATTTCACATTTTCTCAATTTAGTCCCTATTTTAAAACAACACAAAATACACAAAATTTCCTTAAACTCATGCTTGGCTAAATCTTCCCTAGGTCCCTAGCAACCCATTAATTTCATTTATTTCGCACTTTGACCCCTCAATTTACAAATTTCAAAATTTAATCCTTAATATGCATTTTTATCAAAAATCACTTAATTAACTATGATAATCTACCAACATTTATTTATTTTTCATCATCAAACAACAAAAACATCAAGTTTCAATAATGGCAAATCACAAAATCATCATCAAATTCGAAAATTAAAGCATGGACTAGCTAGTATACGAAGCAACGATCTCAAAAATGTAAAAATTATAAAAAAAGCAAGCAAAGTACATAGCAAATTAAGCTTCCTAATTGCCAAAAGTTTAAAGCTTCAACAATGGCTCTTTTCATCTCACATTTAGCCAACAAAGATGATAATGCACGTTTCTTTTACTAATGTTTTATTTTATTAACTTTTATTACTAATTTACATAATTAACCTTTATTATTTAATCTGTAAACCATATATTATAAGCCCAAAACCATCCACCCATAATTTCAATGGTCGAATTAAAACATAAATACCTTACCTTCAATTAATTATAACAATTAAGCACTTTTACATAGAGCATGCTACTTTTATATTTTACGCGATTAAGTCCTTTTATTAAATTAAACACACAAACGGTAAAATTAAATCACGAAATTTTCACACATATTAATTAACATGCTGTAAATACAAAAAATACTATTAAAATAATTTCACGACCTTGGATTTGTGGTTCCGAAACCACTGTTCTGATTTAACTAAAATCGGGTTGTTACAAATTCTACTTTTAGAAATTCATTTTTAACAATTGTCCTGTTCTAAACATGCCTAAACAATTATCACACTATTTTCTAAGTTTACAAAGAAGAGTCATTATCCTCATTGAACATCATAGATAACCATATACTCACATAATCAGGCAGTTGAATGGCAATTGATTGTTATGGAAAATGGATTGTATGAACAATTAATAATGCAGTCTATATGCACAACACACCCCAAAACCTAAAGGATGCATTATCCTCAGTGCATGAGCAAGTAAGAATTAAATGAATGAAAACTATATGAATGCATGAAATAGATAAAAAACCAAAATGAATGATCATGAAAATATAAAAATCAAAGCTTGGAGGGGAAGGAATTACTTCACTTGGGTTGTGTAGATTTCCTTGCAGCTCGTTTGTAACATTGCTTCCTTTCTGTTAAACCAACATTTTCTTGGGCTACTTTTCCGGCAGCCTTCTTGAATCATTTTTGCTAAATCTGGTTTATAGGCACCTCATCTACATCGTTAGTATCTGATGTTGTGAGTTCATGTTCTTGTTTAGTCATTGGTGGGGGTTGGTGTAATAATGTGTTGTCGATCATTGCCCTCCTTGTCAGAGTAAAGGTGTACAAACTCCATCAGTTTTTCATCTTCTTCTTCATCATCAAATGAAAGTTCTTCAAGAAACATAGGAAATATAGACATTACCTTAGTGAAGTTGTTCTGAAGTGTTTTCTTGAGTGCAGCATCATCTTTCTTCACATATTCCAATATAAGGTTGTTTTGGCTTTTGTTGTAGCAAAACCAGTGGAGATTCAATTTTACTGCTTTACCACCATACCTAACTGATGTTGGAGTTGCTTGAGAGTATTTATTACTTGTTGTTCCAACATATCAGGAAAAGTGTGTGGGGCTTCAGGTTGGGGTGACGATGTAGATGTCCTCTACTGTAATTGTTGACATAAACTCGGAATGTTCATCAGGGCTATCAAGAAAATTATAATGGGCATTAATAGAATCATCGTCAAACCGAACAGAAATAACTCTGACATAGATGAAGGCATTGTTAGGAGATGTTAGATGCGCATAAAATTCTCTTACCACTTTTGGAAGAATATCACCCGAGTGTGAGCAAAATAGTTTCTAGCTATGGTTTTCCACTATTGAAGAAATAGAGGTATCATAACCTAGGAAGGTTGACAAAATAATTGAGTTGTGAGAAAATTATTGAGAGGTTCACAGTGATGAAGGTGAAAATCTAACAGAGGAAAGTGACAAAAACAAGAACTAGGGACAACTTTAAAGGAAAAATTAATTATCTAAGTTCAAATTGTAACACCCCCATACCCGGCCCAGACGTTATGGCTGAATCTAGGAATGTCACATCAAAGGCATATTTCAAAAATATTTTGCTAAGTTAAATTTTAGGTCCCAAAAGCCCAAAACCCATGAGTCTTGTTAAGTAATGATAAAAGCCCATTTTATAGCTTTAAGTATTTCGGAAACCAAGTTTAAGCATAAGAAATTTACTTAAGTTTAATCATTAAGTAAACAGTTAAAACATCAAAACCCAAAATTTAAAATCAAATCAAAGTACGAGGCCTTACATCCAATGAAAGTAAAGTAACTAAAACCATGTCCTTTGAAACAAACAAATAAATAAAAATTTATACATCTTGTAGTGTGGCCATCTCCGAGTCCTCTCCCACGTCAAGCCGTTTACTGAGGATTACCTGAAACATTAAATAAAGGGTGTGAGTTTCGAAACTCAGTATGTACAACACTTGGCAATCAAATCAACATACAAATATTCACATTGGGCCTAAGCCCTATCGAAATCGGTGGTCTTGGGCCGTAGCCCACAATGACCTCATATCATATCATATCACATCATATCATATGCAAGACAAGATGATGCAAAACCCTTCCAAAAATCCATCCGCTACACACACCATTTTCCTTCCAACCCTACACACCTGTGGGGATTTCTAAATCGACCCACCCATCCTCTACACACCAAAGGTAGCACTCACAGCAGCACTACTCAACGTTGCAGCAAAGCTGCTAATCATATAATGGGCTTAAAGCCACCGGTGGATCCATGGTCGTCAAGCGACTATGCGATCCTCTAATCTTCCTCCGTACCATAATTCCCACCCATATGCATCATAAGCAGAATATCATATGAATGCAACATGCACATGAGTAACATCCACAAAACTCATACTCATCACATAGGGGTATTTTCGTTATTTCACAACCCAAGGGTATTTTCGTAAATCTACTCTACCGGGGTATTTAGGTAATTTTGCAAAACAGAGGTACTTTAGAAATTTTGTAAATCAGGGATGTTTTGGTAATTCAACAACCTATGGGTATTTTGGTTATTTTAAATCAGGGGTATTTCAGTAATTTTACAAATATAAGGGTATTTTGGTAATTTACAAATCTATGGGTATTTTGGTAATTTACAAATCTAAGGGTATTTTGGTAATTTACAAATCTAAGGATATTTTGGAAATTCACAGATCAGGGGTGTTTTGGTCCCTCTCGGGTTTTAGTTATGAACTCTGGCCCATTAACAAGTCCTTACGGTCAAAGTGAACAGACACTATGCACCAGCTAGGATTCCAGAGAAGAGGAGGTGGGCTGCTAGGGCCGCTTAAGTACCATGCTCTCCCTAGATCCAATCCTAGACATGCACATGCCTATTACCACACTCTAACCTAGCGACTTGTCCACAGACAATGTTTAATTATTATAAAGTCTTATGTGATTTAAGAGTTGTTCAGTACTAAGCCTAAAGTCCATAAAACCCTAGCATACTCGTCTACGTCCCCCATAAAGCCCATCAACCCATCTCACGTTCATATAACCCCAAGTGGCCACATCACATTTTTACGGCCCACTAGGCCCAAATCTCAGTCATATGACCCATTAGGCCCAAAACAAATTCAGATCATGTATCATGCATGCCTAACCCAATTCATATAATCAAATTAATACATTTCATCAAACTTAGCCTCAGGGCCCACCAGGTACATTTAGCCACTTTCGACTTTTCGGCTTTTCAGAATATGCATTTTATAAAAACATATCAATTTATCCACTCAATCAAGTAAAAGGCTACTTTTACCACTTTTACGATTTAGTCTTTTTTCTTAAATTAAACACACAAACAAGCAAATTATCTTACAAAATTTCAACACATTTTCAATCATGTATAATTAACACAAAAATAATATTAAAATATTTTTACAATGCGGATTCGTGGTCCCGAAACCACCGTTCTGACTAGGGTCAAAATCGGGCTGTTACAACTCTCCCCCTTAAGGGATTTTCGTCCCCGAAAATCTTACCGATGAATAAATTTGGGTTGCATTCTTTCATTGAATATTCAAGTTCCCAGGTTTCTTTTTCAACCCCTTGCTTATGCCACATTTCTTTCACCAACGAGATTTTCTTATTACGTAACTCTTTTACTTCACGAGCTACAATACGAATCGGTTCTTCCTCATAAGTCAAATCAGGCTGAATCTCAATCTCCAACGGATTAATCACATGAGAATGATCGGATATATATCGTCTAAGCATCAATACATGGAAAACATTGTGAATCTTTTCTAACCCAGGTGGCAACATCAACCTGTACGGAACTGGCCCGATACGTTCAATAATCTCATATGGCCCAATAAATATCGGACTCAGTTTTCCTTTGCGACCAAAACTAAGTATTTTCTTCCACGGTGAGACTTTCAAAAATACTTGGTCACCCACCTGAAACTCTATATCTTTACGTTTGAAGTCCGCATATGATTTCTGATGATCTGACGCTGCTTTTGAACTTTCTCGAATCACTTTTACTTTCTGTTTGGTCTTTTTGATTAAATCAACCCAGTGTATCTTGCTTTCACTTAGCTCAATCCAAAACAATGGCGTACGACATTTACGACCGTACAAAGCTTCGTAAGGTGCCATTTTGATACTTGATTGAAAGCTATTATTGTATGCAAATTCAATCAAAGGCAAGTATCATTCCCACGAACCCTCGAACTCGAGAACACAACATCTCAATATATACTCAAGTATTTGGTTAATCAATATATACTCAAGTATTTGGTTAACTCTCTCGGATTGACCATCCGTTTGAGGGTACAAAGCTGTGCTGAAATGTAATTTAGTACCTAATGCGTCTTGCAGTTTCTTCCAAAACCGCAATGTAAACCTTGGATCTCTATTCGAAACAATAGAAATAGGTACTCCGTGCAATCGAACAATTTGAGAAATGTACAACTCAGCTAGCTTATCAAGTGAGTAATCTATACGAACAGAAATAAAGTGAGCCGATTTTGTCAATCTATCAACAATAACCCAGATTGTATCTTTCTTGTTTGGTGTCAATGGTAAACCAGATACAAACTCTATCGTGACTCGATCCTATTTCCACTCGGGTATCATAATCAGCTGAAGCAACCCAGATGGCACCTGATGTTCGACTTTTACTTGTTGACATACCAAACATTTCGACACGAATTCTGATATATCTCGTTTCATACTGTGCCACCAGTAATGCTGTCTCAAATCATTATACATCTTCGTGCTACCCGGGTGAACAAACAATCTACTATTGTGAGCTTTATTACAAATCATCTGAATCAACTCAGGATCCTTTGGTACACATATTTGGTTTCTGAACCTCAAACATCCCTCAGCATCAATCTGAAATTCTGAGTCAGCATTCGAACCACATTGATTCCTTTTTGCTATCAAATTATCATCAACCCTTTGAGCTTCGCAAATCTGTTGAACAAATAATGGTCTTACTTTCAATTCTGTTATAATTGCGCCATCGTCAGTCATAGTCATATTTACGTTCATTGCACGTAAAGCAAACAATGATTTTCGACTTAAGGCATCAGCAACCACGTTAGCCTTCCCCGGGTGATAATCAATCACAAGCTCGTGGTCTTTTAATAGTTCCAACCATCGTCGTTGTCTCAAATTTAGATCTTTCTAAGTCATTAAGTATTTTAGACTCTTTTGATCGGAGTAGACATGAAATTTTTCGCCAAATAGATAGTGACGCCATATTTTCAAAGCGAAAACTATGGTAGCTAGCTCGAAATCGTGCGTCGGATAGTTCTTTTTGTGCGGCTTTAACTGTCTCAAGGAATAGGCTACAACTTTACCCTCCTGGATCAAAACACAACCCAAACCATTCAAGGATGCATCATTGAAGATTACGAATTCTTTACCCGACTCTAGCTGAACAAGCACGGGAGCTTCGGTCAAATGAGTTTTCAACTGATCGAAACTTTTCTGACACCTTTCCGTCCACTCGAATCTAACATCTTTCTGAAGCAGCATTGTCATCAGAGCTTCAATCATTGAGAACCCTTTCACGAAACGTCTATAATAACTGGCAAGCCCCAGAAAACTCCGAACTTCAGAAACATTCCCCGGTGGTTTCCAATCAAGTATAGCCGAGATCTTACTAGGATCAACCCGAATACCTGATGCTAAAATAACATGCCCCAGGAAGCTAACTTCACGTAACCAAAACTCACACTTACTGAATTTCACGTACAACTACTTATCACGCAAAATCTGTAACACAAATCTTAAGTGTTCTGCATGCTCGATTTCGTCGCGCGAATAGATCAGAATGTCATCTATGAACACACCTACAAATCGATCTAGATACTGTCTGAATACCCGATTCATCAGATCCATGAAATCAGCGGGGGTATTAGTGAGTCCGAACGGTATCACCAAGAACTCATAATGTCCATATCTCGTCTAAAAAGCTGTCTTAGATACATCTAAGTCTCTAACTCGCAGCTGATAATAACCAGATATCAGATCAATCTTCGAAAATACTGAAGCTCCCTTCAACTGATCGAATAAGTCATCAGTGCGCGGCAATGGGTATTTATTCTTTACGGTCACTTTGTTAAGTTGTCGGTAATCGATGCACATTCTCAAAGTTCCATCTTTCTTTTTCACAAATAGAATTGGCGCACCTCAGGGAGAGAAACTCGGTCGAGCAAAACCTTTATTTGTCAATTCTTGCAACCGAGCTTTCAACTCTTTTAATTCGATCGGTGCCATTCTATACAGAGTTATCGAGATTGGAGTCGTCCCTGACACTAACTCAATACCAAACTCTACCTCCCGAACAGGTGGCAATCCTGGCAATTCCTACGGAAACACATCCGGATACTCACATACAACTGGTACAGATTCTATCTTCTTTTCAGTTACTTTACTATCGATCACATGACCAAAGTAAGCTTCGCAACCCTTTTTCAAATACTGTCGAGCCAACATCGAAGATATCACTGCTGGTAGCCCATTCAAATCCGCAGATTCAATTGAATTATCTCATTATTCTGACACCGCAGATCAATAGTCTTTAGTCTGCAATTCACTACTGCATCATGCACGGTTAACCAATCCATACCAAGGATAATATCGAACTCATCAAATGGTAGTAACATCAAATCAGCCGAAAAACATGAATCTCGTATCATCAAAGGGCAACTCTTGCACACTCTATCAACTAACACACACCGGCCCAGGGGGTTCGAAACTCGAATCACAAACTCAGTAGACTCAACAGGTAGAGTCTTGCTGGATACTAATGCTTCACACACGTAGGAATGGGTTGAACTGGGATCAACCAGAGCAATTACACTGATCGAATAGATGTATCTGAAGCCCCTCTCTGAGTGCCGCTCCTACCTCCCACATATCGGGGTGGTCTACCTCTAGCTGAAGTACCGCTCGATCTTGCACTCTGAGCATTATCCTTTTCAGCTAACTCCAGGCAATACCGAATGAAGTGATCCTGTGAACCACACTTGTAGCAAGCTCAGTTGTTGGACTTGCTCCAACATTCACCAAAATGTCGCCTACCACACTGTTGACACTCAGGTTTATTCGGTCGAGTATTGCCGACACTAGCAATCGAGGTAGCTCGTGAATTCACTGGTGGTCGTTCTTGTATAGAGATCCATGTATTTGCTTTGGATCGGCTATTATCATTTTTGAACTTTTTTGATGACGATTGAGAAAATTTACTCGCTGATCTCTTACAGAAATCTCTAGCTTCACTCTCAGCTTTTTGTTTTTCTTTCCCAAGCTCTTCGGCTTTACAAACTCGCTCAACAAGTACCACGAACTCATTTATTTCAAGTATACCAACCAGTAATTTTATATCTTCGTTTAACCCTTCTTCAAATCTTCTACACATAGCAGCCTTAGAAGAAACACATTCACGGGCATATCGGCTAAGTCTCACGAACTTGCGCTCATACTCAGATACGATCATACGACCCCATTTAAGCTCGAGAAATTCTTTATGTTTCAGATCTATGAATCACTGGCTGATGTATTTCTGGCAAAACTCTGTCTGAAAGAAGTCCCAAGTAATCATTCCTTTGGAACAACCATTACGAGAGTGTTCCACCAATAGTAGGTAGAATCCTGTAATAAAGATATAGCACATTTCAGGCACTCATTAGGTGTACAGGATAGTTCATCGAAAACACGAATTGTATTATCGAGCCAAAATTCAGCTTGTTTAGCATCATCATCATCTTCAGCTCTGAACTCTTGAGCCCCATGTTTTCTGATTCTGCCGACTGGAGGCTTATTTATTCTCTCAGGATTAATGATCGATGGTACCACTGGTACTACAGGTGGAGTATTCGGATTCGGGGGTTGTTGAACACCGGATTGGTCTGGATATATTGATTGAACCAATCGTTCATTATACTAAAGAAGGCTTGCTTAGCCCCCTCATCTTGGTTACTCGAAGCTGGTTGAGATTCAACCGACACAGTCCCTTGTGCAGGAGCAGGCGCCACACTCTCAACATCATCGATTACGACTCACTCGGGATCAGGATCCATTACTATATGAAAGAGAAAAAAACGCATTTTGCTGTTAGAAGTCATCACATTATCACATTAAAAAAATATGGCATGTATAGCTAGACTCACACGTGCTACATTAGTCCGAGAACCGACTAAACCGTAGCTCTAATACCAATCAAATGTAACACCCCTAACCCGAATTAGGGTTATGAGGCATTACCTATCTAACCCAATCCATAATAGACATTAATTCTAACACTCCTAACCCGAAACCATCGCCGGATTAGGGTTAAGAGGCATTACCAGACAATAGAGTCATTTCACAACTCATTTACGACACAAAGTCAATCATATTCATAATACATCAAACATAAGCGATTAGTCCCTTATTAAGGCGTATAAGACCTTAAACATATGTTAAAGAGGGATCGGGACTAAATCGAAGCACATATAGAAACTTTTCAAAAATTTAAAACTTTTCTAGGTTTCAGGGGATACACGCTCGTGAGGGTAGGCCGTGTGCCTTTCCACGGCTACTAGACACACCCGTGTGTCCTCTTCGTGGTCGAAACAGACCTTTTCTCCACGGCCACCAAGCACGCCCGTGTACATTGGCCGTGGTCGATCCTGTCAAAAACCACACGGCTATCAGGCATGTCCGTGTGCCATGGCCGTGTGCTCTTAGGCCATATACTGACTTACGCCCACGGTCACTAGTCAAGCCCGTGTGCCACAGCCGTGTGGCAAAAATAGGTCATTTGCAAGGCACACACATGGGTCAATCACTACAAGCACACTTAAGCATGTTTATACACACATTTTGGGAACCATTTACTGTAATTTGATCAATCTATTAACTCATACAAACTCACTTTTAAACACATCAACTTATAAGCTAACATATACAACTTGAACACATTCAATACTAAACATTATTCCTTCTCAATTTCACTAAGTCATACTAGCACTTTACCAACACAAAATTACCATTGATAAATCATTCTCTTATACCATAAACCATACCAAAATATGCCTCATATCACAAAGCCATTCATGCTTGATGCAACCATATATTTAGCCACATCACATGGCTAATTATACACCTCAAATATGTACCAAATAACTAGCCTATACATGCCATATTTCAACTATATACATCTTTCCAAAAGTACCCAAAATAGATTGCCGATAGTGTGATTGAGAAGCTGACGATTCCCAGATCTGAGCTAGCTGTGCTGACACTGCAAAGCAAAGAAACAAATCACACAATAAGCTTTGTAAAGCTTAGTAAGTTCATAACATAAAACATTATACTAAATCAACCATCACATAAATTATTTCATGAACACATATGTACCATACCATACAAGTTAATATGTTAATTTAACATTCCATAATCTCAATCATAATTTCATCACGCACACTTAGTGCCACGTAACGTCGAGCTCTCACATAGCATTCATGATTCATTTATACCATGCCACTCATTTCAAACATTAAACATAACTAAATATAGTACATGTAATATGTCCGAACTTACCTCGGATGTCGAACTACCGAAACGGTCGATTAATCGAGCACTTTATCTTTGCCTCGATCTCGATCAGAAGTTCTACTTTCTTGGTCTATACACATTTAAATTAAATCCATTCAATCACCAAATTATTCATTTTAGTCCAAACACACATATTTAGGGTGTTTTACAAAATAGCCCTTACATTTTTACATTTCGACACTTTAGTCCCTATTTCACCAAATCATCAAATTCACATAATTTGACTTGGTTAAAGCATAGCCGAATTCTCACCATGCTTATACAAACCCACACATCTCATTTATTTCACATTTTAATCCTTCAATTACTCATTTTCTTAATTAAGCCTAAAATACTCAATTTTACTAAAATCCCAATACAAAATACGCCAACCCAACACCAAGTTTTCATATTTCACTATCAACTAGCACATAGCTCAAACATTCATCAATGGCTCATCACAAAAACATCATCAATTCACAAGATTACAACATGGGTTAGCTAAAGCACAAAGCAATGATTATGAAAACGTAGAAATTAACAAAAATCGAGCTCAAACATACCTTGAATTAAGCTAAGTAAGTGCCAAATATCATGGAAGCTTAAACCCTTTCTTTTTCTTTCCAAATTTGGTGGAACATGAAGAAGATGATAACTATTTCATGCTTTGCTTTGTTATATTAAACATAATTATTAAATTACAAAACTAACCTTTAGTATAAAATAAATATAACATATGATATAAGGTCATTCTTAACCATTACCACACACTTTCTTTATTAATGGGCTATTTGTAACATAATGCCTCCTCTTTATAAAGACAACAACACTTCGGTAATTAAAAATCAGCACATAGCTTTTACACTTTACGCAATTAAATCCTTCTCTTATTTTGGCACACAGTCAATAAAATTACCACACAGAATTTTCACACGGACTATATCACATACTATTCACACAAAAATAATATTAAATTATCATTCCAACCTCGAATTTGTGGTCTCGAAACCACTGTTCCGTCTAGGGTCTAAACCGGGCTATTACAACTCTCCCCCTTATGGATTTTCGTCCCCGAAAATCTTACCAGTGAATAATTGTGGATGTTTCTCTCTCATAATGTTCTCAGGCTCCCACGTAGCCTCTTTAATTCCATGTTTGTGCCATAATACTTTCACTAAAAAAATTTCTTATTTCTCAACTCTTTGGTCTCTAGTGCCAAAATTCGGATCGGTTCTTCACTATACGACAACTCTGACTGAATTGCAACCTCAGTAGGAGCAATAACATAAGATGGGTCTGATTTGTACCGTCGAAGCATTGACACATGAAACACGTTATGAATCTTTTCTAACTCAAATGGCAATCTCAATCTATAAGCAACCGACCCAACTCGTTCAATAATCCCATACGGTCCGATGAACCTCGGACTCAGCTTGCCCTTTCAGACAAATCGAAGTATTTTCTTCCACGAAGACACTTTCAAAAATACTTTATCACCAATTTTGAATTCAATATCCTTTTGTTTCAAATCTGCATAAGACTTCTGATGATCTGAGGATACTTTCAAACTGTCACGAATTACTTCCACTTTCTGTTTAGTCTCTTTTATCAGATCAACCCTGGTAATCTTATTTTCACTTAGCTCAGTCCAATACAATGGAGTTCGACACTTTCGGCCATAAAGAGCCTCATATGGTGCCATTATAATGATAGATTGAAAATTGTTTTTATACGCAAACTCAATCAATGATAAATGCTTTCCCCACGTACTTTCAAATTCAAGTATGCACCATCTCAGCATGTCTTCGAGAATCTGAATGATTCATTTGGATGGTCAACCCGTTTGCGGATGAAAAGCAGTACTAAAATGCAACTTCATGCCTAAAGCATCTTGCAATTTCTTCCAAAATTGCGAGGTAAATCTCGGATCTTTGTTAGACACAATAGATAGTGGTACTCCATGCAATCTCACTATCTCGGGAATATACAATTCAGCCAACTTATCTAAAGAATAATCAGTTCTCACCGGAACAAAATGGGCTGATTTCGTTAATCTGTCTACTATCACCCAGGATGTGTCTTTCTTACTTGGAGATAACGGCAAACCCGAAACAAAGTCCATCGTGATCCTCTCCCTTTTCCACTTAGGAATCATAATCAGTTGTAACAAACCAGGCGGAACTTGATGTTCAGCTTTGACTTGCTGACAAATTAAACATTTCGACATAAAGTCAAAAATGTCTCTCTTCATGCCATGCCACCAATAGAACTGTTTCAAATCATTATACATCTTTGTACTCCCCGGATGCACAGTTAAATGACTATTGTGAGCTTCATACAAAATCACTGAAATTAACTCTGAATTTCTAGGAACACAAATCTGATCTCTAAATCTCAAACAATCATCACTATCTATTTGAAATTCTGATTCAGCATTTGATTCACACAGATTTCGCTTAGCCATCATTTCAACATCACTTTTCTAGGCATCACAAATCTGCTGTACAAACATCGGCTTTATTTTCAATTAGCTACCACCGCACTATCATCACACAGATCTATCTGCTTATTCATAGCTTGCAAAAGCATAAAGTGATTTTTGACTTAAGGCATCAGCTACAACATTAGCCTTATCTGGGTGGTAATCTATCACAAGTTCGTAGTCTTTCAATAATTCTAATCATCTTCTCTGTCGCAAATTCAAGTCTTTTTGAGTCATCAAATACTTTAAACTCTTATGATCAATATAAATATGACATTTCTCACCAAATAAGTAGTGATGCCAAATCTTTAACACAAACACAATCGCTGCTAGTTCAAGATCATGCATTAGATAATTCTTTTCGTGCGACTTTAACTGTCTCGAGGCGTAAGTAATGACTTTCCCTTTTTGCATCAACACACAGCCCAAACCATCTAATGATGCATCACTGTAAACTATGAATTCTTTGCCTGATTTGGGTTGAATCAAAACTGATGCTTCCGTTAACAACACTTTCAACTGCTCAAAACTCTGTTAACACTTTTCTGACCACTCGAATCTAACATCTTTCTGTAACAACTTCGTCAACGGAGTCACAATCATAGAGAAACCTTTCACAAATCACCAGAAAACTATGGACTTCAGACACATTTCTCGGAGGCTTCCACTCCAAAATAGTAGAGATTTTACTCGGATTCCAGTAGCTGATACAATATGTCCCAAAAACCCAACCTCACGCATCCAAAATTCACATTTACTAAACTTTGCATATAACTATTTCTCACATAGAGTTTGTAGCACGATTCTTAAATGCTCAGCATGCTGCGTCTCATCACATGAATAGTTCAAAATATCATCAATGAACACCACCACAAAACAATCCAAATACGGTCTAAATATCTTATTCATTAGATCCATAAACACTACAGGAGCATTTGTTAGTCTGAAAGGCATCACTAAGAATTCGTAATGTCCATACCTCGTTCTAAAAGCAGTATTAGGCACATCGGTTTCTTTAACTCTCAGCTGATAGTAGCCTAATCTCAAATCTATCTTAGAAAACACTGTAGCTCCCTTTAGCTGATCAAACAAATCATCAATACGAGGCAACAAATATTTGTTCTTTATCGTCACTTTGTTCAACTGTCAATAATCAATATGCATTCTCATAGTTCCATCCTTCTTTTTCACAAATAAAAGAGGAGCTCCCCAGGGTGAGAAACTCGGTCGTGTAAATCCTCTATCATTTAATTCTTGCAACTGTGATTTTAACTTTTTCAATTCTGTTGGTGCCATTCTATACGGAGCTATAGAAATGGGAGTGGTTCCTAGCACTAATTCAATACCAAATTCCACTTCTCGAATTAGAGGTAATCCCGATAGCTCTTCAAGAAACACATCTGAAAACTCACATACCACAGGCACAGATTGAACTTTTCATTTCTGACACTTTTGTATCAATCACATATGCCAAATAAGCTTCACAACCTTTTCTCACATAATTCATAGCTTTCATTGCAAACACAACAGCTGGAAATCCTTTTATATCATTGGATTCAATTTGAACTATCTCACCATTTTGACTCTTCAACTCAATACTCTTTGTTTTACAATTCACGATGGCATTATGCAGAGTAAGCCAATCCATACCCAGAATTATGTCAAACTCATCAAATGGTACTAACATCAAATTGGCCAGAAAAAATATATCACAAAACATCAATGGGCAATTCTTGTATATTTTATCCACTAGGACACACTTGCCAAAGGGTTCGACACTCTAACTACAAATTCAGTAGACTCAACAGGTAGATTCTTATTCAATACTAAGTTCATACACACATAGGAATGAGTTGATCCTGGATCTATCAATGCATTGACATCAGTATCAAATAAAGTGAAAGTACCGGTGATGACGTCTGAAGATGATGCTTCATCTCATGCACGTATAGCATAGGCTCGGGAGGTGCTCTCGCTTCTGACCTCACAGCTGTGTCAGTTGTACCCTTCAAACTTTCGCTCACATTTCTATTGTTTCTGGGTGGTCTAACTCTAGCCGTCACATTACTTGGTCTTTCATTCTGAACATTTTCCTCTTCGACCATCTTCGGGCAATCTCGAATAAAATGATCTCAGGATCCAAATTTATAACAAAATCTATTGTTGTACTTGCCCCAGCACTCTCTCACATGTCGTCTACCACACTGTCTGCACTCAGGTTTGTTACTCTTAGCGCTACCTACACTCGATTCATTTGAAGCTTGAGTTCGTGAACCAGTACTTTGTCTCGAACGATCTCTACTTGGATGTGCAAACGAAACATTTGAATGATTGCTTGCATCTCTATATCTCTTGGCTAAAGGTTGGGAGAACTTATTAATCGATCACTTTCTTTCATCACGAGCCTCAGAATCAGCTTTCTTCTTTTCTTTACTGAGCTCCCCAGCCTGGCATGCTCTTTCAACTAACACAACAAATTCATTTATATTAAGTATCCCAACCAAAAATTTAATGTCTTCATTCAATCCATCTATGAAACATTTGCACATAGTACCTTCAATCGAAACACATTCCCTCGCGTATTGACTCAATCTTACGAATTCTCGCTCGTACTCAGTAACAGACAAATGACCCTGTTTCAACTCTAGAAACTCTTTATGTTTCTGATCAATGAAGCGCTGACTAATATATTTCTTTCTGAACTCAACTTGAAAGAAGCCCCAGGTGATTCTCTCTCTTGGAACCACAAATATCAATGTTTCCCACCAGTTATAAATCGTGTCTCTCAACAAGGAAAGTGCACACTTAATGCACTCATTAGGATTCAACAACATCTCATCGAATACTCTGATTGTATTCTCAAGCCAAAACTCAGCTCACTCAGCATCGTCATCATATTTGGCCCTAAACTCCTCGGCCCCGTATTTTTGAATCTTGACTATAGGTGGTTTATTTAATCTGATCAGATTTACAACTAGTGGCACAATAGGTACTTGTGGGGGTAGAGGTTGTGAGTAGCCAGTTTCGTTCGAACAAACTTTGTAAACCAGTCACTCATCATTCGGAAGAAGGCTTGCTTAGCCTCTCCTTCCTCACCACTATTATTCGGCCTAGATGTGGCTGGCGCTGTCCCTTGAGCGGGAGCAGGCGCATTGCTTTCTACATCATCAGCAACTGCTCGATCGGGATCCATTACTATATGAAAACACATTTTCAACTGTCAGAATTCATCACACTATCTCAATTTCATAATACGGCATGTATAGCTAGACTCACACGCGCTATGTTAGTCTGAGAATCAACTAAATCGTAGCTCTGATACCAATAAAAATGTAACACCCCTAACCTAAAACTATCGCCGAATTAGGGTTAAGAGGCATTACCAGACAATAGGGTCATTTCATAACTCATTTATGACACAAGGTCAATCATTATCATAATACATCAAACATAAGCGATTAGTCCCTTATTAAGGCGTATAAGACCTTAAACATGTGTTAAAGATGGATCGGGACTAAATCGAAGCAGAGATAGAAACTTCTTAGAAATTTAAAATTTTTCTAGGTTTCAGGGGATACATGCCCCGTGGGGGTAGGCCGTGTGCCTTTCCACGGCTGCTAGACACACCCGTGTGTCCTCCCTGTGGTCGAAACTGATGTAACAGTTCGGTTTACACCCTAGTCAGAATAATGGTTTTGAAACCACAAATCTGAGTCCGTATAATATTTTAATATTATTTTTGTATCATTGATATGTGACTAAGCATGTGGTGAATTTTCGTGAGCTAATTTGTATGTTTGTGTGTTTAATTTGACAAAAGGATTTAATTGCATTTAAATGAAAATTTGCATGTTTTATGAAAGGATGCTTATTTGTTATGTCTTTTTAAGAGTAGGGATTCATGTGGCAATTAAGCCACTATCATAGTTAGTTGACGGCTAAGGTCATAAATGACCTTGAATTATATGTTTAATATATTTGATTAAAGGTTAAAAATGTCTTTTATGTATTAAATGATTATATGATAAATAAAAACATGAAAATGGCCATATTATCATCCTTTGTTAGCCGTAATAAGTAAAGAAAGAAAAGAAAAACATAAGCAAGGGTTCGGCCATAGTTTTGGTCTAATTCAAGGTTAGTTTTTGATCTATTTTGATAATTTCTACGTTTTTGCAATCATTGCTTTAAGAGCTACAAAACTCATGTATTAATTTTGTGAATTGATGACGTTCGTGTGATATGCCATTGATGATATGTTGAGCTTTATGGTGTTAAATTAAAGTTTTGAGCTAGATGAACATACTTTGTTCTTGGATTTTTGATGAATTTAGCTAATTAGGGCTAAATTGAGAAAATAGCAATTTAAGGAACTAAATTGCAAATTTGATGGAAAGTATGGGCTTGTATGATATATATGTGCATTCGGCTAAGCTTGGATGTGTGATGATTTTGTGAATTTGATGTTTTGAGAATAATGGACTAAATTGATAAATTGTGCAAATGTGAGGGTTAATTTGTAAATAGTCCTAAATGTGTGTCTTTGGATTGAATTGAATGGGTTAATGAATAAAAGGGTTAATTCTGAATATATTTAGATCAAGAACTGAAGAAAACAGACTAACCGAGTAGCCGTTTCCGTTTCAGCTAAACTGAATCCGAGGTAAGTCATTATGCAAATAAACGTATTCGTATTGAATTATGTATGTTCTTAAGACTATTGTTATCGATGAATACTTATGATATGATCTGTTCATGAATTCTGAGATAAGGATTACTTAGTGACAATATCCGAGAAGTCCCGTACGAACCTAGGAATAGGTAGGATTAGCTATGTCATGACATAGGTATCTGTTTTATTTTATCATGTAAGACCTAGTCTGGGACGTTGGCATTGATTTGAGGTTTTGTGTAAGACCTCGTCTGGGACGTAGGCATCGATGTGAGCTTTTACGTGTAAGACCACATATGGGACGCTGGCATCGATTTGATCTTTACGTGTAAGACCATGTCTGGGACATCGGCATCGTATTGATTCGTGTAAGACCCTGTCTGGGATAGTGGCATCGATATCTGAGTGCATATAAGACCTCATCTGGGACATTGGCATTGATTGACTATTCCGAGCTTTCTGAGTATCCTACTAGATTCCTAACAGTTCAACGGGCAAGTCTGAGATACAAATTGAAATTCTGAGCTAAGAACAAATACGTGAATGTATGTTCGTTTCAGGTACGTTTCATATGTACACTAAATGTGTATAAAAGGTAAGTACCTAAGTGATTTTTGATTGGAGGAAATGTACAATTGAATATGAGAATGTGAATGAGATACAAGAATAGTTATGTAAGGGATTTGTGTATACATGTGATTCTTGAATTGATGAATGTGGCAATTATGGCCAAGGATATGGTTTAATGCATATATGTGAGAAATTCACTATGAATAGGAATTGTGCCAATGTCTCTATATGCTTAAATGTTTTACATGTTAAGTTTATTTGTTGACTTACTAAGCTTTTGGAAAGCTTACTCCATGTGTGTGATTTCTCTGTTTTATAGGTCATCAAAGCTACTGAAGTCTCGGGACCATCAAGGATCGTCATCACACTATTCAACTTGTTTTTGGTACATTTTAGAGATATATATTGCTAGATATGGCATGTATAGGCTAGTCTTTTGTATTTGTAAATGAAGTGGATTTAGCCATGTGATTTGGCTAGTTATATGTTGGTATTATGTTTAAATGAATCTGGTATATGAAGTATACTTTGGTATGGTTGAAGCATGCAAATTGGTCAAGTTTTTGGGTAAGCATTTGGATGAATTATACTTGATATACATATGTCTTGGGCTTGGAAGTTGGCATGGTTGAAATGGATATTGAATGTATTGATAGAATGGTTGTTTTGGTGTGTTATTGGTTGATAAATATGCATGAGAGGTGTTGGTATCTTGCTTGTAGGTGTGACCCTAGTGAGTGGCATTTTGGCCTTGAAAATGGCCTATAATGTCACACGGTCGTGGCACACGGGCATGCCTAGTGGCCGTAGGCTATGTAATAGCTAGCACAAGAGTACACAACCTTGGCACACGGACGTGTCTGCTGCCTAGTAACCGTGTGATTTTAGACAGGATCAACCACGGCCTAGGTACACGGGCGTGTTTAGTGGCCGTGGAAGATAAGTCAGTTTCAAACACAGAGAGGACACACGGGTGTGTCTAGTAGCCGTGGGAGGCACACGACCTTCCCACACGGGCGTGTAACCCCTAAAGCTTAGAAAAGTTTTAATTTTTTGAGAATGTTTGTATGTGTTTCAGTTTAGTCTCGACCTGGTTTATAAGCAAGTTTTAGGTCTCGTTGTCTGTATTAAGGGACATTATGTTTGAGATTGATAGCTGAATGTATGAACTTCTGAAATTATTTCTGATCGGTCCGGTAATGCCTTTAACCCTAGTCCGATGCCGGATACGGGTTAGGGGTGTTACATTTGGTTGGTATCAGAGTTACGGTTTAGCCAATTCTCGGACTAACGTAGCGTGTCAGAGTCTAGCTATACATGTCATATATCTGAATTGTGATAGTATGATGAATCTTGACATATAAAATGTGATTTCTTTATAGCAATGGATCCTAAAAGAGCCGTAGCTAATAACATAGAGATTAATATGCCTGCTCCCACGCAAGGGACAGCGCCCTCTGATTTGAGACCGGCTACGAGTGGTCAAGAGGGAGAAGCTAAACAAGCTTTCTTCCAGATGATGAATGAGTGGTTCACTCAATTTGTAAAGAATAACCTGACTATTTCGCAAGCCCCGCCCCCGGTTAATCCCCCTCAAACATCCGGTATACCTCTGACTGCAAATCTGAATCCGTGGAATAAGCCTCCAGTTGACAAGATCCATAAGTATGGGGCTGAAGAGTTCCGAGCTACTAAGGATGATGATGCTGAAAAAGCTAAGTTCTGGTTAGAAAACACGATCTGGGTATTTGATGAGATGTCTTTGACTCCGGAAGAGTGTATAAAGTGTTTTGTGTCATTACTCCGAGATGCAGCTTATCAATGGTGGAAAACTTTGATTTCTGTTGTTCTGAAAAAGCAAGTTACATGGGGCTTCTTTCAGATCGAGTTCCGAAAGAAATACATCAGTGAAAAATTCGTCGATCAAAAATGAAAGGGATTTTTGGAACTAAAACAGGGCCGAGTGACTGTTTCGGAATATGAATGAGAGTTCGTGAGACCGAGTTAGTATGCTCGGGAATATGTATCATCTGAAGTGATAATGAGCAAAAGGTTCGAAGATGGTCTTAATAAAGACATTCATTTGTTAGTCTGTATTTTAGAAATAAAAGAATTCGTTACACTCGTTGATCGAGCGTGCAAAGCTGAGGCACTTGAGAAAGATAAAAGAAAAGCTGAGTCTGAAGCTCGAGATATGAGAAAGAGATTTCAGAGTAGATCATTTCAGTTTGCTCTGAAAAGATTCAGAGATAATAAAAGTGATTCTAGAGATAATGTGGAACATTCGAACAGATATCGATCTAGACCGCAAATGAGTTCCAAAACCCTAGCAATTTCAGTGGCCAGTGTTGGTAATGTCTGGACTGAGAGACCTGAATGTAAACATTGTAGAAAAAGGCATCCGGGAAGTTGTAGACTTAATGACAGAGCTTGTTTCAGATGTGGATCATTTGATCATTTTATCCGTGATTGCCCTGAGTCTGTCGAGCCAGAGACTGTTCAGAATCTGAGATACAATAATGCACCTGTGAGAGTTAGACCTTCAAAGAATGTAAGAAATGTCAGTGGTAGTCAGAGAACCAGGAGAGACAATGTTTCCAAGTCTGAAGCTAGAGTGCCTGCTAGAGCGCATGCTATCCGAGTTCGAGAGGAAGCTTCATCTCCAGATGTTATAACAGGTACTTTTACTCTTCATGATACTTCTGTGATTGCATTGATAGACCCTGGTTCTACGCATTCGTATATATGCATGAATTTAGTATTTAGCAAGACTTTGCCTGTAGAGTCTACTGAGTTTGCTATAAATGTATCGAACCCCTTAGGTAAAAGTGTCTTGGTTGACAAAGTATTTAAGAACTGTCTGTTAATGCTTTGAGATGTCTATTTCCTGCTGATCTGATGCTTTTGCCATTTGATAAGTTTGATATCATTTTGGGTATGGACTGGTTGTTTATGCATGATGCTATTGTGAATTGTAAAAGAAAAACTATTGACTTAATATGTTCGAATAATGAAATCGTACGGATTGAGTCTGATGATTTGAATGGATTGCCTACTGTCATATCTGTATTAAAAGCTCAAAGTTATATTTTGCTTATGTAATTGATTCGAAAGTATCTGAGAAGAAAGTTGAATCAGTGCCTATTGTTTGTAAGTTTTCTGGAGTATTTCCTGAAGAATTACCGGGTTTGCCTTCGATTCAGGAAGTTGAGTTTGGTATTGATCTATTGCCTAGTACTACACCTATATCGATAGCTCCGTATAGAATGGCACCGACAGAGTTGAAAGAGTTAAAGTCACAGTTGCAAGGCAGATAGAGGGTTTGCTAGACCGGGTTTCTTGCCTTGGGGTGCTCCTGTTCTGTTTGTGAAAAAAGAAAGATAGCACGATGAGAATGTGCATCGATTATCGTCAGTTGAATAAGGTGACTATAAAGAATAAATATCTGTTGCCCCGAATAAACAATTTATTTGATCAGTTAAAAGGGGCTACTGTATTTTCTAAGATTTATCTGAGATCGAGATACTACCAGTTGAGAGTTAAAGATTGAGACATTCTGAAGACTGTTTTCAGAACGAGGTACGGGCATTATGAGTTTTTATTTATGCCTTTTAGACTAACCAATGCTCCTGTTGTTTTTATGGATCTGATGAACAGAATTTTCAGACCGTACTTAGATCGATTTGTTGTGGTATTCATAGATGACATCTTGATTTATTCACGTGATGAAAATGAGCATGTTGAACCTTTTAGAATCGTGTTGCAAACTCTGAGAGAAAAGCAATTGTATGCAAAATTCAGTAAATGTGAATTCTGGTTGCACGAGGTTAGTTTTCTGGGGCATATTGTGTCAACTTCTGGGATCTGAGTGGATCCTAGTAAAATTTCTGCTATTCTGAATTGGAAACCTCCGAGAAATGTATGTGAAGTCCAAAGTTTTCTGGGTTTAGCTGGTTATTATCGTTGATTTGTAAAAGGATTTTCAGTGATAGCTACTCCGTTGACTAGATTACTTCAGAAAGATGTTAGATTTGAATGGTCGGTTAAATGTCAGAAAAGTTTTGATCAGTTGAAAACTCTGTTAACAAAAGCTCTAGTGTTAGTACAACTAGAATCAGGTAAAGAATTTGTTTTATACAGTGATGCTTCGTTAAATGGTCTGGGATGTGTTTTGATGCAGGAAGGCAAAGTTGTAGCTTATGCCTCGAGACAATTGAAACCTCATGAAAAGAACTATCCAACTCACAACCTTAAGCTAGCCGCGATTGTGTTTGCACTTAAGATTTGGCGCCATTACTTGTACGGTGAGAAATGCCATGTGTTTTCAGATCATAAAAGTCTGAAATATTTGATGACTCAAAAAGATTTGAACCTGCGTCAAAGAAGATGGTTAGAGCTGTTAAAAGATTATGAGCTTGTGATAGATTATCATCCGGATAAAGCGAACGTTGTTGCTGATGCTTTGAGTAGAAAATCATTATTTGCACTATGTGCTCTAAAGGCTCAGTTAGATTTGTCTAATGATAGTTCTGTGTTAGCTAAGTTAAAAGCGAAACCATTGTTTCTATAGCAAATATGTGATGCTCAGAAATCTGATAATGTGTTATTAGCGAAACGAGCTCTGTGTGATTTGAATTCTGAATCTGAATTTCGGGTTGTTGATGATTGCTTGAATTTCCGAGGTCGTATCTGTGTTTCGAGAAATCCAGAGTAGATTCAGATGATTTTAAGTGAAGCATATAACTGTCGTCTATCTGTTCAACTGGGAAGTAAGAAGGTGTACGATGATCTGAAGAAACGCTATTGGTGGTGTGGTATGAAACGAGACATTTCTGACTTTGTTTCGAAATGCTTAATCTATCAACAAGTGAAAGCCGAACATCAAGTTCCATTGGGTTTGCTACAGCCAATTTTGATTCCTGAATGGAAATGGGATAGAGTGACAATGGATTTTGTTTTTGGCTTGCCTTAGACTCTGAGAAAGAAAGATGCGATTTGGGTCATGGTTGACCGATTGACGAAATTTGCCCATCTTATTCCGGTAAGATCTCATTTCTCACTTTAGAGATTAGCCGAGCTTTATATTTCTGAGATTGTGAGATTGCACGGGGTGCCACTATCCATTGTGTCAGATAGAGATCCGAGATTCACATCGCGATTCTGGAAGAAGTTGCAAAAAGCTTTGGGCACAAAATTACACTTCAGTACAGCTTTTCATCTGCAAATAGATGGTCAGTCCGAACGGATCATTCAGATTCTTGAAGATATGTTAAGATGTTGTATATGAGTTTAACGGTACGTGGGAACAGTATTTGCCATTGATTGTATTTGCATACAATAACAGTTTTCAGTCAAGTATCAAAATGGCATCTTATGAAGCTTTGTATGGATGTAAATGTCATACACCTCCGTTTTGGACTGAGCTCAGTGAAAATAAGCTACATTGGATTGATTTGATAAAAGATTCAGAATAGAAAGTGAAACTAATTCGAGATTGTTTGAAAGCAACATATGATCGACAGAAGTCTTATGCGGACTTTAAATGAAAAGATATAGAATTTGAGATCGGCGACAAAGTATTTCTGAAAGTATCACCGTGGAAGAAAGTACTCCAATTCGGACGTAAAGGCAAGTTAAGTCCAAGATTCATCGGACCATATGAGATCATTGAACGAGTTGGGCCTATTGCATATAGACCAAGTTTGCCCTCTGAATTAGAAAAGATCTATAATGTATTTCATGTCTCGATGCTCCGTAAATATCGACTTGATCCGTCACATGTGATTTCCTCATTTGAAATTGAAATCCGATCTGATATGACGTATGAAGAAGAACCGATCCGTCTCTTAGCTTGTGAAGTGAAAGAGTTAAGAAACAAGAAAATTCCGTTAGTGAAAGTACTATGGAATCGACACGGAATAGAAGAGGCTATGTGGGAGCCTGAAGATTCAATGAGACAGCAATATCCGAATCTGTTTAACGGTAAGATTTTTGGGGACGAAAATCCCTAAGGGGGAGAATTGTAACAGTTCGGTTTACACCCTAGTCGAAATAGTTGTTTCGGGACCACAAATCTGAGTTCGTATAATACTTTAATATTATTTTCTGTGCCGTTGATGTGTGACTAAGCATGTGGTGAATTTCCGTGAGCTAATTTGTCTGTTTGTGTGTTTAATTTGACAAAAGGATTGAATTGCATTAAAATGCAAATTTGCATGTTTTATGAAATGATGCTTATTTGTTATGTCTTTTTAAAAGTAAGGACTCATGTGGCAACTAAGCCACTATCATAGTTAGTGGATGGCTTTTATGACCTTGAATTATATGTTTTAATATATTTGATTAAAGGTTAAAAAATGTCTTTTATGTATTAAATGATTATATGATAAATAAAAACATGAAAATTGTAATACTCGCAACCCGTAATCGTCGCTGGACTAGGGTTAAAGGCGTTACCGGACAGATTCAGAACTTATACAGAATTATCATACAAATGAATATTAAACCCAATCATAATGTCCCTTAGTATGCCATCGAGACCTTAATCATGCTTATAAATCAAGTCGAGACTCTACCAAAACACATACAAATTCTATGGAAAATTTAAAACTTTTCAAAACTACAGGGGATACATACTCGTGGGAGGAAACTGTGTGCCCTCCACGGCTTCTAGACACCCCCGTGTGTCCTCCCCATGGTCATATACTGACTTTCTCACACGGTCACTAGGCACGCCTGTGTGCTACTAGGCCACATACTGACTTTCCCCACCATGGCCACCAAGCACGACCGTGTGCCATGGTCGTGTACTCTTAGCTAGCTACTGACTTGTACACCACGGCTAGCTGACACGCCCGTGTCGAGGCCGTGTGCTACTAAGCTACATCCTGCTCTTCACCCACAGTCTTTAGGCACGCCCGTGCGCCTCAACTGTGTGACATTATAGGCACTTACAAGGCCAAAATTGCCACCCACTTGGGTCAAACCTACAACAAATGTTTTCCATCACATATCATGCAAATGGCAGCCAAAAAAATACTAAATATCCATTCAATCTATACATTCAAATCCAATACCAAACATACCAATTTGCATGACTAAACTTCAAATATGCCTAAGCACCAGTCATCTATATCCATACCATATCATAACCATTTCATATATCAACTAAACATACCAAAACAACTTCACCCATCATATTCATTTATGCATATTACCAAAACATAACTAGCCAAATCACATGGCTTAGCTCGCTTAACAACTCATACTAAACACTAGCCTATACATGCCATATTTAGCTATATACATTTTCAAAGTACACCAAAATAAGTTTAGTAGTGTGATGAAGATCCGTGACGGTCCCGAGCCTTCAGTAGCTTTGACGACCTATAAAACCGAGAAAACACACACATGGAGTAAGCTTTCCAAATGCTTAGTAAGTCAATATACAAACAACTTAGCATGAACTGCACATAATCAAATCAATAAAATGACCAATTTGGTTCTCATGATATAAACCATCTCATTCTTTCTTAAGCTTGTTTGCTTAACCATCACTTACCATATTCCAAATCACATACCATGTATGCCCATAATTCATCTAGTCAAACTTTACATATGGTATCATCCATTCCATATACATAACATCGTAGTAAGATCACATAGATACTTACCTTGTATACACAATTAGTGTATAATCAACATACCTGAATCGGACATTCATTTACTTAATCTATCAAAGCTCAGATTTGCCATTCGTATCTCAGACTCGCCCGATGAATCGTAAGGAATCTAGTAGGATACTCAGAAAGCACAGAATAGTCGTACAATGCCAACGTCCCAGACGAGGTCTTACATGCATTCGGATATCGATGCCACTGTCCCAGACAGGGTCCTACACATAATCATATATCGATGCCACTGTCCCGGACAGGGTCATACATGTATTAATACAATGCCGATGTCCCAGACATGGTCTTACACGCAAGAATCGTAGCGATGCCAAAGTCCCAGACGTGGTCTTACACGTAAAGCTCATATCGATGCCAACATCCCTGACGTGGTCTTACACAAGTCTCAAATCAACGCCTACATCCCAGACCTGGTCTTACATGATAAAAACAGAACCGATACCTATGCCGTGACTTAACCAATCCTACTTATATTCCTAGGTTTGTACAGAGCTTCTCGGACTTAGTCAGTATATCGAACTTATCATGGAATTCATATGCATAACCTCTCATAATCATTCATTATCAACATCAGTCATATGAACAATTTCAATTGCATATATATACGTTTATTTGCATAGTGACTTACCTCGGATTCGATATGTTGGAATGAAAACGGCTACTCGATTACTTTTGCTTTCCCGCGATCTAAGTCTGTTTTCCTCGGTTCTTGATCTAAACATATTCAGAATTAACCCTTTTATTCACTAATTCGTTCAATTCAAACCAAGGACACATATTTTGGGCTATTTACAATTTAACCCTCACATTTGCACAATTTAGTCCATTTTTCTCAAAACATCAAATTCACAAAATCCACACATACACATACTTAGCCGAATACATATACATCACATACAAGCCCACATTTTTCATCAAATTCACCATTTAGTCCCTCGATTTGCTATTTTCACAATTTAGCCCTATTTAGCTAAATTTATCAAAACTTCAAGAACAAAACATGTTCATCTAGTTCAAATCTTTCACTTAACACCCTAAATCATCACAAAGCTCAACATAATATCAATGGCATTTCTCTTAAACAACATCAATTCATTAAATTGAGATATGGGCTTGAAAGTAGACAAAGCAACAATTACAAAAACGTAAAAATTATCAAAAACAGATCAAAACTAACCTTGAATTCAAGCTTGAAACCAACCGAACCATTAAGCTTTTATTCTTTCTTTTTCTTTAAAACATTCGGCCAAATAATAAAGCAATATGGCCTTCTTTTTCTTTTAATGCTTTGTTTTATAATAATAACTTAATGAATAAATATAATATAAATTTTTAACTTATAAAATAACATATGAAAACATACCATAAAAACCATGTTGCCGTCCACTAGCCATATTTTGGCCAAATTGCAACATAAGTCCTCACAATTATAAAGCCAGAACACATACACACTTTAGCAAATAGCAAGCAACTTTCACATTTAATGCAATTTCATCCTTTTGTCAAATTAAACACACAAATGGACAAATTAGCTCACGAAAATTTACCACATGCTTAGTCACATATCAACGGCACAGAGAACAATATTAAAACATTATACGGACTCGAATTTGTGGTCCCAAAACCACTGTTCCGACTAGGGTATAAATTGGACTGTTACAATTCTCCCCCCTTAGGGATTTTCGCACCCGAAAATCTTACCGTTAAACAGATTAGGATATTGTTGTCTCACTAAATCTTCAGGCTCCCAAGTAGCCTCTTCAATTCCATGTCCATTCCATAGTATTTTTACTAATAAAATTTTCTTGTTTCTCAACTCTTTCACTTCATGAGCTAAGATACGAATCGGTTCCTCTTCGTATGTCATATCAAATCGGATTTCAATTTCAAATGGGGCAATTACATGTGACGGATCGGATTAATATCTACAAAGCATCGAAACATGAAATACGTTGTGTATCTTTTCTAGCTTAGAGGGCAACTTTAATCTATATGCAACAGGCCCGACACGTTCAATGGTCTTATACGGTCCGATGAACCTCAGACTTAATTTGCCTTTAAATCCAAATTGAAGCACTTTCTTCCACAAAGACACTTTCAGAAATACTTTATCGCTGATTTCAAATTCTATATCTTTTCGTTTCAAATCCACATAAGACTTCTGGCGGTCAGATGCTGCTTTCAAACAATCTCAGATCAGTTTCACTTTCTGTTCTGATTCTCTAATCAAATCAACCTCGTGTAGCTTATTTTCACTAAGCTCGGTCCAATACAGAGGTGTGCGACATTTACATCCGTACAAAGCTTCATAGGGTGCCATTTTGATGCTCGTCTAAAAACTATTATTATACGCAAATTCAATCAAAGGTAGGTACTGTTCCCACGTACCGTTAAACTCGAGTATACAGCATCTTAACATGTTCTCAACAATCTGAATAATTCGTTTAGACTGACCATCTGTTTGCGGATGAAAAGCTATACTGAAATGTAATTTCGTGCCCAAAGCTTCTTGTAATTTCTTCCAGAATCGCGATGTAAACCTCGGATCTCTATCTGACACAATAGATAGTGGCACCGCGTGCAATCTCACAATTTTAGCAACATAAAGCTCAGCTAATCTGTCAAGTGAGTAGTCAGATCTTACCAGAATGAAATGAGCAGATTTCGTTAATCTATCAACCACGACCCATATCGCGTCTTTCTTTCTCGGAGTTTGAGGCAAACCAGAAACAAAATCCATTGTCACTCTATCCCATTTCCACTCAGGAATCACAATCTGTTGAAGCAACCCGACGGAACTTGATGTTCAGCTTTCACTTGCTGACAAACTAAACATTTTGAAACACAGTCAGAAATGTCCTTTTTCATACCAGACCACCAGTAATATTGTTTCAAATCATGATACATTTTAGTACTTCTCGGATGAACAGATAGACGACTATTATGTGCTTCATTCAAAATTAACTGAATCAACTCTGGATTTCTCGGAACACAGATACGATCCCGGAATCTCAAACAATCATCAACAATTTGAAATTCAGACTCAGAATTCGCTTCACACTGAGCTCGTTTCGCTAGTAATTTATTATCAAATTTTTGAGCATCACATAACTGTTGTAAAAACAACGGTTTTGCTTTTAATTCAACTATCACAGAATTGTCATCAGTCAAAACTAAATGAGCATTCAAAGCATGCAGTGCAAACAATGATTTTCTACTCAGTGCATCTGCAACAACGTTGGCTTTACTCGGATGATAATCTATCACAAGCTCATAATCTTTTAACAGTTCTAACAATCTTCTTTGACACAGGTTCAAATCTTTCTAAGTCATCAGATATTTCAAACTTTTATGATCTGAAAACGTGACATTTCTCACAGTATAAATAATGACGCCAAATCTTAAGTGCAAACACAACCGCAGCTAATTCAATGTCGTGAGTAGGATAATTCTTTTCATGAGGCTTCAACTGTCTCGAGGCATAAGCTACAACTTTACCTTCCTGCATCAAAACACATCCCAGACCATTTAACGAAGCATCACTATATACAACAAATTCTTTACCCAATTCTGGTTGTATTAACACTGGAGCTTCTGTTAACAGAGTTTTCAACTGATCAAAACTTTTCTGACAATTATCCGACCATTTAAATCTAGTATCTTTTTGAAGTAATCTAGTCAACGGAATAGGTATTGCCAAAAAGCCTTTTACAAATCTTCGGTAATAACCAGCTAAACCCAGAAAGCTGCGGACTTCAGATATATTCTTCGAAGGTTTCCAATCCAAAATAGCAGAAATCTTGCTTGGATCTACTCGGATTCCAGAAGCTGACACAATATGTCCCAGAAAGCTAACCTCGTGCAACCAGAATTCACATTTACTAAATTTCGCATACAATTACTTTTCTCTCAAAGCTTGCAAAACAATTCTCAAATGCTCAGCATGTTCAGCCTCATTACGTGAATAAATCAAAATGTCGTCAATGAATACAACAACAAATTGATCTAAATACGGTCTAAAAATTCTATTCATTAGATCCATAAAAACATTAGGAGCATTGGTTAATCCAAATGGCATAACTAAAAACTCATAATGCCCGTACCTTGTTCTGAAAGCAGTCTTTGGAATGTCTGAAACTTTAACTCTCAACTGATAGTATCCCGATCTCAGATCAATTTTAGAGAATATAGTAGCTCCTTTTAACTGATCAAATAAATCATCAATCCTGGGCAACGGGTATTTATTCTTTATTGTCACCTTATTCAACTGACGGTAGTCGATGCATATTCTCATCGTGCCATCTTTCTTTTTCACAAACAGAACAGGAGCACCCCAAGGCGAAAACTCGGTCTAGCAAACCCTCTATCAGTTAATTCCAGCAATTGTGACTTCAACTCTTTCAATTCTGTTGGTGCCATTCTACACGGAGCTATCGATATAGGTGTAATACCAGGCAACAAATCAATACCAAACTTAACTTCACGAATCGGAGGCAAACCCGGTAACTCTTCAGGAAACACATTAGAAAACTCACAAACAATAGGCACTGATTCAGCTTCCTTCTCGAATACTTTTGAATGAATCACATAAGCAAAATATGCCTCATAAGCCTTTTTCATATAACCTTGAGCTTTCAAAACAGAAATCACAGTAGGCAATCCATTCAATTCATCAGACTCAATCCTTACACTCTCATTATTCGGACATCTCAAATCTATAGTCTTTCTTTTGTAGTTTACAATAGCATTATGCATAAAACAACCAAGCCATTCCCAGAATAATATTGAAATCATCAAATGGCAAAAGCATCAGATCAGCAGGGAAACATATATCTCGAAACATTAACGGACAGTTCTTGCATACTTTGTCAACCAGGACACTTTTACCTAAGGGGTTCGATACTTTTATAGCAAACTCAGTAGACTCTACAAGCAAAGTCTTGCTGAATACTAAATTCATGCATATATATGAATGCGTAGCACCAGGGACTATCAATGCAATCACGAAAGTATCATAAAGAGTAAAAGTACCCGTTATAACATCTGGTAATAAAGCTTCCTCTAGAGCTTGGATAACATACGCTCTGGCAGGCGCTCTAGCTTCAAATCTGACAACATTTTCTCTCGTAGTTCTTTAACTACCACTGACATTTCTTACGTTCTTCGATTGTCTACCTCTCATAGGTGCATTATCAGGTCTGAAATTCTAAACAGTTTCTGGCTCAACAGACTCAGGGCAATCACGGATAAAATGATCAAGTGATCCACATCTAAACCAAGCTCTGTCGTTTAATCTACAGCTTCCCGGATGCCTTTTTCCACAATGTTTACATTCAGATCTCTCAAATCGAACATTTCCAATGCTAGACACTGAAGTTGCTGTTGTTTTAGAACTCATTTGCGGTATAGATTGATTTCTATTCGAATGTCCCATATTATCTCTGGAATGACTTTGATTATCTATGAATCTTTTCGGAGTAGACTGGAATGATTTACTCTGAAATCTCTTTCTCACATCACGAGCTTTAGACTCAGCTTTTCTTTTATCCTTCCCGAGTGCCTCATCTTTGCAAGCTCGGTCAACGAGTACAACGAACAATTTTATTTCTAAAATCCCGACTAGCAAACGAATGTCTTCATTAAGGCCATCTATGAATCTTTTGATCATTATAGCTTCAGATGATACACATTCTCGAGCATACTGACTCAATCTCACGAACTCTCGTTCATATTCTGAAACAGTCATACGGCCTTGTTTCAATTCTAGGAATTCCTTTCGTTTCTGATTAACGAATCTTTCACTGATATATTTCTTCTGAAACTCGATCTGAAAGAAATCCCATGTAACTCGTTCTCTCAGAACAACAGAAATTAAGGTTTTCCACCATTGATAGGCTGCATCTCGAAGTAAAGATACAACACACTTTATACATTCTTCTGGAGTCAGAGACATTTCATCGAATACCCAGATAGTATTTTCAATCCAGAATTTGACTTTTTCAGCATCATCATCTTTAGCAGCTCAGAATTCTTCGACCCCATACTTATGAATCTTGTCAACTGGAGGCTTATTCTACAGATTCAGATTTGCAGTCGGAGGTAAATGAGATGTCTGAGGGGGATTAACCGGGGGCGGGGGTTGCGAAATAGTCGAGTTATTCTTTACAAACTGAGTGAACCACTCACTCATCATCTAGAAGAAAGCTTGTTTAGCTTCTCCCTCTTGACCGTTCGTAGCGGGTCTCAAATCAGAGGGCGCTGTCCCTTGCGCGAGAGCAGGCACATTACTTTCTACGTCATCAGCTATGGCTCTTTCGGGATCCATTACTATACGAAAATCACATTTATATGTCAGGATTCATCACACTATCACAATTCAGATATATGGCATGTATAACTAGACTCTGACACGCTATGTTAGTCCGAGAATCGGCTAAACTGTAGCTCTTATGCCAACCAAATGTAACAGCCCTAACCTGTAACCATCACCGGACTAGGGTTAAAGGCGTTACCGGATAGATTCAGAACTTATACAGAATTACCATACAAATGAATATGAAACCCAATCATAATGTCCCTTAGTAGGCCATCGAGACCTTAATCATGCTTATAAATCAAGTCGAGACTCAACTGAAACACATGCAAATTTCATGGAAAATTTAGAACTTTTCAAAACTACAAGGGATACACGCCCGTGGGAGGAAACCATGTGCCCTCCACGGCTTCTAGACACCTCCCGTGTGTCCTTCTCGTGGACATATACTAACTTCCTCACACGGTCACTAGGCACGCTTGTGTGCCATGGCTGTGTGCTACTAGGCCACATACTGACTTTCCCCACCATGGCCACCAAGCACACCCGTGTGCCATGGCCGTGTACTCTTAGCTAGCTACTGACTTGTACACCACGGCTAGCTGACACCCATATGTCGAGGCCGTGTGCTACTAAGCTACATCTTGCTATTCACCCATGGTCTTTAGGCACGCCCGTGCGCCTAAACCGTGTGACATTATAGGCCACTTGCAAGGCCAAAATTGCCACCCACTTGGGTCAAACCTACAACTAATGTTTTCCATCACATACCATGCATAAATGGCAACCAAAAACATACTAAATATCCATTCAATCTATACATTCAAATCCAATACCAAACATACCAGTTTGCATGACTAAACTTCAAATATGCCTAAGCACTATTCATCTATATCCATACCATTTCATAACCATTTCATATATCAACTAAACATACCAAAACAACTTCACCCATCATATTCATTTTAACTAGCCAAATCACATGGCTTAGTTCACTTAACAACTCATACTAAACACTAGCCTATACATGCCATATTTAGCTATATACATTTTCAAAGTGTACCAAAATAAGTTTAGTAGTGTGATGACGATCTGTAACGGTCCCGAGCCTTCAGTGGCTTTGACGACCTATAAAACTGAGAAAACACACACACGGAGTAAGCTTTCCAAATGCTTAGTAAGTCAATATACAAACAACTTAGCATGAATTGCACATAATCAAATCAATAAAATGACCAATTTGGTTCTCATGATATAAATCATCTCATTCTTTCTTAAGCTTGTTTGCTTAACCATCACTTACCATACTCTAAATCACATACCATGTATGCCCATAATTCATCTAGTCAAACTTTACATATGGTATCATCCATTCCATATACATAACATCGTAGTAAGATCACATAGATACTTACCTTGTATACACAATTAGTGTATAATCAACGTACCTGAATCGGACGTTTATTTACTTAATCTATTAAAGCTGGGATTTGCCATTCGTATCTCAGACTCGCCCAATAAACCGTAAGCAATCATGTAGGATACTCAAAAAGCACAGAATAGTCGTACAATGCCAACGTCCCAGACGAGGTCTTACATGCACTTGGATATCGATGCCACTGTCCCAGACAGGGTCTTACACATAATCAGATATCGATGCCACTGTCCCAAACAGGGTCTTACACGTATTAATACGATGCCAATGTCCCGACAAGGTCTTACATGCAAGAATTGTAACGATGCCAACGTCCCAGACGTGGTCTTCCACATAAAGCTCATATCGATGCCAACATCCCTAACGTGGTCTTCCACGAGTCTCAAATCAATGCCTACGTCCCAGACGTGGTCTTACATGATAAAAATAGACCAGATACCTATGTCGTGAATTAGCCAATCCTATATATATTCCTAGGTTCCTACGGGGATTCTCAGACTTAGTCACTATATCAAACTTATCACGGAATTTATATGCCTAACCTCTCATAATCATTCATTATCAACATCAGTCATATGAACAATTTCAATTGCATACATATACGTTTGTTTGCATAGTGACTTACCTCAGATTCGATACGTCGGAATGAAATTGGCTACTCGATTACTTTCGCTTTCCCATGATCTAAGTCCATTTTCCTCGGTTCTTGATCTAAACATATTCAGAATTAACCCCTTTATTCACTAATTCGTTCAATTCAATCCAAGGACACACATTTTGTGCTATTTGCAATTTAACCCTCAGATTTGCACAATTTATCAATTTAGTCTATTTTTCTGAAAACATCAAATTCACAAAATCCACACATACACATACTTAGTCGAATACATATACATCACATACAAGCCCACATTTTTCATCAAATTCACCATTTAGTCCCTCAATTTGCTATTTTCACAATTTAGCCCTATTTAGCTAAATTCATAAAAACTTCAAGAACAAAACATGTTCATCTAGCTCAAATCTTTCATTTAACACCATAAATCATCACAAAGCTCAACATAACATCAATGGCATTTCTCATAAACAACATCAATTCATTAAATTGAGACATGGGCTTGAAAGTAGACAAAGCAACGATTACAAAAACGTAAAAATTATCAAAAACGAATCAAAACTAACCTTGAATTCAAGCTTGAAAACCAACCGAACCCTTAAGCTTTTATTCTTTCTTTTTCTTTAAAACATTCGGCCAAATAATAAAGCAATATGGCTTTCTTTTTCTTTTAATGCTTTGTTTTATAATAACATATAAAAACATATCATAAAAACCATGTTGCCATCCACTAGCCATATTTTGGCCAAATTGCAACATAAGTCCTCGCAATTATAAAGCCACAACACATAGACACTTTAGTAAATAGCAAGCAACTTTCACATTTAATGCAATTTCATCCTTTTGTCAAATTAAACACACAGACGGGCAAATTAGCTCACAAGAATTTACCACATGCTTAGTCACATATCAGCGGCATAGAGAACAATATTAAAACATTATACGGACTCAGATTTGTGGTCCCAAAACCACTGTTCGGACTAAGGTATAAACCGGACTGTTACAAAAATGGCCACATTATCATCCTTTGTTAGCTGTAATAAGCAAAGAAAGAAAAGAAAAACATAAGCAAGGGTTCGACCATAGTTTTGGTCTAATTCAAGGTTCATTTTCGATCCATTTTTGATAATTTCTATGTTTTTGCAATCCTTGCTTTGAGAGCTACAAAACCCATGTATTAATTTTGTGAATTGATGATGTTTGTGTTATATGCCATTGATGATATGTTGAGCTTTATGGTGATTTATGGTGTTAAATGAAAGTTTTGAGCTAGATGAACATGCTTTGTTCTTGGATTTTTGATGAATTTAGCTAATTAGGGCTAAATTGATAAAATAGCAATTTGAGGGACTAAATTGTAAATTTGATGGAAAGTATGGGCTTGTATGATATATATGTGCATTCGGCTAAGCTTGGATGTGTGATGATTTTGTGAATTTGATGTTTTGAAAAAAGTGGACTAAATTGATAAACTGTGCAAATGTGAGGGTTAATTTGTAAATAGCTCTAAATGTGTGTCTTTGGATTGAATTGAATTAGTTAGCGAATAAAAGGTTTAATTCTGAATATATTTAGATCAAGAACAGAAGAAAACGGACTAACCGTGTAGCCATTTTTGTTTCAGCTAAACTAAAATCCGAGGTAAGTCATTATGCAAATAAACATATTCGTATTGAATTATGTATGTTCTTAAGACTATTGTTATCGATGAATACTTATGATATGATCTGTTCATGAATTCTGAGATAAGGATTACTTAGTGACAATACTTGAGAAGTCCCGTACGAACCTAGGAATAGATAGGATTAGCTATGTCATGACATAGGTATCAGTTCTGTTTTATCATGTAAGACCACGTCTGGGACATTGGCATCGATTTGATCTTTATGTGTAAGACCATGTCTGGGACATCGGCATCATATTGATTCGTGTAAGACCCTATCTCGAACAGTGGCATCGATATGTGGTGCATATAAGACCTCGTCTGGGACGTTGGTATTGTACGACTATTCCGAGCGTTCTGAGTATCCTACTAGATTCCTAATGGTTCAATGGGCAAGTCTGAGATACGAATTGAAATTCTGAGCTAAGAACACATACGTGAATGTATGTTAGTTTCAGGTACGTTTCATATGTACACTAAATGTGTATAAAAAAGGTAAGTACCTAAGTGATTTTTGATTGGAGGAAATGTACAATTGAATATGAGAATGTGAATGAGATACAAGAATAGTTATGTAAGAGATTTGTGTACACATGTGATTCTTGAATTGATGAATGTGGCAATTATGGCCAAGGATATGGTTTAATGCATATATGTGAGAAGTTCACTATGAATAGGAATTGTGCCAATGTCTCTATATGCTTAAAAGTTTTACATGTTAAGTTTATTTGTATTATGACTTACTAACCTTTTGGAAAGCTTACTCCATGTGTGTGATTTCTCTATTTCATAGGTCGTCAAAGCTACTGAAGGCTCGGGACCATCAAGGATCGTCATCACACTATTCAACTTGTTTTTTGGTACATTTTGGAGATATATTTTGCTAGATATGGCATGTATAGGCTAGTATTTTGGATTTGTAAATGAAGTGGATTTAGCCATGTGATTTGGCTAGTTATATGTTGGTATTATGTTTAAATGAATGTGGCATATGAAGTATACTTTGGTATGGTTGAAGCATGTGAATTGGTCAAGTTTTTGGGTAAGCATTTGGATGAATTATATTTGATATACATCTGTTTTGGTCTTGGAAGTTGGCATGGTTGAAATGGATATTGAATGTATTGATAGAATGGTTGTTTTGGTGTGTTATTGGTTGATAAATATGCATGAGAGGTGTTGGTATCTTGCTTGTAGGTGTGACCCTAGTGGGTGGCATTTTGGCCTTGAAAATGACCTATAATGTCACACAGTCGTGGCACACAGGTGTGCCTAGTGACCGTGGGCTAAGTATATAGCTAGCACAAGAGTACATGGCCTTGGCACACGGACGTGTCTGCTGCCTAGTAACCGTGTGATTTTTGATAGGATCAACCAAGGCCTGGGTACACGGGCGTGTTTAGTGGCTGTGGAAGATAAGTCAGTTTCGACCACGGGGAGGACACACGGGGGTGTCTAGTAGCCGTGGGAGGCACACGGCCTTCCCACACGGGCGTGTAACCCCTGAAGCTTAGAAAAGGTTTAAATTTTCGAGAATGTTTGTATGTGTTTAGGTTTATTCCCGACCCAGTTTATAAGCGTGTTTAGGTCTCGTTGACCGTATTAAGGGACATTATGTTTGAGATTGATGGATGAATGTATGAACTTCTGAAAATATTTTCGATCGGTCTAGTAATGCCTGTAACCCTTCGATGCCGAATACGGGTTAGGGGTGTTACAACTGACCTTTGCTCCACGGCCACCAAGCACGCGCGTGTACTTTGGCCGTGGTTGATCCTGTCAAAAACCACACAGTTACCAGGTAGGTCCGTGGGCCATGCCCGTGTGCTCTTAGGCCATATACTGACTTACGCCCACAGTCACTAGGCACGCCTGTGTACTACAACCGTGTTGAAAAAATAGGCCATTTGCAAGGCCAAAATGCCACCCACATGGGTCAATCACTACAAGCACACTTAAGCATGTTTATACACACATTTTGGCAACCATTTACTATAATATGATCAATCTATTAATTCATACAAACTCACTTTAAACACATCAACTTATAAGCTAACATATACAACTTGAACACATTCAATACTAAACATTATTCCTTCTCAATTTCACTAAGTCGTACTAGCATTTTACCAACACAAAATTACCATTTATAAATCATTCTCGTCAACCATAAACCATACCAAAATATGCCTCATATCACAAAGCCATTCATGCTTAAAGCAACCATATATTTAGCCACATCACATGGCTAATTACACACCTCAAATATGTACCAAATAACTAGCCTATACATGCCATATTTCAACTATATTCATCTTTCCAAAAGTACCCAAAATAGATTGCCGATAGTGTGATTGAGAAGCCGACAATTCCCAGATCCGAGCTAGCTGTGCTGACACTGCAAAATAGAGAAACAAATTACATAGTAAGCTTTATAAAGCTTAGTAAGTTTGTAACATAAAACATTATACTAAATCAACCATCATATAAATTATTTCATGAACACATATGTACCATACCATACAAGCTAATATGTTCATTTAACATTCCATAATCTCAATCATAATTTCATCAACCATATAGGTTCCGAAGGTTCCTTAGCCAACACATAGTTTTTGATCACATACTATTAAATACTCACTGATTTCTTTTCAATCAGCTTTCGTAACTTCTTCAATTCGTTCGCACACTCAGTGCCCAAATCATTAATCAAAGTTTAGTAAACATCGCACACTTAGTGCATCTATATCAAACCGATTTTATATCGGTATCACACACACAGTGCCCACCATAAACTAAAGCTTCTATTATTTCGCACACACAGTGCTAATCATCTCGGTTACATCTCTCATCACGCAAACTTAGTGCCACGTAACGTCGAGATGTAACACCCAAAACCTGGTCAACACGTTACGACCAGATCTGAAATGTCACAGAGAAAGGTTGTTTAAAAGAACTTTGGAATTTTAAAGAAATATCGAAATTTTGAAACATTTTTGTTTTGGGTTTCTATCCCGTTAGTTTAAGAGTTCTTACCAACTTCTATTTTAAGAACTGTTAGTTGAAATAGGGTTTTGTGATACGAAAAATCGAAAATCAGTGGTATTTCGAAACATGTCGTTTTGGAAACAGTGTTTGTGGTTTAAAGAGAAATTTTCGAATTTAGTTATTAATCGCTTGCCATCCTTTGTTAAAATTTGAAAACATGATTGTTTAGATTTTTATTCAAGAAAATTCCGTATTCGACGTCTCATAAGATAAGTTATAACAGCATAAAATCCAAAACCCAAATTAAAGAATAGGAGGCCTTATTACATAACAAAATCCCAATTAAAACAAGTTTGAATAAAGAAAACGAATTTATGAGAAAAATATTTCATGGCCACCTCAAGTTCGACTCGGCTCCAAATCCGCGATCTAGGGATTACCTGCAACATTAAGCAGAGGGGTGAGTCACAGAGACTCAGTGTGTAATTCCCCTTACGAACACAGTTTGGGCATAGGCCCTAATAACATGGCATATCAATAGTGCATGCAATGCAACCCAGCCCATCCTAGATTTCCCTCCACTACATCACCTGTATCCACCGAACACCCGTGGCATCAAGCCACTGTGGTCCCAGACCACTGTGGTCCCAAACTACTTGTGACAGAGTCACATGATATAAACGTGGGGCCAACCCACTGTGGTCCCAGACCACTGTGACGATCTCTGATAAGTATACGTGGGGCCAACCCACTGTGGTCCCAGACCACTGAGACAAGTCACTGATAAGCATATATATAGGTGGTTCCAAACCACTATGGTTCCAAACCACTGTGACAATAGTCACTGAATAGCACTTCCCCTCCATCATCTCCCATAACTCATGCACATAATATCATACTGAGGTGAGTGCTATATACTTTCAATGTACAACATATAATTAACTCATACATTCCATAATACGAAAGTACCATCATAGCAGAGCTTACCCGGTGTCTCCAACCTTACCCATGAGGGTATCTCGACCAATAGAATAGTTGTTTCAGCGTTCAGCGATCACAGTCAATGACATGTATTATTTATCAAAGTAAAGTGTGAGCATTACACACCTGGTAACGCGTAAAACTAGACTCTCTATGTCGACTCTCTCACGAGCAGGGACGACAGCTATTTGCCTATCCCAAGCAGTTGTAGGCTCTCTACCCTGCGGAAAGTCTCAAATCACTGACACAGCACGCTTCTTAAACTTAGGAGTCGCTAGAATGGGTTCGCTCCCTTCATTAGATTGACTAGCAGTTGGATCCATGAAGAGACTTGATCAGTACTTAAAGAAGAAGACGGTTTTGGTGAAGAAGAAATATACCCAAATTACCGAATATGCAAAAAGAAAAGGAAAGATTTTCAGCTTAGGATAAAAATATAGAATGACCAAAGAAAGAAGGATGAAAACACAAGAAAAGCCTAAGAAATCTTGCCAAAAGTTAGCACTCTACACACTAAGGCTCTCAGTTTTGCTATCACTCCCACAATGCCGAAATTTCTCACCCCATGTACCACATAGCTGTAATGCTCCTCCCCTACTTCTCCAACTTTTGGCCAACACTCAAACACCCAATCGCCTCTTTGATTTCCTCCACCGAATTCTCCCCATCACCCATTTGAATAATTTGACCAGTTCAAACTCCCCAAATCCCTCATGGCCATACATTCAAATGGTTTGACTCATTCCACACCCATCCATGAAGAGCCCTTACCGAATCCACCTCTCAAGCTCCCTAGGCGTAAAAATGAAACTTCATATTACTGACGACACGACTTGAACCCTTGCCACTATACCACCTCTTTACTTGTGTTAACAACAAAACAAATGAATACCCTTAAGGGCTGCCCCAGCTAGCTCTCCTCTAAAGTGCCTAAAAGTAAAATTTTCACCAAGGCTCAGGCTAAACTTCGAGCCTTCCTGGGATCCCTAAACACATCAAAATAACAAAAAAAAAAACATGCCAACACATAGTAACATACAATAATGCCAAGCCCCTAATTCCAAGATGTTACAGTTCTACCCCCTTAAAGAAATTTCGGCCTCGAAATTTACCTAGTCAAAAGAGATGAGGCTATTTCTGTCGCATCACATCCTCTGGCTCCCATGTGGCTTCCTCTGAATCGTGATTCCGCCACAAAACTTTAACCAATGGAACCATTTTTCTCCTCAACACCTTAACATCTCGGTCTAGGATCTGAACTGGTTCGTCTTCAAATGATAAATCAGGTCTCACTTCGATTTCCTCCGCTGGCACTATGTGAGATGGATCCGAGCGTTAGCGCCTTAACATCGAGACATGGAATTTGTCATGAATCTGACTCAATTTCGAAGGTAGCTCGAGCTGATAAGCTACCAGTCCCACATGCTTCAACACACGATAAGGCCCGATGAACCTTAGGCTCAGCTTGCCCTTTCGACCAAATCTTAAGACTTTCTTCCAGGGCGAAACTTTGAGAAACACCTAATCACCCATTGCAAATTCTATATCCTTACGCTTCAGATCAGCATAGGATTTATGCTTGTCAGAAGCTTCCTTCAACCGAGTTCGAATCAACTCAACTTTTTCTTCTGTTTCAGACACCAATTTCGGACCCAACATCTGACACTCCCCCAACTCTGTCCAACAAGTAGGAGTATGACATTTTCGACCATACAACGCTTCATAAGGCGCCATCCGATTGCTAGATTGGTAGCTGTTGTTGTATGCGAATTCTGCCAACGGTAGGAACTCCTCCCAACTACCCCTGAAGTCAATGACACACCCTCTCAACATGTCTTCCAAGATCTAAATTACCTCTCGGGATCGACCATCGATGCAGGATGAAATCTTGTCTTTGAAGTCTAGCCTTGTACCTAACGCCTGATGCAACGCTTTCCAAAACCGTGACGTAAACCTGGGGTCTCTGTCAGATATGATAGACAAAGGTACCCCATGTAACCTCACAATCTTCGCCACATACAGCTTGGCTAACTTCTGTAAAGAATAATCAACTCGAACCGGTATGAAGTGAGCGAATTTCATCAACCGATCCATAATTAACCACACTGAGTCTTTCTTCGTAGGCGTAAGGGGTAGCCCACTCACAAAATCCATCGTTATTTTCTCCCACTTCCAAAGTGGAATCTTTACCGGCTGCAGCAACCCCAAAGGCAATTGGTGTCCTGCCTTCACCTGCTAACACGTCAAGCATCTACCCACAAACTCGGTAACCTCCTGCTTCAGACCCGGCCACCAAAATTGTTCATGCAGATCTCGATACATCTTACTCCTGCCAGGATGCATAGCATATGGGCTACTATGCGCTTCCTGAAGGATCTTCTACCTTAAATCGAAATCCCTCGGCACACAGACCTTTCCCCGAAAGCACAATACTCCATCACTGTTCACACTAAAATCTGTGATTTCACCCTTTGCCACTAGCTAAACACTTAGCGATTCATCAGACAACTGCTTCTCCTTTATCTGACTGACCATGAAGGCTTCACTTGAAGTTCAGCCAACAAGCTTCCATCATCATATAAGCTGAGATGAGCAAACATTACCCTCAAGTTCGATATCACCTTACGGCTCAATGCGTCTGCCACTACAATAGCTTTACCTGGGTGATACTCGATCGAGCAGTCATAATCCTTCAACAACTCAATCCACCTCCACTGCCTCAAATTCAACTCCTTCTTGGTAAGGAGATACATGAAGCTCTTGTGATCTGTGTAGATGATGGACTTCTCCCCATACAGGTAGTGTCTCCAAATCTTCAGAGCAAACACTACTGCAGCTAACTCGAGATCATGCGTGGGATAGTTCACCTCGTGAGGTCTCAACTGTCGAGACGCATATGCTTCCACCTTCCCCTCTTGCATCAACATACATCCTAACCCTGTGTCCGATGCATCACAGTAGACAATAAACTCTTTCCCAGCCTCTGGCTGAATCAACACTGGTGCTTCAGTCAAAATCCTCTTCAACTTCTCAAAACTTTATTGCTGTTTAACTGCCCAAACGAACGGTACCCCTTTCCGTAATAACTTGATTAACGATGCAGCTATCAACGAAAACCTCTCAATAATCCTTCTGTAGTACCCAGCCAAACCAAGAAAACTTCGAATCTCCGCCACAGACTTAGGCAGTTCCCAGTCCAACACAGCTTCAATTTTCTGGGGATCAACCTTAATCCCCTCAGCGGATACAACATGGCCCAAAAAGGTAACTTCTTTCAACCAAAATTCACACTTACTGAATTTGGAGTACAGCTGCTTCTCCCTCAGAATCTGTAGAACCACCCGAAGATGCAAATCATGTTCCTCTTTCGTACTCGAATAAACCAAAATATCTTCTATGAACACCACGACAAATCGGTCCAGATAGGGTTGGAATACCCGGTTCATCATGTCCATAAACACAGCTATTGCATTTGTCAACCCGAACGGCATCACCAAGAACTCGTAGTGACCATAACGAGTTCGAAATGCTGTCTTATGAATATTTGCCTCCTTAACCTTAAGCTGATGATATCCTAACCTCAAGTCTATCTTTGAGAAGACCGAAGTGCCTCACAACTGATCGAACAGATTGCCTATCCTAGGCAACGGGTACTTGTTCTTAATTGTCAACCTGTTCAGTTGCCTATAGTTAGTACACATCTGCATCGACCCGTCCTTCTTCTTAACAAATAACACTGGCACTCCCTAAGGTGACATACTAGTTCGAGTAAAACCCCGATCCAATAGTTCCTGAATCTGCACTTTAAGTTCCACTAACTCCTTCGGCGCCATTCTATATGGGGCAATAGACACTGGCGCTGTTCCCGGAAGAAGATCAATACCGAATTCCACCTCACGATCCGGAGGTAATCTCAGAAGCTCTTATAGGAAAACATCAGAGAACTCTTTCACTATTCTAACATCCCCCACAGATAACTCCTTGGCTTCCAGAGCCCGAACAAAAGTTAAGAATGCCTCACATCCTTTTCTCACCATTCTTTTAGCCTTTAAAGCGATACATATATTAGACAAGTAGTTCCTCCTTTCACCTATCACTAAGACTTCATTATCCTCCGGAGTCCTTAACACCATGTGCTTAGCAGCACAATCTAAGTTTGCTCAATACTTCACTATCCAATCCATACCTAAGATTAAATCGAACTCCCCGAACAGTAGTTCCATCAAATCAGCCAGGAAAACCATCCCTCGCACTTCTAAGGGCACATTCCTAAAGAGTCTATTTACCACTACGGATTGTCCTAGAGGGCTAATCACAATCATCTCTCTAGAAGTAGTCTCAAATTCTATACTTAATGTCTCAGATACATTACTAGCAACATAGGAATGTGTAGACCCAATATCTATCAATGCTGAAAAGGGCAAACCAAAAATAAGGAACGTACCGGTTATAATGTCCGGTGCATCGCCCTCCTCCCGACGTCTAGCTACATAGACTAATCCAGGCTGTCTCGCATCTGTATTCCCAGCACCTCAGCCTGGTGCTCTACGCCCTCGACCAAAACCATTTCCTCCTCTGGCTGGTCCACAACCTCTCGGTGGTTGCAGCCCACCTCTTCCAAGCTACACATAACCCTAACCAACTAGCCGTGCCCTACTTGGCCTTGTGGACAGTCTCTTACCAAATCATCTACAGATCCACACCTATATCATCCCTTACTTTTTGTCCTACACTCCCCTGAATGATAATTCCCACATCTAGCACATGGCTGAGACCGCCCAACCGTAACAGTCCTCGCAACTTGACTCGGCCCATCAAACCTATGCTTCTTTTGAAAACCCCCAGCAGATCCTGACGACCCAAAATTCCTCTTATTCCTACCTCTGTCCCTATCCTGATTCTGTCTCTCAGATCGCTTCACCTCTTCGACTATCTTAGCCTTCTCAACCAGAACAGCAAACTCCCTTTCCCATTGTGAAGCTATCAACACTCGCAATCATCCCCCAGACCATCCTCGAATCGGACACAACGCTCATGATTTGTTGCAACAATACCCCGGGCATAACGACTTAAACGTAAGAATTTCGCCTCATACTTGGCTACTGACTTGCTTCCCAGAACGAAATTTAGAAATGCCTTTCTATGAGCGTCCGCATAGCTCGATCCAATATACTTGCCCTGGAAGGCCGACTTAAAGAAGTCCCAGGTGATGCAGTCAGCTGCTGTACCATCCCTTACCATGAGCCACCACTGGTATGCCTCGTCTCGAAGAAGAGACACGACTCCTTTCAATTTTTCCTCTGTAGTACTGATAAACCATAAATATAACATATTTTAATCCCACATTTATTATGCTTTTTGATGATTTATCCCTTGATTTGTGTAAAAAGGTGCTCTTAATCCTTTCTTTTCATGTCTTACACTCAGGAAAGCACCAAAGGATGAAAAAAACATAAAACGGGCTTAAAACGAAGCAAAATAGGCCTTTCCACGAAAACAACACGGCCTGTTCCAAGGACCACACGGCCGTGTCTCCACGAACACCTGGAGTACGACCTCATCACCACCGCACATGGCCATGCCAAACAGAAATCTGAACACGATCAGGTCTCGACTTGCACGAGCGTGCGACATGGCCGTTCCTCTGTCGCTGGAAAGAGCAAATTCAGTCGAAAAAGGATACTTAGGGAGAAAGAATCGCATTCCAAAAGACTATAAATATTCCCCAAGTACCACCTTTGAGGGGGCGTCAAAGCTAGGCCAATGAGCCAAGCCAAGAAGGTCAGAGTTAGGGAATAACGTAAAGATAGCCAGTTGATCCATCCCAAGAAGCCAGAATTATACTCAAGACGGCGGAATTCTCCTTCAATTCCTTCAGGGAGTTCTAGGATTTTCTTATGTTTTGTTTTATCTTTTCGCTTGAGATGTTTTCTTGTTTAGTTATGAACTAAACCCTTTAGATACCTGAAGGGGATGAAACCTAGATGGATCTTTTTATTTGATTTTTAAGTTATATGATAAATTACTTGGTTTGTTCTTAATTATGTTGTTTAATTCAAATCTAATGTGCTTAGGTGGAGGAGGGATAGACCCTGCCTAAGAGTAGATCTAACATAATTAAGCGAAGTTGATCGGGCACCTGGAGCTAGGGTTACGAGATTTTGCCAAATTAGGGTGAAACCTAATATGGGGGTCCATTGATCGATTTACTGCTTTCCTAGGAGGTTATTATAAGCGAACGAGAGTTCCACTAATTAACCTAGGATTGGACGTTATTTGCTTCGGGAGAGGGTTTAACATAGGTTAGGGAGTCTCACGGATCAAGCTAAGTAAAAGAAATCATATAATTTAAAGGTTAATTAATAAGTGAAGTCTAGGTGGATTCTTCCTGAGGGTATCGTCGTAATCTATTAAGTTTTTCTTCAAAGCTATTTTCTTATTCGTCTTCTTTGTCTTTGTGTCCTTAGTTTAGTTTTCATCAAAAGCAACTTCACTCTAATTTTAAAGCTAAATAATAAAAAGAAGGTTAGTATTAGTACTTTTAGTTCCTTTGGGTTCGATATCCGGTCTTGCCTAAGCAATACTACTATTCGATAGGTACACTTGCCTTTAATCGTTGTCAGAGTTAGTTTTCAGGTCTTGATCATTCTTTTATAAAATTTTAAAACTCTGATTTTACAGCGATCAAGTTTTTAGCGCCTTTGCAGGGGAACTAAAATATTAAGAAAGCTCTATTTTTATTACTTTAGCCATTATTTTATTCGCAATTTATTTCTTCTGTTTTCTTAGGTTAAATTTTAATTTTTCTAATTTTTATTATTTTATTTCTTTCCTTTTTCTAGGTACCTATAGTTTATGACTAGAAGGAATCCGGGAGGACATTTGGTATACGATAGTGATATCAAAGCAACCACTCGAAGGAATCGTCGGGAAACCAGGCGAGCCCTAGATTACATAGAAAGAGAGGAGGAAAAAGCAGATCCAATCCTACCAAGGGATGGATTTAAAACAACCCACCACTACGTGATGTGGGGGATCACAATGCTCCACGTACAATGTTTGATTATGCGAAACCGCATTTAATAGGAGCAGAACCTAGTACTGTTAGGCCTGCTATATCTGCAAATAATTTTGAATTAAAGCCTAACAGAATACAAATGATTCAACAGTTTGTTCAATTTGATGGTTTGCAGGATGAAGACCCAAACATGCATATGGCTAACATGCATAAATGGCGTTTCTGATGATGCCATCCGTCTTCGGTTATTCCCTTTTTCATTAAGGAATATAGCCAAACAGTGGTTAAACTCGTTACAGCGAGGTTCAATCACTACATGGGATCAAATGACTGAAAACTTTTTGATGAAATATTTTCCACCAGCCAAAATGGCTAAACTACGTAATGACATCTCTTCCTTTGTGCAGATGGATTTAGAGACACTTTACGACGCATGGAAGAGGTTCAAAGATCTCTTGAGGAGGTGCCCACACCATGGTTTACCTCTATGGCTACAAGTCTAAACCTTCTACAATGGAAGAAACCCCTCAACGAGACAACTGATAGATTCAGCCACCAGTGGAACGCTGAACAATAAAACTCCTGAAGCAGCCTATGAGTTCATTGAGGAAATGTCATTAAATAATTATCAATGGCAAGCTTCGAGGACCAAACCGACAAAATCGGCAGGAGTTTTCAACGTCGACACCATGACCATGCTATCAACGCAGCTAGAGATGATGAATAAAAAGCTTGATAGTTTGTGTTCTTCACAGATACATCCAGTCATGCAGTGCGACACTAGTGGAACTGTGGCGAATCCTGAGTACCCACCCTACCAACCAGGAGCAGAAGATGAACAGATGAACTATATAGGTAATAATTTCCGATCTAATAATAATCCTTATAGTAACACTTACAATCCAGGTTGAAAGAATCACCCAAATTTTTCATGGGAAGGACAAGGCAATCAAGGAAATCAAAGGCAAAACTTCCGAAATCAGCCTTATCCACAGGACAAGAAGCTAACCATCGAGGAACGTATCCAAGAAGGTGACAAAAAATCAAAAGCAATGAAAACCGAATGGAAGAACTTGTTAAGTCAATCAAGGAAGTAAGCAAAGCCTTTGAACAACTTGTAAAGTCAATGTCAGAACGACCGCAAGGACGCTTACCTAGTAACACCGAAATCAATCCTAATGAGCAAATTCAAGATATCACACTTCAGGATAGTAAGGAAATAGATACACCTAACCCAACTCCAGAAAGTAAGGTAGACGAAGAAACAATAGAGGTGGTACAAGAAAAGACAAAACCGGTAGTCAAGTGTACTCCTCGCATACCTTATCCCGCAGCATTACAAAAAGATGTTTCAGAGGAGTAGTTCGGTAAGTTTCTTAAACTTTTAAATAAATTACATATTAACTTACCACTTCTTGAAGCTCTTTTCCAGATGCCAAACGCCAGGAAATTTTTAAGACAGCTCTTGACCAACAAACGCAAAATAGATGAATAGCACCACGTGGAATTAAACGCAACATGCTCAGAAATGTTACAAAATAAACTACCATAGAAGCAAAAAGATCAGGGAGTTTTACAATTCCATGTTTAATTGGTAGTTTAAATATTGATAATCTGTTAGCTGATTTAGGGGCAAGCATAAATGTTATGCTTTATACGTTGTTTAAGCGACTAGGTCTAGGGAAACCAAAATAAACTAAGATGAGTATTCAATTAGCAGATAAAACTATTAGAATCCCTAGGGGCATTATTGAAGATGTACTCGTAAAAATTGATAAATTTGTTTTCCCAGTAGACTTCGTTGTTTTAGACATGGATGAGAATAATTCAATCCCCTTAATTTTAGGAAGACCTTTTCAAGCAACTGCCAAGACAAATTGACGTTGCCACAGGTGAGCTCATACTTTGTGTAGGTGACGACTCAATAAGTCTTGAAGCCCTCGATTCAGCTAGGTCGTCAAGGAATCAAGGTAAGCAAGAAAATTCTTTCGATAATTATTTAATTTCACCTTCTTTCCAAGAACCTCCAAAAAAAGGAAACGAATGAACCAGATCCTCAGTTCAGTGCCGACAAAGAAACAACTCACGAAGAACAAAGGACCCAAATCGATGACCTAAATGAATGGAAAACACACTTCAAGGAAAAACTAGGGTTACACAAAGAAGAACAGGAAACACGGATCAAAGAAGAGCCAGATTCACACACTGTACAACCAGAGGAACCACCAGAAGAGCTCGTGGGAACATCAAATCACTATAAGATAGGAGATTAAGTTCTGTTAGATAAAACCGAGCCTCACATCACCACAAAAAACCTAAAGGAAAAGGGAGAACTTCTTCTTAAGGTGTATGATATCTTCCCACAAGGAATAGTCGAGGTAAGTAATCCTACTTTTGACACTTTCAAGGTAAACATTTTTCGACCTCAATTTTGTCATAAAACTAAAACTGTAGACATGACGGAAGATATTCAAACTTTTAAACCTCCCTAAAATTTTCAACACGAGAAAAGTCTAGCTTAAGACTATAAACGAGCGCTTCTCGGGAGGCAACCCGAGTACTAACTCTATTTCTTTTTGCATTTTTATATTTTCTTTTCTCTTTTTTTTTTCTTTTTAACTAACCAAAAGTGCAGGATTACAGACCACACGGCCTTACACACGGTCGTGTCCGTGGCCGTGTGGATCACCAAAACCACCACACTGATAGAACAGACGCCTTGCAGTCAGCCCAACCACCACCCCAATGTCACGGATCCAACCACTCTCGACACGGGCACCGACAGACATGGCACGGCCGTGGCACCAACCGTGTGAGGTTACTAACTTCCATTCCACGGACAGAACACACCCATGCCACAAACTGTGTAAAATTACTGAGGTTACTGACTTATAAGCACGGGTAAGACACGCCCCTGTCATATGACCGTGCCAATAAAGAAACATCACGAGCACGGGCGTAAAAGGATCAAGCACGGGCATAGGGTGACAACACCCTCTATAACATGACCATGTAAGGAGCCGTGTAATTCGACACATCCTGAGAACATGGCCGTGGGGGAGCAGAACAAATGAACGTCTATTTAAATCTCTCCCCTCTTCTCCTTTCCCCCATCTGATTTCATCCTTATTTTCTTTGTTTCTACTCTCCTCCATCTCGAAAATTCTCCACGTGCTACGGCTCTAGATCCATGAGTAAGCCAACACCATGCCAAAGAAAGCGTAAAAGGCCATATTCCCCAAAGGAGAACGATCAACATGAGTTCATACCGGCAGCTTCGTCTCAACACCAAGCCAAGGACCTATGAGACCATATATTTTTTGTTTCGCATTTATCTTTTCCTTTATTTTCCTTCTTTTTAACTATCTTATGCTTAATCTATTTTATTTTATTTTAGTTTCCTAGTGTCAGGTTCTAAAGGCTGCTTGGGAATCACGCCACTTCTGCCACCGCCAGCACCTCCGTCACCTTAGAAGTCACACCCACCTCGTGAACCACCTACCAATAAGGATTCTCAAGCCCTTTATTTCCTAGCCTTAGTCTATTTTTCTTCTTAGTCTCTTTCTCTTTATCTTTCTTGTCTTTATTTATATATTTAGTTTATTTTCATTAGGTCTTAATAAAGCCTGGCTATTTCTCAAAGCGCTACCCAATTTCTTCATCTAGTGCAGGAATATTATCACGCCTGATCATCACCACCACCAAAGACACTCATTTGGGAAAACAACCACAAATCAGGGAGTAATTCTTTCCCTTTCTCTTTTGGTTTATCTTTAAAATGTCATTATCTATCTTTGTACATTGAGGGAAATGTACATCTTAAGTGTGGGGGGTGAATAGTTATTCTGAGAAAATGCCTAATTTTTTCTCAAACACTAAGGATAAAAGTGTCTAAATTTTGCATGATTCTCAAATCCCTGATTTAATCTTGTTTTAAATAAATTTTCTCATATTACTAATTAGGATAAATTTTTTACTAATTTATGATTTTCATTGATATGTTTTTGAATAAGTCATAGTTAATTGTACATTGATGTTTAATTTAAGGAATACTAGAGAATCAAGCATGATAAGTCTATTTTTCAGACATTAAAATTTTTGCTAGGTTGTTGACCTGAAATTAAATTCTACCTTGAAATTTGAAATTTATAAGGATGATGTCAAAACACCCATAATTTTTGTGAGTATTTGAACCTTATAGAGCATATATTCTTTTTCATGCTCAGTTTTTGATTATGAGTGTGTCAACCATGAACTGTTATTTTAGAACTTGCCTCAATTATACATGTCAAGACCACAGTTATGATTTGATATACCGAGATGATAAAGGCACTTAGGTTTCAACCCACTTACTCCGTTAAAAAGCTTACCATCATAATTAACCCTTAGTGAACCCCGTTGAGCCTAACAGCCCTTTTCATTAACTTACCCGCTAAATTTAACCCAAAACCCTTTGTATTTGTTATCACCCTTTATTTTTGATTATCCCTTAATCGAGATTTGATTTGAACTAGTTACCTAAGTTTATTATTTTGGTAGTTAAATTTACATTATATTTAGTTTGTTCTAAAAAATATAATAAAAATAATTTCAAGTTTTCAATATTAGTAGTATGTAAAGTGAGCTTACACAATCAAAGACTAATTCCCAGAAGGAAAAGCTCGTATTAGTAGGATTTTTATTATTCAGTAAATATAAGTATTATCTTAGAAATTTTTAAGTAGGTAACTTATCAATTCAATCTCGATTCTAACCTTTTAATTTTAGCTTTTATCTACACCTTTAACCCTAGCCCCGTTACAACCTTAACAAAGACCTTTTCATCTGTTTATCATATCATTTTACAGTGGTGGAGATTTGATTTTCAGGCAAGCCTATGGGATTAACTTTTCAGGTTCGACTTATGAGTGCCAAATTTTGACCCTTAAACACTTTTTGAGTGATTTGAGTGAATCTTCTGTGAGGATATCAATCCTTGACGGTTTTGAATTTAAGGTAATTATTTAGATGAAGGGAAACACCTATGTTTTCGAGCTACAAATGTATGACTTATCTTGTTTGAATTTTTAGGAATCTTTGAGTTGAATTTTCCATGTATAAATTATCTATGAATTAGGATAAGCCATTATTGATAGGAATTATGAATCATGGAAAGTTCGTTTTAATTGTAAGTTAGAATTTTGCTTGAGGACAAGCAAAAGCTTAAGTGTGGGGGTATTTGATAAACCATAAATATAACATATTTTAATCCCACATTTATTATGCTTTTTGATGATTTATCTCTTGATTTGTGTAAAAAGGTGCTCTTAATCCTTTCTTTTCATGTCTTACACTTAGGAAAGCACCAAAGGATGAAAAGAACGTCAAACGAGCTTAAAACGAAGTAAAATGGGCCTTTCCACGAAAACAACACGGCCTGGGCCAAGGACCACACGGCCATGTCTCGACGAACACTTGGAGCACAGCCTCATCACCACCGCACACAATCGTGCCAAAGCGGAAATTCGAACACGGTCAGGTCGCGACTTGTACTGGCGTGTGACATGGCCGTGCCTCTGTCGCTGAAAGAGCAAATTCAGTCGAAAAAAGATACTTAGGGAGAAAGAATCACATTTCAAGAGCCTATAAATATTCCCAAAGTACCACCTTTGAGGAGGCGTCAAAGCTAGGCCAAGGAGCCAAGCCGAGAAGGTCAGAGTTAGGGAATAACGTGAAGATAGCTAGTTGATCCATCCCAAGAAGCCAGAAGAAGGTGGAATTCTCCTTCAATTCCTTCAGGGAGTTCTAGGATTTTCTTATGTTTTGTTTTATCTTTTCTTTTGAGATGTTTTCTTGTTTAGTTATGAACTAAACCCTTTAGATACCTGAAGAAGATGAAACTTAGATGGATCTTTTTATTTGATTTTTAAGTTATATGATAAATTACTTGGTTTGTTCTTAATTCTGTTGTTTAATTCAAATCTAATGTGCTTAGGTGGAAGAGGAATAGACCCTGCCTAAGAGTAGATCTAACATAATTAAGCGGAGTTGATCAGGCGCCTAGAGATTTGGGTTACGAGGTTTTGCCGAATTAGGGTGAAATCTAATATGGGAGTCCATTGATTGATTTACTACTTTCCTAGGGGGTTATTATAAGCAACTTCAAGCCATAACTGCTCATAATAGTGAAAGGTTAGATGAAACAAAATTGATGCAAGAGAAAATGTTAGAGGAAGCTCAGGTTAGTCATGATAAGCCAAAATTGGTAATTAAAGAGTACCAACCTTTCGAGAGAGGGTTTAACATAGGTTAGGGAGTCTCACAGATCCAGCTAAGTAAAAGAAATCATATAATTTAAAGGTTAATTAATAAGTGAAGTCTAGGCGGATTCTTCTTGAGGGTATCGCCGTAATCAATTGAGTTTTTCTTCAAAGCTTTTTTCTTACTCGTCTTCATTGTCTTTGTGTCCTTAGTTTAGTTTTCGTCAAAAGCAACTTCACTCTAATTTTAAAGCTAAATAATAAAAAGAAGGTTATTATTAGTACTTTTAGTTCCTTTGGGTTCGATATCCGATCTTGCCTAAGCTATACTACTATTCGATAGGTACACTTGCCTTTAATCGTTGTCAGAGTTAGTTTTCAGGTCTAGATCATTCTTTTATAAAATTTTAAAACTCTGATTTTACAGCGATCAAGTACAATCAAGATCGTCCATGATCCGTTCAACTGCTTCTAGCCAGTACTCAGCTACGCTAGGAGCCACACCAGAAATGCCCCTAAACATCTCAGCCCTGTTAGCTCGAAGTCGTTTTGACACAGATTTTCGAGCTACTGATCCCGTGCTCACTCCAACAACTCTCTCCAAAACACTATCATCACCTGAGACATAGCATCGTCTCCACCAGTTTGATCTTGAAATTCTGCTTCTGCAACTGGTGGTGCTAGTACTTCACCTTCCAGCCCATGTCCTGATTCCGAGGGTTCAGACCCAACATCTCGGCCTCTTCCACGGCCTTGCATACCGCGTCCACGTCCTCTAGTACTCATTACTACTAACGCGATTTTATCTGATTAAAAATTTTATGAGTTAGTGTTTTCTTCCGCTGTTTATTATAGAGCAGTTTTATGTAAATAGCATTATGAGCAGTTCTCGCTATTTCATACACACCTAAGGTTTCAGTCTCTAGAGTTGCATTTCTTAGCATAAGTAATCACAACATATCATACTCACTTCATGCAAGAACAACCAAAAGTCAGAAGACATATCATGCAGATTTAGTGCCGGAGACTCGGGTGCCATGCTTCCAAAAGACATATATATTTCTAAATCATTTTCTAGCCACTTTTAAAACATTTTAACCCCATACCCATGGCTGAGTTTTTGGAACCTGGCTCTAATACAACAATTGTAACACCCCAAACTCGATCAACACGTTACGACCAGATTCGGAATGTCATAGAGAAAGGTTGTTTAAAAGAACTTTGAAATTTTAAAGAAATATCGACATTTTGAAACCATTTTGTTTTGGGTTTCAATCCTAAAAATAATATTTAGTTTAAGAGTTCTTACCAACTTCTATTTTAAGAACTGTTAGTTGAAATCGGGTTTTGTGATACAAAAAATCGAAAATCAATGGTATTCCGAAACATGTCGTTTTGGAAACAGTGTTTCTGGTTTAAAGAAAAATTTTCAAATTTAGTTATTAATCGCTTGCCATCCTTTGTTAACATTTGAAAACATGATTGTTTAGATTTTTATTCTAGAAAATTTCATATTCGACGTCTCATAAGATAAGTTATAACAGCATAAAATCCAAAACCCAAATTAAAGAATAGGAGGCCTTATTACATAACAAAATCCCAATTAAAACAAGTTTGAATAAAGAAAACAAATTTATGAGAAAAATATTGCATGGCCACCTCAAGTCTGCCTCGGCTCCAAATTCGCAATCTAGGGATTACTTGCAACATTAAGCAGAGGGGTGAGTCACCGAGACCTAGTATGTAATTCCCCTTAGGAACACAGTTTGGGCATAGGCCCTAAAAACATGGCATATCAATAGTGCATGCAATGCAACCCAGCCCATCCTAGATTTCCATCCACTACATCACCTGTATCCACCGAACACCCGTGGCATCAAGCCACTGTGGTCCCAGACCACTTGTGATAGAGTCATATGATATATACGTGGGGCCAACCCACTGTGGTCCCAGACCACTAAGACAAGACACTAATAAGCATATATATAGGTGGTTCCAAACCACTATGGTCTCAGACCACTGTGACAATAGTCACTGAATAGCACTTCCCCTCCATCATCTCCCATAACCCATGCACATAATATCATACTGAGGTGAGTGCTATATACTTTCAATGTACAACATATAATTAACTCATGCATTCCATAATACGAAAGTACCATCATAGCAGAGCTTCCCCGGTGTCTCCAACCTTACCCATGAGGGTATCTCGACCAACAGAATAGTCATTTCGGCTTTCAGCCATCACAGTTAATGACATGTATTATTTATGAAAGTAAAGTGTGAGCATTACACACCTGGTAACGCGTAAAACTATACTATCTACTTCGGCGCTCTCACTAGCAGGGACGACAGCTATTTGCCTATCCCAGGCAGTTGTAGGCTCTCTACCACAGCCCGACGGAAAGTCTCGAACCGCTGACATAGCAAGCTTCTTAAACTTAGGAGTCGCTACAATGGGTTCGCTCCTTTCATTAGATTGACTAGCAGTTGGATCCATGAAGAGACTTGATCAGTACTTAAAGAAGAAGACGTGTGGTTAAGGTAACAAAAAGGAATATAAGAAGTAGATAACTTGAAATCGGGGAAGTTCCTTACCTCAGACACCCTAATGAGACGTAAATTTCAGCAACAGATAGGCTTTTAGGATTCGACTACAACTGTTTGACAATTAAGATTTCTTGAAGAAAACATCCCAATCGAGAGAAGAGAAAAAGAAAGGAGAGTTAACCAAAATACTAACGCCATGCCAACTAGCCATTCGGCTTTGGCCACACAAAACCGAAAGAAAGAAAAGAACAGACAAAAGAATCGCTTCTTACCTTCAACAACAAAACTCGATTGCAAAGGCTCACAACAAACCCACCTTCTTGATATTCGGCTATGAGGCCTCAAAATGAAAGAAATGTATTTAGATGCTTACCAGCATAGATTCGGCTTCATAAAGAAAAGGGAAAATTTTAACAAAAAGATGTTTACAAGAAAATGAAAGGAAGACGCTTACCTCCAATCAGAGAAATCGATTGGCACTCAAAAAACATCTGCACAGGTGAAGTAATAGATGAGAATGCTCGATCGACTGAGCCAGGAGAATGAAGATTGAATTTTGGCTACTAACAGAAAATGATGGCAAGAGAGTTTCGATGATAAGGGGAAATATACGGCTTGAGGAGAAAACACTAGTGGAAGAGTGAGGAGAAGAGAATGTTTTGACTAGCACTCACAAGAACCAAAAGGAAGATGAAGCAACGAATTGCGGTGATAGTTTTGGTTGAAGAGAAAGGATGAAGAGGAATAGTAATGAGAGAAAGAGGGTTACGGTCTTGGTGAAGAAGAAATGTACCCAAATTGCCGAATATGCAAAAAGAAAAGGAAAGATTTTTGACTTAGGAGAAAAAGATAGAATGACCAAAGAATGAAGGAAGAAAACAGAAGAAAAGCCCAAGAAATCTTGCCAAAAGTCGGCACTCCACACACTAAGGCTCTCGGTTTTGCTATCACTCCCATAATGCCGAAATTTCTCACCCCATGTACCATATAGCCGTAATGCTCCACCCTCCTTCTCCAACTTTCAGCTAACACTCAAAACACCCACTCACCTCCTTGATTTCCTCCACCGAATTCTTCCATCACCCATTCGAATAATTTGACTAGTTCAAACTCCCCAAATCCCTCATGGCCATACATTCAAATGGTTTCATTCCACACCCATCCATGAAGAGCCCTTGTCGAATCCACCTCTCAAGCTCCCTAGGCACAAAAATGAAACTTCACATTGCTGACGACGTGACTCGAACCCATTCTCCCTGCAGTTTCTCTCTTGTGACGCCACTTCAAGCACTCTAAGTGGCGCCTCCTTACCACTTTACCACCACTTTACTTGTGTTAACAAAACGCAAATGAATACCCTTATGGCCTGCCCTAGCTAGCTCTCCCCTAAAGTGCCTAAAAGTAAAATTTTCACAAAGGCTCAGGCTTAACTCCGAGCCTTCCCGGGACCCCTAAACACATCAAAATAACAAACAAAACATGCCAACACAAAGTAACATACAATAATGCCAAGCCCCTAATTCCAGGATGTTACACGAGCTCTCACATAGCATTCATAATTCATTTATACCATGCCACTCATTTCAACACTAAACATAACTAAATATAGTACATGTAATATGTCCGAACTTACCTCGGATGTCGAACTATCGAAACGGTCGATTAATCGAGCACTTTATCTTTGCCTCGATCTCGATCAGAACTTCTTCTTTTTTGGTCTATACAGATTTAAATTAAATCCATTCAATCACCAAATTATTCATTTTAGTCCAAACACACATATTTAGGGCGTTTTACAAAATAGCCTCACATTTTTACATTTCGACACTTTAGTCCCTATTTCACCAAATCATCAAATTCACATAATTTCACCTGGTTCAAGCCTAGCCGAATTCTCACCATGCTTATACAAACCCACACATTTCATTTATTTCACATTTTAATCCTTCAATTACTCATTTTCTTAAGTAAGCCAGAAATACTCAATTTCACTAAAGATCCCACTACAAAATATGCCAACCCAACACCAAGTTTTCATATTTCACTATCAACTAGCACATAGCTCAAACATTCATCAATGGCTCATCACAAAAACATCATCAATTCAAAAGATAACAACATGGGTTAGCTAGAGCACGAAGCAACGATTACGAAAACATAGAAATTAACAAAAACCAAGCTCAAACATACCTTGAATTAAGCTAAGTAATTGCCGAATATCATGGAAGCTTAAACCCTTTCTTTTTCTTTCTAAATTTGGTGGAACATGAAGAAGATGATAACCATTTCATGCTTTGCTTTGTTATATTAAACATATAATTATTATCTCACATTCAAGGTTTATGAATGGAAACTTCTAAATTTTTTAACAGATTCAAAAACGGAGGTATGGGCTAGATGTACTGCAACACCCCTAACCCATATCTGTCGCAGGAATAGGGTTACGAGTCATTACCTATCAAATCACAACATACAACATGCATTTATGCATCCATTCTCAAACATCATTCAATCATAATCACATTGTCCCTTATAAAGGCTGACAAGGCCTTAAACATGCTTTGGAAATGGTCTGCGACTAAACTGATAACATAAGAAAATAAAAACTTAGAAATTTTTCAAACATACCAGGGTCACATGCCCGTGTGAACAGGCCATGTGCCTCACATGACTCCAGACAGGCCCATATCCCAGGCCGTGTGAAAACAGGGCATACATACTAACTTGGATCACACGGCAAACCACACACCCGTGTACCCTTCGAAATGGCCACACACGCCCGTGTGCCAGGCCGTGTACTAGGCCGTGCCAATCTTGTAGGGTATACTGACTTATGCAACACGGCCAAGTCACACGCCCGTGTGCTAGGCCGTGTGCCATTTGGGGGGTATACTGATTTGTGCCACACGGCCAGTCACACGCCCGTGTGTGAGGCCGTGTGTAGCATACTGACTTCAATTCAATTTTAACACCAGGGGACACACGGCCGTGTATCATGACCATGTGTTGCATACGGCTGAGACACACGCCCGTGTGGACAAAAATAGGCCATTTCCAAGGCCAATTTGCCACCCTTTCTCATGCTCACCTAAACAACCAAAATACCACATCTAGCGTATACATTTATAGGCAATGAAAAACATGCCAATCATATACAAATCATACCATTTCATCTTCAACCATTTCACTACTCAAATTATAACCATAAACATACCAAAACAATATATCACTACCAACAATTTCAATTATCTTCCCTATGCATTTTTCTCATCATTTTGTCAACTAATTCTTGCCATAAAACATACCTAATCATCATCTTAAAATCAAGCCACAACATGTCATTTTTCAAGCAATAATACACTAATTGACAACTAGCTAATTGAGAAACCATATAACCATCAGAACAACCATCCCAAACATGCCAAAACACAAGGCAATATATACATCATATATCACTTATCAAACTTATGATTTAAGCCAACTTAAATGGCCAAATACACATCAACATTTACAACATTCATGAGCCAAATCTCATGGCTAATATCATATCTCAAAGCACATCATCATAACACTAGCCTATACATGCTATATACCATATTCAGAAAGCATCAAAAGTACCAACAAGTTGATCGATAGTGTGACAATGTTCCTGATGATCCCTCAGTCTGAGCTAGCTTCGATTATCTATAAAACAGGGAAAGAACACACCAAGTAAGCTTTAAAAGTTTAGTAAGCCATATACAAATAAAATTACAACATGAATCAACATCATTTTCTTCAATAGGCAAAATATGAATAAGCACATAAAAGTTCACAAACCTTTCCCAATGTATACATATTCAATATCACCAGTGAATTCATTAAATACTTCCCTTTTTATTACTTGTATGAATCTCGTACGTACCTGAGTCACTTAACTCATTCACACATTCTTTCTTGACTTGACTTTGCTCGTTGCACCTTTCAGAATCGTTAAGTATACTCAGAAATCACATATAGCTCATACAATGCCATATCCCAGATATGGTCTTACATGTTATTACATATCGATACCGATAGCCCAGCTATGGCCTTACACGAAATCAAATAACGATACCAATGTCCCAGACATGGTCTTACACGTAATCACATAATGATGCCAATGTCCAAGACATGGTCTTACACGTAATCACATAATTATACCAATGTCCCAGACATGGTCTTACACATAATCACATCTCGTTAATCCTAATGACATGACATTCGTATCATATACTATTCCTAAGGTTCGTACGAGACTTTTGAATATTGTAAGCCTGTTTATTCTTGCTCGTATTTAATCATTCAACATTCATAGCAGTTCAATTGAACATATATAATTCAATTTAAAGACATTTATTTGCATATGAACTTACCTCGTATTAGGGATAAACAGACTGGATCCACTATTCGATAACCTTTGATTTTCCCCGATCTAAATCCGACTTCTTTTATTCTCGATCTTAATCAAGCTTCGAGTAGGCCAAATATCACAAGCCCTAAATGGCTTTCTTCTTCTTCTTCTTCTTCTTCTTCTATTTTCAGTTCAAAGATGATGATAAAATAAAATTTTGGTTTTGGTTTTATTTATTATATGTTAATTAAATTAATTACCAATATAACCTTAATTAAAAGCCACCATATTTCATAATATTAAGCCCATTTATGTCCATTAACACTACTAATGGTCTAATATCATCATAAGGACTTTTAATTTAATCAACCATAACAATTAAGCACTTTAAACAAGTAGAATGCAACTTTTGCATTTTACGCGATTTAGTCCTTTTATCAAATTACACATCCAATGGATAAAATTATATCACAAAACTTTCACACATACATGCTATCATGCTGTAAACACATAAAATGATATTAAAATAATTTTCTGACCTCAAATTTATGGTTCCAAAACCATTTTTCTAATTTAGCTAAAACTGGGCTGTTATAACTCTCCCCCCTTAGGGATTTTCGTCCTCGAAAATCTTACCAGTGAATAGGTACAGGTATTGATTTCTCATAGCATCCTTGGGTTCCCACGTAGCTTCTTCAACCCCGTGTCGATGCCGTAATACTTTCGCTAATGCAATTTTTTTATTTCTCAATTCTTTGATCTCACGAGCTAAAATTTGAATTGGTTCTTCATCATATGACATATCTGACTGAATTTCAACCTCGATCAGGGAAATGACGTGTGAAGGGTCAGATCGGTATCGTCGAAGTATCAACACATGAAACACATTATGTATGTTCTCTAACTCAGATGGTAAAGATAGTCGATATGCCACTGGTCTAACTCGCTCAATAATCTCATACGATTCGATGAATCGTGGACTCAATTTCCCTTTTCCGACCAAACCGCAATATCTTTTTCCATGGCGACACTTTTAAAAACACTTTATCTCCGATCTGGAACTCAATATCTTTCCATTTTAGGTCTAGATATGATTTTTGTCGATCTGACGCTGCTTTCAGACTATCATGAATTACTTTCAATTTTTTTTCAGTCTCTCTGATCAGATCAACCCCGTGAATCTTATTTCCAGTGAGCTCACTCCAATATAACGATGTTTGACATTTACGACCATATAGAGCTTCGTATGGTACCATCTTTATACTCGATCGAAAGCTATTATTGTAATCAAATTCAATCAATGGTAGGTATTTCTCCCAGCTGCCTTCAAACTCAAGAATGCAACATTTCAACATATCTTCAAGTATCTGAATAACTCGCTCGGATTGACCATCCGTTTGCAGGTGAAACGCAGTGCTAAAATGTAGCTTTGTACCTAAAGCTTCTTGCAATTTCTTCCAAAATTGCTATGTGAACCTCGTATCTCTATCCGAAACAATAGACAGTGGCACTCCGTGTAATAGAACAAGTTTTGAGATATACAACTCAACCAATTTATCAAGTGAGAAATCTGTAGTACAGGAATGAAATGAGTTGATTTCGTTAATCTGTCAACAACAACCCAAACTGCATCTTTCTTTCTCAAAGTTAAGGGCAAACCCGAAACAAAATCCATAGTTACTCTGTCATATTTCCACTCAGGAATCATGATAGGCTGTAATAAACCTGACAGCACTTGATGCTCAGCTTTGACTTGCTGGCAAATCAAACATTTCAAAAAAAATTTTGAGATATCCCGTTTCATGTCATGCCACCAATAAAACTGTTTCAAATCATTATACATTTTCGTGCTGCACGAGTGTACTGATAAACAATTACTATGTGCTTCATTCAAAATCATCTGAATCAACTCGAAATTTTGAGGAACACATATTCGATCTTTAAATCTCAAACACTCATCGAACCAATCTGAAACTCTGAATCAGAAATTGACTCACACTGAATCCATTTTGCTTGTAGTTCATTATCAAGCTTTTAAGCCTCATAAATCTGTTGTATAAACAACTGTCTCTCTTTCAACTCAGCTACTAATGAACCATCTTCCGAAAAAGCCAAATTTGTATTCAAAGCACGTAAAGAAAACAAGGACTTTGAGTTTAAAGCATCAGTAACTATGTTCGCTTTCCCCGGATGATAGTCAATCACTAATTCATAGTCTTTTTGCAAATCTAACCATCTCTGCTGTTGTAAATTTAATTCTTTCTGAGCCATAAGATATTTCAAACTTTTGTGATCAGTATAAATATGAAACTTCTCACCAAACAAATAATGACGCCAGATTTTCAATGCGAACACTATCGCGGCTAACTCAAGATCATGCGTCAGATAATTCTTTTTGTGTGGTTTCAACTGTCTCGAGGCATAAGCTACAACTTTGTCTTCCTGCATCAAAACACACGCCAGGCCATTTAACGATGCATCACTGTAAACTACAAATTATTTACTCGACTCAGGCTAAACTAACACTGGTGCTTCTGTCAATAATGCTTTCAACTGTTCGAAGCTCTGCTGACACTTTTCTGACCACTCAAATCTACCATCTTTTTGAAGCAATCTTGTCATCAGAGTTGCAATCATCAAAAAGCCTTTTACAAACCGTCTATAATATCCCGCTAGTGTAACACCCCTAACCCGTGTCCGTTGCTGGATTAAGGTTACGAGGCATTACTAATCATTTTCGATCATTTCAAATCATTTCACAACTAAACATGAAAATTATCATTCAAATAGTCCCTTAAATAGGTCAACGAGACCTTAAACATGCTTTAGAATAGGGTCGGGACTAAACCGAACACATACAAAAATTTTTGAAATTCAAACATTATTTTCTAAGTTATAGAGGTCACACGCCCATGTGGGTAGGCTGTGTGCCTCACACGGCCACGGACACGCCCGTGTGTCCAAGCTGTGGCAAAACAGGGCCTACATACTGACTTGTTCACACAGCCTGAGACATGCCAATGTGCCTCACCCGTGGTCGACACTGACTTGCACCACACAGTAGGTCACACGCCTGTGTGTCTAGCCCATGGTCGAGTCTGACTTGTTTTGAAACACAACCTCGAAGGACACGATCGAGCCACACACCCGTGTGCTCAACCTCGTGGGCAATTGTAGGCCATTTTCAAAGCCAAATTACAATCCACACTTTGAAATCACCTATAAGCATCAAACCAATATCAATTCATGCCTCATATGCAATTAAAACATACCAATACAAGTACCAACTAATCAAACACTACATCATTTAGTTTCATACTCAATCCCTACTCAAATAAATCCATCCAAAACATCATCTTCACAACTCAAATCATATAAACTAAACATCATCTAGTCATACCACAAATTCACAATTAAAATACCAATCTCATCAACCAATTCAAGCATGAATTATACCATTTTCAACCTCACTATTTCATACCACATTCATCATTTACATAGCTCACACATAATAACCAAATTCATCTAACTTCCAAGCCATGTCACATGGCAAGGTCCAACATCTTAAAATACACCATATTTAATAGCCTATACATGTCATATACCAAATATGTACATCTTTCAAAAGTACTAAAATTGATAGCCGATAGTGTGATTGAGTCGCTGATGATCCCCGGTTCCGAGCTAGCCTTACTAACACTGAAAAATAAAGAAACAATTCACATAGTAAGCTTAAGAGCTTAGTAAGTTCGTAATATAATACATTCAACTTAATAAATCAAATACAATATACAAAGTTAATTCATCACATAGACCAACTCTCAATTATTCACATAACTTCATCCAAAGCTAATATAGTCACTCAACCATTCATAATTCTATGCACCATATCATCAACCACAAAGGTTCAATACCTACCTTAGCCAACACATAGTTATTCACCATCCATGCTACTCAATGCTCGATATCACATTTCAATCAACCTTTGTTATTCATTTGATTTAATCGCACACTTTGTGCCAATTTCGTAGCCGAAGCATAATTGTCATCGCACTCTTAGTGCATATACTTTAAACCAAACTTATCTCGGTATTGCACGTACAGTGCTAATCATATTTGTCTCATTTCTAATATCGCACACATAGTACCTCATTGCTCAATTCATATATATAACATTTCTATTTCATTAACTATACAATTATTCATTTCTCATTACATAGATATAAATTTAACAACTCGCATTATATCCGAACTTACCTCGGATGTCAAAATATAGAAACTAGCCAATCATTCGAGTACTTTGTCTTTGCCTCGATCTTGATCTGAATCTCTCCTTTCTTGGTCTATATATATTCAAATTTAACTCATTCAATCACCAATTCATTCAATTTAGTCCAAACACATATTTAAGGCATTTTACAAAATAGCCCTCACATTTTCACATTTCGACACTTTAATCCCTAATTCACAAAATACGCAAAATTTTACTACACCATGCGTAGGCCGAATTCTCCTTAGTCTCATACAAGCCCATATATTTCATTTATTTCATATTTTAGTCCCTCAAAATATTATTTTCACAATTTAATCCAAATTACTCAATTTCACCAAAAACTCAATAGACAAAACATGTTAATCCTTCACATATCTTTCATATTTCATCATCAACTATCACAAATCTCAAACATTCATCAATGACATATCTCAAAATCACCATCAATTTCTAAAATTAAAGCATGGGCTAACTAGAATACGAAGCAAAGATCACAAAAAATGTAGAAATTATCAAAAATCGAACAAATTTCGACCCTCAATCAAGATCTCAAGTGTGTCGAAACCTAAAGCTCTCCATTGTCTTTATTTTCTTTTGTTATTCGGTTAAGATGAAGAGAAATTAAAGATGATAATGCTTTTGTTTTATTTATTATACATTTATGCTTGTTTTACCATTTTACCCTTGATTAAAACATTATAAATTCACCTAATATGTACCCATTTATGTCCATTCAAAACATTAATGGTCCATTTCAAACATAAGGACCTCTCATTTAAAAGCCATGACAATTAAGCACTTTAACAATCAGCAATATCTTTTGCATTTTATGCGATTAAGTCCTTTTTCTTAATTCGGCACACAATCAAGAAAACTTTCACACAGAACTTTCACACATGCTCAATCACATATTATGAACATCAAAAATAATATTAAAATATATTTTAGACCTCGGATTTGTGGTCCCAAAATCACTGTTTCGACTAGGGTCTAAACTGGGTTGTTAGAACTCTCCCCCCTTGGGGATTTTCATCCCCGAAAATCTTACCAGTGAATAGGTTTGGATATTGCTCTCTTATACCCTCTTCAGGCTCCCACGTAGCCTCTTCAACTCCGTGTTTATGCCACAACACTTTCATCAAAGAAATCTTCTTAGTGCTCAATTCTTTGATCTCACGTGCCAATATTTTAATCGGTTCTTCACTATACGACAAATCTAACTAAATCTCATCCTCAGTAGGAGCAATCACATGTGATGGATCAGATCTGTATCATCAAAGCATCGATACGTGAAATACATCATGAATCTTTTCCAGTTCCGGTGGCAACAACAATCTATAAGCAACCGGTCCAATTCGTTCAATAATCTCATACGGCCCGATGAACCTCGGACTCAGCTTGCCTTGTTGGCCAAATCGAAGTATTTTCTTCTACGAAGACACTTTCAAAAACACTTTGTCACCAACCTCAAATTCGAATCTTTTCGTTTTAAGTCTGCATAGGACTTCTGACGATCTGACGCTGCTTTCAAACTGTCACGAATCACTTTCACTTTTTGCTTAGTCTCTTTTATCAAATCAACCCTGTGAATCTTCTTCTCACTCAGCTCAGTCCAATACAATGGAGTTCGACATTTTTGACCATAAAGAGCCTCATATGGTGCCATTTTGATACTAGATTGAAAACGGTTATTGTATGCAAATTCAATCAGTGATAAAAGTTTTTCCCACGTACTTTTAAACTCAAGAATGCAGCATCTCAACATATCCTCAAGGATTTGAATGATCCGCTCAGATTGTCCATCCGTTTGCGGATGAAATGCAGTACTGAAATGCAACTTTATGCCTAAAACCTCTTGCAAATTCTTCCAATATCACAAGGTAAATCGCTGATCCCTATCAGACACAATAGATAGTGGCACCCCGTGTAATCTCACAATCTCAGAGATATACGATACAGCTAACTTATCAAGTGAATAATCTGTTCTCACAGGAACAAAATGAGTTGATTTCGTCAATCTATCAACTATCACCCAAATTGCATCTTTCTTACCCGAAGATAAAGGCAATCTCGACACAAAGTCCAACGTGATTCTCTCCTATTTCCACTCAGGAATCATAATCCGTTGTAACAAACTAGACGGAACCTGATGTTCAACTTTTCTTGCTGACAAACCAAGCATCTCGAAACAAACTCTGAGATGTCCCGTTTCACACCATGCCACCAATAAAATTGTTTCAAATCGTTATACAGTTTTGTACTCCCAGGATGAACAGCCAAACGACTACTGTAAGCTTCATTCAGAATCATCTGAATTAACTCTGAATTCCTCGGAATACAAATCTGATTTCTGAATCTCAAACAATCATCACTATCAACTCGAAATTCTGAATCGGAATTCAAATCACATTGGGCATGTTTTGTCACCATCTCACCATCACTTTTCTGGGCATCACAAGTCTGACGTATAAACATCGGCCTCACTTTCAACTCAACCAAAATCGGACCATCATCACATAGATCTATCTGAGTACTTATTTCTTGCAAAGCACATATAGACTTTTTGCTCAAAGCATTAGCAATAACATTATCTTTACCCGGATGATAATCTATCTCAAGCTCGTAGTCTTTCAAAAGCTCTAACCATCTTCTTTGTCGCAAATACAACTCTTTTTGAGTCATCTGATATTTCAAGCTCTTGTGATCTGTATAAATATGACATTTCTCACCAAATAGGTAGTGACGCCAAATCTTCAATACAAATACAATCACATCTAATTCAAGATCATGTGTCGGATAGTTCTTTTCATGCGACTTTAACTGCCTCGAAGCATAAGTGATGACTTTGCCTTCTTGCAACAACACATAGCCCAAACCATTCAAAGATGCATCAGTGTAAACTATGAATTCTTTACCAGACTCGGGTTGAATTAACATAGGCACCTCTATCGACAATGCTTTCAACTATTCAAAACTCTGCTAGCACTTTTCAGACCACTCGAATTTAACATCTTTTTGTAACAACTTTGTCAACGGAGTCGCAATCATTGAGAAACCTTTCACAAGTCGCCTATAGTATCCCGCCAATCCCAGAAAACTACGGACTTCAGACACATTTCTCAGAGGCTTCCATTCTAAAATAGCTGAGATCTTACTCGGATCAACTCGTATTCCCGTAGCTGACACAATATGCCCCAGAAAACCAACTTCACGCAACCAAAATTCGCATTTGTTAAACCTTGCATACAATTGCTTCTCACATAGAGTCTGTAACACAAATATCAAATGCTTGGCCTGTTGCATCTCATCACATGAGTAAATTAGAATATCATCAATGAACACCACAACAAAATGATCCAAATACGGTCTGAATATCCGGTTCATCAAATCCATAAATACAGCAGGAGCATTCGTTAGTCCAAAAGGCATAACTAAGAATTCATAGTGTCCGTACCTCGTTCTAAAAGCAGTCTTCGGTACATCTGATTCTTTAACTCTCAATTGATAGTAGCCCAATCTCAAATCTATCTTAGAAAACACTGTAGCTCCTTTCAGCTAATCAAACAAATCATCAATACGTGGCAGGGGATACTTATTCTTTATCGTCACTATAAACCCCTAACCCGTAACCGTCGCTGGACTAGGGTTAAGAGGCATTGCCGATCGTTTCTGAACAATACATATCATTCCACATCCAAACATAACAATTCATATTCAATGAGTCCCTTAAATAGGTTAACGAGACCTTAAACATGCTTTAGAATAGGGTCGGCACTAAACGGTACTCATACAAAAATTTCTGAAATTTAAACATTTTTCTAAGTTACAGAGGTCAAACGCCCGTGTGGGTAGACCGTGTGCCTCACATGACCTCGAACACGCCCATGCGTTGAAGCCGTGGCAAAACAGGGCATATGTTCTGACTTGTCCAAATGGCCTGAGACACGCCCGTGTGCCTCACCCGTGGTCACCACTGACTAACACAACACGGCCAGTCACACTTCCATGTGTCCAGCCTTTGGTCGAGCTTGTTTTACACCAAATTTCAAACATGCATGACACGGTCGAGCCACACGCCTGTGTTCTTAACCATGTGGGCACTTATAGGCCATTCTCAAGGCCAAACTTGCCACCGACACTTTGAATCACCTACAAGTTTCAAACCATATGCATTTATACCACAAATGGCAACCAAAACATACCAATATATGCACCATTTAATCATTATCTAAATCATTTACTTCCACACTCAATTCCTACTCAATTAAATCCATCTGAAACACCCAATTTCACATCTCAAGTCTTATAGATTAAGCACCATATAAACCTTACCACAATTCACATTCAAACCACAATTTTCATCAACCATTTAAGCAAGAAGTATACCATATTTATCACTCACATATTTCCACACATACATACTAACATTATTCAACCTTTAACCCATATCACATGGCAAAGATTACACATCACAAAACATGCCACATTAACTAGCCTAAACATGCCATATATCACATTTATGCGCATCTTTTCAAAAGTACCGAAATAGATAGCCAATAGTGTGATCGAGTCGCTGACAATCCCTGGATCCAAGCTAGCTCTACTGACACTGTACAATAGAGAAACACATCACACAGTAAGCTTTAAAGCTTAGTAAGTTCGTAATATAATACATACTACTCAATAATGCAACATCAATAGACAATTAAACCATCACACAGATTGATACACAATTAAGCATATTATCATCCTCAACCATATGTTCAAATATCCATTCATTAAATCTTTAAACTATTATCAACAACATAGGTTCGAACATACTTAGTTAACAAACGTACTTGCTATTCAATGCTCGATACCATGTCTCATTCACTGCTCGATATCTTTTCAACTCAATCGCACACTTAGTGCCCAAAACATAGTCGAAGCTTAATTAACATCGCACACTTAGTGCCTTGATACAAAACTGAACTTAAATCAGTATCGCACACACAGTGCAAATCAAGAAAGCCGAAGCTTCCAATACTTCGCACACACAGTGCCATTCAACTCTATCTCAAGTCAGTTACGCATACTTCGTGCCTCATTTCTCCATTTCATATATTGTTTCTAATTCAATATCTATCATTCAATGCACATCACATAGAAAATAAATTAACAACTTGTACTACATTCGAACTTACCTCGGACGTCGAAATACCGAGACTAGTCGATCAATTGAGTACTTTCTCTTTGCCTCGATCTCGACCCGAATCTCTCCTTTCTTGGTCTATACATATTCAAATTTAACTCCTTTAATCACCAATTCATTCAATTTAGTCCAAACACACATATTTAGGGCATTTTACGAAAAGCCCTCACATTTTCATATTTCGACACGTTAGTCCCTATTTTGCAAAATCACAAAATACACAAAATTTCAAGATACCATGCTTAAGCCGAATTCTCCTTAGTCTCCTGCAAGCCCATATATTTCATTTTTTTCACACTTTATTCTTTCAAAATATTATTTTCACAATTTAGTCCAAATTACTAAATTTCACCAAAAACTCAAAGACAAAACATGTTAATCTTTCACATATCTTTCATATTTCATCATCAATTCTCACAAAGCTCCAACATTCATCAATGGCATATCTCAAAATCACCATCAATTTCTAAAATTAAAGTATGGGCTTGATAATACACTAACCAATGATCACAAAAACGTAGAAATTATCAAAAATCAAACTCAAAACATACCCTGATTAAGCCAAAGTCCTAGTCGAAACTAACAAGCTTATTTCTTTCAATTTCGATGGAAGAAAGATGAATATAGCTTTCTTTTTTTCTTATTTGTTTCATTAATATTAACATAATAATTCAATTACCAATTTAACCTAGTTTTAAACATCATATAATAAACCATTTAATGACCTTTTATGTCCATCTCCACTATCCATGGTCCAATTACATAATAAGGACCTTTAATTTAAAAAGCCATGCCAAATAGACACTTTAGAAATTAGCACACAGCTTTTACATTTTATGTGATTAAGTCCTTTTTCTTAATTCGACACACAAACGATAAAATTTTCACATCAAATTTTCACACATGCTCAGTCACATATTATAAACATAAAAAATAATATTAAAATATTTTTTCAACCTCAGATTTGTGGTCTTGTAACCACTGTTCTGACTAGGGTTTAAACCGGGCTATTACAACTCTCCCCCCTTAGGGATTTTTATCCCCGAAAATCTTACCAATGAATAAGTTTGGATATTTCTCTCTCATAATATCTTTAGGCTCCCACGTAGCCTCTTCAACTCCGTGTTTGTGCCACAACACTTTCATTAAAGAAATCTTTTTACTTCTCAACTCTTTGATCTCATGTGCCAAAATTCGAATCGGTTCTTCACTATACGACAAATCTAACTAAATCTCTACCTCAGTAGGAGCAATCACATGCGATGGATCAAATCTGTATCGTCGAAGCATCAATATGTGAAATACATTATGAATCTTTTCTAACTCATGTGGAAACAACAATCTATAAGCAACTGGTCCAATTCGTTCAATGATCTCATACGACTTGATGAACCTCGAACTCAATTTGCCTTTTCGGCCAAATCGAAGTATTTTCTTCCATGGAGACACTTTTAAAAACACTTTATCACCGACCTCAAATTTGATTTCTTTTCATTTTAGATCTGCATAGGATTTTTGACGATCTAACGCTATTTTCAAACTATCACGAATCACTTTCTGCTCAGTCTCTTTTATTAAATCAACCTCGTGAATCTTATTCTCACTCTGCTCAGTCCAATACAATGGAGTTTGACAGTTTCGACTGTAGAGAGCCTCATACGGTGCCATTTTAATACTAGATTGAAAATTATTTTTGTATGCAAATTCAATCAACGACAAATGTTTTTCCCATGTACTTTCAAATTCAAGAATACAACATCTCAACATATCTTCGAGAACTTGAATGATCCGCTCGAATTGTCCATCCATTTGCGGATGAAATGCTCTGTTGAAATGCAAATTTGTGCCTAAAGCCTCTTGCAATCTCTTCCAAAACCGCAAGGTAAATCTCGGATCTCTGTCAGATACAATAGACAGTGGCACCCAATCTCACAATCTCATAAATATACAATTCAGCTAACTTTTCAAGTGAATAATTTGTTCTCACCGGAACAAAATGAGCTGATTTCGTCAATCTGTCAACTATTACCTAAAGATAAAGGTAATCGCGACACAAAGCACATAAAGACTTCCCACTCAAAGCATGAAACACCCCACACCCGGCCCACGAGCCCGGACCGGATCTGGTATGTTCCTCTATGTAAATCGGTTCAAATTCTTTTGTCGCTTTTAAAAAACTGTGTGTTTTGAAAGAAAAATTATTTTTGTTGGGTTGGGCTCGAGTTGGAAACAAGTTTCGCTTATATTGAAATTTTAGGTGATAAAACGTTTAGAGTTAGTTTTAAAATAAATTTACTTAAAACTTTAATTAAAAAAAAAATTGTAACATAATAGAATAAAACGAAACAATAGAATAGTTCAACTATGGCCTTATTACATCAAATAAATTCCAACATTAAATTCAAAGTACTTAAAATAAAAAGTCTCAATCAAATAAATTTCCTTCTTGAGCATGGCCACCCCTAAGCTTCTGCCACCCCAGTCCATCACTTTTTCATCACACGAAAAATGTTCCCACAATGGGGTGAGTCATATAGACACGATGTGTATAACCAACCCTAAATCCTAACAAATTCAGGGCATATCAAGTCATACATGTACATATAACATTTAATAATATGATGCAAACCCAAACCCAAACCTAGATGCCATCTGCTACACATCACCCGTACCAACCTGCACACCGTGGGGACTCTAAGTTAACCCTCCTTCCGCTACACACCATCGGTTATCGCCGCCGCTGCGACGACATGCTCATCGCCCTTATAATTTTCGTGGCATAGCCACGAGATAATATTTGTGTCATGTGACACCACATTCGAATAATGTGACCGAAGTCACCACATTCGGATAATGTGACCGAGGTCACCGTGCATTCACTTCCCTTTTTCATATAACCCAATGCCCCATATCATACATATCATGCACATCATGCCTTAATTCACATTCTTATCATTTTTCACATGTTATATATAACATATATTCATATTCCTAGTAGCGATGAGGAAACGCGTGCACAGGTACTTTGTACCATAGCATGGTACCTTAGCCATATTCTTACACTTTCATATTAACACATACAATTAATTAGGGCCATAAATCTATTAAGACTTGAGGAAGGGTACACACCTGGTATTTATGCTTTCCTGAAACCCGAAAACCCGATCTAACACTTTAGATCCTTAACTCCTACATTCGGCCAATATTAAAGATTTAATGAAAACCCATTCGGCCAAAAATCCAAATCCCAATAGGATTGTTGTAACCCAAAATTTACCTTGGTGCCGATTTCTCTAATAATCAATTCCCGAAAACTTTGCTTTGTTCCTTCTTGTATTCGGCCAAGCACTAGATCTCTTTATAGGTTAGTTTTCAGTTTTTAAGATAATAAGAAACAAGTCTAAATACTAGAATAGGCCCTTGGCCGAATATCTAATATGACTTACCTTGATCACTTCAATCCCGAAAGACTCCTTTGATGATCCTTAACACTAGCTACACACAAAACACTTATTATGGCACTATGCATATTCGGCCATGCCTAAAATCAAGGCCTAATCACAAGATTTCGGCACACTTATGAAGAAGAGATCAAATCGATTACTAGCTTAGGAAACACTTACCCTTACACGTTGCTTTGAAGAGTCTAAAGTAAGTAGTCGACAGCACCCTCCTTTAAAGATTCGGCTTGGAGCACAACAATGGTGGTTCGGCACTTTATGGTGGAGAAAAGAACCGCAACAATGGAGAGGGTTTTATGCTTGGAGATTTTCGGCAACACGGAACAATGGTAGATGCAATATTCGGCTATCACTCTTAGTGTCAAAGGGTACACGGTTTCAAAGGTATAGAAAGGAATTTAAGGTTACAAGAAAATAAGAAAAAGAGGAGAAGAGTAGAGGAATTTCAGCAAAGAGTTTGATGCTTTTACTAAAAGAAATTCAAAGACTTAGCTCCCTTTCCTATACATGATGACCGAATGCCTCAACCAAGAGTCCCTTGGCCGCCACCTTATCATCACTTATCACATTCCTCATACTTCTCCTATTATCCCTTCTTTATCACCTTAATAAAATAAATTAATCCTAACACATAATCTCTTATCTTACCCCTTTAAAAAAATAAAATAAAACAATAATCACAATTATCCTAACCGAATAAAACAAGCTTAATCCTCATCCAATTAAAAGTCCAATTGCCGTCCAACCTCTTCTCACCTTTCTTTCTTGACGCCAAAGCAAAAATAAAATCACTTAATGCTGCCAACAAGGCTCGAGCATGAGTCCTACTGGAGCCCCCGCCGCAGTGCGCAGTAACGCCCCAAGCCACTTTGCCAAGGCGCTTTTTGTGACATAATTCACCCAGAATTTCTTTAAAGACCTACTTAGCCCAATTCCCTTTTGACGCAAAAATATAAGTCCATTAGCTTCCCACGCAGCTCGATCCTTCTACCTTCCTCCCAGCTTATGGCGTCATTTGCCCAAGCCTTAAGTGGCGCATTCCAGCCACTTTACCAAGCTCACTTCCATGTCTTATTTTCCTTACATTTTCTCTTAAGGCCCTATCCTCTTAGCTTTCTTTTTTATACTTAAAATTTAATATTTTCTAAGGCTTTCTCCTATTTTCTAAAGTTCACAAATTTCATTATACACATTCACAACATACTCAAGCATGCTATTTCATATAATTAAGCATAAATGCATAAGCCCATTTTCAGGATATTACAAAGCATCGGTAACAACATTAGCTTTGCCCGGATGATAATCAATCACAAGTTCATAATCTTTCAAAAATTCTAGCCATCTTCTCTGTCGTAGATTCAATTCTTTGAGTCATCAAATATTTAAAACTCTTGTCATCAGTAAAAACATGGCATTTCTCACCAAACAAGTAGTGACGCCAAATCTTCAATGCAAATATAGTTGTAGCTAATTCAAGGTCATGCATTGGATAGTTCTTTTCATGTGGCTTTAGCTGCCTCGAAGCATAAGCGATGACTTTTCCTTCTTGCATCAGTACACAACCCAAACCATTCAAAGATGCATCACTGTAAACTATGAATTCTTTACCAGACTCAGGTTGAACTAACACAGGTTCCTCTGTCAACAATGCTTTCAACTGTTCAAAACTCTCTTAGTACTTTTCTGTCCACTCAAATTTAACATCTTTTTGTAACAACTTCATCAACGGAATCACAATCATTGAAAAGCCTTTTGTAACACCCTAAATTTGGGGCTATTTGTGATTGCATGATTATCTCTTGAGATTGAATCCCTATGGTATTAATTAGGGAATAATAATGCTTAATTAGGGGTCTTGAGTAGGCTCGGTTTAGTAGGAAAATTCATTGTGGAACTTTAGAGATAGGGAGCCTTAGCAAGAGGGGGGTTATAAGAATAAATGAAGGAATTTGGACACTAAAAAGCCCTTGGTAAAGTGGCAAAAATGAGGCCACTTAGAGGACTACATGTGATGCCACCAAGGAGCAAGGGAGAACCTTGGTTCGAGTCACAACAATCTCTCTTTTTGCACTATGTTTGGATGGCACAAGTAGGAGAGTTTTTCTCAATTTAAACTCTTTTAAATAATGAGGATATTATTAGGATTAAATAGATTATTAATTAGATATTGTTGGATTTTATTTTGATTAATTCCAAGAGAAATAGTAGGCACATGTTAATTCAAATTCTTTTTGAATTATTTCAAATCAAGTGTTGGCCGAAATTTGAACTCCTCATGAGAGGAGTGGACGGCAAGGTAATAGGGGGAGGGAGAGTGCCGAAATTTCATGAAAGCACCTATTCATCTTTAATTTTTTTTCTTTTCTCTTCCTTCACTAGCAAGTAGCCGAAATTCTCTAAACTACTCCATATTTGTTTTTTTCTTTTTTTTTTCATTCTTTCAAAACCGAAAACATCTTCTTCTCTTAGTCTCTACCGAATCTTCATCTTCTTGTCTCCTCTCTTTTCTTCTTTATTGATCGAATATCCACCACCTTTGCTGCCGAAACTCCTATCTTCTTTTCATTCATTTTTCTTCCCTTTTGCCGAACCTACTCCCTATCTTGGTGATCGGAATTGTTTTCCCCCTTATTAAACTCACCCTAGCCGAATATTAAGTTGGGTTAGATATCTTTGAATCTTCTGTTGGCAAACGATTTAAGAAAGTAAGTATCTAGGCCGAATGCCTATTGCTCTTCTCATTCATATTCTATCGACTTTTACAAGAGTAAAGTGCCAATTTTGGCAATGGTAAGTAAGGCTTCTAAACGTTTTTGTAAACGGTCTCTCTTAGGTACTCCAAGTTGGTGAAGCAGTCGACCCGAGTTTCTAACCTCTGGCATTCGACTTTGGTAAGTGGTGGTAAGGGGTCTATGGCTAATGGATTATTCTTTAAGTGATTAAAAGCCGAAGGCTATTGACATTGATTTTTGACCAATTGTAGTTTGTGAACCAGATTCGTGATTTCGGTGCCGAGCTAGTATTCCAAAGCGATTAGGTAAGGATTCGGGTTCAAGAATAACCCTTTGGAATTATTTGGTTTGGCCGAATAGGCCATAGTATTAATTTTGTGTGTGGCCGAATTTAGGGCAAGGATTTCTGTGGGTAGCCGATTGGTTATTTTGGGATTTAAGACTCTCGCTTGGTTTCAGGTGTGTACATACACACATATAACTTATTAAATGTGCTAAATACTGTGAATGCTAACCTAATTTATGTAGCATTGGATAATATACCATATTGGTATAGATGGAAATTCAGGTAAGTACCTGTTAAGATGAATATGTTATCTGATGCTTTTGGAAAGCATGATGTATTGATACATGAGATTTAAGCATGTGATTGCATGAAATATATATATATGACTGATGTGGGATTAATGAGTGGAGGGGGCAGTGATATTGTGCCGACGGGCACCAGTGTTTTGGTAACACACTGTGACTACGGTCACCAGAGGTTTGGTACCTCCAGAGGTTTGGCACCTCATAGTGACTTGTCCCTGTGGTTAACCCCACCGTGGGTTGGCCCCACTTGAGATATGGGATCGTCTGCCAGTGATTTGGTATCACACGATGGGTTGGCCCCATCAATCGATTTGTGTCTACGGACACCAGTGTTTTGGTAACACATCGTGACTATATGTCACCAGTGGTTTGGCACCACCAGTGGTTTGGTACCACAACGGGGTAGATAGTGGCGTTTGGTTGGCTAGGTTGGGTACATAATATTCTACATATTAATTGTTATATGTTGTGTATGAAAATGTTTTTAAAACGGGGGAAGGGTTACATACTGAGTCTTGGTGACTCACCTTCTCCTTTACATTTTTCAGGTGACACGTAGATCGCGGATGTGGAGCCGGGTTGACTCGAGGTAGCCATGCGATGGATTTAAATTAAATGAACTTTAATTTTAGTTATGATAAATTTTACTTCCGTTTTTTACTTTATTTGGATGTAATAAGGCCTCCTGATATTTTATTTTTGTTATTTTTCATATGTCGAATACTTGTTTTAAACTATGATTATCAATATTAAATTAAAGTCACATGTTTTCCCAAATTAACACGAAAATGTTTTCATCGTGCCATCGGGCACATTTGGAATTTTATATTAACTTGGCTTAAATAAATTTTCTAGTAAACACTAAATAAAGTTTTTACAAGACATTCAAACAAAAGGTTTTCAACAACTTAAATTGATTTAGAAAAACGAATTTCTCAAAAATGTTTTCTACTGTAACAAGCTAGATTCAAATTTTAAAGTTTGGGCGAGTTTGGGTTGTTACAAAATTGGTATCGAGCCAGTTCAAAGCTCATTTGTGGGGCCCAAGGCCCAAAAATGTTTTGGTAGGCCTTATGGAATGATTTTTGGTTTTGAACAAAGATGGCCCGAGTCTCCAAGACCGATCCGCCTGTAAGTACATCTAAACCTCTTTGTGAATTATATTCTGTAGAAGGGTAGGAAGCTTGGAACGTAGATAGACTTATAGGAACTTGAACCCTAGGGTTAGACTACTCAAACACACCAACCAAACATAAGACTTAAAGAACTAAACCCACTTATGACTTAGTCACTGAGCTAGGGTGTGGTAACCCCTGTACGCAAGTCTAGGAGTGGATCCGGAAGAGCTTGGTATTTAAGCAGTCCTCGTGACTCACCTCCTCTTCGCAGGTGTCCTACCTGGTGCGTAGCTTTGGTTCACCCTAACTCAGAGAGCTCAGTGGTGTGGCAACCTCTGTGCGCATGTCTAGAAAGGTTCGGTGAGAGCTTGGTATTTAAGCGGTCCGCGTGACCCACCTCCTCTTCACTCGAATCCTGCCTGGTGCGTAGCTTTAGTTCACCCTGACCAAGAGGGCTCGGTCATAGGCTTAACATAATGACTAAAACCCGAAAGGGAATTAGCCATGTTTTTGAAAAAGAATGAAACAGCAACAACCCTAATGTTTTCAAAACTTTTGCAATAACTCTTTCAAATCTGAGAACGTCATTTTTACAACGTTTTCCTCGAAAACTTGATTTGTGGAAAATTACAAAAATGCCCTTAGGGGTAAAATTACTAAAATGCCCTCGGTTCATAAAATATCAGTTCAATGGTTTTGCTCAAAATTTCAACTATTTTATAAATATTCAACAACTTAGCTTTGAAAATCATCAGCAAAATATTTTGGTTTTGGAAAATTACGAAAACGCCCTCAAGTTGTAAAATTACCAAAATGACCCTGGTTTTGAAAATCTGTACAAACATCACTATTTGAAAAGGAACATTTTCAGAAAGAAACCCCTGAGTTTTGCAACTGTTAAAAAAATATCCCTGACTTATTAAAACTACGAAATTGCCCCTGAATGACAAAATTACCAAAATACCCCTGGTTTCAAAACGATGCCATATCTCTAAATTTTACAAATGTTCAGAAACACCTTCCAGTTTTGGGAATTTCAAAGTGATCTATTTTATTAAAGTTTTAAAATTTCTTTTATTACGAAAATACCCCTGTAGAAAATGACGAAAATACCCCTGGGATAGAAATGGGCAGAAATGTCCGAAGAGCGAATAGGTATGGAAAGTATTAGGGAATGGATGTCTGTACTCCTTTGTGTCAACTAGGATAGAAGACTGAAAACTTGTTTGCTCGAAAGAATCCCTAACTAAACTTTCTGCATAAAATTTCTTCGCGAGTAATAAAGTGGAACAAATGCTAACGCATAAAAATTTTCTTAATCAGATTAAAAGCGCGGTAGATAGAATGAGTTCTAGAGGATGTGGGCGCCGTAGAGACGCGGTAGGGGTAGGATGACGGTGTCCGAACCCGCCGTCAGTCGGGGCAAGGTTCGAAAACGAGGTACCACAGCCCACCACCACCTCCTACTTTTAGAGTGAGGAGCGGATCGGGCCGGTGGTGAGGTCAGATCGCAAGTCGCTTTCACGATTCTTGGAAATGGTGGTGGGGTGGTGGAAATTTGGGAGCTCAAAATCTGTTTCCCGAGTGACTCGATCTAACGGAGCGGAGGTATTCCGGTGTCTCGGGAGTGGCACCCAGTCTGCGGCGAATCTTGGCTAGAGTCAACCGAAAGGATCATGGATGATCTTGACTGACCGAGGAGGAAAAGTCGAAGGGGCCGTGTGTCGCTTCTAAAGGATGAAGCGTACAGTGTGGTGGTGACGGTCCGAGATGGAGCCACGGCGGATGATCGACTTGGGATCATTTCAAAACCACCTATCGGAAGAAGTATGTGGGCACCAGCTATACGGATGCTCGGAGAGAAAGCCTTTCTGTATTAGTGCAAGGAACTAAGTCGGTAGCGGAATATGAGGCGAAATTTTTAAGGCTGAGTAGCTATGCTAGAGGCATCGTGGCTACTGAACACGAGCGTTGTGTCCGCTTTGAGGATGGACTCCGAGATGATTTGAGGTTACTGATTGCCCCACAGCAGGTTCGTGAGTTCTCATCTCTAGTGGAAAAGGCTAAGGTAACCGAGGGGATCAAGGAGGCTGTGAGGCAAAGTTATAGTAGGAATAATCAGAAGAGAGGATTTGGGTCAGCTGGATCCAGTGGTATTGTCCAGAAAAAGGCTAGGCCAAGTGGGCCAAATCGGCGGCAAGGCCCATGACTACTAATCGAGGCGACTCAATTGTAAACTTGCCGTGTGGAAAGACCCATTGGGGAGGTTGTTTGACCGGCGATAGAGGATGTTTTGAGTGTGGGTCTTTGGAGCATCGGGTCAGAAATTGTCCCCGGAAACTAGCTAAGAATCACCTGAGGTGTAACCGTGTGCTCGTGGCGAGAAATGTTGGACCACCACGGAGGGTCGTGGTAATGGCAGAGGAAACAACGATCCTAACCGAGGTCGTGGAACTCAGGGCAGAGGTTCAGGCAACACAGAGGCTAGGCAGCCTGGCTTAGTCTATGCAGCGAGGCGTCGCGAGAAGGGTGACGCACCGGATGTCATAACCGATGCGTTTCTAATTTTTGGTCTTCCTTATGTTGCATTAATTGATGTGGGTTCGACGCACTCGTACATTGCTAGTAGTGTGGTAGGAACTATGGACCTAGACTCTGAGACTACTTCTAGAAAGATGACTGTACTAAGCTCCCTAGGTCACTCTGTAGTCGTAGACAAACTTTATAAAGACGTACGCCTAGAACTCCAAGGGGTAGTATTTGTGGCTGATCTGATGGAACTACCGTTTTGGGAGTTCGATTTGATCCTTGGAATGGACCGGTGGTTAAGTATCGCGAATTTGGATTGCGCACTTTCAACGCATGGTTCTTAAGACGGCTGGAGGTGATGAAGTGGTTATGATAGGTGATAGAAGGAATTACCTATCCAATGTGGTGACTGCCTTGAAAGCTGAAAAGATGGTTAAGAAGGGTTGTGAGGCGTATTTAGTTCGAATCTGTGCTTTGGAAGCTAAGGAGTCAGTAGTGGAAAAGGTCCGAACGGTTGGGGAATTCGCTGATGTGTTCCCAGAAGAGCTTCCGGGTCTGCCTCCAGATCGGAAAGTTGAATTCGGTATAGACTTGCTACCCGGAACGGCAACTGTGTCTATAGCACCATACCGAATGGCACCAAAGGAATTGGTGGAGCTGAAGGCTCAAATTCAGGAGCTTTTGGATAGAGGGTTTATTCGACCAAGCATATCTCCGTGGGGAGCACCGGTGTTGTTTGTCAAGAAGAAGGACGGTTCAATGTGGATGTGTATCGACTACCGCCAATTGAACAAGTTAACGATCAAGAACAAGTATCCGTTGCCTCGGATTGACGACCTGTTCGATCAACTGAAGGGTCCCTCGGTGTTCTCGAAAATAGACCTTAGGTCGGGTTACCATCAACTTAAGGTGAAAGAAGTTGATGTCCACAAGACGGCATTCAAAACTTGGTATGGGCATTACGAGTTTCTGGTAATGCCATTTGGATTGACCAATGCGCCGGCAGCATTCATGGACTTGATGAATAGGGTGTTTCAGCAGTACTTAGACCAATTTGTCGTGGTGTTCATAAACGACATATTAGTTTATTCAAAGACGGAGGAGGAGCATGACCGGCATTTACGTATAGTTCTACAAGTGTTGAGGAGAAGCAATTATATGCCAAATTCGATGAAGTGCGAGTCGGCCGAGGAGGTGGCTTTCTTAGGACACGTGGTGTCGGCTGAGGGAATCAGAGTAGACCCTCGCAAGATTGAAGCGGTGTTGGAGTGGAAACCGCCTAGGTCGGTGGCTGAAATATGAAGTTTTCTGGGTTTAGTAGGGTACTATCGGAGATTCGTGGAAGGATTCTCTTTAATCGCAACGCTGTTAAATAAGTTACTAAGGAAAGGTGTTCCATTTGTATAGACGGAGAAGCAGCAAGAAAGCTTTGATAAGCTAAGGAAAATTCTGACGGAAGCTCCGGTTTTGGTATAGCCTGAAGCAGGAAAGTTATTTACAGTCTACTGTGATGCATCCCATACTGGTTTGGGATGTGTGCTGATGCAAGAAGGGAAGGTAGTAGCCTATGCATCTCGTCAGTTAAGACCGCATGAGGTTAACTACCCAACGCACGACTTGGAGTTGCCTTGAAGATATGGAGACACTATCTGTACGGGGAGAAGTCGATAGTCTACACGGATCATAACAGTTTGAGGTATCTTCTGACCCAGAAAGATCTAAACCTGAGACAGCATCGGTGGATTGAACTATTAAAGGACTACGATTGTTCAATCAAGTACCATCCGGGTAAGGCTAACGTGGTAGCTGACGCGTTGAGCCGGAAGGTTGTGACGGACTTAAGAGCAATGTTTGCTCGGTTGAGTCTATATGATGATGGGAGTCTTTTGGCAGAACTTCAAGTTAAGCCAACGTGGATTGAGGAGATTAAGGAAAAGCAGTTAGTGGATGAAGGCTTGAACGCTAAGAGGGTACAAGTTCAGGATGGTGGTTTGGAAGGGTACAGTCTGTCTAGTGATGGAGTGCTATGTTTTCAAGGGCGAGCATGTATGCCGAAAGATGTGGAGTTGAGGTGGAAAATTCTCCATGATGCACATAGCAGCCCATAGCTATGCATCCTGGAGGAAGCAAGATGTATGGAGATCTACGGAGACAGTTCTGGTGGCCGGGGTTGAAGCGTGAGGTAACTGAGTTTGTAGGGAAGTGTCTGACGTGTCAGCAGGTTAAGGCTGAACACCAGTTGCCATCAGGGCTACTTCAACCGGTAAAGATCCCTCAATGGAAATGGGAGAGGATCACTATGGATTTCGTCAGTGGGCTACCCCTGACGCCCAGCAAGAAGGATGCAGTTTGGGTGATTGTGGACCGTCTGACTAAGTCAGCACACTTCATACTAGTAAGAGTGAATTTTTCTCTTCAGAAGCTAGCTAAGCTGTATGTGTCGGAAATAGTGAGATTGCATGGTGTGCCAGTATCGATCATCTCGGATAGGGATCCCAGATTCACGTCAAGGTTCTGGAAAGCGTTACATCAAGCTTTGGGTACACGGTTGGATTTCAGTACAGCCTTCCGTCCACAGTCTGACGGACAATCGGAAAGGGTGATACAAATCTTAGAGGATATGTTAAGAGGATGCGTTTTGGACTTCAGTGGTAGTTGGGAGGAGTATCTACCATTGGCGGAATTCGCTTATAACAATAGTTATCAAGCGAGTATTCAAATGGCTCCATACGAAGCCCTGTATGGACGTAAGTGTCGTACTCCGATGTGTTGGACGGAGTTGGGTGAGCGACAGGTGTTGGGTCCAGAATTGGTAGCGGAAATTGAGGACAAAGTCAAGGTGATTCGGTCTCGTCTCAAGGAAGCATCAGATAGGCAGAAGTCTTATGCTGATCTTAAGCGTAAGGAAATGGAGTATGCGGTAGGAGATAAAGTCTTTTTGAAGGTGTCGCCTTGGAAAAAGGTGTTGAGATTTGGACGGAAAGGGAAGCTAAGCCCAAGGTTTATCGGGCCATATACAGTATTGAAGCGAGTAGGACCGGTAGCTTATCAGCTTGAGTTGTCGGCAGAACTGAATCAGATTCATGATGTCTTTCATGTACCGATCTTGAGACGGTATCGGTCAGATCCTTCGCACGTTGTGCCAGTGGCTGAAATCGAGGTGAACTCGGATTTATCGAATATCCACCACCTTTGCTGCCGAAACTCCTATCTTCTTTTCATTCATTTTTTTTCCCTTTTGCCGAACCTACTCCCTATCTTGGTGATCGGAATTCTTTTCCCCCTTATTAAACTCACCCTAGCCGAATATTAAGTTGGGTTAGATCTCTTCGAATCTTCTATTGGCAAACGATTTAAGAAAGTAAGTATCTAGGCCGAATGCCTATTGCTCTTCTCATTCATATTCTGTCGACTTTTACAAGAGTAAAGTGCCGATTTAGGCAATGGTAAGTAAGGCTTCTAAATGTTTTTGTAAACGGTCTCTCTTAGGTATTCCAAGTTGGTGAAGCAGTCGACCCGAGTTTCTAACCTCTAGCTTTCGACTGTGGTAAGTGGTGGTAAGGGGTCTATGGCTAATGGATTATTCTTTAAGTGATTAAAAGCCGAAGGCTATTGACATTGATTTTTGACCGATTGTAGTTTGTGAACCAGATTCGTGATTTGGGTGCCGAGCTAGTATTCCAAAGCGATTAGGTAAGGATTCGGGTTCAAGAATAACCCTTTGGAATTATTTGGTTTGGCCGAATAGGCCATAGTATTAATTTTGTGTGTGGCCGAATTTAGGGCAAGGATTTCTGTGGGTAGCCGATTGGTTATTACGGGATTTAAGACTCTCGCTTGGTTTCAGGTGTGTACATACACACGTATAACTTATTAAATGTGCTGAATACTGTGAATGCTAACCTAATTTATGTAGCATTGGATAATATACCATATCGGTATAGATGGAAATTCAGGTAAGTACCTGTTAAGATGAATATGTTATTTGTTGCTTTTGGAAAGCATGATGTATTGATACATGAGATTTAAGCATGTGATGGCATGAAATATATATATGACTGATGTGGGATTAATGAGTGGAGAGGGCAGTGATATTGTGCCGACGGGCACCAGTGTTTTGGTAACACACTGTGACTACGGTCACCAGAGGTTTGGTACCTCCAGAGGTTTGGCACCTCATAGCGACTTGTCCCTGTGGTTAACCCCACCGTGGGTTGGCCCCACTTGAGATATGGGATCGTCTGCCAGTGATTTGGTATCACACGATGGGTTGGCCCCATCAATCGATTTGTGTCTACGGACACCGTTGTTTTGGTAACACATCGTGACTATATGTCACCAAATGGTTTGGCACCACCAGTGGTTTGGTACCACAACGGGGTAGACAGTGGCGTTTGGTTGGCTAGGTTGGGTACATAATATTCTGCATATTAATTGTTATATGTTGTGTATGAAAATGTTTTTAAAATGGGGGAAGGGTTACATACTGAGTCTTGGTGACTCACCTTCTCCTTTACATTTTTCAGGTGACACGTAGATCGCGGATGTGGAGCCGGGTTGACTCGAGGTGGCCATGCGGTGGATTTAAATTAAATGAACTTTAATTTTAGTTATGATAAATTTTACTTCCGGTTTTTACTTTATTTGGATGTAATAAGGCCTCCTGATATTTTATTTTTGTTATTTTTCATATGTCGAATACTTGTTTTAAACTATGATTATCAATATTAAATTAAAGTCACATGTTTTCCCAAATTAACACGAAAATGTTTTCATCGTGCCATCGGGCACATTTGGAATTTTATATTAACTTGGCTTAAATAAATTTTCTAGTAAACACTAAATAAAGTTTTTACAAGACATTCAAACAAAAGGTTTTCAACAACTTAAATTGATTTAGAAAAACGAATTTCTCAAAAATATTTTCTACTGTAACAAGCTAGATTCGGCCTTAAAGTTTGGGCCGGGTTTGGGTTGTTACACCTTTCACAAACCGTCTATAATATCCCGTTAGTCCCAGAAAACTGCGGACTTTAGACACATTTCTCGGAGGCTTCCATTCAAGAATAGCTAAGATTTTACTTGAATCAACTCGTATTCCCACAGCTAATACAATAAGTCCTAGAAAAGGAACCTCACGCAACCAGAACTCACATTTACTAAACTTTGCATACAACTGCTTCTCACGCAGAGTCTGTAACACAATTCTCAAATGCTCAGCATGTTGCGTCTCATCACAGGAATAAAATAGAATATCATCAATGAACACCACAACAAAACAATCCAAATACGGTCTGAATAATCAGTTCATCAAATCCACAAATATTGCAGGAGCATTCGTTAGTCCAAAAGGCATAACTAAAAATTCGTAATGCCCGTACCTTGTTCTGAAAGTAGTCTTCGGTACATCTGATTCTTTAACTCCCAACTGATAATAGCCCGATCTCAAATCTATCTTTGAAAACACTGTAGCTCCTTTCAGCTGATCAAACAAATCATCAATATGTGGCAAGGGATACTTATTCTTTATCGTCACTTTTGTATCAATCACGTATGCCAAATAAGCTTCGCCACCCTTTTTCACGTAGTTCAAAGCTTTCATAGATGATATAACAGCCGATAGCCCATTCAATTCACTGGATTCAATTCGAACCATCACACCATTCTGACTTCTCAAGTCAATACTTTTTCATTTTCAATTTACAATAGCATTATGCAGAGTGAGCCAATCCAAACCCAGAATGATATCAAATTTATCAGAGGAAGCAACATCAAATTAGCCGGAAAGCAAATATCTCGAAACATCAACGGACAGTTCTTGAACACTTTATCAACCAAGACACACTTGCCTAAGGGGTTCGATACTCTAATCACGAATTTAGTAGATGATAAACCGTAAAAGTAACATATTTTAATCCTACATTTAGTATGCTTTTGGATGATTTATCCCTCGATTTATGTAAAAAGGTGCTTTTAATCCTTTCTTTTCATGTCTTATACCTAGGAAAGCACCCGAGGATGAAAAGAACATAAAACGGGCCCAAAACAGAGTAAATGGGCCATATCAGGAAATCGACACGGCCTGGCCCAAAGACCATACGGTCGTGCCTCATTAAAAGTCCGAACACGGCCTGGCCACGATTCATACGAGCGTGTGCCATGGTCGTGTCCCTGCCACTGGAAAGAGCAATTTCATTCGGGAAAGGATACTTGGAGGCAAAGAAACACATTCCAAAAGCCTATTCAAACACCCTAGCAGGAATTCTACTTAAATTAGGAAACTTAGGGGCCAAGTAAAGCATCACAAAGTCTATATAAACACCCAAGGGGGCAACTTGAAAGGGGAGTTTGACAGAAGCTGAAATCAGTGTCGAGCTAGGCTAAGGAGCCAAGCCGGAAAGGTCAGAATTGTGGGAATCACTTGAAGTTAGCCAATTGATCCATCCCAAGAAGCCGGAGTTATACCCAAGACGGTGGAATTCTCCTTCAATTCCTTCAGGGAGTTTTAGGAATTTCTTATGTTTTGTTTTATCTTTTCTTTTGAGATGTTTTCTTATTTAGTTATGAACTAAACCCCTCAGATACCTGAAGGGGATGAAACCTAGATGAATCTTGTTATTTGATTTCTGAATTTTATGTTAATTAATTAGTTTGTTCTTAATTATGCATGCTTAATCCAAATCCGATGTGCTTAGGTGGAGGAGGAATAGACCCTGCTTAAGAGTAGATCTAGCGTAATTAAGCGGAGTTGATCGAACACCTAGAGATAAGGTTACGAGATTTTGCCGGATTAGGGTGAAACCTAATATGGGAATCCATAAATCGATTTACTGCTATTCTAGGGGGTTATTATAAGAGAATGATAGTTCCACTAATTAACCTAGGGTTAGACATTATTCGCCTCGAGAGAGGGTTTAGCATAGTTTAGGGAGTCCTACGGATCAAGCTAAGTAAATAAATCATATAATTCAGGGTTAGAAACAAGTGAAGTCTAGGTGGATTCTTCCTGAGGGTATCGTCATGATCAATTGAGTTTTTCTTCAATTTATTTTCCAATTCGTTCTTTTTGTCTTTTTCTTTAGCTTAGTCGTCGTTAATTTAGATTAAAACAAACTTCACTTTATTTTTAAGGCTAAAGAATAAAAAGAAAGTTAGTATTAATACTTTTAGTTCCTTTGGGTTCGACAATCCGGTCTTGCCTAAGCTATACTACTGTTCGATAGGTACACTTGCCTTAATCATTGTCAGAGTTAGTTTCCAGGTTCGGTCATTCCTTTATAAATTTTAAAGCTCTGATCATAGCGATCAATAGACTCAACAGGTAGAGCCTTACTTGATACTAGATTCACACACACATAGGAATGAGTAGAACTTGGATCTATTAATGTAATCATATCAGTATCAAATAGAGTAAAGTACCAGTAATGACGTCTTTGGATGACGCTTCCTCACGAGCGCGAGTAGCATAGGCTCGAACAGTGCTCTCGCCTCAAATCTCACAACTGTGTCCGTCATCCCTTTCTGACTTCCACTCACAGTTCCAATATTTCTAGTTGGTCTACCCCTAACTGTCATATTACTCGGTCTTGCAATCTGAACATTATCTTTCTCAGCTAACTCTGGGCAATTTCGAATGAAATGGTCTCGTGATCCACACTTATAAAAAGTTCTCTTATTATACTTGCCCCAGCATTCTCCGAAGTGTCATCTTTCACATTGTCTACATTCAGGCTTGTTGCTTTTGACACTTCCAACACTTGATTCAGTTGGAAATTGAGTTCTTAAACCAACACTTTGTTTTGCACGATCTCTCCCCGAATGTCCAAATGAAGTATTTGAACAATTTGCATCTTTAAATCTCTTCATCGAAGGTTGAGACGACTTGATTATCAATCTTTTCTTTCATCACTAGCCTCATTGGCTTTGCAGGCTCCTTCCACTAGCACAACAAATTCATTTGTGTCAAGTATTCCAACCAACAATTTAATGTCTTCATTCAGCCCTTCAATAAAATGTTTACACATTGTAGCTTCGGTTGAAACATATTCTCGTGCATATTGGCTCAATCTCACAAACTCCCGTTCATATTCTGTAACTATCATACGACCCTGTTTCAGCTCGAGGAATTCTTTACGTTTCTGATCTATGAATTGCTGACTAATATACTTCTTTCGAAATTCAACTTGAAAGAAATCCCAGGTGATTCTCTCTCAGAGCCACAGATATCAATGTCTTCCACCAGTTATATGCCATATCTCTCAACAAGGAAACAACACATTTAATACATTCATCAGGAGTCTACGACATCTCATCAAACACTCAGATGGTATTCTCGAGCCAAATCTCAGCTTGCTCGGCATCATTATCAGCTGTGGCCCTAAACTCTCAGCCTCATACTTTCTAATCTTATCCACAGAAGGTTTATTCAATCGGATTAGATCTGTCACTTGTGGGACAACAGGTACTTGTGGGGGTAGAGGTTGTGGAGCAGCCAGATTCATTTGAACGAATTTCGAAAACCACTCACTCATCATTTGGAAGAAGGCTTGCTTAGCCTTTCCCTTGTGGCTACTAACATTTGGCCTAGATGTGGTCGGCGCTGTCCCTTCAGCGAGAGCAGGCGCATTACTCTCAACATCGTCAACAACTGCTCGATTGGGATCCATTTACTACACGAAAACACATTTTTAACTGTCAGGATACATCACACTATCGCAATTATATATATGGCATGTATAGCTAGACTCACACGCGCTACGTTAGTCCTAGAATCAACTAAATCGTAGCTCTGATACGAAATAAATGTAACACCCCTAACCCGTAACTGTCACCGTACTAGGGTTAAGAGGCATTACCGATCATTTCCAAACAATCCATATCATTCAACATCCAAACATAGCAATTCATATTCAATGAGTCCCTTAAATAGGTCAACGAAACCTTAAACATGCTTTAGAATAGGGTCGGGACTAAACCATTCTCATACAAAAATTTCTGAAATTTAAACATTTTTCTAAGTTACAGAGATCACACGCCCGTGTGGGTAGGCCGTGTGCCTCACACAACCTTGAACACCCCCGTGCGTCCAAGCCGTGGCAAAATAGGGCATACATTCTGACTTGTCCATACGGCCTGAGACACGCTCGTGTGCCTCACCTATGGTCGCCACTGACTTGTACCACACGGCCAGTCACACACCCGTGTGTCTAGCCCGTGCTCGAGCTTGTTTTACACCAAATTTCAAACCTACATGACACGGTTGAGCCACACGCCCGTGTGCTCAACCATGTGGGCAATTATAGGCCATTTTCAAGGCCAAACTTGCCACCCACACTTTGAATCACCTACAAGCCTCAAACCATATGCCATTTATACCAAAAATGGCAACCAAAACATACCAATATATGCACCATTTAATCATCATATAAATCATTTACTTCCACACTCAATTCCTACTCAATTAAATCCATCCAAAACACCAAATTTCACCTATCAAGTCTTATAGATTAAGAACCATATACACCTTACCACAGTTCACATTCAAACCACAATTTTCATTAACAATTTAAGCAAGAAGTATATAATAATTATCACTCATATATTTCCACACATACATACTAACATTTTTCAACCTTTAAGCCATATTACATGGCAAATATTACACATCCCAAAACATGCCATATACCACATTTATACACATCTTTTCAAAAGTACCAAAATAGATAGCCAATAGTGTGATCTAATCGCTGACAATCTCCAAATTCGATCTAGCTCTTCTGACACTATAAAATAGAGAAACACATCAAACAGTAAGCTTTAAAGCTTAGTAAGTTCGTAATATAATACATACTACTCAATAATGCAACATCAATATACAATTAAACCATCAAACAGATAGATACACAATTAAGCATATTATCATCCTCAACCATATGTTCAAATATCCATTCATTAAATCTTTAAACTATTATCAACAACATAGGTTCAAATATACCTTTGCCAACACTTAGTTAACACAAAATATAGTCGATGCCAGGGGGTTATTATAAGCTGTTCAATGCTCGATACCATGTCTCATTCACTGCTCGATATCTTTTCAACTCAATCGCACACTTAGTGCCCAAAATATAGTCGAAGCTTAATTAACATCGCACACTTAGTGCCTCGATACAAAATCAAACTTAATTCAATATCGCACACACAGTGCAAATCAAGAAAGCCGAAGCTTCCAATACTTTGCACGCACAGTGCCATTCAACTCTGTCTTAATTCAATTACGTACACTTAGTGCCTCATTTCTCAATTTCATATATTACATTTCTAATTCAATATCTATCATTCAACTCACATCACATAGAAAATAAATTAACAACTTATACTATATCCAAACTTACCTCGGACGTCGAAATTCTAAAACTAGCCGATCAATCGAGTACTTTGTCTTTGCCTCAATCTCGATCTGAATCTCTCCTTTCTTGGTCTATACATATTCAAATTTAATGCATTTAATCACCAATTCATCCAATTTAGTCCAAACACACATATTTAGGGCATTTTACAAAATATCCCTTACATTTTCACATTTTGACACTTTAGTCCTTATTTCACAAAATCACAAAGTACACAAAATTTCAGTATACCATTCTTAAGCCAAATTCTCCTTAGTCTCATACAAGCCCATATATTTTATCTATTTCACACTTTAGTCCTTCAAAATATTATTTTCACAATTTAGTCCAAATTACTCAATTTCACCAAAAACTCAAAGACAAAACATGTTAATCTTTCACATATCTTTCATATTTCATCATCAATTCTCTCAAAGCTCAAACGTTCATCAATGGCATATCTCAAAATCATCATCAATTACTAAAATTAAAGCATGGTCTTGATAATACACTAAGCAACGATCACAAAAAGATAGAAATTATCGAAAATCGAACTCAAAACATACCTTGATTAAGCCAAAGTCCTAACTGAAACTTAACAAGCTGATTTCTTTCAATTTCGGTGGAAGAAAGATGAATATGGCTTTCTTTTTTTCTTATTTGTTTCATTAATATTAACATAATAATTCAATTACCAGTTTAACCTTATTTTAAACATTATATAATCAACCATTTAATGACCTTTTATGTCCATCTCCATTATCCATGGTCCAATTACGTAATAAGGACCTTTAATTTAAAAATCCATGCCAAATAGACACCTTAGAAATTAGCACACAGCTTTTACATTTTATGCGATTAAGTCTTTTTTTCTTAATTCAACAGACAAATGATAAAATTTTCACACCAAATTTTCACACATGCTCAATCACATATTATAAACATAAAAAAATAATATTAAAATATTTTTTGACCTCAGATTTGTAGTCCCAAAACCACTGTTCTGACTAGGGTCTAAACCGGCCTGTTATAGTCAGTTTGTTCAACTGTCAGTAATCAATACACATCCTCATAGTGACGTATTTCTTTTACACAAACAACATAGGAGCACCCAAGGGCGAGAAACTCGGTCATGCAAATCCTCTATCTGTCAACTCTTGCAACTAAGACTTCAACTCTTTCAATTCTGTCGATGCCATTCTATACGGAACTATTGAGATAGGAGTCGTCCCCAGCACTAAATCAATACCAAATTCAACTTCTCGTATTAGAGGCAATCTCAGTAGTTCTTCAGGAAACACATCAGGGAATTCACAAACCACAGGCACAGATTCAACTTTCTTTTCTGTCACTTTTGCATCAATCACATATGCAAGATAAGCTTCACAACCCTTTTTCACATAATTCAGAGTTTTCACCGAAGATATAATAGCCGGTAACCCATTCAAATCAATGGATTCAATTCCAACTATCTTACCATCCTGACTTCTCAAATCAATACTCTTTCGTTTGCAATTCACAATAGCATTATGCAAAGTTAGCCAATCCATACCCAGAATGATATCAAAATCAACAAAAGGTAGCAACATCAAATTATCCGGAAAGCAAATATCCTGAAACATCAACGGAAAGTTCTTGCACACTTTATCAACCAAGACACACTTGCCTAAGGGGTTCGATACTATAATCACGAATTCAGTAGACTCAACAGGTAGAGTCTTACTTGATACTAGATTCACACACACATAGGAATGAGTAGAACCTGGATCTATCAATGCAATCACAACAGTATCAAATTGAGTAAAAGTAGCAGTAATGACGTCTGGAGATGACGCTTCTTCTCCGACGCGTATAGCATAGGCTAGGGCAGGTGCCCTCACCTTGGATCTCACACTTGTATCTGTCGTCCCTTTCTGACTACCACTCACATTTCTGGGTTTCTAGCAGGTCTACCCCTAGCCGTCATATTACTCAGTCTCACACTCTGAACATTGTCTTTTTCAGCTAACTTTGGGTAATCTCGAATGAAATGATCTCAGGATCCACACTTATAACAAGTTCTATTAATGTACTTACCCCAGCATTCTCCAAAGTGTCGTCTTCCACATTGTCTACACTCAGGCTTGTCTACACTTTGAATCATTGACTGATATACTTCTTTCGAAATTCAGCTTGAAAGAAATCCCAGATGATTCTCTCTCGGAACCACAGATATCAACGTTTTACACCAATTATATGTTGTATCTCTTAACAAGGAAATAGCACATTTAATGCATTCATCAGGAGTCAACGACATCTCATCAAACACTCGGATAGTATTTCTCGTGCCAAAACTCAGCTCGCTCGATATCATCATCAGTTGTGGCCCTAAACTCTTCGGCCCCATACTTTCGAATTTTATCTATAGGAGGTTTATTCAATCTAATCGGATCTACAACTTGTGGCACAACGGCTACTAGTGGGGATGGAGGTTGTGGAGTAGTTGGATTTGTTCAAACGAACTCTGAAAACTACTCACTCATCATTTGGAAAAAGGCTTCCTTAGCCTCTCCCTCTTAGCTACTATCATTCGGCCTAGATATGGCCGACACCATCCCTTGAGTGGGAGCAGGTGTGTTACTCTCTACATCATCAGCAACTGCTCGATCGGGATTCATTTGCTATATAAAAACACAATTTTAACTTTCAGGATTCATCACACTATCGCAAATATATATATATATGGCATGTATAGCTAGACTCACATATGCTACGTTAGTCCTAGAATCGACTAAACTGTAGCTTTGAACCTATCTCCGTCACTGGATTAAGGTTACGAGGCATTGTTAATCATTTCCTATCATTTCAAATCATTTCACAACTAAACATGACAATTCTCATTCAAATAGTCCCTTAAATAGGTCAACGAGACCTTAAACATGCTTTACAATAGGGCCGGGACTAAATCAAACACATAAAATTTTTTTTTGAAATTCAAACAATTTTTTCTAAGTTCTAGAGGTCACATGCCCGTGTGGGTAGGCCATGCGCCTCACATGGCCACGGACACGCCCGTGTGTCAAAGTCGTGGCAAAATAGGGCCTACATACTAACTTGTTCACACGGCCTGAGACATGCCCGTGCCCTTCACCCACGGTCGACACTGACTTGCACCACAACGCCAATTACACGCCCGTGTGTCTAGCCCGTGGTCGAGTCAGACTTATTTTAAAACACAACCTCAAAGGACACAGTCGAGCCACATGTCTGTGTGCTCAACTGTGTGGGTAATTATAGGCTATTTTCAAAGCCAAATTACCATCCACACTTTGAAATCACCTATAAGCATCAAACCAATGTCAATTCATGCCTCAAATGCAATTAAAACATACCAATACAAGTACCAACAAATCAACTACTACATCATTTAGTTTCATACTCAATCCCTACTCAATTAAATCCATCCAAAACATCATCTTCACAACTCAATTCATATAAACTAAACATGTAATAGCCTGATTTCAGCCCTAATCAGAATGGTGGTTTCGGGACCACAAAACTGAGTCAAAAAATATTTTCATATTATTTTTTGTGTTAATTATATATGATTGAGCATGTGCTAAAATTTCATGAATTAATTTGCCCATTTGAGTGTTTAATTTAAGAAAAAGGACTAAATCGCATAAGTGGTAAAAGTAGCTTTTTGCTTGATTGAGTGGTTAAACTAGTGTGTCTTTATAATGAAGAGGTTTTATGTTGCAAATTTTCCTTTTTATAAAACTAGTGGATGGCAATATGCTTTTATAATGCATTTATATTTATTTGTTTTATATGCTAAGTTTATATTATAATAATAATATATTATAAACTTATTATAATAAAAACATAAGAGAAAAAGGTTGCATGTTCATCTTTTATTTTTTATTTCATTTGACCTAAACTAAAAAGAGAAAAAAAGAGAAAAACTTTAAGTGTTTTGGCATTGTTCAAGCTTGATTAAGGTTTGAGATTAGCTCGGTTCTTGATAAATTTTACGTTTTTGAGATCGTTGCTTTGAATACTATCCGAACCATGCTAGAATTTTCAATTTTGATGCATGTTTGGAGTTTGACCATTGATGAAAATTTGTGTTTTGTGATGGTTGATGACTATATATTAAAGATATGTTTTAGATTTATATGTTTTGTATTGGAAATTTTGATGATTTTGAGTAATTAGGACTAAATTGTGAAATTGGTAAATTGAATGGTCAAAATGTGAAATAAATGGAATGTATGGATTTGTATGGACATGAGTAACATTCGGCCCTAAAGGAGTATGTTCAAATTTTGCATATTTTGTGTCTTATGCATAGGGACTAAATTGTAAAAATTGTAAATGTCAGGGTAAAAGTCTAAATTTGCTAGATTGTGTGTTTTTGGACTAAATTGAATGAAAATATGTTGAATGAGCTTAATTTGAAATTGATTTAGATCAAGAACAAAAAAAGATCGGGATTGGATCGGGGAAAGGAAAAGATAATCGAATAGTCGGAAAACAAAGTCCGTCGATACTCGAGGTAAGTTTTTCAGAAGTTGAATTGAATTGAACTTTTAATTATAATGATTGTACATGTAATTATTAGAGATAAATTTGTATAACGTGGTATGGCCGAATGTAGTACTTGTTTGGAAGTTGAATTTGGTTGAATGTGAAATATAAGTATATGTGTGTTCAATATAGATATGTGTGACATTGAATTAAGATATGAATTTGGCCGAAAGTAATGTTTATTTGTATAATCTTGGTTTAGCTTAATGTAATGTATTTTAGTACATCTTTAGCACAATCGAATGTGAATTTTACATGTAGATGTAATAATCTAAAATATAGATATGTGTATATGTTTAATGAAGTAAGTAACAGGTTCAAATAAAGCACTAGGTGTGCGAATCAAAATACCAAGCACTGTGTGTGTGAAATTAGTTATTTGGCACTAAGTGTACGAAATATAATGTAATGGCACTAAGTGTGTGATACATTACAAGGAATTGGCACTATGTCTGCACTTTATCAAAGTAACGACACTAAGTGTGCGATACGTTACATGGTTTGCACTAAGTGTGCGGGTTTACGGATCTTTCAAGGATATCACCTAGCGAATTGTGATAAACTAAATGAAATAAATAGGCATGTGATTCAGTATAGTTGGATAATTTAGTATAGATATACTTGCTTATGAAACTAAAAAATGAGATGTGATTATTAATTTTTTTTTAGTCGATTTGAGATGGAATAATAATGCATAGTTTAAAATGAATCTAATAAGGAATGCATGAGTATTCGGTTTTGAGACTACTAAATATGGTAGTTAATGAATCGTGATATGATCCATACTTATGTTTATGAGTTCCGTTGATGATCATGTTAAATTGATTTAATTTGTATAATGTCAAATTGTATACTTTACAATTGCTTATAACTTACTAATCTATGTTAGCTTACTGTGTGTGTTCGTTTGACTATTTTATAGATTTTGAAGTCTAAGTTCGAGCTTGGGGATCATTGTCAAAGTAAATCACACTATCAACTAACTTCGGTACCTTTTATGAGTTGAACTTTCGAAACTATGGCATGTATAGGTTGTATTACTCTATTGAGTCTATTATGATTAAGATGTGTAAAAATGCCATGCGAAAATGGCTATAATTCTATGTTTGGGTTTGATTTGGTTATACTTGATCATGATGATAGTTTTTTTTTTTATTATGTTTGTCCTTGTTATAATCTTATTTTAAAAGTTTATTTCTTGATATTTTATATATGCAATAATTGAGTGAATGAATATGGTTTTTGAGTGTGATATATATAGCATATGTATTGGATGTGGTATATTACTTATAAGATTTGGCCATGGTATTGACCTAATTTGAAGTTTATATTTTTCATTAGATGTAATATGCATTTCAGATATGAAGTTTGAATGATTAAATTATGGCTGTGAAGATCTAATTTTGGTATGCATGTGACCTAATGAATATAGTTACATGATTGATATAAATGACATTATAGTAGGTTCTTAAGTTGAGTACATTCGAAAGTGTTATGAATAAGTTTCTATAAGGGATTTATTTTTTTTTTTTTATGTTTAGGTCATGTATATTTTTGGTTTGTGAGTAATTTAATTATGTCATTTATATAAAGGATTGACCGATAATGTAGTTGAATGATAATGGCAATTAGTAAAGTTTTGGCATATAGGATATTTGTCTTAAAATGTTGGTGCATTTGATTAGTATAAATTGAACAATGGTAAATGTACATATTCGGCTATTGTATTTAAAATGACCAGATGAATAGTATTTTTTTCTCTATTTGAATGAAATTGTTTTTTTATATGATATTAATGTAATAATATTTATATGAGGGTGTTGACTTGTGGTTAAACGAGTAATGCTTCGTAACCCTAACTCGGTGACGGATATGGGTTAGGAGTGTTACATTTGATTGGTATCAGAGCTACGGTTTAGTAGGTTCTCTGACTAACGTAGCGCTTGTGAGTCTAGCTATACATGCCATAATTTTTACTTTGATGGTGTGGTGACTTCTGACAGCGAAATGTGTTTTTTTTCTTTCATATAGTAATAGATCATGATCCCGAGCGAGTCGTAGCCGATGACGTTGAGAGTGTGGCACCTGCTCCCACGCAAGGGACCCTCGCTGATTGAATCTCAACCAGCCACGAGTAACCAAGATGAGGGGGCTAAGCAAGCCTTCTTTAGTATAATGAACGATTGATTCAATCAATATATCCGAACCAATTCGGCCGTTCAACAACCTCCGAATTCGAATACTCCACCTGTAGTACCGATGCTACCCCCGATAGTTAATCCTGAAAGAATAAATAAGCCTCCGGTCGACAGAATTAGAAAACACAGGGCTCAAGAGTTTAGAGCTGAAGATGATGCTGAACGAGCTAAATTTTGGCTCGATAATACAATTCGTATTTTTGATTAACTCTCCTGTACTCCTGATGAGTGCCTGAAATGTGCTATATCCTTATTACGGGATTCTGCCTACTATTGGTGGAACACTCTCGTATCTGTAGTCCCAAAGGAACGAGTTACTTAGGACTTCTTCCAGACAGAGTTTTGCAAGAAATACATCAGCCAGCTATTCATAGATCTGAAACGCAAGGAATTTCTCGAGCTTAAAGAGGGTCGTATGACCATATCTGAGTATGAGCGCAAGTTTGGGAGACTTAGCCGATACGCCCGTGAGTGTGTTTCATCTGAGGCTGCTATGTGCAGAAGATTTGAAGAAGGGTTAAACGAAGATATAAAATTACTGGTTGGCATACTTGAAATAAATGAATTTGTGAGCTAGCTTGTAAAGCACAAGAGCTGGGGAAAGAAAAACGAAAAGCTGAATTTGAAGCTAGAGATTTTTGTAAGAGGTCAGCGGGTAAATTTCCTCAAACATCATCAAAGAAGTTCAAAAATGACAGTAGCCGATCCAAAGCTAATATAGGGATCTCTATACGAGAACGACCACCAGTGAGCTCACGAGCTACCTCAATTGCTAGTGTCGGCAATACTCGACCGAATAAGCCCGAGTGTCAATAGTGTGGTAGGCGACATTTTGTTGAATGTTGGAGCAAGTCCAACAACCAAGCTTGCTACAAGTGTGGTTCATAGGATCACTTCATTTGGGATTGCCCGGAGTTAGCTGAAACAGATAATGCTCAGAGTGCAAGACCGAGCGGTACTGCAGCTAGAGGTAGACCACCCTGAAATGTGGGAGGTAAGAGCAGCACTCAAAGAGGGACTTTGGATACAGGTATTCAATCAGAGGCTCGTGTGCCAGCTAGAGCCTATGCCATTCGTGCCCGAGAGGAGCCTTCATCTCCAGATGTCATCACTGGTATATTTACTCTCTTTAATACTAGTGTAATTACTCTGATTGATCCCAGTTCAACCCATTTCTACGTGTGTGAAACATTAGTATCCAGCAAGACTCTACCTGTTGTGTCTACTGAGTTTGTGATTCAGGCTTCAAACCCCCTGGCCCGGTGTGTGTTAGTTGATAGAGTGTGCAAGAGTTTTCCTTTGATGATTCGAGATTCATGTTTTTCGGCTGATTTGATGTTACTACCATTTGATGAGTTTGATATTATCCTTGGTATGGATTGGTTAACTGTGCATGATGCAGTAGTGAATTGCAGATGAAAGACTATTGATCTGCTGTGTCAGAATAATGAGATAATTCGAATTGAATCTGGGAATTTGAATGGGCTACCAGTAGTAATATCTTCAATGTTGGCTCGACAGTATTTGAGGAAGGGTTGCGAAGCTTACTTTGCTTATGTGATCGATAGTAAAGTGATCGAAAAAAAGATAGAATCTGTACCAGTTGTATGTGAGTATCTGGATGTGTTCCTGGAAGAATTAGCAGGATTGCCACCTGTTCGGGAGGTAGAGTTTCTCTTCCTGGGGTGCGTCAATTCTATTTGTTAAAAAGAAAGATGGAACTTTGAGAATGTGCATCGACTATCGATAACTCAATAAAGTGACTGTAAAGTACAAATATCCGTTGCCATGTATTGATGATTTATTTGATCAGTTAAAGGGAGCTTTAGTATTTTCGAAGATCGATTTGAGATCCGATTATTATCTGTTGCGAGTTAGAGACTCAGATGTACCTAAGACTACTTTTCGAACGAGATACGACCATTACGAGTTTTTGGTGATGCCTTTCGGACTCACTAATGCCCCTACTATTTTTATGGATTTGATGAATCAGGTATTTAGACAGTATCTGGATCGATTTGTGCTTGTATTCATAGATGATATTCTGATATATTCGCATGACGAAACCGAGCATACCGAAAACTTAAGACTTGTGTTACAGATTTTGCGTGATAAGCAGTTGTACACGAAATTCAGCAAATGTGAGTTTTGGTTACTTGAAGTTAGCTTTTTAGGGCATGTTGTTTCAGCATCAGGTATTCGTGTTGACCTGGGTAAAATCTCAGCTATACTTGATTGGAAACCCCCGCGAAATATTTTTGAAGTTCGAAGTTTTCTGGGACTTGCCGGTTACTATAGACACTTTGTGAAAGGGTTTTCAATGATTGTAGCTCTGATGACAGAGCTGTTGCAGAAAGATATTAGATTCAGGTTGACGGAAAGGTGTCAGAAAAGTTTTGATCAGTTGAAAGCTCATTTGACTGAAGCTCTAGTGCTTATTCAGCCAGAGTCGGGTAAAGAGTTCGTAATCTTCAGTGATGCATCCTTGAATGATTTGGGCTGTGTTTTGATGCAGGAGGGTAAAGTTGTAGCCTGTGCCTCGAGACAATTAAAGCAGCACGAAAAGAACTATCCGACGCATGATCTCGAGCTAGCTGCCATAGTTTTTGCTTTAAAAATATGGGTCACTATCTATTTGGTGAAAAATGTCATGTCTACTCTGGTCACAAGAGTCTAAAATACTTAATGACTTAGAAAGATCTAAATTTGAGACAACGACGATGGTTGGAACTATTAAAAGACAATGAGCTTGTGATTGATTATCACCCAGGGAAGGCTAATGTGGTGGCTGATGCCTTAAGTTGAAAATCACTATTTGCTCTACCTGCAATGAATGTAGATATGGCTATGACTGACGATGGCGCGATTATAGTAGAATTGAAAGCAAGACCATTATTTGTTCAATAGATTTGCGAAGCTCAAAGGGTTGATGATAATTTGATAGCAAAAAAGAATCAATGTGGTTCGAATACTAACTCAGAATTTCAGATTGATACTGAGGGATGCTTACGGTTCAGAAATCGAATATGTGTACCAACGAATCCTGAGTTGATTAGGATAATTTGTAATGAAGCTCATAATAGTAGATTGTCTGTTCACCCAGGTAGCACGAAGATGTATAATGATTTAAAACAACATTACTGGTGAGACGGTATGAAACTAGATATTTCAGATTTTGTGTCGAAGTGTTTAATATGTCAACAAGTAAAAGCCTAGCATCAAGTGCCATCAGGATTACTTTAGCCGATTATGATACTTGAGTGGAAATGGGATCGAGTCACAATGGATTTCGTAGCTGGGTTACCGTTGACACCGAGCAAGAAAGACACAATCTGGGTTATTGTTGATAGATTGACGAAATCGGCCCATTTTATTCCGGTACGTACAGACTTCTCACTTGATAAGTTAGCTGAAATGTACATTTCTCAGATTGTACGATTGCACGAAGTACCTATCTCTATTGTTTCGGATAGAGATCCGAGGTTTACATCACGGTTTTGGAAGAAACTACAAGATGCTCTAGGTACTAAATTGCATTTCAGTACTGTTTTCCACCTCAGATGGATGGTCAATTCGAACATATTATTCAAATACTCGAGGATATGTTGAGATGTTGTGTTCTTGAGTTTGAGGGTACATGGGAACGATACTTGCCTTTGATTGAATTTGCGTACAATAATAGCTTTCAATCGAGTATCAAAATGGCGCCTTATGAACCTTTGTACGGTCATAAATGTCATACACCTTTATATTGGACCGAGCTAAGTGAAAGCAAGATACACGGGGTTGATTTAATCAAAGAGACCGAACAGAAAGTAAAAGTGATCCGAGAAAGTTTGAAAGCCGCATCAGATCATTAGAAATCATATGCGGACTTGAAACAAAAAGATATAGAGTTTCAGGTGGGTAACCAAGTATTTTTGAAAGTCTCGACGTGGAAGAAAATACTTAGATTCAGTCGTAAAGGCAAGTTGAGTCTGAGATTCATTGGACCGTATGAAATCACATAGCGTATTGGGTCGGTTGCTTATAGATTGTAGTTACCACCTGAGCTAGAAAGGATTCATAATGTCTTCCATGTTTTGATGCTTCGTAGATATCGATCTAATCCTTCACATGTGATTTGCCCGATAGAGATTGAGATACAGTCTGATTTAACTTAAGAGGAAGAACCGATTAGTATTTTAACTCGTGAAGTAAAAGAGTTGCGTAATAAGAAAATCTCGTTGGTAAAACTAATGTGGCATAAGCATGGGGTTGAGGAAGCAACCTAGGAACTTGAAGATTCAATGAAAGAATGCTACCCAAATTTATTCATCGGTAAGATTTTCGGGGATGAAAAACCCTTAAGGAGGGGAGAGTTGTAACAGCACGATTTTGGCCCTAAACGGAACGATGGTTTCAGGACCAAGAATTAGAGTCAAAAAATATTGTAATATTATTTTTCTGTTAATTATATATGATTGAGTATGTGTTAAAATTTCGTGAATTAATTTGCCCGTTTGAGTGTTTAATTTAAGAAAAAGGACTAAATCACATAAGTGGTAAAAGTAGCTTTTTGCTTGATTGAGTCGTTAAATTAGTGTGTCTTTAAAATGAGGAGGTTTTATGTTGCAAATTTTCCTTTTTATAAAACTAGTGGACGGCAATATGCTTTTATAATGCATTTATATATATTTGTTTTATATGTTAAGTTTATATTATAATAATATATTATAAACTTATTATAATAAAAACATAAGAGAAAATGGTTGCATGTTCATCTTTTATTTTTCATTTCATTTGACCGAAACCAAAAAGAGAAAAGAAGAGAAAAACTTCAAGGGTTTCGGCATTGTTCAAGCTTGATTAAGGTATGAGATTAGCTCGGTTTTTGATAATTTTTACATTTTTGAGATCGTTGCCTTGAATACTATTCGACCCATGCTAGAATTTTTGATTTTGATGCATGTTTGGAGTTCGGCCATTGATGAAAATTTGTGTTTTTTGATGGTTGATGACTATATATTAAAGATATGTTTTAAATTTATATGTTTTGTATTGGAAATTTTGATGATTTTGAGTAATTAGGACTAAATTGTGAAATTTGTAAATTAAAGGGTCAAAATGTGAAATAAATGGAATGTATGGATTTGTATGGACATGAGTAACATTCGGCCCTAAAGGAGTATGTTCAAATTTTGCATATTTTGTGTTTTATGCAATAGGGACTAAATTGTAAAAATTAAAAATGTCAGGGTAAAAGCGTAAATTTGCTAGATTATGTGTTTTTGGACTAAATTGAATGAAAATATGTTGAATGAGCTTAATTTGAAATTGATTTAGATCAAGAACAAAAAAAGATCGGGATTGGATCGGGGAAAGGAAAAGATAATCAAATAGTCGAAAAATAAAGTCCGTCGATACTCGAGGTAAGTTTTTAAGCAGTTAATTGAATTGCACTTTTAATTATAATTATTGTACATGTAATTATTAGAGATAAATTTGTATAATGTGGTATGGCCGAATGTAGTATTTGTTTGGAAGTTGAATTTGGTTGAATATGAAATATAAGTTTATGTGTGTTCAATATAGATATGTGTGACATTGAATTAAGATATGAATTTGGCCGGAAGTAATGTTTATTTGTATAAACTTGGTTTAGCCAAATGTAATGTATTTTAGTACATCTTTAGCGCAACCGAATGTGAATTTGACATGTAGATGTAATAATCTAAAATATAGATATATGTATATGTTTAATGAAGTGAGTAACAGGTTCGAATAAAGCACTAGGTGTGCGAATCAAAATACCAAGCACTGTGTGTGCAAAATCGGTTATTTGACACTAAGTGTGCGGAATATAATGTAATGGCACTAAGTGTGCGATACATTACAAGGAATTGGCAATAAGTGTGCATTTTATCAAAGTAACGGCACTAAGTGTGCGATACGTTACATAGTTTGCACTAAGTGTGCGGGTTTACGGATCCTTCATGGATATCAACGAGTGAATTATGATAAACGAAATGAAATAAACAGGTATCTGATTCAGGATAGTTGGATAATTTAGTATTAATGAGGTAAGATGTACTTGCTTATGAAACTAAAGAAATGAGATGTGATTATTAGTTGTTTTTTAGTCGATTTGAGATGGAATAATAATGCATAGTTTAAAATGAATTCTAATTAGGAATAATTGATTTAATTTGTATAATGTCAAATTATATACTTTACAATTGCTAATAACTTACTAAGCTATGTTAGCTTACTGTGTGTGTTCGTTTGACTATTTTATAGATTTTGAAGTCTAAGTTTGAGCTCGGGGATCATTATCAAAGTCAATCACAGTATCAACTAATTTTGGTATGTTTTATGAGTTGAACTTTCGAAACTATGGCATGTATAGGTTGTATTACTCTTTTGAGTCTATTATGATTAAGACGTATAAAAATGCCATGCGAAAATGGCTATAATTCTATGTTTGGGTTTGATTTGGTTATACTTGATCATGATGATAGTTTTTTTTTTTTTTTTTTTTTTTTTTTTTTTTTTGTTTGGCCTTGTTATAATCTTATTTTAAAAGTTTAATTCTTGATATTTTATATATGCAATAATTGAGTGCATGAATATGGTTTTTGAGTGTGATATATATAGCATATGAATTGGATGTGGTATATTACTTATAAGATTCGGCCATGGTATTGACTTAATTTGAAGTTTATATTTTTCATTGGATGTAATATGCATTTCGTTTATGAAGTTTGAATGATTAAATTATGGTTGTGAAGATCTAATTTTGGTATGCATGTGACCTAATGAATATAGTTACATGATTGATATAAATGACATTATAGTAGGTTCTTAAGTTGAGTACATTCAAAAATGTTATGAATAAGTTTTTATAAGGGATTTGATTTTTTTTTTTTTATGTTTAGGTCATGTATATTTTTGGTTTGTGAGTAATTAAACTATGTCATTTATATAAAGGATTGACCGATAATGTAGTTGAATGATAATGGCAATTAGTAAAGTTTTGGCATATAGGGTATTTGTCTTAAAATGTTGGTGCATTTGATTGGTATAAATTGAACAATGGTAAATGTACATATTCGGCTATTGTATTTAAAATGACCAGATGAATAGTATTTTTTTCTATTTGAATGAAATTGTTTTTTTTTTATATGATAAATGTAATAATATTTATATGAGTGTGTTGACTATGGGTTAGGGCCGTTACAAAACATCATCTAGTCATACCACAAATTCACATTTAAAATACCAATCTCATCAACCAATTCAAGCATTAATTATACCATTTCCAACCTTACTATTTCATACCACATTCATCATTTACATAGCTCACACATAATAACCAAAATCATCTAACTTCCAAGCCATGTCACATGGCAAGGTCCAACATCTCAAAATACACCATATTTACTAGCCTATACATGCCATATACCAAATATGTACATCTTTCAAAAGTACCGAAATTGATAGCCGATAGTGTGATTGAGTCGCTGACGATCCCCGATTCTGAGCTAGCCTTACTGACACTGTAAAACAGAGAAACAATTCACATAGTAAGCTTAAGAGATTAGTAAGTTTGTAATATAATACATTCAACTTAATAAATCAAATACAATATACAAAGTTAATTCATCACATAGACCAACTCTCAATTATTCACACAACTTCATCCAAAGCTAATATACTCACTCAACCATTCATAACTCTATGCACCATATCATCAACCACAAAGGTTCAATACATACCTTAGCCAACACATAGTTATTCACCATCCATGCTACTCAATGCTTGATATCATATTTCAATCAACCTTTGTTATTCATTTGATTTAATCGCACACTTAGTGCCAATTTCATAGCCGAAGCATAATTGTCATTGCATACTTAGAGCTTGTACTTTAAACCGAAATTATCTCGGTATTGCACACAGAGTGCCAAATCAATAAGCCGAAGCTTCTGTTATGTCGCACACTGTAACTCCCCGAATTTTTGGGCCTAGTAGAATTGGGCCTATTGGGCCTTGGGCATGGGAGCATTTAAAATTTTTTAGAACAAGAGAATGACACTAATGCAAGTTGGACCTTTTAGGTGAGTGATTTTGGAATGCTAGGGGGCTTCCATGAAGTCTCGGATTCAAACTTGGGCTTTAGGAAAAATTTTGGTTTTAGGTGAATAAAACGCTGGGAGTTAGTTAGTAGGCTTTAAGAATAAAATGTGGAGAAAAATGACACAAAAGGAGTTGTGGTCTAGTGGCAAATGGCGCCACATGGGAGACAAGGAAGTGACGCCATAGAAGGAGCAAGGGGTCCAAGGTTCAAGTCTTGGCGCTTGCATTTCATTTTGATTTCTTTTTAAATGAACTTAGACCTTGTCCCATAGGCTTATATTTAGTTACGCATGTTTTAAGTCACAAAAGGAGCTTGTGTTGTGGTGGCATGTAGCGTCTGGAGCATAGGAGAGGGCAAGGGTTTGAATCCCATTGCATGCAAAAAGGGATATTTATTTTGCTAAGTTGGGACGGCAAGTGGTTGTGATGGATTTTAAACTCTGCTGAAGGAAGGATCCTACATCGGGAAGCTAGCATGAGGGAAGGTGAGTAGCTGGCTTTAAATAGAGCGATCTATGAGGAGAGTAAGCATACCTTGGTTGGCGTTTGGGCATAGAAGTGTTCGGAGCGCGGATTAACTCCAGATTCCTATCAGGTGTGTATTTCGCACTACTCTAGCTGTAAAGCAGCAAATGCCGAAATGCCGGTCACACGGCGATGGTAGCCACACGAGTGTACGAGCGCACGTGTGGGAGCTTCGACGCGATAGTTGCGAGCGTGTGGGCCCACTTGGGCCGAGAATGGGCCTTAGGCCCATTCGCATCATTACCTCTGTTTAGAATACTTGAGTCGCTCGAGGAGACGGTATACCTTTTGAGGGGTTGACAAAATTACTGAAATATCCCAGTTTGCAAAATTATCGAAATACCCTTGGTTTGCAAAATTATCGAAATACCCCTGGTTTGACAAAATTAGTGAAATACCTCGGTTTGCAAAATTATCGAAATACCGTTGGTTTGTAAAATTACCAAAATACCATTGGTTTTTGAAATTACTGAAATACCCCAGATTGCAAAATTACTGAAATACCCTTAATTTGCAAAATTATTGAAATACCCCTAGATTGCAAAATTATCGAAATACCCCTGATTTGCAAAATTACTAAAATACCCCTAATTTTTGAAATTTTTGAAATACCCCCGAATTGCAAAATTACCGAAATACCCCTGATTTGCAAAGTTACTTAAATACCCTTGGATTGCAAAATTACCAAAATACCCCTGATTTGTAAAATTACTAAAATACCCCTGATTTTTGAAATTACTAAAATACCCCCAGATTGTAAAATTACCGAAATACCCCTGATTTGTAAAATTACTAAAATACCCTCGGATTGCAAAATTATTAAAATACCTCTGATTTGTAAAATTACTAAAATACCCTCGATTTGTAAAATTATCGAAGTACCCTTGATTTGTAAAATTATCGAAATACCCTCGATTTGTAAAATCACCGAAATACCCATGTAGGGTAGAATTACTAAACTACCCCTGTAGGGTAGAATTACCGAAGTACCCCTGAAGAGTAGGATTACTGAAATACCCTTATAGGGTAAAATGACTATTTTGCCCCTGAGGGTAAATGACTGATTTTGTGCCATGACTTGAATGTGGTCGTGTGACTGATATGCTTGTAATATATGTTAAATGACTATTACTGAGTATGGTCATTCTGCGTACACCTGTGATGATTGAACATGACATACACGACATATTGCATGGGGTTGGGACAAAGTTACGGAGGAAGTGTACGGCCCATTGTCGTTCTGTACAAAGCTTTTAGCCTTTCTACAATATCTATGGCTTTTAGCCATTCTGTTAACCGGTAGCAATGCTACAATATTTATGGCTTTAAGTCGTTCTATTCACAGCGCCAAGCCGTTCTGGTCACGACGCCGAGCTGTTCTGTTGACTTAGTGCCGCAACCAGTGCTAAGCTTGGTGTGTTGGCTGGGTGGGTCGATTTTATCCCCACATGGTGTGTTGGTTGGTACGAGTGGAGAGTTTGGTAATTAAGGGTTGGGTTACATGTCTATTGCATGGTTACCGAATAGGGCTTAGGCCCAGACCATTACCGAATACGACTTAGGCCCAGATTGATACCGTATGGGCTCGAGCCCAGACTGATACCGTATGGGCTCAGGCCCAGACTGTGAATGTAATAGGGGATTACACACTGAGTTTTCGTAAACTCACCCCATTTTTAATTGTGCAGGTAATCCGCAGCCTTAGACGGTTCGAAGTTGCGAGGGATTCGGAGAAGACCACACACTGCTTATGCTTTCCGTTTTGTTTATTTACTTTTAAATATTTTGATTTGGGTTGTAATAAGGCCTCTCTATTTTTAACTTATTATTTGTGATATTTATTTATGATGTTTTCTAACTGCTAAAAGTGGAATACGACTTCCAAAACAATAATTGCTTTCAAACACTACGTTTCCGCAACGTTTTCAAAATGCTTCTGCAACTCAATTTTTAAACATCACCTTTTCGTAAATTCTTTATTTTAAATATGCTTCCGCAATAGATAAGGTTTTAATAGTAAATATGTTTTCAAGTGGTTAACAATTGCTTAAGTGTTTTGAGTTTTTAACAAAGAGGCTTTAACTCTCAAACAAGTTTTAAACAACAAGAAATGATTTCTGAAAAACACTTCAATGTGACACGCCAGATTCGAGCCTAACTTCTAGGCCGGGTTTGGGGTGTTACACACACACAGTGCTAACCATATATGTCTCATTTCTAATATAGCACACATAGTACCTCATTGCTCAATTCATATATATAACATTGCTATTTCATTAACTATACAATTATTCATTTCTCAACACATAGATATAAATTTAACAACTCGTATTATTTCCAAACTTACCTCAGACGTCGAAAAATCGAAACTAGCCGATCAAACTAGTACTTTGTCTTTGCTTCGATCTCGATCCGAATCTCTCCTTTCTTGGTCTATATATATTCAAATTTAACTCATTCAATCACCAATTCATTCATTTTAGTCCAAACACACATATTTAAGGCATTTTACAAAATAGCCCTCACATTTTCACATTTTGACACTTTAGTCCCTAATTCGCAAAATCACAAAGTACACAAAATTTTACTGCACCATGCTTAGGCCGAATTCTCCTTAGTCTCATACAAGCCCATATATTTCATTTATTTCACATTTTAGTCCCCCAAAATATTATTTTCACAATTTAATCCAAATTACTCAATTTCACCAAAAAATTCAAAGACAAAACATGTTAATCTTTCACATATCTTTCATATTTCATCATCAACTATCACAAAGCTCAAACATTCATCAATGGCATATCTCAAAATCACCATCAATTTCTAAAATTAAAGCATGGGCTAACTAGAATCCTAAGCAGCGATCACAAAAACGTAGAAATTATCAAAAACCGAACAAATTTCGTACCTCAATTAAGATCTCAAGTGTGCCGAAATCTAAAGCTCTCCCTTGTCTTTATTTTCTTTTGTTATTTAGTTGAGATGAAGAGAAATGAAAGATGATAATGCTTTTTATTTATTTATTATACATTTATGCTTATTTTTACCATTTTACCCTTGATTAAAACATTATAAATTCAGCTAATATATACCCATTTATGTCCATTCAAAACATTAATGGTCTATTTACAACATAAGGACCTCTCATTTAAAAAGCCATGACCATTAAGTTCTTTAAAATCAACACACAGCTTTTTCATTTTATGCGATTAAGTCTTTTTTCTTAATTCGGCACACAATCAATAAAATTTTCACACATAACTTTCACACATGCTCAATCACATATTATGATCACCAAAAATAATATTAAAATATTTTTTTTGACATCAGATTTGTGGTCCTGAAACCACTGTTACGACTAGGGTCTAAATTGGGCTGTTACAGCTAGTCCCAAAAAAACTGTGGACCTCAGAAACATTTCTCGGATCAACCCGGATACCATCAGCTGAAATAATATGTCCCAGAAGTACAACTTCTTGTAGCCAAAACTCACATTTGCTCAACTTTGCAAACGACTGTTTATCTCTCAAAGTTTGTAGTATGATTCTCAAATGCTCAGCATGCCCAGATTCATCACGAGAGTAGATCAAAATATCGACATTAAACACAATAATAAATCGGTCTAAATACGACCTGAAATTCGATTTATCAAGTCCATAAAAGCAGTAAGTGCATTTGTTAGTCTAAAAGGCATAACAAGAAATTCGTAGTGTTAGTACCTTATTCTAAATGCAGTCTTTGGCACATCAGAGTCTTTTACTCGCAACTGGTAATCTCTCGTTCTCAAATCAATTTTCGAAAACACTATTGCCCCTTTCAACTGATCAAACAAATCATCTATTCGTGGCAAAGGGTATTTATTATTAATCGTCACTTTGTTGAGTTGTCGATAGTCTATACACATTCTCATTTTTCCATCTTTCTTTTTCACAAATAATACCGGTGCACCCCAGGGAGAGAAACTCGGTCTAGCAAAACTTTTATCTGTTAACTCTTGCAACTCAGCTTTCAATTCTTTTAACTTTGTCAGGGCCATTTTGTATGGAGCTATTGATATCGACATTGTTCCCGGTACTAATTCAATACCAAACTCAACCTCTCTCATAGGTGGTAAACCCGATAACTCTTCGAGAAATACATCTGGATACTCACACACAACTGGTACTGATTCAATCTTTGTTTCTATTACTTTTGTATCAAGTATATAAGAAAAATAAGCTTCACACCCATTTCTTCTAAATTTTTGAGCTAACATAGGCGAGATCACAACTGGAAAACTGTTCAGATCATTAGATTCAATTCTAATAATCTCATTATTCTGACATTTCAATTCAATTATCTTTTGTCTACAATTCACTATAGCACTATGCATCGTTAGCCAATCCATACCCAAAATCACATCAAATTCGTCGAATGGAAACAACATCAGATTAGCCGAAAAACAGAAATTTCGATGCTTTAACAAATAATTCTTGCAAACTTTCTCAACCAAAACACATTTGCCTAAGGGCTTCGATACTCTAATCACAAAATCAGTAGACTCTACAAGCAAAGTCTTATTGGATACTAAATTCATGCATATATAAGAATGAGTTGATCCTGGATCTATCAATACAATCACATTAGTATCATAGAGAGTGAAAGTACCGATGATAACATCTGGAGATAACGTTTCTTCGCGAGTGCAAATAGCGTAGGCTTGTGCAGGTGCTCTAGCCTCAGATCTCACAGTAGAGTCTTTTGTCGCTCTCTAACTACCACTCACATTACCAGCATTTCTGGGTGGTCTCCCTCTAAATGTAGTATTACTCGGCCTCATACTCTGAGCGTTATCTTTTTCAGCTAACTCTAGGCAATCTTTAATAAAATGATCTAACGATCCACATTTAAAACAAGTACGATCATTCAATCTACAATCATTGAAATGCCACTTTCCATATTGTTTACATTTGGGTCGATTTGTTTTCGCATTATTGACACTAGCTATCGAAATAGACGAAGCTTTAAAGCTCAGATGTTGCCTTTCACGATCTCTGTTTGAATGTCCCACTGGTGCATTAGAACAATTAAACGAGTCTCGAAATTTCTTCAATGAAGATTGATACAGCTTACTCATTGACCTTTTACTTGAGTCTTTAGCTTCTGAATCTGCCTTTCTTTTTTCTTTACTAAGATCCTCAACTTTACAAGCCCTCTCGACTAGAACAACAAATTCTTTCAACTCTAGAATTCCAACTAGTAATTTTATATCTTCATTCAATCCATCTACAAATCATTTGCGCATGATTTCTCAATGGAAACATATTCCCGGGCATACTTGCTTAACCGTACAAATTCTCTTTCATATTCTGTCCCAGTCATTTGGCCCTTTTTTAACTCTAAAAATTCTTTATGTTTCTGATCAAGGAATCACTGACTCATGTACTTATTTCGAAATTCAGATTGGAAAAACTCCCAAGTTACCCGTTCTCTAGGAACCACAGATATCAATATTTTCTACCAATGGTACGCATTACCTCTCAGCAAAAATACAACACCTTTAATACACTCATCAGGAGTACAAGACAATTCATCGAATACTCGGATCATATTTTTGAGCCAGAACTCGGCTCTCTCAGAATCATCATCAATGGTAGCTCGAAACTCTTCAGCCCCATGTTTACGAATCTTATCTACTGGCAGCTTATTCAATCGTATTAAATCTACAACTTGAGCATAAACAGGGATTTTTTGAGGAACAAGTGGGGGTGGAGTTTGTTGAGTAGCCAAATTCATTCAAACGAACTTCGTAAACCATTCACTCATTATCTAGAAAAGGCTTGTTTAGGCTCTCCCTCATGGCTACTATATATAGGCCTAGAGTAGGATTGCACTACCCTTTGAGCAGGAGCGGGCGCGTTACTCTCTGCATCATCAGCTACAGCTCTTTCGGGATCCATTGCTATATGTAAACAAAATTTAAGCTGTCAGGTATCATCACACTATCATAGAGTATATATGGTATGTATAGTTAGACTCTCACACATGCTACGCTAGTCCTATAATCGACTAAACTGTAGCTCTGATACCAATAAATGTAACACCCTTAACCCATATCCGTCGCCAAAATAGTGTTACGAGGCATTACAGATCAAATCACAACATACAACATACATTTATGCATCCATTCTCAAACACTATTCAATCATAATCACATTGTCCCTTATAAGGGCCTAGGAGGCCTTAAACATGCTTTAGAAATGGTTTGGGACTAAACCGATAGCATGCGAAAATTCTCAAAAATATAGAAATTTCTCAAACATACTAGTGTAACACCCCTTAACCCGTCTTCGTCGCCAGACTAAGGTTATGAGGCATTACTAACAAAAATACAACTTAGAACTAATATTTCATAGGCTGAATATCAAATATATCACTTTTGTTCACACGCATTTAAAAACCAAAACATTTATGGATATAAAAAACAATTCATAGCATACCAAGTCGCTTACTTTATAATCAATCCAAAAAACATATACCAAACTTGAACACATACAACCATTAATAATTCACTTATTAAGAATGATCTAATAGCATAGTTAAAATATGCACATTCAACCCATAAAATAATTACTTATTCGGTCACATGAAACATTTATTTCATTATACTTATGCAATTATGCTATCTACCACATCATATCCATTAACAACCCAAATATACCTATGTACTTTGAACACCGAAACAGATGATCAATACCATAGCCGAAACATACATATATGGCTTATACCCATTTCTCATTTTGTGTTTTCACCAAACCGTACCTTAGAAGGAATTCCCAAATAATTTATTTACAAAGTTGAATAACTTCAACAATTTCATTACTAAAAAAATTTATCTAAACCAACTACCTCAAGAATACAACCATGAAGCTTGCTTTTCAACAATTCGAATCGTGATTCAATACATATAAAGATTTATCTTCAAATGAGATTCAACCATTAACCTAATGCCAAAATATATAACTAAATTAACTCAACCATCAATATCATAAACAAGCAATTATGTCGAATGCATATCACATATACTTGACTAAAAGAAATAAGTCATAGACGAATCATTGAAATCAAACACACCATACACATAGCCAAAACAATTAAAACCAATTAAACAAAATGATCAAGCCATTTTCGCATAGCTATATATATATATATATATATATATATATAGAACATCATTCAAATGTTTATCTAGCCTATACATGCCTTTAATTTGAAATCAACTAGGTGGAAGGTACCAAAAAGAGATGATAGTGTGGTTGACTTCACCACCGATCCTTCGAGCCCGCAGCTTAACGAAAATCTTTAAAACCAATAGCGAATCCACACAAAGTAAGCTCACTAGCTTAGTAAGTCTCAAGCAAATATAAATGTAATGAACATACATGTAAACATTTAATCTCCAAGCTTATAATATTGAGCATAAATATTTCAATATGCAAAATGCACATAGCTGAATACTAGTGATATACTTGATATAAATATTATCACTATGTCATCATGAACATATACACTACCAAATCACATGAATATCATGTTATAACGCATATTCCGAATCAATGAACCAACCTTAGGCATTGATCTTCTATATCTACTTATACACATATCCAAAACACTTCCGACTCTTTTGTCATTGACCTTTCCATTTTATAACCGATTTTACTATGATATACATGTATATAATCCGATTTCACATATAAATAACGTACATACACATTAATGATAAGCTCAACATTATAAAATAAAGTACTTATGAAATTGTCCATTTCATCACATTGTATTTGTTTAAAATGATAAGAAATTAGCTCACTTCATTCCTTACTAACATAGTAGACTCACTCTTCCCGAGCTTTTAGCACATAGCATTATATGTGACACACCTTGTTTGATTCTCGAATTTTCCGTTTATAGCAATTCACTGGCATTAAGCCTGCTAGACCCGAAGTCTGAAGTTCGAACACCGGTATTAAGCCTGCTAGGCAATAAGCCCAAAATAACTCACCGGTACAAGGCCTGCTAGGCTCGAAGCCCGATATAACTCACCGGCACAAGGCCTGCTAGGCTTGAAGCTTGATATAACTCACCGACACAAGGCCTGCTGGGCTCGAAGCCCGAATATCAACACTATTAACCATTCATTTCACATTACGTAGTGCTAATTTCAACATTTCGTATACTTTGTATTTCTTTCACATATCAAAACGAACTTACTTATTCACATTTCTTTTAAATAAAACAAAGTCAATCCAATAATACCTACTATTCTATTCGGCCATCACATAAAATTATACTCAAAATTTGCAAATGTTATCATTTAATATGTTCATAAATAATTCTTTAACATATACTTTCTTAGGGACTTACCTCGACTATCGACGGACGACTTAAACTGGCTATTCGATAACCTTCGCCTTTCCTCGATCCAAATCCGTTTTTCTTTGCTCTTGATCTAAACATATTAAAATTTAGCTCATTCAAGCACAATTCATCTCAATTTAGTCCCAAAACACATAACCAGGTAAATTACCATTTTACCCCTAATGTTTCACATTTTTACAATTTAGTCCTATTTTCATAAAACACAAAATACACAAAATTTCACTAATCTACTCAAGGTCCGAATATTCATAGGGACCCTACAAGTCCATTTCTTTCATTTATTTTGCATTTTGGTCCCCTTAAAAATTTAGTTTTGCAATCTAACCCAAATACTCAAAATTTACCAAAAATCCAAGAACAAAACATATCAATCTATAACATATCTTTAACATAAAATCATCAAAATCATCAATGGCTGAACATCAAGCATGCTCAATTTCAAAAATTCTAACATGGTTCAACTAATATTCGATGCAACGATCTCAAAAACGTAAAAATTATCAAGAACCGAAATCAAACTAACCTTGAATTTGTGATTATAGGTGCCGAAAATCAAATGAAACTAAACCCCTTTTTCTTTTCTCAACATTCGGCCAAGCTAAACAAAAGATGATAATGGCCATTTCTTTTATGTTTTATTACATATATTATGTATTTAACAAATTACCATATTAACCTTATCATATAAAAGCATATAATATAAAACTTAAGGCTAATCTTGTCATATACCACCCACTAACTTAAAAATGGGCTAATTGCCCTTTTAATTCCCCATATTAAAAAACCATCATCATTCTAGCACTTTACACTATAGTATGCAACTTTTACACTTTACGCGATTTTGTCCTTTTTGTTAATTTGAACACACAAACGATTAAATTTTTCTACGAAACTTTCACACACCTTAATTCACATATAATAAACACAAAATATAATATTAAAATATTTCTCGGAGTCAGATTCGTGGTCCCGAAACCACGATTCTGATTAGGGTCAAATTTGGTCTGTTACAACTCTCCACCTAGGGATTTTCGTCCCCGAAAATCTTACCGTTAAATAAAGTCGGATATTGTTGCCTCATTGAATCCTCAGGCTCCCACGTAGCCTCTTGAACTTCGTGCCGATTCCATAGTAGTTTCACTAATGGAATTCTCTTGTTTCTCAACTCTTTCATTTCCCGAGTTAAAATACGGATCTGTTCTTCCTCATATGTCATATCGGATCGGATTTCAATCTCAGATGGAGCGATCACGTGTGCTCGATCTGATCTATACTTACGAAGCATCGAAACATGAAATACATTGTGTATCTTTTCTAATTCAGAGGGCAACCTAAATCTATAAGCAACCGGCCCAATACGGTCGATGATCTCGTACAGTCCGATAAACCTCGGGCTTAGTTTGCCTTTCTGACCAAATCGGAGTACTTTTATCCACGGGGAAACTTTCAAAAACACTCTATCTCCGACTTGAAATTCAACATCTTTACGTTTTAAATCAGCATAAGACTTTTGTCGATCTGAGGCAGCTTTCAAAGTATCTCTGATCACAGCCACCTTCTGTTCCATCTCTTTAATCAAATCAACCCCGTGTATCTTGCTTTCACTAAGCTCAGTCCAATACAATGGTGTATGACATTTGCGGCCATAAAGAGCTTCGTAAGGTGCCATTTTGATACTTGATTGAAAATTGTTATTATAAGCAAATTCAATCAAAGGTAAGTATCTTTCCCACGTACCTTCAAACTCAAGGACGCAACATCTCAACATATCCTCAAGTATCTGAATGGTTCGTTCAGACTGACCGTCTGTCTGCGGATGAAAGGCTGTACTAAAGTGAAGTTTAGTACCTAAAGTATCTTGCAATTTCTTCTAAAACCGTGATGTGAATCTTGGGTCTCTATCTGAAACAATGGAACTCGGCACCCTATGCAATCTCATAATTTGAGATACATACAACTCAGCAAGTTTATTGAGCGAATAGTCTGTACAAACTGACACAAAGTGAGCTAATTTGGTAAGTCTATCTACTATAACCCAGATTGCATCTTTCTTACTCGGTGTCGTAGGCAAACCAGATACAAAATCCATAGTGATTCTATCCCATTTCCATTCAGGTATCATGATCGGCTGAAGTAACCCAGAAGGCACTTGATGCTCTGTTTTTACTTGCTGACATATTAAGCACTTTGAAACAAATTCAGATATATCTCGTTTCATGCCAGGCCACTAATAGAACTATTTCAAATCATTATACATTTTCGTGCTACCCGGGTGTATCGATAATCGACTATTATGAGCCTCGTTCAAAATCATCTGAATCAAATCCACATTCTTCGGGACACATATTCGGCCTTTGAAGTTCAAACAATCATTTGCATCAATTTGAAACTCTGACTCTGCATCATTTTCATTTGAGCTCGTCTAGCAATCAAGTCTTTGACAATTCTTTGTGCATCACAAATTTGGTATGCTACAGAGGGAAAAAAAATATTTTCATCACCCCAAACCCGGCCCAAACATTACGACCGAATTTGGTATGCTACAGAGGTAAAAAAAATATTTTGAAATCCCTCTTTAAAACGATTCCATTTAAGGTAAAAGATATTGTCTCGTTTAAAAAAAACCATTGAGTTGTATGAGGAAAACCATACTTAGTTTTGTTTAAAAATTTATTAAGTCAGGTTGTTACAGATCTCAAATGTACCCGATGGCACGATAAAACATTTTGCGTTTGAATTTGAAAAAAACATGTGTACCCATTTCTTTATCATTAAGTATTTTAAACAAATATCCAAGACAGGTAAAATAATCAAAACATAATCTTAGGAGGCCTTATTACAACTTAAGCAAAATAAAACTAACAATAAAATAAAGAAAAATAGTTCAAAATTCATTTAGTCCACATTTTCACTGCATGGCCACCTCGAGTCCATCCGGCTCCTCATCCGCGATCTACGAGTCACCTGAAAAATTAAAGGAGAAGGTGAGTCACCAAGACTCAATGTGTAACCCTTCCTCGATTTAGTGCAACAACATACACAAATCATAACTATAATTTAACATGCACAAGTTTAATATGCACCCAACCTAGCCATCCAAACGCCTTTCTCTACCCCGTGTGGTGCCAAACCACTGGTGGTGCCAAACCACTGGTGACTCTAAGTCACGATATCCATCAATATTTGTGGTGCCAAACCAATGGTGGGGCAAACCCACATGTGATACCAAATCACTGGCGTCAATCCCATAATATAAACCGTGGGGCCAACCCACTGTGGTGCTAAGCCACTGGGACGAGACGCTATGAGGTGCCAAACCTCTGGAGGTGCCAAACCTCTGGTGACCGTAGTCACGAAATGTGGTACCAAACCACTGGTGTCCATCGACACGAATATCACTTCCCCCTCCACTTGTTTAACCCACATCAATCATGGATATACATCTAACAGAAATCATGCCCACATGCTCATTTAGCAACATACATAGAGTTTACCATTAGCCATAACCACACATACCAAATATGTCATGCTTCCCAAAAGCATCATAAAGAAAGTCATAACGACAAGGACTTATCTGAATCCCTGCTTATACCATTATGGTATTAGATCCCAAATCTACACAGGTCAGATTTAGCATACACAAACACTTAGCACATTATTTAGTTATAAAGTGTGTATGTACACACCTGATGTCAACGATAGCCCTAAATCCCGAAAAGACAGATCGACCACACAAGATTCCCTCGCCCTATATTCGGCCAAACACAAAGGTTAGTGATATGGCCTATTCGGCCAAACCAAATAAATCTAGAGGGTTAACACTTGAACCCGAAACCTTACCTAAACGCCTTTTGATTATCAACCACCACACACTATGTGTGAATCAGCTTCACTTCCCTACAATCGGCACTTATCCGAATTAATAACCTTCGGCTTTTGAACACTACATAAAATACTAAAATAGATCCTTACCACCTTACCAAAACCAATTGACAGAGAATGGAGGCTTGGATCGAATACCTCAAGATCCCGGGCACCTAAACAGAATCAGTTTCAACACTGATTAGCCACCAAAATAATTTGGCTTTTCCCATTCAACCAAGTCGACAGAGAGAAAGAATATGAGAGAATAGTTTCGGCACACTTACCTTCCTTTATGACCGATTGGGACACACTGAAAAGGGATCACCCTTACTTTGATATTCGGCCAAGACTTCACAAAATAGGGAGAAGGGGATTCGGCTATAGTTAGGGAGTAGATTCGGCTAACAAAGAAAGAAAAGGAAAGGGAAAAAGGAAGATTGGGGATTCGACAAAGAAGAGAGTAGAGGAGAGTTTCAGTTCTGGGCACAAGGACGAAAAGAGAAGGTAACAATGGTGATTTCGGTATCTTTAGAAAAGAAGAAAAGAGGAAAAAGAGATGGAAGATGAGAGAGTAGGGAATTTCGGCTATTGCAAAAGGAAAAAGAAAAGGAATCAAATGAAGAAATTCGGCACTCTCCCCCCATACTCAGCCCCCCCTTGCCGTCCACTCCTATCAACAAGGAGTTCAAAATTTGGCCACTTCCTAAAAATTCTCTTGTCCAATAGTTTAAAATTATTCAAAATAATTTGAATACTTAAATGCCTACTTTTTCTCCTTGCCAACCTTTTTAGATTACTCAAATAAAATCTAATTAAAATCCAAATAATATCCTCATAATATCCTTATTATCTTGAAATTAAAATTGAGTATTTCTCTTTCTCTCTCTTGCCGTCCTAAAATAAAGAGCAAAAAGGGAACTTCTGCGACTCGAACATAGGCTCCCCTGGCTCCTCTTGTGGCGCCAATTCCAGCTCCTAAGTGGCCTCCCTTTTGCCACTTGTCTAAGTCCTTTTTAATGTAAAATGTTCCCTCTTTTAACCTTGTAACCCCTACTTACTAAGGCTCCCTATCTTTAAAGCTTCCAAATGAAATTTTTCTACTATTCCGAGCCTACTCAAGACCCCTAATTAAGTCTTATTACACCACAAATAATATCACCGCAATTCAAACACAAGAAAGATAATTCAATCACAAATAACCCCTATTTTAGGATGTTACAGCTTCTACCTCCTTTAAAATAATTTCGCCTCGAAATTACCTAATTAGAAGAGGTGGGGGTATTGCTGCCGCATCACATCCTCGGGTTCCCATGTAGCTTCCTCCGTACCATGGTTTCGCCATAGAACCTTCACCAAGGGTACTAACTTCCTACGCAAAACTTTGACATCTTGCTCTAATATCTGAACTGGCTCCTATTCAAAAGATAAGTCCGAGTTTAGCTCAATCTCGACCACTGGCACAACGTGTGATGGATCCGACCGATACCGTCTAAGCATCGACACATGAAAGACGTCATGAATCTAACTCAACTCTGCCGGCAGCTCGAGCTGATAAGCTACCGTTCCTACTCGCTTCAACACTGTATATGGCCCGATGAACCTTGGGCTTAGCTTCCCTTTCCGCCCAAATCTCAATACCTTTTTCCAAGGTGACACCTTCAGAAAAACCTTATCTCCTACTGCATACTTCATTTCCTTACGCTTAAGATCAGCATAAGACTTTTGCCTATCTGACTCTTCCTTAAGACGAGCCCGAATCACCTTAACCTTATCTTCAGTTTCCATCACCAACTCTGGACCCAAAACTTGTCGTTCACCCAATTCTGTCCAACACGTAGAAGTACGGCATTTTCGTCCATACAGTGCTTCATATGGTGCCATTTGGATACTCGCTTGATAACTATTGTTATAAGCGAATTCTGCCAACGGTAGATACTCCTCCCAACTACCACTGAAATCCAAAACACACCCTCTCAACATATCCTCTAGAATCAGATGACCTTTCCGATTGTCCCGTCGATCGAGGATGGAATCTTTATCTTGAAATCCAATCGTGTACCCAGAGCCTGATGCAACACTTTCCAGAACCTTGACGTGAACCTCGGATCCCTATCCGAGATGATCAATACTAGAACTCCATGCAACCTCACTATTTCTGAAACATACAGCTTAGCCAGCTTCTGAAGAGAATAATCCACCCTTACCGGTATAAAGTGAGTTGATTTAGTCAGATGGTCCACAATCACCCAAACTGCGTCCTTCCTGCTGGGCGTGAGGGGTAGCCCACTGACGAAATCCATAGTGATCCCCTCCCATTTCCACTGAGGGATCTTCATTGGTTGAAGTAACCTGATGGCAACTGGTGTTCAGCCTTCACCTGCTGACACGTCAGACACCTTCCCACAAATTCAGATACCTCACGCTTCAACCCCAGCCACTAGAACTGTTTTCGAAAATCTCCATACATCTTGCTACCTCCAGGATGCATAGCGTATGGGCTGCTATGTGCATCTTGAAGAATTCTTTGTCTCAGCTCCACATCCTTCGGCACACAAGCTCGTCCTTGAAAACATAATACACCATCACTAGACAAACTATACCCTTTCAAACCACCATCTTAAACTTGCAACCTCCGTGCATTCAAACTGTCATCCACCAATTGTTTTTCCTTAATCTCCTCGATCCAATTTGGCTTAACTTGCAGCTCTGCCAAAAGACTTCCATCGTTGTATAGACTGAGGTGAGCAAACATTGCTCTTAAGTCCGTCACGACCTTCTGGCTCAACGCATCAGCCACCACGTTAGCCTTACCCGGATGGTACTCAATTGAACAGTCGTAGTCCTTTAACAGCTCAACCCATCGACGTTGTCTTAAATTCAGATCCTTCTGAGTCAAAAGATACCTCAAACTTTTGTGATCCGTATAGACTATCGACTTCTCCCCGTACAAGTAATACCTCCATATCTTTAAAGCAAAGACTACTGCCGTTAACTCTAAGTCGTGAGTTGGATAGTTAACCTCATGTGGTCTTAGCTGACGGGATGCATAGGCCACTACCTTCCCTTCCTGCATTAATACACATCCCAATCCAGTATGGGACGCATCACAGTAAACCGTGAACAACTTCCCTGCCTCAGGCTGTACCAGAACTGGAGCTTCCGTCAGAATCTTCCTGAGCTTGTCAAAACTTTCTTGTTCCTTCTCCGACCATACAAATGGAACTCTCTTTCTTAATAACTTAGTCAACGGTGCTGCGATTAAAGAGAATCCTTCCACAAATCTTTGATAGTACCCTGCCAGACCTAGGAAACTCCGAATTTCTGCCACTGACCTAGGTGGTTTCCAATCCAACACCGCTTCAACCTTGCGAGGGTCCACTCTAATCCCTTCAGCGGATACTACGTGACCTAAGAAAGCCACCTCCCTAAGCCAAAATTCGCACTTCATCGAATTTGGCATATAATCTACTTCTCCTCGATGACTTGTAGAACTATACGCAAATGCCTGTCATGCTCCTCCTCCGTCTTTGAGTAAACCAATATGTCGTCTATAAACACCATGACAAATTAATCCAAGTACTGCTGAAACACCCTATTCATTAAATCCATGAACGCTGCCGGTGCGTTGGTCAACCCGAATGGCATTACTAGAAACTCGTAATGCCCATACCGAGTACGGAATGCCGTCTTGTGAACGTGAACCTCCTTCATCTTAAGTTGATGGTAACCCGACCCAAAGTCTATCTTCAAGAACACTGATGCACCCTTCAGTTGGTCAAACAAGTCATCAATTCGGGGCAATGGGTACTTGTTCTTGATCGTTAACATGTTCAGTTGGCAGTAGTCGATACACATCCTCATTGACCCGTCTTTCTTCTTGACAAACAACACAGGTGCTCCCCACGGAGATATACTTGGTCGGATAAACCCTCAGTCCAAGAGCTCCTGAATTTGAGCCTTCAGCTCCACCAATTCCTTTGGTGCCATTCGGTATGGTGCTATAGACACAGGTGCTGTTCCGGGTAACAAGTCTATACCGAATTCAACTTCCCGATCCGGAGGTAGACCCAGAAGTTCTCCTGGGAACACATCAGTGAATTCCCCTACTGTTTGGACCTTCTCAACTGTTAACTCCTTAGCCTCCAAGGCACAAATTCGAACCAAAAACGCCTCACAACCTTTCTTGACCATTTTCTCAGCCTTCAAAGCAGACACCACGTTGGATAGGTAATCTTTTCTATTACCTATCATGACCACTTCATCACCCTCAGCCATCTCTAGAACCATGCGCTTAGCAGCACAGTCCAACCTTACTTGATACTTAACCAACCAGTCCATTCCAAGGATCAAATTGAACTCCCCAAACGGCACTTCCATCAGATCAGCCACAAACACTACCCCTTGGAGTTCTAGGGGTACATCCTTATATAGCTTGTTTACAACTACAGAGTGGCCTAAAGGACTAATTACTGTCATCTCCCTAGAAGCAGTCTCAAAGTCTAGGTTCATAGTCTCTACCACACTACTAGCAACGTATGAATGCGTCAAACCCACATCAATTAATGCAACATATGGAAGACCAAAAATTAGGAACATACCGGTTATGACATCTAGTGCGTCACCCTCCTCTCGACACCTCGCTGCATAGACTAAACCAGGCTGCCTTGCCTCCGTGTTGCCTGCACCTCTGCCCGGAATACCGCGACCTCGATTAGAACCATTACATCGTCTACCATTACCACGACCCCTCTGTGGTGGTCCTACATTTCTAACCTGAGCACGGTTTTGACCCTCTGGCTGGGTCTTAGCTAACTTCCGAGGACAGTCCCTTACACGGTGATCCAAAGATCCACATTCAAAACATCCCCTTCCACTGGTCCAACATCCTCCCCAATGTGACTTCCCACAGCGATTACACTGAGCCGGTCTCTGATTAGTAACCATGGGCCTCCTTGTCTGATTTGGCCCACTCTGTCTAGCCCTCTTCTGTGCATTACCACCCGATCTAGATGACCCAATCCTCTTTTCTGGTTGTTCCTACCATAGTTCTGTCTCACGGACTCCTTGACCCCTTCGGCTACCTTAGCCTTCTCCACCAAGACAGCAAACTCACGCTCCTGCTGTGGAGCAATCAGCAACCTCAACTCATCCCTAAGTTCGTCTTCAAAGCGGACACAACGATCATGTTCAGTAGCCACGATGCCTCTAGCATATCGACTCAGCCTTAAAAACTCTGCCTCATACTCAGATACCGACTTATTTCCTTGTACCAATCCCGAAAGGCTTTCCTCCGAGCATCGGTGTAGAAGCGGTGCCCACATACTTCTTCTGATAAGCAGCTTTGAAGTACTCCCAAGTAAGGTCATCTGCCATAGCACCATCACGAACCTTGAGCCACCACTGATATGACTCATCCTTTAGACGAGACACCGCTCCTTTCAGCTTCTCCTCGTTCGTCAGGTTGAGATCATCCATGATTCTCTCAGTCGATTCTAACCAATATTCCGCCGCACTAGGTGCCACTCCCGATACAACTCGAAATACCTCAGCTCTATTGGATCGGAGTCGCTCAGGAACAGATTTTCGAGCTCCTATTCCTCCACTAGCCCCAGCCACCATCTCAAGGACTCGCAACACAGCTTGCGATACTGCCTCACCTCCTGTCTGATCCTGCTCCTCAGCTCCAAAAGTTGGAGGTGGTGGTGGCGGTACCTCATTCTCCGACCCCTGACCTGACCTAATGGGTTCTGACACGGTCATCCTGCCCCTACCGCATCCACGACGGCCACGTCCTCTAGAGCTCATTCTAACTATTACGCTTTAATCTGATTAAGAAATTTTTATGGATTAGTACGTGTTTCACTTTGATTATTCGCGAAGAAATTTTATGAAGAAAGTTTGATAGAGATTCTTTCGATCAATCAAAGTTTCAAGTCCTCTACCCTAGTTCACACAGAAGAGCACATCCATTCCCTAATACCTTTCATACACATTCACTCTTCGGGCATTTCTGTCCGTTTCTATCCCAGGGATATTTTTGTCATTTTCCTACATGGGTATTTTTGTAATCAATCAAAGAAATTTTAAAACTTTAATAAATCAGGACGCTTGGAAATTTCCAAAACTGGAGGGTATTTCTGAAAATTTGTCAATTTAGAGGTGCAGTAGAATTTTGGAAACTAGGGGTATTTTGGTAATTTTGTCAATCAGGGGTAATTTTGTAAATTTCAAAAGTCAGGGTATTATTTTGAAATACAGAATTTTGGATACTTTTGCAAAGTGAGAGAATTTTGTTGAAATCGGGGTAATACGGTAATTTTGGAAACCAAGGGCATTTTCGTAATTTTTGCCACTAGGGGCATTTTGGTAATTTTGTAAGTCGGAAATATTTTGAAAATTTTTCAAAAAATAAATTTTTGCTATTATTTAAAAGAGTATTTTAATGGTTTTAAAAACTAAAGCTTTCATAAAACATGGCTAATCCCTTTCGGGTTTTAGTTATTGGTTTAGCCTATGACCGAGTCCTCTTGGTTAGGGTGAACTGAAGCTATGCACCAGGTAGGAATCCCGCGAAGAGGAGGTGAGTCACGAGGACTGCTTAAGTACCAAGCTCTTCCGGATCCAATCCTAGACATGCGCACCAGGGTTGCCACAACCTAACTCGGCGACCTGGTCTTAGGTTTGTTCAATTAGGCACTTAGAGTCTTATGTCTTTTGTTGGAGTACACTAGTCCTAAAGTTCAAACACCTATCATACTTTCTACGTTCCATACCTACCCTTCTACAAATAATAAATCACACAGAAGTTAGAGGTACTTACCTAGGCGGACTGGTGCCGGAGACTCGGTGCCATGCTGTTCAAAACCAAAAATATTTCACAAAGGCCTACTAAAACATTTTTGGGGCTTGGGCCCCCACAGCCGAGCTTTGAACTGGGCTCTGATACAAATTTTATAACACCCCGAACCCGGCCCAAACATTACGAGCGAATTTGGTATGCTACAGAGGGAAAAAAATATTTTGAAATCCCTCTTTAAAATGATTCCATTTAAGGTAAAAGATATTGTCTTGTTTAAAAAAAACCATTGAGTTGTATGAGGAAAACCATACTTAGTTTTGTTTAAAAATTTATTAAGTCAGGTTGTTACAGGTCTCAAATGTACCCGATGGCACGATAAAACATTTTGTGTTTGAATTTGAAAAAAAACATGTGTACCCATTTCTTTATCATTTGCATCAATTTGAAACTCTGACTCTGCATCATTTTCACTTTGAGCTCGTCTAGAATCAAGTCTTTGTCAATTCTTTGTGCATCACAAATTTGGTATGCTACAGAGGGAAAAAAAATATTTTCATCACCCCAAACCCGGCCCAAACATTACGACCGAATTTGGTATGCTACAGAGGGAAAAAAAATATTTTGAAATCCCTCTTTAAAATGATTCCATTTAAGGTAAAAGATATTCTCTTGTTTTAAAAAAAACCATTGAGTTGTATGAGGAAAACCATACTTAGTTTTGTTTAAAAATTTATTAAGTCAGGTTGTTACAGATCTCAAATGTACCCGATGGCACGATAAAACATTTTGCGTTTGAATTTGAAAAAAACATGTGTACCCATTTCTTTATCATTAAGTATTTTAAACAAATATCCAAGACAGGTAAAATAATCAAAATATAATCTTAGGAGGCCTTATTACAACTTAATCAAAATAAAACCAACAAAAAAATAAAGAAAAATAGTTCAAAATTCATTTAGTCCACATTTTCACTGCATGGCCACCTCGAGACCATCCGGCTCCTCATCCGCGATCTACGCGTCACCTGAAAAATTAAAGGAGAAGGTGAGTCACCAAGACTCAATGTGTAACCCTTCCCCGATTTAGTGCAACAACATACACAAATCATAACTATAATTTAACATGCACAAGTTTAATATGCACCCAACCTAGCCATCCAAACGCCTTTCTCTACCCCGTGTGGTGCCAAACCGCTGGTGGTGCCAAACCACTAGTGACTCTAAGTCACGATATCCATCAATATTTGTGGTGCCAAACCACTGGTGGGGCCAACCCACGTGTGATACCAAATCACTGGCGTCAATCCCATAATATAAATGTGGGGCCAACCAACTGTGGTGCTAAGACACTGGGACGAGACGCTATGAGGTGCCAAACCTCTGGAGGTGCCAAACCTCTGGTGACCGTAGTCACGAAATGTGGTACCAAACCACTGGTGTCCGTCGACACGAATATCACTTCCCCTTCCACTCGTTTAACCCACATCAATCATGGATATACATCTAATAGAAATCATGCCCACATGCTCATTTAGCAACATACATAGAGTTTACCATTAGCCATAACCACACATACCAAATATGTCATGCTTCCCAAAAGCATCATAAAGAAAGTCATAACGACAAGGACTTACAGAATCCTCTTATACCATTATGGTATTAGATCCCAAATCTACACAGTTCAGATTTAGCATACACAAACACTTAGCACATTATTTAGTTATAAAGTGTGTATGTACACACCTGATGTCAATGATAGCCCTAAATCCCGAAAAGACAGATCGACCACTCAAGATTCCCTCACCCTATATTCGGCCAAACACAAAGGTTACTGATATGGCCTATTCGGCCAAACCAAATAAATCTAGAGGGTTAACACTTGAACCCGAAACCGTACCTAAACGCCTTTTGATTATCAACCACCACACACTATGTGTGAATCAGCTTTACTTCTCTACAATCGGCACTTATCCAAATTAATAACCTTCGACTTTTGAACACTATATAAAATACTAAAATAGATCCTTACCACCTTACCAAAACCGATTGACAGAGAATGGAGGCTTGGATCGAATACCTCAAGATCCCGGGCACCTAAACAGAATCGATTTCAACACTGATTAGCCACCAAAATAATTCGGCTTTTCCCATTCAACCAAGTCGACAAAGAGAAAGAATATGGGAGAAGAGTTTCGGCACACTTACCTTCCTTTATGACCGATTGGGACACACTGAAAAGGGATCACCCTTGCTTTGATATTCGGCCAAGACTTCACAAAATAGGGAGAAGGGGATTCGGCTATAGTTAGGGAGTAGATTCGGCTAACAAAGAAAGAAAAGGAAAGGGAAAAAGAAAGATTGGGGATTCGGCAAAGAAGAGAGTAGAGGAGAGTTTTGGTTCTAAGCACAAGGACGAAAAGAGAAGGTAACAATGGTGATTTCGGTATCTTTAGAAAAAAAGAAAAGAGGAAAAAGAGATGGAAGATGAGAGAGTAGGGAATTTTGGCTATTGCAAAAGGAAAAAGAAAAGGAATCAAATGAAGAAATTCGGCACTCTCCCCCTATACTCAGCCCCCCCTTGCCGTCCACTCCTATCAACAAGGAGTTCAAAATTTGGCCACTTCCTAAAAATTCTCTTGTCCAATAGTTTAAAATTATTCAAAATAATTTGAATACTCAAATGCCTACCTTTTCTCCTTGCCAACCTTTTCTCCTTGCCAACCTTTTTAGATTACTCAAATAAAATCTAATTAAAATCCAAATAATATCCTCATAATATCCTTATTATCTTGAAATTAAAATGGAGTATTTCTCTCTCTCTCTCTCTTGCCGTCCAAAAATAAAGAGCAAAAAGCGAACTTCCGCGACTCGAACATAGGCTCCCCTGGCTCCTCTTGTGGCGCCAATTCCAGCTCCTAAGTGGCCTCCCTTTTGCCACTTGTCCAAGTCCTTTTTAATGTCAAATGTTCCCTCTTTTAACCTTGTAACCCCTACTTACTAAGGCTCCCTATCTTTAAAGCTTCCAAATGAAATTTTTCTACTATTCCAAGCCTACTCAAGACCCCTAATTAAGTCTTATTACACCACAAATAATATCACCGCAATTCAAACACAAGAAAGATAATTCAATCACAAATAACCCCTATTTTAGGATGTTACACATCTGGAGTACATGATAGCTCATCATGTACCCGAATAGTGTTATCAAGCCACATCTCGACTAGCTCTATGTTATCATCATCATTGGCTTTGACTTCTTCAGCCCCATATTTCCTGATTTTATCAATGGGAGGCCTACTAGATCTTATCGGATCTATCATCGGGGGTGCTGAAGGTACCAGAGTTGGATTATTCGGGGGTGGAGGTGGTTGTACACCCGGGTTGTTCTGAACAAACTGGGTAAACCATTCATTCATCATCTAGTAGAAGGCTTGTTTAGCCTCCCCCTCATGGCTACCCGTAACTGGTCGAGAGTCTACTGGCATTGATCCGCGTACACAATCAGGTGCTACACTATGTACATCATCTGCTACGACTCTGTCAGGATCGGAATCCATTTACTTTATAAAACACATTTGGAAATGTCAGAAGTCACCACAATATCGTATATACAATTAAGGCATATATAGCTAGACTCTCACGTGCTACGGTAGTCCTAGAATCGACTAAACCGTAAGCTCTGATACCAATTAAATGTAACACCCCTTAACTCGTCTTCGTCGCCAGACTAAGGTTATGAGGCATTACTAACAAAAATACAACTTAGAACTAATATTCAATAGGCTGAATATCAAATATATCACTTTTGTTCACACGCATTTAAAAACCAAAACATTTATGGATATGAAGAACAATTCATAGCATACCAAGTTCGCTTACTTTATAACCAATCTAAAATACATATACCAAACTTGAGCACATATAACCATTAATAAATCACTTATTAAGAATGATCTAATAGCATAGTTAAAATATGCACATTTAACCCATAAAATAATTACTTATTCGGTCACATGAAACATTTATTTCATTATACTTATGCAATTATGCTATCTACCGCATCATATCCATTAACAACCTAAATATACCTATGCACTTTGAACACCGAAACAGATGATCAATACCATAGCCGAAACATACATATATGGCTTATACCCATTTCTCATTTTGTGTTTTCACCAAACTGTACCTTAGAAGGAATTCCCAAATAATTTATTTACAAAGTTGAATAACTTCAACAATTTCATTACTAAAAAAATTTATCTAAACCAACCACCTCAAGAATACAACCACGAAGCTTGCTTTACAACAATTCGAATCGTTATTCAATACATATAAAGATTTATCTTCAAATGAGATTCAACCATTAACCTAATGCCGAAATATATAACTAAATTAACTCAACCATCAATATCATAAACAAGCAATTATGTGGAATACATATCACATATACTTGACTAAAAGAAATAAGTCATAGCCGAATCATTGAAATCAAACACACCATACACATAGCCAAAACAATTAAAACCAACCAAACAAAATGATCAAGCCATTTTCGCATGGCTATATATATATATAAATAGAACATCATTCAAACATTTAATTTGAAATCAACCAGCTGGAAGGTACCAAAAAGAGATGATAGTGTGGTTGACTTCACCAACGATCCTTCGAGCCCGCAGCTTAACGAAAATCTATAAAACAAACAGCGAATCCACACAAAGTAAGCTCACTAGCTTAGTAAGTCTCAAGCAAATATAAATGTAATGAACATACATGTAAACGTTTAATCTCCAAGCTTATAATATTGAGCATAAATATTTCAATATGCAAAATGCATATAGCCTAATACTAGTGACATACTTGATATAAATATTATCACTATGTCATCATGAACATACACATTACCAAATCACATGAATATCATGTTATATCGCATATTCCGAATCACATGAACCAACCTTAGGCATTGATCTTCTATATCTACTTATACACATATGCAAAACACTTTCGACTCTTTCGTCATTGACCTTTCCATTTTATAACCGAGTTTATTATGATATACATGTATATAATCCAATTTTAGATATAAATAACGTACGTACACATTAATGATAAGCTCAACATTATAAAATAAACTACTTATGAAATTGTCCATTTCATCACATCGTATTTGTTTAAAACGATAAGAAATTAGCTCACTTTATTCCTTACTAACATAGTAGACTAATTCTTACCCGAGCTTTTAGGACATAGCATTATATGCGACACACCTTGTTTGATTCTCAGATTTTTCATTTATAGCAATTCACTGGCATTAAGCCTGCTAGACCCGAAGTCTGAAGTTTGAACACCGACATTAAGCTTGCTAGGCAATAAGCCCGAAATAACTCACCGACACAAGGCCTGCTAGGCTCGAAGCCCGAATATCAACACTATTAACCATTCATTTCACATTACGTAGTGCTAAATTCATGAACATTTTGTATACTTCGTATTTCTTTCACATATCAAAACGAACTTACTTATTCACATTTCTTTTAAATAAAACAAAGTCAATCCAATAATACCTACTATTCTATTCGGCCATCACATAAAATTATACTCAAAATTTGCAAATGTTATCATTTACTATGTTCATAAATAATTCTTTAACATATACTTTCTTAGGGACTTACCTCGACTATCGACGGACGACTTAAACTGGCTATTCGATGACCTTCGCCTTTCCTCGATCCAAATCCATTTTTCTTTGCTCTTGATCTAAACATATTAAAATTTAGCTCATTCAATCACAATTCATCTCAATTTAGTCCCAAAACACATAACCAGGCAAATTACCATTTTACCCCTAATGTTTCACATTTTTACAATTTAGTCCTATTTGCATAAAACACAAAATACACAAAATTTCACTAATCTAATCAAGGTCTGAATATTCATAGGGACTCTACAAGTCCATTTCTTTCATTTATTTTGTATTTTGGTCCCCTTAAAAATTTATTTTTGCAATCTAGCCCAAATACTCAAAATTTACCAAAAATCCAAGAACAAAACATATCAATCTATAACATATCTTTAACATAAAATCATCAAATATCAAAAACGACAAGACCATAACCATAGCCGAACATCAAGCATGCTCAATTTTAAAAATTCTAACATGGGTCAACTAATATTCGAAGCAACGATCTCAAAAACGTAAAAATTATCAAGAACCGATATCAAACTAACCTTGAATTTGTGATTATAGGTGCCGAAAATCAAATGAAACTAAACCCCTTTTTCTTTTCTCAACATTCGGCCAAGCTAAACAAAAGATGATAATGGCCATTTCTTTTATGTTTTATTACATATATTATGTATTTAACAAATTACCATATTAACCTTATCATATAAAAGCATATAATATAAAACTTAAGGCTAATCTTGTCATATGCCACCCACTAACTTAAAAATGGGCTAATTGCCCTTTTAATTCCCCATATTAAAAAACCATCATCATTCTAGCACTTTACACTATAGTATGCAACTTTTACACTTTACGCGATTTTGTCCTTTTTGTTAATTTGAACACACAAACGATTAAATTTTTCTACGAAACTTTCACACACCTTAATCACATATAATAAACACAAAATATAATATTAAAATATTTCTCAGACTCGATTCGTGGTCCCAAAACCACCATTCTGATTAAGGTTAAATTCGGTCTGTTACAACTAGGGTCACCCGCCCTTCTGAACTGGCTGTGTGCTTCACACGGCTCCAGACACGCCCATTCCCAGGCCGTGTGAAAACAGGGCATACATACTAACTTGGGTCACACGGCTGACCACACACCCGTGTGTCTGGCCCGTGTGCCTTTCAAAATGGCCACACACGCTCATGTGCCAGGCCGTGAACTAAGCTGTGCCAATCCTGTAGGGTATACTGACTTATGCAACATGGTCAAGTCACACGCCCGTGTGCTAGGCCATGTGCCATTTAGGGGGTATACTGACTTGTGCCAGACGGCCGGTCACACGCCCGTGTGTGAGGTCATGTGTAGCATACTGACTTCAATTCAATTTCAACACCAGGGGACACATGACTGCATATCATGACCGTGTGTCGCACATGGCTAAGACACACTCCCGTGTCTCTTCCCGTGTGGACAAAAATAGGCCATTAGTAAGGCCAATTTACCACCCTTTCTCATGCTCACCTAAACAACCAAAATACCACATCTAGCATATACATTTATATGCAATTAAAAACATGCCAATCATATACAAATCATACCATTTCATCTTCAACCATTTCACTACTCAAATTATAACCATAAACATACCAAAACAATGTATCCTTACCAATAATTTCAATTATCTTCCCTATGGATTTTTCTCATCATTTTGTCAATTAATTCATGCCATAAAACATACCTAATCATCATCTTAAAATCAAGCCACAACATGTCATTTTTCAAGCAATAATACACTAATTCACAACTAGCTAATTGAGAAACCATGTAACCATCACAACAACCATCCCAAACATGCCAAAACACAAGGCAATATATACATCATATATCACTTAACAAACTTATGATTTAAGCCAACATAAATGGCCAAATACACATCAACATTTACATCATTCATGAGCCAAATCTCATGGCTAATATCATATCTCAAAACACATCATCATAACACTAGCTTATACATGCCATATACCATATTCATAAAGCATCAAAAGTACCAACAAGTTGATTGATAGTGTGACGATGTTCCTAATGATCCCCGAGTTCGAGTTAGCTTCGACTATCTATAAAACAGGGAAAGAACACACCAAGTAAGCTTTAAAAGCTTAGTAAGCCATATACAAATAAAATTACCACATGAATCAACATCATTTTCTTCAATAGGCAAACTATGAATAAGCACATAAAAGTTCACAAACCTTTCCCAATGTATACATATTCAATATCACAAGTGAATTCATTAAATACTTCCCTTTTTAATACTTGTATGAATCTCGTACGTACTTGACTCACTTAATTCATTCACACATTCTTTCTTGACTTGACTTTGCCCGTTGCACCTTTTGGAATTGTTAAGGATACTCGGAAATCACATATAGTTCGTACAATGCCATATCCCAAATATGGTCTTACATGTTATTACATATCAATGCCGATAGCCCAGCTATGGTCTTACACGAAATCAAATAATGATGCCAATGTCCCAGACATGGTCTTACAAGTAATCAAATAATGATGCCAATATCCCATACATGGTCTTACAGATAACCACATCTCGTTAATCCTAATGTCATAACATTCGTATCCTATACTATTCCTAAGTTCGTACGGGACTTTCGAATATTGTAAGCCTGTCGATTCTTGCTTGCATTTAATCATTCAACATTCATAGCAGTTCAATTAAACATATATAATTCAATTTAAAGACATTTATTTGTATATGAACTGACCTCGTATCAGGGATAAACGAACTGGATCGACTATTCGGTAACCTTTGATTTTCCCCGATCTAAATTCGACTTCTTTTGTTCTTGATCCTAATTAAGCTTGGAGTTGGTCGAATATCACAAGCCCTAAATGGCTTTCTTCTTCTTCTATTTTTGGTTCAAAGATGATGATAAAACAAAATTTTGGTTTTATTTATTATATGTTAATTAAATTAATTACCAATATAACCTTAATTAAAAGCCACGAAATTTCATAATATTAAGCCCATTTATGTCCATTAACACTACTAATGGACTAATATCATCATAAGGACTTTTAATTTAATCAACCATAGCAATTAAGCACTTTAAACAAGTGAAATGCAACTTTTACATTTTATGCAATTTCGTCCTTTTATCAAATTAGACATCCAATCGATAAAATTAAATTACGAAACTTTCACACATACATGCTATCATGCTATAAACACATAAAATAATATTAAAATAATTTTTTGAACTCAGATTTGTGGATCTGAAACTACTGTTCCGATTTAGCTAAAACCGGGTTGTTACATGTACCTAGTTACAATGATCTCAAAAACATAAAATTTAGTAAAAACGGTTAACAAATACATACCATGCATTGAACATTAAGCTTGACCGAAGCAAAGGGTTTAACAATGGTGTTGTTCTAATTTTTAGTGGAGAGCAAGATAATTTTAGAAACTGATGATTATTTTACTTAGTTTACTTAAGATTAATTATCAATTTACCTTTTTAGCCTTTAAATAAACATTCATTTAAGCTTATTTAATATCCAATATCATCCATTAGCTTATTATATGGCATAATTTCCATATGAATCCCTCCTCAATTTATAATTAAACCATCTAATCACTATAACTCAATTGTGGCTAATTTTACAACTTTTACAATTTGGTCCTTTTTCTTAAATTAATTAAGTAATGTAACATCCTAGAATTAGGGGTTCTATTTTTTGCACTATTTCTTGCGTTTGGCTGGTTATGCTTGTTGTTTTGGTGTGTTTGGGAGTTTTGGGAAGGCTCGGGTTCAAACCAGAGCCTTGGTAAAATTTTGGTTTTTTGGGCATAAAGGGGAAGAGCTAGGGGAAGCAGGCTTTAAGAATGTTTATTCGTGTTTGTTAACACAAAAAAGGAGAATGGTGTGGTGGCAAGATGACGCCACTGAAGGAGCAAGGGAGTGGCGTCACAAGGGAGCAGGAGGTGGGAAGGAGTTCGAGTCCTGTCTGCTGCACAGTGAAACTTTACTTTTGTGCTCAAGGTGGTGAAGTGTTGGCATTCGACTGGGACTCTTCTAGGAGGAGTTTGAATGAGTCAAATGCATTCAAATGGATGGACAAGAGACCTTGGAGAAGTTTGAATTGGTCAAGCCAATTTGAATGGGTGATGGGGAGTAATTGGTGGAGCAAAACAAGGGATTTGGTGGGTGGTAGAGTTGTTGGCCGATTGTGGAAAAGTGTGTGGGGGAGCATTTCGGTTTAGCTAGTAGAGGTGTGTGCCAAAATTCTGTTTAGGTTTAGACATTTCTTTCTTAGCATATTCGGCTATAGGGTGTGAGGGTGCCGAATGTTGCAAATTATTTGGGACTCTTTTCTCTTCATCTCCTTTTGTATCTTTGGTTTTAGCCGAAATTAGAGAGTAACCATTTGGGTATTTCTTTCTCTCTTTATCTATTTTTCTGCAACTATCTTCTCTGTTATGCTCTTTTGGCCGAAACTCTCTTCTCATCTACTTCTTTCTTCTCTAGCCGAAACCCTCTTTGATTTCTCATTATTTCTCTACCCTTTTCCCCATCGACAAAACCTTCCCCATCCTCTGTGAATCGGTTCCTAATTCATTTGTTGGTAGCCGAAACTCCCTTTTTTGTTTTTAGTGTTCTTATTGTTCTTCCTTCATCATAGTTGGAATCGATTTCTTTCCTCTATTACCAATAGCTGAATAGTTTTGGGATCTTGCTGAGGGCCAAATCTTGTTTTCTATTCGACACATTCTTGTTAGTTCGGTAAGGGGTTCTTCTTCCTCTATTTCTTTTCTCTTCTCTTGTCGCATTATTAAAACCGAAAGTCTTAACCTTACTTCTTTTTGGGCTGTGGCCGGTTGTAGAGGGGATTGATATTACCTTATTCTCTTTGTTCAGCTTTTAATCGGAAGGCTTTTAGGACTCATCTGGGTTTGTAAGCCGAATCTATTCATGTTCGGTTCTCCTTTGATCACTGTAAAGATCCTCTTTTATTTGGTTTTGTTCCTCTTTTTCTTTCGAGTTACGCTGCCATAATCAAACCCCTTGTTGGGGCAATTGCTATGTTCACTATAGTTCTATATTGATTAAGATTCTCTCATGGATGGGAGTTCTAGCCATACAAAGAAGGGTGCGTCAAAGGAGCCGAAAGGGAGCGGACTCACAGTCCCTGCTGCTAAGTTCAAATGGCGTCCAGTGTCAGCCGTTCGGGATTTTCCACCTGGTTGTGATAGAGAGCTGACATCGATGTGGGATAGACAGATCGTAGTCGTTCGTAATAGTGAGAGTATCGACAACTAAGAGTGTTTAATCCTTCGCATAATCAGGTGTGTAAACCATACACTTTCATTTGTCTATTTGCATTAATATGTGTATTGGCTATAGGCCGAAATAACTGTTACGGCAATTGAGATACCCTAGTAGGTAAAGATGGGAATGCCAGGTAAGTAACATTTGTGACTATGCTTTTTTGGAATTTAGCGAAACTATATGTTTGTCCGACGGTCTGATGCATATTGACGTATGTTCTGCATTCATCACATTATGATCATATGTTGCATGGGGTTGGGATATGATATTGATGAAAGGGGCAGTGTATTCTGGTGACTCTGTCACAATTTCAGCGATGAGCGGCATGACTGCAGCATGACTACCATCGATGGTGTGTAGCGGACGAGGGTTGATTGTAGAAATCCCCACCGGTGTGCTTTGGTTGGTCAGATGGTGTGTAGCAGATGGAATAATAGGCTGGGTTGGGTTTTGCATTGCATTCATTATCTACTATACTATGCTAATAGGGCTAAGGCCCAGTTTGTTCTTTAAGGGCTTGGCCCACTTTGATTTCGTAAGGGTTAAGACCAGTTGGTATCTGAATGGGTTCGAGCCCAGTTATTGATCGTGTGGTGGATTATACACTGAGTTCTCGTAACTCACCCCTCTGCTTAATTTTGTAGGTAATACCTAGTTTCGCAGATTTGGAGTCGAGGCGGACTCTGTAGTGGCCATGCACTGTTTCTTAGTAAACTCTGTTTTAAATTACTTTAAATTTTTTTAAACTTGGGTTTATGTTCTGTAATAAGGTCACTATGATTTTAATTTGGTTTTTGTTTTAACATATCTATTACCTATCATGAATGGATTAACACGGGGTTTTTCCTAAAAACTTAAATAACTATTTTTCAGAACATTAAGGAATGGATCGTAAACTATGGATAATTAATTCGAGATTTTTTTAAACCACAATAATTATTTTCAAAAATGTCACACACTGAAATCCGCTGGTTTTCTATTCTCGTATTGTAAAACAAGTTTTTGGTTTCTAGTAATATTTATAACCCTATGCAAGAAAACCTTAAATCAAGTTATTTTATTTTGAAAAGGGAATCAAACTCGAAATTTTTAAACGATCGCGAAGTTTCTCTAACAACCTTTCCGTGTGACATGCCAAATTCGTTCGTAACGTCTAGGCTGAGTTTGGGGTGTTACATTTTGTGGTATCATAGCAGGTTACAAAATCAACTGTGGAATGGGTCCAAAAATGTTTTTTCAAAATTGGTTCAAATATATATACGTGTTTTTTTCTAAAAGTATGGCACCTGAGTCTCCGGTACCAATCCGTACTATAATTCTTTTGACTCTGCTTGATTCTATGAAAGGATTTTTATTGTATTGTGATTGCTAGTTATTGGAGATAAAACTTTAGAGATTGAGACCTTTAGAAATGTGATTTACGAAAACAACTTTTAAGCCTGAATTTATAAGATATCCGTTAACAAACATTGGAATAATTTGCTAATTCATAAAATTTTTAATCAGATTAAGTTGAATTAGTAAACATGAGTGCTAGAAGACGTGGACATGGTAATCGCGACCGTGGTAGAGGCCGGGGTGTTGAGGCTGGATCCGCAGAATCAGGACACGGGCTGGAAGGTGAAGTACCAGCATCACTAGTAGCGAAAGCGAGGTCTCAAGACTGAACTGGAGGGGACGATGCTTTGTCCCAAGCCATGTTGCATGTTTTGAAATGGGTAGCTGAAGCAAGTACTGGAACAGTAGCTTGAAAATCTATTCCGGAGTGACTTCGGGCAAATGGGGCTGAGATGCTCAGGGGCATTTTTGGTGTGGCCTCAAACGTAGCTGATTATTGGCTGGAAGCGGTTGTGCGGGTTATGGATGACCTGGATTACACAGCAGAGGAGAAGTTGAAAGGAGCAGTGTCTCTCCTGAGGGATGAGGCATACCAGTGGTGGCTTACAGTGAAGGAAGGTACACCAGCGGACCGTATTACCTGGGATTTCTTTAAGACAACGTTCCAGGGGAAATATGTTGGGGATAGCTATGTGGATGCCCAAAGAAAAGCATTTCTGAATCTGGTTCAAGGGGGTAAATCTGTGGCTAAATACGAGGTGGAATTTCTGCGTTTGAGCCATTGCGCCCAAGGTATAGTTGCAATCGACTATGAACATTGTGGGCAGTTCGAAGATGGATTACAAGACAAGCTGCGAGTACTGATAGCTCCGCAGCGAGAAAGGGATTTTGCTATATTGGTTGAAAAGGCAAAGATTGCCGAAGAGGTGAAGCGCTCTGAGAGGCAGAACTGGGATAGAGACAAGGGCAGAAATAAGAGAAGTTTTAGGGCATCAGGATCTGCTGGGGGTGTGCAAAAGAGGCCTAGGTTCAACGGGCCAGGCCGAGTTGCGATGCCTGTTGCTACTGGTCAGGCTTGACCGTGTGCTCTGTGTGGGAAAATACATCGGGGGAGTGTTGGAAAAGAATTGGAGGATGCTTTAGGTGTGGATCTAGGGACCATTTGATAAAGGATTGTCCACAAGAGGTAACTAGGGTAGGGACAGTAGGTGAGGGAATTGCTCAAGCAAGGAGAGGTGGTCAGCCGCCGCCGAGAGGTCGTGGTCCGGTTAGAGGTGAAAATAGTTTTGGCCGAGGTCAAGGAGCACCGGGCAGAGGTGCTGGTAACGTGATGCAAGACAGCCGAGGTTAGTCTATGTAGCTCGACGGCGTGAATACGGTGACGCACCAGACGTTATAATCGGTACGTTTTTTATATTTGATGAACCGTTTACTACTTTGATTGGTATTGGTTCGACCCATTCATATGTTGCTAGTGTTGTGTCTAGAACTTTGGGAATAGAATTTGGGGTTGCTTCTAGAGAAATGACTGTGATTAGCCCTTTAGGACAATCTGTAGTGGTGAACCAACTATTTAGGAATGTGCCTCTAAAAGTGCAAGGGATTGTTTTCTCGACAGACTTGATGGAACTACCGTTCGATGAGTTTGATCTGATCTTAGGTATGGATTAGTTAGTTAAGTATCGGGGAAACTTGGATTGTGCTGCTAAGCACATGATATTGAAGACTCTCGAGGATAAGGAGGTGCTGGTGATAGATGAGAGAAGGAATTACCTGTCCGATATGGTGTCTGCATTAAAGGCTGAAAGACTGGTGCGGAAAGGGTGTGAGGGGTTCTTGGCTTTCATCAGTGTTTTGGAAGCCAAAGAATTGTCTGTAAGGGATGTAAGGACGGTGAAAGAGTTCTCGGATCTCTTTCCAAAGAGCTTCCAGGGTTACCTCCAGATCGCGAGGTGGAGTTTAGCATTGATATACTTTCAGGAATGGCTCCGGCGTCTATTGCCCTATATAGGATAAGGCCGAAGGAGCTGGTAGAACTTAAAGCTCAGATCCAGGAGCTGTTGGATCATGGTTTTATCCGACCAAGTATGTCTCCATGGGGAGCGTCGGTGTTGTTCGTGAAGAAAAAAGATGGGTCGATGCGTATGTGCATTGACTATAGGCAATTGAACAAGTTGACGGTTAAGAACAAGTACCCGCTACCAAGGATTGATGACTTGTTCGACCAGCTGTGAGGAGCTTTGGTTTTCTCGAAGATAGACTTGAGATCTGGATATCATCAGTTAAAGGTCAAGGAGGCGGATATTCAAAAGACTGCGTTTCGAACTCGGTATGGGCATTACGAGTTTCTGGTGATGCTGTTCGGGTTAACAAATGCACCAGCCGCATTTATGGATATGATGAACTGAGTATTACAACCCTACTTAGATCGGTTCGTGGTAGTATTCGTAGATGACATTTTGGTGTACTCAAGGACTGTGGAGGAGCATTATTCGCATCTTCGGGTTATTTTGTCGATATTGAAAGAGAAGCAATTGTATGCCAAATTCAGCAAGTGTGAATTTTGGCTAAGGGAAGTGACCTTTTGGGGGCATGTTGTGTCTGCCGAGGGGATTAGGGTGGATCCCCGAAAGATTAAAGCCGTTCTGGACTGGAAACCGTCGAAGTCTGTAGTAGAAATTTGAAGTTTTCTTGGTTTGGTTGGGTACTACAGAAGATTCATTGAGAAGCTAAAGAGAATTTTCACTGAGGCAGCAGTATTGATTTAGCCTGAGGCTGGGAAGGAGTTCGTAGTTTATTGTGATACATCACACACAGGGTTATGATATGGGCTAATGCAATAAGGGAAGGTGGTACCATATGCATCTCAGCAATTAAGACCACATGAAGTGAACTATCCCACTCACGACTTAGAGTTAGCTGTTGTGGTGTTCGCCTTAAAGATATAGAGACATTACTTTTATGGAGAAAAGTCGATTATCTACATCGATCATAAGAGCCTGAAATATCTCCTAACCCAGAAGGAGTTAAATTTAAGGCAGCGAAGGTGGATCGAGTTGTTGAAAGACTATGACTGCTCGATTGAGTATCACCCGGGTAAAGCTAACGTAGTCGTAGATGCATTAAGTCATAAGGTAATAACGAATTTGAGGGCAATGTTTGCTCATCTCAGTTTGTATGAAGATGGTAGCTTGTTAGCTGAACTTCAAGTAAAGCCGATATGGGTAAGTCAGATTAAAGAGAAAGCAGTTGTTGAATGAAGTGTTAAGTTCTCGACTTCAGTAAGTGCAGAATGGTAAGGTAGGGGATTTTAGTCTGAATAGCGAAGGGGTGTTATGTTGTCATGGGCAGGTTTGTATGTCGAAGGACGTTGAGGTAAGACAGATGATTCTGTAGGAAGCACATAGTAGCCCATACGCTATGCATCCCGGCAGAAGTAAGATGTATCGAGATTTACACGAACTGTATTGGCGGCCAGGGCTAAAACAGGAGGTTACGGACTTTATGAGTAAGTGTTTGACATGTCAACAAGTGAAGGCGGAACATCAGCTACCTCTGGGGTTGTTGTAACCAGTGAAGATTCCACTTTGGAAGTGGGAGAGGATAGCGATGGATTTTGTTAGTGGGCTACCTCTGACGCCTACTAAGAAAGACTTAATGTGGGTGATTGTCGATAGGTTAATGAACTCCGCTCACTTCATGCCCATTCGTACGGATTACTCGCTCCAGAAGTTAGACAAGGTATATGTGGTGAAAATTGTGAGGTTGCATGGGGTACCGGTGTCTATCATATCAGATAGGGACCCAAGGTTTACATCACGATTTTGGAAGGCATTACACGAAGCTTTGGGTACGAGGCTAGATTTCAGCACAGCATTTCACCCACAGACTAATGGCCAGTCGGAAAGGGTAATTCAAATTCTGGAAGACATGTTAAGGGGCTGTGTGATTGACTTCAGGGGTAGTTGGGAAGATTTTCTACCACTGGTAGAGTTTGCGTACAACAATAGCTATCAAACCAGTATTTAGATGGCACCCTACAAAGTGTTGTATGGTCGCAGGTGTCGTACCCCTACCTGCTGGACGGAATTGGGTGAGCGACAATTGTTGGGTCCGAAATTGATTTTAAAGACGGAGGAAAAGGTTAAGTTGATTTGGGCTCGGTTGAAGGAAGCTTCCGATAGGTAGAAATCATATGTAGATCTGAAGCGTAAGGAAATAGAATTCTCAGTGGGTGATCAGGTCTTTTTGAAAGTTTCACCTTGGAAGAAGGTTCAGAAGAAGAACCAATGCAGATCTTAGATCGAGATGTCAAGGTGTTGAGAAGAAAGTCAGTTCCATTGGTCAAAGTCTTATGGCAAAATCACGGTTCAGAAGAAGCCACGTGGGAGCCAGAGGATGTGATGCGACAGCAATACCCTCATCTCTTTTGATCAGGTAAATTTCGAGGCCAAAATTTCTTTAAGGGGGTAGAACTGTAACATCCTAGAATTAGAGGTTCTGTGTTTTGCACTATTTCTTGTGTTTGGCTGGTTATGCTTGTTGTTTTGGTGTGTTTGTGAGTTTTGGGAAAGCTCGGGTTCAAGCCAGAGCCTTGGTAAAATTTTGGTTTTTTGGGCATAAAGGGGAAGAGCTAGGGAAAGCAAGCTTTAAGAATGTTTATTTGTGTTTGTTGACACAAAAAGGAGAATGGTGTGGTGGCAAGATGATGCCACTTAAGGAGCAAGGGTGTCACATGGGAGCAGGAGGGGGGAAGGAGTTCGAGTCCTGTCTGCTACACAGTGAAACTTTATTTTTGTGCTCAAGGTGGTGAAGCTTTGGCTTTTGGCTGGGACTCTTCTAGGAGGAGTTTGAATGAGTCAAATGCATTCAAATGGATGGACAAGAGAGCTTGGAGAAGTTTGAATTGGTCAAGCCAATTTGAATGGGTGATGGGGAGTAATTGGTGGAGCAAAACAAGGGATTTGGTGGGTGGTAGAGTTGTTGGCAGATTGTGGGAAGGTGTGTGGGGGAGCATTTCGGTTTAGCTAGTAGAGGTGTGTGCCGAAATTCTCTTTAGGCTTAGACATTTCTTTCTTAGCATATTCGGCTATAGGGTGTGAGGGGTGCCAAATGTTGCAAATTATTTGGGACTCTTTTCTCTTCATCTCCTTTTGTATCTTTGGTTTTAGCCGAAATTAGAGAGTGACCATTTGGGTATTTCTTTCTCTCTTCATCTATTTTTCTGCAACTGTCTTCTCTGTTATTCTAAGGAAGGTGCTAGCCAAAATGGAAGGTGCGTCAAAGGAGCCAAAATGGAGCGGACTTGCAGTCCCTGCTCCAAAGTTCAAAAGACGTGCAGTGTCAGCCGTTTGGGATTTTCCACCTGGTTGTGGTAGAAAGCCGACATCGGTGTGGGATAGACCGATTGTAGTTGTTCGTAATATCGACAACCAGGAGTGTTTAATCCTTCGCGTAATCAGGTGTGTGAACCACACACTTTCATTTGTCTATTTGCATTAATATGTGTATTGGCTATAGGCCGAAATAACTATAACGGCAATTGAGATACCCTAGTGGGTAAAGTTGGGGATGCCAGGTAAGTAACATTTGTGACTATTCCTTTTTGGAATTTAGCGTAATTATATGTATGCTCCGACGGTCTGATGCATATTGACGTATGTTCTGCATTCATCACATTATGATCATATGTTGCATGGGGTTGGGTTAAGATATTGATGAAAGGGGCAGTGAATTCTGGTGACTCTGTCACACTATTCTGGTGGCTTTGCCACGTTCTGATCTGGTGGCTCTGCCACATTCTGTTTCGATGGCTATGCCACACAATCTGGTGACTCTGTCGCAATTTCGGTGATGAGCGGCATGACTGCAGCGTGACTGCCATCGATGGTGTGTAGCGGACGAGGGTTGATTGTAGAAATCCCCACCAGTGTGCTTTGGTTGGTCGGGTGGTGTGTAGCGGATGGAATAATAGGCTGGGTTGGGTTTTGCATTGCATTCATTATCTGCTATATTATGCTAATAGGGCTAAGGCCCAGTTTGTTCTATAAGGGCTTTGCCCACTTTGATTTCGTAAGGGTTAAGGCCAGTTGGTATCTGAATGGGTTTGGGCCCAGTTATTGATCGTGTGGTGGATTATACACTGAGTTCTCGTAGCTCACCCCTCTGCTTAATTTTGCAGGTAATACCTAGTTTCGCAGATTTGGAGCCGAGGCAGACTCTGTGGTAGCCATGCACTATTTCTTAGTAAACCCTATTTTAAATTACTTTCTTAGTAAACTCTGTTTCTTAGTAAACTCGGGATTTTCTTAAACCACAATAATTGTTTTCAAAAACGTCACACACTGAAATCCGATGGTTTTTGATTCTCGTACTGTAAAACAAGTTTTTGGTTACTAGTAATATTTATAACCCTGTGCAAGAAAAGCTTAAATCAAGTCATTTTATTTTCAAAAGGGAATCAAACTCGAAATTTTTAAATGATCGCGAAGTTTCTTTAACAACCTTTCCATGTGACATGCCAGATCCAGTTGTAACGTCTAGGCCGGGTTTGGGGTGTTATAGGTAAACATTAAAATTTCATTATCAAAAATTAATACGACTCTAATGACCTTGTAAATATTCTATAAATAAAATTTATGAGATAACATAACAGAAATTTGTGGTCCCAAAACCACTCTTCCATAACCACTGAAAAATGGCTGTTACAATATCTTAATCACACTAAGGACTGGAAGGACTTAGCTAGATCGATCGCCATCCACATTAGGGTACTCCTTCCAATTCCTTCGGTCCAGAGGATCAGCTAAACCTAGCTTTTGATACCACTAAAAATGTAATACCCTACGCCCGACCCATCCACCGAATCTGGGTATAGAGCATCACAAATTGACCAGTTTCACCTATACTTAATTTTTATCGGCTAAACTATTCTAAAATAGACTGAAATAAAATAAATAATAATTCTTACAACCAAGGGCTTTAAGGCACTAAATGTTTACATCCTCATAGTTTCAGTTTCTTGTAACAGCCTAGTTTAGACCCTAGTCAGAACAGTGGTTTCGAGACCACAAATCTGAGGTTGGAATAATATTTTAATGTTATTTTTGGTGTTGAATATATGTGATATAGCCTGTGTAAAAATTCGTTGTGGTAATTTTATCGATTGTGTGCCGAATTAAGAAAAAGGACTTAATCGCCTAAAGTGTGAAATGCTATGTGCTGATTGTTAAGTGTTTAATTATTGTTGTTTTTATAATGTGAAGGCCTTATGAGGCAATTAGCCCATTATTAAGTTAGTGGTTGGTTTATTAAGGGTAAATTGGTAATCATGGCATAAATTGATATTAAAATAAAACAAAAACTAAATGGTATTCATCCTTGTTTCTAACAACCGGAAATAAGAAAAGAAGAGGAGGGTTTGACGATTTTTTATTTTCAACAACTTCAAGCTTCAATTAGTAAGTGTATTGTGTTTGATTTTTGTTAATTTCTACGTTTTTGTGGTCGTTGCTTTGTACTCTACAAAACCCATGTTTCAATTTTGTGAATTGATGATGTTTTTGTGATGAGCCATTGATGAATACTTGAGCTATGTGTTAGATGATAATGAAATATGAAAACTTGGTGTTGGGTTAATATAGTTTGTATTTGGAGTTTTGATGAATTTGTGTAATTTGGATTAAATTGAGAAAAGTGTAAATTGAAGGACTAAAAGTGAAATAAATGAAATGTGTGGACTTGTATGAACACAAGGGAAGCCGACTTATGTGAAAGGAAATTATGTGAATTTGATGATTTTGTGAATGAAGGACTAAAGTGTTGAAATGTGAAAATGTGACGGCTATTTTGTAAAATGCCCTAAATATGTGTGTGTGGACTAAATTGAATGAATTGGTGATTGAATGGATTGAATTTGAATGTGTATAGATCAAGAAAGGAGAGGTTCGGATCGAGATCGAGGCAAAGATAAAGTGCTCGATTAATCGATCGTTTCGGCATTTCGACGTCTGAGGTAAGTTTGGACATAATACGTGTATTTAGCTATGATTAATGCTATGAAATGAATGGTACGATATTATTGAGTTATGCATCGTATGTGAGAGCTTGAGTTATGTGGCACTAAGTGTGCGTATTTGGAAATGTGACCGAGATGATTAGCACTGTGTGTGCGGAATAATATAAGCTTCGGCTTTGTGGTTGGAACTGTGTATGCGATACCGATTTAAGATCGGTTTGATATAGATGTACTATGTGTGCGATGCTAAATAAGCTTTGGCTAACTATTTTGGTACTAAGTGTGCAATTGAATCGAAGAAGGGATGAAACTTGACCGAAATGAAATAGTGAGTGTTGAGTAGCAAATGTAATCGACAACTAAGTGTTGGCTAAGGTATGTTCAGAACCTATGTGGTTGATGATACTATGAATGAGTTTATGGAAGGTTAATTGAGCATGTGAGCTTTGAATGGAATGGTATATGTGTTTGTGAATTAATCTATGTGATGGTTGATTATGGTATAATGTATTATGTTACGAACTTACTAAGCTTTTGAAAGCTTACTGTGTGATTGTTTCTCTGTTTTACAGTGTCAGTAAAACTAGCTCGGATCCGGGAATCATCAGCATATCTATCACACTATCGGCAATCTATTTTGGTACTTTTGGAAAGATGTATATAGTTGAAATATGGCTTGTATAGGCTAGAAGTTATGATATGTCTTGAAATGTTTAATCCTTGCCTTGTGATTGGCTTGGAAGTTGAATGATGTAGAATTTATGAATGAACTATGAATGTGGTATATTTCATGACTTTGTGAATTATGAAAGGTGTGTTTGAATATGAATTATGGTATGAATTACATAGTGCTTGATATATACATATTTTGAGATATATAATTGTTACTTTGAATGGACTCATTGTGATGATATTAGGAACGGAAGTAGATGGTAAAGTTAACGATTATTTGGTACATGAAATGGTATGTTTGAATGCATTTAAAAGCATGAATTGGTATTGTATTGAAGCTTATTGGTTGACCCTTGTGTGGGTGGCAAATTGGCCTTGCAAATGACCTATTTTGCATACATGGCTAAGAGACATGGGCATGCATGGTGGCCGTGCGACCAAGTCAGTAGCTAGCATATTATCACACGCCCATGGCACACGGATGTGTCTAGTGACCATGGCACACGGGCGTGTCTGGTAGCTGTGTAAGGCACACGGCCTGACTGCACGGGCGTGTGACCTTAACAGTGTTGAAGAATGCTTGAATATCTTAAAATTTTCGTAAGTGTTCGGTTTAGGCCCGACCTCTTTTCTATCATGTGATTAAAGTCTTGTAGGCCACAATAAGAGACCGTATGTACAAAATTGAATATGTTTATTGAATGACTGACTTTGTGTTGTGATATGGATGTGAAATGTTGCGGTTGTTTGGTAATGCCTCTTAACCCTATTCCGACGACGGTCTTGGGTTAGGGGTGTTACATTTTATTGGTATCAGAGTTACTGTTTAGTCGATTCTCGGACTAACGTAGCGAGTGTGAGTCTAGCTATACATGCCATATATGAAATTGTGATAGTGTGATGAATTCTGATAGTTATACATGTGTTTTCATATAGTAATGGATCCCGATCGAGTAGTTACTGAGGATGTAGATAGTAATTGTAACAGCCCAATTTAGGGCCTAGTCGGAACAGTGGTGCAAATCCGAAGTAATAATATGAGTTTTTAAGGTATTTGAGATGTTTGCATGATATTATGAAAGTTTCATGTAGAAATTTTATGAAAATTTCTATTAAAGGGTCCATTAGGACTAAATTACAAAAGTTGCAAAATATGAGTTTCTAGAAGCTTTTTGTATGAAATAGCTTTAGAATATTGATTAGAATTCCTTAAATAGCAATTTGCCCAAATTATAATTTTTGGACAAAAATGGACATGAATTAGTAAATGGTGAATTTTTAAAGAGAGGGGCATTTTGGTCATTTATCAATTAAATGATTAATAAAGGAAAAAGATGACAAAAATCATTCTCATCTTCTTCCCCAAGTGCCAAAAATTTAAGGAAGCCATAGCTAGGGTTCTTCAATTTTTCAAGCTTGCTAGTAAGTTTATTTTAGCCTCGTTTTTAATATTCTTCGTGTTTTTGGAGTCCTCGTAACATGAATTAGCTATTTTTAGCTATAAGATGAGCTAAGATGCATGTTCAAAAATCTACCCATGTATGATATGCTTGTAAATTGATGTTTTAAGAAAGATTATGAGAGTTTGATGTTAGATAAACATCTTTTCCTAAATGAATTTCATGAAAAATGCTAGTAAGGACTAGTTTGTAATAGATATGAAATTTGTCATACATGGTAGAAATAGTGAGAATTTGTTATTGCTATAGTTGAGACAAGGAATCAGCTAAGCATGTAGTATTAGAAAGTTGAATGAAAATCACTTTACGAGCCTAAGGGCAAAAGTGTAATTATGAGAAAGTTTAGGGGCAAAATTGTAATTTTTCCAAAGTATGATTTAAGAGTCAATTTAGTCAATGTGATTATTAAATGATCTAAACTATTATTATAAAACCGAGACAAGAACAAAGTCGAGGACTAAATTGCATATTTACATACATTTTGTATATTGAGGTAAGTTTGAACGATTTCTAAGCTTTATGATTACTATCATTGAATTGCTTAGTATAATATACATTATTACCATAGAAATTCTTAATGCTATGTTAAATAAAGAAATCAACGAGATTAAGCATGAGAAAGTCCCGATTGAAGTTGAACTACTTAGGATACTCGATCTACCACATGAGATAAGAAAGTCCGTATAAGACCAAGCCAAGGCATGGCATCGACAATCAAGCAAAGATGTCATGTAAGTCCAAGACAAGTCTTGGCATTGAAGAGTTGTTATGAGGTGAAGACCCATGTAAGCCCAAGCCAGGGCATGGCATTGGTGAGTCTCCAAGCAAATATGTCATGTAAGTGCAAGACAAGTCTTGGCATTGAAAAGCTATCATGAGATAGAGATCCCATGTAAGTCCAAGCCAACGCATGGCATTGGTGAGTAACAAGGAAGATTTCATGTAAGCCCAAGCCAAGGCTCGGCATTGACCAGTTCATGAGTAAAGATACCAAATAAGACCATGTCAAGACATGGCAATGGTAAGTTCCCAATGGAACACACAAGGAAGACTTTGAGTAAGTCCATGACAAGACATGGCATCGATACCAAGATGAGAGATCCCATGTAAGAACATATCTAGGATATGGCTTTGGAATCGAGTTATATGTGGGATGAGATTCAGTATCCTCGGTTGTTCATAGAAATTCATCGGACAAATGAGTAAAGCTTAAATGTGATAGCAAGAAAACTTAGTAAGCAAAGCTATTATCAAGTTGGAAATGAGTATTATTCATGTTAAGAATGATGAATTAGAGATTATGGTTATTATTGTAACACCCCAAACCTGGCCCATGCGGTATGATCGGATTTAATATGTCACATGAAGAAAACCTATAAAGAACATGTGATTTTTACTAAAGTAGGCGTTATTTGAAGATGGTTAAGAAAAACAAGTTTGTATAAAAATACTACTAATTTTAAGAGGTTGATTGATAAATCAAAAATTGACTAGTGATCTTTTTAGAACCATGACTTTTGAAAATATTGTTGATAATTCAAAAGAAAATTTCCGAGTTAAATTATTTGTACAAGTTTGTTATGAAATCCATTTGTTAATCAATCTTGGAAAACCATTATTTATGATTTTAGAAAATTCCCATTTAAAACAATTCAAGTAAGATATTAAGTACAGCTAAACATAAAACCAAATAAAAATATCCCAGAGGCCTTATTACAACTTTAAAACCCGAAATAGTAAAATTAACGAAATAATGTGGAAAAGAAGTTTACTAAAGTTCGAAAATATCATTTCCAAAAGTATGGCCTCCACCGAGTCATCTATGGCCCCAAGTCCTCGTCACTGAGCATTACCTGCAAGGATTAAGAAAGAAAGGGGGTGAGTTACAAGAACTCAGTGCATAATCCCCTTATCGTCATCCACTAGGCCTAAACCTGTATAGCATTATCTTGGACTGAATCCCATTTACAAAACATTATTAAAATGAGGTAAATGTATGCAACCCAACCCATCCATCCATCACACCCCCGACCAGCCAATCACACCTGTGGGGATCAAGCCAATCCACCCCGCCGCTCACACCAAAATTTGTAGTCAAGCTGCTATCATATAGTATTTTTGTAGACAAGCCACCGAAATTATAATTAAGTACAATAATCAATAAATTGTGGCTATGCCACCAGGCTACACTGCTCTCCATACAATTTTCCCATCCCATGCAATATGTAGAAATGCAACATACATAATAAGATAAAAAAAATCCACATATTTATAATTCGGCCCATTACAGCACATATCGGAGAATTGACCCATTACAGCACATTCGTAATTTGGCCCACTAAGGCATTCTAGCAATTCGACCCATAGGCGCATTTTCGTAAATCGACCCATAGGGGTATTTTCATAAATTGGCCCATAGGGGCATTTTTGTAAATCAACACTTTAAAGGCATTTAAGCAATTCGGCCCGTTAAGGCATTTTGATAAAAATGGCCCATTGATGGTATATTCGTAATTCGGCCCATAAAGGCATTTTGGTAATTTTAACAATTTTGTACCGATTTTAACAGATTTTGGACATAATAATGTTGTTTAAGACAATTATTCGATTCATGCTATATTACGGTTATTAGACTTGTAAAACAACAACGATCTATTCGTCCAATCATAATAGTGAATCACGAATCTAGTGGATTTCGGTGTGAGATTACACACCTGATTACGATAAGGACTAAACCTTCTTAATCGTCGGCACCTAAATCACCATTACACACAATTAACCAACAAACGAGATTTTATTAATCCAAATCTAAATCAGACGATCTAATGAAATGCTTACCCTTAGTATCGTGTACGACCACAATTTGCCTATTCTCACCGGATAATGGTCCACAACCCAGTGGGAAATCCCAACTTAGGAGTAAGAATTGCAAATCTACTCCCTTTTTTGTACTCCAATCACTTTTCCTTTAAAATCGCTACCACTTGCCTCCATTGGAAAAATTCTCGGTTAGAAAATACTATGATGATTGCAAATAGTTGTTTAGGGATAGGATTCGGCTTACCACTCCTTCCGAAGGATCAACGACTACAGAAGAACAAGCGATACTATAATAACCGATTAGTCAAATCCATCATTCCGTGTAGCAAACTAATCGAGCAATGAGCGAGATCGAAATAATCCATAAAGAAACTTCTTACCCTAATGGTAATAGATCCGACTTCCACCGATTGACTTAAGACTAGAGATGAATCGGCAATGATGTGATATTTGACCACCCACTAGAACATTACGAAAAAGAAGAGATGATCACGATCTGAGAGAGTAGGAGAAAATGATATTTCAGTTTAGAAACAAAATAGAACAACCAAATAATGATGGACACACATTCGGCTAGAGAAAAGAAAATGAAAACAGAAGAAAGAAACCACTTACCGATTCGATCAAAGAAGAGAGTGCCAACACGAAAGAGAAAGAAATAATGAAGAAGAGATTAAGGGTTAAAAGGTTCGGCTATAAAGAGAAATGAACAAGAAGATTCGGCTACTTTGAGAGAAACAAACGAGGAAAATCCGTCCTCCAAAATGGTCGACTTAAGAAAAAAGAGAGAAAGATAGGAGGAACGATGAGAAAACAAGAAAAGAAGAGCAAAATGGCTTGAAAGTTTCGATAAAACAAAGGAAAAAGGTGAACAACTTTGGCTTTAGAGTTTCGACAAGTGAGGGAAAAAATTGGAAAAGAAAACACCAAAAATTGCAAAAAGGAAAACAAGCCTTACATGCACCAAAATTGCAAAATGACTATAGGAAATTCGGCTCCCCCTTTTCTCCCTTACCAAAATCGTGTTTCATCTTTACCAAAAAGATGAGTGTTGACCAAAATTCTTTCCCTTAGGTAACTCCTAATATTCGGCCAACATGTCCCCCTCCCTTATCCCATTCCTTTATTTCTTTCCTTCTTTTTCCCTTGTTTTCCTTCTCACCTTATTTTCTTAGTCTTCTTTCCAACGTTAGAAAAGTCTTCTTTTTCTTCTTTGATGCCATGGCCGACACTTACCATACAACACTTGAGAAGCTCAAAAATTTAAACCCCAAAAGTTGCAATAGATGGGATTCGAACCCCTTCCCTCAGTGCTCTCCACTTGACACCACACCACTCCACCATGTGCTCCACTTGTGCTAGCAAAATACACACTTATTTCCTTGAGTCTTGATGCCAATTACCTGCTCCCCTTAAGTGCTTAAACACAAAAATTTTTCTAAGGCCCAACTCAACCCCAAGCCTTCTTAGGACCCCTAAACATACACAATTAATACTCTCAACAAGTCTAATGCATGATATAATGTAAAACATAAAATTCTGAATTTCAGGATGTTACAATTATAGTAAAGTATGTTGATCTATGTGATCAAGTGATACAGGTACCTTGTTTACCTCACGAGCATGAGACTAGTAAGTATCATGAGATTTATAAGAATCAGTAAGAGTAAGTAAGCTTAAATAGCTGAAATCATGATGCCATTGTTTATGCCAAATGGCTTATGTTAAACAAGTATGTTGCTATGTGCATTATATGCAAACTTACTAAGCTAAATGCTTACGTCTTTTATTCTTTCTTTCCATGTAGTCCTGCCAAGCTAATCTCGTGGATCATTGTCATCGGAGCTCAGAGTAGACTATCAATCGTTATTTTGGTATAGCCAAGATGTTTACATTAAGTATGGCATGTATAGGAAACATTTCATTTTGAGAATATAACATACAAAGGGCAAAAGTATGGGCTACCAAGTTTATTATTCTTTTGTATATGGCTAAGTGATTGGCCAAGATTGACTAAGTATGTATGTTTATTGATATCAATGAAGCATGTAGTATTGTTCATGAAAAATGTAGTAAATTGAGTTTTTGAATTGAATATGAGATTGATCTTGATTTCAGGGTGGCAATTGGCTTGGTAAATAGACTTCAAGTGCCCATACGGATAGACACATGGGCGTGTGTCTAGGCCATGCTTCCCCTGCACCTTAGTACCTTAAGTCAGAATAGACCACGGGCTAATCCCACGGCCGTTTGTATAGGCCATGTGAGACACACGATTAGCACATGGGCATGTGCCCCAGGCCATGTGAATATATTCAATGTCAACCACGGTTGGAAGACACGGGTGTGTCAAAGGGGTACACGGGCGTGTCCCAAGTCACATGAGCGTGTGACCCCTGTTTTAAGGAAAAGTTTTTTATTAAGTTTCAAAAGTTTTTAGATATGTGTTTAAGGCCTCGTAGGCTCATGAAATGTATGATTAGACAAAGAAAGAGAAGTTTTTAATTTGGAACAAAATTTTACAACCCTAAGTGCATTTTTGAGAAAGTTCTAGCATAGTAATGTCTCATAACCAGTCTCAGCCTTGGACTCGGGTATGGAATGTTACAGTAATGCGCCTGCTCCCGTTCAAGGGACAGCGCTGGCCACATCTAGGCTGAATGAAAGTAGTGAAGAAGGAGAGGTTAAACAAGCCTTATTCCGAATGATGAGCGAGTGGTTTTCAGAGTTCGTTCAAATGAATCCGGCTACCCCACAACCTCTACCCCCACAAGTACCTATTGTGCTACAAGTGATAGATCCAATTTGACTAAATAAACCTCCTATGGATAAGATTCATAAGTAAGGGGTCGAAGAGTTTAGGACCACAGCTGATGATGATGCTGAACGAGCTAAGTTTTGGCTCGAGAATACAATCCAGGTATTCGATGAGATGTCGTTGACCCCTGATGAATGCATTAAGTCTGCAGTTTCATTGTTGAGAGATACGGCTTATAATTGGTGAAGGACGTTGACATCTGTGGTTCCAAGAGAGAGGATCACTTGGGATTTCTTTCAATTTGAGTTCAGAAAGAAGCATATCAGTCAACAATTCATTGATCAGAGACGTAATGAGTTTCTAGAGCTGAAATAAGGCCGTTTGTTAGTTACTGAGTTTGAGTGGGAATTTGTGAGATTGAGCTAGTATGCACGGGAATGTGCTTCGACCGAAGCTACTATGTGTAAACGCTTCATAGAAGGGTTGAATGAGGACATTAAGTTGTTGGTTAGGATACTTAATATAAACGAATTTGTTGTGTTAGTCAGAAGAGCATGCAAGGCCGAGCAGCTCAGTAAAGAAAAGAAGAAAGCTTATTCTGAAGCTCGTGATAAAAAAAAAGATCGATGAGTAAGTTTTCTCAACCTTCAACGAAGAGATTTAGAGATGCAAGCAACCGATCACATACTTCATTTGGACATTCGAATAGAGATCGTGCAAGACTAAGTGTTGGTCCGAGAACTCAAGCTCCAACAGAATCAAGTGTTGACAGTGCCAAAAGTAACAAACCTGAGTGTAGACAGTGTGGAAGACAACATGTGGGAGAATGCTGGGGCAAGTACAACAATAGAGTTTGCTATAAATGTGGATCACATGATCATTTCATTTGAGACTGTCCAAAGATGGCTGAGGAAGAAAATTTTCAGAATATGAGATCGAGTAATGTGACGATTAGGGGTAGACCAACCAGAAACATCGGGAATGTGAGTGGAAGTCAAAGAGGGACTACTGATACAGCTGTGAGATCAGAGGCGAGAGCACCTGCCCGAGCCTATGCTATACGTGCACGAGAGGAAGCTTCATCGCCAGATGTCATTACTGGTACTTTTACTCTATTTGATACTGATGTGATTGCATTGATAGATCCAGGTTCTACTCATTCCTATGTGTGTGTGAATCTAGTATTGAGTAAGACTCTATTTGTTGAGTCTACTAAATTTTTGGTTAAAGTATCGAACCCCTCAGGCAAGTGTGTCTTGGTGGATAAAGTGTGCAAAAACTGTCCATTGATGTTTCGAGATTTATGTTTTCCGGTCAATTTGATGTTGCTACCATTCGATGAATTTGATATAATCCTGGGTATGGATTGGCTTACTTTGCATAATGCCATAGTGAATTGTAAAAGAAAGAGTATTGAATTGAGAAGTAAGAATGGTGAGAAAGTTCGAATTGAATCCAGTGATATGAAAGGACTACCAGCTGTTGTATCCACGATGAAAGCTATGAACTATGTGAGAAAGGGTTGTGAAGCCTATCTGGCTTCTGTGATTGATACAAAAGTGTCAGAAAAGAAAGTTTAATATGTGCCTGTGGTTTGTGAGTTTCTATATGTGTTTCCTGAAGAGCTATCGGGATTACCTCCAAATCGGGAAGTTGAATTTGGTATTGAATTAGTGCCGGGGACTACTCCTACTTCAATAGCTCCATATAGAATGGCACCAACGGAATTGAAAGAGTTAAAGTCTCTGTTGCAAGAATTGACTGATAGAGGATTTGCATGGCCATGTTTCTCACCTTGGGGTGCTCCTGTGTTATTTGTAAAAAAGAAAGACGGTACTATGAGAATGTATATTAATTACTAACAATTGAACAAAGTAACGATAAAGAACAAATATATGTTCCCTCGTATTGATGATTTGTTTGATCAGCTGAGAGGAGCTACAATATTTTCTAAGATAGATTTGAGATCAAGCTACTATCAGTTGAGAGTTAAAAAATTTGATGTGCCGAAAACTGCTTTCAGAACGAGGTACGGACATTACGAATTTTTAGTGATGCCTTACGGACTAACAAATGCTCCTGCAGTGTTTATGGATCTGATGAATCAAATATTTAGACCATATTTAGATCGTTTTGTTATGACGTTCATTGATGATATTTTGATTTATTCATGTGATGAGACACAACATTCCGAGTATTTGAGAATTGTGCTACAAACTCTGCGTGAGAAATAGTTGTATGCTAAGTTTAGCAAATGTGAATTCTGGTTGCATGAGGTGGGTTTTCTAGGGCATATTGTGTCAGCTGCAGGAATACAAGTTGATTTGAGTAAAATTTCTGCTATATTAGAATGGAAGCCTACAAGAAATGTATCTGAAGGCCGTAGTGTTCTGGGACTAGCGGGATATTATAGATGGTTTGTGAAAGGCTTCTCAATGATTGCGACTTTGTTGACAAAGTTGTGATAGAAAGATGTTAAATTCGAGTGGTCAAAAAAAGTGTCATTAGAGTTTTGAGCAGTTGAAAGAATTGTTAATGGAAGCAGCAATGTTAGTTCTGTAATAGCCCAAACACGGCCTAGAAGTTAGGCCAGAATCTGGCGTGTCACATTAAAGAGTTTCTCAAAAACCATGCTTTCATTAGAAACCCTTCTTACATCTGCTATTCAAAACCTCAGATTTCGCTTGCTTATTTTCAAAACGTGGTTTATTAGAAATCATTCTTGGAAAACATTATTATCTTTAAAACCTCGTTTGCTGCGAAAAGCTTAATTTAAAATAATTGCGGAACGTGATATTTTGAAAAACAATAGTTATTTCTAATAAATCGTGTTCTACTTCTAGCAATTATAAAACAATCAATAAAATCCCAAAACTTGAAGTTCGAAAATCTTAAGGCCTTATTACGAAATTTATAACCCAACAAATTAAACTAAAATAAAAATAGGGCGTGTACTTTAAAGCCAATAGGACGTGTGGTTACCTCCGAGTCCCTCACAGCTCCGATCCGTCTAAGGCTGAGGATTACCTGCACAGTTAAAAACGGGGTGAGTTTATGAAAACTCAATGTGTAATCCCCTTACCAGAGTAACAATCAGTTTACAAAAGCAGAAACCTAAACAGTCTGGGCCGAAGCCCTTTCAAAAGTCACAGTACCATACAAATCAGAGCATACGTGGGTCAAAACCCGCTACGAAATTATTTGGGTCATAGCCCATAACAGTATCAATTGGGCCAAACCCAAACCAATAACAGAACAAGCGGCCTAAGCCAAGTACAGTGACAGATCTTATAAACAGATATGCAACAGTATGAGGATGCATCCCAACCCAGTCCAGCCAACACACCACCCGTACCAACCCTACACACCATGTGAGGACCATGTAACATCTCGATTTTAGACCTGTTGGAATAGTGGTGTGAGACCATAAATCTGAGGTCTATGTATGAGTTTTAGAGGTTTATGCTATGTTTTTATGTTAGTGTGAAAGTTTTATGAAGCAATTTTGTGAAATTACTGTTGAATTGACCAAAAGGACTAAATTGCAAAAGTTATAAAATGTGAGATTCTAGAAGCTATTTGTGTGAAATTGCTTTAGAATATTAATTAGAGGTCTTTAAATAGCAATTTTCTCAATTTCTGCTTTTTGGACAAAATTGGGCATGAATGAGTTAAAATGGAAAGTTTATCAAAAAGGGCATTTTGGTTATTTAATAATTAAATGATTAAAATGGGAGAAAAGATGACAAAAATTCATTCATCTTCTTCTCTAAGGCTGCCAAAAATTTGAGAGAGTCATTGTTAGGGTTCTTCAAACTTTTCAAGCTAGCTAGTAAGTGTATTCTAGCCCCGTTTTTTATATTCTTTGTATTTTTGAAGTCCTTGTAGCATGAGTAAGCATTTTTAGCCATTTGATGAGTTATAATGGATGTTCAAAAATGTGGCCATGTATGACATGCATGTATTTTGATGTTTTATGGAAGATTATTAAAGCTTGATGTAGTAGGAACATCTTTTGTTAATTGATTTTCCATGAAAATGCATGTAAGGACTAGTTTGTAAAAGTTTTAAGTTTGGTCATACATGTGTGATTTAGTGAGAATTGATGATTGCTTTAGTTGAGTAAGTGATTCGACTAAGCATGAAAGGCTAGAAAGTTGAATAAAAATCACTTTCTAAGCCTTGGGCCAAAAGTGTAGATATGAGAAAGATTAAGGGCAAAAGAGTAATTTTTCCAAAGTATGAGATAAGAGTCAATTTAGTCAATGTGTATATTGATGAGTTGAATTATCATTATAGATCAAGAAAAATGAAGCTCGGATCAAAATCGAGGCAAAAGCAAGGTGGTGGACTAAATTACACGTTTCTATACTTTTGAGTATCGAGGTAAGTCTATGTTTAAACAATGCATTCATACTTACAATTTCTTAATGCTAGCTAGTGTATAGCATGATTGAGAATGATTGAGAACCTATGTGGGATGAATGTAGTTAAGTAAATAGACATGTGAATGTGTAGTGAGAATACTAAATGATGGGCTAAGTGCGATACCATCCTAATGCATATTGACGATAAGCTAGCTATGTCCGATGCTATCGTTAGGTATATCGTCTAGTGGGCTATGTGCGAAACCACTATGAATACCTTTGTGGTAGGCTGAGTGTGATACTACCTTATTAATTGATTGTGGTGGGCTAAGTGCGAAACCACCGAGAAATTAGCTGTGTGGATTAGTTGCGTGGATTAGCTGTGTGGTTATATTATTGAGTTAATTAGTTGTATGGATGAATTATCGAGAAATGATGTTGTGTTGTATATTGTATAAATGTGATATTGAATGCAGGGGTGCATTTCAATGGTTATGAGTATGTGACTCATGATGTGTTGGAAATGTGGTAAGGAATAGAAAGAGTAAGCATTGTGGTACATTATATGTTAGTATGATGCTAATTGTTGTTTAGCTTATACTATGATGCTTAATTGTTTAAGTGTAAACTTACTAAGCTCTAAGCTTACTCCCTTTCTTTTCCCTTGTCTTATAGAGTAAAAGTGTTGAATAGAGATACGAGGATCAATTGGAAGATCGCCCACACTGTCAGCACACTCTAGTACATGAGACTTAATGTTTTGTATATGGCATGTATAGAGGCTAGACAAGTTAGTGAATTTTGTTGTAAATGGCTAAGATGTGTTGGCCTATAAATGGATAGTCTATTTTGTATAATGCCATAGTAGTTAGCTACCTTATTTTATGAAAAGATTGCACTTCAATTTGAGTTGATTATAGATGTGTTGAATGAATGCATATTGTGTATGCTAGAGGGGTGAAAGGAACTTAGCACATAGCTTTATTTTTGTCCATGTAGATAGACACACGGGCGTGTGTCTAGACCATGTGTGACACATGGTCAGCCCACGGGCGTGTGACTTGGCCGTATGTCCCCAGCATATTAAAATTTTAAGTCAGAATAGACCACAGACTAGCCACACAGGCATGTGCATAGGCCGTGTGAGTTTAGTCAATGTTGGCCACGGGCTAGCCACACGGGCGTGTGAGTAGGCTTTGAGGCCGTGTGTATGTGGTCAGTATTCACCACAATTGTGGAGCATGGGTGTGTGGGTCTATGCAAGGGCGTGTCTCTTCTTGCACGGGCGTGTTAAACCTGTACAAAAGAGAAAATTTTTAAGATTGGAAAAAGTTTCGATATAGTCTCGGGAGCCCTCGTGTGTATGAGTGTGGCCTTGTAAGTCGAGATTGAGGTTGTTGAGGTGACTTAAGAGAGTAGTCACGATGCGCCTAAGTGGCGATCAAGTGGTTTTATTACGGTAATGCCTCGGGCTCGGTTTCGGCGTAGAACTTGGGTAGGGGGTGTTACAGACCAAGTCGACCCACCCAGCCCTACACACCAAGAGCGCAGTCGAGCTGCTAATATCAACGCAACAAAGTTGCCAGTAACAGTATACGTAGCTGAGCCACTAGAATCAGTATACATGGCAAAGCCACTAAATCAGTAAAACGTGGCATAGCCACCAGTACAGTACTTCCTCCAAAATACAAATCCCAACCCCATGCAATATGTCGTGTATGTCATGCTCAATCATTACACATGTATGCAAAATGGCCATGCTAGTAACAGTCATCTAAACATATATTAACAGCATATCAGTCACACGCCCACAGTCAAGTCAGTTAAACTCATAGTTATACAATCACAGTCAAATTCACAGTCTAAATTAGTCATTTACCTACAAGGGCAAAATAGTCATTTTACTCTATAAGGGTATCTCGGTAATCCTACCCTACAGGGGTATTTCGGTAATTCTACTCATAACTAATCCATGTATGCAGTGCATCTCAAACATAATCAATCATACAATTAACACATACAACACTAGTACTACCCCGAGGGTACAACGGTCATCTAATCGGTTAGAGGTAAAACGGTTATTTCGCCTCCTAAGGGCATCTTGGTAATTTTACCCGTCGAGGGTATTTCGGTAACTTTACCCATAGAGGGTATTTTCGTAATTTCACAAACTAGGGGTATTTCGTTAATTTTGCAAACCAGTGGTATTTTGGTAATTTTGCAAACCAAGGGTATTTCGGTAATTTTGCAACCCAGGGGTATTTCGGTAATTTTACAAAATGAGGGTATTTCGGTAATTTCATAAACAAGGGTATTTTAGTAATTATGTAAACCAAGGGTATTTCAGTAATTTTGTAAACCAATGGTATTTTAGTAATTTTGTAAACCAATGGTATTTCAGTAATTTCACAAATCAGGGGTCTTTGGGTAATTTTGTCAACCCCTCAGAAGGTCTACAGTCGCCTCGAGCGACTCAAGTATTCCAAGCAGAGATAATGATGCGAATGGGCCTCAGCCAATTCTAAGCCCAAATCTAGCCACAGATATGAGATTCACATAGTCCAGCCCAATATTTGCTACACAATCATACAACTTATTTGTAACATCCCGGTTTAGACCCTAGTCGGAACAGTGGTTCGAGACCACAAATCCCAGATCGTAAAATATATTAATGATATTTTCTGTGTGAATGATATGTGATATAGTCTGTGTGGAAATTCTGTGTGATAATTTGATCGTTTGTATGTCGAATTAAGAGAAAGGACTAAATTGTGTAAAGAGTAAAAGTTATGTGCTGATTTATAAGTACCTAAGTGTTGATGTCTTTATATTGTGGGGGCCTTATGAGGGAAATATGCCAATATTTAGATGGTGGATGGTTAAATGACTTATAAACCATAATATTAATTTGTCTTATATGATAATAAAAAGGTTAGATATGTCATTCATGTATTAAAATGTTATAATATGATAAAACATAAAAGAAAAATGGTCTTTTTTACTCATCTTTTGACCGAAAACAAGAGGAAGAAGAAAGGGTTTTATTCTTTTGATTTTCGGCACATATTTAGCTTAATCCAAGGTATGTTTGAGCTCGGTTTTTGATAATTTCTACGTTTTTGTAATCGTTGTTTTGTGCTTTACAAAACCCATGTTGTAATTTCATGAATTGATAATGTTTTGTGATGAGCCATTGATGAATATTTGAGCTATGTGCTAGTTGGTAGTATATATGAGAAATTGGTGTTGGATTAACATGTATTGTTTTTGAATTTTTGGTGAATTTAGCTAATTAGGGCTAAATTGTGAAAATAGCAAATTGAAGGGTTAAGATCTGAAATAAAAGAAATGTGTGGGTTTGTATGGATATTAGTAAAATTCGGCTAAGCTTGTGTTAGGTGGAATTTGGTGAATTTGATGATTTTGTGAATTAGAGACTAAAATGTTGAAATGTGAAACTATGAGGGCTATTATGCAAAATTCCCTAAATGTGTGTATGTGGACTAAATTGAATAAAATAGTGATTGAATGAATTGAATTTAAATGTGTATAGACCAAGAGAGAAGAGGTTCGGATCGAGATCAAGGCAAAGATAAAGTGCTCGATTAGTCGACCGTATCGATAGTCGACGTCCGAGGTAAGTTCGGATATAATACATGTTGTTAACATATGATTTTGTATTATGAAATGAATGTGTATATATGTATGAAATTGAGATGCTATGTGCAAGTTTATGTTAAGGGCACTAAGTGTGCGATATTAAAATCGAAACAGGAATGAATAGCACTGTGTGTGCGATGTTATAAAAGCTTCAGTTTATTGAATTGGCACTGAGTGTGCGTTACCGAGATAAGTCAGTTGAGAGATTTGGGCACTAAGTGTGCGATGACTAATATGTATCGACCGTGTATTAAGCACTGAGTGTGCGATTAAGCTGAATGAATATCAAATGATGATCAACAAGTATAATTGAGCATTGAATAGCTTGGAGATTGAATAACTATGTGTTTGCCAAGGTATGTATCGAACCTTTGTGGTTGATGAGTTTATAGATGGTGTTATGGACGGACGAATGAGTATTTTTGCTATTGATAGTATGGTATAAGTACAAGAAGAATGATCTATGTGATGATTAGTATATGAATTGGTTTGATTTGATGATATAGTTGTATTTTATTTCGAACTTACTAAGCTTTATAAGCTTACTTGTGTGATTTGTTCCTCTCGCTTATGGCGAAGTCGCAAAAGCTAGCTCGAATCATGGGATCGTCAGCTTCTCAGTCACACTATCGGCAATCTATTTTGGGGTATTTTGGAAAGATGTATATAGTTAAGATATGGCATGTATAGGCTAGTCATTAGAATCATGTTTGAGACTTGTAGTAGCCATGAAATGTGGCTAGATATGTGCTAGTTTTAGCATGAATAACTTGGTATATATATGTAATGCAACTTTTGGCATAGTTTGTGGTTTGAGAGGTTGACTTATGTGTAACACTCCTTAACCCGTATCCATCGCTGAATTAGGGTTATGAGGCGTTACCGAACTAGACACAGTTTAGCACAGTCATTTATGGAATAAACCCAATACGCATATTTAAATTTTTCCATATCAACAAATAATGTTCAAGACTTACGTTACAAACCATGTTTCATAATGCAACACATCATTACTCATAATCTATACAAGTTTCGAATCAAGCTTCCACATAACAACACCAAATTTCATATGTTAAACATATATAAATACATCTATTTCATTAGTCGAATATCAACATATCTTTTTATACCTTATACAAATATGCATAATAAAAACGAATAGATCCATGATACTCTATTTGCTTTTCATTCACATATGTGATAGCATAACCAAACATACACATCATGCTATTATAATATGCGCAATGTCCCTAAAACAAAAGCCATGTCAAACCATAATTATCAATTCATCCTACCTTATTAATTAATGGACACAAGATTATTGAATAACCTATCAAACACACATATGATATGTAACTAGTCCAAAAAATATATAAATACAACCAATTCATTGACCATATATTCGGTCCTCAATTTAAAACTCTAATGATCAACCCAAAACATAAGTATAAACATTTTCATGATCATCTTTGAATTATAACCAAGCACATAATAATCTAAGTAGAAAAATTCACACGACCTAATATGCATACTCATACATATATATATAACACATATAAATCATTATTTCTATATAACCACATTTAACTTCCAAGCATAATATGTACACATCTTATATCGAAGATTAAAACAAACCATTATATCAAACATACAAATGATACTTAACCAAAAGTAATAGCCTTATTCGCAAGGCCATATATACATATATACATTTACAAAACCGAACATCATTCATTCCAGTCATAATTCAGCCTATACATGCCTTTGATTCGAAAAGTAAACATTTATACCAAAGAGAGTGACAGTGTGGTCAACTTTCTTAATGATCCTCTGAGTCCGTAGCTGAATCAATGATCTATAAAACAGAAAGACAAACATATACAGAGTAAGCTCACTAGCTTAGTAAGTTTTAAGTTAATGGTAATACAACGTCCAAACACCTATACATATATAATAGTTACCAATAACAATGAAAAATAAACATTTCAATACACAAATTCATATAAGGCCGAATACCATAGTTCATTAACCTAATTGTTTCACTTCTTTACCTTAAACTTATATTTTATCAAAATACAAGGTATATGCATTACATTAATCATATTGTTTCGAATCATATAAATCCACCATTCACATTGTCTATGTTATCCCAATCAAAATCATATTACATTAGACATTTCTATTCATAATCAAATCTACCAAAGTATTGTATTCAATCTCAATTTCAATCACATACTACTCATACTCTTTGATCATAAGCTCAATTTCACATAATACCATTTCTACCGTATTATTCAAATTCAATTAATATTAAACATAACTTACCTTACTCTCGGTAATTGAAAAAGGGACTTACGTTTACCCGAGCGTTTACTCGATACATTAACTGCATTTCACCTTGAGTAATTTAAGGTTTCTCCATTTAAAAACGCGTCACCGGCATCAAGCCTGCTAGGCACCAAAGCCCGAAATGTAACACCGGCACAAAGCCTGCTAGGCATCAAAGCCCGAAATGTAACACCGACACAAAGCTCAAGCTGGCACGTAGCTCTGCTATACAACACCAAAGACAAGGCTCAAGTAGGCATAAAGCTCGCGATATATAACACCGGCACAAGGCCTACTAGGCACAAAGCCTGATATATAACACCGGCACATAGCCTGATAGGCTTAAAGCCCGAAATGTTTATCAACTCAATTCATCAACTCACATTTCTTAACACATACATTACTATCAAATCGTATTCACAAAATCAATTCACCTGTCATGTCAAATATACTAATTCACATTGTATTTAAAAACATATTCATTCCAAAATTAAACATACACATTCGGCTATCACATGCTATTTACCCAAATTAATCACATAATTTGATTTCATACATTTTTAATTATCAATTTAATGAACTTTAACTTAAGAACTTACCTCGACTGTCGACGGATCGCGTAGACCGGCTATTTGATAACCTTCGTCTTTCCCCGATCCAAATCCGTTTTTCTTTGTTCTTGATCTAAACACATAAAAATCAGCTCATTCAAGTACATTTCATTTCAATTTAGTCCCTAAACACATTAAATGGGCAAATTACTATTTTACCCCTAAGGTTTCATATTTTTACAATTTAGCCCTATTAATTTAAAACACAAAATACACAAAATCTCTCAATGGTACTCAAGGGCCAAATCTTCCTAGGGACCTTACAAGTCCATTTATTTCATTTATTTTGCAAATAAGCCCCTCAAAAATTTCATTTTTGCAATTTAGTCCAAAATACTCAAATTAACTAAAATTTCCAATACAAAATATACTAATCTTTAACATATCTTTAAAATAAAATTATCAAACATCAAAACTACATGAACACATTAATGTCTGAATATCAAACATGATTAGATTTAAAAATTTCAACATGGGTCAGCTAATACTCAAAGCAACGATCTCAAAAACGTAAAAATCAACAAAAACTGAGTTAAAATTCATACATAATTAGACTTGATAAGTGCCAAATCTAGCTTGGCTTTTCTCACTTCTTTATAAACATACATTCGGCCAACAAAAGATGGAATAAAACATGCTTTTTGTTTGTCTTTTAATTAACATATATTATGTAATTGTTGAATTACTAAACTAACCTTTTTACTTAAATATAAAAACAAATAACACTAAGGTTACTCTTGGTATTTGCCGCCCACTAACTTATAAAATGGGCTAATTGCCCTTTTAATACCCCACTTTAAAAAGCCATCATCAAATAGGCACTTTTCACTATAGTTTGCTACTTTTACCTTTTACGCGATTAAGTCCTTTTTTCTAAATTAAACACACAAACGATAAAATTTTTTTTACGAGACTTTCACACACATTAATTCACATATAATAAACACAAAATATAATATTAAAATATTTCTCAGACTCGGATTCATGGTCCCGAAACCACCGTTCCGATTAGGGTCAAATTCGGTCTGTTACATTATGAATGGTAACTTGGTGTTGATAAAATGCTAATATGAATTAGTGATATTGAGAAGAAATGATGTTTGGTATTGAATGTAATATGCTTGTGATGATATGAGTTTTAGTCTTTGATATTGACATGGTTGGACTTAGTATTGAATGCATGATTTGAATGGCTATTTGGTATGTTTTTGGTTGCCATATATGCTTGATAAGTGTTGGTAAATGATGCTTATAGGTTTGAACCATTTGGTTGGCATTTTGGCCTTGTAAATGGCCTATAATGTCACACGATTGTGGCACACGGGCGTGCCTTAGACCGTGGGTAAATTGACAGGATGCAGCCTAAAATCACACGGCCTCGACACGGGCATGTCATCTGGCCGTGGTGTACAAGTCAGTAGGTAACATAAAAATACACGGCCTCGACGTGGGCGTGCTTGGTGGCCGTAGAGGGGAAGTCAGTTTATGACCTAAAAGTACACGGCCATGGCACATGGGCGTGCCTAATGACCGTGTTGGTATAGTTAGTATATAGACACGGAAGGACACACAGGGGTGTCTAGAAGCCGTGGAGGGAACACGGTCTCCTCCCACGGGCATGTCTCCCCTGTATTTTTGAAAAGTTTCAAATTTCATGAAATTTTGTATGTGTTTCAGTTTAGTCCCAACTCAGTTTATAAGCATGCTTAGGGTCTTGATGACTCATTTAAGGGACACTATGTTTGTAAATAAATGTAAACAGTAATGATTGACTTTGTGTTGAAATTTTTGGTTGTTAAAGGTTCCGTTTGATTGGTAATGCCTCTTAACCCTATTCCGGCGACGGTCTTGGGTTAAGGGTGTTATATTATTCATATGGGCGCACAGGCCCATTAGCCTCACATGGTCCATTTCGGCCCATCGAGGCCCAAACAACCTAAACCCACAAGAACACTCATGATGGCCTTAACTATCGCGTCGAAGCCCCCACACGTGCGCTCGTACGCTGGTGTGGCTACCATTGTCGTGTGACCGGTATTTCAGCATTTGCCGCTCTACAGCTAGAATAGTACGAAATACACATCTGATAGGAATCTAGAGTTGATCCGTGCTCCGAACACTCCTATGCCCAAACGCCAACCTTGGTATGCTTACTCTTCTCATAGATTGCTCTATTTAAAGCCAGCTTCTCACCTTCCCTCCTGCTAGCTTCACGATATGGGATCCCTCCTTCAGCAGAGTTTAATTCCAACACAAACTCTGGCTGTCCCAACTTAGCAAAATAAATATCCTTTTTTGTTTGCGATGGGATTCGAACTCAGGCTCCCCTATAACTTAATCCACGCCGTTAGCCACTAGGCCACAAGCTCCTCTTGTGTCTAAAATCATGCGCATCTAAATATAAGTCTATGGACCAACTTCTAAGTTCACTTAAAAATAAATCAAAATGAAATGCAAGCGCCAAGACTTGAACCTTGGACCCCTTGCTTCCTTGTGTGAAGTCACCACCTTGTCTCCAATGTGGTGCCATTTACCACTAGACCACAACTCCTTTTGTGTCATTTTTCTCCACATTTTATTCTTAAAGCCTACTTACTAACTCCCAAGGTTTTATTCACCTAAAGCCAAAATTTTCCTAAAGCGTAAGTTTGATCCCGGGACTTCATAGAAGCCCCCTAACCTTCCAAAATCACTGACCTAATAGGTCCAACTTGCATTAGTGTCGTTCTCTTGTTCTCAAAAATTTTAAACACTCCCATACCCAAGGACCAATAAGCCCAATTCTACTAGGCCCAAATTCGGGTAGTTACAAGTTCAACCTGAATCCGGTAAAGAATTTATAGTCTACAGTGATGCATTGTTGAATGGTTTGGGCTGTGTGCTGATCCAAGAAGGCAAAGTCATTGCTTATGCTTTGAGACAGTTAAAACCACATGAAAGAACTATCCGACGCACGACCTTGAATTAGCCGCGATTGTGTTTGCATTGAAGATTTGGCGTCACTATCTATTTGGTGAGAAATGTCATGTTTATACCGATCATAAGAGTTTGAAGTACTTGATGACTCAGAAAGAATTAAATTTCCGACAGAGAAGATGGTTAGAATTTTTGAAAGACTATGAACTTGTAATTGATTATCATCCAGGTAAAGCTAATGTTGTACCTGATGCTTTGAGTCGAAAGTCTATATGTGCTTTACGAGCAATGAATGCTCAAAAAGATCTATCTGGTGATAGTGCAGTTTTGGCAGAGTTGAAAGTAAAGCCGATGTTTGTACATCAGATTTTTGATGCCTAGAAAAGTGATGTTGAAATGATGGCTAAAAGAACTCGGTGTGAATCGAATGTTAATTCAGAATTTCGAGTTGATAGTGATGATTGTCTGAGATTTAGAGATCGAATTTGTGTTCCAAGAAATTCAGAGTTGATTCAGATGATTTTGAATGAAGCTCACAATAGTCGTTTGACTTTTCACCTGAGGAGTACGAAAATGTATAATGATTTAAAATAGCTTTATTGGTGGCATGGTATGAAACGGGACATCTCTGACTTTGTGTCTAAATGTTTAATTTGTCAGCAAGTTAAAGCTGAACATCAGGTTCTGTCCAGTTTGTTACAGCCGATCATGATTCCTGAGTGGAAATGGGAGAGAATTACGATGGACTTTGTTTCGGGGTTACCTTTAACTTTGGGGAAGAAAGATGCAATCTGGGTGATAGTTGACAGATTGACAAAATCTGCTCATTTGGTTCCGATGAAAACAGATTATTCACTTGATAGATTAGCTAAATTGTATATTGCTGAAATTGTGAGATTGCACGGGGTGCCACTATCTATTGTGTCTGACAGAGATCCGAGATTTACCTCGCGATTTTGGAAGAAATTGAAAGAGGCTTTAGGCATAAAATTGCATTTCAGTACTGCATTTCATTCGCAAACGGATGGACAATCCGAGCGGATTATTCAAGTGCTCGAAGATATGTTAAGATGTTGTGTACTTGAGTTTGAGAATACGTCGGAAAAAATCTGTCGTTGATTGAATTCACGTATAATAATAGTTTTCAAACTAGTATCAAAATGGCACCGTATGAGGCTCTTTATGGTAGAAAATATCGAACTCCATTGTATTGGACCGAGCTGAGTGAGAATAAGATTCACGAGGTTGATCTTATTAAAGAAACTGAACAGAAAGTGAAAGTGATTCGTGACAGTTTGAAAGTGGCCTCAGATCGTCAGAAGTCTTATGTAGATTTGAAACAGAAAGATATCGAATTTGTAATTGGTGACAAAGTGTTTTTGAAAGTGTCTCCGTGGAAAAAGATACTTCAATTTGGCCGTAAAGGCAAGCTGAGTCAGAGGTTCATTGGACCATTTGAGATCATTGAACGAGTTGGGCCGGTTGCTTATAGATTGATGTTGCTGCCTGAGTTAGAAAAGATTCATAACGTGTTTCATGTGTCGATGCTTCGACGGTACAGATCTGATCCGTCTCATGTGATTGCTCCTACTGAAGTTGAAATTCAGTCAGACTTGTCGTATAGTGAGGCACCGATTCGAATTTTGGCATGATAGACCAAAGAGTTGATGAACAAAAGAATTTCTTTAGTGAAAGTGTTGTGGCACAAGCATGGAGTTGAAGAGGCTACATGGGAGCTTGAAAATATTATGAGAGAGCAATACCCACACCTATTCATTGGTAAGATTTTTGGGGACGAAAATCCCTAAGGGGGGAGAGATGTAATAGCCCGGTTTAGACCCTAATCAAAATAGTGGTTTCGAGACCACAAATCTGAGGTTGGAATAACATTTTAATGTTACTTTTTGTGTTGATTATATATGATATACCCTGTATGAAAATTTTGTGTGGTAATTTTATCGATTGTGTGCCGAATTAAGAAAAATGACTTAATTACGTAAAGTGTGAAATGTTGTATGCTGATTGTTAAGTGTTTAATTGTTGTTGTTTTTATAATGTGAAGGCCTTATGAGGCAATTAGCCCATTATTAAGTTAATGGATGGTAGATGGACAAAAATGGCCCAATGTTTGCTAGATAAATGGTTGGCTTATTAAGGGTAAATTGGTAATCATGAAATAAATTGATATTAAAATAAAACAACAACTAAATGGTGCTCATCCTTGTTTCTAACAACCAAAAATAAGAAAAGAAGAAGAGGGTTTGAGGCTTTGTGATTTTCGACAACTTCAAGCTTCAATTAGTAAGTCTTTTGTGATCGGTTTTTGTTAATTTCTACGTTTTTGTAATCGTTGCTTTGTACTCTACAAAACCCATGTTTCAATTTTGTGAATTGATGATGTTTTTGTGATTAGCCATTGATGAATGCTTGAGCTATGTATTAGATGATAGTGAAATATGAAAACTTGGTGTTAGGTTAATATAGTTTGTATTTGGAGTTTTAATGAATTTGTGTAATTTGGGTTAAATTGAGAAAATTATAAATTGAAGGACTAAAAGTGAAATAAATGAAATGTGTGGGCTTGTATGAACACAAGGGAAATTCGGCTAGACTTATGTGAAAGGAAATTATGTGAATTTGATGATTTTGTGAATTAAGGACTAAAGTGTCGAAACGTGAAAATGTGACGGCTATTTTGTAAAATGCCCTAAATATGTGTGTGTGGACTAAATTGAATGAATTGGTGATTGAATGGATTGAATTTGAATGTGTATAGACCAAGAAATGAGAGGTTCGCATCGAGATCGAGGCAAAGATAAAGTGCTTGATTAATCGATCATTTCGGTATTTCGACGTCCGAGGTAAGTTCGGACATAAGACGTGTATTTAGCTATGATTAATGCTATGAAATGAATGCTATGATATTATTGAGTTATGCATGCTATGTGAGAGCTTGAGTTATGTGGCATTAAGTGTTCGTTTCGGAAATGTGACCGAGATGATTAGCATTGTGTGTGCGGAATAATATAAGCTTCGGGCACTGTGTGTGCGATACCGATTTAAGATCGGTTTGATATAGATGCACTATGTGTGCGATGCTAATTAAGCTTTGGCTAACTATTTGGGCACTAAGTGTGCGATTGAATCGAAGAAGGGATGAAACTTGACCGAAATGAAATAGTGAGTGTTGAGTAGCATATGTAATCGACAACTAAGTGTTGGCTAAGGTATGTTTGGAACCTATGTCGTTGATGATACTATAAATGAGTTTATAGAAGGTTAATTGAGCATGTGAGCTTTGAATGGAATGGTATATGTGTTTGTGAATTAATCTATGTGATGGTTGATTATGGTATAATGTATTATGTTACGAACTTACTAAGCTTTTGAAAGCTTACTGTGTAATTGTTTCTCTGTTTTACAGTGTCAGTAAAACTAGCTCAGATCCGAGAATTGTCAGCATATCTATCACACTATCGGCAATCTATTTTGGTACTTTTGGAAATATGTATATATTTGAAATATGGCATGTATAGACTATAAGTTATTATATGTCTTGAAATGTTTAATCATTGCCATGTGATTGGCTTGGGAGTTGAATGATGTAGAATTTATGAATGAACTATGAATATGGTATATTTCATGACTTTGTGAATTATGAAAGGTGTGTTTGAAGATGAATTATAGTATGAATTACATAGTGCTTGATATATACATATTTTGAGATATATAATTGTTACTTTGAATGGACTCATTTTGATGATAATAGGAATGGAAGTAGATGGTAATGTTGATGATTATTTGGTGCATGAAATGGTATGTTTGAATTCATTTAAAAGCATGAATTGGTATTGTATTGAAGCTTGTTGGTTGACCCTTGTGTGGGTAGCAAATTGGCCTATTTTGCATACATGGCTAAGGGACACAGGCGTGTGTCTCTGCCGTGTGATTTAAGGATCACTTATTGGTGTGTCTAGACAGGGTACACGGCCAAGGCCCACGGGCGTACATGTCGGCCGTGCGACCAAGTCAGTAGCTAGCATATTATCACACGACCATGGCACACGGGCGTGTATGTTTGCCGTCTGAACAAGTCAATATGTATGGTTTGTTTTGGCACGGCCTGGACACATGGGTGTGTCTGGTAGCTGTGTGAGGCACACTGCCTGACTGCACGGGCGTGTGACCTCAACAGTGTTGAAGAATGCTTGAATTTTTAAAAATTTTTGTAGGTGTTCGGTTTAGTCCCGACCCCTTTTCTAGCATGTGATTATGGTCTTGTAGGCCTCAATAAGGGACCGTATGTACATAATTGAATATGTTTATTGAATGACTAACTTTGTTTTGTGATATGGATGTGAAATGTTGCAGTTGTTCGGTAATGCCTCTTAACCCTATTCCTGCTATGGTCTCAGGTTAGGAGTGTTACATTTTATTTGTATTAGAGCTATGATTTTTTCAATTCTTGGACTAACGTAGCGAGTGTGAGTCTAGCTATACATGCCATATATGAAATTGTGATAGTGTGATGGATTCTAATAGTTATAAATGTGTTTTCATATAGTAATGGATCCCGATCGAGCAGTTGCTGACGATGTAGAGAGTGATGCGCCTGCTCCCGCTCAAGACAGAGTATATGTACTAACTTATCCACATGGCCACCAAGCACGCCCGTGTGCCATGGCCGTGTAACATTAGGCTAGCTACTGACTTAACCACACGGCTACCAGGCACGCCCATGTACCATGGCCGTGTAGGTAAAACAGGCCATTTGCAAGCCCATAATGCCACCCACTTTAAGGTCATACCTACAAACAATATACCAATCCATATCATACACAATTTACAATCAAAGACATATCAAATAATCAACAAGTCTCCACATTCTATTTCATTCCCATTCATGCCAACTTACACAACTAAAACACATACATATATTCAAGCATGGTTAATCCACATTTACCTTTCTTTTAACCATTTCTTTGATCACTCAAACATACTCATAATGAATTCATATGCTTACCATAGCCTTGACCATTTCATTTGCTATCAAACCATACCAAATCAAGCATCATGTATCATAATCATTTATGCATATCATCAAAATTTATCTAGCCACATCTCATGGCTATTTATATACATTTTAAACTTAACCCAAAATGACTAGCCTATACATGCCATATTTAGCTATATACATGTCCAAAAGGTACCAAAATGAGCTAGGTAGTGTGATGATGATCCTCGACGGTCCCAAGCCTTTTGTAGCTTTGACGACCTATAAACAGGGATGATGGTCATCAAGTGTCGTTAGTTTGAGTTTAGCATATTTGTGTTATGAAGTAGTCATCATCCTTCATGCTTAAGCTGATACCATATGTTTGTAACATATGAGTTATGATCTGTGGTAATGGAGAAGAGGAGATATATTTGTGTAAACTTTGATTGGGAAGCTATATTACAAACTGGACAAGCAAATCACGATAAAACATACTATTCTAAATGAAAATGATATGAAGAGTTAACAGGGAGTATGTATATGGATGAGACAGAATGATATGTTTTTGGTTTTGAAATATGGGTATGTGGCTGGTGTAAAGATGGGTTGTTGATAAACCATAATTTACACATATTTTAACCCCATGCTTGGCTTAATTTTGGATGATTTTCCATTGAATTTGATGAATTCGATGCTCCTAATCTCTTAATTTCATATTTTATACTCAAGAGAGCTTAGGGAGTCAAAAAGAACGAGAAACGGGCCAAAAAGGTACAAAATAGGCCTACATCAGAAATCACACAGCCTGGACTATCGTTCACGGGCAGACCACACGGCCGTGTGAGGCGAGCAGAATTGAGCACGGCCCAAGCCATCACACACGAGCATGTCACACGGGTGTGTCCCTACCGTCCCTAGGTTTAATTCTATTCGGAAAAGGCTACTTGTGGGCCAAGTAAGGCATCTTAAAGCCTATATAAACACCCTAGAGGGCAACCTAAAAGAGGACACCGAGTAGAAAGCAGAAAATACTCCAAGACAGCTGTCAGGAACAGCTTAGGAGAAGGATCTCCATCAAGACTGAAGATCTCCCATCAAGTTCTTTAGAAGTTTTTGGGTTTTCTTATGTTTTTTTGTTTTTCCTATTTTAAGATGTTTCCCTCTTTTAGTATGAACTAAATCCCTTATATACCTAAGGGGATGAAACCTAAGATGAATCTTATTATTGTTTGATTTATAAGATAAATACTTGTTCTTATTCTTAATTGTGAGTTCTTATTCTTGTTTTGATAATTCAGGTTATTGATTCAAACTCGAATGTGCTTATTCAGTGGAGCAAAAGTCTTTGTTTAAGAGAAGATCAACACAATTAAGCGGAGTCAATTGCAACCTTGGGCGACGAAAATCTATCGGATTAAAGTCAAATCTAATAAGGGGATCCATAGATAGAGTTAATGCGACAATAGGGGTTTTAATGAGAAAGAGATTTCAATTAATCAACCTAGAGTCAGTTGTTTTTATTCAGAGATTTCTACGGATTAAGTCAAGTGAATAAATCATATGAATCAAAAGTAATAAGTGAAGTCTAGGTGGATTTTTCCTTAGGTATTGCCTATCTCATATAAGTTGTCTAAAAGTATTTTCCCAACTCTCTGTCACGTTCATAATAATTTAGTTAGTTACATTTAGATTAAAAATAAATTCCCTTAATCTCTAGGCTAAATAATAAAAAGATAGTTATTACTAGTAATTTTAGTCCTTGAGGATACGATATTCTGGACTCATCACAACTATACTATTGTTCGATAGGTGCGCTTGCCTTTGTCGAAATAATAGTTAGTTTCGAGACCATCAAGTTTTTGGCGCTGTTGCCAGGGACTAAGATATTAGGAACATGAAATTTTTATTACTTTAGCCATTTTATTTATTTTCAATTTATATTTATTTTATTTTTAACTTTACTAATTTTTCTTTTATTTGCTTCTGGCGGGTAATTTTAGTTTATGACTAGAAGGAACCCGTCAGGACCATTGCTTTTTGACAGTGATATAGAAGGTACCATTTGCAGAAATCGTAGGGAAATAAGGCAGAACCTGCAATACATAGAAGAAGAGCAAGAGGACGATACCAATACTACCGAAGAGATTGCCGATAATAATTCGCTACCTCCTGTGGTTGCCGCAAATATAGTGAATCAAAATCCTGCTCCTCGCACTATGTATAATTATGCTAAACCTACTTTAACAGGAACCGAATCAAGTATTGTTAGACCTACTATTGCTGAAAATAATTTTGAACTGAAACCTAACACTATTCATATGATTCAGCAGTTTGTTCAGTTTGATGGTTTGCAGGATGAGGATCCAAACAATCACTTGGCAAATTTTCTGGAATTATGCGATACGCTCAAAATTAATGGTGTTTCTGATGATGCCATTCACCTTTGGTTGTTTCCCTTCTCATTGAGAAACAAAGCTAAACAGTGGTTAAACTCGTTACCACGAGGATCAATCACATCATGGGACCAAATGACCGAAAACTTTTTGTTAAAATATTTCCTGCCGGCTAAAATGGCTAAGTTGAGGAATGATATTTCTTCTTTTGTGCAGATGGATCTAAAAACACTCTACGATGCATGGGAGAGATATGAGGATTTACTAAGGAGATGCCCTCACCATGGGTTACCTTTGTAGCTACAGGTTCAAACCTTTTACAATGGTGTGAACCCCTCAACTAGGCAGTTGATTGATTCAGCCACCGGTGGAACCCTAAATAACAAGACTCCTGAAGCGGCTTATGAGTTTATAGAGGAGATGGCACTGAATAACTACCAGTGGCAAGTTATGAGGACAAAGCTAACAAAAGCAGCCAGTGTTTTCAACCTCGACCAAATGACCATGCTATCAAACTAGGTAGAACTTTTAAGTAAAAAGATTAATGGTTTGTATGGTTCTTCACAGGTACATCCAATGGTGCAGTGCGATACAAACGGAGGAGGGATGAACAATACAGAATACCCACCCTACAACCCTGGCATAGAAAATGAACAGATGAACTATATGGGTAACAATTCTAGACCTCAAAATAACCCTTATAAAACACTTACAATCCAAGTTGGAGGAACTATCAAAACTTTTCATGGGGTGGCCAAGGAAATTAAAGACAACAATCCCCTTCACGCTTTCAACAGCAACCTTATCCACAAGAGAAAAAATAGAACCTTGAAGATATGCTAGCAAAGTTTATTTCGACATCAGAAACTCATTTTCAGAATACCGAAACGGCATTGAAAAATTAGCAAACATTAATTCAAGGGCTTAAAAATAAAATAGGACAACTGACCAAGTTAGTTTCCAAAAGGCAACCAGGTAATTTACCTAGTAATACCAAACCTAAACCAAAAGAACAAGTGAAGGCAGTAGCACTAAGGAATAGAAAGGTATTGGTTGAAGCGGAAAAAAAGATGCCACAAGAAACTGATAAGGAAAAAGGTGAGGAAGTAAACGAGAATGTAACACCGGTACTTAAAGAATATAAACCACCGATCCCAAAAAGGTGAGGAAGTAAATGAGAATGTAACACCGGTACTTAAAGAATATAAACCACCGATCCCATACCCGAAAAAGTTGAAGAAAGATCGCTTAGACACACAATATGGTAAATTTCTTAAACTTTTTAAACAATTACATATTAACTTACCTTTTGTTGAAGTTATTTCGCAGATGCCGACATACGCAAAATTCTTAAAAGAGATTCTAACAAATAAAAGGAAGTTTGAAGAACTATCGACCGTGGAACTTAACAAGGAATGTTCAGCTATTCTCCAAAACAAGCTACCAACTAAATTAAAAGATCCAGGAAGTTTCACTATTCCCTGTTTAATTGGTAGTTTAAATATTGAGAAAGCATTAGCTGATTTAGGTGCTAGTATTAATTTAATGCCTTATAAAATGTTCAAGCAGCTTGGTCTTGGGGAACCAAAACCCACTAAGATGAGTATTCAATTAGCTGACTGGTCTATTAAATATCCTAGGGGAATTATTGAAGATATTTTGGTAAAAGTTGATAAATTTATATTCCCTGTTGATTTTGTTGTGCTTCATGGATGAGGACGTTGAGGTCCCTTTAATTTTAGGACACCCCTTTTTAGCTACTGCTAGGGCTGTTATTGATGTACGTGATGGTAAACTTGTGCTAAGGGTAGGCAACGAGGAAACTATTTTTAAAATTTACGATGCTATACGATATTCTAGAGAGCAAGATGATTCCTGTTATTTTATTGATGACATTGATCATATTATTCAAGATTCTTTTCAGGAAATCATACATGACGACACGTTAGAACTGTGTCTTACCCAAAGTGAGGGAGCAAATGATGATACCAATGAGTTGGGGGAGATAATAAGTGAGTTAAATTCTAATACTTCTTCCCCAAGACAAAAGAAAGACGAGGGCATTGAAATAAATGACAAACTAAAACAAAAGCCCTCTATTGAAGAACCGCCCAAATTGGAATTAAAACAGTTACCAAACCACTTAGAGTATGCATTCCTCAGAGATAATTCTACACTACCAGTAATCATCTCTTCAGAACTGGAACCCAAAGAGAAAGACGAGTTACTACAAGTACTAAAAGAGTATAAAAGAGTCATAGCTTGGAAGATTTCTGACATTAAAGGGATAAGTCCATCGTTTTGCACCCACAAAATTTTAATAGAAGATGAATATAAATCATGTGTGCAACCTCAAAGACGATTGAATCCCAACATGAAGGAAGTTTGTTAAAGCTGAGGCAATTAAACTTCTAGATGCTGGAGTTATATATCCTATTTCTGACAGTACTTGGGTAAGTTCTGTGCAGGTTATTGCAAAGAAGAGAGGCATGACTATTGTAGCTAACAAAAAGAATGAATTGATTCCAACAAGAATAATCACAAGTTGGAGAGTCTATATTGACTATAGGAAGTTGAACGATGCCACGAGAAAAGATCACTTTCCTTTACCCTTCATTGATCAGATGTTAGAAAGATTATCTGGGCAAATGTGCTATTGCTTCCTAGACAGACTCTTTGGCTACTTCCAAATCCCAATAGCTCTTGAGGATCAAGAAAAGACAACATTTACATGTCCATACGGTACGTTTACTTATCGCAGAATGCCTTTTGGATTATGTAATACTCCTACTACTTTTCAGCGCTGCATGCTAGCCATCTTTGATGAACTCCTGGAAGATATTATAAAGGTATTTATGGATGACTTTTCGGTATTTGGTAATTCTTTCCATCTTTGCCTTAAAAATTTAAAACGAGTTCTAATGAGATGTGAGGAAACGAACCTTGTGCTTAATTGGGAAAAGTGTCACTTTATGGTTCAAGAAGGGATTGTGTTAGGTCACAAAATTTCTAGTGAAGGGATTGAAGTTGATAAAGCAAAAATTGAAACCATAGAAAAATTACCTCCACCTAGTTCAATTAAGACTATTAAAAAGTTTTTTAGGACATGCTGGATTATAGAAGATTTATTAAGGATTTTTCTAAAATAGCTAAGCCTTTAACAAAACTACTAGAGAAAGATGTGCCTTTCGATTTTGATCAGGAATGTTTAAAAGCATTTAATACCCTCAAAAATATTTTAATAAATGCTCCAATTATAATTGCACCTGATTGGAATTTACCTTTGAACTAATGTGTGATGTGAGTGACTTTGCTGTAGGTGCGGTTTTGGGACAGCGAAGAGACAAGCATTTTCAATCGATCTATTACACTAGCAAAATATTGACGGCCACACAAGAAAATTACACCACCACAGAAAAAGAATTGCTAGCTATGGTTTTTACATTTGATAAATTTAGACATTATTTGATATTATCTAAAGTTGTCATTTACACTGACCGTTCAGCTCTTCGTTATCTCTTAACTAAATCTGATGCAAAACCTCGACTCATAAGATGGATTTTACTCTTACAGGAATTTGATTTGGAAATTCAAGATAAGAAATGAGTTGAAAATCTTATGGCAGACCATCTTTCTAGGCTTGAAAATCCACATATCAAAGAACTCAATGAGAGTGAGATAAATGACTCGTTTCTTGAAGAACAACTATTTGTTATATCTGACTCCGAGGTACCTTGGTTCGCAAACATTGCAAATTACTTAGCTGCTAACATCCTACTAGAAAGGTTAACACATCATCAAAAGAAGCGATTCTTTGCTGATGCGAAAACTATTTTTGGGAGGACCCTTTTCTTTTTCGTATATGTGTAGATCAAGTAATTCGGAGATGTGTTACAAAGACAAAAGCAAGCAAAATCCTAGAACATTGCCATTCAGGACCATTAGGAGGACATTACAGTGGGATTAGGACAGCACATAAAACGCTCGAATCAGGTTTTTATTGACCCACTCTGTTCAAAGACGCTAACAAGTATGTTGCTCCGTGTGATAGATGTCAGAGAAAGGTAATATCTCTAAACGCAATGAAATGCCTCAAACATATATGCTATCATGTGAAATATTTGATGTATGGGGTATTGATTTTATGGGTCCATTCCCTAGCTCATTTGGGAATAAATACATCTTAGTAGCAGTGGATTATATGTCAAAATGGGTGGAAGCTCAAGCTTTACCTACTAATGATACTAGAGGGGTAGTGAGATTTCTTAAGAAACTCTTTTCTCAATTTGGAACACCCAGAGCAATTATTAGTGATAGGGGTACTCATTTTTGTAATACTCAATTTGATAGAGTCTTAAAGAAATATGGAGTACACCACAGAACAACTACCCCTTATCACCCTCAAACCAGTGGACAAGTGGAAGTAATCGAGAGCTTAAGCGTATTATAGAGAAAACAGTAAATTCAAACAGGAAAGATTGGGCATTAAAAGTAGATGATGCTTTATGGACCTATAGAACCACTTTTAAAACTCTCATAGGAACATCCCCATATAGATTTGTCTACGAAAAAAGTTGTCATCTACCATTTGAATTAGAGCACAAAGCATTTTGGGCTATAGAATTCTTAAATTACAATCTTAAACTTGCAAGTGAAAAAAGAATGATGTAGTTGAATGAGCTAGATGAGTGGCGAGCTAATGCCTACGAGAACTCACATCTATATAAGGAGGCAACAAAGCAACACCATGATGCTCGTTTGAAGCAACCAAAGTAATTCGAAGTGGGAGATCATGTTCTACTATTCAATTCAAAGCTCAAATTGCTTCCTAGAAAGCTGAAATCAAGATGGTCAGGTCCATTCGTAATCAAAAGTATTTTTCCCTATGGCACAATCGAGGTAACTCATCCGACTTATGGCACATTCAAGGTAAACAATCAGCGACTTAAAATGTATAATGGTGAAGATTTTAGGGATATGAGAGAGGAGCTTCAGCTCTGTGAACCTTCATATAGAAATGAAAATAGGGTAAGTCTAGCTTAAGACTTTAAACGACCGCTTCTTAGGAGGCAACCCGAGCACTAACCTCACTAACATCCATATTTTTTATTTTTAGCATCTAACTAAGAACTAACCAATTTAATAGGCGCAAGATTTCCTACTCACACGGCCTAGCACATGGGCGTGGCCGTGGCCATGTGGACACCACAGGAAGAAACATCAGCGTGGCGGAGACCGTGCGGGCCAAGGAAGAAAAACTTTTCCCCAACACGGGCTACGATAAAACACCACGGCCGTGCGATCTATCGTAGTCGAAACTGACTCGAAAACACGGCCTGCGATAAAAGTGCCACAGCCATGCGATGCTACTGTGGTCGATACTGAGTAAATGACACGGGCGTGTCGCACGCCCGTGGCCAGAAGCCATGGTCGAAACTGAAAAAATCCCATGAGCGTGGGACACGCCCGTGCCTCTAGGTCGTGGTCGATACTGAATAAGTATCACAGGCGTGTGACCCTAAACACGGGCGTAGGAGAAATGAATAAGGCATCACACGGCCGTACGATTTGGCCGTGTGACATAACACGCCCAAGGAACACTGGCGTGGTTTAATACTCAGACACGCCCTAATTCAAAATTCTCGAAACACACAGGCTAAATAAAGGGAACACGGGCGTGGCCCCTGACCATGTTCCCTACTCCCTATTTAAAGCAACCCACGGCTCATCTCCCTCAAAATTTCCCCCTAAAAACCCTAACCTTTTTCCCCATCTCTCTTTCCCATTTCGGCCACCGGCGACCCTTCACCCTCACCCCTTCACTTCCCTTTCCTCATCTTCCCCTTATTTTTCTCCTTTCCCCTTCCTCTTCCACGCTTACAAGCTTGCAGTCCAAGCCCGTGCATCACCACCACGTCCGTGCCACCGCTTCAAACACCCCCATCGGTTCACCTTTCTCCACCGTTGTTGCTTATTTCATTGATTCTTAATTATTTATTTGATCTTTTTCTTTGCTCTTATTATCATTATTATTATTAGTACAACAAATTTCTTTGTCAATTTCCTTAGTTCTCTTGATCTGTTATTTAGTTTAGTTTGATTTTAGTTTGATAATTATTATTATTTAAATTTAGTATATTCATTTTACATATCTAATTTCATCATCTAAGTTTAGCATTACATGACAAATCTAATTTACTATTATGATTATATTATTATTTAGGACCACTAGAATAGACACATTTGTGGCTGAAATGATATTTGATTCATTGAAAATCTTTTGGCTTTTTCAGGTACGTAAATAACTTCCCCATATGGGAAGAAGACCGCCGTTCCCACTTCAAAAAAGCGGAAGGGTGCCGGTGCGACCTCCTCAAGCGCTTCTGCCGAAGTACGCCACTCGTTCCAACAGTTTCATTCGGAGCCCCAAGAGGAGCTCTTTCGGTTACTTTGCGCACGGCCCCTCGGCGTGGGGAGGTGCATTGATTAGGCTACCCTAGAGCAGGTCCAACTAGCCGACGCGGTTCAGGCCATATTATCCACCGACCCGTGACGGCACTTCTTTGATATTGTCGAGCCTACATACCTAGAGCTCACTTTAGAGCTTTGTTTCACATTCCACCTCCAGACGGTCATGACGAACTTTGACGACCCTGGCACAATCCAATTTTGTCTCGGAGGCCTCGTACGTGAGTTGAGTGTCCCACAGTTAAGAGCCACTTTGGGACTTTACACCGAGGAGTTCATAGAGGAGGACGAATTCGAGGACCTCCATCGCCACATCCATCACTCCCCTTCTGCATGTTGGAATGACTTAATCCCCGGCTCGGCTACCTATGACCCCAGCCGCTCCAAAGTATCAGCTCTTGCCCCATCATTGAGGTATTTACACGTTATTATCGCTCATACTTTGAACCAGCATCGTCAACACTCATGACACCTACTTTTTATGGCGCATGGCGAATGGGCGCGTTTTCGACTTAGCTTCTTCATCGTCCGCTCCATTCAGAATCAGACGGGGCGACATAGGAGGGGAGTGATCTCTATGGGCCCATACATCACGCGCCTACCTCGATATTTTGGGCTCCTCAACACCTTAGCTCAATCCTCCTCGCTCACCCTTATTGGGCAGATGTCCCCGCAGGGTATTCAGACAATGCTTCATGTGAAGATGATTAAGCGCCAACGTGGGTTTGATCCTTCCTAGTACCGGCTCTCACAACCCATCGAGCAGGACAACCTAAAGGACATTAGTGATGATGTCCCCCCACAGCACGAGGAGCAACCCAGCTCATGCGGCAGCTTCACTGACTGACATTTCTGAGCGCCTCACTAGGTTCGAGCAGTATTGTACGCAGTAATTTAACAACAACGCTCGATGATTCTACTGCATCGAGGCGACTCTTCAACAGATTTGTCAGCATTTTCACATATCGCCGCCACCCCTACCTCATGATCTATCTGGGGATGAGGACCTTTGAGTCCATTTATGTTTATTTTTCTTTTTGTTTTCTTTATTTTATTTAAAGTTTTAAACTATTAAACTATTTCCTTTTCTTCTCTTTAAATTATATTAATTATGTTGATTTCTTTTTTTCTTTGGCTGTTTATTATCGAGTAATCATAACAAAATCCATTTAATAAAACCCCCTAAAAATTTACTAATGACTCCGCAGTTTCAAAAGGTTCAAGGTGCTATTAAGGAACTGGAATATTCTCACCCAACTTCACCTCTGCCTAGTTCATCATGTTTTTCATTGGCTCCATTTCTACAAGTTTCATTTTCAAGGATTTCATCCATGATTCAGGAAGTTTCACTCCTCTCCCTCTCTTATGATTTTCTTACTATATTATCTATCTTTGTACATTGAGGACAATGTACATCTTAAGTGTGGGGAGGTTAACTATAGTACTATTTGAAAATCCCTAAATTATATCTTGTTCTTAAGCAATTTTCTCATCTTACTATTAGAATGAAACTTCTATTGATTTATGATTTTTATTGATATGTTTCAGATTAAGTCATAGATAATTGTGCATTGATGGTTTAAACTTTAAGACTTAGAGAATCAAGCATGATAAATATATTTTCAAAATTAAAAATTTATTAGGTTGTTTCCTAATCTTAAATATTACTTTGAAATTTGAAATTTACAAGGTTGACATCGAAAACCATAATTTCTGTGAGATTTTGAGCCTTTTAGAGCATATATTTTTCTTGCTCACTTTATTGATTATGAGTGTGTCAATATTGATTTGTTATTCTAGAACTTGCTTCGATTATACATGTCGAGACCACACTTTTAATTTGATAATTGAGATGATAAAGGCACCTAGGTTTTAACCCACTTACTCCCTAAAAAGCCTACCTTCATAATTAACCCCTAGTGAACCCTTTTTAGCCTAATAAACCATTTCTTGGCTCACCCATTAATATGAACCCAAAACCAAATTTTTACTTCTCCTCCTTTAACCCCCCTTATGTCGAGAGTTGATTTGATCAGTTGCCTAACTATTTTCTTTATTTTAGTTGTTAAATTCTATCTTACTTGTTCTTATTCTTAAAAAAAAAAGAGTTGGAAATTTAGTCATTATTAGTGTTATGAGCTCAAACTGTTAATACCATACCGTTAGAAGAAGCTCGTGTTATTTAGTGATAAGTTTTCAATCAATGTAATTATTCAGTATTAGTTATTTTTCTAGTTAGGTAATTGGTAAATTCGATCTCGATTCTAACCTCTTAATTCATCCTATATTCACACCATTAACCCAAGCCCCATTACAACCCTTTAAGACCTTTTAATTTGTGTATCATCTCATTTTATAGTGGTGGAGATTTGATTTTCATGCAAGCTTATGGGATTAACTTTTCATGTTTGACTTTTTGAGTGCTCAATTTGAACCTTAAACACCTTGAGTGATTTGAGTGAATCTTTAGTGAGGATGCCAATTCTTGTCAAGTTTTGAATCAGAGGTAATTATTTAAGTAAGGGGAAACACCTATGTTTTCGCGCTATAAAAATTTATGACTTAGATTGTTTAAATCTTTAGGACTCTTTTAGTTAAATTATCAATGCATGAATTATCTATGAATTATGATGAAACAGTATTGATAAGAATTATGAATTGAGGAAGTTAATTTTAATTGTGAGTTGAGGATTTTGCTTTAGGACAAGCAAAGGCTTAAGTGTGGGGATATTTGATAAACTATAATTTACACATACTTTAACCCCATGCTTGGCTGAATTTTGGATGTTTTTCTATTGAATTTGATGAATTCGATGCTCTTAATCTCTTGATTTCATATTTTATACTCAGGAGAGCTTAGGGAGTCGAAAAGAACGAGAAACGGGCCAAAAAGGGACATAATGGGCCTACATCAGAAATCACACGGCCTGGACTATCGTCTATGGGCAGACCATACGGCCGTGTGAGGCGAGCAGAATTGAGCACGGCCCAAGCCATCACACACGAGCATGTCCCTACCGTCCTTAGGTTTAATTCTATTTGGAAAAAGGCTACTTGTGGGTCAAGTAAGGCATCTTAAACCCTATATGAACACCCTAGAGGGCAACCTAAAAGAGGACACCGAGTAGAAGGCAGAAAATACTCCAAGACAGCCGTCGAAAATAGCTTAGGAGAAGGATCTCCATCAAGATTGAAGATTTCACATCAAGTTCTTTAGAAGTTTTTGGGTTTTCTTATGTTTTGTTGTTTTTCCTATTTTAAGATGTTTCCCTCTTTTAGTATGAACTAAATCCCTTAAATACCTAAGGGGATGAAACCTAAGACGAATCTTATTATTGTTTGATTTATAAGATAAATACTTGTTCTTATTCTTAATTGTAAGTTCTTATTCTTGTTTTGATAATTCAGGTTATTGATTCAAAGTCAAATATGCTTATTCAGTGGAGCAAAAGTCTCTATTTAAGAGAAGATCAACACAATTGAGCGGAGTCGATTACAACCCTAGAAATAGGGCGATAAAAATCTTTCGGATTAGAGTCAAATCTAATAAGGGAACCCATAGATCGAGTTAATACGACAATAGGGGTTTTAATTAGAAAGAGATTTCAATTAATCAACCTAGAGTCAGTTGTTTTTAGTATTAAAAGAGATATTAACATAAATCAGGGATTTCTACGGATTAAGTCAAGTGAATAAATCATATAAATCAAAAGTAATAAGTGAAGTTTAGGTGGATTCGTCCTTAGGTATTGCCTATCTCATATAAGTTGTCTAAAAGTATTTTCCCAATTCACTCTCTGTCACGTTCATAATAATTTAGTTAGTTAAATATAGATTAAAAATAAATTCCTTTAATTACTGGGCTAGAAAAGAAAAGGATAGTTATTACTAGTAATTTTAGTCCTTGAGGATACGATAATCCGGACTCATCACAACTATACTACTATTCGATAGGTGCACTTGCCTTTGTCGAAATAATAGTTAGTTTCGAGATCATCAGTTGTCTAAGTTATGTTAAGTTGGCATACAATATACGCCCATGTGTTAAGTGAATTGGCGTACTAAGTGTGTCTGTGTTCTGCTTACGCCATTGGGCGTACTATGAATATCTTGTGTAATTCACTTTGAAAGGTTTAGTTGTGTTATAAGTAATAATATGTATGATTTCTCTTTGTAGCTCACTAAGTTCGTATGAACTTGCTCTGTTAACTTTTCCTTCTCAGGCTTGCTAACTGAAGGAAGACTGTTTGTTAGAAGGACTACGCTAGAGAGCTGCTGCTATTGTGAGATATTTGATTTGTTTTCTATCATGCATGACTCTTGGGGTAGCATATAAATGTATTTTGGAAATGATTTGTATAAAGAACTACTATTTTGATAAGACTTTGTTTTATGAGCTTTTTATTAAAATATCAATTCTTGTTTGGAATTGAATCACTATATTTTGTTTAATGAAATTTACTTATAAAAACTTATTCGCCTTACAATTTTGAACGTTATTTTGATTTGCCAATGATGTACATTAAAATCTTTATAAAGTAAAATCCGATCACATGTTTTATACTCTTGAATTTTTAAAGTTTTACAGGATTTCACTTTCATTGAATAATTTGGATAAGAATTAGTTTGATTTTATGTTGTGACGCATCATACTTGGATCCAATTATCAAGTCAGGTTTGGTGTGTTACAAGCGCAACTGATGTCTACACCACATCCCGATCAGTTCACTCTCCTTATTCATGTTCATTTTGCTAACCCCATATTTTTTCACAAGCATCACTTTATGCACCACCACAACACCCTGCTTCTACCCTTCTCGCAGGTACATATTTCAGGGCACCTTTGTCCCTAGCATTCTACGCCCCCATGCCAATGTCGATGCCGATACAAACACCAAGCCAAATGCTAACATTAGTAAAGTTACTGATCGCAACACAGATACCAACCTTGATGTCGTCATCAATGCTCGAGTCTATGCCAACGTATCTAGGTTTTGCTATGTCATACAATTATTTGTCAATAGTGTGAAAAACACCCATCGCATCATTATTTTATCGAGTGGGTCATCAGTGCAACCACCTTCTCGTGGAGTGGAGAACACACGATGGAAGGATAGAACCACATCATACTCAAGCACGAAGGAAGGTAATGTAGGAAAAGACAAAGATAAAGTCGAGGGTGGAGATAAAGATGAGGTTTAAGACACAATGGAGATGAAGATAAGCATGAGGGTAGAAGTGAAGACGAAGAAGATGAGGACGATGGCCACGATCAAGTGGAGGAGCCAACACCACTAGTTGTGCACAGAAATCCTACGCGTACTCGTCAGCCACTGCTCTATGGCAAACATTCTGCCTGATGACACTGATGATGTTTTTTTTATTTACTTATTGCGATGTAAATATAAATGACTTCAATAAAGAAACTATGATCTTTTTTTTTATATTTCTATTGCAACTAATATTTGTCTTTGTTAAATTCTAATGTAAATTATAGGTAAATTTCCATATATTTAATATTTGATATGAAATATGTAACTTTGGATAGGCACCTTTATCGAACTAATGATTAATAAAGGTACAAGGACTAGCTCGTAAAAATGGAAAAAGTTTAATTCCCCGAGAAATTGTACTTGAAGATGTACAAGTAGCAATTTTTACACTACATAAATGTTAGTAGATGGTGGAAATACAGTTGAAATGCAAGTTAAAAAGAAAGAATAATTTTTTACACACAAAAAAAGGAAGCATTGTAATCAATTTTATGTCACCGAAAAAAAAGAATGCTAGCAATGTTGATGCCCCATTGTACCTCTCAATACAAAACATGTTGCCTTTGTATACCTTGGGTTTATATGGTATCCGCATAACATTTATCGATTGTCCCTTTTTCTAAATATCCATATTGGTGAATATTCGAATAGAATTCAGGTGACCTTTCGGGATGCGACACAAGTTCATGTTTGGGGCCAACTCGATCAACGCGATGAACACTAGCGATCATATACTCTCATTTGAGACAGGTGGAAATTTAGGTCTCCATACATTATGTAACACCCCTTACCCATATTCAATGCCTGAATAGGGTGCGAGGCATTACCGGACTTACCACACAATCAATCATACAATTTTGATTCATAGATTTGCATCCAGGTTTAAACCATTTGCAATTAATCATAGAGTCCCTAATACGAGTCTACGAGACCCAAAACATGCATTAGAAGTGGTTCGGGATTAAACCAAGAACTTTAAAATTTTTCCACTATACAGGGGTCACACGCCCATGTGGACATGGGACACACCCGTGTGGGCAGGCCGTGTGGTCACACACACCCGTGTCCCGACGCCGTTAACTCTCTGACTTGTAACTCATGAACAAATTGAGATCACACGCCCGTGTGCTAGGCTGTGTGGAAAATTAATTTTCACAAAATAGGTGCAGACTTCACACGGCCATGGCACACACCTGTGTTTGAGGCTGTGCCGTCCACACAGCTGAGACATACGCCTGTGTCTCTGCCTGTGTGCCCAAATCTGAGCATTTTGTTTCTCAAAACTAAGTTGCAGGGGACACACAGCCAAACCACACGCCCGTACACATGACCGTGTGTCACACACGGCTGAGACACATGCCCGTGTGGAAAATTATGGGTTATTTTCCAAGCCTTATTTCTCACCCAAATTGGTACCAACCTAAATTCAATCATATGCATATGATCATGATATAATAGGCATTCAATCCAACCCAAAATTAGACTCAAAACATGTATCATCATTACATCCAACATTGAATTTGTTAAATGCACATTTTTCATGTATTCATATTCAACTCATTTAAGCAAACATCATTTTTAACATTGTATAAAATTTAAATAAATACTTATAACTATATACACTTACAAAAAGAAATAGTACTCTAGAGTTCATTAAACAAAAGGACACTATCATTTACCTTGCATCCTAAATACATGCCAAACACAAAAAGAAGAGACGTCACCAACTTTGAGGATGGGGATTCTCACTGGATGCCAAGTCCAACTCTACTATCTATCTAACCTGTGACATGTAAAGCAAATTATTATTAATAGGTTTCATTTATTAACTAAACACAATCCCAATCTCCATTTATATAAATTTCTAACTTCGCCAAATAAGAATTCTAATCCATCGATAAATCATTTAAATTTATCTTAATATTAGTTAATGATGTGGCACCCGGTGCCTAGCGGTAGTTCGCAAAAGAGGTTGCGCCCAGCACTAGTCGAATTAACCGACGATAACAAATGTGAGCCTAGCTCTAGTTGGATAAACCAACAATAATTACACCCAGTGCTAGTCGGGTTAACCGACGATAATGAATGTAAGCCCAGCTTTAGTTGGATAAACCAACAATAATTACATCCAGTGCTAGTTAGATTAACCGACGGTTGTGTGCCCAGCACTAGACAGACAAGCTGATAAAGTTTGCGCCCAGCGCTAGTCGATTATATCGACATTTGTATGATTATTTACTTCCACAACTTCTTCATTTATTTTCTTATCATTAATTCCATAATATGCATACATTTGATATCAAGAATTAATTTAGTAATTGTAAAAAAAATAGAAAAAAAAATGAAGAACACACAGATTTTACATGGAAACCCTTTCAGGAAAAACCACGGGCAGAGGAGAAGAAAATTCACTATGTCAAATTCGAATCAATTACAAGAGGAATAGACCATGTCTATTTATAGGCTTATAAAGCCATATTCTAATAGGAGTAGTAAGATTGAAACTCCTTATTCTAGTCAATATCAAATAGATGGAGTTTAATAAGGTTTAAAAACCTTATTCAAAATAAAATAAAAGAAGTGTAATTCTATAGGGATTCTTCTTTTATTTTATTTAAATAAGAATTTGGGTCACTTAATTCTAACAATCTCCACCTTGACACGAATTCTCAATAAACAAGTTCTTCATCGCGAACTTTCAACGAACAAGTTCTCCACCTCTTCCATAAAACCCCTTAAGGATTTAACTTCAACAATGAACACCAACCAAGTCTAAGCAATGCTTAAACTTGGTTATAGGAAGTGACTTAGTCATCATATCTGCAGGATTTTCATGAGTACTAATTTTGCTCACAACAATATCACTACGAGCAATAATATCACGAACAAAATGATACCTAACATCAATGTGTTTTGTTCTCTCATGAAACATTTGATCTTTTGTAAGGAAGATGGCACTCTGATTGTCACAAAATCTCGTGTCTTTGATTTGAAGGTCTTCATTGAGCTCACTAAAGAGTCCCTTCAACCAAATAGCTTCTTTACAAGCCTCGATGTCGCCATGTACTCGGCTTGGTGGTAGACAAAGCGATCAGAGTTTGCAAAGTAGCTTTCCAACCGATTGCACAACCTCGATTGTAAAGACATAACCAAAGTGAGAGATCTTCTTCTATCAAGGTCTCCAAAGAAAATCAGCATCAACATACCCAATGACTCCATCTCTAGTTCTTCCAAATCGTAAGCAAACATCGGTAGTACCTCGTAAGTATCTTAAAATCCACCGAATCGCTTTCCAATGTTCTTTATCGAGATTCGCCATATATCCGCTAATCGCATCGATGCATATGATAAATCGGACGTGAACAAACCATAGCATACATGAGAGATCCCACTTGCACTAGAGTATGGAACATGTGACATGTACTCAATCTCATCATCCGATTGTGGAGACAAAACCGATGAAAGTCCGAAATGGGTTTGCTAAAGGAGTACTAACGAGGCTTAGCACTCTGCATATTGAACTGCAAAGAACTTTCTCAATGTACCCTTCCGACTTAGGTACAATTTACTTGCTTTTCTATCTCTCGAGAATCTCCATACCAAGTATCTTCTTTGTTTGGTCCTAAATCTTTCATCTCAAATTCTTCACTTAGCCGGGATTTGACCTTTCTTATCTCTCTTTTATCTTTTCTTTGCTATCAACATGTCATCAACATAAAGAAGTAGATACACAAAAGAACCATCACAACTTTTCTTAAAGTAAACACAAATTGTCAAAACTACTTCTTTTAAAATCATGAGAAGTCATAAAGGAATCAAACCTCTTATACCACTGTCTTGGTGGATCAAGTTTCAAACCGTAAAGAGACTTTTTCAAAGAAGCAAACATAGTCCTCTTTTTCGAGAGATCAAAACCCTCTGGTTGTTGCATGTAAATATCTTCCTCAAGCTCTCCATGCAAAAATGCGCTTTTACATCTAACTGCTCAAGCTCCAAATCTTGCATAGCCACAATACCAAGCAAAGCTCGAATCGAACTATGCTTCACAACCGGGAGAACACATCTGTGAAGTCCACTCTTGGAATTTGACTATAACCCTTTGCAACAAGCCTTGCTTTATATCTGGATTCTTCAACTCCTGAGTCCCTTCTTTCTTTTTAAACACCCATTTACAAATGAACAACCTTTTTACCTTTAGGAAGTTTCACAAGATCCCATGTTCTATTTTTATGGAGTGATTCTGTTTCCTCTTGCATAGCAAACATCCACTTTTCTCAGTCTTCACACAAACCACCGCCTCGAAATAATTAGACGGATCTTGGTTTGCATCTATATCTTCACCACATTTAAAGCATAAGCAACTAGGCCAAACCTCGGATACTTCTTTGGAGGTTTAATTTCTCTTCTAGTTACTTTTTTGGCGATAGAGTATTTTGGTGAAGAAGCAACTCTATTCTCAATTTTTTTTCTTGGCTTGAGGAGTTGACTCAGTATTAATCTCATGCTCCACCGCTTTTGATTTTCTTTATTGGAAGAGTCTTTAAGAGATAAGTTAGATAGCATAGCGCTTTCATCAAAAACAACATCTCTCTGCTAATCACAACTTTTCTATTTTCAGACACCATAACTTATACCCTTTTACACCAACTTTATAACCAAGAAAAACACATTTAATGGATCTTGGTTCCAATTTTCCATTATTAACATGAGCATACGCAGACACCCAAAGATCTTTAAATCGTAATAATTAGCGGGATTACGGCACCATACCTCTTGTGGAGTCTTTTTCTCAATGGCAACGGATGGAGATCGGTTGATCAAAAACATGCGATGAGAGAGGTCGCTTACCAAAATGACTTTGGTAAGTTGGCATTTGACAAAGATACATCGAACCTTTTCCATGATCGTTCGTTCATTCGTTCGCAACGCCGCTTTGTCTTTGTGGAGTATGACGAATCGTTAAGTGTCTCACGATCCTTCCGACTTGCACGTTTTATTAAACTCATCGAAACAAAACTCTAAGCCATTATCTCGTATGGAGGTATTTTATTTATTTTCCCATCTGCTTTTTCAATCATAGTTTTCCAAGACTTAAATGCGGAAAACACATCGCTTTTTCTACGCCGGAAGAATGCCCAAACTTTTCGGAAAAATCATCAATAAAAGTTAGCATATAATTAGCTCCACCTTTCAAGGCACTCTTGATGGCCCTCACAGATCAGAATGAATATACTCCAATGATCCCTTCGTGTTATGGATTCCTCTGGTGAATCGAACTCTCTTTTGCTTCCCAAAAACACAGTGCTCACAGAACTTGAGTTTGCAAATTCCTTGCCCATCAAGAAGTCCTCTTTTGCTCAATTCGCCATGCCATTCTCACTCATATGCCCTAGGCGCATATGCCAAAGTTTAGTAATATCATCGTCATCAAAGAAGAGGAAGCAACAAATGCATCACCAATATGATAGAACCACGCAAAACATATAGCTTGGTAGTCTTTCTCTGCCCTTTCATCACAATGAGGGAACCTTTGGAAATCTTCAACATCCCACTTTCAGCTGTGTATTTGTACCCTTTTGAATCAAGAGTACTCAACGAAATTAAATTTCTCTTCAATTCTGGAACATGTCGTACGTCACTAAATGTTCTGATAACTCCATCAAACATCTTAACTTTAATTGTTCCAACACCTGTGATTTTACACGAAGCATTATTTCCCATCAAAACAATACCTTCAGACACCGTTTTGTAATTTGTAAACCAATCCCGATTGGGACTCATGTGGAAGGTGCAGCCTGAATCAAGTATCCACTCCTCGCTCTCTTTAGAATTGTTGACAGAAGCGACTAGAAGTTCACCATCACTGTAGTCTTCTACAATATCAGCTTCACCAGAATTTTCTAGTTGTTTTCCCTTTTGATTTGCAGCCTCCCTTTTAATCTTGTTCGTAGCTTGTAGCACTCAGTTTAATGTGCCCTTTCTTCTTGCGAAGTTTACAAGTTTTACCTCTGTTTGAAGACTTTGATCTACCCTTAGATTTACTGTGAGGATTTTGTTCTGTGTCCTTCCACGATCATCATCGACATTCCGATCTTGTCTCCCACGAACAATGAGACCCTCTCCCCGAGAGTCGATTTTAACCACAAGATGCTTCATCTTATCATACAAGGTTAAAGAATCATAAACCTCATCAACCGTGAGAGAGACTCGCGGCTATATAAAATCGTGTCTCTAAAGGTTGAATAAGACGGAGGCAACGAACAAAGCGAATCAACCCTAGATCTTCCTTATCATACCGAACCTCCATGGCCTCCAAGTTTGAGAGAATTTCTTTAAACAACATTGTTAAGTGTTCGTGCACGACGCACCTTCCTCCAAACGATGAGCATAAAGACGCGTTGCTTCATATGCAACTTGCTAGTTAAAGTTTTCGACATACATATTTGTTCTAGCCTCTTCCATAATCTTTGCGGCGATCTTCTCCTTCATCACATCCTGCAAAAATTTCATTAGACAAATGCGGATGTAACTGTGTTAGTGCCTTTCGATCCTTGCGCTTCTTATCTTCCTCCGTCAATGTCGAAGGCATCTTATCTACCCCTAACAGGGCTTCCTCTAAATCTATCTGTGCAAGAACAGCCTGCATCTTTATCTGCCACAACGCGAATCTGGTGTTGCGATCCAACAGCGGAATTTCATACTTCAAAGACGCAATTACCGTGATCGAGATGAAAAAAAAACCGAAAGCTCTGATACCAATTTGTAAAAAAATTAAAAAAATAAAGAACACACAGATTTTACGTGGAAACCCTTTCAGGAAAAACCACGGGCAGAGGAGAAGAAAATTCACTATGTCAAATTTGAATCAATTACAAGAGGAATAGACCATGTCTATTTATAGGCTTATAAAGCCATATTCTAATAGGAGTAGTAAGATTGAAACTCCTTATTCTAGTCAATATCAAATAGATGGAGTTTAATAAGGTTTAAAAACCTTATTTAAAATAAAATAAAAGAAGTGTAATTCTATAGGGATTCTTCTTTTATTTTATTTAAATAAGAATTTGGGTCACTTAATTCTAACAGTAATAAATCAATTTAAATAATAATTAGAAGTAAAAAGTTCGAGTCCATGAACTTACCTTAACAAAATAGCTGTATTAGTGAGGTCGATAGTTACTCTGTTACCTTTATTTTTCCTCAATTCATGTCCGATTGATTTGTTCTTTAACCAAAGTTCACAATTTCATTCAATCAATGCTATTTCATCAATTTAACAATGACATTTATACAACCACATTATTCTACTATTATTCTAGACTTGTCCCAACATTTAGTCATTTGTTTAATTCGATCTCTAATACCAAACATAGAATTTAACCACATTAAACCCTCAACGTTTACACATAACTTAAAAGCATTTCAACTAAATATAATCCACTCAAATCAATCCACTATTATACCAAAACTTTAATTATTTAACTATGTCTCTTTGAGTTTACTACATTCATATCTCTAGAAATTTTACCATTAAAATCACCGACAAAATTTATACTCACCTTGTCACCTCAAATACATTTAGTATTCAACAAAATAACTCCAAAACTTTTGATTTTCTCAACCATGGAAACTTTCACACTTTCTATTCATTTTTAAAATTTCAACTTGGGTAAACTAGCTCATGCTCTTAAGACCCCAAAAACATAAAATCCATTAAACAAAACTAAAAATTACTAAACGATTTGAGCCTTAAAGATTGAGCAAAATGGCTGAATCTTTCTCCCCAATTTCGGCAGGTAAGAGCAAAGAAAAAGAAAACGGAGCTTCTTCTTTTTTTCTACTAACTCATCTATCTTCTTTTCTTTTATTTATTTATTCCCTTTTACTAACTCTAATACATAATAGCCATCCTATAATAGCTATTAATAATATCACCTACATATCTATATATATACATATATTATATATATGTCCACTAACTCCAATTGACCAAGTAAATAATGAGTTATTTACTAAAATAGTACTTGTAACTATTTCTTTCTCATAATTAATTTTAATTTTTTTAAATCTCCATCAATAAAATTTACTACTTCACAATTCGATTAACTTCTAAAGAAACTCCAAACACTATAATATTAATATTTTTAAACCTGACACACAATGGCGAGGTCCCGAAAGTATGTTTTTCAACAACCCAAATTTTTGGGTCATTACACATTGTGCATGCATTCCAGTCTGTACATATCGTTGATATAAGGCATGTACTCAATTCGTAAATTCGTACATGTGGCATCCACATGTGCGCATGGAAATCGAAGTGTTTGGAATCTCCCACAATCGCAAGTCCCTTCTGGTAGGTCGACACGATGTGATGCCTCTGAGTCTTGGTCAGGCCTAGCGTACTTCATAACCCAAAATTGCAGGTTTTAACGCAAGTGACACACTGCATACATAGTCTTCGCTCTCACTGTATTTCGTCTAATTTCTTTCATAACATCCTTGCACCAAACATAAGTTGTCGGTGATGTAATATCGCTCCAAGACGCACACATTTCATATATCCTGCCGAGATGAGACCATTACCTCTGAAACCTATCCTGCGGACATCGGGTTTTGGAGTTATTTTACTTTGTACAGTCATGAGTGAAGTCTACGTAGAGGTCTCAATTGACGGTCATTATGCGGTCATGGATCAAAGTATAACGAGAGATCCAGTTTACGGTCATTACACGGGCACGAGCTTAAACTTTTTAGATACCCGAAATGTAATATTCGAGATTTTGGGCTTATGAATTTTGCTGAATTTTATGTGAAAGCATGCCTATGTGTATTATAAGTATGTTTTATGAATTTTGAGGACTTTAGAATATAGGAGAATGCCTTAGAAATTATTTGATTTTAAAGTTTAAAAGAGGAAGCTAGGCAGAGGAGGCCTTAAGAGAAATTGTAGGAGAAGTATGACATAAAAATTAGCTTGTTTAAGTGGCATGGAGGCGCCACTTAAAGCCTCTGTAAGTGACGCCACAAGCATGTACAAATGGGCCAGGGTTCGAGTCACAAGGGAAGCAAACAAAAGAGTTTTATTTTGCAGCAGAGATGAGCAGTAGTGGACGGCAATGGGGCACTGAGTGGAGGAGTATAGATCAAGTCAAATTCCTTTTAAAATTTCGACTAAAGCAGAGGATAAATGCTGATTTATTTTTGAATTATTTTTGAATAAGTAAGAGAAGAGGAAAAATAGGAGAATAACAAGGATAAGCTAATGTTTGAGTAGGTAGCCGAAACTATCAGTAGAGTATCCATCTTTTCTCTTGTTTTTCTTTTATTCTCTCATCTCTTTCTCTGGCTGAATTTTGCTTCTCTTCTTTTCTCAAAACTTTCTTTTCTAGCCGAAATCCTTTTCTCTCTAAAGACCACCATTGCCGATTCTCCCTAAGGCCTTATACTCCTCTCTTTTCATTTTTGTTGAAACTGAATCTCTCTAGTGACCATCAAAAGCCGAAAGTTGCCACTCTTTGGATCAATTTCTCCTACAAGCTCTCCCTTGCCGATTTCTTGAGGGTGGTGATCAATTGCGTTTTAGTCATCTTTTTGGTAAGGAACCTCTTCTATGTCGGTTTACTCTCTTTATTCTTTTCTGATTGTTGGAAATCGAAATCTAATCCCAATATCACTCTTTGGCCAAAACTATGAAGGATCTTTTCAGGATTTTGGTGTAGCCGACTTCTAGGGAGATCATTCGGGATTTGATTTTTCAAGGTAAGTAAAGTGCAATATTAGGCCGAAGGCCATGTATGTTGTCCATGAAGTATTGGAAGTCAGATCTAACATGAGCTTATAGGTATTTCGACAGTTACCAACCAAGGGACACTTTTCGGAATTTAGATCCACAAGGTAAGTGAATCTGACATTCGGCTAAGGCCATATTTGGTGATTCAGATCTATTTCTTATTCATTCAAAAGCCGAAATTAACCGGTTAGGTGATTTAGTAGTTGGCCAATTGTAAGAGCGAACATCACAAAGCTTCGGAATTTGATTAGTGATCAAATCGGCAGCAAGGTAAGGATTTTGGATGCAATAATCCTTCGGGATTTGATTATATAGCCGAATAGGCTTTTACTAAAATACTAAGTGTTGGTCGAATGTAGGAACTAAGGATCTAGAGGATTAGATCGGGATTTTTGGGATTTCAGTGAACTTGTTAAGTAAACCAGGTGTGTACCCCACACTAACTCTTAATAGATTTATGGCATCAATATATGTGTTTATAATAATGTGAAAAGTGGGCAAAGGTACCATGTGATGGTACAAAGTACTCAGGTACGTAACCTTAACATTATGTTAACAACTGATATGAATATTATTATGACATGAATATTCGGAATATAGTACATATGTGAATATCGATAAGAATGTGAAATAAGGCATAAGGCATGGTATTGCATGTTTTGTATGACATGGGGCATATGGGTTATATGAAAAGGGGAAGTGATCTGGTGGTTTATACCACAATATCTGAATGGGGTGACTCATGTCACGAAATCTGAATGTGGTGACTTATGTCACAAAATAATATCTGGTGGCTATGCCATAAAAATTTATAAGGGCGATGAGCTAGTCGTCTGCAGCGACTGCCTTCGATGATGTGTAGCGGATGGAGGGTCGACTTAGTAGTCCCCACGGTGTGATGGTTGGTACGGGTGATGTGTAGCGGTTGGTTATCTAGGTTTGGGTTCGGGTTTGCATCATTGTTCCTATCTGTTATATATATATGTATGATATGATATGATATGCCTGAATCGTTGAGACTTACTGTTGGTTATACACACTGAGTCTGTTTGACTCACCCCGCTGTGGAATATTTTTTAGGTGACACGCAGTAATGGACCGGGTCAGCAGGAGCTTAATGGTGGCCATGTTCAGCTCAGATTTTATTTTATTTTGGACTATTTGTTTCTAAGTATTTTTGGATTTATTTTTGGGTTATGTTTTGATGTAATAAGGCCATAGGTATTAAACTGTTTTATGCTTGCTTTTATTTGTTTTTATCACGATATTATTATTGATAAATCAAAGGTTATCTAATTTGTTTTTGAAATAAATCTACAAATGTTTTGACACCCTAAAACGAATGATTTTCAATATAAGGTAACTCTAAAACAACTCGATATTTCTTTAATTTAAAGTTTGAGACTTAGAACTAATGTTTTATAAAAACCTAGATTTCAAGAATAAACTTGTTTCCAACTCGAACCCAACACAAAATAAATTTTCTTTCAAAACCACTCAGATTTTCCAAAGTAACAATGAATTTTTGAACCGTTTTACTCAAGGAACATACCAGATCCGGTCAAGACTCATGGGCCGGGTTTGGGGTGTTTCACGAAAATGTTGCCTTATAAATACTATACAAAAGTTTGAAGGCATAATCATAAGAAAAAATTGTGGGGCTTCCCACTATAATTAATGTAATTTTTTTATCCATTTCCACGCAGTCGGTACCTTTATCATTCTTTCTTATCCAAAGGTCGGCATCATCGTGGATGCAGGAGAACTCTTAGGCGGACAGCTACTGTTGCGGTGCAATAAAGGTGATGCTTCTTTCGAGGTGAAAATGGTTACCGTTATTAATAACTACAACTGTTGTCATGCTGACTTGAGTTTGCCTCTATTATGCCGGAACATCTGCTCTCCACCTGAGAGGCCTTTTGTGTCCATCTCAGTGTCAACCTTTAGATAAGAATGAAAGGTTAAAAATATTGGCTACTTGGAAATAGAGAAGAAAATTATGTTGATTACATCGGAAAGCCCTCAATTTTGCCTTATGATTATGACCTCAATATTATGTATGGTATTATAAGGCATCATTTGCGGGTATCTAAAAAGTTTGAACTTGTGATCGCATCGCGACTGTTAACTGGCCCTCGATTATACTCGAACCCGTGACTACATCACGGCCGTCGATTGGGACCTCACTTAGACTTCGATCCGTGACCGTATCAAGCATTGTCACCTCGAGACTTGACTTCTATAGGATGAGTTTCTGAGATAATGATCCTATCCCGACATGACATATGAAATGTATGTGTTCTGAGGCGTGTTATTGCATCCTCAGCCCCTCAAATCTACCTATAAACTTTTGTTGTTTCATCCTTAAAACCATAACCTTAATTCCTAAAAAATCTTAATCCTAACCCTAACAAGATTAAAAAAATCCTAATTCTAACCCTTAAAAAAAAGTTGAGAAAAGAGAGTGTGAAAGCGCACCTACGCACTTTTGCACACTCTTTCTAGAAACAACTTATTTCTTTAATTTTTCAAAAAAAATGAAAGTCCAATTAAAAAAAAGGACCATTTATAGGTAATCAAATGAGAGTTAACAAAAATTAAATAGAAAACACGTAGAGAAACAAAAAAATAATAATACTTAAAGTAACTGTTAATACATAAAAATGTAGTACAAATTTATGTAATTTTAATTTAACCTTTGTATGTAATAAAGGGTTGGAAAAATAATTATTGATGCAAGGGTTTAAAATGTATTTTAAATTTTAAAACATTTAAAATTTTGATGAAAAAAGTAATAATTAATTAAAACCATATGATATATAATTAAGAATTCAAATTCAAACATAAATAAACATATATAATATATAACATAGATGAATTTAAACAAATTAAACATGAAGTATCTGATTGAATGAAATCAAGATGAAATTGAATAATAAGGATTCATTTGAAATGAACGTAAGACTAATTGGAATAAATGTCAAATTGTTAAGGGCCTAACTCGGAATTAAGCCATTACTTTAAAAAGATAATTCCATCTCACGTAATTGGTGAGTACGTGCCGCACAATTTTCATTATTTTTAATGCAATTTATTCTAATATTTTTATTTTAATCCCCTTTTTATATTATTTACTTTTGGATAATTCTTAGGGTAAATAACTTAAATATACTAAAAAAAATTTACAGAATTAGGCCGATTTTTAGAAAATTTACGGAAAATAGTCATTTCCCCTAAAAACACGTCCACGTCAACGCGTTTTGAGGTGAAATGCTGGGGACGCGCTTTGCTAGAAAATTTAATTTAATTTAAAAACTAAATTATAATAAAATAAAAAATAAAGAAAACTTCTTATTTATTTAATATATTAAAACTAAATTATAATAAAATAAAAAATAAAAAACAACTTCTTCTTTTATTACATATATTAATATTAAATTACAATAAAATAAAAAATAAAAAACAACTTCTTATTTTATTACATACATTTAAATTAAATTACAAAAAAATAAAAAATAAAGAAAACTTCTTATTTATTACATATATTAAAATTAAATTACAAAAAAATAAAAAATAAAGAAAACTTCTTATTTATTTAATATATTAAAACTAAATTACAAAAAATAAAAAAATAAAGAAAACTTCTTATTTATTTAGTATAATAAAACTAAATTATAATAAAATAAAAATAAAGAAAACTTCTTATTTATTTAATATATTAAAGCTAAATTATAATAAAATAAAAAATAAAAAAATTCTTATTTTATTACATATATTAATATTAAATTACAATAAAATAAAAAATAAAAAACAACTTCTTATTTTATTACATATATTAATATTAAATTACAATAAAATAAAAAATTAAACAATAAAAAACAACTTTTTTATTAAAAAAATAAAAAAATTTATTACAATTTAAAAAATAAAAAAGCCGATCCGAATCAATGATGATGCCGATCGGAATCAGTCGACACGGGGGCGGTCGGCAGTTACGCACTGGATTCCTCCTCCTAGTTTTCGGCTGGGGTCGTGGAACCTCGGGCCAGGATTCCGGTTCCTCTGGCACTGGGTCTGGTTGTGGGTGTTGCGAGGATGACCCACCTTGATAAAATAACGACCCCGGAGGTGTTTGCATAAACCACGGCGGGGGTGTCTGAATCCCGTATGGCGAAGAAGGCTGGTAGAAAGAAGTCCTCCCCGACGGCGCCTCCTGTGATCCCTCACGGACGACGGCCCCAAGATCGGCTAGCCAGCCGGAGTAGTCGGGAACGGACTTGAACCCGACCATGCATTCCAACCTGGGCTGGGAATGGGAAAAGGAAACATATATGGGTTAGGATACATATAAGGGGGTAGAAATACGCTTTGGCATAAAGGGTGAAGGTCGTGTGATGTCGGTGTCGCTCACCGAACTGATGATGGTCCGGTGGATCGTGTGTAACATCCTGAATTTGTGGGGCTTTGCATTTGATGTGTGGTGATGTGATGTTATGCTTAAGGTGTTAATTAGGGTGTTTAAGGGGTGCAGATTGGACTCAGGAATTGGGCCGAGGCCTTAGTCAAATTTTCTGTTTGGGCACTCTAGTGGAAAGCCAGTTAGGATAGGACTTAAAAGATATTATCTGTAAATTAAGACACACAAATGGGCTTATGGCCCAGTGGTCAGTGGCGTTACTTAGGGGCTTTGAGGTGGCGTGATACGCAATAGGGAGTGTAATATCCTGATTTTGTGGGTCTATGCGTTTGGTACGTTGCATGGATAAATTAGTAGGTTAAAGGCTTTGAGGTGTGTATTGGGCTCAGGTTTGGCCTTAAATCTGGGTAAAATTGATTAAAAATAGTGCTAGTGGTGTCTTAATTTAAATTATAATGCTTAGTGGCAAGTTGGGCTTGTGGCCCAAATTTTGGAGGTGCTTTAAGTGGGCATTAAGGTGGCGTCACAAGAGGGGAGGAGTTTGGGCCTAGTGTGGCCGCTTGGGGCCCAAATTAATGGGTCAAAATTCGGCACTTCAAGGGGGAAGGGGTGGATGGTATAGTGTCTACAATTTAGGAGTTTATTTTCTTTTATTTTAGTGAAAAAAAAAATGCTGATAATTAAGAGGGAAGAGTTGGTTTTAAGGTGGGCTCTTCTAAAGATAAGATAATGATTGGGTTATCAGGTAAGATAAAGGCTATCAGGAGGGAGAGAGTTGGCCGAAACTCCAACTCTAAGGTGTGTGCATGTGTAGCTGAATTTTGAAGCCTAGTGTCCATCTTTTCCATTCGTTTTCTTTTCTTTCTTTCTCACTTACTCTTCTAGCCGAAAATTATCTTCTTCTCCTATTCTCTCAAATTCTTTTATTTGCTGCAACTCTCCACCACATTCTTCTTTTCATCTTCCTCTCCCATAACCGAATCTACAATGGTGGTTTCGTTTTCCCGAAGGTGCACCATGGCCGAATAGTCTTCAAGAGAGATTGGTAAGTTTTCGAGATTTCTCTTCTCTACGATTTCTCTATTTTTCATTAAGTTCTAACCCGAATCATTTGTTCTAAGGCCCTATCGGTTTCACTCTCTGCCCTAGAAGCCGAATCCTATCTTACTGTGCCCTTATTACCGATTTGTAGAAAGCCGATGGAAGGTTGGTAGGTTCGGCCGAATGGCCTTTCTTATTCTTTTCTCTTCGATCGAATGGTATGTGGTACTCGATTGGTTACGATTAAGGGTTTAGATTAATACTTTAGTGATGGCCCAATATAGGTAGTGTGGTGGCGTGCTCGTAATGATTTTCGAGATTCGACAACTAGGTAAGGGTTTCGTTTAAACACTATGAGTATTGATTAGATCTCATCAATTTGATTAGTTTAGTGATCAAGGATTATTATGGACTCAAATAGCAGTCAAGCAGTAGGAGGGGTTGGATCTGTAAACCCAACGCCAAAATACAAGAAGAGATCTGTGTCAGGAGTGCAAGATTGGCCATCGGGGTGCGGGCTAACATCGGAAGTTCGAGTGACAGTAGCGTAGAAACAGTAAAAGCATTAGTGCGAGAACCAGGTGTGTAACTCTTACACACTTTCTATACTTGATATGTTAATGTTGTGTGTTGTAAAAGATGGAATGACGGTAAAGGTTACTAAAATACCCTTGTGGGTAAAAGCGAGGATGCCGGGTAAGTTGTTATTACTCCTCGCATTGATTGTGATCTATGAAAGCATGTTATTCTGTAAACGTAGTTTTATATGTTAAGCATGATCATACTGATATTGATTGCATAAGTATATGCCATGGGTGATGAAAGGAGGGGGAGTATGATCTATCAGACTGTCACCAGTGATTTGGTATCACACAGTGGGTTGGTCCTACATATATTATGAAAATTGTGACTAAGTCTCAGTGGTTTGGCACCACCAGTGGTTTGGTACCACATATGTTATTTTGTAACTTCGGTTACCAGTGGTTTGGCACCCCCAGTGGTTTGGTACCATAAGGGGTAGATTTGGGAGACCCGGATGGATACTTAGGTTGGATGGGTTGCATGACTTGCATATTATTGTATGAATTTGTGTAAGAGCATAATTTCTCTTGGGATGGGGATTTATGCACTGAGTCTCGATGACTCATCCCTTCCTTTACATTTTGCAGATCAGACTTAGATCGTGGATATGGAGCCGGAGTGGACTCGAGGTGGCCATGCTCGGCATTTGCTTTATAACAAAGTTTTCTGTTTGGACTTAGCTGTTTTATTTAAATTTTGGGTTTACATAGTTGTAATAAGGCCGCCTAACTTTTATTTTTGGGATGTTTTATTTGGTTGTTTTTATAACTTTTGGTAAGCATACCTGATAGATATGAATTGGTTATTTTTCAAAACCCTCGATAAGTACGTGTTTTCTGAAATGTTCACTGATTAAGTAACTGATATGGAATAACAATAAGGAAATTAAGTTTTCTAAAACAAGTTTTAACACGTTTTAAACTTCACCAGATTCAAATTCGTTTTCTCTAAAAATTATCCAAAAGTTTTCTCCACCAACAAAATTGACAAATCGATTTTCAAAGCATTTTCTTCCCCGTAGCACGCCAGACTCGGTTGTAGTGTTTAGTCTGGGTTTGGGGTGTTACATTTTGGTATCAGAGCCCGGTTCAAAAGCTCGGTTGTGGATTTAAGGCCCAAAATATGTTTTAATAGTTTGTGAAATAACTTTTCTTTCAGAAAGCATGGCACCTGAGTCTCCGGCGCCGTTCCACCCAGGTAAGTACCCTAATCTTTGACTCAATGTTTATGTGTGGGCTTTAGGGGCTTTAGACGTAGAACTGATGGACCATAGGGTTAGTTATAAAACTTCCTAATCACATAAGACTTAAGCTGAATCAACCAAACCTGTGAGTAAGTCGCCGAGTTAGGGTGTGGCAACTGCCATACGCATGTCTAGGATTGGATTTAGGAAGAGCTTGGTATTTAAGCAGTCCTAGTGACTCACCTCCTCTTCGCTCAAATCCTACCTGGTGCGTAGTGACTGTTCACTCTGACCATGAGGACTTGTTCACAGGCTAAATCCGATAATTCAAACCCGAAAGGGACCAGCCACACTGTTTTGTAAAAACCCTTGTTTTGAACTTATCAAATTACCTCTTGATTTGTGAAAACTACCCTAAATTTGGAAAAAGACCAAAGTACCCCTGGTTTGTAAACTACCAAACTACCCTTGATTTACAAAATTACCAAGATACCCTCGAGTTACAAAATTACCAAAACACCCCTACTTCACGAAATTACCAAAATACCCTTAATTTGCAAAATCACCCGAAACTTTATTTTGGAAACAAAATTTCAAAAATACCCCTGTAGGTTAAAATTATGAAAATACCCCCGGCTAGTGACGATGACGAAAATATCCCTACACGTTGAATGTGGTCTGTGGATGTTGTTTGTGTGATGAATGCACTTAGAACTAGGAGATAAGCCTGAAACTGAAACTATAGATAGATTCGACTTCGAAAGAATCACTTTTAAAACTATCTTCCATAAAATTGCTCGTGGATAAACAGTGAACAGAATTAATAATACAGAAAATTCTTAACCAGATAAACGCGAACAGGAAGAATGTCCGCCGCTTGGCCGGGGTAGGGGTAGGATGACCTTGTCAGAGCCAGCAGGTCCGCCATGGGTCCGGAATGTCTTTGCGATCTCTCTGGTGATGGAAGCTGAGTTTCAAGATCAGACTGGTAGTAATGATGCAGTATCTCAGGCAGTACTACGAGTTTTGAAGAGAGTTGCCGGGGCAAGCGCGGGTATAGGAGCCCGAAAATCGGTGGCTGAGCGACTCCGAGCTAACGGAGCGGAGGTGTTTAGGGGGGTGTCTGAGGTAGCTCCTAACACTGCTAAGTACTGGTTAGATGCATCTGAGCATATAATGGATGATTTAAACTTCTTAGCTGAGGAGAAGTTAAAGGGAATAGTGTCTCTTCTCCGGGATGAGTCGTATCAGTGGTGGCTCACGGTCAGGGATGGTGCAGTGGCCGAAGATATCACCTGGGATTATTTTAAAGCAACCTATCAGAGGAAGTATGTGGGAGCTGGTTATACTGATGGGCAACGTAGGGCGTTCCTAAATTTGGTTCAGGAGAGTAAGTCGGTACCTGAGTACGAGGCAAAATTTTTGAGGTTAAGTAGGTATGCTCGGGGTATAGTGGCTACGGAAAATGAGTGCTGTGTTAGGTTTGAGGATGGGCTAAGAGATGAGCTGCGGATGTTGAATGCACCTCAGCGAGAAAGGGAATTTACCGTTCTCATGGAAAAGGCCAAAATAGCTGAGGAGGTGAAGCGAACCGAGAAACAGAATCAGGATGAAGGCAGGGATAAAAGGAGTTTGGAGCCATCAGGGTCTGGTGGAAGTACTCAGAAAAGGGTTAAATTTGATGGACCGGATCGAGCCGCAAAGCCTGCTGCCGCTCAGTGGCCAGCTCAGTGCGTTAGATGTGGGAAGTCTCATTCGGGAGAGTGTTGGGCTGGTAATAAAGGATGCTTTGAGTGTGGGTCAATGGAGCACCGGGTAAGGGATTGTCCGCAGAAGTTAGCTAGGACTCAAGCTGAGGGTCAAGGACGTGGTCAATTCAGGAGGGATGGCCAGCAACCACAGAGGGGTCGAGGTACAGTTAGGGGTGGTAATGGTAATGGTAATGGTTGAGGCAGTGGAGCACCTGGCCGAGGTGCTGGGGGTGCTAATGCTAGACAGCCTGGGTTGGTCTATGCTGCCAAGCGTTGAGAGGAGGGCGACGCACCGGACGTCATAAACGGTACGTTTTTAATTTCTGGGTTACCTTATACTACTTTGATTGACGTTGGTTCAACACACTCATATGTAGCTAGTAGCGTAGTGGGAATTTTGAACTTAGCCTATGAGATTTCTGCTAGGAAGATGACAGTAGTTAGCCCTCTAGGACACTCTGTGGTAGTAGAAAAACTATATAGGGATGTACCCCTAGAACTTCAAGGGGTCGTGTTTCAAGCGGATTTGATGGAACTACCCTTCAGGGAGTTCGATTAAATCTTAGGAATGGATTGGTTGGTTAAGTACTGGGTAGAACTGGACTGTGCGGCTAAGCACATGGTGCTAAAATTGGCCGAGGGTCAAGAGGTGGTGATGATAGGTGAGAGAAGGAATTACCTATCTAATGTGGTGTCTGCGCTGAAGGTGGAAAAGATGGTAAGAAAAGGATGTGAGGTGTTCGTGGTTTATGTTTTTACCTTGAAAGTTAAAGATTTGGCTGTAGGAGGTGTTCAAACGGTAAAGAACTTTGTCGATGTCTTTCCGAAGGAGCTTCTGGGTTTGCCGTCGGATCAGGAGGTGGAGTTCGGTATTGACCTTCTACCGAGAACAGTGCCAGTGTCTATTGCTCCGTATAGGATGGCGCCAAAGGAATTGGTAGAGTTGAAAGCACAGATTCAAGAGTTATTGGGCCGGGGTTTCATTCGGCCGAGTGTATCACCTTGGGGAGCACCTGTGCTCTTTGTTAAGAAAAAGGATGGGTCGATGCGAATGTGCATAGACTACCGTTAGTTGAATAAATTAACAATTAAGAACAAGTATCCGTTGCCTAGGATAGATGACCTATTCGACTAGCTTAAGGGAGCATCGGTCTTTTCCAAGATAGATTTAAGGTTGGGGTATCACTAACTTAAGGTAAAGGAGGCGAATATCTATAAGACGGCATTTTGTACTCGATACAGGCACTATGAATTCTTGGTTATGCCATTCGGGTTGACGAACGCACCAACAGCGTTTATTGATATGATGAATCAGGTGTTTCAGCCGTACTTGGATCGATTCGTCGTAGTATTTATAGATGATATTCTGGTGTACTCGAGGTCGGAAGAGGAACGCGACGCGCATTTGCGAATAGTGTTGCAGATTTTAAGGGAAAAGCAATTATACGCCAAGTTTAGTAAGTGTGAGTTTTGGTTGAAGGAAGTTACTTTTCAGGGTCATGTGGTATCTGTGGAAGGGATAAGAGTGGATTCTCGGAAGATTGAGGCAGTATTGGATTGGAAACCACCTAAGTCGGTGGCGGAGATTCGCAGTTTCTTGGGGTTAGCAGGCTACTATAGGAGATTTGTGGAAGGGTTTTCTTCGATAGCGGCACCTTTGATAAAGTTGTTAAGGAATGAGGTACCTTTCGTATGGACGGATAAGCAGCAGGAGAGTTTTGAGAAGCTGAAGAGGGTTTTGACTGAGGCTCCGATCTTAATTCAGCCTGTGGCAGGAAAAATTTTGTGATGTATTGTGACGTTTCCCATACGGGGTTAGGTTGGGTATTAATGCAGGAGGGGAAGGTTGTTGCTTATGCGTCTCGGCAGTTGAGACTGCATGAAGTTAACTATCCGACACATGATCTGGAGTTGGCTGTAGTGGTCTTCGATTTGAAGGTGTGGAGGCATTATTTGTACGGGGAGAAGTCGGTGATCTACACGGACCATAAGAGCTTGAAATATCTGCTGACTCAGAAGGAGCTAAATTTAAGGTAACGAAGGTGGGTGGAATTATTAAAGGATTACGACTGTTCGATTGAATATCACCCAGGGAAGGCAAACGTGGTGGCGGATGCGCTAAGTCAAAAAGTGGTGTCGGATTTGAGGGCGATGTTCGCTCATTTTAGTCTGTGTGATGACGGAAGCCTGTTAGCAGAATTGCAAGTGAAGCCATCATAGGTAGATCAGGTTAAGGAGAAACAGTTGGTAGATGAAGTCTTAAGTGCTCGATGCTTGCAAGTGCAGAAAGGTGGATTGGAGGGGTATAGTCTGAGCAGCGATGGAGTATTATGTTTTCAAGGGAAAGTGTGTATGCCTAAGGATGTGGAGTTAAGGCAAAAGATTTTGCAAGAGGCACATAGCGGTCCATATGCTATGCATCCGGGAGTTAGTAAGATGTATCGAGATTTGCGGGAGCAGTTTTGGTGGCCGGGTCTTAAGCGTGAGGTAACGGAATTTGTGAGTAAGTGTCTGACATGTCAGCAAGTCAAGGATAAACATCAGTTACCCTCGGGATTGTTGCAACCGATTAAGATTCTACAATAGAAGTGGGAAAGGATTACAATGGATTTTGTGAGTGGGCTACCTCTTACGCCTACCAAGAAGGATTCAGTTTGGGTGATTGTGGACCATCTGACGAAGTCTGCTCATTTCATACCTGTACGTATGGATTATTCCCTTCAGAAGTTAGCAGGACTATATATGGCGGAGATTCTAAGGTTGCATGGGGTGCCGGTGTCGATTATTTCGGACAGAAACCCTAGATTTACATCCAGGTTCTGGAAAGCTTTGCACCAGGCATTGGGTACAAGGTTGGATTTCAGTACGGCATTCCATCCCCAGTCAGATAGACAGTCAGAAAGGGTGATTCAAGTTTTGGAGGATATGCTAAGGGGTTGTGTCCTGGATTTCAAGGGCAATTGGGAAGAATTTTTACCGTTAGCAGAATTCGTGTATAACAATAGTTATCAGGCGAGTATTCAGATGGCACCTTACGAGGCGTTATATGGTCGGAAGTGTCGTACCCCTACATGTTGGACGGAGTTGAGGGAGCGACAGTTGTTGGGTCCGGAGTTGGTTACTGAAACGGAAGATAAGGTGAAGATGATTCGAGCTCGTTTGAAAGAGGCTTCGGACAGGCAAAAGTCTTATGTTGATCTGAAACGGAAAGATATTGAGTTTGCGGAAGGTGACAGGGTTTTCTTGAAAGTATCGCCGTGGAAGAAGGTTCTGAGATTTGGCAGGAAGGGTAAGTTGAGCCCTAGATTTATCGGGCCTTATCAAGTATTGAAACGAGTAGGACCAGTGGCTTACCAGCTCGAGTTGCCACCGAAGTTGAGTCAAATCCATAATGTGTTTCATGTATCCATGCTTAGACGCTATCGTTCAGATCCGTCTCATGTGGTGTCAGTGGAGGAGATTGAGGTGAGCCCAAACTTGTCTTTTGAGGAGGAACCAGTGTAGATCCTAGATCAAGATGTTACGGTTTTGCGTAAGAAAATAGTTCCTTTGGTAAAGGTGTTACGGCGGAACCATGGATCGGAAGAAACGACATGGGAACCGAAGGAAATCATGCGAGAGCAATACCCTCAACTCTTTTGACCAGGTAAATTTCAAGGTCGAAATTCATTTTAAGGGGGGTAGAACTGTAATATCCTAATTTTGTGGGTCTGTGCGTTTGGTACGTTGCATGGATAAATTAGTAGGTTAAAGGCTTTGAGGTGTGTATTGGGCTCAGGTTTGGGCTTAAATCTGGGTAAAATTGATTAAAAATAGTGCTAGTGGTATCTTAACTTAAATTATAATGTTTAATGGCAAGTTGGGCTTGTGGCCCAAATTTTGGATGTGCTTTAAGTGGACATTAAGGTGGCGTCTCAAGAGGGGAGGAGTTTGGGCCTAGTGTGGCCGCTTGGGGCCCAAATTAATGGGTCAAAATTCGGCACTTCAAGGGGGAAGGGGTGGACGGCATAGTGGCTACAATTTAGGAGCTTATTTTCTTTTAGTTTAGTGAAAAAAATGCTGATAATTAAGAGGGAAGAGTTGGTTTTAAGGTGGGCTCTTCTAAAAATAAGATAATGATTGGGTTATCAGGTAAGATAAAGGCTATCAGGAGGGAGAGAGTTGGCCGAAACTCCAACCCTGAGTTGTGTGCATGTGTAGACGAATTTTGAAGCCTAGTGTCCATCTTTTCCATTCGTTTTCTTTTCTTTCTTTCTCACTTACTCTTCTAGCCGAAATTCTCTCCTTCTCCTATTTTCTCAAATTCTTTTATTTGCCGCAACTCTCCAACACATTCTTCTTTTCATCTTCCTCTCCCATAGCCGAATCTACAAGGGTGGTTTCGTTTTCCCGAAGGTGTACCATCACCGAATAGTCTTCAAGAGAGATTGGTAAGTTTTTGAGATTTCTCTTTTATGTGATTTCTCTATTTTTCATTAAGTTCTAACCCGAATCATTTGTTCTAAGGCCCTATCGTTTTCACTCTCTGCCCTAGAAGCCGAATCCTATCTTGCTGTGCCTTTATTGCCGATTTGTGAAAAGCCGAAAGAAGGTTGGTAGGTTCGGCCGAATAGCCTTTCTTGTTCTTTTGTCTTTGGTCGAATGGTATGTGGTACTCGATTGGTTATGATTAAGGGTCTGGATTAATACTTTAGTGATGGCCGAATGTAAGTAGTGTGGTGGCGCGCTCGTAAAGATTTTCGGGATTCGACAACTAGGTAAGGGTTTTGTTTAAACACTATGAGTATTGATTAGATCTCATCGATTTGATTCATTTAGTGATCAAGGATTATTATGGACTCGAATAGCAGTCAAGCAGTAGGAGGGGTTGGATCTGTAAACCCAACGCCAAAATACAAGAAGAGATCTATGTCAGGAGTGCGAGATTGGCCATCGGGGTGCGGACCAACATCGAAAGTAAATCGTAGGCCGATAGTCGTGGTCTCGAGTGACAGTAGCATAGAAACAGTAAAAGCGTTAGTACGAGAACCAGGTGTGTAACGCTTATACACTTTCTATACTTGATATGTTAATGTTTTGTGCTGTAAAAGCCGGAATGATGGCAAAGGTTACTAAAATACCCTTGTGGGTAAAAGTGAGGATGCCGGGTAAGTTGTTATTACTCCTCGCGTTGATTGTGATCTATGAAAGCATGTTATTCTGTAAACGTAGTTTTATATGTTAAGCATGATCATACTGATATTGATTGCATAAGTATATGCCATGGGTGATGAGAGGAGGGGGAGTATGATCTATCAGACTGTCACCAGTGATTTGGTATCACACAGTGGGTTAGGCCCACATATATTATGAAAATTGTGACTAAGTCTCAGTGGTTTGGCACCACCAGTGGTTTGGTACCACATATGTTATTTTGTAACTTCGGTTACCAGTGGTTTCGCACCACCAGTGGTTTGGTACCACAAGGGGTAGATTTGGGAGACCCGGATGGATACTTAGGTTGGATGGGTTGCATGACTTGCATATTATTGTATGAATTTGTGTAAGAGCATAATTTCTCTTGGGATGGGGATTTATGCACTGAGTCTCGGTGACTCACTCCTTCCTTTACATTTTGCAGATCAGACTTAGATCGTGGATATGGAGCCGGAGTGGACTCGAGGTGGCCATGCTCGGCATTTACTTTATAACAAAGTTTTCTGTTTGGACTTAGCTGTTTTATTTAAATTTGGGGTTTACATCGTTGTAATAAGGCCGCCTAACTTTTATTTTTGGGATGTTTTATTTGGTTGTTTCTATAACTTTTGGTAAGCATACTTGATAGATATGAATTGGTTGTTTTTCAAAACCTCGATAAGTACGTGTCTTCTGAAATGTTCAATGATTAAGTAAATGATATGGAATAACAATAAGGCAATTAAGTTTTCTAAAACAAGTTTTAACACGTTTTAAACTTCATCAGATTCAAATTTTTTTCTCTTAAAATTATCCAAAAGTTTTCTCCACCAACAAAATTGACAAATTGATTTTCAAAGCATTTTCTTCCCCGTAGCACGTCAGACTCGGTTGTAGTGTTTAGACCGGGTTTGAGGTGTTACATTTTGATATCAGAGCCAGGTTCAAAAGCTCGGTTGGGGTTTAAGGCCCAAAATATGTTTTAATAGTTTGTGAAATAATTTTTCTTTCGGAAAGCATGGCACCTGAGTCTCCGGCGCCGATCCACCTAAGTAAGTACCCTAACCTTTGATTTAATGTTTATGTGTGGGCTTTGGGGGCTTTAGACGTAGAACTGATGGACCATAGGTTAGTTACACAACTTCCTAATCACATAAGACTTAAGCTGAATCAACCAAACCTGTGAGTAAGTCACCGAGTTAGGGTGTGGCAACTGCCATGCGCATGTCTAGAATTGGATTCAGGAAGAGCTTGGTATTTAAGCAGTCTTAGTGACTCACCTCCTCTTCGCTCGAATCCTACCTGGTGCGTAGTAACTGTTAACTCTGACCATGAGGACTTGTTCACAGGCTAAATCCGATAATTAAAACCCGAAAGGGACCAGCAACACTGTTTTGTAAAAACTCTAGTTTTAAACTTATCAAATTACCCCGTAATTTGTGAAAACTACCCTAAATTTGGAAAAAGTCCAAAGTACCCCTGGTTTGTAAACTACCAAACTACCCCTGATTTACAAAATTACCAAGATACCCTCGAGTTGCAAAATTACCAAAACACCCCTGCTTCACAAAATTTCCAAAATACCCTTAATTTGCAAAATCACCCAAAATTTTATTTTGGAAAAAAAAATTTCGAAAATACCTTTGTAGGTTAAAATTATGAAAATACCCCTGGGTAGTGAAATGACGAAAATATCCCTACACGTTGAATGTGGTCTGTGGATGTTGTTTGTGTGATGAATGCACTTAGAACTAGGAGATAAGCCTGAAACTGAAACTATAGATAGATTCGACTTCGAAAGAATCACTTTTAAAACTATCTTCCATAAAATTACTCGTGGATAAACAGTGAAAAGAATTAATAATACATAAAATTCTTAACCAGATAAACGCGAATGGGAAGAATGAGTACACGAGGTCATGGACATCCGCCGCGTGGCCGGGGTAGGGGTAGGATGATTTTGTCAGAGCCAGCAGGGTCTGGCCATGGGTCTGGGAATGTGCTGCCAGATCTGCCGGCGATGGAAGCTGAGTTTCAAGATCAGACTGGTGGTAATGATGCAGTATCTCAGGCAGTACTATGAGTTTTAGAGAGAGTTGCCGGGGCAAGCGCGGGTACAAGAGCTCGTAAATCTGTGGCTGTGCGACTCTGAGCTAACGAAGCGGAGGTGTTTAGGGGGGTGTCCGAGGTAGCTCCCAACACTGCTGAGTACTGGTTAGAGGCAACTGAGCGTATAATGGATGATTTAAACTTCTCGGCTGAGGAGAAGTTAAAGGGGATAGTGTCTCTTCTCCGGGATGAGTTGTATAGTGGTGGCTCACGGTCAGGGATGGTGCAGTGGCCGAAGCTATCACCTGGGATTATTTTAAGGCAACCTATCAGAGGAAGTATGTGGGAGCTGATTATACTGATGACCAACGTAGGGCGTTTCTGAATTTGGTTCAGGGGAGTAAGTCGGGATCTGAGTACGAGGCAGAATTTTTGAGGTTAAGTAGGTATGCTCGGGGTATGGTGGCTACGAAACATGAGTGCTGTGTTAGGTTCAAGAATGGGCTAAGAGATGAGCTACGGATGTTGATTGCACCTCAGCGAGAAAGGGAATTTGCCGTTCTCGTGTAAAAGGCCAAAATAGCTGAGGAGGTGAAGCGAACCGAGAAACGGAATTAGGATAGAAGCAGGGATAAAAGGAGTTTTGGGCCATCAGGGTCTGATGGAAGTACTCAGAAAAGGGCTAGATTTGATGGACCGGATCGAGTCGCAAAGCCTGCTGTCGCTCAGTAGCCACCTTAGTGCGCTAGATGTGGGAAGTCTCATTCGGGAGAGTGTTGGGCTGGTAATAGAGGATGCTTTGAGTGTGGGTCAATAGAGCACCGGGTAAGGGATTGTCCACGGAAGTTAGCTAGGACTCAAGCTGAGGGTCAAGGGGGGAATATCTTTTTGTGCTTAAGTAGGAGGAATATCTTTTTATTTTCGGCATTAGGGTTTTATTCTTCTATTCTCTTCTTCAATTCCGGCATTTGGGTTTTTCTCTCATTTTTTTCTCTCAATCCCACTTTTATACAAAATCCGAAATTCCATTGTTTTTCTCTGCTCTCATCTCCATAGCCGAATACCCTTGTCTATTCTTTTTCTTTTGTTGATCTCTTCACTAAAAGCCGAATCTACATAGATTTCTTCCTCTCATCTTCTCTTTTTGATCTTCTCAAAAGTCGAAATCTTCTAGGAGTTGCCGAATTCTCTGTAAAGGTAGGTGCTGATATCTTCTGATCTATTCTTTTTCTCTTTCAGTTTTTAGAAGACAAAGCCGAAAGGCTAATGAATTGTTGGTTTCTTGTGTTTACGTGTTGGGCGACATCGAGAATCGAAGTAGATCGTCGGGATCTAAAAGCCAAAAGTTGCTAGGCTCTAAACTCTATCTCTTTCGGGATTTCAAGGTAAGGGGTTCTCTTTAGATTCTCGTTAGATTTGCTATCGTAATTGTGATCTTAACCATATGTTATGATGGTAGCAACTGATAAGGTCTTTTGATAGAATCAAATATCGATCAGGCGAAGGAGGAGATTGGATCTGTTAAACCAACCCCTAAGTTTAAGAAGCGAGCAGTGTCAGTAATACGGGATTGGCCACCGGGTTATGGACCGGCTTCAAAACAAAACCTTAGACAGTTAGCAGTCGTATCGGCTTCTGATAGTGTTAACATAGAAAGTCTCGTCTTGTCTGTAATCAGGTGTGTAGATCTCTATCACACTAATTTACATGTACTATATATATGTTATGGGCTAAAAGCCGGAAAAAGGGCTGTATGGACAGTCGTATTACCCGAAAATGGTAGGAAAGGGATGCCAGGTACGTAATCATAGAAACTTCTCTATGTGTATCGATGTATGTGATAGTCTGTGATCTTTTGGATAGTATGTTGTTTTGCTTCTGCATGGATGTATGCATGGGATGGGGTTAATATGATGAAGGGGAAGAGCATGTTAAAAGGTCACTTAGTGATCGATGGTTAAACCACGATATGTACATTTAGGTCACAATAGTGATCGGTGGCTTTGCCACACTTGATTATAAGGTCACACAGTGATCGGTGGCTCTACTACAGTGGATTATAAGGTCACATGGTGATCGGCATTTTAACTGACAGCATGACTGTCGATATGATGTGTAGTGGTTGGTGGGTTGATTGTAGAAATCCCCGAGGTGTGATGGTTGGTACGGGCTGATATGTAGAGGATGGACTTTTAGGTTGGGTTGGGCCATGTTGCATATAAATATTCTGTTGCCATTGTGTATGGGCTAAGGCCCATAATGTGTTTGTGGGCCTCAAGCCTTTTATGTGTTTTCAGGATTTGCACACTGAGCCTTGGTGACTCACCCCCTTATTTTCCCTGACTTTTCAGATGAGCAGTAGATCGTGGACATGAGAGCCGAGACAGACTCGAGGGGCCATCAAGTTCTTTTATTTTCATAAACTATTTTAAGTTTTCCTTTAAGTTTTTAATTTTGGGACTATTTAAATAATAAAGCTCCATAGCTTAGGTTTAAATTATAATTGTTAATATTTTTATTCTATTTTGTTTTAAAATTTAAATTTTATGTTCAAAGACTTATCTATAAGAAGTAATAATATGGAATTTTCAAACACGTTCAAAGAAAAAGCAGAGGTTTTCTTCAAATATCACTTATTTTAGCCAATACCTAAATAAGCAAACTGAATTTCCAAAATTATCCAAGTAAAGTTTTTAACGTTAAACCCTGTAGCATGCCAGATCTGGTCGTAGCATTTGGGCCGGGTTTGGGGTGTTACATTGTGTGGGCGCTGTTGATGGGCCCGGTGACTGTGTCGGCGCTGTTGATGGCCCCGTCTCATCACCCTTTCTCCTTGGATTTAAGGGGCCCCGACGTTCCCTTTATTGACGAGGTTATCGTCGCCTCTCTTCTTCCGACAACAGATACGGCTTACCATGGATCCTAAACCATGGCATGTATTCCGGCACGTACGCTAACTCAGGGACGACGATCGGTTCCCGATTAGGTAAATAGTCATACCGGTTCTCCCACGTCTCGATATGTGCTGACCAAAATCTTGGCCAATCCATGTGCAACTGTCGTAAGTCCACTTTGTGCTCATCATCGAACACCTCAGGTGGCACGGGAATCCGTTGCCGGAATCCAAATTGTCGCAAAACCTGATCTGACTGATGCATCACCACGGTCGCATAGGTGATCAATGGGACCTTCACGTGCCAACTGTTCGGATTTTGCAAGAACTCCTCCGGAATTACTGCCCGAATTTTCGGATCCTCGTACGGTGTCCATTGAAACTATATTAACATTACCAAAATATTAGTTATATACATAATCTAGACACTAAATACGAAATAGTAAATTATAAATACGAAATTCGAAACTTACTTGTGATTCCGACCGTTGGTCCAATAGAAGCTGTATATCTTCAAGCGAGGTAGGTATTCCAGCATAACTAGCCGAATGGTTCCACCTAATTAAATAAATTTTTAGCATACAATTATACTATAAATCTACGTAATAATTGTAAAATATAACATTAAATTTACCTCGTTATCAGTGGGAATGAATATGGTTAGTCGAGTCGAGGACGTAAAAATGGAAATCGAAACCATGCCCATGACTGAAGTACTGATAGGCAACCTCCGATTTTCGTTTTACTCGGTCGCGTCGCCCCGCATATCTCCCAATACAACTTCGATAGCACGGCAAATCCCCAACTCAATTCACCGGCTGCTCTAAAATCAACAAGTTTTAGCAGCTATCTCAAGTGGACGAGGTTTCTAGAAAGGTCCGGCATCAGATAGCCTCCAATTATCTGAAGAATGTATGCCCGAGCATACCGTATTCTTTCAATTTCGGTCGAACCCTCATCTGGTTCCGGGAAGGTGTCTCGTAACCAGGCCATCTCGATCCGAGCTCCTTGAATTTTATCCGGAATGGCACCCAGAAGCTCGTAGCATACGGCTCCCCAATCACCAGAAGTTGCAGATCCGGTGACTACCGACTCGTCCACCGGCAATCCTAACTACAACTGCACATCTTACAGAGTGATGGTACACTCTCCGCATGGAAGGTGGAAAGTGTGTGTCTCAGGTCTCCACCTCTCTATCAACGCACTGATCAAAGGCGGCTCCAACTTGAACCCCCAGCCTATCGTGGCCACGTGTCAAAAACCCATTTCCCGTAGGTAATTCTCGATCAACGGCGATGGGGGACCATGCATGTTGCAGATATAACATTCCAACACTCGATCTACAGACTGTTTAAAAAATTATAAAATAAAAATTAATTAAAATTGCATAATTGTAAAAAAAATATTAAATAATATTGAAAAATTAAAATTAAAACTTATCATTTGCATTTGCTCGACGGAGATGTGCTTGCTGTCTAGACGAAGTAATTCCCCGGCCATTGTAATACGATCGAAAATTTTAAAATTTTCCAAAAAATATATTAAAAAATTAAAAAGAGCTTTTTTGTAAATAGCAAAGGACAATTTTGAAATTTGAGAGTAAATTTCAAGGACTTTAAGAGAAAATTGAGAGAAAATTAAGAAAAGGATTAAAGTGTGAAAAAAATAAAAGGGTTGGGGGGTTTTATAGAAAAAAAAACTTGACCATTGGAAAGGCAAAGCGCGCCCCTTAGGACGCTCTTTGCTGGCATTTCCCCTCAAAACGCGCTGACGTGGACGCGTTTTTAGGGGAAATGGTCCTTTTCTGTAAATTTTCTAAAAATCAGCCCAATTCCGTAAATTTTTTATTTTTTTAGTATATTTAGGTTATTTACCCTAATTCTTAACCATTTTTACTTTTTATCGTAAACTATTTTTCAAAATTAAAGTATTAGTTTATTTTTAATTTTGAAAATTATAATATTTTGAAATCATAATATTCCTTTCAAAAATATCGTATTGTCGTTCTTGTTTGCAAAAAGTTTTATTAAGAAAATTTTATTTTAAGAACAATACTTTTAAAATTATAAATGTAATGATTAAATTATTAATATAATTCTTATCCACGCTTTATAATGAGTTACAGTGAGTTAATTATCTATATTTTTGGCTATAAAGTAAAAATTTAAAAGTTATAATATGCTTAAAGATCTTGTACTCTTCGTATATTTAGAATTTAATCATCATACTAATATTTTTAAGAATTTATAAATTTAGGTTCATTTGTTAACATCGTTAAAGTTTTTATGTTAAATTTTCTAGTGTGACATTTAAAAATAAAAAAAATTCACTTGATAACATCGTTGAAGTTTTTATGTTAAATTCACATTAGCATTTTAATTGAAATAAAAAAAATCTAGATTAGCTAATAATATTATAAAAATTGAAGTAACAAATTATGTCAAAATTAAAGTATATAGATTAAATATCAAATTCGAACAAAATATAAAGATTAAAATTAAAATTTAACAATTTTTATATGATTTCAAAAATGTAAAAGGATTAGAACTAAAATTTAGCCATGACTTTCTTTTATATATGATGGTATAGATAATATGATTTAAATTCATAATTTAACTTTTAATAGAATTGTTACCATGGTTAATTATTTGGATTAATTTCTCACACAAAAGATTAAATAATTTTTTTATGATAATACAAAATTAAAATCATATAAATTTATAAATAAAATAAAATCCCGACTCTAAAACAACGGAGAGCAAATATTATAGCACGACAATTACTAACAATAATAATAACATGAGGTTTACTCCAACAGTTGAGAGTAGATGAAAATCCCAAGGCGAAGAACATGGGTCATGGGGTAAGGCCTAAGGGACATTAAAAGGAAAACTTAGAAAGAAAAGGTAAGGTGTGAGCCAGCTCACCCTATCTTTTCCAATTACTATGGTGGTTGCAATGATTCCTTCCCCATTTCCCTTTATTTAGATACCCAACAGCATGTATTAATCAATTAAGAAAACAGCATATATTAATTTCCTCCCAATTTCATTTGCATTTCAAAATTTTCCAAATCTCCTTTTTAATTTAATTTTTATAATTATATGATTTTTTTTACAAGTGTTTTTAAATTTCTTTTTCGTTCAACATGTTTTTAAAATATTTTGAAGGTTAATTAATTCATTATAAAAATAATAATATAATTTTGCCCATTAATATTTTAAAAGAATTTTTTTAAAAAATCATTATATATAAACTAATAATATTTTCACTAATACATCAAAAAAAAAAGTGCATTTTTAATATAGTGTCTGTTATGTCTTGACTTAAATAGTGATTAAAGTTTTTTTTTTTTCATACACTTATTTAATATGAGTTCGAATTGTGTTACCCTATTCCAACTCATAATATAATTAATAGTTAAATGGTTATGATGTTTATATTATATATAAGGTTAAATCATTTTTCCGCTTAAATTTAACAATTATTTTCACATTAAAATTTAATTTTTTATCTAAGTTAGTACCTAAATTTGACAATTAATCTTGCATTAGAACTTGAAAAATGAGAACAATCGTCAAATTTAAAAGTTAACTTAAAAAAATGTTAATCCTTAATGTAAAAACAATTATAAAATTTAAAAATTTAAAAATTAACTTCAACAATAAAAAAAAATCCTCAATATAAGAGTTATTGTTCTAGTTAGTAATTTAACCCTTGTATATACACTAATTAAGCAAGCATAACGATACAATAATAATTGATATTTTTATCTATTTTTACTAACTTGATGAATTACTTAAAAATAAAAAATGTATATTATATGAATTTAAGAGTCGTTATATACATTTTCCTAGCCGTAGTAAAAAATAAATTTAAACTATTTATTAATTTATTTTCTTCTCTCATTTATGATACTACTATAAATATCTTTTCCCTTTGGCTTCCATCACTCTCTATTTCGGTCTTCACCTCCACTGCAGCAGGGAGCAGAGGGAAAAAGGATAAAAGCATCGTCGTGTTCTTGCTTCTTCAACTCTGTCTCTCCGTCTCTGAACCTCCTCCTTTCGTTCTTTTCTTATTCAGGTAAAGCTTTTTTCTTTCCTTTATAGTTTACTTTGACCACACGGATCTGTGGATTTTGGTGTTTTGCGGATGGTGGAATTGAGATCTAGAACTCTAGAGGTTTCTATAGAGTTTTAGAGAGTTAGGTTTAGCTTATTCTGCTTCTCTTTGTATCTGGATCTTTGTTAGTTAGCTTGATATTCTTTATTTCATTTGAGATTTCTCTAAAGATCTTGTGAGATTTTCGTTTTGCCTTTATTTTGATATGAATCTTCTTCCAATTTGTTCTCATTGAAGATTAATGCTGTCGTTGTGTAAATTTAATACTATTTTGATATGGATCTTGATCTTTATTTCTAATTGATTCATTATGTTGTCCATCGAGCCATAATGTAGCTCGATTAAATATTCCTGAAATTAATGTGTCTATGATTTGAACTGACTGCTGCCATTGGTTGTTCAACTGCGTCGTTTTCTGTTTCTGAAGAAAGTAATGCCGACTTGAGTATTCTATTTTTCTTTTTTCATTCAGAGAAAATAGAACTTTATTTGTTGAAGACTTTAATTTGACTTGTTTATATTATTTGATGGGGCATAGAATCCGCTTGACAAATGATTTTGCTATTTGTAGTATTGTAAAAGATGGCCGATGCTGAGGATATTCAACCCCTCGTCTGTGACAATGGAACTGGAATGGTGAAGGTTAGATCATCAGTAAACCTGAGTTATATTCTCCATCATTGTGTATTTCATCATGAAGATTGTTGTGCTATTTTATTGCAGTTTAAGTGATTTTGTTGATCATGCAGGCTGGTTTTGCTGGTGATGATGCTCCCAGGGCTGTTTTTCCCAGTATTGTTGGTCGACCCCGACACACTGGTGTCATGGTTGGGATGGGTCAGAAGGATGCCTATGTAGGAGATGAAGCACAATCCAAAAGAGGTATTCTTACTTTGAAATATCCCATTGAGCATGGGATCGTCAGCAACTGGGATGATATGGAAAAGATCTGGCATCATACATTCTACAATGAGCTCCGTGTTGCTCCTGAGGAGCACCCTGTTCTTCTCACGGAAGCACCTCTCAACCCCAAGGCTAACAGAGAAAAGATGACTCAGATCATGTTTGAGACCTTCAATGTACCAGCCATGTATGTTGCCATCCAGGCAGTTCTTTCTTTGTATGCCAGTGGTCGTACAACAGGTTTGTTAAAATAGAAATGTCCTTGAATTTCTCACTTTATAGATCATTCATAATGAAGCCGAGACATTGGGACAGGTATTGTGCTGGATTCTGGTGATGGTGTTTCTCACACTGTGCCAATCTATGAAGGGTATGCCCTTCCTCATGCCATCCTCCGTCTAGACCTTGCTGGTCGTGATCTAACTGATTCTCTGATGAAGATTCTTACTGAGAGAGGTTATATGTTCACCACCACTGCTGAACGGGAAATTGTCCGTGACATGAAGGAGAAGCTTGCTTATGTTGCCCTGGACTATGAGCAGGAACTGGAGACTGCCAAGAGCAGCTCTTCTGTTGAGAAGAACTATGAGTTGCCTGATGGACAAGTAATTACTATTGGAGCTGAGAGATTCCGTTGTCCGGAAGTCCTCTTCCAGCCATCTCTCATTGGAATGGAAGCTGCTGGAATCCATGAAACTACCTACAACTCTATCATGAAGTGTGATGTGGATATCAGGAAGGATCTCTATGGTAACATTGTGCTCAGTGGTGGTTCAACTATGTTCCCTGGTATTGCAGACCGTATGAGCAAGGAGATCACTGCTCTTGCTCCAAGCAGCATGAAGATCAAGGTTGTTGCACCACCAGAGAGAAAGTACAGTGTCTGGATTGGAGGATCTATCTTGGCATCACTCAGCACCTTCCAGCAGGTAAAATATTTTTGCTCATATTTGGCTCATGCTTTCCTTTATTGTAAGTTGCTGCTTGTCCAAGACTGACATTCTTGCTTTACCTTTCGCATCAGATGTGGATTTCCAAGGGTGAGTATGATGAGTCGGGTCCATCCATTGTCCACAGGAAGTGCTTCTAAATTTACAAGTCATTTAATGGTGAGTTATATTTTCTGTTTAGTTGGCTTTTCGTGTCCTGTGTCAAGTGAACTCAAGGTCTGGTTGATGTGGGAAATGGATTATTGAAGGAAGGTTGTACTTTGATATTGATGTAATATTAGCCTTTCATTCTGCTGTGATTTGTGATGCCCGCTGGTGTCACTGTGACAGAGATGATGGGTCTTTGGAGCTGGTGGTCGGCAGACAATGGGTGCTTATCTCCATCCTTTCCATGCATCTTTCAACCATGTTGCTGAATAGAATGTAGCTGGAGAGATTGTGTTGCTTCATTCTATTTTTCTTCAATTTCATATTCAAGGCTCCCCCCCCCCCCCCGGCGCAAACATTAATGTCAATAGCTATTGTACGAGAAATTTTAAAATTTGATGGGAATTATATTTAATACTTGGTTTTGAATTCTTAATGTGAATCATTTTTATCTGAATTCATCGTCGGGTCCATTGGAATATTTGTATTTAATGGTGGTGAACGTGGTTTCTGTCAATGCATGCCTTAGAATGATAATTATATCAGCTCAGGTGTCATGGGAGAGCATTCGAAGTGGATGCATAATGATTAGCTTCAAAGGCATCTTTGCTGAATTGTTGTACATACGCTTCCGTGGAAAGAAAATGGGTTGTATTAAGTGGATAGGAGCTAAAATTGGATTTGGTGGTGTCGGAAATCATTAGGAAAGAGAAGTATAAGGATTTGAAATTATGGATTTGTTGGGGAAGAAGGTATGGGTTTGTTTTGAATAATTTGATGAAGATATCGGTTTCTTTTTCCACACTAGAAGGCCTGGGTTCGTTCCACATATACTGGACTTGGATTCCAAGTATTGTATGAAATATCTTTTAACTGTGTAGTTTGCTATCATGAGTTAGGTAATTCCCACTCAATTGATGAAAGTATAAAAAGAAAAATTAATAAAATTTTAAAATTAAAAAAGTTATATTATATATCGTTATTATATATCAAGAGGCTGATTGAATGGGAATTACTCATCAACCATGTTTCAATTCAAGAAATCGAAAAAAATTACCAAAAATCTCTTTCATCTTCAAAGTAAGAGGGTATATATATATATATTGTATTTTGATAAATTTATAATAATAGATAAACATAATAGAAAAGTTAAGATTTGATCTCAACTTTATCATTTTAATGGTCACATTTAATTTTTCTATTAATTTTTGAATAAATTTATTACATAAATGTTTTCATTAATATACTATAATCTAATAATAGTTAATTATTTTAAATTTTATAAAAAATATATTTAAAATTTATCTATTTCTCTAAAGAATAAATTTTTGCTAATGTCTTTCTAAAACTTACAAACTACCCGCTCAAATAGGCTAAATAAGCCAGATAGGTTTTTTTTTTTTTTTTAATTAGGCCTTTACGCCGTTTATGGAGAGAGTGGAAAAACACGTCTCGCTGGGCAAGCTTTCCCTTAAAGTTATATTTTTTTGACTTTTTTAATACAATTATACTTTAGTTAAATGGCTAAATGCTAATAGTTTTATCCTATAAGTCTTAGGTTAATTCCTATTTCACGCACATTTATTTTTTTATTACATTTTGTTTTAAGCTTTTTATATTTTTCATTAATTTTTTTAACATATCAACTTATTCGGTTAAATGGTTAAATAATAATGATTTCATTCTTCAGTCCTAAGTTCTATTCTCTCTTTTAAACACAGTTGTAATGTTTATTTCAGGTTGTTTTAGTCTTTTTTTAATTTTTAATTAATGTTATTATTATCACTATTATTTTGGGGCTGACAAGTAGAGTTGGTAAGATTATGAAAGGTTTTCATTTTATGGTATGATATCTGCAAGTGAAAAAAGATTACCGAAAATGACATATTTGGACCGAAAATTCAATAGACCGAAATGACCTGTATATTTCTACATATATACTTATTAAAAACAGAAACAATAATAAAAGAAAATTAAAAAAAATAAATGAATGGAATCGATAATAACTTTGTGATGTGTTGATTGAGTATTGGGTTTTTAATTCTAATAATCAGATCAATATAAAAGGAAAAAATCTGATATACCTGTTTTGTTTTATAGCATAGAATCTCCATATTATTGTTGCATTGTAATTGCATCCACGTATATAAATAATTTGTCGACTAATATATATATATAAAAAAAAAATCTAGTTTTGGGTGAAAAGTGACCTAGTTTAAGCACATATGATAAGAATGTTTTATTTAAAATGAAAAAAAAACTTAAAATAACATTATATAAAAATTACAAATGTGTTTAAAAGAGAGGAATAATATTTGAGTCTTAAAAGATGAAATCATTATTATTTAACTATTTAATCAAATGAGTTAACATGTTAAAAACATTAATGAAAAATATAAAAAGCTTTAAACAAAATGAAATAAAAAATATAAATATGAGTAGAAAAGAATTGAACCTGAAATTTAAAGGATAAAATTACTAGTATTTAACTATCTAATCAAGGTAATTAATTATATTAAAAAAGTCAAAAAATAATACTTGCAGAGAAAGCGTACCCAACTAGACATGCTTTTTTACTCTATCCAAAAACGACCTATTTTCCTAATTAAATTTAAAAACAGCCTAAAAACCTAATTAAAAAAAATAAACAGCCTATTTGGCATATTTTCCTGCTCAAATTTAACGTTGAATTAAATTATCACTATTATTTAAATAAATTCTCATTATCCTTTTTTTTTTTCCTTAAAAGAATAACTATGATTTTCCATATAAACATTTTTAATATATAAATTTTATATGTAAAATATTTATTGTTTACTTTCAATTATTATTTAAAAAAAATTAAATTTTATCCATGAAATTTTTTTAGACCGTATCCGCGTAGATTGCGGGAAGCTGTTGAAATTTAGACATGTAACACTCACGCACAAAAGGCTTACGAATATTTCACCAAAACAAAAAGGATTACGAATAGGTGGTATACGCGGTAAGGTGGGGCTGCACAGGCTAGAATAACCAATACTTTGTTTTAAATGAGTTGTAATTACTAATAGAAAGATTCCCGATTTTAGCAATTGTGTTAAGAGTAGGCAGACCAATGTTAGTAAAATCAGTCAGATTATTTATTTCTGGTTCATTTGATTCAAATAAAATAAATTATTAAAAATTTATAAAAATAATAAATAATTATAAATTATAAAATACGATTCAATCATCTGATCAACTGGTTTTTTAATTTTTTTAATTTAGACAACCAATTTTTTTCTTATTTCAGAACTGGTCGATTCCCAGTATATACTATAACTTAAACTAGAAAAGGCCAGGGCTAAATGTAATAGTTCAAATTTCAACTATTTAGGAAATAGTGGTTCGAGACCACCAAATCCGGCAAATGAACTCGTAAATTATATTTTTTTTAATATTTATGAGCCAAATGTAGCTTTTAAAATATTTTTAAAATAGCAAATTGTATTTTATAAAAATTTATTTGGTTAAGAAATTGAGAAAAAGAGGTATTGAGATCTCAATATTATAAACCAAGCCATAAATATTTTTATGAATATTTACGGAGTGTCAATAAAGTAGTATTAAAATTTCGTCAGAAAATTTTAACGTTTCGGTAGTCAATTAGATAAAAAGGACTAAATTGAAAAAGTACAAAACTTGCTAAAGTGATTAAATAGCTTAACCATTAAATAAGGAAGGACTAAAAGGGCAAATGGACCATTTTAAAATGGCTGAAGGCATAACTCAAAAAAGTCAAAGATTTTTAAGTGAAAAGGACAAAATTGAAATTTTAACAAAAGTTGCATGACCAGAGTTAATTTTAATGATTTCTAGCCCATTTCTTCTTCAGCTTTTTGCCAAAAATAGCCATGGAAGAGGGTTTTGAGTTGGTCTTTCATATTTTAGCTTCAAGTAAGTTCAATTCTTACTTTTTCCTTAAAATTTTTATATTTTTGGACTTTCACAATTAGGTCTAACTTAGTATTCTATTAGTTTTTGTTTTTGTTGAAAATTTTGAAAGTTACTATTGATAAGTTCATATGATTTTTGTTATTTGATGATGAAATTGAGATGTTAATGGATGTTTAAAGGTGTTTTATTAAAGAATTTTGGATAAAAACATGTTTTAAGGGTTAAATTGAAAAGTGTTAAATTTATAAAAATTCTAAAATTTCACGGAATTCATGGGCTGTGATTGGTATGTATGAAAATAATTAAGTTTGGAATAAGGATTAAATTGCAAGAATTTTATTTTCCGAACCCAAGGACGAAATTGTCATGTCTTAAAAGTTGAAGGAAAAAATAATAATAAACATCTTGCACTAAAACGTTTTGAGCTGCAGCAGTAGTCTAACTTTAAAATCACCTTGTGAGAATCAAATTAGAGGATGAATAAAATATGAAATTAAAGCTTATTGAATCTAGTTTCTCATAAAAGAAACGGTGTAAGCAATAGAATTGTAAATCATGAAATATAATAAATTTTATGAGATAAAGTCAGAATGATTTCGTGTTTCCCTAATCTGACTTTAAAAAATCATCAAAAATTGAAAAAAAAATAATTAGGGACTTAAATTTATATGTTTAAATTCTTAATGAGTATTTTTAAGAGAAACAAACGAGAATATCATCCAAATTCTATGTTAAAGAGAGAATTAATTTTTAGTAAACAAAGGTTAAAACTGCCAAACAACAGAACAGGGATAAATTTGAAAATTTTACTATACTAATTGGCTAAACTATAAATTCTAAAATTTTTATGGTAGAAGAATATATGAATCTAGTTTCAAAAACATAAAGCAAATCTTAATTTGAAGTTTTGTAGCTCAAGATAAAAATAATTTAGTGACTATCACACGGATGGACAGTTTTGAATATACATATAAGTAAATAATGAAATTATAAATAATGTTACTTATATGCGTGGTATATACTTTAAGGATGTGAAATGGAGAGGAAGAAGAGAAAAATATATGAATGACTTGTATATAAATTGATCACATGCCCGATTATAATCGATAAACGTTGAATTAAAAATGATATAATATTTTATTTCAAATATTTATTATGAAATTAAGATGATCATTATGGTATAAAAATCGAATTGTAATCTTAAATATTTGAAATGTATGTTTATGTGATGAAAATGTGATTTAAATGCTCAATGTATGATTATTGATGAAATGTTGATAATATTCAATAAAAAAAAAATCCTGATTGAATGGAATAGAATTCGATGGATCACTGAAAAGGATTTGACAGTAAAAAGGATCTAATCCGAACGGGTGATCCTGATATAAGCCCTACCGAAGAATATGTGTGAAAAGGATCTAGCCCAGACGGGTGATCCTGATATAAGCCCTCCCGAAGAATATGTGTGAAATAGATTTAGCCCGGACAGGTAATCCAAAGTAATTGTGAGTCTGGATTTAGCCTAGACTGGTAATCCCGACAATACTCTTTGAGCATATGTTACAAGGAATTTAGCCTGAACTAGTAATCCCGCTGTAAGAAATGAGGTTCGCGAGAGTGTGCTACCTTACAAGAGATTTAACCTGGACTGGTAATCCTACTGTAAGAAATGACATTCGCGAGACTGTGCTCCCTGAAAAAGACTTATGTATATATATGTACGAATTGACGGTTAATGAGATTGTACACGAGTGTACTACAGGAAATCCATCGAAATTTCGAGAAATTCAACGAAATAAATATGAAAAATGATAAATACATGAAATTATGAAATTAGTGAACGTATTCACAAAAATTTGTCATTTGAAAATGTGATTGACAAGAAGAATTAGCGAATTGCATACTTATGTATGGTTACAAATATTTATCTGAAATATAAGAAGATGAGGGTTAAAAATACTATAAAATTTTATGAATATGTAGTTGATTGATAAATTTAAATATTTAAAAACCATATAAATTGAATCTTGAACATATTTAAATGTTGATGTAAGTAAGACCAATTGAGTGAAAAATGAGGCTTGAATATAACCTTGTTTTTGTCCACACGGGTAGACACACGCCAGTATGTCTAGGCCGTGTGTCCCCTGTATCTAGAAATTGCAAAACAGAATGCCTAAAATCAAGTACATGGGCTCTCACGCAGGCGTGTGCCTTACCCGTGTGAGGTACACGCCTAGATACACAGGCGTGTGATACGACCGTGTGAATCCTGCACCTAATTCGAAAATAAAAATTAACCACACGGCCTAACAACACGGACATATGCCTTGACTGTGTGAGATTAATTTGTTCATGAATTGCAAGTCAGAAAGTTACACGACCTAGGGACACAATCGTGTGAAGCTACACGACCTGAAGCGAAGTAAGTCACATGGGTGTGTTGGTCACACAGCCTGAATCACACGAGCATGTCCCTATAGCACATAAGCATGTGACCCCTATAATAAAAAAAAATGGGGAATATACAAAAAATTTCCTATGAGCACGATTTAGTCCCAAATAATTTCTAATGTATGTTTTGGGCTTCGAGAGCCCAATAAAGGAACATTATAATTACGTTCGGAATATGAATAGTAAATTGACTCAATTTAATGAAAAATAGTCCTATAAACTTCAATAATGTCTTGTACCTTATTCCGTCGACGAATAAGAGTAAGAGGTGTTACACTAAAAACATCATAAAGCTTACTGCCACATACATAAAACTTATATGAAACTAAAACTAAAACTAAAAGTTAAATTTTATAACAAAACATGTTCGGTTTATAATTACTAGCAAGGATGTTTTCAGAGTCAAAAGTGAGTCAGGCCTCTTTTAATAATTCGGGTTAAGCTTGGCCACAAAATATTCAGGCAAGACGAGACCTAAGTAGACACCAAACTCAATTCAGCCCAACTCATAGACAAGTTTAATAAACACTAACTGTTACTAAACTATTGAGATTATGAAAGAAAGTAGTGAATTTCTATCAGCTATTGAATGACTGTCATGCATTTATTGATTCATTTGGATCCACACTTATATATAGTGTGTCACATATTTTTAAATAAATTTTTAATAAGTTAAAAAAGTGATAAATTTTGACATTTTTAAAATAAAGCAAATACCGACCAAACAATAGCTCAGAAGAAGCCCATTTTAAGATGTTGCCATCCTTCGAACAATGGGATACTACAGATTCCTTCAAGCAACTTGTTTTGTTGATTTCATAAGCTCTATGAATTCTCTAAAAGCTGTAGCAAGAAACGACTAGTCTTAAGCAAGAGAAATCCTTTTTAAGAAACATACATATTTGTAATCTTTGTTTAAGTAAAAAGACAAAAATCAAGAGATGTAGGAAAGAAACTCTTACCACAATCTGAATCATGAGGCCCTGGGGATGCTTCAGGATGGTATTGAAGAGACATAACATTTAAAGCAGGATAAGCCAAACCAGCACAGCTTCCATCATTAAGATTAACATGAGTCACTTCTACTCCCTTTGGGAGTGATGCCGGATCAATTGCATAGTTGTGGTTCTGCCATATCATAAAACCTAAGGTGATGACAATCCGAAAGACACTACAATCTAAAACCTCGACAATAAATATACGAAAAGAATAGTAATAATCAGCAAATATATCAAAACTTCAATTTTAATACTTGCGTGCATCTTCGGACTAATTATTCAATGGAAACATTTGGCTAGATTGAACACACCTGAGCACTAATCTCAACACGACCATTACGAAGGTTGCGAACAGGATGATTTCCTCCATGGTGACCAAACTTCATCTTAAAGGTTTTACCACCCAAAGCCTGCCCAAGTAACTGATGGCCCATGCAAATTCCAAAAACAGGAACTTTTCCCAGTATTTCCTTTACTGTTTCTACAGCATAAGGAACTGCAGATGGATCTCCAGGACCGTTGCTGAAAAGAACCCCATCTGGCTTCACTTTAAGGGTTTCAGCAGCTGGCCAAGTGGACGGGACAACAGTGATTTTACAGCCATAAGATGCTAAGCGCCGAAGTATATTATGCTTGATCCCAAAATCATAGGCAACGACCTTCAATTTGAAAGAACATAAAGAAGTGTATGAGCAGCCACAAGGCAAGGATCTAAATGCACTGACATAAACTTTCAGAAATATTTCTCACTCTGTAAGTCTCCTGATCTCTTCCATTGGAGTTGAAGTCCCAATCTGATTTTGTTTTATCAACCCACTCATAAGGGGCATTGCAAGTAACACCACTTATTAAATCAATTCCTGCAAAATAAAAAGAAGAATAGAGATATATAGGGACACGGCTGACCTTCTCATTTGAAAATGCTTATATCTTTCTGATAGGATACAGCTATTCTTACCTACAATATCCCAGGAACGTGACATTTCCAAAAGTTCCTCATCACTTCTAGATTGTTCAGTGCTCAAAATCCCAATAAGACTTCCATCTTGCCTCAATCTGCGGGTTATTGCGCGTGTGTCAACATCGTCTGGCACATTACAGGAAAGCATCAAGGTAAGGAGGTTTGAAACTATGCCCAAAGAACAAACTAATTTGTCATTAGCATGTCTTCTAAGGTTAAGCAATCCACAAACTAGTTATTCAGTTCAGTGCCGTATATACAACTTACAAATTCCCATAATATTTCTTTCTGCTAAATAATCACCAAGGGTCTCCGCACATCTCCAATTCGAAGTACTGCAAAGCATTTAAAGAACAGTCGATAACTAAATGAGCGAACATTTTGCTCCAAATCCGTAAATTGCATACCAAAAATACTAAAAGGAGAAAAATTTACTTGATACTTAGACTTCTGATCACCAGACCAGCAAGAAAGCACTGCCTCGATTCTTCATCATCTGATGGGGTAGGCATCAACATCAGATCACATATGGTTTTCAACAAGTCAGAATTGCAATGACTAGAAAGTTAAAGTTCACAAACCAAAATTTACTCCGGTATTGCCAATATGTGGATTGGTCATCAGGACAAACTGACCAGCATAACTAGGATCTGTTAGAATTTCTTGATACCTGCAAAACAATTTATTTTGGCCATGAATTAGAATTCACATACAGATAATAAACTTCTATCCCCAAAGGCCATATATTTTTCTCTACAATGAGGCAATGAAACAAAGACATAACAGATAAGAAAGCCTACAATATGCACTAATACTATCTTTTGACAACAAGTACAAATTAAAACTAACAATGAATGAATCTGTGGCTTCAATTATTCCATTATTGTGCAAACTCTACATAATCTTATCGAATAAGATTTCAATTTCAAAATGTTACCAGAACTTTAGATTTACCCAAACTCACCTTATTTCGGCATTTCATCATTCAATACCCCCACATTACACATCAACATACAGTGAAAACTTCGTTAATTTAGTTTAAATACTAAGAGAAACTAAAATTCAAATTACTAATCATCTTACCCTGTTAAAGAAGTGTTGAAAACCACTTCACCAACTTGGGTTCCAGAGGCACCAAAAGATTTAGCCTTCCAAATAGAACCATCTTCAAGAACCAGCCTAGCATCCGCAACCTTCCATGGCCTCTCCGCCCACCCTAAAAGCCACCCAGAACAAAAGATTTTCCGCATTATTTTAAAGACTAAAAAGATGAAAAGTAAATGAATAAATACAAGGAAAAGTTTTTCTTAAAGAAAAAAAAGTGTTCACCAGTGGCGGCATCGTCAGAGGTGAGAGGGAGAGAGCATCTAACAGTGAGAAACCTAAGCTTGGAGGAAGGTTTTGGTGGGTTTTGAGTAAAGCAAATGGATGGGTTGATTCTGAGAGAAAAATCCATGGCTTTAATGCTCATTTTTACAGTGAAAATGGTGTTCTTTTAGGGTTTTATTCGGTGTCTGGCTTTTAGGTTTTTGGCTACAACACACTTAAACAAACAGGGGCTGCTACGAAGTCTGCAGGGTGCTCAGTTCTCACGGCCTGGCTTACAAAATATTTTATTTTTGTCGGTTTTTGGTGATAGCTAAAGCTTAAGTTTGGCAATAAAAAACAAGCTGAAGCTTGGCATTTTGGGAGATTAATGGTTCCCTTCAAGCCTTTAGCTAAATCTTATTTGTTTTGCTTGGTTTTTAATTGGTTGAAATATAAAATTTAATCACAAACTCATGTAGTAACATTCAGTCTTTGTATTATTTTTATTTAAAAATTTTAATACTTTCATTTAGTGTCGAGATACGATCAAGGTATCGTTTTAAATAGTAGTTTTGAATTGATTAAATCAGGAATTGATACGAATCGGTTAAAATTCAGTTGAATCGAGGTTTTTTTTAATTTTATTAATTTTTTAATCGGATCGATTGTACCGGTTGAAACGACGAACCAATGGTCTGACCTATTCGACTACCAATCAAATTAAAAAAAACATTTCTTTCATCTAATTTTGTAATTATAAAAACCCTTTTAATTTTCAATTTTTATAATTTTTACCTATTTGATTTTTACTCATATCCTTAGAAATATAAGAATTATAATTTTTAAAATATAAAAATTCAAAAATAATGTTCTTTAGTTCTTAAATGATAATAAAATCTCTCCAAAGTTTGAATTTTTCAATATGTTAAATGGTTTTTAAAACTCTTTGTTTTCTTCTTTGATATTCATTTTTCAAGTATAGCTCAAAACATAAATTTTGAATACGGATTTCCTTTCATATTGACGATATTATTGTGAAATCGAGAGTTTTGTGAAAATCAAGTCATGCTTTAAGCATGTGATCCTTCTTGAATCATTCTTGCCATTAATAGTAAAGTGATGTTAACACCAATGAAAACTAAAATATAAGCATGTTGTTTAACTAATAAGATGAAACACCAAATAAATGCAATCGTTCTTGCCATTAAATTTCATGTCATTTGCCACATGTCGGTCATACATTAGTTATTTCTATGCCCTAAAAAAATTAACAATGTTGGTGTTTGTTTTTTTTTTTAGAACATTTGAAAAGTTTAGTTACCAAATTAAGAAAAAGTGTTAAATTCAGATACTAAATGTTATATTAAGCCTTTAAAAAGTTATACAAATTACATGGAGATATACCAACAAATATTTGATATAGTGGTGAGTAAACCAAAATAATCTCATCTCCTTCAAAATAAAAGTATCTACATTAATGTTTTCGAACTATATAATTAGATTCACTTGCGAAATGTCTGGTTCGATTAAAGGGAATCTAATAGTAATATAATAATTATGTGGTGGGAATGGAATAAATAAGTAACAATATTATGTTTGGATGGATGTAATACCCAATTCATTACTTACAACTCTATTCAATGGGCCACCACTGACGTAACACCCCTTATCTATCTCAACGGACAGCATGAATAGGAGATGCTACTAGAAAATGTACAAAACAAAATCTCGAAACTCTTTGATAAATTTGATTCTTAAAGAATTTCTATAAAATCATAAAATATCATTTAAAATCATTGTAGAGCTTTAGAAACATTTTAAAACTACTTAAATCATAGTGGGGGTGATTGGGAGTGATAGGGGGTTAAGAATGAATCCCCGAAAGCTAGAACATGTTAAAATAGTGCAATGGTGCAAAATGTTGGAACAATGCGCGAGGTCGAAAGTCAGGCCATGTGACGTCACGACATCACTTACTAGTTGGGTGAAGTCGTGACGTGATAAAAGCAAGGTCACAATGTCACTTTTTGTGCAACCTAAAAAAAACTCCAAATTGTCCAAAAATCACCTCCGAATGTGGCATGCATAAAAGTCTTACTTTAAGTTTACCCAAATACAAGTAAAAAACCATCCAAAAACATGTTCAATCATACTTCAAAGACTCATATAAAGGAAGTTTAATCTCATTCAATGTAACACTGTAACAGTCCGGTTTAGGCCCTAGTCAGAATAGTAGTTTTGGGACCACAAATCCGGGTTAAAAAATATTTTAATATTTTTTTGTGTCTGCAATATATGATTAAGCATGTGTGAAAGTTTCGTGATTTAATTTGATCATTTGTGTGCTTAATTAGAGAAAATGACTAAATTGCATTAAATGCAAATTTAGCATGTCATATGAGTAAGTATCTATTTGCTATGGCTTTCCTCATATGAAGTCATTATATTGTTATTAAACCATATGAATATTTGATGGACAAAAATGTCTTAAGATAGTGGAATTCTAATGAAAATAAAAAGGCTAATGTGGTAATTGTTAAATAAAAGATAAATTAGTTAAAAATAAAGACAAAATAATGGCCATTACGTGTTCATCCACCGATTGTGGAAGAAAGAAAATAGTTTTTGAAGCTTTTGAAATATTCGGCCATTACTAAGCAAAATTAAGGTATGTTTTAGTTTCGATTTTTGATAATTTTTACGTTTTTGAGATCGTTGCTATGAAAACTACAAAACCCATGCTTAAATTTTGTGAATTGATGATGATTTTGAAATGTGCCATTGATGAATTCATGAGTTTCGTGATGTTTGGTGATGAAGTATGAAATATATTTGTTAGATTAACATAGTTTATCTTTGGATTTTTGATGAATTTGAGTAATTCAGATTAAATTGTGAAAAAAATATTTTGAGGGACTAAAATGTGAAATAAATGAAATGTATGGTCTTGTATGAGCATGGGTAATATTTGGCCTAAGCATGATATGTGCAAATTTTGTGTATTTTGTGAAATAAGGACTAAAATGTCAAATTGTGAAAATGTGAGGGCTAAATTGTAAATTACCCTAAATATGTGTTTTTGGATTGAATTGAATGATTTGGTGAATAAATTGGTTAAATTTGAATATGTATAGATCAAGAACCAAAGAAAACGGAATTAGATCAAGGGAAATCTAAAGTGATCGAGTAGTCGAAATTGCTTGTTTATTCTGAATACGGGGTAAGTCGATGTACAAATAAATGCATTAGCATTGGTTTATTTATGCATCTATGAAATTTGGATTGTGATGAATATGTTTGAGATGATTTGTATATGAAATCCGAGGAAGTATCGACAAGGTGTCAAAGTCTGAAAAGTCCCGTACGAACCTAGGAATAGATTGGATTTTATATGTCATGACATATGTTCCTGAAATGTGATATCGTGTAAGACCACGTATGAGATGTTGGCATCGATTTGAGATTTACGTGTAAGATCATGTCTGGGACATTGGCATCGTATTGATTCGTGTAAGACCCTATCTGGGATAATGGCATCGATATTTGGTTACATGTAAGACCACGTCTGGGACGTTGGCATTGTACGACTATTCCGAGTATCCTATTTGATTCTGAATGGTTCAACGGGCAATTTCGAGAAACTAAGGATGATGTGAATGTATAATTGTTTCAGGTACGTTTGAGATGTACACTATGTATGTGTATGGAAGGTAAGTATATATACAAATTTACCTAAGTGAGATATGTACATAGATTGTGGATACAAAATGGGATATATGTATGAAAAAAGATATGATCTATTGTTGTATATGGAGATGAGTTGCTAGTGAGAAATAGCTAAACAAATGAGCCAAAGAAAATGTTATGAATTTGCAATTGAGAAACATAAATGATATTATATTAATATGATTATGTGCATTTTATGTTAAGTTTATTAGTATATGGCTTACTAAGCTTTTGAAAGCTTACTTTGTGTGTGTGTTTGCTTTGTTTTATAGATCATTAAAGCTACAAGAGGCTCGGGGATCTTCGTTGATTGTCATCACACTATCCAATCACATTTTGGTACTTTATGATCATGTAAATATTAAGTATGGCATGTATAGGCTAGTCACTTTGAATTATGTTTGAGATATGTATATAGCCATGTGATATGGCTAGATAAATGGTTGTGATATGAATGAGTAGTCATGTTATATGATGCTTTGCTTGGTATGGTTTAATGACTAATGAAATGGTCAAAGTAAAGGTAAGCTTATTGATGCAAAGTTGGTATACTATTGATGAGTAGATGTCATATTGTATTTGTAACACCCCTAACCCGAAATCGTCGCCGGAATAGGGTTAAGAGGCATTACTGAACATTTGAAACATTTTACATCCATTTAATCAACACAAAGTCCATCACCAATCAAACATATGCAAATACAAACATATAGTCCCTTATCGAGGTCTATGAGACCTTAAACATGCTTTAGAATAGGGTCAGGATGAAATCAAATACATACGAGAATTTTCAAAAATTTAATAATTTTTCTAAACTGCAGAGGTCCCACGCCCTTGTTGGTAGGCTGTATGTCTCACATGGCCTCAAACACCCCCGTGCGTCCGAGCCGTGTCAAAACAGGGCATACATACTGACTTGTCCACACGGCCTGAGACACGCCCGTGTGCCTAACCTGTGGTGGACTCGTACTTGTATCACACGGCCAGTCACACGCCCGTGTGTCTAACCCGTGGTCGCAACTGACTTGTTTCACTTGGTAAACTTAAACGACATGGTCGAGCCACACGCCTGTGTGCTCAACTGTGTAGGCAATTATAGGCCATTTTCAAGGCCAAACTTGCCTCCCACACATTGATTCACCTACAAGCTTCAAATCTCATGTATTTAAACCTCAATTGGAAAACAAAACATATCATCATATACACTAAATAATCATCAACAACATCATCTATTTCCTTACTCAAAATCAACACAAATGAGTCCATCCAAATACCAATTTCACAACCTAAAGTATACAAGTTGAGCATCATGTAATTCTTACCACAACTCACATTAGATCTATCATTCTCATCAACCAAGTCAGTATAAAACATACCATTTCATACTCATGATTTCATACCACATTCATCATTTTCATAGCATCACATATGTACCAACAATACTCAACTTGATACAGGCACGCCCGGGGCACCACGAATTTTAACTTAACAAGCTCGGATCCAAACCTAGGAATTAGTGTGCCTTTTGGTGCACGTCCCAAAATGAGCTTAGTTTCAGTTCATTTGAGTTCGTTTTAGCTTATCGAGTTTGCTTTGGATTTATTTTATTTCATGCATTTTAATTGGCTGAATAAATTTATTTATGTAGTTAGTTAAATTCTGCTTAAAATAATTAATTAAATAAATGTGTTAATAAAATTGGACATTTTTCTTTCAAGTATTAATGTGTGTTAATTATTGCATGTGCTTAATTTTGTTTTAAAGTTATTACATTATTTTAATATGTTTTAGCCGAATGCAACTTGATGCCAAATTTATGAAATATTTTTATGGATTTAATTGTGCAGGTGACGGCTTGAAGGAATATGGCAAACAAAGGGGAATTAAGAATTTCAAAAGCATGGGGGCGGCACTACCTTGAATAAAATAATAAAGCTTGAAGGAGAGAAATTTAAAGTGATAACACATAGTATTTGGACAGCAAGTTCAAGCATTATTGAGGGAATAATGGGAGCATTATAGATTGGAGCTTGAATTGGGCGGCATTGGGAGATTAATGGGAGAATAAACAATTCATGGTCTTGAAGTATGGAGCTTACTCTTCTTGGCCGAATATTAAGGATGAGAATATGGCAACAATTGAAGAAAGCCATGCTTCTATATTGGAATATGTCCATACGTGGGAACGCTACAAGGGAGCTTGTTGGATGAATCAAAGTTGGATTAAAAAAAAAATAGAAAAACAAGCATGGACGGCACAACCATGTTGGAAATAAACAATTATGAAATTCAATGTGCAAGTGGTTGAAGAAAGTGTTGAACGGCACATGAAGGAATATTATGACATGATGGAGCATAAAATAATAGCAAATGGAAAGCATGCTTGTTTTTGAATTAAATAAGCAAACCCCATTTGTCTTCTTGTAAAGCTTGTTGAACGGCAAAGATTGGTGCATGGAGAAAGGGAATTTAATTTGAAAATAAATGGAGTATGGGGTTTATCCCTGAATTAAAAAAAAATATATATGCACCTCTTATTGAGAGCCTATATGGACGGCAATGCTTGGGAATAAATAAATTGGAGTGCAAACCATGATGGAATAAACAATTGACATGTGAGTGAAGGTCAACCCCTTGGACGGCAAAGGTGGAGCAAAAGTCATGAAGAATATTTCAAAGGAATTGGAACATGAAATGCATGGAAGATAATGGTGGGACTACAATGCCATTTCTTTTGATTAATTTTTCATATCTTGGACAGCAATTTGAAGACCAAAATTCTTGCTATTTATTTTTATTTGTAAGGCACATTGGCTATAAATATTGGCTCATTTTCATTTGTAGAGGACAGAATTTTTATGAATGAAATTTTTATGAACTTTGTTCATTTGAGTGAGTTTATCTCCTCTTCGGTTTCGTACAAGTTTCGTTAGACTTATCAAGCTTGCTTGTGGCGTCTTCGGCTTGTTTGAACTTATCACCAAATTTCGTTTGGTGTGGCGTTCATCCTCTCTATCTTTCGTACGAGTTTCGATTCCGACTTATCAAGCTTTGCTTGTGGCGTCAGTCGTTTCTCATCCATTTATTTATACCAACGGTTCTTATCTTTTTAGATAACGGGTCTTGGTCCATCTTCGAATTCCATCTTTCCACCTTAACGATATAAGAAACGGGGTGACACTGATATATAGTGTTGAATCTTTCTTAAGTTAAGTTCGTATTTCCATTTCCATCATTGATTCCATTTATCCACCTTAAACATTATAGAATCCGGGGTGACACTTTTTAGTGTTGAATCGCTTCTCGTTTAAGTTCGTTTATCCGCTTCCATAAAAATTATCTTTTATCTGTTTTTATTTTTATTTTGTTCCTCCAAACCGAACCATCACCTAATTTATTCACTTAAGCTTCCGCAAATTCATCCATATTTCCGAATATCTTCCTAAGGCTTGATCCCTCCTCGTAGACGATTGGGCAACCCGCATACGTTTCGACTCACCCCCGAGCCGGCCCGTATCATCTGGTATCAGAGCTACAAAACGAGGACTACCGACGACCATCGTGAAGCCGGAAGTTAGTTCGTAAGTTAAAAAAAAAATTCAAAAAAAAAAATATATATATATACTCAAGTTGTAATTTTTTTTCCTTGTATTTCATTATAGTATTTTTGAAGTTCAAAAAAAAAGGATACAAAAAAAGTTCAAATAAAAAAATTGTATAAAAAAATACGAATACAAAAAAAAAGAAGTAAAAAAAAAGAGAGTTTAAAAAAAAAAAAAAAAAATTGTGGAAATTTTTTTGAAGTTTGCAAGTTTTGTTTCATTACTTCTTTCCCGATCTTCAACCCACCCTTCTTCACCCCAACGCCACTATATCAAAAAAAAAAAAAAAAAAATCCAAATAGACCTCCACCCATTAACATCATTTTTCCCTTGTACCAATTTTGAAGCCGACCCTCAAGCCGCAAATAAGTCTTTCAAAACAAAGTACGAATTTGTGAGACGAGATTGAGCGGTAAAAGACAAGATGATTCATTAAAAAAAAAGTCTTATACGAGTAAAAATACGAGTGTGAGCGATATTTTTTTTATGAGTCATTTGTGAGTTTTTGTGGTAAGGTATTTTTAACTTTTTATATTTATTTATTTTTTTTTATAACATCTTTCTTTTAGCAACGATAGCATGTCTCTATACTTTGAAAGAAGAAGTATTGTAGATGGCGATTGGTTCGATCCATCATACAACCAAGGCGAAAGGCGACGCGATCAAAGAAACCGAGGCTTTAGAGATCAAGGATGTTTTAATGACGTCAAGAAGAATAACAAAAACATTCCACCGTTTCAAGGTAAAGCCGATCCGGATGCATACCTTAAATGGGAAATGCGAGTAGAAGAGGTTTTTGGGTACCACGATTATTTGGAAAGCAAGAAAGTAAGGCTGGCGGAAAATAGTTTCACCGATTATGCCATGACTTGGTGGGACCAGTTTACCAAGAGTCAAAAACGAAATAGAGAGCACCCAATATTAACGTGGTCCGAAATGAAAGATGTGATGCGCAAGCGGTACCTCCCATCTTCCTATCATCAAGGGCGAATTTCTTCAAGACAGGGGACAGAGTCAAGGTCGTCACAAAGACACGTTTTCGAAGATTATTCAAAACGAGATTTCGATCGAGATTCTTATTCGTCAAGAAACTCGAGGCAAAGAAAGGTTGACTATGATTCTTACTCCCTCCAAGAAAACACGCGAGTTGATCGATATATTCATTCGGAAACTTCCAAGAAAACGTCTTTGGAGTATTCTTCCCGAAGAAATTATCGTGATTCATTCGTAAATAATTTTTCTTTTGGAAATTTTTATTATTATGATTCTTTTGTAACTTCATGTAATAAAAACAAAGAAAAAGAAAAAGAAATTGAAAAAGAAAATAAAAATGAGAGAAATGAAAATAAAAATGAAAAAGAAGAAAAGGAAGAAAAAGAAAAGAAAATCGAGATTGAGAATAAAGAGAGTGTTGAAAGAGAAAAAGAGTTGGAAAAAGGAACACGAACACAAGATGAGCAAGAAAAAGAGAGTGGTTTTTCTGCTAACTCCTTGGAATTTTGTTCTTCTTCGGTTTCTTCATTTCAGGTGTCCAATGTATCGCACGATGATTTCCAACTTCAGTACCTTCCCGAAGAAAAGCAATTTCATTTGAGTAAAAAGGGTAAGGAAGGTAAGGAAAGAAAGTGTTCTGAAGTAATTCAATCTCCATCGAATTTTTTATATAAAGATGATTTTTCTTCTAACCCCAATTTATTTGATTGTAGATATTACGAGATTAATTCGATGTCTAATATAAAATCGTTGAATTTTTGTAAATACATTTTGAAATATGTTAAGAGTTTTGATCGTTTTATCTTGAAAGTACATAATTCTTATTGGTCTAACGTGATTGATTTTTCGGAACCTAAGTCCCATAAAACGGACATATGTTTCGGTTTGTTTTGTGGAAAACTCAAGTATCATCCGGTAAGTTTGAAAGATTTCTATATTCTTGATACTTGGTTTTTGAATAAGGTAACGAATTTTGTCAACTTTGTTTTTAATTTTTATTCGTTCCTTAAACAATTTTTATGGATGTATTTGAAATTCACTTTCCATTTGAAAATGGTTGAGTTGAACGCGAAGCTTCGATTACACTACTTGACCGTGGAGAGAAGGTTTGTATTACTCGATCAAGGTAAGACTGATCTTTATCTTTATAAGTATAAGGGTAAGTCTTTTGAAACTGTTGATGAGTTGTTACTCTCTTCGGATTACGATAAGCTTTGTATTACTAACTTTGTTTCTGCTAAACATCTAGATCATGTTATGATAAATTGTCATATACTACCTATTGATGGTCTATTTGTTTTAATGGTTGACAAAAGGATTCTTGTGTATGATACTTTTTATCATTCGTGTATGAGAGAGCCCACATATCAAACAATGCAAGGTTTGGTTGTTCAATTATGTGTTCCATGTGAATTTTGTCACCTATCTACTTGTGATGCTTATGTATATCATTTAATTTACTATTTACATGATAAGCATAATTTTTGGATTCCAAGTAGATCATATGCACGCCTTGAGATCTTTTCAAATTTGTTGCAAATGTTTGACAAGGCATTACTTCTTTTGTACGATAAGTGGGTGCTGCCCGATCGCATGCGATTTAATTGTTTGGTGTTGTTTTTGCTCGAGTTGCAAGTATGCTTAAAACATTTCTTGCTAATTCTTAAAATTACTTTTCAGGTATTGCTATTATATTTCTTCCCGTTTGATCGAGGAAAGACGAACAAGGAGTTTTGTTTGGACAACAAACGGGTCGATTCGAGGACGAATCATCTTGAAGAGGGAGGGGATGATACAGGCACGCCCGGGGCACCACGAATTTTAACTTAACAAGCTCGGATCCAAACCTAGGAATTAGTGTGCCTTTTGGTGCACGTCCCAAAATGAGCTTAGTTTCAGTTCATCTGAGTTCGTTTTAGCTTATCGAGTTTGCTTTGGATTTATTTTATTTCATGCATTTTAATTGGCTGAATAAATTTATTTATGTAGTTAGTTAAATTCTGCTTAAAATAATTAATTAAATAAATGTGTTAATAAAATTGGACATTTTTCTTTCAAGTATTAATGTGTGTTAATTATTGCATGTGTTTAATTGTGTTTTAAAGTTATTACATTATTTTAATATGTTTTAGCCGAATGCAACTTGATGCCAAATTTATGAAATATTTTTATGGATTTAATTGTGCAGGTGACGGCTTGAAGGAATATGGCAAACAAAGGGGAATTAAGAATTTCAAAAGCATGGGGGCGGCACTACCTTGAATAAAATAATAAAGCTTGAAGGAGAGAAATTTAAAGTGATAACACATAGTATTTGGACAACAAGTTCAAGCATTATTGAGGGAATAATGGGAGCATTATAGATTGGAGCTTGAATTGGGCGGCATTGGGAGATTAATGGGAGAATAAACAATTCATGGTCTTGAAATATGGAGCTTACTCTTCTTGGCCGAATATAAGGATGAGAATATGGCAACAATTGAAGAAAGCCATGCTTCTATATTGGAATATGTCCATACGTGGGAACGCTTCAAGGGAGCTTGTTGGATGAATCAAAGTTGGATTAAAAAAAAAAAATAGAAAAACAAGCATGGACGGCACAACCATGTTGGAAATAAACAATTATGAAATTCAATGTGCAAGTGGTTGAAGAAAGTATTGAACGGCACATGAAGGAATATTATGACATGATGAAGCATAAAATAATAGCAAATGGAAAGCATGCTTGTTTTTGAATTAAATAAGCAAACCCCATTTGTCTTCTTGTAAAGCTTGTTGAACGGCAAAGATTGGTGCATGGAGAAAGGGAATTTAATTTGAAAATAAATGGAGTATGGGGTTTATCCCTGAATTAAAAAATATATATATATATATGCACCTGTTATTGAGAGCCTATATGGACGACAATGCTTGGGAATAAATAAATTGGAGTGCAAACCATGATGGAATAAACAATTGACATGTGAGTGAAGGTCAACCCCTTGGACGGCAAAGGTGGAGCAAAAGTCATGAAGAATATTTCAAAGGAATTGGAACATGAAATGCATGGAAGATAATGGTGGGACGACAATGCCATTTCTTTTGATTAATTTTTCATATCTTGGACAGCAATTTGAAGACCAAAATTCTTGCTATTTATTTTTATTTGTAAGGCACATTGGCTATAAATATTGGCTCATTTTCATTTGTAGAGGACAGAATTTTTATGAATGAAATTTTTATGAACTTTGTTCATTTGAGTGAGTTTATCTCCTCTTCGGTTTCGTGCAAGTTTCGTTAGACTTATCAAGCTTGCTTGTGGCGTCTTCGGCTTGTTTGAACTTATCACCAAATTTCGTTTGGATGTGGCGTTCATCCTCTCTATCTTTCGTACGAGTTTCGATTCCGACTTATCAAGCTTTGCTTGTGGCGTCAGTCGTTTCTCATCCATTTATTTATACCAACGGTTCTTATCTTTTTAGATAACGGGTCTTGGTCCATCTTCGAATTCCATCTTTCCACCTTAACGATATAAGAAACGGGGTGACACTGATATATAGTGTTGAATCTTTCTTAAGTTAAGTTCGTATTTCCATTTCCATCATCGATTCCATTTATCCACCTTAAACATTATAGAATCCGGGGTGACACTTTTTAGTGTTGAATCGCTTCTCGTTTAAGTTCGTTTATCCGCTTCCATAAAAATTATCTTTTATCTGTTTTTATTTTTATTTTGTTCCTCCAAACCGAACCATCACCTAATTTATTCACTTAAGCTTCCGCAAATTCATCCATATTTCCGAATATCTTCCTAAGGCTTGATCCCTCCTCGTAGACGATTGGGCAACCCACATACGTTTCGACTCACCCCCGAGCCGGCCCGTATCACAACTACTAAGCTATATCACATGGCAAAGTTTATACAACTCAAACACGCCACATTGACTAGCCTATGCATGCCATATTCAATATACATATCTTACAAAATTACCCAAAATAGATTGTCGATAGTGTGATAGAGAAGCTGACGATCCCCAAATCCGAGCTAGCTTAATAAATTGTCGATAGTGTGATAGAGAAGCTGATGATCCCCAAATCTGAGCTAGCTTTACTGACACTGTAAAATAGAGAAACAAATTACACAGTAAGCTTTTAAAGCTTAGTAAGTTCGAAATACAATACATACAACTCAATAATACCTCATTAACATATAATTAAACCATCACTTAGATAAATGCACAATTAAGGACATCATCAATCTCAACCATATACTCAAATATCTATTCATTCAACTTTTAAAACTATCATCAACCACATAGGTTCAAACGTACCTTGATTAACACATAGTGACTCACCATTCATGCTACTCAATAGCTCGATATTACATCCCGTTCAATCTTTTCTATTCTTTTGATTTATCCGCACACTTAGTGCTAGTTCTATGATCGAAACATAATCGTCATCGCACACTTAGTGCCAATATGTTGAACTGAACTTATATCGGTAACGCACACACAGTGCCAATTCAATAAGCCGAAGCTTCTATCTTTTCGTACACACAATGCTAATCATCTCTGTCTCGTTTCTAATTTCGTACACTTAGTGCCATCTAATTCAATTCCGTACATAGCATTTCTAATCTCTTAGTTATATATAATTTCATTCAATTCACATCACATAGACATAATTTAACAACTAGTATTACATCTGAACTTACCTCGGACGTCGAAATACCAAAAGGGTCGATTAATCGAGCACTTTGTCTTTGCCTCGATCTCGATCTGACCTCTCCTTTCTTAGTCTATTCACATTCAAATTTAACTCATTCAATCACCAATTCATTCAATTTAGTCCAAACACACATTTTTAGGGTATTTTACAAAATAGCCCTCACATTTTCACATTTTGACACTTTAGTCCCTAATTCATAAAATCATCAAATACACATAATTTGCTTGTACCCATTCCTAGCTGAATTCTCACTATATTCATAAAAGCCCAAATATTTCATTTATTTCACATTTTAGTCCTTCAATTTACACTTTTCTCAATTTAGCCCAAAATACTCAATTTCACCAAAAATCTAAATACAAACTATGTTAACCCAACACCAAGCTTTCATATTCCACAACACTAAGCAACGATCACAAAAACGTAGAAATCATCGAAAATTGAGTTGAAAACACATACCAATTTGAGCCTAAGCTTGCCGAAACCTTCAAAGCTCATAAACCCTCCTTTCTTTTCTAATTTCAGTGGATGGAAGATGCACACTCACCTAATTTCATGTTTTTGTTTTATTTATTATTACCTTATTATACATTTTACCAATTTGCCCTTAATGAATATTAATAATAACAACCAATGCCATGCCATTGTCATCTTCGACTAACTTATAATGGGCTAATTGTAACATAAATCCTCGAAATTATAAAGACAACAACAGTTAAGCACTTAACAATCAACACACATCATTTTACAATTTATGCGATTAAGTCCTTTTCGCAAATTAAACACACAATCGATAAAATCTTCAGACAAAAATTTCACATAGACTAGATCACATACTGTAAACACAGAAAATAATATTAAAATATTTTTCTGACCTCAGATTTATGGTCTCAAAACCACTGTTTCGACTAGGGTCTAAACCGGGCTGTTACAATAGTGGTAAGTTGTGGACGATTTATGTTTAGAAATGCTTGTGAATAAGTTGAGCTAAATGGCATATAAGTTGGTATGTTTGAAGTGTACTTGAATGAGTTGAAAAGATGACTATTTGGTATGTTTTTGGTTGCCAATTGTGTTTGGAATAATGCTTGTATGTGCTTGTAGGAATGACCCAAAATGTGGGTGGCATTTTGGCCTTGCAAATGGCCTATAATTGCCCACACGGTTGAGCACATGAGTGTGTGGCTTGACCGTGTCCTTCGTGGTTGTATTTCAAAAACAAGTCAGACTCGACCACGGGCATGTGACTAGCCATGTGGTGCAAGTCAATAGCGACCACGGATGAGGCACACGGGTGTGTCCACGACTGTGTGAACAAGTCAGTATGTATGCCCTGTTTTGACATGGCTTAGACACACGGGCGTGTCTGAGGCCGTGGAAGGCACACGGCCTGCCCACACGAGCGTGTGACCTCTGTAACTTTGAAAAAATTTTAAAATTTTGAAAATTTTTGTAAGTGTTCGATTTAGTCCTGACCCCTTTCTAAAGCATGTTTAAGGTCTCGTACACCTAATTAAGGGACACTTTGATTTGGTTCGTTGAATTATATTATGAAATGTCTGTAAAAGGTTCCATTTTATCTGGTAATGCCTTTAACCCTAGACCGGCGATGGTTACGGGTGTTACATTTCTCGGACCATTCAAACTTTACATCTTTCTATAGTAGTCTGGTCATCAGTGTAGCAATCATCGAAAACCCTTTAACGAAGCGTCAATAGTAACCAGCCAATCCCAAAAAAATTCTAACTTCGGATACATTTCTAGGTGGTTTCCAGTCAATAACTGTAGAAATCTTGTTCGGATCAACTCGAATGCCATTCGCTGAAACTATAAGTCCTAAAAATCCAACTTCTCGAAGCCATTACTCACATTTGCTGAATTTAGCATACAGTTGCTTACCTCTCAAGGTCTGCAACACAATCCTCAAATGTTCGGCATGCTCAGATTCATCTCACGAATAAATCAGAATGTCATCAATGAACACAACAACAAATTTATCTAAATACGGTCTAAATATTCGATTCATCAAATCCATAAAAATGCCAGGGGCATTAGTTATTCCAAAAGGCATAACAAAGAATTCAAAATGTCCATACCTCGTTCTGAACACAGTTTTTGGCACATCTGAGTCTTTAACTCACAACTGATAATAGCCAGATCTCAAGTCAATCTTTGAAAACACTATTGCACCTTTCAACTGATCAAACAAATTGTCTATCCTCGAAAATGAATACTTATTCTTTATTTTAACTTTATTGAGCTAACGATAGTCAATACACATTTTCATTGACCCGTCTTTCTTTTTTACGAATAATACAGGTGCACCCCAGGGTGAAAAACTAGGTCGTGCAAAGCCTCTATCTGTTAACTCTTGCAGTTGAGCTTTCAACTCTTTCAACTCCGTCGGAGCCATTCTATACGGAGCTATAGATATCAGTGAAGTTCCCGGTACAAATTTAATAGCAAACTCAACCTCTCTGGCTGGTGGCAACCCAAGCAATTCTTCTGGAAATACATCCGGATATTCACAAGCTATAGGTATTGATTCAATCATCTTTTCAGACACCTTGGTATCTAAAACATATGCTAAGTACATGTTACAACCTTTTCTCACATATCTCTGAGCCGACATCGATGAAATCACTATTGGCAATCCATTCGACTCATAAGATTCAATCCAAAGAATTTCATTATTCTGACACTTCAATTCTATAATCTTTCGTCTACAGTTCACAACAGCATCATGTAAATTTAACCAATCCATTCCCATAATCACATTGAACTCATCAAATGGTAAAAGCATCAAGTCAGCCGGAAAGCAGTAACCCCAAGTCATTAAAGGACAATTCTTGCAAACTTTATCAACTAAAACATATTTGCCTAAGGGGTTCGATTCTTTAATCACAAACTCAGTAGACTAGACATGCAAACTCTTATTAAACACCAAATTCATACATATATATGAGTGTGTCGATCCAAGGTCAATTAAAGCAATCACATTAGTATCATAAAGAGAGAATGTACTGGTAATAACATCTGGGGACGACGCTTCTTCACGAGTGCGAATAGCGTAGGCTCTAACAGGTGCTCTGGCCTCAGATGTCACAGCTAAGTCCCTAGTTATACCTCTACCACTGGATTCATTTCCCATATTTCTCAGTGGTCTCCCTCTCGCAGTCGTGTTGCTCGATTTTGCATTCTGAACTTTTTCTTTCCCTGATAACTCTGGACAGTCTCGAATAAAGTGATTTGGTGAACCACATTTGAAACAAGCTTTAGTACTCTTATTTCAGCATTCACAAAAATGTCTTCTCCCGCACTGTTGACACTAGGGTTTGTTATTTCTCACACTGCCAACACTAGGGACAAATGTAACTTGAGCTTTAGTATTCACAGTTTGATTTCCACGATCTCTATTTTGATATCCCACTGATGCATTAGATCTACTGTACGAATCTTGAAATTTTTTTGATGAAGAATGAGAAGGTTTATTCATCGGCCTTTTCCTTGAATCTCTAGCCTCTAAATCAGCTTTCTTCTTTTCTCGGCTAAAGTCTTCGGCTTTGCAAGCCCAGTCAATTAACACAACAAATTCTTTTAAATCTAAAATCCCAACCAGAAGTTTAATGTTTACGTTCAGCCCATCAACAAACCGCTTGCACATTATCTATTCAGTAGAAACATACTCTCGAGCATATTTACTTAACCGTACGAATTCTCTTTCATACTCGGTTATGATCATACGACCTTGTTTCACTTGAAGAAATTCTTTATTCTTTTGATCAAGGAACCGTTGACTGATGTATTTCTTCCAAAACTCGATCTAAAAGAACTCCCAAGTGACTCTCTCTCTCGGCACCACTAATACTAATGTATTCCACCACTAATATATAGAGTCTCTCAAAAGGAAAATAGCACACTTTAAGCATTCAGCTGATGTACAAGAAAGTTCATCAAACACTTGGATCATATTTTCAAGCCAAAACTCGGCTCTCTCAGGGTCATCATCAACATTAGCTCTGAACTCTTCAGCCTCGTGTTTACGGATCTTATCAACTGGAGGCTTATTCAATGTTAAAAGCTCGACTCATTGAGAAGCTACAGGAGCTGGTTGGGGATTAGGAGGGGGTGGAGGTTGCTGAGCAACAGGGTTCATTCGAATATATTAAGTGAACCATTCGTTTATCATTTGGAAGAAGGCTTCTTTAGCATCTCCTCCCTGACTGCCCGTTACAGGTCTAGAATTAGACGACGCTGTCCCTTGCGTGGGAGCAGGCGCATTACTTTCAACCTCATCAGCTATCGCTTGATTGGGATCCATTTGCTATATAAAAACACATTTTTAAATGTCAGGAGTCATTACACTATCACATTTTATATATGGCATGTATAGCTAGACTCTCACAAGCTCTACATTAGTCCTAGAATTGACTAAACCGTAGCTCTGATACCAATAAATGTAACACCCCTCACCTATATTTAACGCTGGAATAGGGTTACAGAGCATTACCAGACTTACGAAATAATTAAACAACTATTTAACATACATTTGCTCAATTCAATCATTCATCATTCAATCTCAATCAATTTGTCCCTATTAAGAGCCCATGAGGCCTTAAACATGCTTTGGGAGTGGTTTGGGACTAAACCGTTAACTTATTAAACTTTCACAAAACTTTGAAAAAGTTTCTCAAAACAGCGGAGACACGCCCGTGTGGTCAGGCCGTGTGTCTCACACGGCCACCAGACACGCCCGTGTGGACATTCAAAATGGATCACATGGTTGTGTCCCAGCCGGCGTCCTACCAGTGTCCAAACAAGTGAGGTTACTAACTAGGGTCACACGGACAACCACATGCCTGTGTGTCTAGCCCGTGTGCCTTTCGAAATGGCCACACACGTCCGTGTGCCAGGCCGTGTGCTAGGCCATGCCAAACCTGTAGGGTATACTGACTTATGCAACACGGCTAAGTCACACGCCCGTGTGCTAGGCCGTGTGCCAATTAGGGGGTATACTGACTTGTACCACATGGCCAATCACGCGCCCTGTGTGAGACCGTGTGGAGCATACAGACTTTATTTCAATTTCAACACCAGGGGACATACGGCCGTGTATCATGACCGTGTGTCACACACGACTGAGACACACGTCCGTGTCTCTGCCTATGTGGAAAAAAATTGGCTATTTACCAAGCCAATTTGCCACCCACAATCTCATGTACCTAAGCAACCCAAATGCCACCAATTCATAGCACAATAGAACATCTATTCTAGCCACATTTAAGACAATTTTAGACCATTTCAAATACTAACAACCAACATGCTTATATCTCAAGTTTTACTCAACCAAAACCTACTAAAATACATATACCAATCAACTAGTTAAACCATTATCTAACATACCTCATTTTGTACCAATTCACAAGCAAGGTACCAATTCTACAAACTTCATAATATGGTCATTCACATATCCATCCAAGAACTCAATATCAACCATATATGTACACATAAACACATAACCAAATCTACCAAATTAAGCCAAATCTCACTGTTATATTTACAAACCAAAACATATACCTATACAAGCCATTATAAATGGCCAAAATCATAATCAATCCATAATCAAAATGACTCAAAATACCTATACATGCCATATACTCAAAATATAGTTTCAAAAATACCAAAGAGTCTGTGGATAGTGTGGTGAAGTCTTCGATGATCACCGAATCTGAGCTAGCTTTGAAATCACTATAAAACATAGAAAAACAACAAAATAAGCTATATAGCTTAGTAAGCTTATATGTTAACAATGAGAAACTATCATCATTCATTAATCATTCATATAATGGAAAATAATGTACAACAATTCTATTAAATCTCAAGCTATCAAATGATCATTCATATAACTTACCAAGGAACTCATCAATTTCATAGTTTTCATTACTCAATTCATTTTCGTACGTACCTGTACAATCTCGTACCAATCTCGTATTCAACCACTTCCTACTTTTACCCGTTGAACCATTTAGAATAGAAGTTAGAAACTCAAGGTCTCTCACGATGAGTACCTATACCATGGCCCGAAGCCAAATCAAGGTAACTTATCCGAAATTTTGATATCATGGCCTGAAGCCAAATCAGCCGATATGCATAGCCCGAAGCCAAATCGGTATATCTCGCACTCGAAGTGCAAATAACATGGCCCGAAGCTGACTCAAGTATAGCTAATGACATGTCACTAGCATCCTAAACTATTCCTAAGGTTCAATCGAGTTTCCAACTGTCGAATCTTCATCGAATCATTTTCGAACTTGTCCGTAATCACATAATCACAATTCATGCTATATCAAAGCATATAAAATACATTTGTAATGAAATTATAACATACGAACTTACCTCGGATGTTAAAACAGTGAATCGAGTCGATTAGTCGATAACTTTATCTTTTCCCCGACCCAAGTCCTTATTTCACTTTTCTTGATCTAAATATATTCAAAATTAACTTATTTAATTATCTATTCATTCAATTTAGTCCAAATCACACTCTAAAACACATGTACACTTTTGCCCCTAAACTTCCACATTTTTTCACAATTTAGTCCTTATTGCATAAAATCACAAATTAGTGAAATTCCAAATATACCCATGCTAGCCAAATTACCATAATGCCCCTAACAGCCCATAATTTCATTTATTTCACATTTCGACCACTAACTTTACACATTTCTCAATTTAACCGCTATTTTGTATTTTCACTCAAAATCACTTAACAAAACTTGTTTAACTATCAACAACTAATCAAAATCTATCACCAAACATCAAAAATCATACATATTCATCAATGGAAACTTTCATAATCTTTAACAATTTTGCAAATTAGTCCCTGCGCTAGCTAGACCTAGTTGCAACGATCTCAAAAACACAAAAATCATTAAAAATGAGACAAAAATTGTACCTTAATAGGCAATGAAAGCTTGGCCGAATGAACCCTAAAGAAATGAATTTTCTTCTTTGCTATGTACGGTTGAAGATGATTATTTTAGATAATGGTTTCATTTTTGTTTTATTATTTATAACTTAATTAACTAAATTACCTTTTTAACCTTAATTAATAACCATCAAAATACTTAATACATGTCCATATATGTCCACTCAATTTAATTATGGTCTAATTACAACATAAGGACCTCCAAATTAAGATTCCATAGCTATTAGATAACTTTAGCTAATGGAACTCAAGTTTTACGCTTTACGCGATTTAGTCCTTTTTCTCAAATTGACCATTTAAACGATAAAATTTCTTGAGGAAATTTTCACAAAGTCACTCAATCATGCTGTAAACATTAAAATAATAATAAAATAAATATTTTGACCTCGGATTTGTGGTCCCAAAACCACTATTCCGATTTGACCAAAAACGAGATGTTACAATTTATTTGTATGATATAGTTATTTTATTACATTTATAATTAATTATATTAAAATATATGAATATGCTAAATATTTATGAAGAGTTGTATATCTTATTGAGATGGATACCAAGTAAGTGTTTTAACCAAGTGGATCTATGATTTACATCACAAGTGATATACTTATGGTTGTGGTTATGATATTGTGTAGATCTCATGCTCATGATATGTGATGTATGGCTCATGTGTTATATGTGATGATTTAAAATGTTCGATTTATGTGTATATATGTATGAAAAATCAAGATCTATGATCTATTTTGAAAAGCATGTTAAACATTTTAAAAGTGATTATTATGTGATTAGTGATTATGAGGGCATGTTTACATGCATAAGTGTAAAAGTGATTTATATATGTTATAAGTGAAAATCGCCATATCACATGCATGGGGTGGGATTTTGTGAAAGGTGGAAGCAATGGTAGTATATATGAAATTCAGTGGTGGCTTGTCCACAACAGTGTTATCAGTGGTAGTTTATCTGCAAATCAGTGGCAATTTATCTGAAAATTAGTGGTGGCTTGTCCACAAACAGTGTTTCGGATGGACGAGTGGGGAGCTCAATATATGGTGTGTAGCGGAGATGGGTAGAAAATTTTATAAAATGTGCATCGTTTTTAAAGTATGCATCGACATGTTCATGCATAAGTATAGTATTATAACTTGTGATTTTTATGATGATTGATATGATGTGATTGATATTTTGGATATGTATGTGATTATATTTGTGTTGATCTCACCCTGACCTTTTAAAGCTCACCCCTTTTTAATTTTAACTTTTCAGATAATAATAGAGGTTAGGATGGGCACGACTTACGAAGGTGCTCTCGGTCATTTTCGAAAAATATATTATTTTGGTACTCGATATTTTGGGGATTTTTTTTATTACTATGGACTTTTGCTGGGGTTTTCTTTTGGAATTTGGATTATTTTGATTTTAGATTTTCCTGCATGGTTTAGGTTTTAAAATTATCATTTAAAATATTGTGAAATTAACAATTTATGATGGATTTTTCATAACTAAGTCAAACAAGGCCCAACAAGGGTGTTTTCAAAATTCAATACTTTGTTTTTGAAACTCAACACTATCTGCTCACAAAATTGATATTTTATGAGATATATGTGTGTGTGTATATATATATTAGATCTACATTTTGAAAATGACAAATGAGTTTTAGATATGCAAATTATCTGTTGCGATGTTTTAATTGAAGTACAACACTTTCTGAAAAATATCAAAACTTGAGTTTTCAATTTCAAACAAACTTCGATTTTCTCAACAAGGACGTTTTTAGCAACGACAATTTCTAAGAGAAAATAGCTAAATGATTTTCTAAGCCACCAATATGGCCAATGTGATCTTCAAGATTTGACCATAACGTCTAAGCTAGATTTATGGGGTTACATTTATCTTTTCTCTCAATATTGTGACCGAACCCTCCCACTCTTTTCATATTTTTTTCTCACTTGATTGGACCATCACTGGGCTACTGTCGCCAACACCATTTTTTCGTCGAGTTTCGATTTTCCCATTTTTCTTTCTCTTTCGATCTCTTTCATATCTTCTAATGATTTAATCATCCTATTTTAATTATTTTATGTTCAAGACTCATCAATCATATATTTCTGTAGACCGTGAAACCTCTTCGTTCATTCAACAAGACTTATCAGTGATCTAGTAGGATTGTTGAGTAGTGTAAGTGTATGAGGGATGTTCAGAACATTCTTTCCTCTCTATTGTTTAACTTATAGCCGAATGGTGTTAAAACACATTTGTTTTTCATGTGTTAACATTTTGTTCCAACATTCTTTGAAGGACCAAACAACACCAATCCAAGAGATCCTTAGTGTGATAACGAAGACATCGAATCTTGTGATAATGAAGACATCGAATCTAAGTCTTGATTTTAGGGTAAGTAATTTGTAACACCCCTAACCTATATCTGATGTTGGAATAGGGTTAGAGAGCATTACTGTGACAGACCAATTTAGACCTTAATCGGAACGGTGGTTTCGGGACCACAAATCCGAGCCCAATAAATATTTTTTTTTTTATCTATTTTATGTCTATTATGGGTGAATTGATGTACGTGAATGTTTAGTAGAAGAATTGAATTGCTTGAGTGTGTAATTAGAGGATTTAATTTGTGAAAATAATCAAAGTAGTAAATATGAAATGAAACAAGGAGCTAAGTGACTTATGCTTCAAACATAGGGACTTGCATGTCAAATCCCCCAATTTTTAGAAGGGTGGACGGCAAGCATGCATTAAAATAGTCTATGGTCTTAAATTTTTGTGTAAGCATGCTAAGAATATTAAGCTTTTCAAATTATATGATAGTTTAATATAATATTAAACTAAAAGCATGCTAAAATAATGTGTAGATAGTTTTAAATAATAAAAATAAAAATCATTTTCATCTTTCTTCTTCACTTCCTCACTCACCCACCCGGTTATCATCAAGAGAAGAAGAAATTCTTCTTCTTCAATCGGCCATTGCATGTGTGGAGCAAGGTAATAGTTTGAACTCTAGCTTAATAGACTATCCTTAGATTGGGTTGATTTATTTGATCCTTAAAGAAAACAAATAGAAAATGGTTGATAATGAACATGAGGGAATTCGGCCATGGATGAGAAATTATAAATTGTTGTATGAAAATAAATTTAGGCAAAATGAGAAGAAGTAGCTTGAGTATGTTAAGGAGATTGTTTTGATTTGGGCATGAAGATGCCCTTGTTTACGGCCGAATGGGAAACAACCATTCTTGAATTCTTTTCACTTGTTTTAATGTTCGGTTATACACTTGTTTTGAAATTGGACATGGATGAATGATTATAATTAGGTATAGTTATTGGGTAAATTAAGTAATGAAAAGATTTTAGCAAGCTAATATCGGGTGGGAAAATGGAAACAAGTTGTGAGTAGTTAGCTTGGTACTTGGCTTTATGTTTAAGAAGATGTATGAGTGCATTAACTTGGCATATTCGGTCATAAGAGGGAATAAAAAAAAAACCTGGCCATTTTATTCGGTTAAGTATATATATATATAGGTAATGTATGGCCATAGATAAGAAGGTAAGATATAAATTAAAATAAAGCATCAATGAGGTTATTACCAAAGTGTTTCCAAATATTATTGAATTCATTTGAACAAAGTAATGCATGGATGCCGAATGCAAATGTTTAAGTCTTGAAATTTTATATTATATAATTTTGCATACGAATTGAATGGAAGTGTGGTTTAATTGGTTTAAGTTGAACCAAATTAGATCAAGATCAAAAGGAGAAGAATTTGGAGCGAGGAAAAGCTATACTAAACGAATAGTTGGAGATATCAATCTATCGACCTCCAAGGTAAGTCCTTAAACTATAGTATATTGAAGAACTAGTTATGAACCTATTATACGATATTGTGTGATAAAATTTTAGTAAGTAATCATGCCATAGCCGAATGTGTATAAGTCTATTTGGAATGATTTCGATTGGTTGATGTAAGTGAGTCAAGTACTTTTATTATGTGATCTAGTATAAAAAGGTATTAGAGACAAATTATACATAAATGTGTTTTCGGCTTTATGCCTAGCAGGCCTTGCGCTGGTGTTATTTATCGGGCTTTAAGCCTAGCAGGCTTCTTGCGCGTGTTATTTATCGGGCTTTATGCCTAGCAGGCCTTGCTGCAGTGTTATTTATCGGGCTTTAAGCCTAGCAGGCCTTGGCTTGTAGGTGTTATTTATCGGGCTTTTATGCCTAGCAGGCTTGATGCCGGTGTTATACTTCACAAGCTAGAAACCAAAATTTTTACTCAAGGCGAACTTAAGCAGATTTATCGAATTAAGGTTCAGGGAGTATATGAAGTAAGAATGATCTTCATACTTAATTAAGATCAGGTAAACTAGTGAATTATTACCAATGGCATGTGTTCTCGGCTTTATTGATGAATGATGTGGTTGTATGATTGTTGACATGTTATATTAAACTGAAGTTTAAGTATATGAATAATTGTACGTATGGTTACATGATGACACTTTAGAATTGAAGATTTAATTATGACTGGACCACAATTATGTGGGCAAAGATAAATTTACCTACGAATTTATACTGAGTCACATCGACATGAAATTGAAGGTTGATAATAAATAGGAGTACAAACCTATAAGTTGAGTTATAGAGATTATAAATTGTTAATATTTAAATTGTTATTTTTTTTATGAAATTAGGACTTACTAAGCTAGCAAGCTTATTGTTTGAATGATTCCTTTGTTTTATAGATTTTGGTTACGTAGCGGGCTCGTGAAGGATCGTCAAGAAGCTCATCACACTATCGCCTTCCTTTGGTATTTTGAATTTTGGTTACGAATTAGAAGGCATGTATAAGCTAGATGAAGTCTTAGAAATATGCGATATTTAACCTTGTAAGTGTTTATGATAGCCATTGCGAGAATGGCTAAAATTTATTTTTAGTAAATATGATGTTGGGTTCACGATATGTATGTTGGTACATGACGGCAATGTTTATGAAATTTTAAATCCAGGTTTAATCGTCTTTGTTAAGAAATATTTGCATACATATAAATCCTTGAAATTGGGAAGTAGGTAGGTTCAAGCTAGAAGTTAAACTTTCATAAAATTTAGCAGAACAGCTTGTAGTGGCAGCATTGATGTAAATTAGAAAAATCACTAAAAATTGGGTACATTGAATTTGAAAGTGAATGGGATATGAGATTAAACCTTATTGTGTCTATTTTTATAAGAAAGAAACAGAGTAGGCAAACGATTTATATATTATGAGATAATTGAGTTCTAGTGAAACCTGCTCTGAATGCATTCGTGAGTCACTGTTCAGTTTTGGAAAAATTGCCATAAATTGTACAAAAATAATCAAGAAGCATGGTTTATATGTGAAGAATCCTAAATGAATCTATTTTTCATTGGTTTAAACAAGAACATCATAGGAAATTTATGCAATTAGATAACCGCATTTTTGTAAGTATAGGTCAGAATTGTCAAGCAGTGTAATAAGGGTAACTTTGATGAATAAACTGTACAAAATGGCTACATGAAAAATTCTAAAAATTTTTTTGTGAAAAGTTATATGAGTCTAGTTTCAAGCAAAATTTACGGATCTAAATTTTGAGTCCCGTAGCTCGAGTTATGGTCGAATTATCCAGCGTGATGCAGTTTTGACAGCTTTAAGTTTTTATGTCCTGAAATTGTGGTCAAGTTTAGTAACGCCTCTTACTCAATTCCGGCGACGGTCTCGGGTCAGGGGTGTGACAATTTTATTGGTATCAGAGCTTACGGTTTAGTCGATTCTAGGACTACCGTAGCGCGTGCGAGTCTAGCTATACATGCCTTATTATATGTTGATAGTGTGGTGACTTCTGACAGCCTGAACTTTGTTTTATATAGAAAATGGACACTGATCCTGAAAGAGCCGTAGCTGATGATGTAGAGAGCGTGGCGCCTGACCGTACCCACGGATCAGCGCCGATAGACTCTCGACCTGTTTCGGGTAGCCACGAAGGAGAGACTAAACAAGCCTTTTATCGGATGATGAATGAGTGGTTTACCCAATTTGTTCAAAATAATCCGGCTGTACCACAACCTCCACTCCCGAATAATCCAACTCCGATTCCTTCAGCTCCCCCAATGATAGATCCGATGAGATCTAGTAGGCCCCCAATTGATAAAATCCGAAAATTCGGGGCCGAAGATTTTAAAGCTAATGATGATGATGATGCTGAGAGAGCCGAAATGTGGCTGGATAACACTATTCGGGTACTTGATGAGTCGCCTTGTACTCGGATGAATGCTTGAAGTGTGCTATATCTTTCTTTGCGGGGACGCTGCATATCACTGTGGAATACACTAGTATCGAGTGGTTCCGAAAGAAAAAAGTGACATGGGACTTCTTCCGCAATGAATTTCGTAAGAAGTACATCACCAAAGATTTATTGATCAAAAACGAAAGGAGTTCCCGAGTCAAACAGGGACGAATGATCAGAATCTGAATATGAAAGAAAATTTGTCGCTCAAGCAGATATGCCGAGAGAGTGTGTTACCACCAAGCGATTATGTGTAAAAGATTTGAAGATGGTTTGAATGAAGATATAAGGATGTTTGTTGGCATTCTTGAAATTCAAGAGTTTGTGACCTTAGTTGAGAGAGCTTGCAAAGCCAAGAGCTCTCGGGAAGGAAAAAAGAAAGGTGAGAGCAGAAGCTAGAGACTTTCGTAAAAGATCTTCTGCAAAGTCTTTCATTCCACGAACAAGAAGCCCGAGATGACTACAGATCGATGTAAAGTCGCTACAGATCACCCTAGACAAGATCGACCTCCTATGAGCTCCCGAGCTACCTCGATAGCCAGATGTTGGTAATATTCCACAAAATAGAGTCGAATGCAAATCTTGGGGAAATGGCACTCGGAGTTGTAGATTCCGTGATCGGTCTTGCTATAAATGTGGGTCGTCGATCATTTTATCGAGAGTGTCCGGTTAATCGAGCGAATGCAATCCGAACACTACACCGAGCAAAGTGCCAATGCGAGGTAGACCACCCGCACATTCGGGCAATGTAGGTGGTAGTCGAAAAAGGAACAAAGAACACTACGGATCGATCGAGGCTAGAGCTCCAAATAGAGCTTATCTTTGCACGAGCCGCAGAGGATGCTTCCTCCCCGACGTCATTACCAGTACTTTCACTCTTTATGATACTACTATGATTGCACTAATTGATCCCGGGTTCGACTCATTCTTATGTGTGTGAAAATTTAAAATTTGGCAAGACTCTACTAGTCGAGTCTCACCGAGTTTGTGATTCGAGTGTCCAACCCTTTGGGTAGATGTGTGCTTGTTAATAAAGTGTGTAGAAGTTGTCCGTTGATGATTCGAGATTATTGCTTCCCAGTGATTTAATGTTGTTGCCCTTTGACGAATTCGATATCATCCTCAGGTATGGATTGGTTAACTTCACATGAGGCAATAGTGGATTGTAAAAGAAAGCTTATTGACTTGAAATGTCGAAACGGTGAAACGATCGAAATTAAATCTTGTGACATAAATGGGTTGCCTACATGTAATATCTTCAATGGTAGCCCAAAAGTATGTGAGAAAAGGGTGTGAAGCTTATTTGGCTTATGTCTTCGGGAAATAAAATGTCCGAAAAACAAATGGAATCGCATTTTGATTGTATGTGAATACGCCGATGTGTTTCTGAAGAGCTACCGGGCTTACCCCAAGACGAGAGATTGAGTTCGGTATTGAGTTAGTGCACGGAGCGGCTCCGATTTTCGATAGCTCCGCATCAATGCAATGGCACCTATTGAGCTAAAAGAATTGAAAGCGCAGATTGCAAGAGTTGACAGATAAGGGCTTCGCGCGAGAGTTTCTCTCCGTGGGGTGCACCGCTTTATTCGTGAAAAGAAAGATGGAACTATGCGAATGTGTATCGACTACCGACAACTAAATAAGGTAACCATAAAGAATAAGTACCAGTTACCTCGGATTGACGATTTATTTGATCAATTGAAGGGGGCTTGGTGTTTTCGAAATAGATTTGAGATCGGGCTATTATCGATTCATGCAGTCGAGAGATACGGATGTGCCAAAGATCGCTTTCCGAACGAGGTACGGACACTATGAGTTTTTGGTTATGCCTTTTGGACTCACTAATGCACTCTTGTTTTTTATGGACTTAATGAACCGGTCTTCCGGCGCTTTTGGATCGGTTTGTAGTAGTGTTTATTGATGATATACTGATCTACTCCAAGAATGAAACGGAACATGCTGAGCATTTAAGATTAGTACTACAAATTTTGAGAGATCAACGATTGTATGCAAAGTTCAGTAAGTGTGAGTTCTGGATGAAGGAAGTCAACTTCTTGGGTCATGTTGTTTCGATTGTCGGTATTCGGTGGATCCAAACAAAATAGCAAACCATACTCGATTGGAAACCACCAAAGAATGTTTCCGAGATTCGAAGTTTCCTAGGCTCAGCGCAGATATTACAAAGCGGTTTGTAAAGGTTTTTCTCATATAGCTACTACACCGTTGACGAGACTACTACAGAAAGATATCAAATTTGAGTGGTCAGAGAAATGTCAGAAAAGTTTCGAGCAGTTGAAAGCCTTTTTAACCGAAGCCCCAGTATTAACTCAGCCTGAAACGGGTAAAGAATTTACTATTTTTAGTGATGCTTCCTTAAATGGGCTGGGTTGTGTTTTAATGCAAGAGGGCAAGGTGATAGCCTACGCTTCGAGACAATTGAAGCCGCACGAGAAAAATTATCCAACACACGACACAGAGTTAGCGACCATTGTATTCGCCTTTAAAAATTTGGCGTCACTATCTATTTGGCGAAAAATGTCACATTTATTCAGATCACAAAAGTTTGAAGTATTTGATGACTCAGAAAGACTTAAACTTGAGACAACGTAGATGGTTGGAATTGCTAAAAGACTATGAATTAGTGATTGACTACCATCCGGGAAAAGCTAATGTTGTTGCGGATGCGTTAAGTCGAAAGTCATTATTTACTCTTCGTGCCACTCGAATGCACGGGTGACTATGTCCGATGATGGTTCGATCATGGCGAGTTACAAGCAAGACCAATGTTTATTCAAAGCAAGTTTGTGACGCACGAAAAGTTGATGAAAGGTTAGTTGCCATTCGGATTCGGTGTGAAACGCTACGAGAATCGATTTTCGGATCGATCACGAATGATTGTTTGAATTATAAAGGCCGATTGTGTGTTCCTAAGAACTCGATTTGATCTGAGATGATTCTCGACGAGGCCCATAATGGCGAATGTCGATACACCCGTAGTACGAAAAATGTATAATGATTTGAAATAGCATTCTATTGGTGGCTTTGGCATGAAACGAGATATATCAAAATTGTCTCCAAGTGTTTAATCATCAACAAGTGAAAGCGAGCATCGGTACCATCCGGTTTTCACCCAATCATGATACACGAATGGAAATGGGATAGAATTACCATGGATTTTGTATCCGGTCTCCCTATGACACCTAGTAAGAAAGATGCCGTGTGGGTTATCGTTGACGATGACAAAATCAGCTCATTTTGTACCGAGACGCACCGACTATTCACTTGACAAACTTGCCGAATTGTATGTGTCGCAGATTGTGAGATTGCACGGTGTACCGAGTTCCATTGTTTCAGATAGGGACCCAAGATTTACATCGCGATTCGGAAGAAATTGCAAGATGCTTTAGGTACTAAACTTCATTTTAGTCTGACCTTCCATCCTCAAACGGACGGTCGATCCGAGCGAACTATTTTGATACTTGAGGACATGTTGAGGTGTTGCGTTCGAGTTTGAAGGTGCGTGGGAACGATACCTACCTTTGATTGAATTTGCTTACAATAATAGTTTCCAATCTAGCATAAAAATGGCGCCTTATGAAGCCTTATATGGTCGAAAATGTCGCACACCATTGTATTGGGTGAACTCAAATGAAAATAAGATACACGGGTCGATCGGATTAAAGAAAGCAGTAATGTATACTACTTTATTAGAAATAACTTGAAAGCTGCCGGATCGTCGAAGTCCTATGCCGATTTGAAGCGTAAGGATATTGAATTTCGTGTCTGAGATCGGGTGTTCTTAAAGGTTTCTCCGTGGAAGAAAATACTCCGATTTGGCCGAAAAGGCAAGTTGAGTCCGAGATTTATTGGACCGTATGAAATCATCGGCGAATAGGGCTGTTGCTTATCGATTGAAACGCGCCTTGACTTAGAAAAGATTCACAATGTGTTTCACGTTTGATGCTTCAGAGATCTGGATCGGACCCGTCCCATGTGATCACCCCGTCGAGATTGAAATTTGATCCGATTTGACCTATGATGAGGAGACCGATCCGTATTTTAGCTCGGAAATGAAAGAATTGAGAAATAAGAGGATTCCATTAGTGAAAGTATTATGGAATCGTCATGGAGTTGAAGAGGCTACGTGGGAGCCTGAGGAACCAATGAGGCAACAATATCCAAACTTATTTAACGGTAAGATTTTCGGGGACGAAAATTCTTAAGGGGGGGAGAGTTGTGACAGACCAATTTAGACCTTAATCGGAACGGTGGTTTCGGGACCACAAATCCGAGCCTAATAAATATTTTTTTTTATTATCTATTTTATGTCTATTATGGGTGAATTGATGTACGTGAATGTTTAGTAGAAGAATTGAATTGCTTGAGTGTGTAATTAGAGGATTTAATTTGTGAAAATAATCAAAGTAGTAAATATGAAATGAAACAAGGAGCTAAGTGACTTATGCTTCAAACATAGGGACTTGCATGTCAAATCCCCAATTTTTAGAAGGGTGGACTGACAAGCATGCATTAAAATAGTCTATGGTCTTAAATTTTTGTGTAAGCATGCTAAGAATATTAAGCTTTTCAAATTATATGATAGTTTAATATAATATTAAACTAAAAGCATGCTAAAATAATGTGTAGATAGTTTTAAATAATAAAAATAAAAATCATTTTTATCTTTCTTCTTCACTTCCTCACCCACCCGGTTATCATCAAGAGAAGAAGAAATTCTTCTTCTTCAATCGCCCATTGCATGTGTGGAGCAAGGTAATAGTTTGAACTCTAGCTTAATAGACTATCCTTAGATTGGGTTGATTTATTTGATCCTTAAAGAAAACAAATAGAAAATGGTTGATAATGAACATGAGGAATTCGGCCATGGATGAGAAATTATAAATTGTTGTATGAAAATAAATTTAGGCAAAATGAGAAGAAGTAGCTTGAGTATGTTAAGGAGATTGTTTTGATTTGGGCATGAAGATGCCCTTGTTTACGGCCGAATGGGAAACAACCATTCTTGAATTCTTTTCACTTGTTTTAATGTTCTACTATACACTTGTTTTGAAATTGGACATGGATGAATGATTATAATTAGGTATAGTTATTGGGTAAATTAAGTAATGAAAAGATTTTAGCAAGCTAATATCGGGTGGGAAAATGGAAACAAGTTGTGAGTAGTTAGCTTGGTACTTGGCTTTATGTTTAAGAAGATGTATGAGTGCATTAACTTGGCATATTCGGTCATAAGAGGGAATAAAAAAAAAAACCTGGCCATTTTATTCGGTTAAGTATATATATATATAGGTAATGTATGGCCATAGATAAGAAGGTAAGATATAAATTAAAATAAAGCATCAATGAGGTTATTACCAAAGTGTTTCCAAATATTATTGAATTCATTTGAACAAAGTAATGCATGGATGCCGAATGCAAATGTTTAAGTCTTGAAATTTTATATTATATAATTTTGCATACGAATTGAATGGAAGTGTGGTTTAATTGGTTTAAGTTGAACCAAATTAGATCAAGATCAAAAGGAGAAGAATTTGGAGCGAGGAAAAGCTATACTAAACGAATAGTTGGAGATATCAATCTATCGACCTCCAAGGTAAGTCCTTAAACTATAGTATATTGAAGAACTAGTTATGAACCTATTATACGATATTGTGTGATAAAATTTTAGTAAGTAATCATGCCATAGCCGAATGTGTATAAGTCTATTTGGAATGATTTCGATTGGTTGATGTAAGTGAGTCAAGTACTTTTATTATGTGATCTAGTATAAAAAGGTATTAGAGACAAATTATACATAAATGTGTTTCGGGCTTTATGCCTAGCAGGCCTTGCGCCGGTGTTATTTATCGGGCTTTAAGCCTAGCAGGCCTTGCGCCGGTGTTATTTATCGGGCTTTATGCCTAGCAGGCCTTGCGCCGGTGTTATTTATCGGGCTTTAAGCCTAGCAGGCCTTGCGCCGGTGTTATTTATCGGGCTTTTATGCCTAGCAGGCTTGATGCCGGTGTTATACTTCACAAGCTAGAAACCAAAATTTTTACTCAAGGCGAACTTAAGCAGATTTATCGAATTAAGGTTCAGGGAGTATATGAAGTAAGAATGATCTTCATACTTAATTAAGATCAGGTAAACTAGTGAATTATTACCAATGGCATGTGTTCTCGGCTTTATTGATGAATGATGTGGTTGTATGATTGTTGACATGTTATATTAAACTGAAGTTTAAGTATATGAATAATTGTACGTATGGTTACATGATGACACTTTAGAATTGAAGATTTAATTATGACTGGACCACAATTATGTGGGCAAAGATAAATTTACCTACGAATTTATACTGAGTCACATCGACATGAAATTGAAGGTTGATAATAAATAGGAGTACAAACCTATAAGTTGAGTTATAGAGATTATAAATTGTTAATATTTAAATTGTTATTTTTTTTATGAAATTAGGACTTACTAAGCTAGCAAGCTTATTGTTTGAATGATTCCTTTGTTTTATAGATTTTGGTTACGTAGCGGGCTCGTGAAGGATCGTCAAGAAGCTCATCACACTATCGCCTTCCTTTGGTATTTTGAATTTTGGTTACGAATTAGAAGGCATGTATAAGCTAGATGAAGTCTTAGAAATATGCGATATTTAACCTTGTAAGTGTTTATGATAGCCATTGCGAGAATGGCTAAAATTTATTTTTAGTAAATATGATGTTGGGTTACGATATGTATGTTGGTACATGACGGCAATGTTTATGAAATTTTAAATCCAGGTTTAATCGTCTTTGTTAAGAAATATTTGCATACATATAAATCCTTGAAATTGGGAAGTAGGTAGGTTCGGCTAGAAGTTAAACTTTCATAAAATTTAGCAGAACAGCTTGTAGTGGCAGCATTGATGTAAATTAGAAAAATCACTAAAAATTGGGTACATTGAATTTGAAAGTGAATGGGATATGAGATTAAACCTTATTGTGTCTATTTTTATAAGAAAGAAACAGAGTAGGCAAACGATTTATATATTATGAGATAATTGAGTTCTAGTGAAACCTGCTCTGAATGCATTCGTGAGTCACTGTTCAGTTTTGGAAAAATTGCCATAAATTGTACAAAAATAATCAAGAAGCATGGTTTATATGTGAAGAATCCTAAATGAATCTATTTTTCATTGGTTTAAACAAGAACATCATAGGAAATTTATGCAATTAGATAACCGCATTTTTGTAAGTATAGGTCAGAATTGTCAAGCAGTGTAATAAGGGTAACTTTGATGAATAAACTGTACAAAATGGCTACATGAAAAATTCTAAAAATTTTTTTGTGAAAAGTTATATGAGTCTAGTTTCAAGCAAAATTTACGGATCTAAATTTTGAGTCCCGTAGCTCGAGTTATGGTCGAATTATCCAGCGTGATGCAGTTTTGACAGCTTTAAGTTTTTATGTCCTGAAATTGTGGTCAAGTTTAGTAACGCCTCTTACTCAATTCCGGCGACGGTCTCGGGTCAGGGGTGTGACAATTACTAGAGTTTTCATTTTAAAAAAACAAAAAAGTTTAAACATTTTAATTCATATCAATAATTATAGCAAAACCAATCAATAACATGCATATCATCCCGTTTACTAGCCCTCGAGGCCCTAAAAACATATTAGAAACAAGTCGGGACTAAATCGAAAACTTATAGAATTTTTCAGAGAATAATGAAATTGTTTTAAAACTGCAGGGGTCACACGACCGTGTGGCCAAGCTGTATGACTCACATGGCCAAGAGACAAGCCCATGTCTCAGGCCGTGTGGACATTCAAAGTAAGGTCACACGGCCCTATCCCAGCTCGTGTCCGTGCTCGGATAACTCACTAACTTGGGTCACAAGACCAAACCACATCCTGCGTGCCAGGCTGTGTACCCTTCAAAATGACCTCACACGCCTGTGTGCCAGGCCGTGTTCTAGGTTGTGTAACAGTCTGACTTGCAACCCTTTGAAAGCTACATGGGACACATGGCCGTATCGCCTGGCCGTGTGTCACACACGGCTAAGACACATGCCCGTGTCTATGCCCGTGTGGACAAAAAATAGGCCATTTTCAAACCATTTTTCTCACCTATTCAATGTATATACCTACAATCACTTTTGCACATATAAACAAACCTTCCAAATGTATCAAGACCATGCATAAACAAGCTATACAAATATGGTACAATACACATACAACCAATATGCCCAAAGGCACCTCAATCTCAACACCTAAACATGTATTACCATATACTCAAATTGGCCATATTGTTCAACTAACTTCTATCTAAGTTTATGCCAAAATATACCATTTGATTTAACTATCCAATTCACACCAAATGATACCAAATGTGCCAACTAGCATCAATAGCCATATATGTCATTTATAACAATTGTACCAAATTACCACATTCAAACATATCACAAAACATTTATAACATGCATTTTAAACCACCATTCCATCTTTAATCATTCAAGCATCAAGAACCAAAATATCAACCACTTTAAGACCAAATATTTACATGCCAAAACTAGTTCACATCATTCCCCAAAATACCATAACACAAGCCAAAACACATGCCTACTTCAGCATCCAAAATACCTATACATGCCAGTATAACAAAAACTTAAAACACCAAAAGTACAGATACAACCGATGGATAGTGTTATATAACTTTGACAAGCTTCCAACCCGAACGACTTCCGATTCACTATAAAACATGAAAAATAACACAGAGTAAGCATAAATTCTTAGTAAGTTCGTGTAACACCCCTAACCCCTATCCGACGCCAGAATAGGGTTATGGAGCATTATCAAACTTATTACATAAACTATCATACATTTCATATTCAATTCTCATATCCAAAAAAAATTCATTCAAATCCAGTCATATAGTCCCTAACACAAGACTTAGAGGCCCAAAATAAGCATTAGAAGTGGTTTGGGACTAAACCGAGTACTTAAGAGATTTTTAGAAAAACATGGAAAATTTTCAAAATACAGGGGACACACGTCCGTGTGGCCAGGCCGTTTGTCTCACATGGCCAAGAGACAAGCACATGTCACAGGCTGTGTGGAAATTCGAAATGGGATCACATGGCCCTATCCTAGCCCGTGTCTGACCTCGTGTAACTCAATGACTTGGGTCACACGGCCAGACCACACGCCCGTGTGCCAGGCTTTGTACCCTTCGAAATGGTCTCACACGTTCGTGTGCCAGGCCATGTGCTAAGCCGTGTAAAAATTGGAGGGTATACTGACTTGTGCCACATGGCCAAGCCACACGCCCGTGTGCTAGGTCTTGTGAAGCTACTGACTTGTTTTCTAAATAAGTATTAGGGGACACACGGCCGTGTCATCTGGCTATGTGTCACACACTACTGAGACACACACCTGTGTGGGCAAAAATAGGCCATTTTCCAAGCCTTATTTCTCACCCAATGTGGTACCAACCTATACATACCAAACAACATATGAACATATCATCAATGGGCATTCAAACCAATCACAACCAAGTCTATATCATGCAATTTCATTAGCAACAATCCTAAGCTCTTAGGCATCGCAAATGATCATTTTAAAACATACCATAATCACATCAAAAAAAACTACCTAAATGGTCAATTATATAAATGCACTATCTTGCCTAAATATAACATGCATACCATTTATCAAGTTCACCTATTAAGTAACAATCTACCAATACACAATCAAAAAATTCCCATGGCAATCAAAAATCATACAAGATGAGACTAGCCACACATATATATACATACTAACATATACCAAATCAAGCCACATTAAATGGCTAGTTACATAACAAAACATATAGGCTTCTAATAGCCAAATAACCCTACTTATGCCATATAACCAAAATACATGAAGTCCAAAAGTACCAAAATAAGAGTTCGATAGTGCAATGCAATCTCTGATAACTTCCAAAAAGAGCGAGCTTTTGAATCACTATAAAACACGGAAAAGTAAATAGAGTAAGCAATTAAGCTTAGTAAGTTCATTTAACTACAAATATAACTTACCAATCAACCACAATTAAGTAAGTAATTGAAATCATAATGCAATTCAATTTAGTCTCATTAGCTTAACATATAACCACAAACAAAGTTAATTATGAAATTACAAATCTCATAGATTCAATTTCCACATACTTCACGTACATACCTATACTGGTTCATATCGAACTCATATACTCTCGTAATATCACTATGCCCCTTGAACCGTTTGGAATAATATCGGATACTCGAGAATCTCGCACACTAAGTGCCAATACATGGTCGAAACCATCTCAATCTCATATCTCATATAAATGCTCACTCTCGAGCTATCATTGGGTCTGCTCACACAAGCTGATGGTTAAGACGTAGGTACAGGGTACTGCTCACACAAGCTGACGAGTAATCACAACACTTGCCGAAAAACTCAACCACCGGTAGAATGTAAAGGACCAGCACCCAAAACATGGTAACCCTTAATGACATGTTATTCGTATCCTATTTATTCCTAAGGTTCAGCTGGGATATCATACGTCGCCAAATCTTCGTCAAGTATATCCGTGAAATCGTATTCATCAAGAACACAATATTAAAGCATTTAACACACAATTATTTAATGCTTATTAACATACGAACTTATCTCAGATTAATATGGAAAAAATCAACTGATCAATCCACTACCTTATTTTCCCCCGATTTAATTCCGAACATGGATTTTCTTGATCTATATAATCAAATTTAACAACTTTAATATTTATTCAGGCAGAGACACGGGCGTGTGTCTCAGTCGTGTGTGCTACACAGCCTAGAACACGGGTGTGTGTCTTGGCTGTGTGAAACTTGCACTTAATTCGAATTAAATTAATTAACCACACGGCCTAGCACACGGGCGTGTGGCACGTCCGTGTGGCACAAGTCAGAGAGCATCTTAAATTGAACATGGTCTGAAGCACGGACGTGTCCCAGGGTCACACGGACGTGTCCCTTGGACCACACGGGCGTGTGAGCCCTGCAGTTAGCAAAAAATTTCTAAGTTTTGTAAAAATTTCCTGAGTTCTCGGTTTAGTCTTGAACCACTTCTAAAGTACGTTTTGGGCCTCTAGGCCCGTATTAGGGACTTTATGATCCAATATGAATGGTTTTAATTTGGACGCAAAATTTATGACACGAAATTGTGTGAATATTTGTGTTGTAAGTCCGGTAATACCTCGTACCCTATTTTAGCGTTGAATATGGGCAAGGGGTGTTACAACAACACTATTCTACTGCTGACTTGGTCAAAACTCGCGTCTAGCACCCCTACCAAAACTTTAAGTATCACGTCCTCTCTTAGGTGGTTTCCTAGATGCACTAGTAGTATCTGAAGTTCTTTTTCCCAATTTAGTGAGGCGACTCAGCGAAAGTCTCCTCAACAGCTTTGGCTTTCTCAACCAACTCATCAAACAACTTAGTATTCTGAGTCACCAAGTAAACTTGAATCTCGCGATTAAGCCCGAAACGAAACCATTTGCAATGGTCTCTCTCAATCAGAACCATTTCTAGAGCATACTGACTGAGTCACACAAACTTTGACTCGTAGTCATCCATAGACAAACTACCCTGAACCAGATCTAGAAACTCATGTTTCTAGGCTTCCATGTACTGCTTGCCCATAAACTTTCATTTGACCACATCCAAGAAATAATTCCAAGTCAATCGATCTATTGTGGTGCCTCTCTTCATCGTATTCCACCAACAATGAGCTTCAACATTGAGTAGGGACACAGTACAACCTAATTTCTCCTTGTCAGTACAGGGCATCTGCTTGAGGATTCTTTCAACACTTTCAAATCAGTAGTCTACTACGATCGGATAGGATCCTTTCTCTCCAGTAAACACTTTACCACCTAACACCGGTAGACATTCAAGTGGTAGTCCTCGATTAACAGGTGTAGGAGCAGGTTTAGCACCAACAATCCTTTGAAATGCTCTAATCATGACTTCCACCAGAGGGCTAACACCCTAATTAGGTACATTAACTCTACACAATGACATAAAAGGTACAAAGTGTAACATCCCAAAAACGGGGCTATTTGAAATTTCATTATTTTCTTATGTATGAACTGCTGAAATATTATTTATGGAATAAGAGAGTTTAATTTAAGGCTTTGAGTTGGCTCGGTTTAAAAGAAAATTTAGTTTTTAAACTTAAAAGGTAAGGAGCCTTAGCAGAAGGGTGTTAAAAGAATAAATGAGGATAATTTGACACTAAAAAGCCCTTGGTAAAGTGGCAAAAAGAAGCCCACTTAAGGACTAGCATGTGACGCCACCAAGGGAGCAAGGGGAGCCTTGGTTCGAGTCACAAAAATCCCTCTTTTTGGCATTATAGTGGGACGGCACATGTGGAGAGTTTTTCTCTCTTTAATTATTTTTTTTAAGTGATAATATGAGCTTTAATTTCCTTAAAATTCTAAGGATAATATGTGGGATATTATTAAGATTAAAATAGATTATTAATTGGATATTATTGAGGATTATTATTAGATTAAGTTGAGATAATTGGCAGAGGAAAAATAGTTGGTGGCTAATTCAAATTATTTTGAATTAGTCCAAATTTGTGGCCAAGAGCAATTTGTGGTATTTGCTTTAAATTTGAACTCCTTTGGAAGGAGTGGATGGCAAGTGAAAGAGGGGAGGGATAGTGCCGAATTTGCTAAGTCTCTTCTTCTTAATTTTCGGCTAGCAATCACCTATTTCATTTTCTTTCTTTCACTTTTTCCCAAAACCGATTTCTACATCACCATCTTTCTCTTCTTTTACTTTTGATTTCGACCAAAACACCTACTCTCTCTTTCTCACATTATTGCCAAACCGAAATCACCTTCTCTTTATACCTTTCTCTTTTCAATCTCCCTTAAGCCAAAAACTTTCAACACCTCCTTCGCCATTATTTTTCTTCCTTCCTTTCAAGCCGAATCTATCTTTAACTTGGGTGCCGAATCTCTCTTTCTTCTTTGAACCCATCTAAGCCTAATTGTTGAGCGGGATAGATTTCCTTGAATCTTCCTTAGCAAACGACCAAAAGGTAAGGTGCTTGGCCGAATACATATGGGTTTTCTTTGGTATATTCTGTCGACTTTTGCAAGGAAAAGTGCCAATTTCGGCAGTTGTTGATAAGGCCTCTAAACACTTTTCGATGATCAATTCTCTTTAGGTACTCCAAATTCGTAAGCAGTTGATTCAAGCCTCTAAATTTCTAAAGTGTTCGGATTTGGGTAAGTGGTGGTAAGTGCCTACTTATGAAAGTTATTCTTCTAATGATTAAGAAAGGCCAAAGGCTATCGAGTGGTTACTAATAGTTGTCGATTTCAGGGAAGTAAAACCATTCAGAGTTTAGGGACTTGGGTTCAAAGGCACTCGGGTAAGGATTGGGTTCAAAAAGAGAACTCTTTTAAATATTTGGGTTGGCCGATTAGGCCATAGTACTAACTCCCATGTTTGGCCGAATATAGGGACCAGTAGAACTAAGTGGCCGACATCTCTTTTCTGAATAAGACGATTCGATGAGTGACAGTGTGTACATACACACCATATGATATATTAACTGTGCTTAATATTGTGAATGCTCATTTTGATTTATGTAGCATTGGAATTAATACCAACTCGGTATAAATGGCGACTCAGGTAAGTACCTGTTAATATGAATTCGCTATTTGATGCTTTTGGTAAGCATGATGTATTGACACATGAAATGTAAGAATGTGATAGCATGAAACATATATATGTTTATCTGTTGTGGGATTGATGAGTGGAGGGGGCAGTGTATTCGTGCCGACGGGCACCAGTGTTTTGGTAACACACCGTGACTACGGTCACGAGAGGTTTGGTACCTCCAGAGGTTTGGCACCTCAGTAGCGACTTATCCCTGTGGTTAATACCACCGTGGGTTGGCCCCACTTGAGACATGGGATCGTCTGCCAGTGATTTGGTATCACGCGATGGGTTGGCCCCATCACCCGATTTGTGTCTACGGACACCAGTGCTTTGGTAGCACATTGTGACTATATGTCACCAGTGGTTTGGCACCACCAGTGGTTTGGTACCACAACGGGGTAGACAGTGGCGTATGGTTGGCTAGGATGGGTACTTGATATTATGCACATTTATATATTACATGTTGTGTATGAAATTACTTAAATCGGGGGAAGGGTTACATACTGAGTCTTGGTGACTCACCTTCTCCTTTACATTTTTCAGGTAACGAGTAGATCGCGGATGTGGAGCCGGGCTGACTCGAGGTGGCCATGCCGTTGGAGTTAAATTTTAACAGACCTTGAATTTCAATTTAATTACTATGGGATTGTGGATTTAAACTTTATATTATTTTTATGTAATAAGGCCTCCTAGTATGTTATTTTTATTTTATCCTATGCTTGAATAATGGTTTTAATTATCTCTTAATGAAATGATATGAAAGGGTTTTCTAAACTAAATTCGTGAATGATATTAACGAGCCATCAGGCACATTAGAAATTTTTGTAATAACTTGACTTGTTTTAAATTTCCAATTAAAACTAAGTATGATTTTAGCAACTTCAAATAAATGAAGGTTTTCCAAAATTTGAGTTGGTTTTCAAAAAGGAACTTCAAAAATGTTTTCACTGTAACGGACCAGATTCGGCCATAGGGTTTGGGCCGGGTTTGGGTCGTTACAAAATTGGTATCAGAGCCCAGTTCAAAGCTCGGCTGTGGGGGCACAAGGCCCAAAAATGTTTTAGAAGGCCTTATAAAATGATTTTTGGATTTTGGACAGCATGGCCCGAGTCTCCGGCACCGATCCGCCCAGGTAAGTACTTCTGAATCTTCTTGGTAAATTATATTCTGTAGAAGGGTAGGAAGCATGGAACGTAGATAGACTTATAGGAACTTGAACCCTAGGATTAGATTACTCAAACACACAAACAGAACATAAGACTTAGGGAACTAAACCAACCTATGACTTAGTCAGTGAGCTAGGGTGTGGTAACCCCTGTACGCATGTCTAAGAGTGGATCCTAAGAGCACGGTATTTAAGCGATCCGTGTGACTCACCTCCTCTTCGCAGTATCCTGCACCCGTGCGTAGCCGGTTCACCCTAACTCGGAGGGCTCGGTGGTGTGGCAACCTCTGTGCGCATGTCTAGAAAGGTTCGGTGAGAGCTTGGTATTTAAGCGGTCCGCGTGACCCACCTCCTCTTCACTCGAATCCTGCCTGGTGCGTAGCTTTGGTTCACCCTGACCAAGAGGGCTCGGTCATGGGCTAAACACTATGATTAAAACCCGAAAGGAATTAGCCATGTTTTTGAAACAGAACGAAACAACAACAACTCAAATGTTTTCAAACCTCTTGCAACGACTCTTTCAAATCAGAAAACCTCATATTTACAACGTTTTCCTAGAAAAACTCAAATTTTTGGAAAATTACAAAAATGCCCTTAGGGGTAAAATTACTAAAACGCCCCTGACTCATAAAATATCAGTTCAATGGTTTTGCTCAAAAAAAAAAAAATTCAACTACTTTACAAATATCCAACAACTTAGTTTTGAAAATCAACAACTGAAATATTTTGGTTTTAGAAAATTACTGGCGCCTCTCAATTTGTGAAAATTACCAAAATGACCCTGATCTTTGAAAATCTTTACAGACATCACCACTTGAAAAAAAAAGTTTTCAAAAAGAGAACCCTCGAAGTTTTACAATTGTTACAAATACCTCTGATTTATCAGAATTACGAAATTGCCCTGGATGACAAATTACCAAAATACCCCTGGTTTTCCAAAACGATGTTATTTTGCAAATTTTCAAAAACAAGCTCCAATCTTGGAAATTTCAAAATGACATGTTTTAGCAGAGTTTTAAAATTTCCTTTATTACGAAAATACCCCTATAGGGAAAATGACGAAAATACCCACAGGTTAGAAATGGCGAAATGTCCAGAAGAGTGAATAGGTATGGAAAGCATTAAGGAATGGATGCATGAACTCTTTGTGTGAACTAGGATAGAAGACTGAAACCTTGTCTGCTCGAAAGGACCCCTAATTAAATCCTGTTCATAAAATTTCTTCGCGAATAAGAAAGTGAAACAAATGCTAACACATAAAATTTTCTTAATCAGATTAAAGCGCAGATAGATAGAATGAGTTCTAGAGGGCGTGGGCGACGTGGGCGCGGTAGGGGGTAGAATGATGTGTCCGAACCCGTCAGTCAGTCAAGGTTCGAAAAAGCAGGTACCACCGCCACCACCACCTCCTCCTACTTTGGTGAGGCGAGCGTGACCCAGGTGGTGAGGCGTATCGCAAGTCGCTTTTCACGAGTGTTGGAGATGGTGGCGGGGCTGGTGGGAATTTGGGAGCTCGGAAGTCCGCTCCCGGCGAATCGGCCCTCCTAACGGGGCGAGGTATTCCGTGGTGTCTCGGGAGTGGCGCCCGATCTGCGCGAGAATATTGGTTGGAATCTACGGAAAGGGTTATGGATGATCTCGACCGACCGAGGAGGAGAATCACGAAAGGCGGTGTCGCTTCTAAAGGATGAAGCGTACCGATGGTGGTGACATCCCCGGGATGGAGCCGCGGTGATGATCTCACGTGGGACTACTTTAAGACGGCCTTTCGGAAAAAGTATGTGGGCACTAGTTACACCGATGCTCAAAGGAAAGCCTTCCTAGGTCTAGTGCAAGGAACTAAGTCGGTGGCCGAGTATGAGGTGAGTTTTTAAGGCTAAGTAGGTATGCCGGAGGAATCGTGAGCCACTTGAACATGAGCGCCCGTGTCCGCTTTGAGGACGAGCTCGAGAGACGATCTGAGATTACTAATTGCCCCGCAGAGAGTTCGGGAGTTCTCATCTCTTGTGGAGAAAGCCAAGGTGGCCGAAGGGGTTAAGGAGGCTCATAAGGCAAAACTATAGCAAGAATAATCGAAGAGAGAGATTTGGGTCACCGGATCGGGTAACACTAATGCTCGAGAAGCGGGCTAGGCGAGTGGGCGAATCGGGGAGGAAAGCCCACGGCTACTAATCAAAGGCCGACTCGGTTAACAACCGTGGAAAAACCCATTGTGGAGGTTGTTGGACCGGTAACAAAGGTTGTTTTGAGTGTGGGTCTTTGGAGCATCGGGTGACTCGTCCTCAAAAGGCGACTAAGGATCGACCCGGAAAGGTCGAGTGCGCTCGGGGTAGGAATGTTGGACCACCGAGAGGAGGGTCGGGGTAATGGCGAGAGAAACAATGGTTTCAACCGAGGTCGTGGAACTCGGGGGCCGAGGTTCGGGTAGCACGAGAGGCTAGGCGGCTGGCTTAGTCTATCTGTGGGCGCCGTGAGGAGAGACGCACCGACGCCATCATACCGATGCGTTTCTAATATTTGGTTTACCTTATGTTGCATTGATTGATGTGGGTTCGACGCACTCGTACATTGCTAGTAGTGTGGTAGGAACTATGGACCTAGACTCTGAGACTACCCTTAGGAAGATGACTGTGCTAAGCCCCCTAGGACACTCTGTAGTAGTAGACAAACTTTATAAAGAGGTACCCCTAGAACTCCAAGGGGTCGTATTTGTAGCCGATCTGATGGAACTACCTTTCGAGAGTTCGATCCGATCCTTGGAATGGACCGGTTGGTTAAGTATCGGTAAATTTGGATTGCGCAACTAAGCGCATGGTGCTTAAGGCAGGTGAGGTGATGAAGTGGTTATGATAGGTGATAGAAGGAATTACCTATCCAATGTGGTGTCGGCCTTGAAGGCCGAAAGGATGGTTAAGAAAGGTTGCGAGGCGTATTTGGTTCGGATCTGTGCTTTGGAAGCTAAGGAGTCAGTAGTTGAGGTTCGAACGGTTGGGGATTTCTTCGGCGTATTCCGGAAGAACTTCCGTGTCCGCTCCGGATCGGGAAGTTGAATTCGGTATTGACTTGCTACCCGCGGCACTGTGTCTATAGCACCATACCGAATGGCACCAAAGGAATTGGTGGAGCTGAAGGCCCAAATTCAGGAGCTCTTGGATAGAGGATTCATTCGACCAAGCATATCTCCGTGGGGAGCGCCTGTGTTGCTCGTCAAGAAGAAGGACGGTTCAATGCGGATGTGCATCGACTACCGTCAGTTAAACAAGTTAACGATCAAAAACAAGTATCCGTTGCCTCGGATCGATGACTTGTTTGACCAACTGAAGGGTGCCGCGGTGTTTTCAAAGATAGACCTTAGGTCGGGCTACCATCAATTGAAGGTAAAGGAGGTTGATGTTCACAAGACGGCATTCAGAACTCGGTATGGACATTACGAGTTCCTGGTAATGCCATTCGGGTTGACCAACGCGCCGGCGGCATTTATGGACTTGATGAACAGAGTATTTCAGCAGTACCTAGACCAATTCGTCGTGGTATTCATTGACGACATCTTGGTGTACTCTAAGACGGAGGAAGAGCATGACAAGCATTTACGAATAGTGTTGCAAGTACTAAGGGAGAAGCGATTATATGCCAAATTCAGTAAGTGTGAATTTTGGCTAAGGGAAGTAGCTTTCTTAGGTCACGTAGTGTCGGCGGAAGGAATTAGAATGGACCCTCGCAAGATTGAAGCAGTATTGGATTGGAAACCGCCTAGGTCAGTGGCGGAGATCCGAAGTTTTCTGGGTCTAGCGGGGTATTATCGGAGATTTGTAGAAGGATTTTCTCGATCGCGAAGACCGTTGACGGTTACTAAGAAAAGGAGTCCCATTTGTATGGTCGGAGAAGCAACGGAGAAAGCTTCGATAGGCTAAGGAAAATCTTGACTGAAGCTCGATTTTGGTGCGGCGGAGGCGGAAAAATTGTTCACCGTTTATTGTGATGCGTCCCATACTTGGTTTGGGATGTGTCTTGATCTGCAGAGGAAAGGTAGTAGCCTATGCATCACGTCGCTTAAGACCTCATGAATTGAACTATCCGACGCTTACGACTTGGAGTTAGCAGCAGTCGTTTTTGCTCTAAAGATATGGCGGCATTATCTTTATGGGGAGAAATCGATAGTTTACACAGACCATAAGAGTCTGAGGTATCTCTTGACCCAGAAGGATCTTAACTTGAGACAGCGTCGGTGGATCAAACTTTTGAAGGATTACGATTGTTCAATCGAGTATCATCGAGCAAGGCCAACGTGGTAGGCGACGCGTTGAGCCTAAGGTCGCGGATGACGGACTTAAGAGCAATGTTTGCTCGGTTGAGTTTATATGATGATGGAAGCCTCTTGGCAGAACTTCAAGTTAAGCCGACGTGGATGAAGGAAATTAAGGAAAAACAATTAGTGGATGAAGGGTTGAATGCTAAGAGAGCACAAGTTCAGGATGGTGGTTTGGAAGGATATAACTTTTGTCTAGTGATGGAGTGTTATGCTTTCAAGGCGCGGCGTGTATGCCAAAGGATGTGGAGTTGAGGCGAAAGATTCTCCATGATGCACATAGTAGCCCTACGCTATGCATCCGGGAGGAAGCAAGATGTATAGGGATCTTAGAGAGCAGTTTTGGTGGCCCGGGTTGAAGCGTGAAGTAACAGAGTTTGTTGGTAAGTGTCTGACTTGTCAACAGGTTAAGGCTGAACACCAGTTGCCGTCAGGGTTGCTTCAGCCAGTGAAGATTCCCCAATGGAAGTGGGAACGGATAACTATGGATTTCGTTAGTGGGTTACCCCTCACGCCCAGCAAGAAAGATGCAGTTTGGGTAATAGTAGACCGGTTAACTAAGTCGGCTCACTTCATACCAGTGAGGATGGATTTCTCTCTTCATAAGCTAGCTAAGCTGTACGTCTCGGAGATAGTAAGATTGCATGGGGTTCCAACATCAATCATCTCGGATAAGGATCCCAGGTTCACGTCAAGGTTTTGGAAAGCCTTGCATCAAGCTATGGGCACACGGTTGGATTTTAGTACCGCTTTCCATCCACAGTCTGACGGACAATCGGAAAGGGTGATACAGATCTTGGAGGATATGTTAAGAGGTTGTGTCTTGGATTTCCGTGGTAGTTGGGAGGAATTTCTACCGTTGGCAGAATTCGCCTACAACAACAGCTACCAGGCAAGTATCCAGATGGCTCCGTATGAGGCACTATATGGACGGAAATGTCGTACTCCGACATGTTGGACAGAATTGGGTGAACGACAGATTATGGGTCCAGAGTTAGTGACAGAAACGGAGGATAAAGTCAAGGTGATTCAGTCTCGTCTTAAGGAAGCTTCGGATAGGCAGAAATCCTACGCTGATCTTAAACGCGAGGAGATGGAGTATGCTGTGGGAGACAAGGTTTTTCGAAAGTGTCGTCTTGGAAAAAGGTGTTAAGATTTGGACGGAAAGGGAAGCTAAGCCCAAGGTTTATCGGGGCAGTATACGGTAATTAATTAAGCGAGTAGGACCGTAGCCTACCAGATTGAGTTACCGCCGAATCGAACCGAGATCCATGATGTCTTTCACGTATCGATCTTTGAGATCGGTGTCGGTCGGACCGCTTCGCCGCGTTGTGCGATGGCGTAAAATCGAGGTGAATCCGGTTTATCTTTCGAGAGGAACCAGATTCGGATCTTAGGCCGAGATGAGAAAGTTCTACGTAGGAAGTCGATGCCCTTGGTGAAGGTGCTTTGTGGCGGAACCATGGTATAGAGGAAGCTACGTGGGAACCCGAGGATGTAATGAGGCGACAATACCCCCACCTTTTCTAGTTAAGTAATTTGGGGACGAAATTTATTTTAAGGGGTAGAATCAGTAACATCCCAAAAGCGGGGCTATTTGAAATTTCATTATTTTCTTATGTATGAATCTAATTTGAAATATTATTTATGGAATAAGAGAGTTTAATTTAAGGCTTTGAGTTGGCTCGGTTTAAAAGAAAATTTAGTTTTTAAACTTAAAAGGTAAGGAGCCTTAGCAGAAGGGTGTTAAAAGAATAAATGAGGATAATTTGACACTAAAAAGCCCTTGGTAAAGTGGCAAAAAGAAGCCCACTTAAGGACTAGCATGTGACGCCACCAAGGGAGCAAGGGGAGCCTTGGTTCGAGTCACAAAAATCCCTCTTTTTGGCATTATAGTGGGACGGCACATGTGGAGAGTTTTTCTCTCTTTAATTATTTTTTTTAAGTGATAATATGAGCTTTAATTTCCTTAAAATTCTAAAGATAATATGTGGGATATTATTAAGATTAAAATAGATTATTAATTGGATATTATTGAGGATTATTATTAGATTAAGTTGAGATAATTGGCAGAGGAAAAATAGTTGGTGGCTAATTCAAATTATTTTTGAATTAGTCCAAATTTGTACAAGAGCAATTTGTGGTATTTGTTAGAAATTTGAACTCCTTTGGAAGGAGTGGACGGCAAGTGAAAGAGGGGAGGGATAGTGCCGAATTTGCTAAGTCTCTTCTTCTTAATTTTCTACTAGCAATCACCTATTTCATTTTCTTTCTTTCACTTTTTCCCAAACCGATTTCTACATCACCATCTTTCTCTTCTTTTACTTTTGATTTCTGACCAAAACACCTACTCTCTCCTTTCTCACATTATTGCCAAACCGAAATCACCTTCTCTTTATACCTTTCTCTTTTCAATCTCCCTTAAGCCGAAACTTTCAACACCTCCTTCGCCATTATTTTCCTTCCTTTCAAGCCGAATCTATCTTTAACTTGGGTGCCGAATCTCTCTTTCTTCTTTGAACCCATCTAAGCCTAATTGTTGAGCAGGATAGATTTCCTTGAATCTTCCTTAGCAAACGACCAAAAAGGTAAGGTGCTTGGCCGAATACATATGGGTTTTCTTTGGTATATTCTCATCGACTTTTGCAAGGAAAAGTGCCAATTTAATGATTGTTGATAAGGCCTCTAAACACTTTTCGATGATCAATTCTCTTTAGGTACTCCAAATTCGTAGCGATTGATTCAAGCCTCTAAATTTCTAAAGTGTTCGGATTTGGGTAAGTGGTGGTAAGTGCCTACTTATGAAAGTTATTCTTCTAATGATTAAGAAAGGCCAAAGGCTATCGAGTGGTTACTAATAGTTGTCGATTTCAGGGAAGTAAAACCATTCAGAGTTTAGGGACTTGGGTTCAAAGGCACTCGGGTAAGGATTGGGTTCAAAAAGAGAACTCTTTTAAATATTTGGGTTGGCCGATTAGGCCATAGTACTAACTCCCATGTTTGGCCGAATATAGGGACCAGTAGAACTAAGTGGCCGACATCTCTTTTCGGGAATAAGACGATTCAGTAGTGACAGGTGTGTACATACACACCATATGATATATTAACTGTGCTTAATATTGTGAATGCTCATTTTGATTTATGTAGCATTGGAATTAATACCAACTCGGTATAAGTGGCGACTCAGGTAAGTACCTGTTAATATGAATTCGCTATTTGATGCTTTTGGTAAGCATGATGTATTGACACATGAAATGTAAGAATGTGATAGCATGAAACATATATATGTTTATCTGTTGTGGGATTGATGAGTGGAGGGGGCAGTGTATTCGTGCCGACGGGCACCAGTGTTTTGGTAACACACCGTGACTACGGTCACGGAGGTTTGGTACCTCGGAGGTTTGGCACCTCGATGAGCGACTTATCCACGTGGTTAATACCACCGTGGGTTGGCCCCACTTGAGATATGGGATCGTCTGCCAGTGATTTGGTATCACGCGATGGGTTGGCCCCATCACCCGATTTGTGTCTACGGACACCAGTGCTTTGGTAGCACATTGTGACTATATGTCACCAATGGTTTTGGCACCACCAGGTGGTTTGGTACCACAACGGGGTAGACAGTGGCGTATGGTTGGCTAGGATGGGTACTTGATATTATGCACATTTATATATTACATGTTGTGTATGAAATTACTTAAATCGGGGGAAGGGTACTGAGTCTTGGTGACTCACCTTCTCCTTTACATTTTTCAGGTAACGAGTAGATCGCGGATGTGGAGCCGGGCTGACTCGAGGTGGCCATGCCGTTGGAGTTAAATTTTAACAGACCTTGAATTTCAATTTAATTACTATGGGATTGTGGATTTAAACTTTATATTATTTTTATGTAATAAGGCCTCCTAGTATGTTATTTTTATTTTATCCTATGCTTGAATAATGGTTTTAATTATCTCTTAATGAAATGATATGAAAGGGTTTTCTAAACTAAATTAAGTGAATGATATTAACGAGCCAATCGAGCACATTAGAAATTTTTGTAATAACTTGACTTGTTTTAAATTTCCAATTAAAACTAAGTATGATTTTAGCAACTTCAAATAAATGAAGGTTTTCCAAAATTTCAGTTGGTTTTCAAAAAGGAACTTCAAAAATGTTTTCACTGTAACGGACCAGATTCGGCCATAGGGTTTGGGCCGGGTTTGGGTCGTTACACAAAGGATGTACCATCCTCTTGAGCGTTCGCATTCACATTCACACGTCTACGAGGCATATCTAATCTAATCTAAAACATACAAACAAACCAAATGTATGAGTTGCGGGGAAATGATCCAAGGCATGTTCCTGCAAGAAAAAAATTACAAAAAGGTAATGTGTTCCCAGTCCTACCCCAACATCATGTAAATTCATGCAACTTCAAGCAGAGATATCTAAATCCGACAGTTTAAATATTAAGAAAATTTAAACACTTAGGTTTCTGCATACATGGGTTTCATAACCCCAGTCCGTACAACCATAGCTTAGGTTTGAGGGTTAGAGAGCCTAAGCTATGGTACCACTAATTGTAACTCCCCACACCTGGCCCGGTCATCAGATCCGAGTATTATTATGCCACATCAACTTACACATGCACTAATAACATTCAAGCAAGGTCAACTTTTAATAACTTAATCAACTACAAAGGTGTTCACGGCTTAACTATCATTAATCGACATTAGAAGCAATCTAAAAAAATGCTTAAGGACATTTAATAAATTCCTAAAAAAACCTACATAGTATCGATACGCAATCCCAGGTATCGATATTTATCAAGTTAGGTATCAATACCATTAAGAAAATTGATATACCATTCCAGAATTCTATTTTTCCTTAAAGTTTGAAAGTCAACATTTTATCGATACTTGAACAAAGGTATTTGTATTTTTACCCCGAGTATCAATACTTGAGAAAGGGTATCGATACCAAATTAAGCTATTGTTTTCCTACACATTCGTTCCAATATTGAGGTATCGATACTTATATCCTGATTATCGATACCTCTATACAAATCGACCAAAACCACAACAAAACAGAGCATAAAACACACTTAAACATTTTCCTCAACAACATGCAACAACAACCTCATCATCCAACATTAGAATGACCATATATATAGTTCAAAGTAACATAAACTTTTCAATTATTCAAACCAAAGCAGAACCAATAAAATAGTAATAAACATCTAAAATCTCTAACCATATTGCCTTTATTCCCACAGTTTAAATGAATAACAACATCACATATTCAATTTACTAAGCCTAACTTGGATCACTTCCTTGAAACCGCACCATTCACACTAGAAACGCTAATTATCTACAATTGTTTAGAAAGGAGTGTGCGAGCTTAGTAAACTCAGATATCATACGTTAAATAAAATCATCTAAAGTACAATTACAATAGTACTCAACTGTAATGCCAAACTAACTTAGTTATGCATCGCTCACATATACATATAACTTCATACTCGTACACTTATAAACATATCATATTTCGTAACAATTCGTTAATTGATAATTTGGCAACTTGAGACTATCAAATATAAAAGTAGGCTCTATCACCACACATTGGATACACGGATCTCCAACACACCAATGACTATCCCATAAGTGTAGCCTCAAGCTAACACTCTTCAACACACCAACATATCCTGATGAATGGAGCTTAGCTTGCATTTCCTTATCTCTCCAAACTGTCCCGAGCTTCAATGCCCCAATCGCAACACAAGGGTAAGTACTCACAAAATTCTATGGCATGCCAACTATAACCAACACTCTCAAAATATCATAAGGCCAATGTATCCATAATTATACACATATTTCTTATCTTTCTGCACATTTACACTACACATTTAAATTATACACACAACAATATCACTTTCACATAGTATGCTTAACATGCTTACAACGGATGCATTTCAAAAATGCTAAACGCAATCGTTTGTCACATGTCACATTAAAACATCATATTGCTCAACCCAAATCACATAGTCACAATTTTGCAAGATAAAACAAAATGAGTATGCAAGCTTACACTCAAAACTTAGGATAGGGATTGATATAGCCAAGCCCCGAGACTCATCAAGGACTGACAATGAACCTTTGGAGCTACCCTTAGGACCGATAACTCGAGCTCGAGCCAAAAGATTCAAAGAGGTTGTTTTGGCTCTAGCTGATCGAGTATAGGGATAGAATGTTGCTGGACGTATTGAACAGATGTAGACAAGTCACCCGAGCAAGCCTTACAACCTTCTACAAGCTCATCTTGTTTATTCGTAGCCCATTGAGCTCAACTCCAGCTTGTTTTTAACTTCGCAATATTTTGTTGCTAGGAATAAGGATTTCAATCCATTTTAGTTATTTTAGTTTGTGTCTTTAATTATGTCATAGTTTGAACATCATTAATATGAGTCTTTAATTATGTCATAGTTTGAACATCATTAATATGTGTTTTGCATTTAATGAAGTCATGCATTATGTAACATTCATGTTAGTTAAGTTTGCATCATTAAATTAATTCATGCATTAAGTAACTCATTTATTCATTTAGTTTACATCTTAATTAAATTATGCATTTAAACATCTTATTTGTTTGTATTAGAGTGTTATTTAATTTGGTTGTTACTTTTTAATGCATAAGTTATAGTGTGTTTAATTTTTCTTAAATAAAATTAATTGTGTGTTCAATTTTTGTTGTAGGAAAGTTCAAAAGACTGGACACATATTTTAAAGCTACAATAGGGTTGTTCGTTTGCCAAGAAGAATCAAATGCTGTGACATTCAAATGGCTGTTTAGTTTTGTCATAAAAGAGTGTGCATTTGGTCACTTAATTGCTAGTGCATAAAGGGAACATTTTTGTTGGATATTGAAGCACTCAAAGCTCATTATGGTGGCTTTTCAAATGGACCAAGAGTGTCTCTTCAAGTTTGATCAATTTTGGAGTCTTTTTTCCTTTCATTATGGCACCATTAAAAGAGGAAGTTACACAAGCTTTATGATTTGAAGGGACATCAACTAAGCACAATAAGAACACATTAAGTCTTCATTAATGGATAGAGTCATGCCTTTCCATCTACACCAGGATCAAATGAAGAGACATGACAAGTAGATTTCCTACATGAGTTAAAAATGAAATTAAAGTTTATAATAACCTTAGTTAATTGCTGAAGGTAAAAGGTCACAAATAGGCATTTGAATAGTCATAATAGTGCCTATAAATAGATTGTAAGAAGACATTATTTTGGTTAAAAAACTTTTGATACTTTTATGATTTTTTTACATCTTTGTGAGTTTAATTCAACTCTCATTGTTCTTCTAAGACTCAAGCTGACTTATCTAGTATTGCTAGTGGCGTCCAACTTGTTTTCTTTGTGAACTTATCACTCTTTGAGGTGGCGTTCAACCTCGATACCTTTGGTTCCTATCTCCTCATAGATAGTGGGTCAAGGTCCTTTTTAACTATCAACCTTTCCACCTTAAGAGTCAATATAAGATTCGGGTCAATACTCCTTATAATTTTCCATCCATCCGAATTCTTCATTTCAAAGTTATCTTATTTTTTTATTTAACCGAAACAGTCACTTAGTCTATTCCAAAACACTTAAAAACCTTCTTTGCTTTAGCCTACATTTATCCAAATTCACTCAACTCCAAATTAAATGAAACTTCTCTATTTTATGATTGGGCAACACTAAGACTCGAAATCAACTCACGAGACGATATTGTATCAGGGGTTTAGGCTACTCCTAAGCTCCCATTTAACACTATGAATTGTTTCTACAAGCAGCGAATCTAAAACACTCATCGTTCATGCTTTCGTTTATTTTTCGAAAGCTTAAACTAGTTTTTCTTTGCCTTTTGCTTTACTCGAAGAAGGTCTCAATGATTTTGAAGCTTCACACATATTAACCACACAATATAAAAAACTAATTAGCATCCATAACACACCTTAAATAAACAAAAATGTAGTTCTAAGGCTAGTTTCTATTGGAACTTAAATTTTTTACTAGCATAGCCGAAACTCAAATTCCCTAATCCACATTCGATCCTATCGCTTAAAATTGATTCTAATCATCTAATTATTCAGCTAAGAACAATTCTCAACCTTCAAGACACCCCAAACTCCTTAGATTATTGGTTTCAAGAATTTTGACATCTATAGCCATTTTTATGAAAACTAAACAAAACCTTCAAGTCTTTTAACAAAACTTTAAAGTGAGTTTAAATAACTTCTAGTCGCATAAAAAAAGTTGAAAAACTCTTAAAAATAGTATTTTCATCTACAATCTCGAATTTCTCTATTAACAACTCTAATTTCAACTAGCACACAAAATTCTTGAGTCAATAGATTAAAACTTGATTTCAATGAGTGAATGAATGATTGATTGAGGGAAAAATGAATGATTGATTGAACATTTGAGAAAACTCACTTGAAGAAAAATCAACGAAATTAATGGCATACTTGGTACTTTTCTTTGAATTCAAAGGGGTTTTAATGTTTGAAGGATGATAGAAAACAATGGATTGGAGTAATGATGACTAAAAATTAAACGATGATGCTTAGGGATTTTTCTCTCTAATGGATGACATAAAGAAAAGGGGTGAAGGATGTTTCTCTTTTTCTTTTACGTCAAAAGTAGGTGAAAGGGGAGCAATGGGCTAATTTTAAAACTTGGTATAATTGCTTTAAAGCTACTCTTAAATTAAACCCTTTTACAAAATAGTCCTCTTTTTAAAATTGAAAGTTTTTTCACACTATTTTCATAAATTGATTCAAATTTCAAAGCCTATAGATGAAGATATTTTTAGGTTGCATATTCCAAATTCCCAAACCCCATTTCAGGCCATAATTCCAAAACTACTTTCAACGAAAACCCCTTCTTAAAACACCAAAAGGATAATGATTCTCAAATCATACTTTCAATCAAAACAAAAACTTTATTAAAAGATATTCAACCTTTCTCCATCAATCAAAACTTCATAAAATTGAAATAAACTTACATCACCTTAACATTTACTCTTTTTTTTTCCAATAGTTAGAAATAAACTGCTACAAGTGTTGATGATCTAGATTAGAGTGAGGACCTAAAACATCAAAGAAAAGAAAGAATAGATCAAAAGAAGTAGATATTAAAATAAATAATAAGGTGAAAAGAAAAGAGAAAAGAAGAGTAATAGCTAAAATACAGTGGTTGTTTGTGGTGGTCCAAGGCAGTGAACGTTGGTGCATGGTGGTTGCCTATTAAGGAGATTCAAATTGATCTTGAATAGAGGAAGAAAAATAGAAAATTAAATTAGATCAAGAGGAGAGTAAATACGTAAAAAGAATAAAGGAAAAAGAGAGAAAAAGGAAAGAATAAATGAATGAATAAGGGTGATGGTGGAAGATGAAAGATGAAGAAAAATGGTGGCACTAGGTGGTTTTCGTGGTGTTATGGCAGTCAAAGGTGGTGAAATGAGGGAGAAGAAGAGTTGAACGACAAACAACAATAGAAAATGAAATAAAAATCAGTGGAGAACTTCAAAAGAATGGTGGATTACGATGGTTGAAAGGAAGGAGAAAAGGAGAGAAAAGATGAATGAAATTCCAATTGAAAAGTTGAAAGAGAGGAGGTGGGATCACACAAACTAGTGCCCAATTCAGAATACAAATTCAAACTCCCAACATCTTATTCATGAGAAGACAATGGAGTTAGAATGGATTAATGATGTAATAAACATGAGAGTTTCAACACATTGTATGAATAACTTTAAAAATGAACAAAGTTAAAAAAGGAGTTACACATGCATGAACGGTTTTGCATGAAGAGATTGACCAAATTTTGTTAAAAAAATTATAAAATAAAGATGAGAGTATGGAGACGTGAACTTAGTTTATTAAGGAGTTACATAAGGTAACTTTTCAAGCTTGTTAATAAACTAACAACAACCAAAAATTTTGGAATATGACAGAGATTCCTTTAGTTAAAGTGTTGTGGCGAAACCATAAGGTAGAAGAAGCTACATAGGAGAGAGAAAGCAACATGAGGGAATAATACCTGCATATTTTCTTAGGTATGAAATTTATTTTTAGCTTGGGCGACTTGTCACACCCTAATTAGGTGAGTTGGATCGACTTCAAAAACTACGCCAGCGGAGGCCACCTAAGATGCAAAACTTAGAAGGGTAAGGATGATAACTTCATGGAAAAAAAGTTAAGAAGAACTTTGCTAACTGTGCGAAGTACCAGTCCTCGTGTTAGGAAGGTTATAATAGGACGAGGGTCTTATTAGGCAGGTTTTCCCGCTAATAAGATTGCTACTCGTGTTTTAATATCGTTACTTAAGTATGATAGCTTGTAGGGTACATTTATGTCACTTGGCATCTCTATGGAGGCAACATGTCTGTAATAAGGACACTTGTAAAACCTCGTAAGATGCTATTAATTAGTACAAGCGTGTGAGAACCAGTAATGATTAAACATAAACCTTATTGGGATTCGAACGTGGGTTAGCTATAAATAGGATAGCGTGGTAGTGGAGAGGGGATTCATGATTTGTCTTCTCCACCAGACTTTGTTAGAAAGCAGGAGAGTTCTTTACTACAAGCAAAAGGTAGTAATTTTAAAAGTTAAAAGAACTTCAATGCTAGTTGTCTACTAGTAAATTCTTAAAACTTTCCTTTCAAATTGACCAGATAGATAGAGACTAACTTAAGAAAGATTGGTAGGATTTCCTTAACTATTAGGTAGGAAGGAAACTCCTAACTAGAAATTATTTGCATGTTTATGGATTCTTGTTGTATTTTAATAATTTGGTTATTTTTTATGATTAATAGAATTGTTTTTTTGTTTTAGCTAAAGAAATAGGAGAGGGCCCTAGTGCCAAAGGAAAAGAACCAGAAGTATAATAGATGGAGTTCTATATATTCTAGTGAGCTCCTTTCTACCCTGTGTCTGGTATATGTGTTAGTTTGTTTATTTCTAAACCCTGTATAATCAGGTAAGTGGCTAGTCATTTGCTTCTGCTGTTTATGTTTGATATGTCTCATGCAAAAAGTCAGTGCATGCATGGTTTATTATGTCTAAACAGGACCGAAAAACCTAGACATATGCACATAATAAGTATTTCTTCCTTGGTGCACAAGCTCTGTATCTAGACAAGCGAATGGAGGTTAAAGGGATATTGTGTATAATGATAATGAAGATACATAAAAATGATTTTTGCCTCTAATATGGCAATTGTTGCAAACCGTGACTGTTGAAAACCTAGCCTTACAGGAGAACACTGGTGTGTTCATACAAGGAGGGGAGTTAGAAGGATACGAAGGAAATGTTATTGAATAGATTAGATGAGCGGATATTAAAAATACAAGAAATAAATTGAGTTCTTCGAGAACTGAGGATTAGAAGCTAGCATAAAAGGGGAGTACATAGAGAAAAAGGGGGTGCATTTGGTGTTATATGCTACATGAGTGCATGATCAATAAGCTTGTGTGTTAGAGAGAGGAAACCATGCAAGTGAGGTATTCACGAAGCAGATGTGCCCGTAATTGTGACATATGAGTAAAGAAAGTGGTGTTGATCGCCAAGAGGCTGATTACAACTACATATTTATTCGCCTTTTGAATTGAAAACCATAGTAATGTATCTACCAAATGGTAAAAAAAATAAACATGTTCTCCACTTCATTATTTCTACTTCTATTAGTAATCATGGTGAGGTTGTCCTTCACAAAAACTCATTGAGTTCTTATAAACTTGCCCAGTTTCTTCATCCTTTCATGTTTTTAGGTTAAGTGTGATAATTGAAGGGATGCAGTCAGATCGATGACTGTTTGTGAGGCTTCTAAATTTTTTGGGTTAACATATAATTGTTGGGGGTGTTAGGTGATCTATCGTCATTTGGGTTAGCAGATTAAACTAGTTTTCCCATTTAAGGAGCTTGAATACAAGCATTTTCGTTATGTTTTAGTTAAGTTTTCATAATTTTGTTTACATTCAATAAGGTTTGAAAATTTAGTCTTTTATTGACCTTAGGGGTCAAATGAAACCTAAGGGTGAGCTAATGCACTTTGTGAGTGTGCAGAAGACCATTATAAGGCGTATTAAATGAATACTAGTTGCTATGTTGCAACACAAATGACTCAATGTCATAACATAGGGAATAGAATGAATAAAGCTCAATTCTGCCTTCGATGTCATGACACAGACTTAGGGTGTCGCGACATACCCCTGAAGACATCTCAAGGAGGAGTATATTGTCACCTCTGTCACAACATAGGTCCTAGTGTAACAGTCCAGTTTATACCCTAGTCAGAATAGTGGTTTCGGGACCACGAATCCGAGTTCGAATAAAATTTTAATATTATTTTCTATGCCGTTGTTATGTGATTAAGCATGTGTGAAATTTCCATGAGCTAATTTGTCTGTCTGTGTGTTTACTATGACAAAAGGATGAAATTGCATTGAATGTGAAAGTTGTATACTATATGTTAAAGTGCTTATGTGTTGTGGCTTTATAAATGTGAGGACTTATGTGGCAATTTAGCCATTTCCATGGTTAGTGGATGGCTAAGGTCATAAATGACCTTGTAACTATGTGATACATATATTTATATGAAAGGTTATATTGGTAAATTAGCTTATATCATATTACTAACAAACTAAAGCTTAAAAATAAGCTTTAATGCATTGTTCATCCACCAAAAAACACAAACAAAGATAGGAAAGAAATACTTTGTTATATTCGGCCATTTGAAAGCTAAATTCAAGGTAAGTTTTTGATCCATTTTTGATAATTTCTACGTTTTTGTAATCGTTGCTTCGTCTACTATCAAACCCATGTTTCAATTTTGTGTATTGGTGATGTTTGTAAGTTATGCCATTGATGATATGTTGAGCTTTATGATGCTTTAAGGTGTTAAATGATAGATTAGTGGTAGATGAATATGTTTTGTTCTTGAAGTTTTGATAAATTTAGCTAAATAGGGCTAAATTGAGAAAATGGTAAATTGAGGGACTAATTTGTGAATTTGATGGAAAATGTGGGCTTATATGTGATGTATGAATATTCGGCTAAGCATGTGTATGGGTAGATTTTGTGAATTTGATGTTTTTAGAAAAATGGACTAAATTGATTAAGTGTGCAAATTTGAAGGTTAATTTGTAAATAGCCCAAAATATGTGTGTATGAATTGAATTTAATGAAATAGTGAATAAAAGGATTAATTCTGAATATGTTTAGATCAAGAACCGAAGAAAATGGATTTAGATCAGGGGAAAACGAAAGTAAACGAGTAGTCGTTTTCATTCCGATAAACCGAATCCGAGGTAAATCACTATACAAATAAATGAATATGTATGCATTTGTAATTGTTCATATGTTTAATGATGATAATGAATGCTTATGAGAGGTATGTAATTGAATTTCGAGATAAGTTCGATATAGTAACTAAGTCTGAGAAGTCCCGTACGAACCTAGGAATAGATAGGATTGGCTAAGTCACGTCATAGATATCTATTCTATTTTTATCATGTAAGACCACGTCTGGGATGTTGGCATTGATTTGAGATTCGTGTAAGACCCTGTCCGAGATAGTGGCATCGATATCTGATTATGTGTAAGACCACGTCTGGGACGTTGGCATCAATATGAGCTTTACGTATAAGACCACGTCTGGGACGTTGGCATCATTATGATCCTTACGTGTAAGACCATGTCTAGGACATTGGCATCGTTCCGATTCGTGTAAGACCGTGTCCGGGACAGTGGCATTGATATCTGAGTACATGTAAGACTCGTCTGGGATGATGGCATTGTACTACTATTCCGAGCTTCTGAGTGTTTTACTGGATTTCCTTATGGTTCAATGGGCAAGTCTGAAATATGAATGACAAATCTGAGCTTTGATAGATTAAGTAAATGAATGTCTAATTCAGGTACATTGATTATACACCAAATGTGTGTATAAGGTAAGTGACTATGTGTTTTACTATAATGGATTGGAAATATGTTACATGAAAGCATATATGAAAAACTATGTGTTTATGATTCTTGAATTGATAAATGTGGCAATTTGGCCAATAATATGAATTAAAGTATAAATGTGAGAAATTTACCTTGTAGAAGAAAAGTGCCAATGTGGTTATATGTTTACATACTTTACATATCAAGTTTGTTTGTGTATTGACTTACTAAGCTTTTGGGAAAGCTTACTCTGTGTGTGTTTAATCTGTTTTATAGGTCGTCAAAGCTACTGAAGGCTCGGGACCGTCAAGGATCGTCATCACACTACTAATATCATTTTGGTACACCTTGGATATGAATATAGCTAGATATGGCATGTATAGGCTAGTTCTTGGTATAATTTGTAAAGTGAACTTAGCCATGTGATTTGGCTAGATATGTTTTGATATATGCTTAAAGAAGTATGATATGTGAAGTTGTTTTGGTATGATTAGTAGATATGGAAATGGTTTTGAAATGGTAAGTTTAAAGGTGAATGATGTTTGAGCATAATTGTGTTTTGGTCATGCAAATTGTTATGTTTGGAGTTGATTTCGAATGTATTAATGTGTGATTCTCCTTAGTTGTCAAATATACATGATTTGGGATGACTATTTGGTATGTTTTAATGGTTATATGTGAATGAAATGGGATGATATATGTTGCTTATAGGTTTGACCCTTGTGGGTGGCATTTTGGCCTTGTGAATGGCCTATAATGTCACACGGCTGTGGCTCATGGGCGTGCCTAAGACCGTGGGTAAATTGGTAGAATGTGGCCTAAAAATAACATGGCCTTGACACGAGCGTGTTTGGTGGTTGTGGTGGGGAAGTCAGTATAGGACCACGATCAGGACACCCGGCCGTGGGGACCAAGTCAGTATATAGACAAGGACAGACGGGGGTGTCTAGAAGCCGTGGAGGGAACACGGTCTCCTCCCACGGGCGTGTCTACTCTGTATTTTAGAAAAGTTTAAATTTTCTATGAGATTCTGTATGTGTTTCAGTTTAGTCCCGACTCGTTTATAAGCATGATTAAGGTCTCGAGGACCCATTTAAAGGACATTATGTCTGAGTATGATGATTAAATGTATGATGTTGTTTGTAAATGTTCCCGATATGTCTAGTAACGCTCCTAACCTTAATCCGGCGACGGATACGGGATAGGGTGTTACACCTAGTGTGTTGTGACATCAACTTTGTAACACCCTAAACCCGGCCTAGACGCTATGGCCGAATCTGGCGTGTCATAGTGAATTGTCTTTCGAAAGTTTGTCTTGTTGGTAAAAATTTGTTTCTATGTTAAAAAAAAAAACTCTTTATTATCATTGAACAATCATTTAGTCAAACGTGTGCCTTATTAGCTGCTCTTATTATAATAGGTTGAGTTAAAATTCGCGAAAGCTTTTGAAAAATTTGATATCCAAATTTTCGTGTCTTTGAAAATGGTAATTATTTTGAAAACTTGTCTTCCCTAAACTAGCAATTTAAAATAAGTAAACAAAGCCCATTTAAAAACTTAAGCAAATACCAAAGGCCTTATTACATAATCAAAAGTCCAATATGAAATTTAAATAAATAAGTCTAAAGCAGAACACTAGCGATCGTGTGGCCACCTCCGAGTCCCTCGCGGCTCCAAATCGTCTAAGGTTGGGGATTACCTGTACAGTTAAAAAGAAAGGGTGAGTTTACGGAAACTAAGTGTGTAATCCCCTATCAGTCAGTCAGTAACAATATATGCAGTAGCAGTCTGGGCCTGAGCCCCATCCAGTAATAGTGTAGTATGGGCCTTAGCCCATTACAGTGACAGTGTCGGCCTAAGCCCAATACAATATCAGTACGGTGCAAATATGAAACCCACCCTAATCCAGCCAACGCACCATATGTACCAACCAACACACCATATGGGGATAAAACCGATCCACCATACCAGTACACCAATATCGTAGCATAGCTACTAGTAATAATAACGCGGCAGAGCTGCCAGTAACAGTATATGTGGCAACGCCACTAGTAACAGTGAATGTGGTAGAGCCACCAGTACAATACTTCCTCCATATCAGAATCCCAACGCCATGCAGTATGTCACATCATAAATAGTTCGTGTATGTAAAGTGTCCTACTCAGTACAGTCTTACAAATAATCATACACTCATCAGTCAACCTACCTCTAAGGGTAAAATGGTCATTTCCATCTAGTAGGGGTATAATAGTAATTTTACCTTTTAGGGGTATTTTGGTCACTTTACTTATTTTGGGGTCTCAGTGGAAATAACGACCTCTCTGAAGGTCTACAGTCGCTTCGAGTGACAGATAATTTAAATGGTCATAACTGTGTAAATGGGCCCAAGGCCCATTATTTGGCCTAAGTGGGCCCACATGCTCGTGTGACCCGTTTAGCCTAAATTCAGTCACGACTATGCGAACTATATAGCCCAGTCCAGTATTTTCCACTTATCGTGAATATTTTTTGTGTAGGGCCTACGAGCCCATTGGGCCCATATGGTCCATTTCAGCCAAACAAGGCCCATATCGGCCTAAGAGCACGAGCGCTTGTGTTGGCCTCTACAGTCTATCGCCCATGATTTGTGGGCTCAATTTACCCCACGAGTGATCGCACGCTCATGAAGCCTCCAATGCCGAAGTTTTAGCTATTCGGCTTTCAATTTTTGTCTTTCGCCCATACACAATAGAGAGAGGTGTGACTACACACCTGTTTGCACAACGAACAGATTACCCCATGCGCGATCAACCTACAATCGTCCCACCACGATCAATCTTTCATTCTTTAGATCATTAACACTAAAGCCCCAAACCGATATCACCATTTACCTTGACCCAAAGGTTTGCGATTATTACTCTTAGATCACTGGTTGAAAGCGATCACACCCTTCTTTTCGATTTACTGTGCATAAGTCGAATTTCATTAGTAATAATCCTTTAGTACAAGGCTTGAATTGATGCCTAAAGTCCAAAGACTTAGAGTTAGAGTAGATTGTATATTCAGCCAATACTACAAAACAACCTACTTACCCCACAATATTCAGCCAAAGAGATAATCTAAGAAGAAAGCAGAGATGTGTAGAGAAGCAAGGCAGTCGGCGCTCCATCGATTGTCAGAGACTATCATCCACAGGGTTTCAAAATAACAAGACAAGATTTATTACATTTAGTCTATATTGGAAAAGCAGAGAAAGAAAAGAGAAGGGAAAAGAGGAGATGTAGGATTCGGCTTACCATAGTGTTATGAACAGAAGAAGAGATCATCGCCCACTACCAAACCGACTGGCATAGCAGGGAAAGAAAAAAAGATTCGACCACTCAATCAAAGAGGAAAGGAGAACAGTTGAGAAAAGGTGAAGAAGAAATAAGGGAGAAGAATGAATTCGGATAAAAGGAAAAATAGCAGAGGAAAAAGGAATCCAAAAGGTACCGAGAGGCACTTGACTTACCAGGAATCGACCAAGTAACTTAAGATGCCAAGACACAAAAGGACAATTCGGCCAAGGAGAAACAAAAAGAAGAAAACAAAATGCCCAAAAGAAAGAAGCCAAACAAGGACTATACCCAAAAGACATCTCTACCAAAAATCTAAGTAGCTAGACACCAATTCGGCACAACTCTCCCCACACCCCAACTCCTTGATTTCCTCCTAAAATCTCTCCCCAATCCTCTCCACAATTTGCACCACAATCCAGTCCTTAAATCTCTCCAACCTCTCATCCATTAGAATTTTACTGCAACTCAACTACTAGCCGATCCTTCAGCAAAATAAGTACCCCTTCATGCTATGCCAACACTCGAACCTCAGACCCCTTTGCCACACTTGTAACGCCACAACCACTACACCTATAGGCTTTTTGTGACTTAAAACAAGCACAATAATTAATAAGACCCATGTGCCAGTGTCCAGATTCATTTAAGAGCAAATTTTAAAATTCCTGCAAAAGCCATGTAACACCCCAAACCCGGTCAACACACCACGACCGAATCTGGAGTATTACAGAGGGAAAATGTTTTGAAGAAAACGAGTTACCGGTTTAATTTCAGTGAAAACCCTTGTATTGCTTAGCGTTTGGGAAAAACTTGTGTAGGTGAAGTTGAAAATGATAATTTAACTTTGAAATCCCGAAAATCCTTCTTAATCTCACTTGTCAATCATTACTAAGGAAAACATTTATGTCAATTAGAAACCCGAGTGATTTTTAGCTTGATTAAGTAAACCATTTGTATTTGATCTTTGAAAACTTAAATTTGAAAATCATTTAGGTTGATTTGTTATCATGTGAATTGTATTATCCAATCGTAAAGTTTTGAAAGCCATTGCGTATTATAGTTTAGAAAACCTTGAGTTTAGGTTACTAAAACAAATCAAGTAATTTACTTAATCATTTTTGAAATCAAATTCAAACCAGATAGAAATAATCCAAAACATAATTTAAAGGCCTTATTACAAACCCAAATAAAAACCGAAATTTAAAATAAATACCCAAGTCAAAAGTCCATGTAAAACTGAATGAAAATATCGTATGGCCACCTCGAGTCCACCGGGCTTCTCATTCGCGATCTACGAGTCACCTGAAAAGATAAGGGAGAAGGTGAGTCACCAAGACTCAGTGCATAGTCCCCCTCCAGGTTATTGCAACATGCTTACACAAATCATAATCAAGCTAATATATCATGCACCCAAACCTAGCCATCCACAACTCCGTTTTCTACCTCGTGTGGTACTAAACCACTGGTGGTGCCAAACCACTGGTGACCCAAAGTCCCTGTTATCAATAATAATGTGGTGCCAAACCACTGGTGACCCAAAGTTACGAATAATCCAATTGTGGGGCCAACCCACATTGTGATACCAAATCACTGGCGACAATCCCGTTTTATCAAATATGGGGCCAACCCACTGTGGTGCTAAGCCACTAGGACGAGTCGCTATGAGGTGCCAAAACTCTCGTGACCCAAAGTCACGAAATAAACTGTGGTACCAAACCACTGGTGGTGCCAAACCACTGGTGACCCAAAGTCATAGATATCCATATTCCCCCTCCTCTCATATCACCCATAATTATGCAATATGTATATAAATCATGCCAACATGCCGTAATATTAAACATATGTCAAAAATATCGTAAATCATGGCATCAAGAATCATATAACATAATCTCATCAAAACGGACTTACCCGAAATCCTTGCTCATACCATAAAGGTATCATATCATGATCTACACAGTTTTTGGCTTTTAATCATGTTTAGGTTTATTAACATATTCACTACAATTAAGAAATGTGTAAGTTACACACCTGATCACTAACGCGATTACTGAATCCCGAAGTTCCCGATCTAACATACTAAATCTCCTTTATCCTACATTTGGCCAAACCAATATCATTAACAAGGCCATTCGATCACACTAGCAAATCCTGAAGAGTTAACGCATGGAACCACCATCCTTACCTTACTGCCTTTCGAATCCTAACCACAACTCGAGATGTGCGACACTGATCCTTCCCCTACAATCGGCCAACACCAACCCTTAGTCTTAATAGCTTTCGGCTTTTCAATTAACTAACAGAATGATTGGATCGTCAAGAAACCTTACCACTGACTTATTGAAATCGATTGACAGAGAAATAATAACCCTAATCCACTGCTTCAAAATCCCGAAGTAACTAGGAGAAATCTATTTTCAAAGATGATTAGAAATCTTGTCAGCAATTGCCGAAATTAGGCTTTTGTTCCCATGTGAGTCGACAGAGAAAAGAAGATGGACAAGAAAAAGATTCGGTCATGCCAGACTTACCTATCCCAAATCGACTAAGGATGAAATCAAAGGAGATCCTTGCTTGATTGATATTCGGCCAACAGTGAGAAGGGGAGAGGTTGAAAGATTTTGGCAATGGTGGAGAGCAAACAAAGGAGATTCGGCTATGGCTTAAGAAAAAGCAAATAAGATTCGGCTAAAGTGAAAAGAGAGAATGGGAGAAAGATGAATGGTATTCGGCTTTGGTTTAATGAAAAAGGGATTAACGAAGTTTCGGCAAAAAGGAGGAAAAAAAAAAGATGTGGTTTGTGAAATTATGAGGGAAAGAAAAAGAGAGAGATGGGGGAGAAAGAGATTCGGCCAAGCCCTTGAAAAGAAGAAAAGAAATAAAATCAAAGAAGTTCAGATGGACATTCAGCTTGGTACTTTCAAGAGAATTCGACAGGTGCCACTTGAGGTTTCAGGTTTGCTTCAACAAATGCACTAGGGAGAAATCGGCAAGTGCAAAAAGGGGTTTCGGTTTTGCCTCTCAACCGAATGCACTATAGCCTAAACTAGCCGAAAATGCCCACTTAGCCAACTAAGGAATTTCGGCACCCCCTTACTCAGCTTCCCAACCGAATACTCCTCTTTAAACAAGAGGTCAAATTTCGACAACTACCTCAAGCTCCTCCTGGCCACTAAGAATGAGTTTGAATTATTCAAACTCCTAAATTCTCTCATTGCCACCAATTTAAATTAATTTGAATTAATCCACAATTATCTGATAGAGTTTGCGCTGAGCACAACTCCTCCTCAGCTTGGCGTCAAAATGGTAAGCAGAAAATGAGATTTTTGCTGTTTGAACCTGAGCTCCCCCTTCCCTACATATGGCGTCATTCTCAAGGCCCTAAGTGGCGCCTCCTTGCCACTTTACCAAGGCAATTCTTGTGTCTAAATTCCCCACAAAATATACTTAACCCCTAGCTCCTTCAGCTACCCTTAACTAAAGCTTGAAAAAAAAAATTTTCCTATAGTTTGGGCCTACCCTTGACTTATAACTAACCTCTAGAATACCTCAAAACATAATACAATTAATCCATACATATACAAAGAAGTTCAAAAACAATAGCCCCTATTTAAGGATGTTACAAGCCAAGACTTAAACCCAGGCTTCTCAAATACTCCCAAACACACCTAAATCACTTAACCACTGAAGCAAACAAGTATTTGTGTCAGATCATGCAAAATTAAAGACCCTAAATTTTTGGGCCGTTACAAACTCTGTGATGGGAATAAAACACAAAGCAGGGGTATTTTGGTCTGCACAATCAAACTTTAAACTCGAGGACGTCAGCTAACCTAGGGTTAAGGACGACGACCACCTAGAAGTAAGAAATAGGCTCATTTGGCACATGTTATGGATGACATTCCTTTAGCCTAAATTTTCTGTGTAAAATTTACTTTAGTTTTCTTTCAGTTGTTCTTGTTGATATCAAGAGATCTAAATAGTGGAAGCATTCAAACATTGTGGATTCGCAATTAATCTCAATCCAATAAGGCTATTTCATTTACTTTATCTTGCCAATTTATAAGCATGCTTTCTCTTTATATTGATTTCATATTGTCGATAAAAGTCATGAGGAACTAATCCCTCTATGGGGGATTATTGAATGGAGGTATGATCTATTAACTATTTTGTATGGTTACTCAACGGACCAACTATTTGGGAAAGGAAGAAAGTGAAACAAACCATGGGCTTAACAAACCCGGGAAGTCGTCAAGGTAGGAATTAACCCAAAATTAGTATTACCCATTTGTGAACACCTTCACCCCAAGACAATCTAGACTGTGAGGTCGAAATATAAGTAGTTCTTCCTGGCTCATTATGCTAGTGGAAGATTGGAAGATCCTGCTAGCGTAACGACTAGTTGATTAACGAGGAACCCGAAGCAACAGTTGATTGGGATTGCCGAAGCGAGCTAATCAACCATAATTGAGATTTGATTTACTCTACTCTTCTATCTCCTGAATTTTATTTCTTTTATGTTATTTTATTTTTATTATTATAAAAACCTTAAGAAACCCTTTTCTATGTGCTCATATTATAACTTATTTAAAGTACTAATTAGATCTTTTAGTGTTTAGGTTAGAATTGATCTAGCACTCACCTCCCTTAGGTACAATCCTCGGAGTACTCACCTACTTTGTTGTAAAAACTATATTACAACTCGACCCATATACTTGCGGATACCGCTGCCTAGTTTTTTATTTTATTGCAGTATTCATACTCCGGATGTTAGTACATCCGGAAGTGGTCATTAGGTCTTTTGTTAGATACCACCACTTTAAAATTTTATCTTGTAATATTTCATATTTTAGTGGTTCTGGAACCACAATTCTGATTTGTGAAATTGTGGTTATTATTTAATTATTATTTATAGAGTTACATTAAGGCCGTATTAAATTTTGATGATGAAATTTTAAGGTTTACCTTGTTAGATTAAAGAAAAGGATTAAATTGTAAAAAGGGTAGAAAATCATGTAACAATTGAATTGTATGGAATAAGTGGTTTAGCTATTAAAAGAAGGAGGACTTATGTGGTAATTAGACCTTAGTAAAGTTAAATGGACGTTTTTGCATGATGAATTGGCTACATATATGTTAAATAAAAAGGGGTAAAATTGTAATTAGATAATAATAAAATAAAGATTAATAAAATAGAATTTGATATCATCTTTTTCATGTTTCTTCCACCGAAAATTGAATGGAAAGACACCATTTTTAAAGCTCTAAGTTCGGCCATCATAGTTCCCTTGCATGTAATCTTGTTTTGATTTTGTTTCTTGTAATTTTTATGTTTTTGAGATCGTTGCAACTAGGTCTAACTAACTCGTACCTTTGTTTTTGAAACTGTTAAAGTTTTTGAATGTTGCCATCGATGAACCCTTGTTGTTTATGATGTTAAAGCTTTGATTTAAAGTGTTAGTTGTTGTTTATGATGAAATTGTAAAGTAATTTTGTTAGTTTTGGTTAAATGACTATATTGATTAAATGTTAGTATTAGTAAATAATTTATGTGAATTTTAATATATGTGGGCTGAATATGTTAGGGTGAAAATTCAGCTAACTTATGGTAGTTTAATATTTTGATAATTTTGGAATTTTAAGGATAGGGACTTAATTGTAAAGAATATAAAAGTCTCGGGAAAATGTGTAATTAAAGAAAAATTGAGGGTCTTATACATTTAATTGAATTTGAAGTGAATGTGAAATTTATAAATTGAATTGAATTATTATATAGATAAAGAAACAAGTGGTAAAGACAATAACCGAGGAAAAGGGGAAATCACGGAGTAGTATTTGGATTTTAATTGGAAGTTCATAGTAAGTAAGTTCATAGTTATTTGCTCCTTTAATGTGTTTCACTCGTAATTTATATTTTTATTTTCTTGTTAATTGATCTTTTTGTATGTACATGTGAATATAATTTAGTTAATTATATAATTATTAGGAATGCAAGTATGATGTATATATATGAGATTGAGAAGTGGTTATTTGTAGTGTTTCTTGGATTTGAAATGAATTGTATGAGACTATAATGAGTTCTAATATGTATATAGGTTTTGTTGTAAGAATGTTAATATTAGAAGTTTTGGAAGATATGAAAAGTTATTTAGTACTTGTGAATATGTTATGTAATGTTGAATGGTAATCTTTAATAGTATGTTTAGAAGCTGATAATGTGGTTGGTTATGAAAGTTGAATTGAGGTGTGTTAAACTTTTGGTGTAGTATTTGAATGTTTGACTATAATTGAGGTACCTATGAATGGTACGTTTGTAAGGCCCCAAAAATAGGTCTAATAGTTTCGGGTAAGTTTACCAGGTTTCGAGTGAAAATTGAGAATTAATCGAGTTTATTAGTGATTTATATTCTTAATTAGTCAGCTTAATTTCATCTAAAAATCGGTAAATAATATTTTGAAAAATAAAAAAATATTTTTAGAAAAATTAATTTTATGGTTTTAAATAATTTTTGGGTAAAAATAAATATTTTGGGTTAAATTGAAATTTAAAAATAATTTAAAATGGGGATTTAAATGGGTGATTTAAAATATTAATTAAATGAGACTACTTTGAGAAACAAGGGAAATGTGTAAGAGATTTTATAACAAATAAACCATATTTTCGGAATTTTAGAGGGAAATGAGCAAATTGTAAAACAAAAGAAAAGGGGGAGTGGCCTAATGGCAAATTCCCAAATTTTTTAAAATCAGGGGGGTTTTAGTTTTAAAAACTTTACAACTACCTCACTTTTTGTAACACCCCTTACCTGGCTTAGACGTTATGACTGAATCTGGTGATGTCACAAGGTAAGGTTTTTGAAAATGGAGTCGTTTCGTCAAATCATTCTAGTTTCAAAACTCATATTCATTTATATCTATTTTTGAAAGTGTTTGTTTAGTTTATTTATTTTCCCAAACGTAAGTACAGTGGTAGTCATAAAACGTTTAATTTGGTAATCCCGTTCGTATTTTTAGAAAATCGTTGTTTTAGTAAAACCCATCGCAAATAAATAGTTAAGTCAAAACCAAATCCTAAAATAAAATCAAACAGTCCGGAAAGTCCATAAATTACAAAACTCCTAAAATAACCCTTAAAACCAAATTAAAATCATAACCATTAACCGTTTATAAACTTGTAGTCACCAAGAGGCTCCATCGCACCGATCCGCCTAAGTCTGTGAATTACCTGAACAAAACAAATAAACAATGTGAGTTTTCGTAAACGCAGTGTGTAACCCAACAGAAATAGACATACAATCTATATAGAAATCAATATAAACAGTCAAATACAGATTTAGACTCATGTCCATTTCATATACGGATAATAGAAACAGATATGCAGATCAGATAAACAGAATCCTACACCCCATCCTCTACACACCAACTTTGATCATCCCATCACACCATGTGGGGTCAAAAACACCCACCTAGCCCTACACACCGTATCGTGCCATTATGGAACATATCAGATTAAATGCAGCTACACTGCCAGAATATAGGCGGTGAACACCATACAGAACACTTCCTCCACAGAAATAAATCCTGCCCAAAAATAGATAAAGAATACAGATACAGATATAACATGCTTATCATGTTTGTGTATAGATATCGGATATACATATAGTAGAATAATTAGACATGCATAACAATGTCCTACTTAGAGCATACTATCAAAATAACAAATCACATAATCTAGGGTTTAGTTAGCCCTTACTGACCATACGGTAGGCCCGAAGTCAATCAGAATGACCCGTGCAACCCTAGGGAATATTTTAGAAATATGGGCCCACATGCCTGTGTAGGCCCACACACCCAGATTGGCCTTACCTGTGTGGCCCACATGGCCTAGCCCAAAAACCACACGCCTGTTTGGCCCACACGCCCAACTTGGCCTAGCCCATGTGGCTCACATCGCCACGCTCACGCCACCACATGGGCGTGTCCTGCGCACGGCCATGCCTTTGTTGATCACACGGCCATGCCTTTGTTGATCACACGGCCGTGTCTAGCACACGGCCACTAATAAACCATAATTTATACATATTTTAACCCCATGCTTGACTTATTTTTGGATGAATTTTCATGGGATTTGATGAATTCAATGTTCCTAATCTTTTAATTTCATGTTTTACACTCAGGAGAGCTTAGGGAGTCGAAAAAAATGAGAAATGGGCCAAAAAGGGACAAAATGGGCCAACCTCAAAAATCAACACGGACTGGACTGTCGCACATGAGTAGACCACACGGCCATGTGTGACGAGCAGAATCGAGCACGGCCTAAGCTATCGAACATGGGGTGTCACACGGGCGTGTCCCTGCCGAACCTAAGTCTAATTTTATTCGGAAAAGGTTACTTGTAGGCCAAGAAAGGCGCTCCAAAGTCTATAAAAACATCTAAAGGGAAAGCCTAACGGGACGGGGAGTAGAAAGCAGAAAATACTCGAAGACAGCCATTGGGAACAACTTAGAAGAAGGATCTCTATCAAGACTAAAAATCTCCTATCAATTTCTCTTGAAGTTTTTGGGTTTTCTTATGTTTTGTAGTTTTCCTTATTTTAAGATGTTTCCCTCTATCATTATAAACTAAATCCCTTAAATACCTAAGGAGATGAAACCTAAGATGGATCTTATTACTATTTGATTTATAAGATAAATACTTGTTCTTATTCTTAATTGTGAGTTCTTATTCTTGTTTTGATAATTCAGGTTATTGATTCAAGTTGAATGTTCTTATTCAGAGGAGCAAAAGTCCCTGTTTAAGAGTAGATCAACACAATTAAGCAGATTTGAATGCAATCATAGATATAGGACGACATAAATCTGCTGGATTAGAGTCAAATCTAATAAGGGAATCCATAGATCGAGTTAATGCGACAATAGGGGTTTTAATTAGAAAGAGATTTCAATTAATTAACCTAGAGTCAGTTGTTTTTAGTCTTGAAAGAGATATTAACATAAATCAGGGATTTCTACGGATTAAGGTAAGTGAATAAATCGTATGAATTAGAAGTAATAGGTGAAGCCTATCTCATAAAGTTGTCAAAAGTATTTTCCCAATTCATTCTCTGTCGTGCTTTTAATTAATTTTAGTTTAAAAGAAATCACTCCAATTTTTAGGCTAGATAATAAGAAGATAGTAGTTACTAGTACTCTTGGTCCTTGTGGATACGATATTTTCGGTTTTACCATAACTATACTATTAAACGATAGGTGTGTTGCCTTTATTGTGAACGTAGTTAGTTAGGGACACACCAAGTCTTTGGCGCCGTTGCCGGGGACTAAGATATTAGGAACACTAAATTTTTATTACTTTAGCCATTTTTTATTTGAAATTTTTTATTTTATGTTAACTTGCTAATTTTTCTTTTATTTGCTTCTGGCAGATAATTTTAGTTTATGACTAGAAGAAACCCGTCAGGACCCTGGATTTTTGATAGTGAGATAGAACATACCGCTCGCAGAAATCATAGGGAGATAAGGTGAAGTCTAAAATACATAGAAAAAGAGTAAGAGGACGAAATTAATACTACCAAGGAGATGGCTGATAATAATTCGCTACCTCCGGTGGTTGTCGAAAATCCTGCTCCTCGTACTATGTATGATTATGCTAAGCCTAATTTAACTGGGGTTGAATCGAGTATTGTTAGACCTACTATTGCTACAAATAATTTTGAACTGAAACCTAACACTATTCAAATGATTCAACAGTTTGTTCAGTTTGATGGTTTGCAGGATGAGGACCCAAATACTCATTTAGCCAACTTTTTAGAGTTTTGCGATACTTTCAAAATTACTGGCATTTCTAATGATGCCATTCACCTTCGGTTGTTTCCTTTTTCATTGAGGAACAAAGCTAAACAGTGGTTGAACTCGTTACCATGAGGATCAATCACTATATGGGAACAAGTGACTAAAAATATTTTACTTAAATATTTTTCGTCGGCTAAAACGGCTAAGTTGAGGAATGATATGTAACGCCCCGAATTTGGACCTAGTAGAATTGGGCCTATTGGGCTTTGGGCTTTGGGTCTCAGAGAATTTTTAAGTGAGCGAGAAAATGACAATTAGCATGTGGGCTTTGAAGGTTAATGAATTTGGAGTTCTAGGGGTGTTGGAGATGTCCTGGGATCAAGTAAGGGTATAGAAAAAATTTTGGTTTAAGCCCCAATGGAACTGTGACTTCAGTTAGTAGGCCTTTTAAATAAATGAAGAAGAAAAATAACATAAAAGAGCTTGTGGTGTAGTGGCAAAGTGGCGCCACTTAGGGAGTAGGGAGGTGGCGTCATTAGCAGGCAAGGAAGTCTATGGTTCGAGTTGTGGCATGGTATTTTATTGGAGTGTTTATTTTGTAGATTAGACGGCCAGAGTTTGTGTTGGATTTTAACTCTTGCACTAGAGAGTTTGAATTGGTCTTGTGAGACGGTTGTGGAGGAAATTTAGGATGAGATTGGGAGTTATCAGAGAGAAAAGTTAGGAGCTGAGAAGTGTGAAGAGTTGGTGCCGAATGGGACTTTGGGGGAAGGTAGTTTCCGCTTTTGGCTATAAAAGGGGGTGCCGAATTCCTTTGAGAGGTTCCTTGGGTTTTCCATTACTTTTCTTTTCTCCCCCTCATTCTATTTCTTCTGTTGCCGAATTCTTCCATTGCCGAATTCTTCCATTGCCGAAAAACCATCATTCCTTTTTGCCAAAATTCCTATTGGTGTTGCGTTCTTCTTTCTCCAAAAGCTGAATACTCCCTTATAATCGAATAGCCCTATTTTTTTACTGATTCCTTGTTGTTTTTCCTCCATCACAAATCGGTTGCTGTTATCTACTCTTAAGCAAGTTTTAAAAGTTGGATCTCGTTCAGTAGCTATCTAGGCCATAGGATCAAAGGTTGGATTTGGTAAGTACTTAGTCAACCTATTTTAGTGTGTTTTGGTAAAAGCCAGAGGGCTATCTAACTCTTTCTTGTCGTTAACCATGTATTAACAAGGGTAGGGTTCAAAGATCGCAAGCGTGGTAAGGAACGCTAGCAAGTGGTAGGTGTACTCATCTCTATTGAGGATTAGTATGTGGCTGAATATAAGTGTGGCTTATAGAGGTGACTTGTGTGGAATATGAGTCACTTGATTTTTGATAGTATATGTGTGGGTGCAGATCTAGGGGATATTCGTGAATAGTAGCTAAGGAAGGGCTACTAGAACTGGTGGCACACGGTAAGGTTATGGTAAGGCTTCGGGTTTTGGGTAAATATTCTGGTTAAGTGTGTGATTGATTGGAGATTAGTATTGGTTGTAGGTTCAAGGCTGGGGATAGTGTAGCATGTCGCAAGCACGTCGCATTAACCAGGTGTGTACTCCTACCCTATGATTCGATAGTTTAATATAAAGCTGAAGGTGTGTACATACACTTCACACATGACAAATTAGCAAAAGCTGAAATACTGAAAAACTTGAAATGTTGAAAAGCCGAAAGGTTGGCGCTGACAACCACACGAACATGCGAACATTCGTGTGGGAACACCGATACAATTACTAGGGCCAAAAGAGCGGTCTCATGGTTTCGGGCCACTATTTGGCTGACCGGGCCAGACAGGGCTAAATGGGCTTGTCGAGCTCGTGGGCCCAAGTCAGCAAGAGTTGATACGTGCAACTGAATGATGGATGGTTGTATGATTTGACTGTGATCGGGCCTAATGGGCTACATAAACATGATTGGGCTTAATGGGCTATATGGACATGATTAGGCTTAGCGGGCCTTATGGGATTTTAGAAATGCATGCTAGGGTTTTAATGGACTCTAGGCCTAGTTCTGATAAATTCTTAAATAGCATAAAACTTAATTTAATAATCAAACATGTCTGTGGACAAGTCGCTAGGATAGAGTGTGGCAGTGGACATATGCATGTCTAGGATTGGATCTAGGGAGAGCTTGGTACTTAAGCGATCCTAGCGACCCACCTCCTCTTCTCTGAGATCCTACCTGGTGCATAGTGTCTGTTCACTTTAGCCGCAAGGAATTGTTAATGGGCCAAAGTTCATAACTAAAACCCGTGATTTGCAAAATTACCAAAATACCTCATTTTGTGAAATTACCAAAATACCCTTGATTTTCAAAATTACCGAAATACCACTGTAAGGTAGATTTATGAAAATACCCCTAGGTAGTGAAATGACTAAAATACCCCTAGGTGCTTAATGTGTGAAATGTGTATGTTGCATTCATGAGATATATGTTACACTTGGGTGGGTTTGATGATACGGAAGAAGATATGTGAGGATCGCATAGTCGCTTGACGACCGTGGATCCACCGGTGGCTTTAAGCCTATTGTATGCTTAGCAGCCTTGCTGCAACGTTTGAGTAGTGCCGCTGTTGGTGCTACCTTTGGAGTGTAGGGATGGGTGGGTTGATATTTATATCCCCACAGGAGTGTAGGGTTGGAAGGGAAATGGAGTGCAGGGTTGGATTTGGGATGGGAGCATTGCATTCATGTGATACTGATGTGATATGAGGTCATTGTGGGCTAAGGCCCAAGACCATCGATTTTGATAGGGCTTAGGCCCAATGTGATAATCGCATGTTGGTTGGATTATCAAGGGTCGTACACACTGATTTTTGAAACTTGCACCTTTTTATTTAATGTTTCAGGTAACTCTCAGTAGACGGCTCGACGTGGAAGAGGACTCGGAGGTGGCCACACTGTAAGCTACTTAGAAGTTTTTAATTTAGTTTCGAATGACTTTGATTTAATTACTTTATTTTCTTTAGGATGTAATAAAGCCTTGTATCTCCAATTTGACTTTACATTTGGGTTTTATTATTGTTTCAACTGCCTTTATTAAACTTAAATAAATTTCTAAAGATTAACATGGTTTTCGAAATAACTATAACATATGGACGTTTTCTTAAAACATGGGCTTTCATCGTAACTTAACAAATTGTTAAGGATTTTGGGTTTCTAAATCTTAAACTTAAGTTTTTAACTAAACAAACTCGTTTTGGAATTATCCCTTTGATATGACATAACCGGATTTGGCCATAACATCTGGGCCGGGTCTGAGGGTGTTACATGATATTTCTTCTTTTGTGTAGATGAATTTAGAAACAGTTTACGGTGTATAAGAAAGATACAAGGATCTACTGAGAAGATGCCCTCACCATGGGTTACCATTATGGCTACAGGTTCAAACCTTTTACAATGGTGTAAACCCCTCAACTAGGCAATTGATTGATGCAGCTTCCGGTGGAACCCTAAATAACAAAACCCCTGAAGCGGCTTATAAGTTTATAGAGGGGATGTCACTGAATAACTATTAGTGGCAAGTAATAAGAATAAAGCCAACAAAAGCCGCCAGTGTTTTTAACCTTGATGTAGTCACCATGCTATCAAACCAGGTAGAGCTTTTAAGTAAAAAGATTGATGGTTTGTATGGTTCTTCGCAGGTACATCTAGTGATGCAGTGCGATACGAATGGAGGAGGAATGGGTAATACAGAATATCCATCCCACAACCCTGGCATAGAAAGCGAACAGATGAACTATATGGGTAATAATTCTAGACCTCAGAATAATCCCTATAGTAACACTTACAATCCAGGTTAGAGGAACCACCTAAACTTCTCATGGGGTGGTCAAGGAAATCAGAGACAACAGCCCCTTCCAGGCTTTCAACAACAACCCTACCCATAGGAGAAGAAGCCCAATCTTGAGGAGATGCTAACAAAATTCATCTCGGTGTCAGAAACCCATTTTAAAAACACTAAAACAGCATTCAAAAATCAGGAAACGTCAATTCAAGGGCTCGAGAACCAAATAGGACAGCTTGTCAAGTTGATCTCAGAACAACCACAAGGTATCTTGCCATGCAACACTGAAACTAACCCAAAGGAACAACTTCATACCATTACTGCTCACGATTGTGAAGGGTTAGACGAACCAAACCCGAGGCAAGAAAACGTGGTAGATAAAGGTAAGGCTAAGGTAAACCATAATAAACCAAAACTGATAAATACAGAGTAAAAACCTCGTGTGCCATACCCTAACGCGACGACGAAAGACTGCACAGATGAAAAATTCGTTAAATTTCTTAAACTTTTAAATAAATTACATATTAACTTACCGTTTATTGAAGCTCTTTCCTAGATGCCCAATTCAGTAAAAAATTTTAAAGAGTTTTTGGCAAACAAACGGAAGTTAGATGATGCATCACATATAGAGGTTAATGCAGTTTGCTCAGTGATTTTTATAATAAATTACCCTGCAAATTAAAAGATCTAGTGAGTTTTACAAGTCCTTGCTTAATTGGTGGTTTATCTATTAATAATGCTTTAGCTGATTTAGGGGCCAGTATCAACATTATGCCTTAAAAAATGTTTAAACAGCTAGGTCTTGGGAAACCCAAACAAACTAGGATGAGCATTCCTTTGGCTAATAAAACCATCAGAGTTCCTAGGGGTATAATTGAAGATGTGCTAGTAAAAATTGATAAATTCATATTCCCAGTAGACTTTGTTGTTTTAGACATGAATGAGGATAGTGATGTTCCTTTAATTTTAGGACGATCCTTTTTAGCAACTGTTAGGACCATTATTGATGTTGGTACAGGGGAATTAACAATTCATGTAGGTAATGACATGATTAGACTCCAAGCACGTGATTCTGTCAGAATATCTAGTGATCAAGATAATACAAGTCCTGTTAATGTAAATGAACTTAATGTTCGATCTCATTTGCAGGAAATTCCTTAGAAAAAGATGACAGAGCCATGGTCTAGCTCTCATATTGAGAACATAACTGTTCATGAGGAAAGAAGACTACAAATTGATGAACTAGATGAATGGCGGACACTCGTCAAGGAGAAACTGAGAAAACACGATGAACCAAAGCGACCCCATGACGAGCCTAAAAATAAAACGGTCGAAATTAAAGTTGGAGACCGAGTTTTAATTGATAATGTAGACCCTCGTATTGCCACTTTCGAACCTAATAGAACAACCCCTTTTACGGTACTTAATGTTTTCCCATACGGTACAGTCGAGGTAACTCATTACAAATTTGGTACCTTCAAAGTAAACAGTACTCGTCTAAAACCTTATTTTAACAAAATTGATAGTAGGAATGAGGAATTTCAACTCCTCGAACCACCATGATTATGTAAATGAAAGGTAAGTTGAGCTTAGACTCTAAATAAGCGTTTCTAACTAAAAACTAACCAAATTAATAGGCGCATGTTTCCCTACCCACACAGCCTTGCACACGGGCATGGCCGTGGCCGTGTTGACACCACTACTAGGTACATCAGCGTGGGAAAGATCGTGTGAAAATAGGAAAAAATTTTCCCCAAAACACGGGCTGCGACAAAATGCCACGACCATGCGATGCGGCCGTGGTTGAAACTGACTAAAGAACACGGGATGTGATAAACCCAAACAAGTGTATGAACCTCCACACGGGCATGGGAGAAACAAATGAAGCATCAAATTGCCGTACGTTTTGGTCATACGACCCAACACGCCCAAGGAACACGGGGCGTGGGCCAAGAACTCAGACACGCCCTAAACCAACATTTATGAAACACACGGGCTGCCCAGGCCCGTGTGTCCCAATCCCTATTTAAACCCCTTCTACTGTTCACCTTCTCCCACAAATTTCCCCCAACCCTAGCCACTGTAGCTTCCCTCCTTCCCACTTCTGGCCACCATCGACCAACCTCCTCCCTCCTTCCTCCTTTTTCTTTCTCCCTCAACCCGACACTATTCCCCTTCTCTCTTCTTTCCCTCTTTCTCTCTCCCTCCCCTTTCCCTTTCTCTTATTCTTTCTTTACACCGCCACCACACCAGCCACCATCCTTGCCACCATTGGTCACTCTTTTTTCCCTTTATTTTGAATTCATATTTAATTTCCATTATTTATTTTTATTTTCTTTATTATTTTTTTCTTATTATTCATTCCATTTAGGTTTAGCTTAGGGTACCATAAGTTAGTATTTTTAATTTAAATACTGCTTTTTACTTAACTTTTAATTTCACTATGTTAGGAATATCCTGTTATTTAGGACTATTTCTATATTACTTCTGGTGATGCTTGAATTATTTATTGCAAATCATTTTTAGGTACACAATGACTAATACTCGAGGCAAGACCAAGGCCGCCATTCCCGCTTTGGAAAAGCGAAAGGATCTTGGCGCGGTCTCCCTGTGCACGACCACTTTATAGCAAATATGCCACTAGTTCCTCATAGACTAGTTCATGCCGTCTACTTCATTTACTCGATCCCAAAAGGTTTAAAGGTGCTACCGGAGTATCCTCCCCCACTTTTACCTCTACCTAGTTCATCAGGCTTCTTTTCACGGATTCCATACCAAAACTTAGGAAGTTTCACTTCTCTCCCTATCTTATGATATTCTTACTATATTGTCATTATCTATCTTTGTATATTGAGGACAATGTACATATTAAGTGTGGGGAGGTTAATTACAGTATTATTAGAAAATCCCTGAATTATGTCTTGTCCTTAAGTAAATTTTCTCATATTACTATTAGAATAAAATTTCTATTAACTTATGATCCTTATTGATATGATTTGGATTAAGTCATAGGTAATTCTGCATTGATCGTTTAAACTTTAAGACATTAGAGAATCAAGCATGATAATTCTATTTTCAGAATTAAAAATTTTTTTAGATTGTTTTCCTGAATTTAATATTACTTTGAAGTTTGAAATTTGCAAGGATGACATCAAAAACCATAATTTTTGTGAGATTTTTAGCCTTTTAGAGCATATATTTTTCTTGCTCACTTTATTGGTTATGAGTGTGTCAATATTGATTTGTTATTCTAGAACTTGCTTCGATTATGCATGTCGAGACCAGATTTTTGATTTGATATACTGATATGATAAAGGCACCTAGGTTTTAGCTCACTTACCCCAAAAAACTTACCTTCATAATTAACCCCTAGTGAACCCCTTTGATCCTAATAAATCATTTCTTGATTTACCCTTATTATTAACCCAAGACCCATTCTTTTTGATTCATTGAGAATTTTTCCTATTTTTATTGACTCCCCTTTTTGTCGAGATTTGATTTGATCAGTTGCCTAACTATATTCTTTATTTTAGTTGTTAAATTCATCTTATATCGTGTTCTTATTCTTAAAAAAAAAGAAAAAAATTTATTCATTATTAGTTTTATGAGCTTAAACGGTTCATTTCACATCTTTAGAAGAAGCTCGTGTTATTAGTGATAAGTTTTCAATCGATGTAATTATTAAGTATTAGTTCATTTTTTTAGTCAGTTAATTGTCAATTCAATATCGATTCTAATCCTCTAATTCAGCCTTTATCCACACCTTTAACCCAAGCCCTATTACAACCCTTTTTAAGACCTTTTGATTTGTGTATCATCTCATTTTATAGTGGTGGAGATTTGATTTTCATGCAAGCTTATGGCAATAACTTTTCATATTTGACTTTTGAGTGCTTAATTTGAACTTTAAACATTTTGAGTGATTTGAGTGAATCTTTAGTAAGGATGTCAATTCTTGTCGGTTTTAAATCAAAGGTGCTTATTTAGGTAAGGGGAAACACTTATGTTTTTTGTGCTATAAAAATTTGAGACTTAGATTGGTTGAATCTTTAATACTCTTTTAGTTAAATTATCAATGTATGAATTATCTGTAAATTATGATGAGACATTATTAATGTGAATTATGAATTGAGGAAGTTAATTTTAATTGTGAGTTAAGGATTTTGCTTGAGGACAAGCAAATGCTTAAGTGTGGGGATATTTGATAAACCATAATTTATACATATTTTAACCCCATGCTTGACTTATTTTTGGATGAATTTTCATTAGATTTGATGAATTCAATGCTCCTAATCCTTTAATTTCATGTTTTACACTCAGGAGAGCTTAGGGAGTCGAAAAGAACAAGAAACGGGCCAAAAAGGGACAAAATAGGCCTACCTCGAAAATTAACACAACCTGGACTGTCGCACACGGGCAGACCACACGACCGTGTGTAACGAGCAGATCGAGCACGACTTAAGCTATCAAACACGAGGCGTGTCACACGGGCGTGTCCCTGCCGAACCTAAACCTAATTTCTTTCGAAAAAGGTTACTTGTAGGCCAAGAAAGGTGCTCCAAAGTCTATAAAAACATCTAAGGGGAGAGCCTAATGGGACGGGGAGTAGAAAGCAGAATATACTCGAAGACAGCCATCGGGAGCAGCTTAGAAGAAGGATCTCCATCAAGACCGAAGATCTCCTATAAATTTCTCTTAAATTTTTTGGGTTTTCTTATGTTTTGTAGTTTTCCTTATTTTAAGATATTTCCCTCTATCAATATGAACTAAATCCCTTAAATGCCTAAGGAGATGAAACCTAAGACGGATCTTATTACTATTTGATTTATAAGATAAATACTTGTTCTTATTCTTAATTGTGAGTTCTTATTCTTGTTTTGATAATTCAGGTTATTGATTCAAGTTGAATGTGCTTATTCAGAGGAGAAAAAGTCCCTGTTTAAGAGTATATCAACACAATTAAGCAGAGTTGAATGCAATCCTATATATAGGACGACGTAAAATTTGTCAGATTAGAGTCAAATCTAATAAAGGAATCTATAGATCGAGTTAATGCGAAAATAGGGGTTTTAATTAGAAAGAGATTGCAATTAATCAACCTAGAGTTAGGTGTTTTTAGTCTTGAAAGAGATATTAACATAAATCAGGGATTTCTACGGATTAAGGCAAGTGAATAAATCGTATGAATTAGAAGTAATAAGTGAAGTCTAGGTGGATTCTTCCTTGGGTATTGCCTATCTCATAAAGTTGTCAAAAGTATTTTCCCAATTCATTCTCTGTCGTGCTTTTAATTAATTTTAGTTTAAAAGAAATCACTCCAATTCTTAGGCTAGATAATAAGAAGATAGTAATTACTAGTACTCTTGGTCCTTGTGGATACGATATTTCCTGTCTTACCATAACTATACTATTAAACAATAGGTGTGCTTACCTTGATTGTGATCGTAGTTAGTTAGAGACACATCAGCCACCCACACGGCTGGCCACACACCCGTGTGGTGTCGACAGTAAGCAAGTTTTGGCTTGCCGAAACTTCATTTTTCGCATTTTAGAAACACACCTGGTATCGATTTGATGCAAAACTACTCTCAAGTCTTCCAAAACCTAAAATTAGAGTATCCAACAATGATTTAGCAGAAGGACTAACAATTTGACAACAAGAGTCAACACGAAATTGACTTATCGTTGACGATAAACCACCTCTAACGCATACTAAACTGTCATAGTTAAATTTTCTACTCCATAATCTACTCCCAAAACACGAGTTACCACCAATTAATCACTATAGATTGTCATCGCTAAACATCCCAACCCAGAAGTTAACGATAACATAATTCTACTTACCAAAAGAAAAACTTGACAATCCAAACAGCACGATCGAATAACGGATTCACGAGCCAAAACGAAAACTAAAATAAAGGGTTGCAGAGATGGAGAAAAGGAAAGTGAGAAAGGGGAAAAACAGAAGAATTTTTTACTTCAGAATTCTTTGGAGGTGAGAGAAAATTTTAGCCTAAAAGAAAATAAAATAAAAAATATCCCCCATATCCCTTATTTTTCTCCCATTATCGCACTAACTCACAACCACCTCAGAATCCCGGTTACTTCCAACCTCTAACTGATGTTAGAAGAAAAAATTAACACCCTTACTAATGTAGGGATTCAAACACAGAACCCCTAGCACACAAACTCCTTACCACTCAAACCAGCAAGCTCATTCTGATATAAATTAGCAAACAATTTTATTTAATCCCACTCTTCAAGGGTAAGGCTTGCATCTTTGCAAATGTGGGACTTGAACCCCAAACCTCATACACACACCTAGAACACTTAACCACTGAAGCAGATACACACTTGTGTCAAATATTTACAGAAACAAAAATAAATTTATCAGGACGTTACACTTTTCACTCATTTTTCACCTGAATTAACAGCTTTTTCTCTCTTTTTTTTTTTGTTTTGCTTGTTTTCATAAACCAAATATCAGAGAATATATCTAAACCTTTTCTCTTCCAAAATTCTCTTTAAAATCTCTCGAAATAATTTTCAAAGTTTGGCAACAAGTCATACGAATTTCTTCAAGCATTTTGATTCAAACTTCCAAATCAATTATTTGAGTTCAATTGAAGGTAATCCTCATCTCTAAACATTTTTTTAAGTTGATTTCAATTATTATTTGTTAATTAAAATGAATATAATGGATTTTCAACTTTAATATTTTCTTTCTTGAACTTGAGGATCAACAATGGTGGACCTTTAATTTTGAGTTGGAATCTGAATATTAATGGATGTCTAAGCTCAAAATAGGTCTAATAAGAGGTTTCTAATCTTAAATTAAAAGATCAAACACGTTTTTTGGATCAATATTGAGAAATTTGAATTTGATCAAGAACATGGATAATTTTTCCAGAAAATTATGAAATGGATTAAATGATGAAATTAACACTCAGAATACATGTTATTGGATTAGGAATAAAGATTTGAGGTTCTGAAAAGGGAGTTTAGTTTAGGAATCCCATATTTCGGCTTAGTTGTGCAACATCAGTAAGATAGTTTAGAGAAATGATTTAGATTTGTATACTTTATCAAATTTCGTGTTTATTATTGCTATTGTTAGTTTTTAATGTATACTTTGTCTCTATTAAAGCTCCACATCAAGAGGAGGAACGCGCAAATCAGAATTGAAGCTCAAACTTGCTTATTTGAACACATTTTTGCTTAAAGAGCTAAGTGTGGAGCTAAGTGATATTAAGGGAAATTTGATAAATTGGTCTAATTATGTGTTAAATTAAAGGTTTGATTGGTGTTATTAAAAACTTAATTGCATATTGAATGGTTGGATTTGCAAAAATAGGTTTTATTTTATAAAAGAGCAAAATGGAAATTGGTTTGGTAAGTTGTGTATTACACTTTTAGCATGATTAAATTGTATGGAATAAATTGATATTTGGAGCACAAATTGCTGATTTATTTGAAAATTTGATAAAGTTTTTCTAATTGGTATATGAATATTGGGAAAATGATATTTTCTATGCTTAATGTAATTGATGTTAAAATTGCTTAGCAACATGCTTTTGCTTGCATTTTAACATCCTAAATTAAGTGATTAAACAATAGATTTTATGCCTTGTATATATGATTATATTGGCAACATTGCATGGTGTATCCATTGGATATAGTTGGCATGCCATAGGATTTGTGAGTACTCACCATTATTTGTGATATTGTGAGCATATGGCTCTTGGTGGACTGATTTGTTTGGAGTAGATAAAGGAGTGTTGAGATTGAGTCTCCACTCATTGGGTTATTTGATGCGCTATAAGGGAGCGTGTGGCTTCGACCCGCTCAATTTGGAGGACTGTATTTGATTTGTGGGGGGTTCAAAGATTCGTTTATCCAATGTATGATTACACGTTTACTTATCGCCATGAATTTATTATACCAATATAATTTATTGATTATGCCAATATAATTGATTGATTGTGTCAATATAATTGAATGTTTATGTGTTAAAAGATGATTTTACATGCCACGCAAAAATTGATTCTTAATTCTTGAAATAGCATGTGATGTTATGGTGAAATGTTAATATGTTGTGACTGGAAATTTAATGCTTAATTGCTTTGATTTATGCATGATTGGGTGCAAATTATTTGATATTTTACTATCATTCACTAAGCTTTTTAAGCTCATACCCTCACATTTCGTGCAGAGAATATTTGAGTGTAAGGAGTCCAGAAGCGAGTGCAAAGGTGATCCAAGAATAAGTATAACACCCTAACCCGTATCTGTCATCGGAATAGGGTTATGGAGCATTACTGAAAGTTTACATTTCAAAAAAATCAAATATTCAAGAGATTTAAATCATAACATAATTCATTACACAATCAATCAATCTCATGAGTATTGTCCCTTATACGAGCCCTCGAGGCCCTAAAAATGCTTTAGAAACGAATCAGGACTAAATCAAAAACATTTGGAATTTCATGGAAAAATATAGAAAAATTCTTACTACAAGGATCACACGGCCGTGTAGCCAGGCCGTGTGACTCACACGACTGAGACACACGCGTGTGTCACGGGCCGTGTGGGCATTCGAACTAAGGACACACAGCCGTATCCCAGCTCGTGTCTATACCCTTGAAAGTCTCTAACTTGGTTCACACAGCCAAGCCAGACGCCCGTGTTCAAGGTCGTATAACTCTCAAAATACAACCTTTTAAAAACCTACAAGGGACACACGACCGTGTCGTGTGGCTGTGTGTCACACACGGCTAAGACACGCCTGTGTCTTAGGCTGTGTGGACAAGAAATAGGCCAATTTCAAGCCATTCCTTTCACTCATTTCAATCTCACATATACAAGACATTTGCACATACAATCAAGCTTTCAATCATACCTAAAATATGCAAAATAAGACCAATTCAATAGGTCATTTATCCATACAACCAATATGCCAAAAGGCACGTCAAACATAATCATCAAATCAACCCAAATATGTGCACATTGACCATTTATCATCTATTTTTTCTCCATGCCGAAACATACCATAATTTCCATATTCCAAAACACAACCAAACATACTAAATTGGTCATTCAAAGTATACTTTCATTTGACCATTCCAACACCAACCATTTAGGCATCAAAACCATCTAAATGACACCAATCTAGCCAAATCTAAATGGATCTAACAACCAACATATATACATACCAAATTTGACTCATGCACATCTATTCAAACCTTTACAAAACATGCCATAACTTGAACATGTTATGGTAAATCTATCACCTACCATTTTAGCCATTCCAACAAGCATTAATTCATTGCCAAGTGACACACATCAATAAAGCCTCAGAAGTACTAAGGTTACACAAGCACAATGATATATACATGCCAAACTCATCAAGCTGACATATATCACAATTCCACTTATACATGCAATTATAACCTTGATCAAGACATCAAAATCTACCGATAAAATCAATGGATAGTGTGATGGATCTCCGGCTAGCTTCCAACCCAATCGAGCTTCTGATAATCTGTAAAGTAAGAGAAAGACAACCACATAAGCAATGAATGCTTAGTAAGCTCGTATAAATTTTAAACATAACATTCCATTTTAAATATGAACTTTATAAGTCATAAATAAACCTATACCAATGCTTCAAGGTTTATCAAACTATATAACTATCAACTCACAAATGAATAGGTTTATTAACATTCTGAATACTTTCCATTTATACCATAATAAGGTCTTATAAGTTGAATTACATAATCATCAAGCTTTTCTTAATATTGGGCCTAGTAGGATTGGGCCCAATGGGCTTTGGGAGCAGTAGTGTTTAAAATTTTTGGAGAACAAGAGGATGACTTTAATGCAAGTTGGACTTATTAGGTAAGTGATTTTGGAAGGTTAGAGGGCTTCTATGAAGTCCCAGGTTCAAACTTTAGCTTTAGGAAAATTTTGGTTTTAGGTGAATAAAACCCTGGGAGTTAGTGGGTAGGCTTTAAGAATAAAATGTGGAGAAAAATGACACAAGTGGAGTGTGTGGTGTAGTGGCAAAGTGACGCCACATAAGAGACAAGGGGGTGACGCCACGAAGGAGGAAGGAGGTCCAAGGTTCAAGTCTTGGCTTTTGCATTTTGGTTTTCTTTTTACATGGACCTTAGTATTTGGCTATAGATTTATATTTAGTTGCGCATGGTTTAAGACACAAGAGGAGCTTGTGACTTAGTGGCTAGCGGCGTGGATTATGCTACAGGGGAGCCTGGGTTCGAATCTCATGAAAAGCAAGGGAGTATTTATTTTACGAATTGGACAACAAGAGTTTGAGTTGGATTTAAACTCTACTGGCTAAGGGATCCCACATCAAAAGGATACAAAGAAGGAAGGTGAGAAGCTAGCTATATATAGAGCATTCTATGTGGAGAGTTAATATACCTTGGTGGGCGTTGGGCATAGGAGCATTTGGAGCGCGGTTTAGTAGCTTCAGAATTCCTATCAGGTGTGTACTTCTCTACTCTAGTTGTAGAGTGGCAAATGCCAAAATGCCGGTCACACAGCGATAGTAGCCACACGAGCATGCGAGCGCACGTGTGGGGGCTTCGATACGATAGTTGAGGCTGTCAGTAGTGTTCTTGTGGGTTGTGGCTGCTTAGGCCATGATGGGCCGAATGGGCCTAATGGGCCCGTGGGCCCATATGAGTAAATTGTATGATTGAGTATTATAGAATGGACTAGACTAGGTGAATCTCATATACGTGGCTAGATTAAGTGTTAGATGGGCCACACGAGCGTGTGGGCTCGAATGGGCCGAAATCGGGTTTTAGGCCCAATAGTTCGGTAACAACCAAAAATGGTAGCTGTGTCGCTCGGAGCGACATTAGGCCTTCAGAGAGGCCATTGCAGGTGCAAAATTACTAAAATACCCTTGATAGGTAAATTACGAAAATACCCTTGGTAGGTAAAATTACTGTTATACCCTTAGAGGTTGATTAGCTTGATTATGTTGTATTATGTCTATCTGATTATGATGGTAATTCATGTTATACGTTATATTTGATATATGTTCTGCATACATGACATACCGCATACAAGAATTATTATGCCATATTGCATGGGCTTTGGGATATGATGCGAAAGGGGAAGTATTTGGGACTGTCACGACGGTTCGGTACCACGAGTGGGTTGGCCCCACATATATCTGATTCAGTGACCATGTCTCAGTGGCTTGGTGCCACAGTGGTTTAATACCACGTATATCTTTATGCTTATGATTCAGTGACTCGTCCCAGTGGTTTGGTACCACAGTGGGTTGGCCCCACATACATTCATCAGGGATTGTCACAGTGGTTTGGTACCATGGTGGGTTGGCCCCACGTATGTTAATAGTGACTCTGTCACGGTGATCTAGTATCACGGTGGTCTGGAACCACGAGTGGCTTGGTGCCACATTATTGTATCGGTGATTTGGTCACAGGGTGATCGGTGGCTAAGCCACATTATATTACTTTAAGTAGTGTGTCTGTCAGCATGACTGCCAAATAGGAGCGTAGAGGATGGAGGGTTGATTGTAGAAATCCCCAGGTGTGTTGAGGATGGACATATGGAGTGAAGTGTAGAGGATGGAAAATCTAGGTTGGGCTGGGCTGCATTGCATACATGTTTAATATGCTGCATTCTGTGGGCTTAAGGCCCAGCTTGCATTGTATGAGGATTTACACACTGAGTCTCGATGACTCACCCCTTTGCTTAATTTTACAGGTAATCGTTAGATTCCGGATTTGGGAGCCGAGGCAGACTTGTGGTGGCCATACAATTTTTTTCTCGTAAAATCGTTCTGTTATTTCAAACTTATTTTTAATTGGGTTTTTGTTGTAATAAGGCCACTATAACTTTAATTTTGGTATTTTATTTGGTTTAGCTTTTAATTTGATCACTGCCTATTATTATTCAATGTGCAATATGGGAATTTCCTAAGCCCTTAATAACTGTTTTTTTAGATGTTAACAAAAAAGGATAACAAACAATAAATATTTAAACTCGAAATTTTTAACAAACGCGCAGTTTTAAACAACCCTTTTATGTGACATGCCAGATCCGATCGTAACGTCTAGGCCGGGTTTGGGGTGTTACAAAAATGGTGAACCATTTCATTTACTAACTTACCATTCCATTTACTTAGCATAAGCTTAATTACATTATCATTTCACGAATCAGTGTATCTATTCATGACATAAGTAAATTCATATATATCATATGTAAGTTCCTTCCTTACAAGTAAGTCTTTTAACTCAATAATTCTTTTTATTTAATCATATTTCGTCACATCTATGAACTTATCATTTCCATATCTATTCTCACCCATTTCATTTGCATAAACATCAACCATAACCACAAGCTAGTGCATTTAAACATAACTCTTTCACATTTAACTAATAATCATTCGTCTCAAACTTTCCTATAAACATGTCATTCTTGAATCACTTACCTTCACTAAATAAGATTAAAGCTAAATGAATAAATTAATGATACCTGTTATACATTACGAAGCACTTATAGGCTTAGTATTGAAAATGATTCATCGTATGCTTCCTATACTATAATAATTCAGCCTAAGCTCATTTATATATGTATATAAACATATATATTTAACTGAATAATCATCAATATAATGATACTCACATATGATTAAGTAATTCATTTAACATTAAACATTTACTAATATATTGACTATTCATTACCCTTTAACATTAAAATAATTTTGTAAATTCCATTCACAGTTAGCCCGACAAACTATTAACTTGACTCGGATACTCGGGTAACTACACCACACCAAAGCCATCATGGATGCATAACAGGGGCACCGAAGTGCAGATAGGGCACAAATGTGCAAACAGGGGGACCGTAGTGCAAATAGAGACACTGAAGTGTATACAGGGGCACCGAAGTGCAAATCCTGTACAAGTGCACATTCTAACCCTATTGGCATGCCAATCGCATCCTAGTGATTACTACGTTCAACTAGGCATTTCATGAAATCCATTTCCTTTAAACATATTTATCATTCAAGGGCATTTCATCATTTTTGTACACATGATATAACATCAATACATATATTCATACTGTCAATGTGCCATCACAAAGATTACCATCATCTATTAATCACTTTCATATTTCTTGATACACATGCTGTAACAATTCAAAATCATGCTAAAAAGGCATATATATCATATCTCATAAATATTCAATTATGATATTTTGAGTTTCAGCTCACATTTTAAACATCATATATAAGTATATACATTTATGAACCAACATTAACATTATTTATATTTATAGGTATGTAAAATTCTATACCTACGAGCTTCCCTGGCTAAATTGTAGAAATGTTAAAGTACAAGGGCTTTTTGGTAATTTTTCATTCTCCTCGAATCTATTAATTTAGACAATAAAAAAATGTATTTTATGCAATTTAGTCATTTTTTACACTTTTACAAAATTGCCCTTAAAGTTTTACTTTTATTCAATTTAGTATGTGAGCCCAAAACATGCAAATTAACCATTTTTAGTGCCAATTTATAATAGCCGAATATTTATGGCACCTATATCAGCCCATATTTGCAAATATTTCATATTAAAATCCTTGCATTTTAATTATTTTAACAATTTAGTCCCTAATCGATAAATTCATCAAAAATCACTTAACAAAATTCTTTCACTTAACAAAGTTTAATGGGTACGTAAAATATGTAAAATCAGATAATTAAAATGAATTTTTGAGAAAATAGGTGCTATAACACCCCAAACCTGGCCTAGACTTTATAGCCGAATCTGGCGGTATCGCATTGAAGTGTTTTCCGAAAACATAGTTTCTTTGGAAAATCCACTCTATTATTAAATCTCGTTGATGGTTTTAACAGAAAATTTTAGGGTATCTTGTTCTTTTAAAACTCAAGTTGTTTTTAGCAGAATGTTGATCATATTAGTTTGTTACTATACTTTAAAACAATGTTTGATGTAGAAGCTTTTATAGTATGTTACGAAAACGTGGTGTTTTGAAAAACATTTATCTTTTGAAAATCGTGTCCTACTACTACTCAGATGTGAATTAAAATAAGTAAAATCCCCAAATTAAAAGTTAAACTTAAAATGCCCCAAATTTTGGGCCTAGATGAAATGGGCTTCGCGTATCGGAGGAATTGAAATTTAGCTGTGCAAGTGAATAACATAAAAGTATGTTTGCTTTGGTGGTTAAGGGTCCTGAGAAGTATTGGAGAAGTCTTGGGTTCAAACCTAGGCTTTAGCAAAGTTTTGGTTTTAAGTGGATAAAACCCTAGATGCTTGGATGTAGGCCTTTTAAATCATTGTGTTAAAAAAAATGACACAAGGAAGCATGTGGTCTAGTGGTTGTGGCGTCATTAAGGTTGCAAGGGAGCCTGGGTTTAAGTCTTGGCTCTTGCAATTCATTTTGGTTTTTCTTTTAAACGAACCTGGACCTTGGCCTTTAGACCTTTTAATTTATTGAAGGTAAAATGTGACACAAAGAGAGTGGGTGATTTAGCGGTAAGGTGGTGCTACATGTGTAGCAAGGAGTCTGAGGTTCAAGGCATGGCGTGCGCAATTGTATGTTTATTTTGCTACTTGAGCTGGGGAGGCATTGGAACTGGACTGGAACTCTGTGGTTGAATTGGTCATAAGAATTTGAATTGAATTTGAATGGGGAGTTGGAGTAAATCAAGGAGAAAATTCGGTGGAGGGATTGGTGGAGATTTTTAAGGAATTTGAAAATGGGAGAAGTTGTAGCCGAATTGGGTAGCTGGTATATGCATATTCGGCTAGGGAGTCCTTTTGTGCATTTCCGGCAATTGTAAATGCATGGAAGGGATTTCTTTTCTCATTTTGGAAAGTGGTGGCTGAATCTTGTAGGACAATTTCGGCGCTTTGCTATTTCGAGTTTTTGCCTCTTTGACTTTGTGTTTTCTTTTTTCCCCTCTGTTTTATCCTTTCTTTTTGGTTATTCTCCTCTAGACGATTGCCTCTTCTCCATCTTTTCTCTTTTCTCTTTCAATATTCCCCTCTGCTATTTTCTCTTTTGGCCAAATATTCTGCTTCTCTCCCTATTATTGGCCGACTGTTTCAGTGTTCTACCATTAGTGTTGTTTCGGTCTTGCAAGGGCTCTGAGGAATCGATAGGTACACATAAGTTCTCTCTGTTGTTTCTCTATTTTTACAATGTGTGTTCAAATCTGTTTCTTCTACCTTTTTTAAAAGCCGAATACTCTTCCATCTTATTCTTTGATTACCGAATGTTAGTTTCCTAAGTTGATCATTGGGTTTTTAGATTTCTACAAGAAGTGACGGGGTGCAAGTATTTCAGAAGCGATTGAAACTCTTTTGTTATTCAATCAAGAACTCTCGATGGGTAAAGAGGATTCTAGAAGTAAAGTGATGGCAAAGGTTTCGACTGTGTTTGAGTGCGTAGCCTCTACTCTCAAGTTTAAGCGGTGTAAGGTGCCGGCTGTTCGGGATTTTCCGCCAAGATGCGAAAGGGTGACTGCATCAAAATTTGGATTAACTATGCAAATCACAGTCGACCGATCTAGTCAAGGCATGTGGTATTGATCTCTCAGTTAGGTGGTTGTTCTTAACATTATTTATTTGGTGATTAACTGAATGTTATGTTTGAATATAGGTTCTGGCGATCGTGAATTTTTAGTACTCTACGTGATTAGGTGAGTAAAGTACCCTGTATTCGATAGTTGGCAAGAAAGCGATATAGTGTGTGTATTTGTATGTGGTATTCGATGATCAGCTGAAAAGCCGAAAGTATGTGTTGTTTACACTGTTGTGACTGTAGATCGACAAAATGCGGAAAAGCCAAAAATATGGCGTATGATGCCACACGAGCGTACGATCGTGCGTGTGGTGAACCGAGCCCACGAACATGAGCATTAATCTGTAGAGGCCACCACGAGCGCTCTCGTGGTCTTGGGCTGTTCTGGGCCTCATTGGGCCGAAATGGGTCGAGTGGGCCCAGTGGGCTTGTGGGCCCACACGGATAAAATATATGTGATGTGGTAAGTGTTGTTTGGACTGTGACGTTTGCATAACTGTGGCTGCTTTTGGGCTAAATGGGCCACACGAGTGTGTGGGCCCACTTAAGTCGAGTAATGGGCCTTAGGCCCATTTACACCGTTGTGACTGTTTAGGTTACTTAAGTCACTCAAGGCGACGGTGGACCTTCTATTGGGTTGTTAAACCCCGATTTGTGAAATTATCGAAATACCCCCAGTTTGTAAAATTACCAAAATACCCTCAGTTTGCAAAATTACCGAAATACCCCCGATTTGTAAAATTACCAAATTATCGAAATACCCTCTATTTGTAAAATTACCAAAATACCCTCGAATTGTAAAATTATCGAAATACCCTCGGATTGTGAAATTACCGAATTACCAAAATACCCCTGATTTGTAAAATACCGAAATACCCCTAGATTGTGAAATTATCGAAATACCCCTATTTTTAAAATTATCAAAATACCCCGATTTGTAAAATTACCAAAATACCCTCAATTTGTAAAATTACTGAAATACAATCGGATTGTTACTGAAATACCCTCGGATTGTGAAATTACAAAAATACCCCCGATTTGTAAAATTATCAAAATACCCTCAATTTGTAAAATTACCGAAATACCCTTATAGGGTAAAATGACCTAAATACCCTTATAGGGTGAAACGACTGTTTTGCCCTTGTGGGTAAATGACCGACTTAGATTATGAATTTGACTATTTTGACTATGATCGTATTACTGTGTTTTAACTGACTTGGCAGTGGTTGTATGACTGATATGCTTTTAATATATGTCTAAATGACTATTATTGAGCATCACCATTTTGAATACACGTGTAATGATTGAGCATGTCATACACGACATATTGCATTGGGTTGGGACATTGATACGAAGGAAGTTCTGATAGGGTCGCACGGGTCGCATGAGATGATTGTGGATCTAGTATTGATCTGTTAAGGTCTCACGAGACGCATGAGACGACTATGGACCGACGGACAACTTAATGCCGCGTAATCTAATTATGGCTCTGTGCCAACCTAAATATGGCTCTGTGTCATCTTGATTATGGCTTTGTGCCAATCGTATTTACCCATGGCTATGTGCCTAACATATATACTGATGACTATTTGTCGATCATAATTACCCATGGCTGTGTGCCGATTATATTACCGTCGCTGATGGCTATGTGCCAAACTTATTACAGTTACCAATAGCTTGGTGCCATCTTGATTATGGCTCTATGCTATCCTGATTATGGTTTATAACCATTCTGTTTATGGCTTGTAGCCGTTCTGTTAACTGGCAGCGTTGCTGCATTATTTATGGCTTTTAGCTGTTTTATCCACGGCGCCGAGTCGTTCTATTGACTTAGTGCCACAACCGATGCTAAGCTTGGTGTGTTGGTTGGGTGGGTAGATTTTATCCCTACATGGTGTGTTGGTTGGTAAGGGTGGTGTGTTAGCTGGATCGGGGTGGGAAGCATCCTCATATTGTTGCATACCTATTTATGAGATCTGTCACTGTACTGGGCTTAGGCCACTTGTTCTATATTGGTTTGGGCTAGGCCCAATTGATTCTATTATGGGCTGTGACCCAAATGATATTATAGTGGGTTTTGGCCCATGTATGCTCTCTGAACTAGGTCATGTCATCATTCTTTGTTAAAGGGCTTTGGCCCCTAATCATTTTTGTTTTTGTTTCTATATACTGACCGTTACTCTAGTAAGGGGATTACACACTAAGTTTTTGTAAACTCACCCCGTTTTTAACTATGCAGGTAATCCCCAATGTTAGGAGGATCGGTGCTGCGAGGGACTCGGAGGTGACCACACGACTGCGGCTGTTATGCTTTGGACTTTATATATGTTTTAAATTCTATTTTAGGTTTTAATTTCTGTAATAAGGCCTCTCTGGATTTAATTCTGAATATGGGATTTTGTTACGTTTTATACCTGTTAGACATAGATGAGTTTTCAACCCAATTACTATTTTTAAAAAAATACGTTTTAAACTTCTTTACATTAAATTAGCTTCCGCAACTCAAAGAGATTTTTAACGAAGTTAATAACATTTCTAAAAGTGATTAACTTTTCAATGAACCACGTTTTGAAATTGAACGAACACAAACTGAGACTTTAGTTTTAAATATTAAGGAGGGTTTTCAATGAAAACATGGTTTTAAAAAAACACTTCAATGCGACACACCAGATTCGGGTCTAACTTCTGGGTCAGGTTTGGGGTGTTACAGAGGCCTTATTACAAAAACAAATACCCAATTTAAATTTATTGGAAATAAAACTCAAATATAAAAGCACGTGTGGTTGTGTGGTGACCTCTGAATCCCTCGTAGCACCGATCCACCAAAGATTGGGGATTACCTGTACAGATAAATAGAGGGGTGAGTTTACGAAAACTCAGTGTGTAACCTCATATAAGCAAAATGGCCAATCATGCCGTAAGCAAGTACAGACTGGGCCTAGGCCCAAATCAATAGCAGTTTAGTTCAGTTGGGCCTTAGCCCATAATAACATTAGTATCAGTGTAGGCCTTAGCCCATAACAGTATCAGTATCAGTGTGGGCCCTAGCCCATAACAGTATCAGTATCTGTGTGGGCCTTAGCCCATTTTAGTGGTAGTAATAGTTAAGGCATGCAATCAGAAATCCTACCCAACTAGCCTCTACACTCCACTCTGTCCAGCCTAACACTCCATGTGGGGATAAAATCAACCCACCCATCCTACACTCTAAAAATTAGCACCGGTTGCGGCACTAAACAGTATTTGCAGCAGAGCTCCCAGTACAGTACACTTCCTCCAATCATAATAATCCCATCCCCATGCAACATATCACACATGGATGTAACATATATATATCATGGCATGCTCATATACAGTCATACATAACACAAGGTAAACAAGCAATTAATATAATAGGGCATAACAGTCATTTTACCATAGGGGCATAATAGTCATTTTATCAGTTTGGGGTCTAGGTATAATTACAGATGCATTTGTAGGTCAACAGTTGTCTCGGGCGACTCGTGCAACCTTAACAGTCAAACAGTAAAATGGGCCCAAGGCCCATAATGCAGACCCATGTGGGCCCACATGCTCGTGTGGCCCACATAGCCCAAAAATGATCTCGGCCATGTTCTCCACACAGCTTGGCCCAAAACCATGAAATCGCTCATGGTGGCCGCAACAGTTGAACACCCACGTTTCAGGAGTTTCGATTACACACGAGCGAGCACATGCTCGTGTAATGTCAATTGTCATATTTTTCGACTTTTCTTGAATTTTGATTTTGGCAGTGTTTACACACCTGGTTCTATTTGCTGAGAAAACTGCCCATGCCTTTGAAACCTACACTTGACCACCAATCCCTAATTATTCATTTAAGCAGTTACTTAATCGAATAAACATAAGTTATCCCAATCGTTATACTCACAACAACTTACCATTGATCGAGTGAAGAGCCCAACCGTTAATTACGAACCTTCAACCCCTTCGAAAAGTTCCTAGGCACCAATTGAAAAAGAGTAAGCACTTATTCAACAAGCAACAAGATAACAATTTACTATCTTCACTTACCAATAACGCGAGAAGAGTACCCACTATGAAGTGTAAGACTTATTGGAAAATAGAGAATGATAACCAGAACAATAGAGAAGGGAAAACAGTCAACTGGACGGGAAATAAATGAATCACCAAAAAGAAATGAAAGGGGAAGGATGATAAAGAGGGAGAAGATTTGGCCAAGGGAAAAGGAAAACGTCTACTCACCTTTTTCATAAGAGTAGTATTCTAGAAAGTCGAGAGGGAGAACACAGGAACACTAATTCAGTAGAAGCAGCAAGAATAGAATCGGCACAATGAGGGTAAAAAGAGAAGAGATTTGGTAAGGAAGAAACAACAGCAAGCATTAGAAATATTTTGGGAAAAGAAACAAAGAAGAGGCAAGGAGAGGAAGAAGGTATATTCGGCCAAAATGGTTGTCAAATACAAAAGAACAAAAGAACCTGAAAACCCATAACACATTCGGCTTCAAGCAAAAGAGAGAAAACACCAATACGAAAAGAACCCAAAATGAGGAGTATGCCAAATGAAGGGTATACCACTTTGGCCGAAATTGTTGAGTGCCCACAATCCCAATTCGGCACAACACTCCCTCTCCCCTCATTTCCCTTGATTTTCTCCTAAAATCCCTCCTCAAATCTCTCCATCCGCTCACACCTCCCCTCCACCACTCAATTCGAATTCTTCTTAACCACTTCAGTGTTTCATGTAACAGCCTGATTTTGGGACTAATCGGAATAGTGGTTTTGAGACCACTAATCTGAGGATCAAGAAAATTGTATTTATTTATTTTATTTGTTATGGTATTATTATAAGGCTATGTGAAAATTTTGGTGCCTTAATTTGAGTCATATCATGTTTAATTGTGAAAAAAGGACTAAATCACATAAAGTGCGAAAGTTCTATTTTACAAGGTAGGGGTACCTAATAGTTATAGAATGTTAATTTGGAGGTTTTTAAAGTGCAATTAGTCCAATTAGGGTGTGTTGGCCGGCCATGTGGTATAGGGAGACAAAAGCATTTAATTTTTGGTCAAATATGGGAGAATTAGGTGAGAAAAGATGAATAAAATAAGGTGAAAAGAAAAAAATATCATCTTTCACTATTCATTCATCTCTTTCAACCGAAAATTGAAGAGGAAATAGAGCATTTGGGGGTTCAAACTTTCAGCCAAGCTATTTCCTTGCTAGTAGGTGATTTAGGTGGTTTTAATTGATGATTTTTGTATTTTTGAAGTCCCCAAAGCTTAAGCTAGCTAATGAGGGGACCAATTTGCAATATGGTTGAAAGTCTAGGGACTTGCCATAAGAGTATTTATGTTGCTAGCTGAGTTTTTATGGAAGAAAATGAATGTTAGGGAGATGAGAAACAACTTTTGTGAAGGGTGCTAGCATGGAAACACCTAATTAGGACTTAAGTGTAAAGATTGATTTTGTGTCATAAATGCATAAAGTAGTTGGAATGGTGGGTAATTGCAGGAGAAATAAATGTTCATCTAGGCTCATTTATTGATAAATTGTGTTGAAAAATGATTTACGAGCCTAAGGGCAAAATTGTAATTTTGCCATAGTGCAAGGGCAAAATGGTCATGTAACACCCCGATTTTGGGCCTAGTCGAAATAGTGGTGTGAGACCATAAATCTAAGGTCTATGTATGAGTTTTAGAGGTTTATGCTATGCTTTCATGTTAGTGAAAGTTTTATGAAGCAATTTTGTGAAATTGCGGTTGAATTGTCCAAAAGGACTAAATTGCAAAAGTTGCAAAAAGTGAGATTCTAGAAGCTATTTGTGTGAAATTGCTTAAGAATATTATTTAAAGGTCTTTAAATAGCAATTTTCCCAATTTCTAATTTTTGGACAAAATTGGGCATGAATGAGTTAAAATGGAAAGTTTATCAAAAAGGACATTTTGGTCATTTAACAATTAAATGATTAAAATGGGAGAAAAGATGACAAAATTCATTCATCTTCTTCCCCAAGGCTGCCCAAAATTTGAGAGAGCCATTGTTAGGGTTCTTCAGACTTTTCAAGCTAGCTAGTAAGTGTATTCTAACCCCGTTTTTGATATTCTTTGTATTTTTTACGTCCTTGTAGCATGAGTAAGCTATTTTTAGCCATTTGATGAGCTACAATGGATGTTTAAAAATGTGGCCATGTATGACATGCATGCATTTTGATGTTTTATGGAAGATTATGAAAGCTTGATGTAGTAGGAACATCTTTTGTTAAGTGATTTTCCATGAAAATGCATGTAAGGACTAGTTTGTAAAAGTTTTAAGTTTGGTCATACATGTGGGATTTAGTGAGAATTGATGATTGCTTTAGTTGAGTAAGTGATTCAGCTAAGCATTAAATGCTAGAAAGTTGAATAAAAATCACTTTCCGAGCCTTAGGCTAAAAGTGTAAATATGAGAAAAATTAGGGGTAAAAGAGTAATTTTGCCAAAGTATGAGATAAAAGTCAATTTAGTCAATGTGTATATTGATGAGTTGAATTATCATTATAGATCAAGAAAAACGAAGCCTGGATCGAAACCGAGGCAAAAGCAAGGTGGTGGACTAAATTGCACGTTTCTATACTTTTGAGTATTGAGGTAAGTCTATGTTTAAACAATGCATTCATACTTACAATATCTTAATACTAGCTAGTGTGTAGCATGATTGAGAATGATTGAGAACCTCTGTGGGATGAATGTGATAGAATTTGTGAATGGATGTATGGTTAAGTAAGTAGACATGTGAATGTGTAGTGAGAATACTAAATGATGGGCTAACTGCGATACCATCCTAATGCATATTGATGATAAGCTGGCTATGTGCGATGCTATCGTTAGGAATATTGTCTAGTGGGCTATGTGCGAAACCACTATGAATACCTTTGTGGTAGGCTGAGTGCGATACTACTTTATGAAATGATTGTGGTGGGCTAAGTGAGAAACCACTGAGAAATTAGCTGTGTGGATTAGTTGCATGGATTAGCTGTGTGGTTATATTATTGAGTTAATTAGCTGTGTGGATGAATTATCGAGAAATGATGTTGTCTTGTATATTGTGTAAATGTGATATTGAATGCTGGGGTGCAATTCAATGGTTATGAGTATGTGACTCATGATGTGTTGGAAATGTGGTAAGGAATAGAAAGAGTAAGCATTGTTGTACATTATATGTTAGTATGATGCTAATTGTTGTTTAGCTTATACTATGATGCTTAATTGTTTAAGCGTAAACTTACTAAGCTCTAAGCTTACTCCCTTTCTTTTCCCTTGTCTTATAGAGTAAAAGTGTTGAATCGAGATACGAGGATCAATTGGAAGATTGCCCACACTGTCAGCAGACTCTGGTACATGAGACTCAATGTTTTGTATATGGCATGTATAGAGGCTAGACAAGTTAGTGAATTTTGTTGTAAATGGCTAAGATGTGTTGGCCTATAGATGGATAGTCTATTTTGTATAATGCCATAGTAGTTGGCTACCTTATTTTATGAAAAGATTGCACTTCAATTTGAGTTGATTATGGATGTGTTGAATGAATGCATATTGTGTATGCTAGAGGGGTGAAAGGAACTTAGCACATAGTTTTGTTTTTATCCATTTGGATAGACACACGGGCGTGTGTCTAGACCATGTGTGACACATGGTCAACCTACGGGCGTGTGACTTGGCTGTGTGTCCCCTGCATGTTAAAATTTTAAGTCAGAATAGACCATGAACTAGCCACACGGGCTTGTGCATAGGCTGTGTGAGTTTAGTCAGTGTTGGCCATGGGCTAGCCACACGGACATGTGACTAGGCTTTGAGGCCGTGTGTATGTGGTCAGTATTCACCACGGTTGTGGAGCATGGGCATGTCTCTTCTTGCACTGGTGTGTTAAACCTGTACAAAAGAGAATCTTTTAAGATTGGAAAAAGTTCTGATATAGTCTCAGGTACCCTCGTGTGCATGAGTGAGGTCTCGTAAGTCGAGATTGAGGTTGTTGAGGTGACTTAAGAGAGTAGTCACGATGAGACTAAGTGGCGATCAAGTGCTTTTATTACGGTAACGCCTTGGGCTCGGTTCTGGCGTAGAACTCGGGTAAGGGGTGTTACATTTAGTGGTATCAGAGCTATAGTTTAGTCGGTTCTAGGACTACCATAGCGGGTGTAAGAGTCTAGCTATACATGCCAAAAGAGTACTATGATAGTATGGCGGTTTCTGATGATTTTAAATCTTGTTTTATATAGTATATGGATCCCGATCAATCTACTGCTGATGAAGCAGCTAGTAATGAGTCGGCTCCTACACAAGGAACTGTGCCTGTACAAAGTGGACTCGAGGCTAGGGGTCAAGGAGAAGAGGCATGAGAAGCCTTTCTCCAGATGATGAGTAATTGGTACTCGGACTATGTTCGAGCGAACCCCAATGCTCAACCTTCTCCACCTCCTCCTATACCTCAGCCAAATCCAGTGGCTCCTTAAGGTATTGGTGTTGTGAGGATATCGAAACCCTCGGTGGATAAGATTAGGAAGCACGAGGATGAGGAGTTGAGAGCGAAGGTAGATTATGACCCTGAGAGGGCGGAGTTCTGGTTAGAGAACTCGATGAGAGTGTTTGATGAACTCTCATGTACACCTGAAGAGAGCTTGAAGTGTGACGTATCCTTGCTGAGAGATTCGGCATACCATTGGTGGAAGACGCTGACATTAGTAGTCCCGAAAGAGCGGGTGACGTGGGACTTCTTTCTGGAAGAGTTCCGGAAGAAGTATATAAGCCAACGATTTACTGATCGAAAAAGAAAGGAATTCCTTGAGTTGAAGCAAGGAAGAATGTCAGTAGCAGAATATGAGCGTGAGTTTGTTAGGCTTAGCAAATACGCTCAAGATGTGTGTCGACAGAGGCCATCTTGCGTAAGAGGTTCGGTGATGGACTGATGAGGACATCAAACTCCTAGTAGGTATTTTGGAGTTGAAAGAGTTTGTTGTGTTGGTAGAAAGGGCAAGTAAGGCCGAAGAGTTGAGTAAGGAAGAGAGAAGGGCTGTAAGTGAAGCTCGAGATGCTAGAAAAAGACCGATGGGCAAGTCGTATCAAGCCCAGTCGAAAAGATCCAAGGAGGGGAATCCTCGGACAACAGCCTCGGTGGGATGTTCGTATCGAGACTTGGGCAATATTCGTTCGAGTTCGAGAGTCCAAGCCACCTCGATGGAAAGTGTGGGCAATCCGAAGAGTAAGCCGGAGTGTCCAAGTTGTGGTAGATATCACACCGAAGAGTGTTGGGGTAACAGTCGGAACTGTTATAAATGTGGTTCTCCCGATCACTTTATTCGAAACTGACTTGAGAGGGATGGTAAGGAAGAGAAGCAAGAGTTGAGATCAAGCGATGTGCCTGCAAGGGGTAGGCCGCCTAGGAACCCGAGAGGTGGGAATAGTGGTAGACGTGTGTCTAGAGACTCTGCTGTGAGACCGGAGAGTTGGGCACTTGCGAGGACGTATGCTATTCGCGCTCGCAAAGAGACATCCTCCCCAGATGTGATAACGAGTAATTTTTCTCTCTATGACACCCTTATTATTGCTTTAATAGATCCAGGGTCTACTCATTCTTATATTTGCATGAAATTAGCATCTAATTTGAGTATGACCGTTGAGTTTACGGATATTATGGTTAAAGTGTCAAACCCGTTAGGAAAGTATGTGTTAGTGGACAAAGTGCGTAAAAATTGTCCTTTATCGATTGAAAATCATTGTTTCCTGGCAAACCTTATGATGTTGCCGTTTGATGAGTTTGATTTAATCCTTGGCATGGATTGGTTAACTACCCATAATGTCTTAGTGAACTGTGGTAGTAAGTTTATTTGTAACATCCCGAATTAGGGCCTAGTCGGAACAGTGGTTTCGGGACCACAAATCCGACGTAAGAAAATTTATTTTTATTATATTTTTATGGTCTACAATTTCCCGAAACAATTTCCTGAAAATTTCGTTCGAAAATTTTGACGTTTGGCCACTCAATTTAGTCAAAAGGACTAAATTGTAAAAAGTACAAAAGTTGAGTTCTACATGTTAGAGGTGTCCAATTGTTATGAAATTTTAAATTGGAGGTCCTTAAATGATAATTAGACCATTGGTTAAGTTAGTGGACAAAAATGGACATGGATGGGTATGTTTCAAAAGATTTTTTTTTAGGGGCTTTTGGGTAACTTAGTGAATTAAATGAATTAAAAACAAAATTTAAATGCCAAATTATGTCCATCTTCTTCATTAGGCCGAATTTTCAAGGGGGGGACTCCATAGCTAGGGTTTCCAAGCTTTCAAGCTCCATAGTAAGTCAATCCAAGCCCCGTTTTTCGTGTTCTTTACGTTTTTGGAATCTCGGTAACTCGATTTAGCTTATTCTAGCAATATTTTAACCTACGGTTCATATTTGGAAAAATACCTATAGGTGAAGTGTGTTTATTTTGATGTTTTATGATAGAATATAAAGGCTGAAATTATGTTAAACAACTTTTGCTAAGCGATTTTACGTAAAAACGAGTAAAACGACATAATCGGTAAAAATACCTAATGTTCATAAGTACATGTTAGAGTGAGAATTTGATGTTTCCATAGAAGGGAAAAATGTTCAGCATGTCCTAAAATGTAGGAAAATAGGATGAAGTTTAATTTTCGAGCCTTGGGGCAAAATTGTAATTTTTCCAAAGTTTGAGTTAGGGACTGTTTTGAGTAATACATTAATTAAATAAGTGAAATGTGATGTTTTAGACCTCGAAAAATGAGATTTAGACCTAGAACGGGAGGAAAATCAGAAATCGAGAAAGTTTGTAAATTGTCGTTTCTGGATCCGAGGTAAGTTGGTGTGTAAATAATAATGCAATAATGTCATAATGTATGTTTGAAACCTAAATTGTGTTATTAAATTGATTTTGCTGAATTACATGTTTTGTATATTATGTTGGTGAATTGATTAAATAATAATGTTTATGATAAAAAGATGACATAGGTGACATGGAAAATGGGTCGAAATGTTGTGCTTAAAGGTGTTTTCTATGACTATGGTTATTATGTGAGATGAAAAGTTGATATGTAAATAATGCATTTATTTTACTTGTTCAATAATAATTTTGCTAGATATTATGGAAATCATTAGGTGATAACTATAATATGAAAATGTATGGAATGTGAAATTCTCGATTGAACCTTCGGGAAACCGATAGATACGGACAATATGTAGCTAGGTCACACGAGTGATAAGGGACCTTCACCGTGTGTACAAGAAAGCTACGAGATGGAAAATTTTGATATGTAGCTAGGCCACATGGATGATAAGGGACTTTCACCATGTGTGCAAGAAAGCTACGGGATAATAATTTCATATGTAACTAGGTCACATGTGTAATACTGTGTATACCATGTGTACAAGAAAGTTACGGGTTATGAGTAGCTAGGTCACATGAGTGGTTCCTAGTGTTGGACACCATGTAGACAAGAAAGCTACGAGATGGAATGGCTAGGTCACATGGGTGATAAGAGACCTTCACCATGTGTACAAGAAAGCCGAGTTATGTGTAGGTAGAGCTATGTGCTGAGACCACCGAGTATCGGATGTTTTTCGAAGGGTTCAACGAGATGAATTACTAATGGTGATTGGTGCGATCATGTTATGAATAAGTGCAAGAGTGAATGTGATCAATTGAGAAATGTAGCAAATATGGTGTGAGCAAGGGTGCATGTGACTATGTGTATATGTGCATAATGTGTTTGATATGTGATACGTGATTGAAATTGTAGTAAGGCTGATATAGTGTGAGCGCCATTATGAGTACTTGTAAATATTGGTGATGATTATTCATTTGTATGGCTAGTATTGAACATGCTTGGTGTTATGTGTGCATATATGGAAGTAATATAAAGAAAACATAGGAGAATAAAATTTTTCAGTAAAATAGATTAAAACAGCAACAGTTACGTGATTTTGAAAAATCACCATAAATGGTAGAAATTGAATTATATGCTGGATGAGATATTCATTTAAAACTTATTAAGTCTATTTTCATATAGAAGAAACATAGAAAGTAAAGCACTTGTATAGTTTGAGATATTTTGATTTTTGTGAGACTAGTTTAGAGTGATTTCGAGATCCCCTGTTTTGACTTGGAAAAATCATTAAAAATTATAAAAAAATAATTATTGGGTATAAGTTATATGATTGAAATCCTTAATTAGTCTATTTTCAAATGAAATAAATTTTATCATCATATGAATTTTGTATAATGATAAAATTGGTTTGTAGTTAAAAGTGGTCAGAGTAGTTGAACAGCAAAATAGGGGAATCTTTAATGAATAAAATGTACTAATTGGCAAGACCAAAAATTCTGAAAACTTTATGGTGAGAAGATAAATGAGTCGAGTTTCAGGGAACATTTACAGATCTTAATTTGGAGTTCTGGATCTCAAGATATAAATAATTTAGTGACTATGACTCGAGTAGACAGCTTGAGATGAACATGAATAAAAAGTGGAACTATGTGCAATTATGATTGTATTATCTTGAGAACATACTGTGAAGATTTATAAAAGCCTGTTAATAAATCAATTATTATTTACATACTTACTTACTAAGCTTTGTAGCTTACTTCCCTTCCTTTCCCATATGTTATAGGGTTGTATACTAACTCGAGTTGGAGATCGTCAGAGATGTAATCACACTATCAAGCTATCATCGTGGGGTAAGCGTGAATACAAACCTCTTAAGTTTATGGCATGTATAGGGGACTTAGTCATTGTATATGTTATAATCGGTTTGGCTTAAAATGTTGGTCTTTAATATTTAGCAGTTCATTTTGTATAATTTGGATGAAATTTTATGACTTGGTTTAATGCATTTACAAGTGTATGTGTTTCGGTAATGCCTCGTACCCTATGCTGACATCGAATATGGGTAAGGGGTGTTACATTTAGTGGTATCAGAGCTATGGTTTAGTCGATTCTTGGACCAACATAGCGTATGTAAGTCTAGCTATACATGCCATATTACTACTCGTGATAGTGTGATATCTCCCGACTCTAACGTAATTGTTTTGTTAAGAAAGAGATTACTTCCAACCGAGCTATTTTTCGATAATGTTGATAATGATATTGAAATGATTGAGACGTGCTTATGATGTGTCGAAATTTGGAAAGGTATGAATGGAAGTTCACGATATATATGTGTTAAGGTACGAAATAAGATGACCACAAGTTGAGAAATGTGAGAAGTGGAATGAAGTGAAAGTTTATATGGTGATAAGCCTATCCATGTTTGTTTGGCATGCATATGATGTTATGTGCCCAACATATTTGATTAAGTGAATACGATGAGTAAATTTATTCAAATTGACAGAATGTGTGTTTATATACACTTGTTTGAATAAGATAATCGAAAAAGTTCGTGTAACATGACTATGTATGTTAATTAGCTTGAAGTGAATTATGTAATCGTGATTATATGATGTTGGTGATAAATACAAAGTCATATGTGTGTATTTATGAGAGTCAAGTCAGAAGCTTTACGACCTCACCCCCTTACCAGTGTTGTTTTATAACGAAAATTCATGAGGACCACGTGGAATAAGTCCATAAATGTGAAACTAAAAAGTTTAGTGGTGAAATACTTAGTAATGCAGATAGAGATAAGAATAGTTTGGAAAGTGGAAACAATTTTGGAAGGATACCAGAATGTTTTAAAGATTATACAGATTATGCAATGTCACGGATAAAGGAGAAGTTAGTCTCGGCTAATCTTCTTATTCAGATATGATGTCTAAAGTATGTGTTTGCTGAAATTTTTCCTAAATTGATTTTCGTTAGTGAGTGGAATAATACGGGGTTCATGATGACAGAATTAGTCAAAGAAATGATATTTGATAGTAAAGATGTCTGTGTGTGTGACAGTTATAGTTGAAATGAATATGATGATCTTTTATGTGTATTCTATATATTCTTTTATCCCCAGAGATATGTGTGTGATTGTTCAGTTTCTGATGGAGTTCTTATGTTGTGAGAAGTTAACTATGATGTTAAACAAATGCCTTGTTGGTCTAGTCAGTTTATGATTGGTATTTCTTTATCTCTTCGGAATTCTATTTAAATATGTTGGAATGAAGTTGATGGTAAAAATTCATGTGAGACTATTCTTATGTTTCTACTGATTATGGTTTTGTTTTATATATACGGAAAATACATTATCTCTGTTATGAAGAAAGTCCAGAGTCGGTAAGCATTGCTTTTTTTTCTTTCTCTGCTGGGTTTCTCTGCGGAATCATCAGGAACTCTGTTATTTTCTTATGAGTTTAGTTAGAATTGAGTAATAAGTTTATGATTTTTTTTCAGTGATGCACTAGTGAACGGATTAGAATGAGTTTTATTGCTAGGATATTAGTGATGTTGGAAATTAAGAGAAAGATACTAAACCACTCTTCTGGTAAGATTTTCGAGAACGAAAATCCTAAAAAGGGGGGAGAAATGTAACATCCCGAATTAGGGCCTAGTCGAAACAGTGGTTTCGGGACCACAAATCCGACATAAGAAAATTTATTTTTATTATATTTTTATGGTCTACAATTTCACGAAACAATTTCTTGAAAATTTCGTTCGAAAATTTTGGCGTTTGGCCACTCAATTTAGTCAAAAGGACTAAATTGTAAAAAGTGCAAAAGTTGAGTTCTACATGTTAGAGGTGTTCAATTGTTATGAAATTTTAAATTGGAGGTCCTTAAATGATAATTAGACCATTGGTTAAGTTTGTGGACAAAAATGGACATGGATGGGTATGTTTCAAAAGATTTTTTTTAGGGGCATTTTGGTAACTTAGCGAATTAAATGAATTAAAAACAAAATTTAAATGCCAAATTATGTCCATCTTCTTCCTTAGGCCGAATTTTCAAGGGGGGACTCCATAGCTAGGGTTTCCAAGCTTCCAAGCTCCATAATAAGTCAATCCAAGCCCCGTTTTTCATGTTCTTTACGTTTTTGGAATCCTAGTAACTCGATTTAGCTTATTCTAGCAATATTTTAACCTAGGGTTCATATTTGGAAAAATACCTATAGGTGAAGTGTGTTTATTTTGATGTTTTATGATAGAATATGAAGGCTGCAATTATGTTAAACAACTTTTGCTAAGCGATTTTACGTAAAAACGAGTAAAACGACATAATCGATAAAAATACCTAATGTTCATAAGTACATGTTAGAGTGAGAATTTGATGTTTCCATGGAAGGGAAAAATGTTCAGCATGTCCTAAAATGTAGGAAAATAGGATGAAGTTTAATTTTCGAGCCTAGGGGCAAAATTGTAAATTTTGAAAAGTTTAGGGGCAAAATTGTAAATTTTCCAAAGTTTGAGTTAGTGACTGTTTTGAGTAATACATTAATTAAATAAGTGAAATGTGATGTTTTAGACCTCAAAAAACGAGACTTGGACCTAGAACGGGAGGAAAATCGAAAATCGAGAAAGTTGGTAAATTGTCGTTTCTGGATCCGAGGTAAGTTGGTGTGTAAATAATAATGCAATAATGGCATAATGTATGTTTGAAACCTAAATTGTGGTATTAAATTGATTTTGCTGAATTACATGTTTTGTATATTATGTTGGTGAATTGATTAAATAATAATGTTTATGATAAAAAGGTGACATAGGTGACATGGAAAATGGGTCGAAATGTTGTGCTTAAAGGTGTTTTCTATGACTATGGTTATTATGTGAGATGGAAAGTTGATATGTAAATAATGCATTTATTTTACTTGTTCAATAATAATTTTGCTAGATATTATGGAAATCATTAGGTGATAACTATAATATGAAAATGTATGGAATGTGAAATTCTCGATTGAACCTTCGGGAAACCGATAGATACGGACAATATGTAGCTAGGTCACACGAGTGATATGTGACCTTCACCGTGTGTACAAGAAAGCTACGAGATGGAAAATTTTGATATGTAGCTAGGCCACATGGATGATAAGGGACTTTCACCATGTGTGCAAGAAAGCTACGGGATAATAATTTCATATGTAACTAGGTCACATGTGTAATACTGTGTGTATACCATGTGTACAAGAAAGTTACGGGTTATGAGTAGCTAGGTCACAGAGTGGTTCCTAGTGTTGGACACCATGTAGACAAGAAAGCTACGAGATGGAATGGCTAGGTCACATGGGTGATAAGAGACCTTCACCATGTGTACAAGAAAGTCGAGTTATGTGTAGGTGGAGCTATGTGCTAAGACCACCAAGTATCTGGTGTTTTCTGAAGAGGTTCAACGAGATGAATTACTAATGGTGATTGGTGCGATCATGTTATGAATAAGTGCAAGAGTGAATGTGATCAATTGAGAAATGTAGCAAATATGGTGTGAGCAAGGGTGCATGTGACTATGTGTATATGTGCATAATGTGTTTGATATGTTATACGTGATTGAAATTGTGGTAAGGATAATATGGTGTGAGCGCCATTATGAGTACTTGTAAATATTGGTGATGATTATTCATTTGTATGGCTAGTATTGAACATGCTTGGTGTTATGTGTGCATATATGGAAGTAATATAAAGAAAACAATGGAGAGTAAAATTTTTCAGTAAAATAGATTGAAACAGCAACAGTTATGTGATTTTGAAAAATCACCATAAATGGTAGAAATTGAATTATATGCTGGATGAGATATTCATTTAAAGCTTATTAAGTCTATTTTCATATAGAAGAAATAAAGAAAGTAAAGCACTTGTATAGTTTGAGATATTTTGATTTTTGTGAGACTGGTTTAGAGTGATTTCGAGATCCCCTATTCTGATTTGGAAAAATCATTAAAAATTCTAAAAATATAATTATTGGGTGTAAGTTATATTATTGAAATCCTTAATTAGTCTATTTTCAAATGAAATAAATTTTATCATCATATGAATTCTGTATAATTATAAAATTGGTTCGTAGTGAAAAGTGGTCAGAGCAGTTGAACAGAAAAATAGGGGAATCTTTAATGAATAAACTGTACTAACTGGAAAGACAAAAAATTCTGAAAATTTTATGGTGAGAAGATAAATGAGTCTAGTTTCAGGGAAAATTTACGGATCTTAATTTGGAGTTCTGTAGCTAAAGATATAAATAATTTTGTGACTATGAGTCGAGTAGACAGCTTGAGATGAACATGAATAAAAAGTGGAACTATGTGCAATTATGATTGTATTATCTTGAGAACATATTGTGAAGATTTATAAAAGCCTGTTAATAAATCAATTATTATTTACATACTTACTTACTAAGCTTTGTAGCTTACTTCCCTTCGTTTCCTATATGTTATAGGGTTGTATGCTAACTCGAGTTGGAGATCGTCGGAGATGTAATCACACTATCAAGCTATCATCGTGGGGTAAAAGTGAATACAAACCTCTTAAGTTTATGGCATGTATAGGGGACTTAGTCATTGTATATGTTATAATCGGTTTGGCTTAAAATTTTGGCCTTTAATATTTAGCAGTTCATTTTGTATAATTTGGATGAAATTTTATGACTTGGTTTAATGCATTTACAAGTGTATGTGTTTCGGTAATGCCTCGTACCCTATGCTGACATCGAATACGGGTAAGGGGTGTTACATTATTGAATTGAAATGTGAGAGTGGAGATGTGGTTCGGGTTGAATCAGGTGGATCGGATAGTCTACCAGTGATGATTTCTTCTCTAGTGGTTGAGAAATGTTTGAGAAAAGGATGTGAGTCCTATCTCGCCTTTGTGTTGAATACTCGAGAGGTTGGAGTAAGGTTTGAAATACTGCCAGTGGTACGGGAATATCCAGATGTATTCCCGGAATAGTTACCTGGATTACCTCTACTGAGAGAGGTTGAGTTTGGGATTGAGTTGATTCTAGGAATGACACCGATTTCAATCGCTCCATATGGAATGGCACCTTTAGAGTGGAAAGAACTGAAGGTACAATTGCAAAAGTTGACAGATAAGGGTTTTGTAAGACTGAGTTACTTACCGTGGGGTGCTCCGGTATTATTTGTGAAAAAGAAAGATGGGTCTATGAGGTTGTGTATAGACTATAGACAGCTCAACAAAGTGACGGTGAAGAATAAGTATCCTTTACCAAGGATTGATGACCTTTTTGGTCAACTAAAAGGAGCTATAGTGTTCTCTACGATAGACCTGAGGTCGGGTTATTATCAGCTCAGAGTGAAAGAGCAAGATGTGTTGAAAACTGCATTTTGAACTAGGTATGGCCATTATGAGTTTTTGGTTATGCCATTTGGACTAACGAATGCACCTGCAATTTTTATGGATCTGATGAACCGTGTTTTCAGACCATATATGGACAAGTTTGTGGTTGTCTTCATTGACGACATATTGATCTATTCTCGGGATGAGAATGATCATGAAGAACATTTGAGAATTGTTTTGCAAACTTTAAGGGATAAGCAGTTGTATGCTCAGTTTAGCAAGAGTGAGTTTTGGCTCTGAGAGGTGGGATTTCTAGGACACATTGTGTTGGGTGATGGTGTCAGAGTTGACCCGAGTAAGATTTCGGCTATTATGGATTGGAAATAGCCGAGGAATGTGTCAGAAATCAGAAGTTTCTTGGGATTGGCAGGATATTACAAATGTTTCGTAAAGGGGTTCTCTGTGATTTCTACCCCGATGATGAAACTATTGCATAAAGATGTCAAGTTTGAATGTAAGAGGGTAAGGCAGTCGCTTACACCTCGAGACAACTAAAACCGAACAAGAAGAATTATCCAACTCATGATTTGGAGTTGGCTATGATTGTTTTCGCATTAAAGATTTGGCGACATTACTTGTATGGTGAGAAGTGCCGAATCTTTACGGATCACAAGAGTTTGAGGTATTTGATGGATCAGAAAGAATTGAATTTGAGACAGAGGCGGTGGCTTGAGTTGTTGAAAGACTATAAATTAGTCATTGATTACCACCCGGGAAAAGCAAATGTGGTAGCGGATGCCCTGAGTAGGAAATCCTTATATGCTCTAAGAGCTATGAGCACGAGTTTAGCATTACCTCATGACGGTGCTATTTTGGCAGAGTTAAGAGCTAGGCCACTATTTGTTCAACAGATATGTGAGGCTCAGAGAAATGACAGAGAGATACAAGCTAAGAGAGCTAAGTGCGGATCAGAAAGTGATTCTGATTTTCGAGTGGACTCGAAGGATTGTTTGTTATATTGTGACAAAATTTGTGTACCCAGAGATGAAGAGTTGATCCGAAAGGTTCTGCATGAGGCACATAGTGGTTATTTGTCAGTGCACCCGGGCAGTGCGAAAATGTACAATGACTTGAGGAAGTTTTATTGGTGGCCAGGTATGAAAAGAGATATTTCAGAATTTGTAGCAAAGTGTCTGATTTGTCAACAACTGAAAGCTGAGCACCAAGTGCCTTCAGGATTGCTTCAGTCAGTGTTGGTTCCCGAATGGAAATGGGATCGAGTTACAATGGATTTTATGACGGGGTTGCCAATGACTCCAAAAAAGAAAGATGCTGTGTGGGTTGTCGTGGATAGAATAATGAAGTCGGCTCACTTTATTCCGCTACGTGTTGATTATTCACTAGATAAGTTAGCTGAGTTGTATGTTGCAGAAATAGTGAGATTGCATGGCGTGCCTACGTCTATTATATCGGATAGAGATCCGAGGTTTACTTCAAGATTTTGGAAGAAGTTGCAAGAGGCCATGGGTACGAGTTTGAATTTCAGTACTGCGTTTCATTCGCAAACTGGTGGTTAGTCTGAAAGAGTAATTCAAATACTCGAAGATATGCTTCGATGCTGTGTTTAGAATTTGTAGGTAGTTGGGAGAGATATCTACCTTTGGTCAGATTTGCTTCTAACAACAGTTATCAGTCGAGTATACAGATGGCTCCGTATGAGGCCTTGTATGGTCGTAAGTGTCGGACCCCATTGTATTGGATCGAGCTTAGTGAAAAACGGGTCCATGGTGTTGATCTGGTAAAGGAGACCGAAGAGAAAGTGAGAGTAATTCGTAATAGTCTGAAAGCTACTTCGGACTGACAGAAGTCGCATGCGAATTTGAAAAGAAAAGAGATTGAGTTTAATGTAGGTGACAAAGTGTTTTTGAAAGTGTCCCCATGGAAAAAGATTATGAGATTTGGACGAAAAAGGAAGTTGAGTCCAAGATTTATAGGGCCGTATGAGATTACAGAGAGAGTTGGGCCAGTAGCTTACCAATTGGCTTTGCCGGTAGAGTTGGAAAAGATTCATAATGTGTTCCATGTATCGATGGTGCGACGGTATCGCTCCGATCCTTCACATATGATTGCTTCAATGGAAATTGAAATAAGACCGGATATGTCTTATGAAGAGGAGCTGATTAAGATCTTGGCTCGAGAGGTGAAACAGTTGAGAAATAAGAGCATAGCACTAGTAAAAGTGTTGTGGCAGAGACACGGTGTGGAAGAGGCTACGTGGGAAACGGAAGAATCTATGAGAGAGCAACATCCAAACCTCTTTACTGATAAGATTTCCGGGGGCGAATATCTCTAAAGGGGGAGAGTTGTAACATCACGATTTTGGGCCTAGTCGGAATAGTGGTGTGAGACCATAAATCCGAGGTCTATGTATGAGTTTTAGAGGTTTATGCTATGTTTTCATGTTAGTGTGAAAGTTTTATGAAGCAATTTTGTAAAATTACGATTGAATTGTCCAAAAGGACTAAACTGCAAAAGTTACAAAATATGAGATTCTAGAAGCTATTTGTGTGAAATTGCTTTAGAATATTAATTAGAGGTCTTTAAATAGCAATTTTCCCAATTTCTAATTTTTATACAAAATTGGGCATGAATGAGTTAAAAGGGAAAGTTTATCAAAAAAGGGCATTTTGGTCATTTAACAATTAAATGATTAAAATGGGAGAAAAGATGACAAAATTCATTCATCTTCTTCCCCAAGGTTGCCCAAAATTTGAGAGAGCCATTTTTAGGGTTCTTCAAACTTTTCAAGCTAGCTAGAAAGTGTATTCTAGCCCCGTTTTTGATATTCTTTGTATTTTTGAAGTCCTTGTAGCATGAGTAAGCTATTTTTATCCATTTGATAAGCTATAATGGATGTTCAAAAATGTGGCCATGTATGACATGCATTTATTTTGATGTTTTATGGAAGATTATGAAAGCTTGATGTAGTAGGAACATCTTTTGTTAAGTGATTTTCCATGAAAATGCATGTAAGGACTAGTTTGTAAAAGTTTTAAGTTTGGTCATATATGTGTGATTTAGTGAGAATTGATGATTGCTTTAGTTGAGTAAGTGATTCGGTTAAGCATGAAAGGCTAGAAAGTTGAATAAAAATCACCTTCCGAGCCTTGGGCCAAAAGTGTAAATATGAAAAAAATTAGAGGCAAAAGGGTAATTTTGCCAAAGTATGAGATAAGAGTCAATTTGGTCAATATGTATATTGATAAGTTGAATTATCATTATAGATCAAGAAAAACGAAGCCCGGATCGTAACTGAGGCAAAAGCAAGGTGGTGGACTAAATTGCACGTTTCTATACTTTTGAGTATTGAGGTAAGTCTATGTTTAAACAATGCCTTCATACTTACAATTTCTTAATGCTAGCTAGTGTGTAGCATGATTGAGAATGATTGAGAACCTCTGTGGGATAAATGTGGTAGAATTTGTGAATGGATGTATGGTTAAGTAAGTAGACAAGTGAATGTGTAGTGCGAATACTAAATGATGGGCTAAGTGCGATACCATCCTAATGCATATTGACGATAAGCTAGCTATGTGCGATGCTATCGTTAGGTATATTGTCTAGTGGGCTATGTGCGAAACCACTATGAATACCTTTGTGGTAGGCTGAGCGCGATACTACCTTATTAATTGATTGTGGTGGTCTAAGTGTGAAACCACCGAGAAATTAGCTGTGTGGATTAGTTGCATGGATTAGCTGTGTGGTTATGTTATTGAGTTAATTAGCTGTGTTGATGAATTATCGAGAAATGATGTTGTGTTGTATATTGTGTAAATGTGATATTGAATGCAAGGGTGCATTTCAATGGTTATAAGTATGTGACTCATGGTGTGTTAGGAATGTGGTAAGGAATAGAAAGAGTAAGCATTGCTGTACATTATATGTTAGTATGATGCTAATTGTTGTTTAGCTTATACTATGATGCTTAATTGTTTAAGTGTAATAAGCTCTAAGCTTACTCCCTTTCTTTTCCCTTGTCTTATAGAGTAAAAGTGTTGAATCGAGATACGAGGATCAATTGGAAGATCGCCCACACTGTCAGCACACTCTGGTACATGAGACTCAATGTTTTGTATATGGCATGTATAGAGGCTAGACAAGTTAGTGAATTTTGTTGTAAATGGCTAAGATGTGTTGGCCTATAGATGGATAGCCTATTTTGTATAATGCCATAGTAGTTGGCTACCTTATTTTATGAAAAGATTGCACTTCAATTTGAGTTGATTATGGATGTGATGAATGAATGCATAATATGCTAGAGGGGTGAAAGGAACTTAGAACATAGCTTTGTTTTTTCCATGTGGATAGACACAAAGGCGTGTATCTAGACCATGTGTGACACATGGTCAGCCCACAGGCGTGTGACTTGGGCGTGAGTCCTCTGCATGTTAAAATTTTAAGTCAGAATAGACCACGGACTAGCCACACGGGTGTGTGCATAGGCCGTGTGAGTTTAGTCAGTGTTGGCCACGGGCTAGCCACACGGGCGTGTGACTAGGCTTTCAGGCCGTATGTATGTGGTCAGTATTCACCATGGTTGTGGAGCATGGGCGTGTGGGTCTATGCACGGGCGTGTTAAACCTGTTCAAAAGAGAAAATTTTTAAGATTGGAAAAAGTTATGATATAGTCTCGAAAGCCCTCGTGTGTATGAGTGAGGTCTCGTGAGTTGATATTGAGGTTGTTGAGGTGACTTAAGAGAGTAGTCACGATGAGCCTAAGTGGCGATCAAGTGGTTTTATTACGGTAACGCCTCGAGCTCGGTTCTGGCGTAGAACTCGGGTAAGGGGTGTTACAGGTTGTTTTTGCCTAAGTGTAGAAATTGATGCGTTATGATTATTGAATGATCTAAATGAGTGAATCTTATTATTTTAGATCAAGAAGAGCACGGAATTAACCTTGACCGAGGAAAAGGCAAGGTTACGGATTGAATCGTAAATTGAAACATTTTGCACCGAGGTATGTTTATGTGTAAACAATGTACATTCATGTAACATTATGTCGCTAATTAGTGTGTGGTATGATTGAAAACATGTTTGGTTCAAATGATTTGAATGTGGTAGTCATTGAATAATTATTGTGTGAATGATGAAATAGTCATATAATTGTGTATTGACGATTCTTGTTGGTGGGCTAAGTGCGATACCACCTGCTTGCTTAATTACGATGGGCTATGTACGATACCATCGTCTATTTACTCATTTGGTGGGCTATGTGCGATACCACCATAACTAATCTTTAGGTGGGCTTTGCGCGATACCACTGTAACTAATCTTTAGGTGGGCTATGTGCGATACCACTGTAACTAATCTTTTTGGTGGGCTATGTACGATACCACCCTAATAAAGGCGGATGGTGGGCTAAGTGAGAAACCACCGAGTAATGTGACTATGAGTAATGGAATTAGAAATAGTGAAATGTTGTATTATGTGACTTTGTGATGCTAAGTGCAGGGGAACCCCTTATGAATGTATGCATTAAGGTTGTGATATGGTTGAAATGTGGGAATGGAGAAAATGAGTAAGCATGATTATGAATGTAGATTGTTTCTTGCTTAGTATGATATGCTATGTAATTGTTTAATACATGTTACGATGTTATATTGTTTACATGTAAACTTACTAAGCTTAAAGCTTACTCTCCCTTCTCTTCTTCCTTGTTTTATAGAGTTTAAGAGCTAAGCTGAGATACGAAGACATTTAGAAGATCGCCTACACTATCAGATAACCTCGGTATACCTATACTTAATGATTTTGTATATGGCATGTATAGGGCTAATCTAGTTATGATATTTTGTCATTTTGGCCAAAATGTATTGGCCCTTGTTAAGATAATTATTTTGTATATTGCCATGGTTGATGGCTCACCTTATCATTTATGAAACTACAAAGTTATCAATGGAAGTTCATATTGAAGTTATGATATGTTTATTAGTATGTGGAATGGGATTCTTGTAGTGTAAACTATAGGGGTGCAAAGAGCTTGGCAAACAGCCTTGTTCTTGTCCACATGGGTAGGCACACGGGCGTGTGTCTAGGCCGTGTGTGACATAAGGGCAAGCCATAGGCGTGTGCCCAGGCCGTGTGAAGTCTGTACCTTGAATTTGGTATTGGAAATGTCACACAGTTGCAGCACACGGGTGTGCCCAGGCCATGTGGATAACTCAGGAGCGACCACTGGCCAGCCATATGGGCGTGTGTCCAGGTCGTGCGACTCAAGTCAGTGTCGACCACGGGTGTTGAACATGGGCGTATGAGATGACACACAGGCGTGTCATCCACCCCACGGGCATATGGCCCCTATTAGTTCAAAATTTTCTGAATGTGTAAAAGTTTCCGATTCCTTTCCAAAACCTTATTGGGTGTGTGAATAGGGCTCTATAGGCCCACTATAAGGAAGTTAAATAGGAGAATTAAAAAAAAAAGTTTAAACATGGGATAGATTTTTTTAACCCGAGGATGAATAATCCAGTGAGTTGAGCCCGGTAATGCCTCGTGCCCGATTCCAATGTAAGATCCGGGTAAGGTGTGTTACATTTTAGTCAAACCACAACTCCCCTCATGGCACAGTAGCAAAATAAATACTCCATTGCCTCCACCAAGATTCAAACCTCAGTCCACTGGCATGGGTAACACGCCACTTACCCCCTAGACCAGAGGCTTTTTATGTCTTGCTTTTACCCACAATAATTTAAAAGTCTACTAACTATAAGCAAGGGTTTATTCCCTAAAAACAAAACTTGTTGCTCAAGCCCAAGCTTGAACCCAAGACTTCTCAGACACTCCCAAACACACCCAAATCACTTAACCACTGAAGCAGGCAAGTATTTGTGTTACAAACATGCAAAAATAAATACTTAAATTTTTGGGGCGTTACAGGAACAGTGGTTTGCACACAAGTGTCTGTCTTTTCACACGAGCATGTGGGTTTTTGGGGGTTTGATTTTTGGTTTTTGTAATCTACTATTCTAATTTGCTTAATTCATAATATAGTCCTAAAACTTGATTAGATTAATTGAAGCCTTTAATAATAGTGAAACTTGGTACTATTTTAGGATTAGACTTGTAACTATTAATATTTGATAGAAAAACTCTTAATTTTTAATTTGGAAAATTTACTAAAAGTTTGTAAAAGTTACAATTCAGTCCCTAATAATAAAACTTGAATTAGACATAGTAAATGAACTCGATTTAAGCTGAAATTTTTAGGGTTCCATAATTTGAGTAAAAGAAGGTCTATAACTATTTAGAAATAAAATCGGGATAGTTTAACCTAAGGTGGTAAAATGATCAAAATACTCTTAGGTTTAAATACTTAGAAAAAGTTTAAAAATGGTTCACAAATTGCTTCTGCATTAATAAATGATAGTTAATTAGTCATAAATGAGGTTTTATAAGGTTTGGTTGTACATAGGGTGGTCGTTAGCTGGAAAGTCGCTTCGGTGGCTAATGTAACACTTCAAATTCGGGTCGATTCATCCTGGTCAGATTTAGGGTGTCACAACATTGGCTAGAAGTTTAGGTTTTTAATTTGATATGTTTTAAGTATATGTTTTTTTTTATTGTTTTAGTCATGGGATGGCTTGTGTTTTAGGTGTACCTTATTGGGTAAGTTTTGGCTTGATTTTAGCTTTTTAAGGGGTTAATTTGAAAGCACACGGTGTGGGACATGGGTTATCACATGGCTGTGCACCACACATGGCACCCCACACGGTCGTGTGTACTCTGTTAGTTGTAGTGTAGGTTTCACACGGGCTGAGACACTACCGTGTGTCTTAAGTTAGCAGGATAGGGGAGCTAGCACATGGCTTGTGACATGACCGTGTGAGCTAAGTCAATGAGTTACATAGTCTATGACACGAGCTGGGACACGGCCGTGTGTCCTTACTTCGAATGCTCACACATTTGAGCTGTATAACAAACCTGGTCACACGGCCATGTGACTCCTGTTTTCCAAAATTTCAAGTTTTTTTTCTAAAATTTATGTTTTGATTCGTTTTGATTCATTTTGATCCCCGATTGCTTTCAAACTAATTTTAGGGCCCCGTAAACCCGAATTAAGACCCATGCAAATATGTATTCTATAAATTGATATATGTTTATAAATTAATTGAATATTTGTTCTGAATTAAGATAAATTGTTTTGTTTGGTTCTGTAACACTCTGATCCTTAATCTGGCAATAGAGACAGGACACGATTGTTAAATATCTTGTATTGAATGTTATTTTGAACACGTTGAATGATGAATAGAAGCCTTGATGGCATATAGGTATTAACGTTTCATGAATGCAAGTGCAGCTAAAGAAAAAAAAAAGAAAGGGGCAGGTAAACCGAGTGTAATTATGTCCTTACTTGTGAGAGATAGTTTCATTCCATACTCCCAAATAAATATGACCTAGATTAAAGGAATATTGTCTTGATAGAGAGGGTATCTGTAACGCGTAGGTTTGTGCAAGTGTACACAGTCGTTATCAAGTAATAAGTAAGTATCGAGTTATCGTCTCCATAGGGATTGTATTTGTGCTAAGTCACTTAATTTGTAAAATTATATTAACAATTTGTGTAACACCCCAAAAACCCTTAATTTTATTTTCGTATGTTCTTGTTACAAATATCTGTCTGCTTTAGTGCTTAAGTGTTCTGGAAGTGTCTGAGAAGTCTTGGGTTCAAGCCTTAGCTTGGGCAAAACTTATTTTTTATTGAATAAACCCTTATCTTTAGGTAGTAGGCATATAAATAAATGTTGTTAATTTATGTCAGAATGGGCCTGCTAGTCTGGCGGTTAAGGGGAGTGTAAAAGAGCTAGAGATTTGGAGTTCGAGTCCTTGCGCGAGCAAATGAGTTATTTTTGCTGCTTGTGCCGTGCGAGTGTTTTGGTGTAGTCGAAATACTGAGTGGTTGAGTAGTTGTGGGATTGGTGGAGGAAATTAAGGAATTTGAAGTGTGTGGGGAAAGAGGACGGTTGGTGTTGAAGATTTTGAGGAGAGGATTAGGAAATGGGATGAGACTGAGTTGAACTTCAACTCTATTTTTCCAAAATTTCAGCACCCTCTTCCTAAATTCCCTAGGTTCTGACGACAAAACACTTTCCCCTTAGCCGAAATCTCTTTTTGGCAATTTGGCTTTAGCTTTTTTTTTCCTGAAATTTTTGGTAACTGTGTTCTTCTCTGCCGAATTGCATTTCGTTCTCCCCTCTCCACTTTGCTGATTTTTTTCTTCCTTTTCTTCTTTCTCGAACCCTTCTCTTGTGCCAAATTTGTGTGTTGGTTTTGATTTTTTTCTCTAGCCGAACCTTTTCTTAATTTTGGCTTTAAGCTATCGGTTTTCTCAAACCTCAGTCGACTGTCCTGCGCTCATTGGTACTAGTATTGCTATTCGATTCCTAGATCTCCTTTTTCAATTTTGTTTTGACCCTTCTCAAGGCAAGCCTTTCCCTCCATTATAATCAGGTTTTCTCTCCTTCTTTTACCTCGTCGTGTCAACTCTTTCCTATTTTACTCTGTCAAATTTGGGTTCCAAACCTATTCTGCGATTTTGCGTTTCGGTAAATGGTGTTTCGTTTTGATTGAAACTAGTCATGCGAATATTGGTTAATAAGTGTTTCGGTTGGATTGCAAGAATTAGTGGTTATTTGGTTTTGACTGTTTAAATAGGCAGGCCTCAATTGTTTAAACGTGGTAAGTGAATGACGGTGAAGTGATTAAGTATTTCGTGTAGGGTCGTGATAAATTCGCTAGACTTGCGACTAATTGATTGTTTATGATTGAATTTAGATTGGAGGGCTCAAGGACCAAGTACGCTTTTTCGTAAAAAAGGTGTGGAAACCCAATCGCGATTATGGAAAACGGCAAAAGCTAAAAAAAGTGAATGTCAACGCTACACGGGCGTGGGCTCGCCCATGTGGTAGCTTGTGTGCCTAACAAAGAGTGAGTGATTGGCGAGGCTGGCCATGTGTGTTTCATGGCCCGGGCCAAATTAGGCGGTGTGGGCTCCACACGAGTGAACCACACGGGCGTGTGGAAATTATTGGGCCAGGCCGTGTAATCCACACGGCCATGGCCATTTTGGGCCGTGTGGACCACACGGACATGTAGGCCCACATACGCCAGCAATATGGGCTCGAGGACCCATTTTCACTGTTTGATTGCTAAGGTTACACGGGTCGCCCGAGTCGACTGTGGACCTACTGTTGGGTCGGCAAGATTACTTAGACCCGTAATTGATTGAATGAATGTTATGCCCCCATGTGATATTTTTATATATATGTACATGTAAGGCTATATTTTAGCATGCTGTGTATACTGTACTGAATACATACACGATACTATGATATAACATGACATGATTGCATGATGTATGGCATGGGGGTGGGTTGTTATTGATCGGAGGAAGTGTACTGAAAGGCTTCGAGCCTAAATTATTGGCAGCCTAGCTGTATACCACTGTATAGTGCCGCATTCGGTACTCTCTGGAGTGTAGCGATAGGTGGGTTAATTATATCCCCACATGGAGTGTAGGGTTGGATGGAGATGGAGTGTAGAGGCTAGATGGCTAGGATTTATATACTGTTTCATATGTTATTGCACTGATTAATGATAATTGTAATGGGCCAAGGCCCAAGCACATGACTGTTCGGTACTGAGATGGGCCAAAGCCCAAATTGATTTTGTCATTGATACTGAAAAAGGGCTTAGGCCTAGGCTGTGTTTGTTTTTTGTCTGTTCGCTATTATGGGATTACACATTGAGTTTTTTGTAAACTCACCCATCTGTTTTAACTGTATAGGTAATCCACAGTCATAGGCAGATTGGTGCAATGGAGGACTCAGCGGTGGCCACACGACCTATCAATTTGATTTAGCATTTTATAATTTCAACTTAAATTTTTGGGGTATTTTATTGTAATAATGGCCTGTGGATTTATATTTTTAATTTGTGATTTTATTTTGGATTTTGTTTATAACTGCTAGCAGCAGGAAAAGCCGCAAGTTTTCAGAAAGACAAATGTTTTATCAAAATTTCCTCAAATACGCAATCCATTTAAAAGCTTCCGCAATAAATGAATCTTTGAAAATTAATAACATTTTTAAAAATAAATAAATTTTCAATGATTCATGCTTTAAAAATGAATGACCCATTTTTGACTTATCATTGAATAACACAAAGTGATTAAATAAAAATGAGGATTTCAATGACAACATATTTTACGAAAAACACTTCAATGTGACATCGCCAGATTCGGCCATAACGTCCAGGCCGAATTTGGGGTGTTACATTTAGTGGTATCAGAGTCAGGTTGCAAAACTCGGCTGTGTATTGGGTTTTAATCTTGAAATTCTAAAGAAATGCTTTCAAATGATTTGAAGTGTTTTGAAATGTTTTACTGAATGTGTGGCACATCAAGTTCTGAAGTCAATCCTGTAAGTTCTCTCTAAAAACTGCATTATGATTGTGACTGAAACTGTTATATTTTCTAAATTGAAGCTGCTATAGGTAATATATCCTACGACTATTATAGATGGACTGTACTGAAAACACTTAAGATAGTGTATACTGAGACTGTAGCAAAACTGTTAGGCCGATTTACGAAAACAAACACTGAATTACTATAGTTTTGCATAAAACTTTATTAACAAATACTGAAATTGTAAACTGATCTGCGTAAAACTATTAATAAAGATAATACGAGATTAGACAATGAGCATTGGAGGTTCTTGCGGACGGGGTACAAGAGGCTGTGGTAGAGGCCGTAGAGGTGCTCGAGCTGGGTTCTTGTCATCTGGCCATATACCTAATTTAGAAACCAGTAAGACACCGATTTCACCTGTGACTGAGACTGGTTCTCATGATTGAATGGCTGGGGACGACGCACTGTCCCAAGCCATGTTAAGAATTCTAGAGAGGGTCGGTTACGGAACGACTCTGGTCTAATGGAGTTGAGATTTTGAGGGGTATTGCTAGAGTTTCCCCTAATGTGGCTGAGTACTAGATAAAGGCCATAGAGAGAATTATGGACGACTTGGACTGCACCCCCGTGCAAAAATTAAAAGGTGCTGTATCGCTGCTACAAGATGAATCATATCAGTGGTGGCTCACTGAAAAGGAGGGTACTTAGCCCGCAAGGTTGACCTAGAAATTCTTAAAATCTGCCTTCCAGGGAAAATACGTGGGTGCCAGTTATGTGGATGCCAAGAGGAGAGAGTTTTAAAATCTGACTCAGGGGGACAGACTAGTGGCCGAATATAAGGCCGAGTTCTTAAGGCTAAGCCGCTATGCTAGAGGTATGGTGGCGACTGAGTATAAAAGATGTGTTTGCTTCGAGGATGGCCTTAGAGATAGCTTAAGAGTTCTGATAGCTCCACGGAGGGAGCGAGACTTTACTGCACTAGTGGATAAGGCGAAGACCACTGAAGAGGTTAAGCGCACTGAGCACCAAAACCGTGAGAAAGAGAGAGGTAGAATCAGGATGGATTCGGAGCCCTCAAGTTCCATTCAGAGGCCTAAGATAAAGGCCAGAGTGGATGGGCCGATTAGAGTTGGGGCCTTTATGGTTGCTACTGGTCAACAACCTTATATCGATTGTGGGAGACGCCATCAGGGCGAGTGCTGAAAAAGAGCTGGGGCATGTTTGAGGTGCAGTTCATTGGAGCACCGTATCAGAGAGTGTCCACGGATACCTAATCAAATGCAAGGTCCTAGTTTGGGTACTGCACAATCACCAAGGGGTGTTCAGCAGCCATTGAGAGGTCGTGGTCAAGCTCAAGGTGGTAATGGTTTGGCCTGTGGGCAGAAAGTACCAGGTAGAGGTGCTAATCATACTGAGGCAAGGCAGCCAGCTCTTGTATATGGTGTACGTCGCCCAGAGGAGGGAGATGCTTCGGATATCATCACGGGTACATTCTTAATTTTTAATGTGCCTTATACTGCATTGATAGATATAGGATCCACCCATTCCTATGTTGCCTGCTTTGTTACTGAAAACTTGGGGATTCCGGTTGAGAGTACTCTGAGTGAAATTACGGTATTAAGTCCATTGAGGGCAGTTCGTCTGGGTTAATAAGGTATTTAGAAACGTCTCTTTGGTGGTACAAGGAGTTATTTTTCTGGCCAATTTAATGGAACTTCCTTTTGGAGAATTCAATTTGATACTGGGCATGGATTGGTTAGTTAAACAAAGAGTGAACTTGAATTGTGCCACTAAATGGGTAGTATTGAGAACTGAGGAGGACAACTAAATAGTTGTAATTGGGGAACGTTGAAACTACTTGTCGAATGTGATTTTTGCATTGAGGGGTGAAAAGTTGGTTCGTAAGGGATGTGAGGCATATATGGCCTACATCAGTGTTTCCGATTCTAGGTATTCTTTTGTTAGAGAAATCAGAACGGTCAAAGACTTTCTGAAAGTCTTCCCTAAAGAGCTACTTGGGTTACCTCCAAACCGTGAAGTTGAGTTTGGGATTGAGCTCCTTCTGGGTACAACTCCGGTGTCCACCGCCCCTTATAGAATTAGACCGAAGGAGCTTGTGGAGCTTAAAGTTCAAATCCAAGAGTTACTGGATAGTTGGTTCATCTGCCCTAGCGTGTCTCTGTAGGGAGCACCAGTTCTATTCGTAAAGAAGAAGGATTGATCCATGCGTATGTACATTAATTATCGATAACTAAACAAGTTGACCATCAAGAATAAGTACCCCCTACTGAGGATAGACGACCTGTTCGATCAGTTTCGAGGAGCCTTGATTTTTTCTAAAATTGACCTCCAATCCGAGTACCATAAGTTGAAAGTTAAGGAGGCTGATGTATACAAGACTGCGTTTAGGACTTGCTATGGGCATTACGAGTTCTGAGTAATGTCGTTTGGATTGACGAATGCATCAGCAACCTTTATGGATCTGATGAACCGAGTGCTCCAACCCTATCTGGATCAGTTCGTGGTAGTCTTTATTGATGACATTTTGGCGTATTTAAAGACTAATGATGAACATGATGAACATCTTCAAGTGGTTTTGCAGGTTTTGAGGGAGAAGCAACTGTACGCCAAGCTCAGTAAGTGTGAGTTTTGGTTAAAAGAAGTAACATTTCTAGGCCATGTGGTCGATCTTCAAAAGATTGAAGCTGTCTTGGATTCGAAGCAACCTGGGATTGTATCAGAGATTCATAATTTTTTGGGACTGGCTGGGTACTATCAACGATTTATAGAGGGCTTTTCTGTAATTGCAGCACCCTTGACTAGACTGCTTCACAAGGGTGTGTGTTTAACTGGACTGATTCACAGCAAAAGAGCTCTGAGAAGCTCAAGACTGTACTGACTTAAGCCCTTGTTCTAATACAACCAGTTCTTGGAAAAAATTTTACTGTGTACAGTGATGCATCACATGTCAGTTTAGGATGTGTGTTGATGCAAGAGGGTAAGGTGGTTGCGTACGTGTCTTGACAGCTTAAGACTCATGAGGAAAATTATCCGACGCATGATTTAGAGTTGGCTGCAGTGGAATTCACACTAAAAATCTGGAGACATTACTTGTACGGTGAGAAGGAGCTAAACCTTAAACAGCATAAATGGATTGAGCTGCTAAATGATTACAACTGTAAGATTGAATACCATACTGGTAAGGCCAATGTGGTGGTCGACGCATTGAGCCGAAGGGCTACGACTGGTTTGAGAGTGATGTTTGCTCGTCTCAGATTATTTGATGATGGTAGTCTATTGGCTGAACTCCAGGTTAAACCGATGTTGATCGAGCAGATTAAGGGTAAACAGTTAGAGGATGAGTCACTAGGTCTTCGATTCCGACAGATTGAGAGTGGTAATACATCAGATTTTGGATTAAATAGCGAAGGGGTTCTCTATTTTCGTGGAAGAGTCTGTGCACCGGATGGTGCCGAGTTAAGGCAGTCTATACTGCGAGAGGCGCATAGTAGCTTTTATGCTATCCATCCTAGCGGGAACAAGATGTACCGAGACCTTCGTGAGCTATACTGGTGGCATGGTCTTAAGCGAGATGTTGCCGATTTTTTGAGTAAATGCCTAACATGCCAGCAGGTTAAAGCTAAGCATCAGCTACCCTCAGGTTTACTGCAGCCAGTTAAAATAGAGTTTTGGAAGTAGGAAAGAGTGACTATGGATTTCGTAAGTGGGTTGCCCTTAACGCCTACTAAAAAAGATTCAATGTGGTTCATCGTGGATCGGTTGACCTAGTCTGCCCATTTCATACTGGTTCGTACTGATTACTCTCTGCAGAAGCTGGCTAAACTGTATGTGTTTAGGGTAGTGAGACTGCATGGGGTACCGGTTTTGATAATATCTGATAGGGATCCCCGCTTCACGTCTCAGTTCTGAAAGAAGCTACATGAAGCTCTAGGTACAAGGCTGGACTTCAGTACTGCGTTCCATCCTTAGACAAATGGTCAATCTGAAAGGGTGGTTCAGATACTAGAGGATATGTTAAGGGGTTATGTAGTTGACTTCCGAGGCAGTTGGGAGGAGTTTTTTTCGGTTGGTAGAGTTCACTTACAACAACAGTTACCAGCCTAGCATACAGATGGCACCTTACGAGGCGCTCTATGGTCGTAAGTTTCGTACGCCTTTGTGTTGGACTAAGTTGGGCGAGCGTCGTATTCTGGGTCCTAAACCGGTTTCTGATACTGAGGAGAAGGTCAGATTGATTCGAGATCAATTAAAAGAGGCATCTGATAGGAAAAAGTCATATGCAGATCTGAAGCATCGAGAGATTGAGTATTCTCTAGGGAATTTCATTTTTCTCAAGGTCTCGCCATGGAAGAAGGTACTAAGATTTGGTCGTAAGGGCAAGTTGAGCCCCAGATTCATTGGACCTTATCGCATACTGAGACGTGTGGGACCAGTTGCCTACCAGTTGGAGCTACCTTCAGAGTTGGAGTGGATTCATGATGTATTACATGACTCCATGCTGAGGTGCTATCGTTCTGATCCCATGCATGTTATTCCTATTAAGGAAATCGAGGTTAGGCCAAATCTGATCTTTGAGGAGGAACCAGTCCAGATATTGGACCGCGATGTTAAAATTCTGAGAAGAAAGTCCATCCCACTGGTTAAGGTTCTTTGGCATAATCATAGTTCTGAGGAGGCCACGTGGGAGCTTGAGGATGTAATGCGGTAGCAATATCCTCATCTTTTCTAATCAGGTAAAACTTTCGAGGCCAAAATTTTCTTTAAGGGGGTAGAGTTGTAATGGCCCCAAAACCCTTAATTTTATTTTTATTTTCGTATGTTGTTGTTACAAATATCTGTCTGCTTCAGTGCTTAAGTGTTCTAGGAGTGGTTGAGAAGTCTTAGGTTCAAGCCTTAGCTTGGGCAAAAATTTTGTTTTTATTGAATAAACCCCTATCTTTAGACAGTAGGCTTATAAATAAATGTTGTTAATTTATGTCAAAACGGGTCTGCTGGTCTGGTGGTTAAGGGGAGTGTAAAAGAGCTAGAGATCTGGAGTTCGAGTCATTGCGCTAGCAAATGAGTTATTTTTGCTACTTGTTCCGAGTGAGTGTTTTGGTGCAGTCGAAATACTGAATGGTTGAGTAGTTGTGGGATTGGTGGAGGAAATTAAGGAACTTGAAGTGTGTAGGGAAAATGGACGGATGGTGTTGAGGATTTTGAGGAGAGGATTAGGCAATGAGATGAGATTGAGCTGAACTTGAACTCTATTTTTCCAAAATTTCCGCACCCTCTTCCCAAATTCCCCAGGTTCTGATTGCAAAACACTTTCCCCTTAGCCGAAATCTCTCTTTGGCAATTCGGCTTTAGCTTTTTTTTTTCCTTTTCTCTAAAATTTTCGGTAACTGTGTTCTTCTCTGCCGAACTACATTTCGTTCTCCCCTCTCCACTTTGCTAGTTTTTTTTCCTCGTCTTCTTCTTTGTCGAACCCTTCTCTTGTGCCAAATTTGTGTATTGGTTGTACTTTTGTTCTCTAGCCGAACCTTTTCTCAATTTCAGATTTGGGCTATCGGTTTTCTCAAACCTCAGTCGACTGTCATGCACTCGTTGGTACTGGTATTGCTATTTGATTCCTAGATCTCCTTTTTCAATTAGTTTTTGACCCTTCTCAAAGCAAACCTTTCCCTCCATTATTATCAGGTTTTCTCTCCTTCTTATACCCTCGCTGTGTCAACTCTTTTCTATTTTGCTCTGCTGAATTTGGGTGCCTATCCTATTTTGCAATTTTGCATTTCGGTAAGTGGTGCGAATATTGGTTAATAAGTATTTCAGTTGGATTGTAGGAATTACTGGTTATTTGGTTTCGACAGTTTAAGTGGGCAGACCTTGGTTGTTTAAACGTGGTAAGTGAATGACGATGAAGTGATTAAGAATTTCGCGTAGGTCGTGATAAATTCGTTAGACTTGCAACTAATCGATTGTTTATGATTGAATTTAGATTGGAGTGCTCAAGGATTGGGTACATTTTTTCGCAAACAAGGTGTGTAAACACAATCGCGATTATGGAAATCAGCAAAAGCCGGATTAAGTGAACGTTGACACAACACGGGCATGCGCTCGTTCGTGTGGTAGGTCGCGTGCCTAACAATGAACGAGTGATCGGTGAGGCCGGCCATGTGTGATTTCATAGGTCGGGCCGAATTGGGTCGTGTGGGCCCCATGGGTGTGTAGGCCCCACACGAGCGAACCACACGGGCGTGTGGAAATTATTGGGTCAGGCCGTGTAATCCACACGGCCAAGGCCATTTTAGGTGGTGTGGGCCCACTTGGGCCAATAACATGGCCTCGAGGGCCCATTTTCACTGCTTGATTGCTAAGGTTGCACGGGTCGCCCGAGTCGACTGTGGACCTACTGTTGGGTCAATAAGCTTACTTAGACCCCTAATTGACTGAATGAATGTTATGCCCCTATGTGATATATTTATATATATGTACACGTAATGCTATATTTTAGCATGCTATGTAGTCTGTACTGAATACATACACGATACTTTGATATGACATGACATGATTGCATTATGCATTGCATGGGGATGGGTTGTTATTGATCGGAGGAAGTGTACTGAAAAGCTTCGAGCCTAAATTACGGGCAGCCCAACTGCATACCACTGTATAGTGCCACATTCGGTACTTTCTGTAGTGTAAGGATGGGTGGGTTGATTATATCCCCACATAGAGTGTAGGGTTGGACGGGGATAGAGTGTAGAGGCTGGATGGGTAGGACTTGTATACTATTTCATATGTTACTGCATTGATTAATGATTACTGTAATGGGCCAAGGCCCAAGCACTTGAATATTCGGTATTGAGATGGGCCAAAGCACAAATTGGTAGTGTCACTGATACTGAAAAAGGGCTTAGGCCCAGTCTGTGTTTGCTTTCTGTCTGTTCGCTATTATGGGATTACACACTGAGTTTTTCGTAAACTCACCCATCTATTTTAACTATACAGGTAATCCCCAGTCATAGGCGGATCGGTGCAACGGAGGACTCAGCGGTGGCCACACGACCTATCTAATTCGATATTATTTTATGATTTCGACTTAAATTTTTGGGGTATTTTATTGTAATAATGGCATGTGGATTTATATTTTTAATTTGGGATTCTATTTTGGGTTTGGTTTATAAATGCTAGCAGTAGGAAAAGCCGCAAGTTTTCAGAAAGACAAATGTTTTATCAAAATTTCCTCAAATGCGCAATCGGTTTAAAAGCTTCCGCAATAAATGGCGCTTTGAAAATTAATAACGTTTTTAAAAATAAATAACTTTTCAATGATTCATGCTTTAAAAATGAACTACCCATTTTTGACTCATCATTGAATAACACAAAGTGATTAAATAGAAATGAGGATTTCAACGATAACATATTTTACGAAAAACACTTCAATGTGACATCGCCAGATTCGACCATAACGTCCTGGCCAGGTTTGGGGTGTTACAATTTGGTAAATAAAAACACAATATAGTTGAGAAGTGATGATTAAAATATATTAAATTAAATGCAATGATCCCTAATGCAAATTATCCTAAGTATGCAAAATATATGCATGAAATAGATTTTAGCAAAATTAAAAACAATTTGCTACAATTATAACATAAAAAAACTAGGACAGTTACTTTAACTAAACTCAATTTATTATCAACATGCTTAATAATATTCGGAAAAACATTACATGGCAACTCAATCTTTCATGAGTTTGGAAACCACATTAGGTCTTTTCGGAATCCTTTACTTAGTAAATATACATTTTACTGATCCATATTTACTAAGGGTTTCTTAGCATTCGTGTGAGGAAACAGGGATGTGTCAGGTTTGAAATAGTTTAATCACACAAATCTAAAAACTATGCAGATAATAGAGCTTGGTCAGAGTTGTTATGCAAACTACAATTTAATCAGGTCAGGATCTAAATTGAGCATGCACATTTCAATTATGTGTCCATCAGCCGTCATCTGGTCAGGATCGCTCAGCTAATTCAAGTGCATTTCAATCATGTATAAACAATACAAACTTGATTTTAATTGAAAACATGATCGATTGAGGCACAAACATTATAAGCATGAATCAAATAAATATTATTTAATCAAAGCAATCATCATAGCTTAAATAAAATTAAGCTAACATTGTTGTAAACAAGAACAAAGAACACATAGCATACATTTTTAGATTAAATTAAAGAAAAGAAAGATTAAACCCAATACAGACTGGCTGTCACCGAAGACTCTGACTGACGAGACTCCTTCGTTCCTTTGCTTTTCTCCTTTGCTGATGGCTCTCCAAGGTGGCCGACCAAGGGCTCTTTAAGAGGTTTAATTGCTAAAATCTCTATGAAGAGATGAAGCTAGGCATGGGGAATGGAAAATGCTAAGAGAATTGAGAGAGAAGAGAGAAGAATGAGGGATGAGGGATGATGAATGAGGGAATAAGAGGGTCTTATTTATAGGTGAGGAAAGGGGGATAGTTTGCTAAAAATAGTGGATGTTAACCTCTTCAAATCTCCTCAAATGGTGGTCGGTCATGCTTAGTGGCTTTTGACTTGATTTTTTCTTGATTTTTAAGCAATTTTGAATGCCACGCAACTAAGGACAGAGACTCGATCAATCGTAAATCTTTAGGAAAATCTCTAATTTCTTCAACACTGCAAGGACCTTGTGTAATTGAACCAAAGAAATGGTTTAAATGGACAACCATGTGTAGCCGAATATTGGGTTGACTTGGTCTCCAATTTGGACGGTTTTATAATCCAGCAAAATTATCATACCTGTCCAGAATAAATCAACAAGTTAGAGGACCAACGAATAGAATTTATCCAATTTAATTAATTAATTAAAAACCAAATTGTCAATGAAATATTTTAAATTGAATTATTAAATATAATTTATATTTTATTATTTAATTTAATCATGCATGGCCCACTTTATGTCTTAAAAAATATAATATATTCAAATTAATATAAAATAAGCAATTTATTGCATGAAAGCTATATAATAAAGCATAAAATCACATTTTAATAATTTCTATGTCCTAATTTCATATTTTCACATATTTCATTAATTTATTAAACAATTACTTAGTTTTAACAATTGATTTAAGTAAAAAGGTGATAAATTACATAGGAAAAATCCTATATATTTTTTCGTTTACACACCCCCAAACTTAAATCATTGCTCGTCTCGAGAAATACTTTGTAACACCCCAAACCTAGCCCAGAAGTTAGGCCCGAATCCGGCGTGTCACATTAAAGTGTTATTCGAAAACCATGTTTTCATTGAAAACTCTCCTTAATATTTAAAAACTAAAGTCTCAGTTTGTGTTCGTTCAATTTCAAAATGTGGTTCATTGAAAAGTTAATCACTTTTAAAAATATTACTAACTTCGTTGAAAATCTCTTTTAGTTGCGGAAGCTAATTTAAGGTAAAGAGGTTTAAAACGTATGTTTCAAAAACAGTAATTGGGTTGAAAACTCGTCTATGTCTAACAGATATAAAACGTAACAAAATCCCAAATTTAGAATTAAATTCAGAGAGGCCTTATTACTGAAATTAAAATCCAAAATGGAATTTAAAACATATATAAAGTCCAAAGCATAACAACCTCCGAGTCCCTCGCAGCACCGATCCTCCTAACGCAGGGGATTACCTGCAGAGTTAAAAACGGGATGAGTTTACAAAAAACTCAGTGTGTAATCCCCTTACTAGAGTAACGGTTAGTATCTGAAAACCGCTTGATGCAGGCCAAAGCCTTTTAGCGATGAATGATGCAGTCCGTATCGGAGCATACGTGGGCGGGACCCACTCGCAATATCATTTGGGTCACAGCCCATAACAGAATCAATTGGGCCCATCCCAAACTAATACAGAACAAGTGGCCCTAAGCCTAGTATAATGACAAATATCATAAATAGATATGCAACAGTATGAGAAAGCTTCCCACCCCGATCCAGCGAACACACCACCCGTACCAACCCTACACAGCATGTGGGGATAAAATTGACCCACTGATAAACCGTAATATATACATATTTTAATCCCATATTTGGCATATTTTTGGATGATTTATCCCTTGAATTGTGGAACTTGATGCCCCTAATCCTTTAATTTCATGTTTTATACTTAGGAGAGCATAAAAGGATGAAAAGAACGAGAAACGGGCCAAAAACGGAGAAACTAGGCAAAAGTAAGAAATCCACAAGGCTTGGAGTTCGCCACACGGTCGTGCCACTTTAGCAGACTCGAACAAGACCCTGGGCTCGATTCACACGGGCGCGTCCCTACCATGACCTGTTTTAATTCCACTTGGAAAAGAATAAAGACATTCTGAAGCCTATATAAACACCCTAAGTATGACCTAAAAAGGGGGGAAGCGAGAGTGAAGCCAGAGAGGGCTGAATACAGGAAATTGCTCTAAGAAAGCCAGTTGATCCATCTCAGAAGCCGGAATCACGCTCAAGACTAAAGATTTTCCCTTCAATTTCCATCAGGGGGTTTTAGGGTTTTCATTATGTTTTGTTATTTAATTTCTTCTAAGATGTATTCTTTTATAACTATGAACTAAACCCCTCAAATACCTGAGGGAGATGAAACTTAAGACGGATCTTGTTATTGTTTTCTGAACTATATGATAAATATTTGATTTGTTCTTAATTATGTGTTCTTAATTCTTGCTTTAATAATTCAGGATATTGTTGATGTGCTTATTTAGAGGAGCAAAAGTACCTGTTTAAGAGTAGATCTAGCATAATTAAGCAGAATTGATTGCAACCCTAGAGATAGGATGACGAAAATATGCCAGATTAGGGTCAAACCTAATATGGGAGTTAATAGATCGAGTTAATGCAATTCTAGGGGTTTTAATTAGAAAGAGATTTCAATTAATCAACCTAGGGTTAGATGTTAGTAGCCTCGAAAGAGGTATTAGTATAAATTAGGGAATCCTACGGATCAAGTCAAGTGAATAAATCGTCTGGTTCAGAGTTAAATAACAAGTGAAGTCTAGGTGGATTCTTCCTCGGGTATTGTCTTAATCAACTGATTCTCCCAAAAGTATTTTCCCAGTTCATTCTATGTGTCTTAGCATCCTTAGTTTATTAATTAGTTATATAAATATCAAATCCCCTTTATTTTAGGCTAGAAAATAAAAAGAAAGTTAGTACTAGTACTTTTGGTTCCTTTTGGTTCGACATTCCGGTCTTGCCATTAAGTTATACTACTGTTCGATAGGTGAGCTTGCCTAAATTGTGGTGATAGTTAGTTTCTAGGATCGATCATTCATTATGTAAATATTAAGACTTTCAGACATGATCAAGTTTTTGGCGCCATTGCCGGGGAACTAAAATATTAGGAACGCTCAATTTTTATTACTTTAGCCATTATTTTTATTTATTTTTATTTTTACTTTTCTAATTTTTCTTTTCTTCTGGCAGGAACTTTTAGTTTATGACTAGAAAAAAACCCGTCAGGACCATTACTTTTTTACAGTGAAATCGAAAGTATAGTTTGCAGAAACAGAAGAGAAATAAGGCAAAGCTTACAATACATACAAGAAGAGCAAGAGGACGACACTAATAATACTGAAGAGATGGCTGATCCCCAAAACAATCCGCTACCTCTTGTGGTCGTGGCAGATCCAGTGACTCAAATTCCTGTTCCTCGTACTATGTATGATTATGCTAAGCCTAGTTTGATCGGTACTGAATCAAGTATTGTTAGACCTACTATTGCTGCTGATAAACCGTAATATGAACATATCTTAATCCCACATTTAGCATACTTTTGGATGATTTAAGCCTTGAATTGTGGAATTTGGTGCTCTTAATCCTTTGTTTTCATGCTTTATACTTAGGAAAGCACCGGAGGATGAAAAGAACGAGAAACGGGCTTAAAAAAAGTAAATGGGCCAAATTACAAAATTGACATGGCCTGGGCCCAAGAACAGACAGTCGTGCCTCCTTAACAGACTCGAACACGGCTTGGCCACAACTCACACGGGCGTGTGCCATGGGCGTGTTCTTTCTGTGACAAAGGGGAATTTTACTTGGATTAGGGTACTTAGAGGCAAAGAAAGCCATTCCAAAAGCCTATATAAACACCTTAGAGGCCAACCATCAAGGGGCATCCAGTGAGGCCAAAGAGCCGCGCCAGAGAGGCCAGAATTGTGGAATTTACTAGAAGAAAGCCAGTTGATTCATCTCAAGAAGCCGGAGTTATACTCAAGATAAATGATCTTCTCTTCAATTTCCTTCAAGGGTTTTAGGGTTTTTCTTATGTTTTGTTTTATATTTTCTTCTGAGATGTATTCTTTTATTATTATGAACTAAACCCTGAAATACATGAGGGGGATGAAACCTAAGATGGATCTTGTTATTGTTTTCTGAACTATATGATAAATACTTGATTTGTTCTTAATTATGTGTTCTTAATTCTTGATTTGATATTTTAGGATATTGATTCAAGTATTGATGTGCTTAGGCAGAGGAGGAATAGACCCTGTCTAAGAGTAGATCTAGCATAATTAAGCGGAGTTGATCGCAACCCTAAAGATAGGATGACAAAAATCTATCGGATTAGGGTCAAACCTAATATGGGAGTCAATAGATCGAGTTAATGCAATTCTAGGGTTTTTAATTAGAAAGAGATTTCAATTAATCAACCTAGGGTTAGTGATAAACCACAATAGTAACATATTTTAATCCCACATTTAGTATGCTTTTGGATGATTTATCCCCTGATTCATATAAAAAGGTGCTCTTTCCTTTCTTTTCATGTCTTATACCCAGGAAAGCACCCGAGGATGAAAAGAACATAAAACGGGCCCAAAACGGAGTAAATGGGCCATATCACAAAATCGACACGGCCTGGACCAAAGCCCACACAGCCGTGCCTCATTGATCATCTAGAACACGGCCTGACCCCCGATTTACACGGCTGTGCCTCATTAAAGAAATCCGAACACGCCTAAAGACTAGTCACACGGGCGTGTGACATGGCCGTGTCCCTGTCATGGCAAAAAACAATTTCATTCGAATTTGGATACTTTGAGGCAAAGAAACTTATTTCAAAAGCCTATATAAACCCCCTAAGTGTTAGCTGAAAAGGGGGCAGTTAGCTAGGCCAAGGAGCCAAGCCTAAAAGGTCAGATCTGTGGAGAATCACTCGAAGATAGCCAGTTGATCCATCTCAAGAAGCAGGAATTCTACTCAAGACGGCGGATCTCTCCTTCAATTCCTTCAGAAAGTTTTAGGGATTTCTTATGTTTTGTTTTATCTTTTCTTCTGAGATGTTTTCTTTATTAGTTATGAACTAAACCCTTTGGATACCCGAAGGGGATGAAACCTATGATAAATCTTGTTATTGATTACTGAATTATATGATAAATACTTAGTTTGTTCTTAATTATGTGAGCTTAATCCAAATTTGATATGCTTAGGTGGAGGAGCAAAAGTCCCTGCTTAAGAGTAGATCTAGCATAATTAAGCGGAGTTGATCGCATGCCTAGAGATAGGGTGACGAGGTTTTGCCGGATTAGGGTGAAACCTAATATGGGTGTCCATAGATCGATTTACTGCTATTCTAGGGGGTTATTAACAGAGAAAGAGATTTCCATTAATTAACCTAGGGTTAGACGTTATTCGCCTCGAGAGAGGGTTTAATATACGTTAGGGAGTCTTACGGATCAAACTAAATGGATAAATCGTATAGGTCAGTGTTAGATAACAAGTGAAGTCTAGGTGGATTCTTCCTAAGGGTATCGTCTAAATCAACTGAGTTTTTCTAAAAGTTATCTCCCCAATTTAGTCTTCTTGTCTTTGTGTTTTTGCTTTGTAATTAGTTAGTTTTAGATTCATCAACCAATCACTTAATATTTAGGCTAAATAATAAAAAAGAAAGTTAGTATTAGTACTTTTAGTTCCTTTAGGTATGACAATCCGGTCTTGCCTATGCTATACTACTGTTCGATAAGTGCACTTGCCTTAAATCGTTGTTAGAGTTAGTTTCTAGGTTCAATCATTCTCTTTATAAATTTTAAAACTCGACAAAACAACGATCAAGTATTTGGCGTCGTTGCCGGGGAACTAAAATATTAAGAAAGCTCTATTTTTGTTACTTTAGCCATTATTTTTTATTCTCCGCAATTTATTTTTATTTTTAGTTTAATTTTGAATTTTGCTAAATTTTCTTTCTTTCTTTTCCTAACAGGTACTTCTAGTTTACGACTAGAAGGAAACTGAGAGGACCACTAGTATACGATAGTGATATTGAAGCAACTGCTCGAAGGAATCGTCCAGAAATTAGGCAAGCCCTAAATTACACAGAAAAAGAGTAAGAATCCAATCCCACTAAAGGAATGGATGAGAATAATCCACCGCCACATGATGTGGCAGAAAATAATGCTCCACGTACTATGTTTGATTGTGTTAAACCACATTTAACAGGAGTAGAATCGAGTATTGTTAGGCCTGCTATAGCTGCTAATAATTTTGAATTAAAGCCTAACACTATACAAATGATTCAACAATTTGTTCAATTTAATAGTTTGCAGGACGAAGACCCAAATACACATATAGCTAACTTTCTAGAGTTCTGTGATACTTTCAAAATAAATGGTGTTTCCGATGATGCCATACTTCTTCGATTATTTCCCTTTTCATTAAGAAATAAAGCCAAACAGTGGTTAAACTCGTTACCACGAGAGTCAATCACTACCTGGGACCAAATGACCGAAAAAGTTTTATTAAAATATTTCCCACCGGCCAAAACGGCCAAATTACGGAATGATATCTCTTCTTTTGTGCATATGGATTTAGAGACATTATACGATGCATAGGAGAGATACAAGGACCGACTGAGAAGATGCCCACACCATGGATTACCTTTTTGGCTTCAAGTCCAAACTTTTTACAACGGTGTGAATCCTTCAACGAGACAACTAATCGACTCAGCCGCCGGTGGAACCCTGAATAATAAAACTCCTGAAGCAGCGTTCGAGTTTATAGAAGAGATGTCACTGAACAACTATCAGTGGCAAGTTACAAGAACAAGGCCAACAAAAACAGCCGGAGTTTACAACCTCGACGCAGTAACCATACTATCAAATCAGGTAGAATTGATGAATAAAAAGCTTGATAGTTTGTGTTCTTCGCAGCTACATCCAGTAATGCAGTATGACGCAAGTGGAACTGTGGCGAATCCTGAGTACCCACCCTACCAACCGGGCACAGAGAGCGAACAAATGAACTATATAGGTAACAATTTCAAATCTAATAATAACCCTTATAGTAATAATTATAACCCAGGTTGGAGGAATCACCCAAATTTTTCATGGGGAGGTCAAGGAAATAAAGGAAATCAAGGAAATCAAAGACAACAGCCTCCTCAAAATTTCCAAAATCAGCCTTATCCATAAGAGAAGAAGCTGAACCTCGAAAAGATGTTGGCAAATTCATGGCAGCCACTGACACTCGTATCCAAAAAACTGAGACAATAATTAGTGACCAACAAGCATCGATCAAAGCAATTGAGAACCAAGTTGGGGAAATTACTAAGTTAATTGGACAGCTCGCGAAACTGATGTCTGAACGACCGCAAGGGCGTCTACCAAGCAACACTGAGATTAATCCAAAGGAGCAAATCCAAGCCATAATAGCTCAGGAAAATACAGAGTTAGACGAGTCCAATCCAATACAAGAAGATGAGGTCGAAGAATGTAAAGTTGAGGTAACACAAGAAAAGCCAAAACCAGTAATCAAAGAATACCAACCTCGCATTCCTTATCCCGAGGCGTTAAAGAGAGACGATATGGAGGAACAGTTTGGTAAGTTTTTTAAACTTTTAAAAAAATTACACATTAACTTACCGCTACTCGAAGCTCTTTCGCAGATGCCAGACTCTAGAAAATTTTTAAGGAAGCTGTTAACAAAAAAATAAAGGATAGACGAGGAACCACATATGGAACTCAACACAAAGTGCTCAGCAATTCTACAAAATAGACTACCATGGAAATTAAAAGATCCAGGAAGTTTTACAATTCCATGCATAATTGGTAGTTTATCTATAGAAAATGCTTTAGCCGATTTAGGGGCAAGCATAAATGTCATGCCTTATAAACTGTTTAAACAACTAGGTCTAGGGAAACCAAAATAAACTAGGATGAGCATCCAATTAGCTGATAAAACTATTAGAACTCCTAGGGGTATAATCGAGGATGTGCTCGTAAAGGTCGATAAATTCGTCTTCCCAGTAGATTTTGTTGTCTTAGACATGGATGAGAACAATTCAATTCGCTTAATTTTAGGAAGGCCATTCTTAGGAACTGCCAGAACTAAAATTGATGGTAATGTAGGCGAACTTATACTTTGTGTAGGCGAGGAGACAGTCACTCTTCAAGCCCTCGACTCGGCTAAAACATCAAGCAACAAAGGTGAGAATGTGAATTCTTTTGATAACCATTCGGTTAACCCTTCTTTTCAGGAAGCACCACAAAAGGACACAATTGAACCCGATCCTAAACCCTGTAATGAATTAACTCATGAGGATCAAAAGATGCAGACCAATGAACTAGCCGAATGGAAAGCACACTTTAAAGAGGAACAGGAACCACACAAAGTAAAACCGAAGGAACCCCAAGAAGAGCTCATAGGAACATCTAACCACTTCAAAATAGGAGACAAGGTACTATTAGATAAAGCCGATCCTCACATCAACACACCAAACCTAAACATGAATGAAGAAATTCCTCTTGAGGTACGCAATACCTTCCCTTACGGAACAGTCGAGGTAAGCCATTCAACATCTGGCACTATTAAGGTAAACGCTTCTCGACTTAAACTTTATAAAAGCACTGATAACATGAGGGAAGATATTCAAATTTTTAAACCTCCATGAACACACAAATAATAGGAAAGTCTAGCTTCAGACTATAAACGAGCGTTTCTCGGGAGGCAACCCGAGCACTAACCCTACTTTCTTTCACATTTATTTTCAGTTTCTTTTCTTTTCTTCTCTTAGTTCTAAAACCTTAGTTTTAAACTAACCAAAAGTACAGAATTCCGGGTCACATGACCTTGCGCACGGCTGTGGCTGAGACCGTGTGTACCTCAAAAATCTTGGTACTAACATGGCAGGATGGTACAAGTCAGATTTAACTAAATTTCGACTCACGGACTCAACCACTCCCCCACGGACACCGACAAAGTGGCATGGCCATGCCCCACAACTGTGTGAAGCTACTGACTTGCCAACCACGGGCAGAACACGCTCGTGCCTCATAACTGTGCCAACATACTGACTTCTTACAAACGGGCGTGGCTGGCCGAAAAATAGGCATAGAGAGCCCACACACCCAGACACGGCCGTGTAAATCGACACACCCTCGGTCCACAGGCGTGTGAATGTACCAGGATTGAAACTCTATTTAAACCCAACTCCCCTCTTCTTCCTCTTCTCATCCACCCTCCTTCTTTCTTCCTTCTTTCCTTCCTTCCCCCTCTCACAACTCTCCCCTTATCCATAACAAGTCTTTATAACTCTTGAGCCAACACCGAAACCATGTTAAAGAAGCGTAAAAGGCTAAACTCATCAAAGGAGAAAGATTTACATGAGTTCATGCCGGCAACTTCATCTAAACAACAAGCCAAGGGTCTTTGAAACCATTTCGTTTCTATTTTTCTTTTCTCTTTTGCTTCAGTTTCCTTATCTTTACTTCTTTTCTGCTTAATTTAGTTTAACTTATTTTAGTTTCGTAGTGTCAGGTTCGAAAGGCTGCTAGGGAATCATGCCACTTCCACCACCGCCAGCACCTCCGCAGCCTTAGAGGTCACACCCACCTCGCGAACCATCCAACAATAAGGACCCTTCGGTCCATTCATATTTAATTTTCATTTTGCTTACATTTTTGTTTCCTTTCTCTTTATCTTTCTTATCTTTAATTATATATTTAGTTTATTTTAAATATGTCTTAATAATCCCTGGCTACTTCTCCGTGAGCTACACAATTTCTTTATCTAGCGCAGGATCGTCATCTAAACCGACCTCCCCATCCTCCTTTCACTTCCGACTCAAGGAATCCATCCAAAATTCAGGAAGTATTCTTTCCCCTTCTCTTTTGATTTATCCCTTAAATGTTATTATCTATCTTTGTACATTGAGGTCAATGTACATCTTAAGTGTTGGGGGTGAATAGTTATTTCGAGAAAATGCCTAACTTTCTGCATTATTCTCAATCCCTAAGAATAAAAGTCCCTAACTTTTTTCATTATTCTCAAATCCCTAAATTTAATCTTGTTCCAAAGTGATTTCCTCATATTACTAATTAGGATGAAATTTCTGATGATTTATGGTTTTTATTGATATGTTTTAAAGTAAGTCATTGATAATTGTGCATTGATGATTAAATTTAAATAATACTAGAGAATCAAGCATGATAAGTCTAATTTTCAAAAATTAAAATTTTTAGGTTGTTAACCTGAATTTGAATATTACTTTGAAATTTGAAATTTACGAGGTTGATATCAAAATACCCATAATTTTTGTGAGATTTTGAGCCTTATAGAGCATATATTCTTTTTCATGCTCACTTTTTGATTATGAGTGTGTCAACATTGAACTGTTATTCTAGAACTTGCCTTGATTATACATGTCAAGACCACGGTTATGATTTGATATACCGAGATGATAAAGGCACCTAGGTTTTAACCCACTTACTCCACTAAATAGCCTACCTCTAAAAATTAACCCCTAGTGAACCCCATTGATCCTAACAACCCTTTTTATTGACTCACCCGCTAATATTAACCCAAAACCCTTTGTTTTTGTTATCACCATTCTTTTTGACTACCCTTATATCGAGATTTGATTTGATCTGTTGCCTAGCTATGATCTTTATTAATAGATTCATTCCTTAGTATGTAATACTTAGTTTGTTCTTAAAAAAAATCAAAGTACATTCAGTAGTAGTATTATGAAAAGTGAGCTTATACAGTTAAAGTCAAATTATCAAAAGAAAAAGCTCATATTATTAGGACTATTAATTGTTAATTGATGTAATTATTTAGGACTAGTTCAATTTTCTAGATAGGTAACTTGTCAATTCAATCTCGATACTAACCTTCTAATTCAGCCTTTATCCACACCTTTAACCCTAGCCCTGTTACAACCCTATTAAAGACCTTTTGATCTGTTTATCATCTCATTTTACAGTGGTGGAGATTTGGTTTTCATGCAAGCCTATGGGATTAACTTTTCAGGTTTGACTTATGAGTGATCTTTTAACTTTGAACCTTAAACACTTTTTGAGTGATTTGAGTGAATCTTTTGTGAGGATGTCAATCCTTGTCGGTTTTAAATTAAAGGTAATTATTCAGATAAGGGGAGACACCTACATTTTCGAAATACAAATGCTTGACTTGTCTTGTTTGAATCTTTAGGACTCTTTGAGTTGAATTATCCATGTATAAATTATCTAAGAATTATGATGAGACATGGTGATAACAACTATGAGTTATGGAAAGTTTGTTTTAATTGTAAGTTGAGAATTTTGCTTGAGGACAAGCAAAGGCTTAAGTGTGGGGGTATTTGATAAACCATAATAGTAACATATTTTAATCCCACATTTAGTATGCTTTCGGATGATTTATCCCCTGATTCATATAAAAAGGTGCTCTTAATCCTTTCTTTTCATGTCTTATACCCAGGAAAGTACCCGAGGATGAAAAGAACATAAAACGGGCCCAAAACGGAGTAAATGGGCCATATCACGAAATCGACACGGCCTGGACCAAAGCCCACATAGCCGTGCCTATTGTAATATCCCGGGTTAGGGGCTATTTTGTGTTGCATGATATTGCATGTGTTGGTGTGCTGTGTTGCTATTTCGGTGTTTTAGGGGCTTAATTATAGGCTAAGTGTATGCACAGTAGGTAGGAAAATTTTAGTTTTTGGCCTTAGGTGTGGGAGGCGATAGAGTTGGGGCTTAAGAAAATAAAATGGAATTTTATTGCACGAAAGAGGAGCTGGTGGAGTGGCAAAGCATGCGTCACTTGGGAGCATGGTGTGGCGTCAATTCCATGAGGTGGAGGTCTAGTGTTCGAGCTGCCAAAATTCCCTTTTGGCTTCTTTTTGGGACGGCATGGAGGAGAGGTAGAAGGCTAGTGAAACTCTAGCTTGGACCAAGTCTTCATATTCAAATGTTAGGTGGAGAGTAATTGTAGGAGGAAGACTTGGTCATGGTTGTTTGAATGAGTGGTTGTGAGTGATTGGAGGTAGTGGCGAATGTTGGAGAGTTCATGGGGGTGTGGGCGGTTTGGTAAGTGGGAGAGTGGGGTGTGCGAAAATTCATTCTTGAATTTTGGTGCATATTCGATCTTTTGGTGTCAAAGAAAAATCCTTCCTTTTGTTTAGCTAGCCAAAAAATTTCAAGAGAGTTTTCTCTCATTTTCTTTTACAAACCGAAAGTCATTTCTCAAACATTTCCATCATTTCTTTTCTTCCCAAAAATTCAAGCCGAACCTCTCTTCTATTGTTGCCGATTTCTTCTCTTTTTCTTAAACCATCTTGCCGAATTTTTGCATTTGTTTTCTATACTTAGTGTTGCTGGCCGAATGCTTTTCTCCCTATTTTCTTCTTCTCTTCATTTGGTATAAGCCGAAACCTATATCACTTTTCTCACACTTTCTTCTTCTTTCTTTAATAGTGCAAGCCGAAACTTACCTTGTTCTTAAACCAAAATCTTCATACATTCTTTCCATTTCTTCTCTGCTAGACTCTCTTTGTTTTCTTTCAAAGCCGAAAGTGGGGGTGTTAAACACTCAAGCCGAATACCCTTCTCCTAGTAGTCTCCCTTGGCCGAATCTTTGGTGGTTCTCTCCTAGTGTGGTTAGCAGAATCTTTGTTGGTAAGTAAGGGGTAAGTGTTTGGTTATTGTTAGTTCAATCTTATGATTTCGATCAAGTCGAAGGTGGTTTGGGATTAACTATGTTTTTGTTAGGTGTTGGCCGATTATCAGAACAATCACTGTTGATTCGGGTTTGGTAGGAAACCAAACATTTGCAAGGTAAGGGTGATTCGACAAACCCTTTTTGCCTATATATGGTGTTGGCCGAATGGTCTTAGTGTCTAACCTGTGTTGGCCGATTGTTATAGGAGTCGATTCGAGGACTTAGCATTCGTTCTCGTTGGGATTTCTAGACTCGTAGTTATCAGGTGTGTAACTAACACCCTGATACTTAGTAAAATTATTAATAAACCGATTTGCCTGTTAAAATTATAACAGTATGATGGACAAGTGAATGCCCAAAATGGGGTATGTGGACGATTCGGGTAAGTTGTTCTATTGTGAGTACTATTAATAAAGTATAATATCATGACCTAAGTTTTGTATGTATGTTGTGAGAGACTGCTTGGTATGTTGGCATGATATGCATGATTTGCATGAGATGCATGATTACATGAGTATGGTATGTTGATGGGTGATATGAGATGAGGAGCAGCAGTGTGATTTTGTCTTGACGAGCACCGGTGCTTTAGTAGCACACTTTGTGACTTTGGGTCACGAGGTTTGGCACCTCCAGAGGTTTGGTACCTCGGCGTCTCGTCCCAGTGGCTCAGTACCACAGTGGGTTGGCCCCACAGATGATTATCTGGGATTGACGCCAGATGTTTTGGTAACACACGATGGGTTGGCCCCATCACCGGTTTGTGACTACGGTCACGGTGCTTTGGTAGCACATTGTGTCTTTGGGACACCGGAGGTTTGGCACCTCATTGCGACTTGTCCTGTGGTTTGACCACCGTGGGTTGGCCCCACTTGAGATATGGGATTGTCTCTGCTAGTGTTTTGGTAACACGCAATGGGTTGGCCCCATCATCGTTGGATTTGTGACTTCGGTCACCAGTGCTTTAGTAGCACAATTGTGTCTTTGGGACACCAAAGGTTTGGTACCACATTGACGGATATTATGTCTTTGGGACATCGGTGTTTTGGTAACACATCGTGGATCAGTATGTCACCAAAGTGGTTTGGTACCACACGGGTAGAAAAAGGAGTATGGATGGTTAGGATCGGGTTGCATTAATTATGTTGCTATGTATGATGTGTGTTAGCATGTTGTTTTATCGGGAGCGGGGTTTACACATCGAGTCACTCGACTCACCCTCTCCTTTGACATTTCAGTGACTCGTGAGAGCGGACTTGGGCCGGATGGACTCGGGGTGCACATGCCATGCTCTAATAAAAGCTTTGCTCGATTTATTGCATTTGGGTACTTTAGTTATTTATTTTTATTTGGGTTTATCTTGGATTTGTAAAAGCTTTTTAAGATGTGCTTTATGATGTTTATGTTTTACATTAGATTTTAATATGCCTTAATAATAACTTGGTACGAATTTTATTAAAACTTGGAAAGATAATGATTTCAAATTATAACGCTAAGTGTTTTTAAACTATACCATCGGGTATCGCACTGACTTCATAATTGAATGAAAAACAATCGGATTCAAACTCGAAACCAAAAAAAATTTTTTCTAAGACTTAATGTTCTAGTAACAATATTCAACAACTCGTTTTCAAAAAGAAACAAAGTTTTATCAAGTCTATTTAGTACAAATTCGAAATTTTCAAAATACGTTTTCCCTCGTAACATACCAGATTCGGTCGTGGTGCTTGGACCGGGTTTGGGGTGTTACAATTGTGGTATCAGAGCTAAGTTCAAAAGCTCGGCTGTGGGCTTGAGGCCCAAATTGTTTTCAAAAGTTTGTTTTAAGTGTTTTTGGGATGGAATACATGGTTTACAAGGCATGGCACCGAGTCTCCGGCACCAGTTCGCCCAGGTAAGTGGTTCTAACTCTTCTGTGAATTACTAATTGTAGAAGGGTAGGTGATATGGAACGTAGTTAGATTTATAGGACTTGAACCCTAGGATTAGATCACTCAAACACTCGAACTAAAGCATAAGACTTAAAGCACTAAACCAATCTATGACTCACCACGGGGCTAGGGTGTGGTAACTCCGAGACGCATGTCTAGGAGAGGATCCTAAGAGCTTGGTATTTAAGCGGTCCTCGTGACTCACCTCCTCTTCGCAGTATCCCACCAGTGCGTAGCTCGAGTTCACCACCGACCAAGAAGGCTCGGTCATAGACTTAACCTAACGACTAAAACCCGAAAAAGGGAATTAGCTATGTTTTCAAAAATACAACAACAACCCTAATGTTTTCAAACTTTTTGCAACAAACTCTTTCAAAACCGAAAATGTCACATTTACAACAAATTTTCTTGAAAAACCTGATTTATGGGAAAATTACAACAGTGCCCTTAGGGGTAAATTTACTAAAATGCCCTCGGTTTATAAAATAGCAACCCAATGATTTTGCCCAAAATTTCAATGATGTTACGAAACTCAAACACTCTGATTCGCAAAATATCAATCGAAAATTTTAGATTTTGGAAATTTACGAAAACGCCCTCAGTTTGTGAAAATTACTAAAATACCCCTGGTTTTCAAAACGAAGTATTTTACAAAATTTTCAAAGAACACTCTCAAATTTTTGGAATTTCAAAGTGACCGGTTTTACAAAAGTTTTAAAATATCGTTTATTACAAAAACACCCTGTAGGGAAAATGACGAAAATACCCTTGGGCTAGAATGGGCAGCAATGTCCGAAGAGTGAGTAGGTAGGGAAAGGATTAAGGAATGAATGTATAATCTCTTTTGGGTGAATAGGATAGAAGATTGAAACCTTGGTTGCTCGAAAGAACCCCTGAATAAACTCTATCCATAAAATTTCTTTGCGGTTAAGAAAGTGGAACGATACTAATGCATAAAATCTTTTTAATCAGAAACGTAGATCGTTAGACATGAGCACTCGAGGCGGACGTGGTCGTAATACTCGTGGTAGAGGTAGGGGTAGAATGACGGTTTCTGAGCCCGTAGGATCTGGGCAGGGTTCAGAAAATGAGATGCTGGGATTCATACCACCGGAGGTGGTGAGTTCCAAGATCAGACTGGAGATGATGCAGTGTCACAGGCGATGCTGCGGGTGTTGGAAAGGGTAGCTGGTGTAAGTGGTGGTGTGGGAGTTAGGAAATCTGTTCCTGAGCGACTCCGGGCTAACGGGGCCGAGTTCTTCCGAGGTGTATCGGGTGTTGCTCCTAGCACTGCTGAGTATTGGCTGGAGGCAACTGAGCGGATCATGGACGATCTGGACTTGACGACTGAGGAGAAACTTAAGGGGATTGTATCGCTTCTCTGGGATGAGTCATACCAGGTGGTGGCTCACGATTCGGAGACAGATGTGGCGGCCGAGGATCGACATGGGATTATTTTAGAGCCGCATACCAAAAGAAGTACATCGGGGCTAGCTACATCGACTCCAGTGAGGCATTTACGAGGCTTGTTCGGGAGTAAATCATTCTTGAGTCGAGGTGAGTTCTGGTGAGTAGGTATGCCAGGGGCATTGTAGCCACTGAGCATGAGAGGTGTGTTCGTTTCGAGGATGGTCTGCGAGACGAGTTGAGGTTGCTGATTGCTCCTCAGCAGGAGCGCGAGTTTGCTGTCTTAGTTGAGAAGGCTAAGGTAGCCGAAGGTGTTAAGGAGTCGGTAAGACAGAGCATGGATAGGAGTAGGCTTAAGAGGAGCTTTGGGTCTTGGGATCATCCGCAATCCGCGAGAGAGGGCTAGACCAAGTGGCGCGAATCGATCTGCTAGATTTGTTGCTTTGCTAGGCAGGGACCGCCGCAGTGTAATCAGTGTGGGAAAACTCATTGGGGTGGTTGTTGGGCTGGTGGAAAAGGTTGCTTCGAGTGTGGTTCTCTGGATCATCGCATTAGGGACTGTCCGCGTAGGATGGCGAGATTCGATCCCGAGAGTCGGGCGTGTCGATTCGAGGAATGGACCGCCACCACGAGGGGCCGTGGTAATGGCGAGGTGGTAATGGATTTGGTCGAGGTCGTGGAGCACCGGCGAGAGGTGCGGTAGTTCTCGAGCACGGCGGCTGATGCGGTGTATATGCGCGCTAGGCGCCGCGCGAGAGGCGCGACGCATCGGACGTAATCACCAAGACGTTTTTGATTTTTGGTTCTCCCTATACTGCTTTAATTGACTTGGGTTCCACGCATTCGTATGTTGCTAGTAGTATAGTTGAGACCATGGACTTAGACTCTGAGATATCTTCTAGGCAGATGACTGTACTTAGCCCTCTAGGTCACTCTGTAGTGGTAGATAAGTTGTATAAGGATGTACCCCTAGAACTCCAAGGGGTAGTTTTTGCTGCTGATCTGATGGAACTGCCGTTTGAGGAGTTCGATCTGATTCTTGGAATGGACTGGCTGGTGAAGTACCAGGCCAAGGTGGATTGCGCGGCTAAGCGCATGGTTCTATCGACGGATAAGGGAGATGAAGTGATTATGATAGGTAATAGGAGAGATTACTTATCCAATGTGGTATCTGCTTTGAAAGCTGTAAAGATGGTCGGGGAAGAGTCGCGCGTATGTGGTTCATGTGTATGCCTTGGAGGCTAAGGAATCTGCTGTTGAGAAGGTTCGTACTGTTAAGGAATTTGTTGATGTGTTTCCAGAGGAGCTTCCGGGTTTACCACCGGATCGTGAGGTAGAGTTTGGGATAGATCTGCTACCAGGGACTGCGCCAGTGTCTATTGCTCCATATAGGATGGCACCAAAGGAATTGGTGGAGCTTAAGGCTCGGTTCGGAGCCGTTGGATCGAGGCTTCATTAGGCCAAGTGTTTCGCCGTGGGGAGCGCCGGTATTATTCGTCAAGAAGAAGGACGGCTCGATGCGGATGTGTATCGACTACCGCCAACTGAATAAGCTGACGATTAAAAACAAGTATCCGTTACCACGGATAGATGACTTGTTTGATCAGCTGAAAGGTGCATCGGTGTTTTCGAAGATCGATTTGAGGTCTGGGTACCATCAATTGAAAGTTAAGGAAGCGGATATCCATAAGACAAATAAGTTTGGACTCGATGCGGGCACTACGAATTCCCGGTAATGCCGTTCGGGTTGACTAACGCTCGGCGGCTTTATGGATATGATGAATAGGGTGTTTCAAAGATGATCCGGATCGTTTAAATCGTGGTTTTTATTGGCGACATCTTGGTCTATTCAAGGTCGGAGGAAGAGCATGATGCACACTTAAGAGTGGTGTTGCGGGTTTTGAGGAGAAGCAACTCTATGCTAAGTTCGGTAAGTGTAAGTTACGGCTTAGTGAAGTGGCGTTTTTGGGTCATGTAGTATCACCGAGGGATTAGAGTAGATCCTCGGAAGGTTGAGGCGGTTTTGGATTGGAAGCCTCCTAAGTCGATCATTGAGATTCGGAGTTTCTGGGTTTGGCGGATACTACCAAGATTTGTTGAGGTTTCTCGTTAATTGCGACCACCGATGACTAAGGCATTTAAGGAAGGGAGTTCCGTTCGTTTGGACCGGGAAACAATGGGGAGAGTTTTGATAAGTTAAAGAAGATCTTGACAGAGGCTCTGCTTTTAATTCAACTTTGAGGCCGTAAGGAATTCACGATGTCTCTGCGACGCATCACATACGGGATTGGGTTGTGTCTTGATGCAGGAGGGTAAGGTGGTGGCTTACGCTTCTCGGCGGTGAGGCCACACGAGGTCAACTATCCGACGCGACGACTTGGAGCTAGCAACTGTAGTTTTCGCTCTAAAAATCGGAGGCACTACTTGTGCGGGAGAAGTCAATCGCTCTACACGCATCATAAGAGCACGAAGTACCTATTGACTCGAAGGATCTGAATTTGAGGCGTATGAGATGGGTTGAATTGCTCAAGGACTACGATTTGTTCGATTGAATATCATCCGGCAAGGCTAACGTGGTGGCGCACGCGTTGAGCCGTAGGGTTGTTTCGGACTTAAGAGCTTTGTTTGCCCATTTAAGCTTGTATGACGACGCACGGTAGTATTCGCGAGCTGCAGTTAAGCCTACTTGGGTTGAGCAGATTAGAAAGCAGATTGGAGGATGAGGTCCCGAGTGCGCGAAGGTTACAAGTGCTGAAATGGTGGTTTGGAGGTTTACAAACTTGTCTAATGATGAGGTTACGTGTTTTCAAGGAAAGGCTTGTATGCCCAAAGATGTTGAGTGAGGCGAAGATTCTTCAGGCGCGCACATAGCGATCCTTATGCTATGCATCCCGAGGTAGTAAAATGTATAGGGATCTTAGAGAGCGATTTTGGTGGCACGGCTTGAAGAAAGAAGTAGCAGAGTTTGTTGGGAAATGTCGACTTGTCAGTAGTCAAGCGGAACATCGATTCACCGTCGGGTTTGCTTGACTGTGAAAAAATCCTCGATGGAAGTGGGAAAGGATAACTATGGATTTCGTCGGTGGTTTACCGCTTCGCCAAGCAAGAAAGATTCATTTGGGTTATCGTGGACCGTCGACTAAGTCGGCCCATTTCATTCCGGTGAGTGGACTATTCACTTCGTGAGGTTGGCGAAGCTTTATGTGTCGAGAGATAGTGAGGTCGCACGGTGTTCCGATTTCGATTATCTCGGATAGGGATCCCGAGTTTACATCGAGGTTACGAGAGCGTTGCATCAAGCTCTGGTACTCGCTTGGATTTCAAAGACAACGTCACCCCGCGATCGGCGGGCGATCGAAAGGTCATTCGAGATCTTGGAAGACATGTTGAGAGGTTGTGTTCGGATTTGAGGCGGTTGGGATGAGTTTCTGCCCGTTGGCGAGTTCGCCTATAACAACGATTACCAAGCAAGCATCAAGATGGCACCGTATGAGGCGTATGGTAGGAAGTGTCGCTCACCTACTTGTTGGACGAGAGTTAGGTGAACGTCGGTTGTTGGGACCCGAGTTGGTTGCGGAGGCGAGAAGACAAGGTTAAGTTGATTCGATCTCGTTTGAAGGAAGCTTCGACCGGCAAAAGTCTTATCTGCCGATCTTAAGCGAAGAGATATAGAGTTCGCTGTGGGAGATCGTGTTTTCTTAAAGGTCTCGCCTTGGAAGAAGGTGCTGAGGTTTGGCAGAAAAGGCAAGCTAAGTCCGAGGTTCATTGGGCCGTATAAGATATTGAGACGAGTTGGACCAGTGGCGTATCAGCTTGAGTTGCCAGCTGAGCTTAGCCAGATTCACGACGTTTTTCACGTTTCGATGCTTCGGAGGTATCGTTCAGATCCATCGCATGTAGTAGCAGTGGAGGAGATCGAGGTAAATCCAGATTTGACTATGGAAGAGGAACCAGTGCAGATTCTAGATCGAGATGTCAAGGTTCTACGTAGGAAGTCCGTACCTTTGGTTAAGGTTCTTTGGCGGAATCATGGCGTGGAAGAAGCCACGTGGGAACCCGAGGATACGATGAGACAGCAATACCCGCAACTCTTTTGACCAGGTAATTTTGAGGCCGAAATTATTTTTAAGGGGGGTAGAACTGTAATATCCCGGGTTAGGGGCTATTTTGTGTTGCATGATATTGCATGTGTTGGTGTGCTGTGTTGCTATTTCGGTGTTTTAGGGGCTTAATTATAGGCTAAGTGTATGCCTGAGTAGGTAGGAAAATTTTAGTTTTTGGCCTTAGGTGTGGGGAGCTGATAGAGTTGGGGCTTAAGAAAATAAAATGGAATTTTATTGCACGAAAGAGGAGCTGGTGGAGTGGCAAAGCATGCGTCACTTGGGAGCATGGTGTGGCGTCAATTCCATGAGGTGGAGGTCTAGTGTTCGAGCTGCCAAAATTCCCTTTTTGGCTTCTTTTTGGGACGGCATGGAGGAGAGGTAGAAGGCTAGTGAAACTCTAGCTTGGACCAAGTCTTCATATTCAAATGTTAGGTGGAGAGTAATTGTAGGAGGAAGACTTGGTCATGGTTGTTTGAATGAGTGGTTGTGAGTGATTGGAGGTAATGGCCGAATGTTGGAGAGTTCATGGGGGGTGTGGACGGTTTGGTAAGTGGGAGAGTGGGGTGTGCCGAAATTCATTCTTGAATTTTGGTGCATATTCGGTCTTTTGGTGTCAAAGAAAAATCCTTCCTTTTTGTTTAGCTAGCCGAAAATTTCAAGAGAGTTTTCTCTCATTTTCTTTTGCAAACCGAAAGTCATTTCTCAAACATTTCCATCATTTCTTTTCTTCCCAAAAATTCAAGCCGAACCTCTCTTCTATTGTTGCCGATTTCTTCTCTTTTTCTTAAACCATCTTGCCGAATTTTTGCATTTGTTTTCTATACTTAGTGTTCTTTGGCGAATGCTTTTCTCCCTATTTTCTTCTTCTCTTCATTTGGTATAAGCCGAAACCTATATCACTTTTCTCACACTTTCTTCTTCTTTCTTTAATAGTGCAAGCCGAAACTTACCTTGTTCTTAAACCAAAATCTTCATACATTCTTTCCATTTCTTCTCTGCTAGACTCTCTTTGTTTTCTTTCAAAGCCGAAAAGTGGGTGTTAAACACTCAAGCCGAATACCCTTCTCCTAGTAGTCTCCTTGGCCGAATCTTTGGTGGTTCTCTCCTAGTGTGGTTAGCGAGAATCTTTGTTGGTAAGTAAGGGTAAGTGTTTGGTTATTGTTAGTTCAATCTTATGATTTCGATCAAGTCGAAGGTGGTTTGGGATTAACTATGTTTTTGTTAGGTGTTGGCCGATTATCAGAACAATCACTGTTGATTCGGGTTTGGTAGGAAACCAAACATTTGCAAGGTAAGGGTGATTCGACAAACCCTTTTTGGCCTATATGGTGTTGGCCGAATGGTCTTAGTGTCTAACCCTGTGTTGGCCGATTGTTATAGGAGTCAGATTCGAGGGACTTAGCATTCGTTCTCGTTGGGATTTCTAGACTCGTAGTTATCAGGTGTGTAACTAACACCCTGATACTTAGTAAAATTATTAATAAACCGATTTGCCTGTTAAAATTATAACAGTATGATGGACAAGTGAATGCCCAAAATGGGGTATGTGGACGATTCGGGTAAGTTGTTCTATTGTGAGTACTATTAATAAAGTATAATATCATGACCTAAGTTTTGTATGTATGTTGTGAGAGACTGCTTGGTATGTTGGCATGATATGCATGATTTGCATGAGATGCATGATTACATGAGTATGGTATGTTGATGGGTGATATGAGATGAGGAGCGATGTGATTTTGTCTTGACGAGCACCAGTGCTTTGGTAGCACACTTTGTGACTTTGGGTCACGGAGGTTTGGCACCTCCAGAGGTTTGGTACCTCGCCGTCTCGTCCCGATGGCTCAGGTACCACGAGTGGGTTGGCCCCACGATGATTATACTGGGATTGACGCTTTGTGTTTTGGTAACACACGATGGGTTGGCCCCATCACCGGATTTGTGACTACGGTCACCAGTGCTTTGGTAGCACATTGTGTCTTTTTGGGACACGGAGGTTTGGCACCTCATTGCGACTTGTCCTGTGGTTTGACCACCGTGGGTTGGCCCCACTTGAGATATGGGATTGTCTGCTAGTGTTTTGGTAACACGCGATGGGTTGGCCCCATCATCGTTGGATTTGTGACTTGGTCACCATGCTTTAGTAGCACAATTGTGTCTTTGGGACACCGGTGGTTTGGTACCACATTGACGGATATTATGTCTTTGGGACATCGGTGTTTTGGTAACACATCGTGATCAGTATGTCACCAGTGGTTTGGTACCACACGGGTAGAAAAAGGAGTATGGATGGTTAGGATCGGGTTGCATTAATTATGTTGCTATGTATGATGTGTGTTAGCATGTTGTTTTATCGGGAGCGGGGTTTACATCGAGTCACTCGACTCACCCTCTCCTTTGACATTTCAGGTGACTCGTAGACGCGGACTTGGAGCCGGGATGGACTCGGGGTGCACATGCCATGCTCTAATAAAAGCTTTGCTCAGTTTATTGCATTTGGGTACTTTAGTTATTTATTTTTATTTGGGTTTATCTTGGATTTGTAAAAGCTTTTTAAGATGTGCTTTATGATGTTTATGTTTTACATTAGATTTTAATATGCCTTAATAATAACTTGGTACGAATTTTATTAAAACTTGGAAAGATAATGATTTCAAATTATAACGCTAAGTGTTTTTAAACTATACCATCGGGTATCGCACTGACTTCATAATTGAATGAAAAACAATCGGATTCAAACTCGAAACCAAAAAAAAATTTTTCTAAGACTTAATGTTCTAGTAACAATATTCAACAACTCGTTTTCAAAAAGAAACAAAGTTTTATCAAGTCTATTTAGTACAAATTCGAAATTTTCAAAATACGTTTTCCCTCGTAACATACTAGATTCGGTCGTGGTGCTTGGACCGGGTTTGGGGTGTTACACCTATTGATCATCTAGAACACGGCCTGACCCCCGATTGACACGGCCGTGCCTCATTAAAGAAATTCGAACATGGCTTAAAGACTAGTCACACGGGCGTGTGACATAACCGTGTCCCTGTTGTGGCAAAGAACAATTTCATTCGGATTTGGATACTTTGGGGCAAAGAAACTTATTTCAAAAGCCTATATAAACCCCCTAAGTGTCAGCTGAAAAGGGGGCGGTTAGCTAGGCCAATGAGCCAAGCCTAAAAGGCCAGATCTGTGGAGAATCACTCGAAGATAGCCAGTTGATCCATCTCAAGAAGCCGGAATTCTACTCAAGACGGTGGATCTCTCCTTCAATTCCTTCAGGAAGTTTTAGGGATTTCTTATGTTTTGTTTTATCTTTTCTTTTGAGATGTTTTCTTTATTAGTTATGAACTAAACCCTTTGGATACCCAAAGGGGATGAAACCTATGATGAATCTTGTTATTGATTACTGAATTATATGATAAATACTTAGTTTGTTCTTAATTATGTGAGCTTAATCCAAATTTAATGTGCTTAGGTGGAGGAGCAAAAGTCACTGCTTAAGAGTAGATCTAGAATAATTAAACGGAGTTGACCGCACGCCTAGAGATAGGGTGACGAGATTTTGCCAGATTAGGGTGAAAACTAATATGGGAGAGAAAAAGATTTACTGCTATTCTAGGGGGTTATTAACAGAGAAAAAGATTTCCATTAATTAACCTAAGGTTAGACGTTATTCGCCTCGAGAGAGGGTTTAATATACGTTAGGGAGTCTTACGGATCAAACTAAGTGAATAAATCGTATAGTTTAGTGTTAGATAACAAGTGAAGTCTAGGTGGATTCTTCCTAAGGGTATCATCTAAATCAACTGAGTTTTTCTAAAAGTTATCTTCCCAATTTAGTCTTTTTGTCTCTGCGTCTTAGCTTGGTAATTAGTTAGTTTTAGATTAATCAACCAATCACTTAATATTTAGGCTAAATAATAAAAAAGAAAGTTAGTATTAGTACTTTTAGTTCCTTTGGGTTCGACAATCCGGTCTTGCCTAAGCTATACTACTGTTCGATAGGTGCACTTGCCTTAAATCATTGTCAGAGTTAGTTTCCAGGTTCGATCATTCTCTTTATAAATTTTAAAACTCGACAAAACAACGACCAGTTAGACGTTAGTATCCTCGAGAGAGGTATTAATATAAATTAGGAAATCCTACAGATCAAGTTAAGTGAATAAATCGTCTGGTTCAGAGTTAGATAACAAGTGAAGTCTAGGTGGATTCTTCCTCGGGTATTGTCTTAATGAATTGGTTTTTCCCACAAGTATTTCCCCAATTCATTCTCTTTGTCCTAGCATCTTTAGCTTAATAGTTTGTTAATTTTAGATTAATTAATAATTCCCTTAATTCTTAGGCTAAATAATAAAAAGAAAGTTAGTATTAGTACTTTTGGTTCCTTTGGGTTCGACAATCTGGTCTTGCCACTAAACTATACTACTGTTCGATAGGTGCGCTTGCCTCAATCGTTGTCACAATTAGTTTCTAGGCTCGATCATTCTTTTTATAAAATTTTAAGACTCTGACACACGATCAAGTTTATGGCGCCGTTGCTGGGGAACTAAAATATTAAGAACACTCAATTTTTATTACTTTAGCCATTTTTATTTTTTGCAATTTATTATTTTTAATTTTTATTTTGCTTTTAACCTTACTAATTTTCCTTCTTTTATTTGTTCCTAGCAGGTACCTCTAGTTTATGACTAGAAGGAACCCGATAGGACCCCTGATTTACAACAGTGATATTGAAGGTACTGTTCGCAGAAATTGTAGAGAAATAAGGCGAAGCTTAAATTACATAGAGGAAGAGCAAGAAATTGAAACCAATACCACCGAAGAGATGGCTGAGAATAATCCACTACCTCTAGTGGTGGCCAAAAATCATGCTCCTCGAACTATGTATGGTTATGCTAAACCTAATGTAACAAGAACTGAGTCAAGTATTGTTAGACCTGCTATTGCTGAAAATAATTTTGAACTGAAACCTAACACTATTCAGATGATACAACAATTTGTTCAGTTTGATAGTTTGCAGGATGAAGATCCAAACAATCACTTGGCAAATTTCCTAGAATTTTGCGATACTTTCAAAATAAATGGCATTTCTGATGATGCCATCCATCTTCGGTTATTTCCCTTTTCTTTGAGGAATAAAGCTAAACAGTGGTTGCATTCTCTTCCACGAGGATCAATCACTACATGGGAACAAATGACCGAAAAATTTTTATTAAAATATTTTTCGCCGGCTACAAGGGCCAAGTTAAGGAATGATATCTCTTCTTTTGTGTAGATGGATTTAGAAACACTTTACGATGCATGGGAGAGATACAAAGATCTATTAAGAAGGTGCCCATACCATGGATTACCCTTATGGCTACAGGTCCAAACTTTTTACAATGGTGTGAACCCCTCAACAAGGCAATTAATAGATTCAGCCGCTGGCGGAACCCTGAATAACAAAACACCTGAGGCTACTTACGAATTCATTGAAGAGATGTCACTGAATAACTATCAGTGGCAAGTCACAAGGACCAAGCCAACAAAAGCAGCCAGTGTTTTCAACCTCGATGCAGTAACCATGCTATCAAACCAGGTAGAACTGTTAAATAAAAAGATTGATGGCGTATGTGATTCTTTGCAGGTACATCTAGTCATGCAGTGCGATACGAATAGAGTAGGGATGAACAACACAGAATATCCACCTTACAACCCGAGCACTGAGAATGAGCAAGTTCACTATATCGGTAACAATTTTAAATCTCAAAATAACCCTTATAGTAATACGTATAATCCAGGTTGGAGGAACCACCCCAATTTTTCATGGAGCGGTCAAGGAAATCAGAGACAACAACCCCTCCAAACTTCCAACAACAGCCCTACCCACAGGAGAAGAAGCCGAACCTTAAGGAGATGCTGGCAAAATTCATAGCGGTGTTAGAAACACGTTTGCAAAACACTGAAACAACACTTAAAAATAAAAAAGCATTGATTCAAAGGATCGAGAACCAATTAGGGCAACTCACTAAGCTGATCTCTGAATGACCACAAGGCAGCTTGCCAAGCAACACTGAAACTAACCCCAATGAGCAACTTCAAGCCATAACTGCTCACAATTGTGAAGGGTTAGATGAGCCCAAGGTAAGCCAAGAGAATGTGGTAAAGAAAGGTAAAGTTGAGGTAAACCATGATAAGCCAAAACCGATAATTAAAGAGTACCAACCTCGTATACCATACCCAGATGCGATGAACAAGGACAACACAGACGAACAAGTCAGTAAGTTTCTTAAACTTTTAAAGAAATTACATATTAACTTATCGTTTCTTGAAGCTCTTTCGCAGATGCCAGATTCAAGGAAATTTTTAAAAGAGCTGTTAACAAACAAGCGAAAGTTAGACAAGGAACATGTGGAACTAAATGTAGTGTGCTAAGCAATGCTATAAAATAAACTACCATGAAAATTAAAAGATCCAGGGAGTTTTACAATTCCATGCTTAATTGGTAGTTTATGTGTTGATAATGCTTTAGCGGATTTAGGGGCAAGCATAAATGTTATGCCTTATAAAATGTTTAAACAACTAGGTCTAGGGAAACCCAAACAAAATAGGATGAGCATTCAATTAGCTGATAAATGTAACAGTCTGGTTTATCCCCTAGTCACGAATCTGAGTCCGTATAATATTTTTAATATTATTTTCTGTGCCGTTGATGTGTGATTGAGCATGTGATAAAGTTTCGTGAGCTAATTTAACTGTCTGTGTGTTTAATTTGACAAAAGGATTAAATTGCATTAAATGTGAAAGTTGCTTGCTAATTATTTAAGTGCTTAAGTGATGTGGCTTTGTAAAGATGGAAGCCTTATATGGCAAATAAGCCATCTTTGAGATAATGGATGAATGAAAGTCATATATGCCCTTATAACATGTTTGTTTTATTTATTAATGGAATGGATATTTTAGTAATTGAATAATAAAATTTTGGTAATAATAAAAGAAACATTAAAATGGTGAGATAGTGCTCATCTTTGTGCCGAATTTGAAGGAAAAGAAAAGAGATAGAATTCAAGCTAGGTTCGGCTATTAATCATCTTGATTCAAGGTTAGTTTTTGATCCGTTTTTGACAATTTCTACGTTTTTGTAATCGTTGCTTCGAGAGCTATCAAACCCATGTCTTAATTTAATAAATTGATGATGTTTTTGTAATATGCCATTAATGATTTGATAAGCTTTTTGATGATTTTTGGTGTTAAATGAAAGCTATGAGCTAGATGAACATGTTTTGTTCTTGAAGTCTTGATAAATTTAGCTAAATAGGGCTAAATTGTGACAATATTATTTTGGAGGACTAATTTGTGAATTTGATGAAATATTTGGACTTATATATAGTCTCTAGGGAGGTTCGGCTATGCTTATGTGTGAACAAAGTTTGTGAATTTGATGTTTTGAGAAAATTGGACTAAATTGATAAAGTGTGCAAATATGAGGGTTAATTTGTAAATAGCCCAAGATATATGTGTATGGATTGAATTGAATGGAATAATGAATAAAAGGGTTAATTCTGAATATGTTTAGATCAAGAACCGAGGAAAAGAGATTTAGATCGCGGGAAAGCGAAAGTTAGCCGTTTTCTATTCCGATAAAACCGAATCCAAGGTAAGTCACTATGCAAATAAACGCATTTATATGAAATTATAAATGTTCTCATGATTATTGTGGATAATGAATAATCTACGTGATGTTATGCATATGAATTCTGAGTTAGGGTCGATATAGTGACAATGTCTGAGAAGTCCCGTACGAACCTAGGAATAAATAGGTTTAGCTATGTCATGACATAGATATCTGTTCTGTTTTGTCATGTAAGACCATGTCTGGGACATTGGCATTGATTTGAGATTCGTGTAAGACCCTGTTCGGGACAATGGCATCGATATCTGATTATGTGTAAGACCACATCTGGGACGTTGGCATCATTATGATCTTTATGTGTAAGACCATGTCTGGGACATTGGCATCATTCTGATTTGTGTAAGACCCTGTCCGGGATAGTGGCATCGATATCTGAGTGCACGTAAGACCTCGTCTGGGATGAGGGCATTGTTCTACTAATCCGAGCTTTTGAAGTATCCTAGTGGATTCCTTATGGTTCAACGGGCAAGTCTAAAATATGAATGATAAATCCGAGCTTTGATAGATTGAGTAAATGAATGTCCGATTCAGGTATGTTACTTTTACACCAAATGTGTATATAAGGTAAGCATCTAAGTGAATTATATGTGCCAATATATTTATTTGCAAATATGTTTTCCATACCAAGTTTATTTGTATATGACTTACTAAGCTTATGGAAAGCTTACTCTGTGTGTGTTTAATCTGTTTTATAGGTCGTCAAAGCTACTGAAGGCTCGGGACTGTCAGGGATCGTCATCACACTACTAATATCATTTTGGTACACCTTGGATATGTAAATAGCTAGATATGGCATGTATAGGCTAGTTCTTGTTATGATTTGTAAAGTGAACTTAGCCATGTGATTTGGCTAGTTATGTTTTGGTATCATGCTTAGATGAATGTGAATTGAGAAGTTATTTTGGCATGATTAGATAATATATGACATGGTTGATATGGTAAGTTTATAGATGAATGATGTTTGGGCATAATTGTGATTTGGTCATGCAAATTGTTATATTTGGAGTTGGTTTTGAATGTATTAGTGTATGATTCTCCTTAATTGTAAAATATGCATGATTGGGATGACTATTTGGTATGTTTTGATGGTTATATGTGAATGAAATGGGATGATATATGTTGCTTATAGGTTTGACCTTTATGGGTGGCATTTTTGGCCTTGTAGATGGCCTATAATGTCACACGGTTGTGGCACACGGGGGTGCCTAAAATCGTGGGAAAATTGGCAGAATGTAGCCTAAAATCAACACGGCCTTACCACGGGCGTGTTTGGTCGCCGTGTTGGGGAAGTCAGTATAGGACCACGGTTAGGACACACGGTCGTGTCTGGTGGCCGTGGGGACCAAGTCAGTATATAGGCACGAAGGGACACACGGGGGTGTCTAGAAGCCGTGGAGGGCACACGGTCTCCTCCCATGGGCGTGTCTCCCCTGTATTTTAGAAAAGTTTTAAATTTTCATGAAATTTCATGTGTGTTTCAGTTTAGTCCCGACTTGACTTCTAAGCATGATTAGGGTCTCAAGGACCCATTTAAGGGACATTATGGCTGAGAATGATAATTGAATGTATGTTTTTGTCTGTGAATATTTCTGATCTGTCCGGTAACGCTCCTAACCTTAATTCGGTGACAGACACGGGATAGGGGTGTTACAATAAAACTGTTAGAATTCCTAGGGGTATAATTGAATATGTACTTGTAAAAATTGATAAATTCGTATTCCCAGTAGACTTGGTTGTTTTAGACATGGATGAGGACAATAGTATCCCCTTAATTTTAGGAAGACCCTTTTTAGCAAATCGCAGATCAAAATTGATGTCGGTCAGTGAACTCATACTTTGTGTAGGTGACGAATCAATCAGTCTTCAGGCCCTCGACTTCACTAGAACATCAAGTAATCAAGGTGAGAACATAAATTCTATTAATAACCATTCGGTTAAACCTTCTTTTTAGGAAGCAGCACGGAACTACACAACTGAGCCAGATACTAGATCTCATGCCAACGAGCAAATAACTCATGAGGAACGAAGGCTTCAGATCGATGAGCTAGATGATTGGAAGACACACTTCAAGGAGAAATTAGAAATACATAAAGTAGAACCAACACCATTCTGTGGGACAAACAAATTTAAGATCGGAGATCAGGTATTGTTAGATAAGACAGACCCTCGAATACCTCCTCCTGACCCTAATACAAACAAAGAAATCTCTTTTAGGTTACTCAAGGTTTTCCCATACGGAACAGTCGAGGTAAGTAATCCTATATTTGGCACTTTTAAAGTAAACGCTACTCGACTTGAGCTATATACTGATAAAAGGACTGATAGTATAAGGAAGGACTTTCAACTTCTGAAACCACCATGAATGTGCGAATGAGAGGTAAGTCTAGCTTAAGACTATAAATGAGTGCTTCTCAGGAGGCAACCAGAGCACTAACCCTATTAATTTTCACATTTTTTATTATTTCTTTAATTTTTCTTTTTTTAGCACCTAACTATAAACTAACCAAGAGCATATTTCCATACCACACGGCCTTGCACACGACCATGGCCGTGACCATATGGATGCTACGGAAGTACGTACTGACATAGCAGAGATAGCACGAAACAAGACGAAAAATATCTTCAAGCCACAGCCCTCAACTGAACACCACGGCCGTGCGATGCGGCCATGACCGACACTGTTTTAGCAACACAGGCGTGGTGACCTGCACATGGGCGTGAAGAAATGAATGAAGCATAACATGGCCGTGCGACACAGTCATGTGACTCGACACACCCACGGTACACGGGCGTGGGGACGTACCAGACCTGAAATTTCTATTTAAACCACCCATCTCCCCTTCTTACCTACTCCCCACCTTTCTTCTTCCTTTACACCTCCCCTTCTTTTTCATTCTCATTCTTCCTCATTCCCCCTAACCCTACATCCAACCACATTCATGTAAAAGAAACAGAAGGATCCTAGCACATTCTCCCTTTGTGAGACCAATCTACATAAGTTCATGCCGGCCGCTTTATTAACTCGACAGGGAAAGGACCTTTGAGTCCATCTAACTTTTCTTTTTATTTTCCCTTCTCCTTTATTTCCCTTTTCTTTAGTTTTCTTTTACTTAGTTTAATCTATTTTATTTCATTTTCTTTGATTTAGGTTCTAAAGGCTACTTTGGAATCACCGCATCATGACCATAGCCACGACACCACAGCCTTAGAAATTACACTCACCACACTAACCATCTAACAATAAGGACTCTCCAGTCCATTAATCTTTTCTTTTAATTTTATTTTACTTTCTATTTTATTTCTCTTCGTCTTTCTTGTCTTTAAATATATATTTAGTATATTTTGAATTATTACCATTATTTGCTGGCAAATTCTCCACGAGCTTCCCAATTTCTTCATCTAGCATAGAGATTGTCGACGGCCACCACACCACGAACTCCCAACTCAAGGAAGCCATCCAAATTTAGGAAGTTTCACCTCTCCCTACCTCTTAAATTTCATATATATCTTTGTACATTGAGGGCAATGTACATCTCAAGTGTGGGGGGGTGAATATTTATTTCGAGAAAGTGCCTAACTTTCTACATTATTCTCAAATCCCTGATTTATATCTTGTTCTTAAGTAATTTTCTCATATTACGATTAGAATGAAATTTCCTTTGGATTATGATTTTTATTGATATGTTTTGGATTAAGTCATTGATAATTGTGCAGTGATGATTTAAACTTTATGAGACTAGAGAATCAAGATGATGAGTCTATTTTCAAAAATTGAAATTTTGTGAGGTTGTCTACCTGAATCTAATTATTACCTTGAAGTTTGAAATTTAAAAGGTTGATATCAAAAACCCGTAATTTTTGTGAGATTTTGAGCCTTTTAGAGCATACATTCTTTCGTGCTCACTTTTTGATTATGAGTGTGTCAACATTGATTTGTTACTTTAGAACTTGCTTCGATTATACATGTCAAGACCACGTCATTGATTTGATATACAGAGATGATAAAGGCACTTAGGATTTAACCCACTTACTCCACTAAAAACCCACCCTCACAATTAACCCTTAGTGAACCCCTTTGATCCTAACAACCCTTTTTATTGACTCACCCACAAATAATAACCCAAAACCCATCTTGTATTTGTTATTACCATTCCTTGACTCCCTTCTTTCGAGATTTGATTTTAAGCAATTACCTAACTATGTTCTATATTTCAGTTGTAAAAGTTCTTTCCTATACTTAATTTGTTCTTAAAAAATGAAGTATTTTCAATATTAGCTCTATGTAATTAAGCTTGTACGTTTAAATTCCACATCTTGAGAAGAAGCTCATGTTATTAGTATTTCATGTTTTCAATTGATGTAATTATTCAAGATTAGTTCATTTTTCTAGTTACGTAAATTGTCAATTCAATCTCGATTTTAATCCTCTAATTCAACCTTTATCCACACCTTTAACCCGAGTCCGATTACAACCCTTTTTAAAGACCTTTTGATTTGTGTATCATCTCATTTTACAATGGTGGAGATTTGGTTTTTAGGCAAGCTTATGGGATTAACTTTTCATGTTCGACTCTTGAGTGCTTAATTTTGAACCTTAAACACTTTGAGTGATTTGAGTGAATCTTTAGTGAGAATGTCAACTCTTGTTGATTTTGAATTAAAGGTGATTATTTAGGTAAGGGGAAACGCCTATATTTTCATGCTACAAAAACTATGACTTTGATTGTTTGAATCTTTAGGAACCTTCTATTTAAATTATCAATGTATGAATTATCTTTGAATTATGATGAAACATTATTGATGAATATTATGAATTAAGGAAGTTCATTTTAATTGTGAGTTGAGAATTTTGCTTGAAAACAAGCAAATGCTTAAGTGTGGGGGTATTTGATAAACCGTAATATGAACATATCTTAATCCCACATTTAGCATACTTTTGGATGATTTAAGCCTTGAACTGTGGAATTTGGCACTCTTAATCCTTTGTTTTCATGTTTTTTACTTAAGAAAGCACCGAAGGATGAAAAGAACGAGAAACAGGCTTAAAACAGAGTAAATGGGCCAAATTATGAAATAGACACGGCCTGGGCCAAGGACCACACGGCCGTGCCTCCTTAACAGACCCGAACACGGCCTGGCCACGATTCACACGGGCATGTGCCATGGGCGTGTCCCTTTCATGACAAAGAGGAATTTTACTCGGATTAGGGTACTTAGAGGCAAAGAAAGCCATTCCAAAAGCCTATATAAACACCCTAGAGGCCAACCTTCAGGGGGTGTCCAGTGAGGCTGAAGAGCCGAGCCAGTGAGGCTGAAGAGCCGAGCCAGAGAGGCTAGAATTGTGGAATTTACTCGAAGAAAGCCAGTTGATTCATCTCAAGAAGCTGGAGTTATACTCAAGACAGAGGATCTTCTCTTCAATTTCCTTCAGGGGGTTTTAGGGTTTTCTTATTTTTATTTTATATTTTCTTCTGAGATGTATTCTTTTATTATTATGAACTAAACCCTGAAATACCTAAGATGGATCTTGTTATTGTTTTCTAAACTATACGATAAATACTTGATTTGTTCTTAATTATGTGTTCTTAATTCTTGATTTGATATTTCAGGATATTGATTCAAGTATTGATGTGCTTAGGCAGAGAAGGAATAGACCCTGTCTAAGAGTATATCTAGCATAATTAAGCAGAGTTGATCGCAACCCTAGAGATTGGATGACAAAAATCTGCCAAATTAGGGTCAAACCTAATATGGGAGTCCATAGATCGAGTTAATGCAATTCTAGGGGTTTTAATTAGAAAGAGATTTCAATTACTCAACCTAGGGTTAGACGTTAGTAGCCTCGAGAGAGGTATTAATATAAATTATGGAATCCTACGGATCAAGTCAAGTGAATAAAACGCCTGGTTCAGAGTTAGATAACAAGTGAAGTCTAAGTGGATTCTTCCTCGGGTATTGTCTAATCAATTGGTTTTTCCCACAAGTATTTCCCCAATTCATTCTCTTTGTCTTAGCATCTTTAGCTTAATAGTTTGTTAATTTTAGATTAATTAATAATTCCCTTAATTCTTAGGCTAAATAATAAAAAGAAAGTTAGTATTAGTACTTTTGGTTCCTTTAGGTTCGACAATCCGGTCTTGCCACTAAATTATACTACTGTTCGATAGGTGTGCTTGCCTCAATTGTTGTCACAGTAGTTTTTATGCTCGATCATTCTTTTTATAAATTTTTAAGACTCTAACACACGATCAGCTGCCAATAATTTTGAACTGAAACCTAACACTATATAGATGATACAACAGTTTGTTTAGTTTGATGGTTTGAAGGATGAGGACCCGAACACACATCTAGCGAATTTTTTAGAATTATGTGATACGTTTAAAATTAATGGCATTTCTGATGGTGCCATTCGCCTTCGGTTATTTCCCTTTTCTTTAAGGAATAAAGCCAAACAGTGGTTGAATTCTCTTTCACGAGGGTTAATCACTACATGGGAACAAATGACCAAAAAGTTCTTATTAAAACATTTTCCACCGGCCAAAACGGCCAAGTTGAGGAATGATATTTCTTCTTTTGTGCGCATGGATTTAGAGACACTTTATGACACATGGGAGAGTTACAAGGATCTATTGAGAAGGTGCCCTCACCATGGGTTACCCTTTGTGGCTAAAGATTCAAACCTTTTATAACAGTGTGAGCCCCTCAACTAGGCAGCTTATTGATTCAGCTACCGGTGGAACCCTAAATAACAAGACTCCTGAAGCAGCTTATGAATTTATAGAAGAGATGACACTAATAATTATCAGTGGCAAGTTATGAGGACAAAGCCAACAAAAGCCGCTAGTGTTTTCAACTTAGACGCAGTAGCCATGCTATCAAACCAAGTAGAACTTTTGAATAAAAAGATTGATGGTTTGTGTAGTTCTTCGCAGGTACATCTAGTAATGCAGTACGATATGAATGGAGGAGGGATGAACAATATAGAATATCCACCTTACAACCTGAGCACTGAAAACGAGCAAGTTCACTATATGGGTAATAATTCTAGATCTCAAAATAACCCGTATAGTTATACTTACAATCCAGGTTGGAGGAACCACCCTAATTTCTCTTGGGGTGGTCAAGGGAATCAAAGAAAACAACCCCTCTAGGCTTTCAACAACCCTATCTATAGGAGAAGAAGCCAAACCTTGAGGAGATGCTTACTAAATTCATCACAATATCAGAGACTCGCTTCCAAAATACTGATACGATGTCGATAATGTAGCAAGAATCGATTCAAAGGATTGAGAATCAAGTTAGTTTCAGAAAAGTAACCAGGTAATTTACCTAGTAACACCAACCCAAAAGAGCATGTAAAGGCAGTTATACTAAAGAGTGGAAAAGAGTTGGTGGAAGCCGAAAAGAGAATACCGCAAGAAATTAATATGGAAAAAGGTGAGGAAGTAAATGAGAACGTAACGCCGGTGCTTGAGGAGTATAAACCATTGATCCCGTATCTAGCAAAGTTGAGGAAAGACTGCATGGACGCTCAATTCGGTAAATTTCTTGAACTTTTTAAACAATTACACATTAACTTACCTTTTGTTGAAGCTATTTCGCAGATGCCTACATACGCAAAATTCTTAAAAGAGCTTTAACATACAAAAGGAAGCTTGAAGAGCTATCTACAGTGGAACTAAACAGGGAATGCTCAGCTATTCTTCAAAATGAGCTACCAACCAAATTGAAAGATTCAGGAAGTTTTACTATTCCTTGTTTAATTGATAGTTTAAATATTGAGAAAGCATTAGCTAACTTAGGAGCCAGTATTAATTTAGTGCCTTATAAAATGTTCAAGCAGCTTGGTCTTGGGGAACCAAAACCCACTAGGATGAGTATCCAATTAGCTGATAGATCTGTTAAATACCCTAGGGGAATCGTTGAAGATGTTTTAGCAAAAATTGATAAATTCATATTTCCCGTTGACTTTGTTGTGCTTGACATGGATGAGGATGTTGAGGTACCTTTAATTCTAGGACGCCCCTTTTTAGCTACTGCTAGGGCTGTTATTGATGTAGATGATGGAAAACTGGTACTAAAGGTAGGTGATGAGGAAATTATTTTTAAAATTTATGATGTTATGCGTTATTCTAGAGAGTAAGACGATTCATGTTACTTTATTGATACAATTGATCATTTCACTCAAGATTCTTTTCAGGAAATCATACATGCCGACACATTGGAACGATGTCTTACTCAAAATGAGGGGGAAGATGACAAAGCTAATGAGTTGGGGGACACAAAAAGTGAATTAAATTCTAATGTTTCTTCCCCAAGACAACATAAGTATGAGGGTATTGGAATAAATGACTATTTTAAACAAAAACCTTCCATTGAAGACCCCCCTAAATTGGAATTGAAATAGTTACCAAATCACTTGGAATATGCATTCCTCGAAGATAATTCTACACTACCAGTAATCATCTCTTCAAAACTAGAACCCAGAGAGAAAGACGAGTTGCTACAGGTACTAAAGGGGGCATAAAAGAGCCATAGCTTGGAAAATCTCTGACATTAAAGGGATAAGTCCATCGTTTTGCACCCACAAAATTTTAATGGAAGATTAATATAAACCATGTGTGCAACCTCAAAGAAGACTAAATCCCAACATGAAGGAAGTTGTTAAGGCTGAGGTAATTAAACTTCTAGATGCTGGAATTATTTATCCTATTTCTGACAGTACTTGGGTAAGTCCTGTGCAGGTTTTTCCAAAAAAGGGAGGCATGACTATTGTAGCTAACAAAAAGAATGAATTGATTCCAACGAGAACAGTTACAGGTTGGAGAGTCTGTATCGACTATAGGAAATTGAACGATGCCACAAGAAAATATCACTTTCCTTTACCCTTCATTGATCATATGTTAGAAAGATTATCTGGGCATATGTACTATTGCTTCCTAGACGGACTCTCTGGCTACTTCCAAATCCCAATAGCTCTTGAGGATCAAGAAAAGACAACATTTACATGTCCATACGGTACGTTTGCTTATCGTAGAATGCCTTTTGGATTATGTAATGCTCCTGCTACTTTTCAGCGCTGCATGCTAGCGATCTTTGATGAACTCGTGGAAGATATTATGGAGGTATTTATGGACGATTTTTTGGTGTTTGGTAATTCTTTCCATATTTGCCTTAAAAATTTAAAATGAGTTCTAACGAGATGTGAGGAAACAAACCTTGTGCTTAATTGGGAAAAGTGTCACTTTATGGTTCGAGAGGGAATTGTGTTAGGCCACAAAATTTCTAGTAAAGGAATTGAGGTTGATAAAGCAAAAGTTGAAACCATAGAAAAATTACCTCCTCCTAGTTCAGTTAAGGCAATTCGAAGCTTTTTAGGACATGCTGGATTTTATAGAAGATTTATTAAGGATTTTTCCAAAATAGCTAAGCCTTTAACAAAACTACTAGAAAAAAAAATGTGCCTTTCGATTTTGATCATGAATGTTTAGATGCATTTAATACCCTCAAAAATAAATTGATAAATGCTCCAATTATAATTGCACCTGATTAGAATTTACCCTTTGAACTAATGTGTGATGCGAGTGACTTTACAGTAAGTGCAATTTTCGGACAGTGAAGAGACAAGCATTTTCAGTCGATCTATTATACTAGCAAAACATTGACTGCCGCACAAGAAAATTACACCACCACAGAAAAAGAATTGCTAGTCGTGGTTTTTGCATTTGATAAATTTAGACAATATTTGATATTATCTAAAGTTGTCATTTACACTGACCATTCAACTCTTCATTATCTTTTAACTAAATCTGATGCAAAACCTCGACTTATAAGATGGATTTTACTCTTACAGGAATTTGATTTGGAAATTCAAGATAAGAAAGGAGCTAAAAATCTTGCTGCAGATCATCTCTCTAGGCTTGAAAATCCACATATCAAAGAACTTGATGAGAGTGAGATAAATGACTCATTTCCTGAAGAACAACTATTTGTTATATCTAACTCCGAGGTACCTTGGTTTGCTGACATTGCAAATTGCTTAGCTGCTAACATCCTACCAAAAAGGTTAACACATCATCAAAAGAAGCGATTCTTTACTAATGCAAAAAACTATTTTTGGGAGGACCCTTTTCTTTTTCGTATTTGTGCAGATCAAGTAATTCAGAGATGTGTCACAAAAGAAGAAGCAAGCAAAATCCTAGAACACTGCCATTCAAGACCAACAGGAGGACATTACAATGGGACGAGGACAGCACACAAAACGCTTGAATCAGGTTTTTATTGGCCCACCCTATTCAAAGACGCTAACAGATATGTTGCTTCGTGTGATAGATGTCAAAGAACAGGTAATATCTCTAAACGCGATGAAATACCTCAAACATATATGTTATCATGTGAAATATTTAATATATGGGGTATTGATTTTACGGGCCCATTCCCTAGCTCATTTAGGAATAAATACATCTTAGTAATAGTGGACTATATGTCAAAATGGGTGGAAGCTCAAGCTTTACCTACTAATGATGCTAGAGTGATAGTAAGATTTCTTCAAAAACTCTTCTTTCGATTTGGAACACCCAGAGTAATTATTAGTGATAGGGGTACTCATTTTTGCAATACTCAATTTGATAAAGTCTTAAGGAAATATAAAGCACACCACAGAAAAGCTACCCCTTCTCACCCTCAAACTAGCGGACAAGTGGAAGTAGTAAATCGAGAGCTTAAACGTATTCTAGAGAAAACTATAGAATCAAACAAGAAGGATTGGGCATTAAAAGTAGACGATGCTTTATGGGCCTATAGAACCGCTTTTAAAACTCCCGTAGGAACATCCCTATATAGACTTGTCAACGGAAAAAGTTGTCATCTGCCATTTGAATTAGAGCACAAAGCTTTTTGGGCTATAAATTTCTTAAATTACGATCTTAAACTTACATGTGAGAAAAGAATGATGCAGTTGAACGAGCTAGATGAGTGGCAAGCTAATGCCTACGAGAACTCACGTTTATAAAAGGAGGCAACAAAGCGACGCCATGATGCTCATTTAAAGCAACCAAAGCAATTCGAAGTAGAAGATCTAGTTCTACTATACAATTCAAGGCTCAAATTGTTCCCTGGAAAGTTGAAATCAAGATGGTCAGGTCCATTCATAATCAAAACTATTTTTCCCTATGGCACAATCGAGGTAACTCATCCGACTTATGGCATATTCAAGGTGCAGCGACTAAAAATTTATAATGGTGAAGATTTTAGGGGTATGAGAGAGGAGCTTCAGCTCCGTGGGAAAAAGATCGTCGTCCCCGCTGCTAAAAAGCGGAAGGGACCCAGTGCGACTTCCTCGAGCGCCTCTGTCGAAGTGCGCCATCCATTCTTACAGTTTCCTCCAGGTTCCCAGGAGGACCTTTTTCAGATACTTCGCACACGACCTCTCGGCGTGGGGAGGTGCATTGACTGGGCCTCTTTGGAGTAGGTCCAACTAGCAGACGATGTATGGGCCCTCCTGACTACCAACCCATATAATTCTTCGAGGTCATTGAGCCCACATACCTAAAGCTCACTTTAGAGCTCTGCTCCACATTTCACCTTCAGACGGTACCACGATGACCCCATCACAATTCAATTTCGTCTCGGAGGCATTATACGTGAACTGAGTGTCCCACAGTTCGAGGCCACATTGGGACTCTACACCAACAAATTCATGGAGGATAATAAACTCGAGACCTCCACCGCTACATCCATAAATCCCCCTCCACCTGTTGGAACAACATAGCCCCCGTTTCGGCCACCTATGACCCCAATCGCTCTAAGGCGACAGCTCTCGCCCCATCCTTGAGGTACTTACACTCTATCTTAGCTCATACACTGACAGGTAGGCGAGAGAGCACCAGCGTCGTCAACACTCATGACGCCTACTTCCTATGGTGCATGGTGAATGGGCACGTCTTCGACTTAGCATACTTCATCGCTCATGCTATTCAACACCAGACGGAGCAGCACAGACGAGGGGTCATTTCCATGGGACCCTATGTGGCACGCCTCGCGAGACACTTTGGTCTCTTCAACACCGCGGCATAATCTTCCTCCCTCACCTTGATAGGCCAGATGTCTCCACAAGGCATCTCGACCATGATAAACATGATGATGATCAAGCGTCACCGTGGGACTGATCCTCCCCAATACCGTCTATCCCATGCCACTGAGGAGGAGGATCCTGAGGACATTACTGACGATGTCCCCCCACCACAAGAGAGGCAACCACTGACCCATCATCCAGTTCATGCGGTAGCTTCTCTTTCAGACATATCTGAGCACCTAACACAATTCGAGCAGCAATGCTTCCAGCGCTTCGATCACATTGACGCCACCCTTCACCAGATATGTCAGCACCTTCACATTTCATCGCCGCCCCCACCTCGCGAGCCATCGGGCGATGAGGACTATTGATATCATTTTTCTTTTATCTTTATGTTATTTTCTTTTAATTTATTTTTTTTCTTTTTCTTATGTTTAAAATACTAATTTTCATTTTATTTTTATTTTTGACTCATGTTTATTTTAGTTATTCTTAGGTTTCATAATCACTATTACCCAATTTACATCTTTTGGCAATATTTGAGTAATCCTTAAATTTTTAAAGACCCACTAATTTTGTCGTAGTTGAAAAGCCTAAAATAGCACTCTGGATTATCAAACTCTAATGAGGAAAAATCTGCCATGTCTCCTCCAACTTATCTTACACCTCCGAATCAAGTTTCCACACTTCCAATTCAAGGAACCCATCCAAAATTTAGGAAGTTTCACTTCTCCCATATCATACTATTACTCTCTAGATATATATCTTTGTACATTGAGGGCAATGTATATCTTAAGTGTGGGGGGTGAATTCTAAAAGTTCCTAACTTTTTGCATTATTCTTAAATCCCTGAATTTTGTCTTTTCTTTCTCATATCACTATTAGAACAAATTCTGATTGATTTATGATTTTTATTGATATGTCTTGAATTAAAACATAGGTGGTTGTGCATTGATTGTTTAAACTTGAAGGCTTTAGAGAATCAAGCATGATGAGTTGATTTTTGAAAATTAAAAATTTGCTAGGTTGTTTCCCCAAGTTTAGGTATTATCTTAAAATTTGAAGTTCACAGGGTTGACATCAAAAACCAATAATTTCTATGAGATTTTGAGCCTTTAAAGCATACATTCTTTCGTGCTCACTTTTATTGTTGCTTTGAGTGAGTCAGTATTGATGTGTTATTCTAGAACTTGTTTCGATTATGTATGACTAAACCACACTTTTGATTTGATATACTGAGATGATAAAGGCACCTAGGATTCAACCTACTTCCTTCTCAAAATGCCTACCTTCATATTTAACGCTTAGTGAACCCCATTGAGCCTAACAACCCATTCATTGATTTACCCTTGATATTAACCCAAGACTTGCTCTTTTTGATTCATTAAAAAATTTTTCTATTAACCTTTTTATCGAGATTTGATTTGAGAAGTTGCTTAACTATGTTTTCCATTTTAGTTGTTAAATTCTTATTATTGTACTTGATTTGTTCTTAAAAAAATCAAAAGTATATCCATTATTAGTTCTATGTTTTTATGAGCTTAAACAGTAAATCTCACATCTTTAGAAGAAGCTCGTATTATTAATATAATTATTCATTACTAGTCCATTTTTTTAGTTTGGTAATTGGTCAATTCAATATCGATTCTAACCTCCTCTTTCAGCCTATAATCACACCCCCTAACCAAGCCACGTTACAACCCTCTTTAAAGACCTTTTGATCGATGTATCATCTCAATTTATAGTGGTGGAGATTTGATTTTCATGCAAGCCTATGGTAATAACTTTTCATGTTGACTATTGAGTGCTTAATTTTTTGTCCCTTAAACACTTAGAATGATTTGAGTGAATCCTTAATGAGGATGTTAACTCTGTGATATTTTGAATCAAAGGTGATTACTTAGATAAGGGGGGATTCCTATGTTTTTCGTGAATAAAATGCTTAACTTGGATCATTTGAAACTCTGATGTTCTTTTAGTTGAATTCTCGATGTATGGTTACTTATGGATTAGTTTGAGCCATCATTGATAGAAATTATAAATTGAGAAGAACAAATTTTAATTATGAGTTGAAGATTTTGTTTGAGGACAAGCAAATGCTTAAGTGTGGGGGTATTTGATAAACCGTAATATATACATATTTTAATCCCACATTTGGCATACTTTTGGATGATTTATCCCTTGAATTGTGGAATTTGATGCCCCTAATCATTTAATTTCATGTTTTATACTTAGGAGAGCATAGGAGGATGACAAGAATGAGAAACAGGCCAAAAACGGAGAAAATGGGCCAAAGTAAGAAATCCACACGACCGTGAGTTCGCCACACGACCGTGCCACTTTAGCAGACTCGAACACGGCCCTAGGCTCGATTCACACGAGTGTGTTCCACGAGCGTGTCCCTGCCATGACCTGTTTTAATTCCACTCAGAAAAAAATACTCACAGGCTGAGAAAGACATTCTGAAGTCTATATAAACACCCTAAGTATGACCTAAAAAGAGGGGAAGCGAGAGCGAAGCCAGAGAGGGCTGAATACAGGAAATTACTCCAAGAAAGCCAGTTGATCCATCTCAAAAGCCAGAATCACGCTCAAGACTGAAGATTTTCCCTTCAATTTCCTTCAAGGGATTTTAGGGTTTTCTTTTTGTTTTGTTATTTAATTTTTTCTGAGATGTATTCCTTTATAACTATGAACTAAACCCCTCAAATACCTGAGGGGGATGAAATCTAAGACGGATCTTGTTATTGTTTTCTAAACTATATGATAAATATTTGATTTGTTTGTGATTATGTGTTCTTAATTCTTCCTTTAATAATTCAGGATATTGATTTAAGTATTGATGTGCTTATTCAGAGGAGCAAAAGTCCCTGTTTAAGAGTAGATCTAGCATAATTAAGCAGAGTTGATTGCACTCCTAGAGATAGAACGATGAAAATCTGCCGGATTAGGGTTAAACCTAATATGGTAGTCCATAAATCGAGTTAATGCAACACTAGGGGTTTTAATTAGAAAGAGATTTTAATTAATCAACCTAGGGTTAGACATTAGTAGCCTCGAAAGAGGTATTAATATAAATTAGGGAATCCTAGGATCAAGTCAAGTGAATAAATCGTCTGGTTCAAAGTTAAATAACAAGTGAAGTCTAGGTAGATTCTTCCTCGAGTTTTGTCTTAATCAACTGATTCTCCCAAAAGTATTTTCCCAATTCATTCTCTGTGTCTTAGCATCCTTAGTTTATTAATTAGTTATATAAATATCAAGTCCCCTTTATTTTAGGCTAGATAATAAAAAGAAAGCTAGTACTAGTACTTTTGGTTCCTTTGGGTTCGACATTCTGGCTTGCCACTAAGCTATACTACTGTTCGATAGGTGCGCTTGCCTCACTCGTGTTGATAGTTAGTTTCTAGGCTTGATCATTCATTATAGAAATATTAAGACTTTTAGACACGATCACCTGTCCAGCCAACACACCAATCTTAGCACTGATTGCGGCACTAAGTCAACAGAACGGCTCGGAGCCATGGACAGAACGACTAAAAGCCATAAACATTGCAACAACACTGCCAGTTAACAGAATAACTAAAAGCCATATTCAGAATGGTTATAAAAAATAATCAGGATAGCAGAAAGCTATCGGTAACTGTAATAAGTTTGGCAGATAGCCATCAGCGACGATAATATAATCGGCACACAGCCACGGGTGATTATGATCAACACAGAGTCATCAGTATATATGTTAGGCACATAGCCACGGGTAAATACGATTGGCACAAAGCCATAATCATGATGGCACAAAGCCATATTTAGGTTGGCACAGAGCCAAACTCAGATTACACGGCTTTAAGCCGTCCGTCGGCCCACAGTCGTCTCATGCGACCCATGCGGCCCTATCAAAACTTCCTTCGTATCAATGTCCCAACCCTATGCAATATGTCGTGTATGTCATTCTCAATCATTACACGTGTATGCAAAATGGCCATGCTTAGTAACAGTCATTTAGACATATATTAAAAGCATATCAAGTCAGTTTAAACACAGTCATATGATCACAGTCAAATCAGTCAAATTCATAGTCTAAGTCAGTCATTTACCCACAAGGGCAAAACAGCCATTTGCCCTCTAGGGGCATTTAGGTAATTTCACAGATCTGGGGTATTTTGGTAATTTTAAAAATCGGGGATATTTCGATAATTTCACAAATCAGGGATAATTCGATAATTTCATAAATCGAGGGTATTTTGGTAATTTTACAAATCGGGAGTATTTTGATGATTTCAAAAATCGAGGGTATTTTGGTAATTTTAAAAATTGGGGGTATTTCAGTAATTTCACAAATCGGGGGTATTTTAGTAATTTCACAAATCGAGGTCTCAGCGATCCAAAAGAAGGTCCACCTTCTCCTCGAGCGACTTAAGTAACCTAAACAATCACAACTGTGTAAATGGGCCTAAGGCTAATTACTCAGCCCAAGTGGGCCCACACGCTCGTGTGGCCCAATTAGCCTAGAAATAGCCTCGGCTATACGAACGGCATAGTTCAAACCAATGGAAACCATCTAACATGCATTTTATCTGTGTGGGGCCCACCAGCCCAATGGGCCCAAACGACCCATTGCCCAAAAATCAACTCTAGCCATGTGGACTACACGGCTCGGTCTAACATTTACCATAATATGCAAATTTAAGCTGTGTGGGGCCCACAGGCTCATTGGGCCCACACGGCCCATTTTGGCCCTAATGTGGCCCAAAACGACCTAAGCCCATGAGAGCGCTCATGGTGGCCTCAACCATCTTACGCCCATATTCGTGGGCTCGATCCACCACATGTACGATTGCACGCTCGTGTGGCATCATTCCCTGGTATTTCGGCTTTTCGGTATTTCGTTGATCTACGATCAGAAGGAGTGTGGTTACACACACTCTATCAACTTTCTCACCGACTATCGAATATAGGGTATTGTTACACACCTGTTCGCGAAACTAGCTATAATCTACGCTCTCCGAATCCTACAATCAACCAAAATATCGTATCAGATTTACAACCAATAAGGTTAACGCATACTCTTAATCCACCACATTTATTACCTTAAACCACAACCACTCACCTTGCAAGAACTAACCAATACTAGCGCCTCTCTGCTGATCAATGGCGATCCCCCCTCCTAACACGATTCGACAGATCAAAAGTTGTTCAAAGACAACCATGCATTCGGCCCCCTAAGAGAAAAAGAAGGGAAAATCGAAGCTTATTAATAAAGCCAAAAGAAATCTGACTAAGAACGAAATAATAAAGTGGTTGTAGTACCCCCTTACCAATACAAATAAGCAAACGTATTTCGGCAATAGTCAGTCAAGAAGATCAGGCCTGAACCAAGATGAACAAAGAGAATTGAGAGGGAGAGTGTATGAGTATTTGGCCTAGTAGAGAAAGGAAACAAAAAATTGGAAAAGAAGAAGAAATGGAAGTAAAAGAGAAGAAGACTACCAATTCGGCAGAGAGAAAGATGTGGAGAAGAAAGAAAGGCTTCAAGGGAGAATTTGGCACCACAGAACAGGGATGGTATTAGGCTTAGGAGAAGAAAGGGAGAAGAGGGAAGAAAGAAAGAAAAAGAGAAAATAATAAAATAAAGAGGGAGGGAGAGGAAGTGTGTTCGGCAGAAGTGAACTGAAAAGGGAAAGACCCGAATGGTCAAAAATGCTGCACGAGATGACACAAAGAGAGAAAAACCCGAAACGAAAAAGAGAAAATCCCAAAATTACAGAGAAATATTTCGGCTTTTACACTCTCACCAACTATCGAAATACACCAAATGACATGCTCTTAGTCGAAAAACCCCTACTCAAGCTCTCCCAAATTCGTCTATGACTCCTTCACATCCCAACTCCTTCAACCTCTCCACCGATTTCTCCTTGATTTGCTCCCAGCCTCCCATTCAAATCCATTCAAAATTGATGACCAAGTCTCCAACCACCTCTGCAGAGTTTGAATCCAACTTTACCTCTCTCGCCACAGAGACATAAAATAAAACCCCATTATTGCATGCCATGGGATTCGAACCTTAGACCACTAGAACACTCCACACGCCAGTTGCCACCTTTACCAGTAGACTCATTGTGTCACAATTTACCTTCAATAAATTAAAAGGTCTAAGGCCAAAGTCCAGGTTCCTTTAAAAGAAAAACCAAAAAAAATTGCAAGAGCCAAGACTTGAACCCAGGCTTCCTTGTAACCTTAATGACGCCACAACCACTAGACCACATACTTCCTTGTATCATTTTTTTAACACAATAATTTAAAAGGCCTACATCCAAGCATCTAGGGTTTTATCTACTTAAAACCAATTTTTTTTGCTAAAGCCAAAGTTTGAACCCAGGACTTCTCCAATACTTCCCAGGACACTTAACCACCAAAGCAGACATACTTTTATGTTATTCACTTGCACAGCTAAATTCCAATCCCTCCGATACGCAAAGCCTATTTCTTCTAGGCCCAAAAGTTGGGGCATTACATGTTTATGTACAATAAAAGGTCTTGCTAAGGCAAAATTGCTAATTGTGTAAGCAGCATCAATTTTTGTCCCATAATCATGTATTAGTAACTTCATGCTCATTGATCTTCTTTATTAACAAGTAATTCATATGCAAACATTCTTTAAGATTATACTAAGCTTCAAAATATGCCAACATGAATCATAGTTTGTATGTATGTCACAACCATAGATAACATTCTTCATTTGACATAATTTCCTATCAATCAAGCAAACAATCACAAGGCTTATTTATGATCTTCATATGTTGAACTTAGGACTTCCTCTCCACTAATGTAGATGGCATAATCATCAAATCAATAGGTCTTTTATAAGGTTGTAATGGGGCTTGGTTAAAGGTAGGGATTTCAAGAGATGGGACATTTCAGTTTTAAAAATCTTAACCTTTATCTTTATCTTGGTTTTCTCGTAATACAAACTTTTTCTTTAAGTGAACCTTTGGAGCACCCCCAAACTTATTTTGAACTCAAGCTCATATAATTTTCCTTTTTTGAGACTGAGCAAACTTTTCTTTGCTCTTTTTTTTTTTAGCATGATCACATACATCTTTTTGAAAATTTCCTCAAATGTTGCTTACCAAGACAACTTTAGTTAAGATGGATGCACAAAATTAAGATAACTTAAAAAGATGGTAATTGGCATATAATGTGGGTTCATTGCAATAAACAGCCTTTAAGCTCAAAGTTACAGTTTCAAGGGTCTAATATCATAGGGTTGGCTTGAAAAGGCTCAAACGGTCCAAAGAAATAGTGTCTAGATCATTTTAGATTTTTATGTCCCCTAGGATTTCACCTCAAGAAAGTTACTAAGTCAATTCTAAATATATAAACCTTCATGCATGTCTAATCTCAAAAGAAACTAAATTTTCATGGCAAACATTACTAAAGCTAAGATCATACAAGCATTCCATTCTTCATGATAACATACTTTCACTTAGATAAAATCATCATTCATACTTGAATACAAACTATCTCATTAACAAAAATATCTCTAAACATTCATTTATTAAAACATACTTATGAAAGAAATGATTGAAACATACTTGAAAAACTTTAAAAGTTTGAGCAATTTATTTGGCTTAGCCCCCTTTGAAAAGAAGTAATGGCCTCATTGCAAGAACAAAGTAATGAATGAAACTGAACACCAGGTAGGGTTGTAAAGAAAGAAAGGTGAGTCATTAAGACTGCTTAAATACCAAGTCTTCCCCAATAACCCAATCCTAGACATATTCATTCCCATTTCCGCATCACTTAGTCTTTTTCTTTCCAAAGAAGTGTTAAGTTTATTCATGCTTGCTATGTTTTATTCTGCAAAAATTAAATTCTAATTTACGAAAGAAATAAATTCCTAAAGACCTAAAAATAATTAAATAATAAGACAAGAATCCCCCCTTTTATTTTTCTACCTCATTCCCCTTGTCTTATTTTGCTCCATCTATGCTTGCATAGTCAGTATCTTCCGTCCATGTGTCAAAGATAGCATCTGGAAAATCTGGAACAAAAATATTATAGATATTCTTAAAAGTATTTTGAATTGAGTCATATCTAATTTTTGCATATTTCCAGTAAGTTTGTTGTTGGTTGTGCATGAACTTGCACATATCCATCAAAATTGACAACTCCGATTTTCTTGAAGTACTTGTAGAAGTCGGCATGGGAGTTGAATATTCAGGTTCAACACTTAGCTTGACTAGTTCTTCTTCTGGCTGAACCCTTGGTTCAGGGTTTTCAGATCCTTCAACTAGTTTAGGACTATTTGGTTCCTTATCAGATTCTTCTTTTTTCGATTGTCATGGCGAAATTAGCTTGATCTCGCCCATCTGTTGATTCCTCAGTATCTGGCTTAGTTGGCTCTTCTTGCTCGCTTTGATTCAGCTCATTCACCCTCTCTACTAACCTTTCAAGATCATAATTTGTAATGCACCCTTGAACATATCGCCCTTTCAGATTTGCTTATGTTTTAACATGAGCCCTTAAGCAAAGTGAAGTGATTAATGATGGGAAATAAACACATCCTGTAACGCCCTGAATTTGGGCCTAGTAGAATTGGGCCTATTGGGTTTTGGGTCTCATAAAATTTTTAAGTGAGCAAGAAAATGACAAATGACATGACGGCTTTAAAGGTTTAATGAATTTGGAATGTCTAGGTGTGTTGGAGAAGCTCTGGTTTCGAGTTTTGTGGTGGAGGATTCTTAATTTAATTAATTAAGGAATCAGGGTTGTGAGTAGTGGGCTTTTAAATAAATAAGTGAAAATGGCACAAAAAAACCTGTGGTGAAGTGGCTAAATGACGCCACTAAGGCGTAGAGAGGTGGCGACATATGCATGCAGGGAGGTCTGAGGTTCGAGTGCTAGCTTAGTTTTATTTTGGAGTTTAATTTTAGGCTTCTAGAAGGCTGAAAGTGGCGTGTAGAGGGACTCTAAGGAGAAGTGATTAGTACAGAGAATTTAAGAGAAGGATAAGGGATATATCATGGAGAAAAATTAGAAGATGAGCAGTGGATAAAGTGGTCCTGAATTGGACTTTAGGGGTGGCTAAGTTTCGGCTATAGGCTATATAAATGTGTGTGTACCGAATCTGAGGTCCTAGGTAATGCCTAACTTTCCATTCTTTTTCTTTTCCTTGCCGAAACCTTATTTTTCCACAACCGAAAATACCTTACCTTGTTGTCGAAATCTCCTATAACCGAATCCTTTTCTTGCCGAATTCTCTCATAGCCAAACTCTTTTATTGCCAAAGTAGCATCATCTTCTCTTGTCGAAATCTCTATTAGTGTCGAATCTTTGATGTTTTCCTCCATCACAAATTGATTGTTATCTACTATCAGTTAAGGTTAAAAGTCGAATCTCGTTTAGTAGCTATCTAGGCTGCAGGATCAAAAGTGGATTCGGTAAGCATTCAGTTAACCCCTTAGTCTGTTTTATTAAAAGCCGAAGGGCTATCTAACTTCCCATTTTCGTTAATCTTGTATTAACAAGGGTAAGGATCGGAGATCGCAAGCGTGGTAAGGATTGTTAGCAAAGTGTAAGTGTACTCAACCCGATTATGGTTTAAGTAAATGGTCGAATGTGAGTATGATCTATAGGGGTAACTTGTGTGGATTATTAGTCACGTGAAGTTGATGGTGTATGTATGAGTGTAGATCTAGGGGATACTCATGATTAGTAGCTAAAGAAGGGCTATTAGAACCCGTTGGCACATGGTAAGGTTACGGCAAGGCTTCAACTTTTGGTAAATATTTTGATTAAGTATGGTGATTGATTGAAGGTTGGTTGGTTGTAGGTTCAAGACCGAGGATAGTATAGCACATCGTAGTAACCAGGTGTGCACAAACACTACACACATATGATATCAGCAATGCCGGAAAGCCGAAAAGCCGAAAGTGGCTATATAACATCCCAGTTTAGGGCCTAGTCAGAATAGTGGTGCGAGACCGCAAATCCAAGGGTTATGAATGATTTTTTTAGGTTTATTCCTTGTATGCATGCTAGTGTGAAAGTTTTATGAAGTAATTTTGTGAAATTACGGTTGAATTGTCCAAAAGGACTAAATTGCAAAAGTTGCAAAATGTGAGATTCTAGAAACTGTTTGTGTGAAATTGCTTTAGAATATTAATTAGATGTCTTTAAATAGCAATTTCCCAGTTTCCAATTTTTGGACAAAAATGGGCATGAGTGGGATAAAATTTGAAAGTTTGACAAAGGGGCATTTTGGCCATTTGTCAAATAAGTGATTAAATGGGGAAAATATGACAAAATTTCATTCATCTTCTTCTCCAAGCGGTCGAAAATTTCAAGAAGCCATAGTTAGGGTTCTTCAATTTTTCAAGCTTGCTAGTAAGTGCATCCTAGCCCCGTTTTTGATATTATTCGTATTTTTGAAGTCCTTGTAACATGAGGAAGCTACTTTTAGCTATCTGTTGAGCTAGGATTGAGGTTCAAAAATGTACCCATGTATGACATGCATGTATTTTGATGTTTTATGGAAGATTATGAAAGCTTGATGTAGTAGAAACATCTTTTGCTAAGTGAATTCCATGAAAAATGCATGTAGGGACTTGTTTGTAAAAGTCTTGAGATTAGTCATACATGAGTGATTTAGCGAGAATTGATGATTGCTTTAGTTGAGTAAATAAATTAGTTAAGCATGAAAAGCTAGAAAGTTGAATGAAAATCACTTGAGGAGCCTTGGGGCAAAAGTGTAATTATGAGAAAGATTAGGGCAAAAGAGTCATTTTTCCAAAGTATGAGATAATTGTCAATTTAATCAATGTGTGTATTGAATAAGCTGATTTATTCATTATAGATCAAGAAAAACAAAGTCCGGATCTAAACCGAGGCAAGAGCAAGGTGGTGGACTAAATTGCATGTTTCTATACGTTTGAGTATCAAGGTACGTCTATGCATAAACAATGCATTCATTCTTGCAATTTGTTAATGCTAGCTAGTGTGTAGCATTATTGAGAATGATTGAGAACCTATGTGGGATGAATGTGGTAGAATTTGTGAATGGATGTATGGTTAAGTAAGTAGATATGTGAATGTGTAGTGAGAATGCTAAATGGTGGGCTAAGTGCGATACCATCCTAATGCATATTGATGATGAGCTGGCTATGTGCGATACTATCGTTAGGTATATCATGTAGTGGGCTATGTGAGAAACCACTATGAATACCTTTGTGGTAGGCTAAGTGCGATACTACCTTATTAATTGATTGTGGTAGGCTAAGTGTGAAACCACCGAGAAATTAGCTGTGTTGATTAGCTGTGTGGTTGTATAATTGAAGTAATTAGTTATGTGGATGAATTATCGAGAAATGATGTTGTGTTGTATATTGTGTAAATGTGATATTGAAATGGAGGGGTGCATTTCAAAGGTTATGAGTATGTGACTCATGAGGTGTTAGAAATGTGGTAAGGGATAGAAAGAGTAAGCATAGTTGTACATTATATGTTAGTATAATGCTAATTGTTTTTTTAGCTTATATTATGATGCTTAATTGTTTATGTGTAAACTTACTAAGCTTAAAGCTTACTCCCTTTCTTTTCCCTTGTCTTATAGAGTAAAAATGTTGAATTGAGATACGAGGATCAATCAGAAGATTGTCCACATTATCAGTACACTCTGGTACATGAAACTCAATGTTCTGTATATGGCATGTATAGAGGCTAGACAAGTTAGTGAATTTTGTTGTAAGTGGATAAGATCTGTTGGCCATTAGATGGGTAGTCTATTTTGTGTAATGCCATAGTAGTTGGCTACCTTATTTTATGAAAAGATTGTAGTTATCTATGTGAGATTGCACTTTAATTTGTGTTGACTATGGATGTGTTGAATGAAAGCACATTGTGTATGCTAAAGGGGTGAAAGGAACTTAGCACATAGCTTTGTTTTTTCCGTGTGGATAGACACACGGGCATGTGTCTAGGCCATGTGTGACACACGGTTAGCCCATGGGCGTGTGACTTGGCCGTGTGTCCCCTGCCTGTTGAAATTTTAAGTCAGAATAGACCATGGACTAGCCACAAGGGCATGTGCATAGGCCGTGTGAGTTTAGTCAGTGTTGGCCACGAGCTAGCCACACGAGCGTGTGACTAGGCTTTGAGGCCGTGTGTATGTGGTCAGTATTCACCATGGTTGTGGAGCATGGGCATGTGGGTCTATGCACAGGCGTGCCTCTTCTTACACAGGCGTGTTAACCCTGTACAAAAGACAAAATTTTATAAGATTGGAAAAAGTTTTGATATAGTCTCAGGAGCCCTCATGTGTATGAGTGAGGCCTCCTAAGTCGAGATTGAGGTTGTTGAGGTGAGTTAAGAGAGTAGTCACGATGAGCCTAACTGGTGATCAAGTGGTTTTATTACGGTAATGCCTTGGGCTCGGTTCTGGCGTAGAACTCGGGTAAGGGGTGTTACATTTAGTGGTATCAGAGCTATGGTTTAGTCGGTTCTAGGACTACCATAGCGGGTGTAAGAGTCTAGCTATATATGCCTTAAGTGTATAATAATAGTGTGGTGGTTTCTGATGATTTAAATCTTGTTTTATATAGTATATGGATCCCGATCAATCTACTGCTGATGAAGCAGCTAGTAATGCACCGGCTCCTGCGCAAGGAACCGTGCTGGTACAAAGTGGACCTGAGGTTAGGGGTCAGGGGGAAGAGGCACGGGAAGCCTTTCTCCAGATGATGAGTAATTGGTACTCGGACTATGTTCGAGCGAACCCTAATGCTCAACCTCCTCCATCTCCTCCTATACCTCAGCCAAATCCAGTGGCTCATCAAGGTATTGATGTTGTAAGGATATCGAAACCCCCGGTGGATAAGATTACGAAGCACGGGGCTGAGGAGTTTAGAGCTAAGGTAGATGATGACCCTGAAAGGGCGGAGTTCTGGTTAGAGAACTCGATGAAAGTGTTCGATGAACTCTCATATACACCTGAAGAGAGCTTGAAGTGTGCTGTATCCCTACTGAGAGATTTGGCATACCATTGGTGGAAGACGCTGACGTTAGTGGTCCCAAAAGAGCGGGTGACGTGGGACTTCTTTCTGGAAGTGTTCCAGAAGAAGTATATAAGCCAACGATTTACTGATCGGAAACGGAAGGAATTCCTTGAGTTGAAGCAAGGAAGAATGTTAGTAGCAGAGTATGAGCGTGAGTTTGTTAGGCTTAGCAAATACGCTCAAGAGTGTGTATCGATAGAGACCATATTGTGTAAGAGGTTTAAAGACGGACTGAATGAGGATATCAAACTCCTAGTGCGTATTTTGGAGTTGAAAGAGTTTGTGGTGTTGGTGGAAAGGGAAAGTAAGGCTGAAGAGTTGAGTAAGGGAACAAGAAGGGCTGTGAGTGAAGCCCAAGATGCTAGAAAAAGGTCGATGGGCAAGTCGTATCAAGCCCAGTCGAAAAGATCCAAGGAAGGGAATCCTCGGACAACAGCCTCAGTGGGAAATTCGCATCGAGACTTGGGCAATATTCGATCGGGTTTGAGAGTCCAAGCCACCTCGATAGAAAGTGTGGGAAATCCGAGGAGTAAGCCGGAGTGTCCAAATTGTGGTAGATATCACATCGGAGAGTGTTGGGGTAACAGTCGGAACTGTTATAAATGTGGTTCCCCCGACCACTTTATTCGAGACTGCCCTAAGAAGGATGATAAGGAAGAGAAGCAAAAGTTAAGATCAAGCGATGTGCCTGCAAGGGCAGGTCGCCTAGGAACCCGAGAGGCGGGAATAGTGGTAGAGGTGCGTCCATAGACTCTGCTGTGAGACCGGAGGGTCGGGCACCTGCGAGGATGTATGCTATTCGCGCTCGCGAAGAGGCATCCTCCCCAGATGTGATAACAGGTACTTTTTCTCTCTATGACACCCTTGTTATTGCTTTAATAGATCCAGGGTCTACTTATTCTTATATTAAAGCAATAACAAGGATGTCATAGGGAGAAAAAGTACCAGTTATCACATCTGGAGAGGATGCCTCTTCGCGAGCGCGAATAACATACGTCATCGCAGGTTCCCGACCCTCTGGTCTCAAAACAGAGTCTCTGGACGCACCTCTACCACTATTCCCGCCTCTCGGGTTCCTAGGCAGCAAACCCCTTGCAGGCACATCGCTTGATCTCAACTCTTTCTTCTCTTCCTTATCATCCTCCTCGGCGATCTCGAAAAGTGGTTGGGAACCACATTTATAACGCTTCCGATCATTACCCCAACACTCTCCAGTGTGATATCTACCACAACTTGGACACTCCGGCTTACTCTTCGGATTGCCCACACTTACTCCGGCTTACTCTTCGGATTGCCCACACTTTCCATCGAGATGGCTTGGACTCTCAAACCTGAATGAATATTGCCCAAGTCTCGATGCGAATTTCTCACTGAGGCTGTTGTCTGAGGATTCCCTTTCTTAGATCTTTTCGACTGGGCCCTTTCCACCAACAACACAAACTCTTTCAACTCCAAAATACCCACTAGGAGTTTGATATCCTCATTCAATCCGTCTTCAAACCTCTTACACAACATGGTCTTTATCGATACACACTCTTGAGCGTATTTGCTAAGCTTAACAAACTCACGCTCATACTCTGCTACTAACATTCTTCCTTGCTTCAACTCAAGGAATTCCTTCCGTTTCCGATCAGTAAATCGTTGGCTTATATACTTCTTCTGGAACACTTCCAGAAAGAAGTCCCACGTCACCCGCTCTTTTGGGACCACTAACGTCAGCGTCTTCCACCAATGGTATGCCAAATCTCTCAGTAGGGATACAGCACACTTCAAGCTCTCTTCAGGTGTACATGAGAGTTCATCGAACACTTTCATCGAGTTCTCTAACCAGAACTCCGCCCTTTCAGGGTCATCATCTACCTTAGCTCTAAACTCTTCAGCCCTGTGCTTCCTAATCTTATCCACCGTGGGTTTCGATATCTTTTACAAAATCGATACCTTGAGGAGCTACTAGATTTGGCTGAGGTATAAGAGGGAGTGGAGGAGGTTGAGCATTAGGGTTCGCTCGAACATAGCCCGAGTACCAGTTACTCATCATCTGGAGAAAGGCCTCTCGTGCCTCTTCCCCTTGACCCCTAGCCTCAAGTCCACTTTGTACAGGCACGGTTCCTTGCGCAGGAGCCGGCGCATTACTAACTGCTTCATCAGCAGTAGATTGATCGGGATCCATATACTATATAAAAAAAGATTTCAAATCATCAGAAACCACCACACTATCATTGTACACTTATGGCATGTATAGCTAGACTCTTACACCTACTACGGTAGTCCTAGAACTGACTAAACCATAGCTCTGATACCACTAAATGTAACACCCTTACCCGAGTTCTACGCCAGAACTGAGCCCAAGGCGTTACCGTCATAAAACCACTTGATCGACACTTAGGCTTATCATGACTACTCTTTTAAGTTACCTCAACAACCTCAATCTCGACTTAGGAGGCCTCACTCATACACACAAGGGCTCCTGAGACTATATCGAAACTTTTTCCAATCTTATAAATTTTTCTCTTTTGTACAGGGTTAACACGCTCGTGCAAGAAGAGACATGCCCGTGCATAGACCCAACGCCCATGCTCCACAATCGTGGTGAATACTAACCACATACACATGGCCTCAAAGCTTATTTGACATCTTTTCCCCAATTTAATCACTTATTTGACAGGCTAAATGGGCTCGGTGGGCCCTGAGGCTAAGTTTGATGAAATTGATTGATTTGGTTATACGAATTGAAGTAATCATGCATGTTACTTGATCTGGATTTTTTTTGGGCCTAATAGGCCATATGAGTGAGATATGGGCCTAATGGGCCATAAGGATGTGATTTGGGCTTAATGGGCTATATGAACGTTAAATAGGCTTGATGGGCTTTATGGGGACGTAGACAAGTATGCTAGGGTTTAATGGACTTTAGGCCTAGTTCTGAACAACTCTTAAGCCACATAATACTTAATTTAATAATCAACATGTCCGGGGACAAGTCGCTGGGTTAGAGTGTGGCAATGGACATATGCATGTCTAGGATTAGATCTAGGGAGAGCTTGGTACTTAAGCAGTTCCAATGACCCACTCCTCTTCTCTGAAATCCTACCTGGTGCGTAGTGTCTGTTCACTTTAGCCGCAAGGACTTCTTAATGGGCCAAAGTTCATAACTAAAACCCGAGAGGGACCAAATACCCCTGATTTGGAAATTACCAAAAATATCCTTAGATTTGCGAATTACTAAAATACCCCTATTTTGTAAAATTACTAGAATACCCTTGATTTGTAGAATTACCAAAATGTCCCTGATTTACAAAATTTCCAAAATACCCCTGTTTTGCAAAATTACCTAAATATCCCTGTAGGGTAGAATTATGAAAATACCCCTAGATAGTGAAATGACTAAAATACCCCTAAGTGCTTAATGTGTGAAATTGTTTATGTTGCATTCATGAAATATATGTTGCATTTGGGTGGGTTTTGATGATACGGAGGAAGATTTGAGGATCGCATAGTCGCTTGACGATCGTGGATCCACTGGTGGCTTTAAGCCCATTATAGCAGCTTTGTTGTAACGTTTGAGTAGTGCCGCTGCTGGTGCTACCTTTGGAGTGTAGGGATGGGTGGGTTGATATTTATATCCCCACAAGAGTGTAGGGTTGGAAGGGAAATGGAGTGCAGGGTTGGATTTGGGATGGGTGCATTGCATTCATGTGATAATAATGTGATGTGAAGTCATTGCGGGCTAAGGCCCAAGACCACCAAATTTGATAGGGCTTAGGCCCAATGTGATATTTGTATGTTGATTGGTTAATAAGGGTCGTACACACTGAGTTTCGAAACTCACACCCTTTTATTAAATGTTTTAGGTGACCCTCAGCAGACGGCTCGACATGGGAGAGGATTCGGAGATGGCCACACTACAAGATACTTAGGAGTATTGTTTATTTGTTTCAAAGGACATGATTTTAATTACTTTATTTTCGCTGGTTGTAATAAGGCCTTGTACTCCGATTTGACTTTAGATTTTGTGTTTTCATTGTTCAACTGTTTACTTAATTGTTAAACTTAAATAAATTTTCTTAAACATGGTTTTCAAAATACCCAAAAAAATGGGCTTTTATCATTACTTAACAAGATTTAAGGATTTTAGGCTTTTAAGCCTTAAATTTTAGCTTAGCAAAATCGTTTTGAATTGTCCATTCAATGTGACATTCCCGAATTCAGCCATGATGTCTGGGCTGGGTTTGGGGTGTTACGCTTCCTGCCTTCTTTTTAGCAGAATCGTGAATCTCCTTCAGGATAATTTTCCCAACATTAATAGACTTTTCTGTCAAAATTGCATATAACAAAAGCATCTGTTCCATCGAGATGATGGAACTATGAGAGATAGGCATAAAACTGTAGCGAACGGAATAAAACCATACCTTTTCTACTGGTTTTAAGTGTTCCCTTCGACAAGATTGGCTTCCATACTTTCTTATAATCTATTGGGATCCCAAATTTTTCACAACATCAAGCACTTGTTTAAGAAAATCCCAATTGATATTGTTCATCATAGTGCATTACTTATCTTATTCAACATCAGGTAAATTAAACAAATCATTGATGGGCTTAGAAGTAGGAGGTACCTTTTTCTTTTGAACAATGACTTTAATAGCATCTTGCGTAGTCAAACTAGCATAGAATTCTCAAACTAGTTCATCATCGAGAAGTGAACGAGCATCACAAAATTGTTCCCACTTGAGAGCATTGATTATCTTTCTAATCGGTATAGGAACAACCATCAAATCATTACTCTTCAAGTCAAAACATTTTTCTGGCATCATGGTTGATGCTTGAAGATTGAATCAAATCTCTCTTTCACTTCTTCTTCGATCAAAATTGGGTTTTCAGGAGTAGTCTTTGAAGATCTGGTTCTTTTGCGAGACATGCTATCTTTTCCCAAAAAATTTGGTAAAATTTCTGCTCAAAGGGGGAAAAAAGAAATTGACAAGTTGGATGAAAATTGCTACAGTAGAAATCATGCGACGACAAGAATGGTGCAGTGGCAACAATAGCGTGTGACAGCAACAGCGGTGCTTCGGCAATCTCTTTACAATGGCAATAGGAGATTTCAGCAAAAGGGAAGAGAACTAGGGTTTCTTTTGAGATTTGAGGTTGACGGCACAAAAGGGAGATTTAGGGATTTTAAGGGTGTAAGCAAATTTCTTTTAGGGATATGAAAATTTATGGAATGGAGAGGGGTTTATATAGGAAAAATTAGGGCAACATGTAGCAAAAATTTAGCTACATTAGGGTTACTTGGGTTGCAAGCAATGGGTGTGATGGCAAGGCATGGATTTTTCCCTCCTTTTTGCTGTTTTGGGCCTCACACTCAGACTTTAAAATTTTACCTCCTTCATTAACATAAATCTTTAAAATTTAAGCAAAACAAATGAAACTTAAAAATTTGAAATCTTAATTAGAAAATTTATTCTTAACAAATTACATTAAATTAATTCCCAGAAAAGGTTGGAGGGGTCACAGCGGTCCCGCTTAAGTTCCAATCTCCTTAGACAAAATTAATTAAATGTAATAAGTTAAGAAAATAAGTTCTAATTATTTATTTATTTACAAAATGAGTTCATGAAAAATTAAGGGTCTGTTAATTTGAACGAGGCTTTAACTCGCTCAACTTCACCATCCTAGTAGTGTTTGAGACGTTGACCATTAACTTTAAACGTACCTCCGTAATTGTTGCATAATTCAATAGTTCCATAAGGATAAACTCGGTAGATGGTATAGGGTCCTTTTCATCAGGATTTAAGCTTCCCAGGAAATAACTTCAACCTTGAATTAAACAACAAAACCTTCTGACCTTCTTTAAACTCGCAAGGTTGTATATGATTATCATGCCATCTCTTTGATCTTTCTTTACACATTTTTGCATTTTCATAGGAAAACGACCTCAGCTCTTCCAACTCATCAAGTTGTAACATCCTTCTCTCATTGTCTTGCTTAAGATCAAACTTCAATTGTTTCAATGCCCATTGAGGTTTATTCTCTAACTCTAATGGCAAATGACATGCCTTTCCAAACTAACCGATAAGGAGTTATTCCTAAAAGTTCCTTAAATACTATTCTATAGGCCCATAATGCATCATCGAGCCTTCGAGACCAATCTTTTCTTCTAGGGCAAACTACCTTTTCAAGGATACCTTTGATTTCACAGTTTACTCTCTCAACTTGCCCATTAGACTAGGGTTGATGGGCAGTAGCAATCTTGTGCTTCACATCATATTTGCCAAGCAACCACTTAAGCCATTTGTTCATAAAGTGAGAACCTTCATCACTAATAATAGCTCTTGGTGTCCCAAATCGTGTAAACACATGCTTATGTAAGAATCACATGACTACCTTAGCATCATTTGTAGGGTATGCTTCAGCTTCAACCCACTTGGATACATAGTCCATAGCAACTAAGATGTATTTGTTCCCATATGAAGAAGGAAATGGGCCGAAGAAGTCAATGCCCCATACATCAAATAATTCAATCTTCAAAATGTTTGTCAAGGGCATCCCATTCCTCCTTGATATATTTTCAATCCTTTAGCATTTATTACAGTTCTTCACATAAGTATAAGCATCTATAAATAGCGTAGGCCAAAAGAAACCTGCTTGCAAAATCTTAGTTGCAATACGTGAACCACCAAAGTGTACCCCACTTGGAGATGAATGGAATGATACAAGAACTCAACAATCTAGCTTTTAGGTACACACTTTCAGATTATATTATCTGCATATTATTTAAACAAAAATGGATCCTCCCAAAAATAATATCGTCTATCATGAAGGAATTTTTTTTCTTTGCTGGTATGTCATTTCTTGAGGAATTATTCCACATGCAAGATAATTGGCAAAATCAGCAAACCCGTGTATTTCATGAATTTAATTTACCTCAAATAAGTGTTCATTTGGGAAATTCCTGTTGATAGGTACACATGATCGAGTTACCTCATCTTGCTCCAACCTCGACAGATGATCAGCTATTTGATTTTTGACACCTTTTCTGTCTTGGATCTCAAGGTCAAATTATTGGAGTAAAAATATCCAACAAATTAGCCTCGATTTTGCATCTTTTTCGTGAGCAAGTATTTAATGGTCGCATGGTCAGTAAATACTGTAACTTTGGTACCTATAAGATATGAGCGAAACTTGTCAAAAGCAAAAACTATCGCAAAGAGTTCCTTTTTAGTTACCGTATAATTGAGTTGGGCTCCCGTCAAAGTTCTACTGCATAGTAAATAGGCTGAAACACTTTGTTTCTTCTTTGACCCATCACAGCTCCAACGGCATAATCACTTGCATCGCACATCAACTCAAAAGGTGAGTTCCAATCAAGTGTAACAATTATTGGGGCTGAGATTAACCGTTTCTTTATATCTTCAAAAGCTTCCAAACATGCTTTGTTGAAGTCAAACACTGCATCTTTCTCTAAGAAGAAACACAACGGTTTATAAATTTCTGAGAAATCTTTAAAAAACCTTCAGTAAAAATCGGCATGGCCTAAGAAACTACTGACTCCTTTCACATTCATTGCGGCTGGTAATCTTTCAATTATGTCCACCTTTACTTTATCGACTTCAATTCCTTTCTTTGAGATCTTACGCCTACGACAATCCCTTCCTTGACCATAAAATGATATTTTTCCAGTTAAGGACAAGATTCGTCTCTTCGCATCTCTTTAGTACCTTAGCCAAATTACTCAAATAGATATCATAAGTGTTACCAAAAACAGAAAAATCATCCATGAAAACCTCAACAAAATTTTCAACCATATTAGTAAATATTGCCATCGTGCATCATTGAAATGTCAGCTATGGTCCAACCAATTGCTTTCTTAAATTTCTTCAGAACAGCAATTAGTTGCTCCTCTTGATCTTTTGTCAGTTTTGTTGACATAATCACAGGTAAAGTAGAATAGTCACCTAAATAAACGTATTACAAATGGGAAGGAAGTACATTTAGTTCGAGTTTAGGTGGTTCTTAATTGACAACTTGGGTTGCACAAATTCTGTCTTTTAACTCCAATGGTTCAAATCGTGTGGATTGAATAAAATTTCCTGGATTGGCTTCCATCAAAGCCATTTTTCTTCACCTTCCTCATCCTCCAAAGGGTCAAGATCTAAGGCTTTCTCCAATGGATCTTCTTCAAGATTTCTTTCCATAGAAACCAAGGTCTCTATCTCTTCCATAACTGAACACTCTTCTATCGGATCGAGAAATTTCATCGCTTTAAGAATGTTAAAGGTTACCTGATCGTCTTGAACTCACATGGTGAGTTCATCTTTCTGCACATCAATTAGCGTTCTTCTCATGGCTAAGAAAGGCCTCCCAAGGATGATCGGCACTTCATTGTCTACTTTAAAATCTAACACAATGAAATCAGTAGGAAAAATAAATTTATCGACTCTTACCAAAACATCCTAGATCTTTCCTTTGGGATATGCTAAAGATCGATCCACTAGCTGAAGCGTCACAGTTGTATGTCTTACTTCACCTATCCCTAGCATCTTGAAAATAGAATTAAGCATCAAGTTGATACTCACTCCTAAATCACACAAAGCTTTGCCACAGTAAGATTCACCAATGTTACAGGGTATAGTAAAGCTTCCTGGGTCCTTCAATTTTGGTGGCAATTTGTTCTGTAAGAACGCACTGCACTCCTTTGTCAAAGCAACAGTCTCATACTTACTCAGTCGTTTCTTCTTGGACAATATATCCTTTATAAACTTCACGTAATTCGACATTTGTTCTAAAGCCTCTACCAACAGAATATTGATGTGTAACTGCTTCAGAACGTTCAAAAACTTCTTGAATTACACCTCCTATTTCTACTTGTGTTGCTGCAATCTTTGTGGATATAGAGGTGATAGAACTTTCGGTTGAATCGGACAACTCTTCTGAGTAGGTAAATCTGCATTCAAATAAGATGTTAAAGTATCAAAATTCACTAAGTCAGGGTTTACCTTATTAGTCTTTGCAGATTCTGATTCCTTTGTGTAGGAATTTCAACAGCCGGTTGATTCTTCTCAACAGGCTTATTTTCAACATCAATCAATTAGGGTTCCAGAATTTTACCACTTCGCAATGCTATTGCCTTAATATGTTCTTTACCCAAACTTCTTGGATTCTCAGTATCACTTGGCAAGGTTCCTTGCAGCCTATTACAAAGCTCTGTAGCTAACTGACCCATTTGGTTTTCCAAATTTTTCAGTGTTGCTGCTTGGCTTTGGAACAAAGTGTCATTCTTTGCTATTTACGCTTTCAACAAGTTCTCCAAACTGTTTGATGCCTCAGCTTGAGGTGGTTGTGGAGCTTGCTGATTAAACCCTTGAGATTGGTTGGGTCTATGTTGCGATAAGTTGTTGTTCGGTCCATTTCCTTGGTTGCTCCAAGAAAAGTTAAGATAATTGCGCCATGAAGGATTGTAGAAGTTGGACAAGGGTCCTTGTCCACTCCTATTTTGATATTGGTTCCCCACATAGTACACTGACTCGGGAGTTGATGGACAATTCTCAAAAGAATGACCTTCCCCACAGAACACACAGGAAACTACTTCAAACGGACTTGGTGGCTGAGCTGTAAAATTATTAGCACTATTAGCGGTAAATTGTTTTAACATAGCGGGAATAGATGATACCTGAGCTGATAACGAAGTGAGGGCATCAACTTCATGAACTTCGGCTACACGTTTTCCTGAAGCTGTTCGATTTGTTGGCCATTGATAGTTATTACTCGTGATCCTCTCGATGATCTCATAAGCCTCATTATAAGACTTAGACAAAATAGCACCATTCGCAGAAGCATCTACCATCAATCTTGTATGTGCATTGAGACCATTATAGAATGTCTCCAACTGGATACAATGAGGAATCCCATGATGAGGACACTTATGAAGTAACTCCTTGAATCGCTCCCAAGCCTCAGACAAAGACTCATCATCCAATTGTTGGAAAGTTGTGATCTCGTTCCTTAGCTTAGCGTTTTTCTTAGGCGGGAAATACTTAACCAAAAATCTCTCTGCTAATTCTTGCCATGTAGATATGGAACTTAGTGGCAATGAATTGAGTCATGCTTGTGCTCGTTCTCACAACGAATACAGGAATAACTTCAACTTTAGTGCATCTTCAGTCACACCGGCTATCTTGAATGAATCACTCACCTCTATAAATAATCGAAGGTGGAGATGTGGATCTTCCGTGGGCATACCACTGAATTGGCCCACCGTTTGTAGCATTTGAAACATCACTGGTTTCAATTCAAAGTCGGTTGCCTTAATATATGGCCTTTTAATTCCTGGATTTAACTCACTGAAAAGTGGCACAGCATATTGTCTGATGCATCAATCCCTATCATCAGCAATGAGGATGGGATTTCATACATGATCGGCTTCATTACCTTGATTTTGATTCTGATTTCCAAGGTCCATCTCGACTTGTCTTTAAGTTGTTTGTTCTCGTCTTCTTTGTCTGAAAGTTCGTTCAATTTCAGGGTCTACATGGAGTAAATCGATAATTCGATCTATGTTCATAAACACCCGAAAAGAAAATAAAAAAAATTAATAAGCTAGTAATGTTAGAAATAAATCAAATTGAAAATAAATAATTTCACAAAAGAAATGACTATGGCAACAGTTGGCAATACGTGGCAACAGTGCCAAAAACTTGAAACGCATAGGTTTGTGCAAGTGTACACAGTCGTTATCAAGTAATAAGTAAGTATCGAGTTATCGTCTCCATAGGGATTGTATTTGTGCTAAGTCACTTAATTTGTAAAATTATATTAACAATTTGGTAAATAAAAACACAATATAGTTGAGAAGTGATGATTAAAATATATTAAATTAAATTTAATGATCCCTAATGCAAATTATCCTAAGTATGCAAACTATATGAATGAAATAGATTTTAGCAAAATTAAACACAATTTGCAACAATTATAACATAAATAAACTAGGACAATTACATTAATTAAACTCAATTTATTATCAACATGCTTAATAATATTCGGAAAAACATTCCATGGCAACTCGATCTTTCATGAGTTTGGAAACCACATTAGGTCCTTTCGGAATCCTTTACTTAGTAAATACACATTTTACTAATCCTTATTTACTAAGGGTTTCTTAGCATTCGTGTGAGGTAACAGGGACGTGTCAGGTTTGAAACAATTTAATAACACAAATATAAAAACTATGCAGATAACAGAGCTTGGTCAGAGTTGTTATGCAACCTACAATTTAATCGGGTCAGGATCTAAATTGAGCATGCACATTTCAATTATGTGTCCATTAGCTGTCGTCTGGTCAGGATCGCTTAGCTAATTCAGGTGCATTTCAATCACGTATGAATGAAATACAGACTTGATTTTAATTGAAAACATGACCGATTGAGGCGCAAACATTATAAGCATGAATCAAATGTAACAGCTCGATTTAGACCCTAGTCGGAACAGTGTTTCGAGACCACAAATCCGAGGTCAGAAAAATATTTTAATATTATTTTCTGTGTTTATAATATGTGATTAAGTCTGTGTGAAATTTTTGTATGAAAATTTTGTGGTCTGAATGCTTAATTAGCAAAAAGGACTTAATCGCGTAGAATGCAAAAGCTGTGTGCTGATTGTTAAAGTGCCTAATTGTTGTTATCTTTATAATTTGGAGGTCTTATGATGCAAATAGTCCATTATTAGGGATAGTGGGTGGCAATGGACTAGAATAACCTTAGTATAATAAAAGTTTATATGTTATATTATAAGGGTACATTGGTAAATGAATTATTAAAGCTTTTATGATAAAACAAAAGGAAAGATGAAACCATGTTCATCTTCTTGGTGATGAAATTAGAAAAGAAAAATGAGGAAGAAAAGCCTTAAATATTTGGTTAGGGTTAAGCTTGATTTAAGGTATGTTTGAGCTCGGTTTTTGATAATTTCTACGTTTTCGTAATCGTTGCTTTGTGCTCTAGCTAGCCCATGCTTTAATTCTAGAAATTAATGGTGATTTTGAGATATGCCATTGATGAATGCTTGAGCTATGTGTTAGTTGATAGTGAAATATGGAAGATATGTGAAGGATGAACATGTTTTGTCTTTGAATTTTTAGTGAAATTGAGTAATTTGGGCTAAATTGAGAAAAGTGTAAATTGAAGGACTAAAATGTGAAATAAATGAAATGTGTGGGCTTGTATTAGCACGGGAAGAATTCGGCTAAGCATATGTGATATGAATTTGTGTGTATTTGATGATTTTATGAAATAGGGACTAAAGTGTCAAAATGTGAAAATGTGAGGGCTATTTTGTAAAATTCTCTAAATATTTATGTGAGGACTAAATTGAATGAATTGGTGATTGAATGAGTTGAATTTGAATGTGTATAGACCAAGAAAGGAGAAGTTCGGATCGAGATCGAGGCAAAGACAAAGTGCTCGATTAATCGACCGTATCAGTATTTCGACATCCGAGGTAAGTTCGGATAATACTAGTTGTTAAATTATGTCTATATGATGTGAATTGAATGAAATTATATATAACTAAGAGAATAGAAATGCTATGTGCGGAATTGAATTAGATGGCACTGAGTGTGTGAAATTAGAAACGGGACAGAAATGATTAGCACTGTGTGTGCGAAAAGATAGAAGCTTCGGCTTATTGATTTGGCACTGTGTGTGCGATACCGATATAGTTCGGTTTAACTTATAGGCACTAAGTATGCGATGACGATTATGTTTCGTTTATGAAACTGGCACTAAGTGTGCGAATAAATCAAAATAATAGCAAAAGTTGAACGAGATGTAATATCGAGCAATTGAGTAGCATGAATGGTGAGTAACTATGTGTTGATCAAGGTACGTTTAAACATGTGATAGATTTAAGAGTTGGATGCATAGATATTTGAGTATGTGGTTGAGATTGATAATGTGCCTAGTTTTGCCTTTATCTATGTGATGGTATAAATATATATTGATGTGGTATTATTGAGTAGTATGTATTGTATTTCGAACTTACTAAGCTTTTGAAAGCTTACTGTGTGATTGGTTTCTCTGTTTTATAGTGTCAGTAAAGCAAGCTAGGATCCAGGGATCGTCCGCATTTCTATCACACTATCGGCAATCTATTTTTGGGTACTTTTGGAAAGATGTATATAGTTGAAATATGGCATGTATAGGCTAGAAGTTATGACATGTTTTGAAATGCTTAATCCTTGTCATGTGATTTGGCTTGGAAGTTGAATGATGTTGAACTTATGAATGAACTATGAATATGGTATATTTCATGATTATGTGGTGGATGAAAGATGTGGTTTGAAAATGAATTATGGCATGGATTACATGATGCTTGATATATATATATGTTTTGAGATGTACAATTATTACTTTGAATGGACTTATTTGTGATGATATTTGGTATGGAAGTAGATGGTATTGTTGGTGATTAATTGGTGCATGAAATGGTATGTTTGAATGCATTTAGAAGCATGAATTAGTATTGACTTGAAGCTTGTAGGTGATTCAAGGTATGGGAGGCAAGTTTGGCCTTGAAAATGGCCTATAACTGCCCACACGGTAGAGCACACGGGCGTGTGGCTCGACCGTGTCCCTAGGGGTTGAAATTCAAAACAAGTCAGGAACGACCACAAGCGTGTGACTGGCCGTGTGGTGAAGTCAATAGCGACCACGGGTGAGGCACACGGGCGTGTCCACGGCCGTGTAGACAAGTCAGTATGTATGCCCTGTTTTGACACGGCTTAAACACACAGGTGTGTTGAGGCCGTGTGCCCACAAGGGCGTGTGACTTCTGCAGTTTGGAAATAAAATCTTTAAATTTCTGAAAATTTTGGTAAGTGTTCGGTTTAGTCCTGACCTCTTTTTAACACGTGTTTAAGGTCTCGTAGACCTCAATAAGGGACTATATGATTATATTTGATTATGTTTTATTGATTATTGACTTTGTGTTGTGAAATGGATGTGAAATGTTTCGATTGTCTGGTAATGCCTCTTAACCCTATTCCGGTGACGGTTTCGAGTTAGGGGTGTTACATCAAATAAATATTATTTAATCAAAGCAATCATCCTAGCGTAAATAAAATTAAGCTAACATTGTTGTAAACAAGAACAAAGAACACATAGCAAACATCTTTAGATTAAATTAAAGGAAAGAAATATTAAACCCAATTTAGAGTGGCTGTCACCCAAGACTCTGACTGACAAGGTTCCTTAGTTCCTTTGCTTTGCTCCTTTGCTGATGGCTCTCCAAGGTGGCCGACCAAGGGCTCTTTAAGAGGTTTAATTGCTAAAATCTCTATGAAGAGATGATGCTAGGCGTGGGGAATGGAAAGTGCTAAGAGAATTGAGAGAGAAGAGAGAATGATGAAGGATAAGGGATGATTGAGGGATGATGAATGAGGAAATAAAAGCGTCTTATTTATAGGTGAGGAAGGGGGGATAGTTTGCTAAAAATAGTGGATGTTAACCTCTTCAAATCTCCTCAAATGGTGGTTAGCCATGCTTAGTGGCTTTTGACTTGATTTTTGCTTGATTTTTAAGCAATTTTGAATGCCACATACTCAGGACTGATACTCAGTCAATCGTAAATCTTCAGGCAAATCTCTAATTTCTTCAACACTGTAAAGACCTTGTGTAATTGAACCAAAGAAATGGTTTAAATGGACAGCCATGTGTAGTCGAATATTGGGTTGACTTGGTCTCCAATTTGGACGGTTTTGTAATCCAGCAAAATTATCAGACCTATCCAGAATAAATCAACAAGTTAGAGGACCAACGAATAGAATTTATCCAATTTAATTAATTAATTAAAACCCAAATTATTAATGAAATATTTTAAATTGAATTATTAAATATAATTTTATATTTTATTATTTAATTTAATCATGCATGACCCACTTTATGTCTTAAAAAAATATAATATATTCAAATTAATATAAAATAAGTCATTTATTGCATGAAAACTATATAATAAAGCATAAAATCAGATTTTAATAATTTCTATGTCCTAATTTCATATTTTCACATATTTTATTAATTTATTAAACAATTACTTAGTTTTAACAATAGATTTATGTAAAAAGGTGATAAATTACATAGGAAAAATCCTATATATTTTTCCATTTACAGTATCCACCAAAATGGTTAACGTCCCCTTCTAGTGAGAAAAAGTAAATAGACATGCCTTAGAATGGGTCAACATATAGACTCCATACCAGGATCCGGGGATCGGGTCGGGTGTGGGGTGTCACACTTTTCTCAATGAAGAAAGAATAGAAAAATGAAATAACAATCTCGAAGAATAACACCTCTCCTATATATACAGTCCTCTCTTACAACTTTCACCAAACCCAAATCAACAGCCACCTGGAATAATATTAATCGTGTCCCTTACTAAGAAATTATCTAGTTCATAAGCGACCAAAATAAGATTGAAATCCAACCTTACTCAACCAGTCCATCAAATACTCTTATTTACAAAAGAACCCAATTGATTAGAAAACCTCTCAATTTAATACGAAAGTCTCCCACACAACTTAGGACTTGAAAATTTTCGGGCGTGACACATCATTAGTTTATTCTAACTTTGTTTCCTATGACTATGAGTGTGTGCAATTAATGTTTAACTAGTATGATTATATGCTGTTATGATTTTGATGTTAGTTCCAAATTCTCAATTGTTATATATTATTGAACTAATCATATCTCCCTCTTAAGTTTTATTTGATCCATTTTGATATAACAGAAAAAGGTAGAAAGAAAGGTAAAATTTGGTTAATGATTGAATATTTGTGCTTGTGCTAAATTGTAAATTTAGTGACCAATATTTCTAAATGTCTTTAACTGAAAATGAATGCCCAATTTGAAATTGAATGAAAAATTTTTGTAAGCCTAAATTGAAAATGATTTTTAGAAAGGGAAACAACTAGTTCAGAAACATATTTATCAAATGTTTTGTTATATCAAAAAGGGGGAGATTGTTGAACCAAGCTTTATTTGACAAATTATTTTGATATAACAAATATGATGTTTTTGAATAAAAATCATTTTAAACAAAACTTGGCAAAAATTCTATTTTAAATGATATCTAAAATGAAAAATTGTTGAATTTACACTTAGAAAATTTTTTAAGGCCAAGTTAGTTAAACAAACTTTCAAACATTTTTCAAACAAATTAAAATTGCTCTAATACTTTTTGTCAAGTATCGATAGATTGAGTATCAATAGATTCACAAGTTTATCAATACATTTTTCAGTATCAATACGAAAATGGAATTCTATTTTTCAAGGTATTTATGAAGTATCAATACGGTATCTATTCTTTTTGCTTGGTATCAATAAATTTCTTCAAGTACCAATAGTGGTATACTTTTATCGATACATTTTTCAGTATCCATACAAAATTGACATTCTAACTTCCAAAGGATACCTTCTATTTGGTATCGATAAAATTCACTTCGTATCGATATTGATGGCTCTAATGCTCACTAAATTAGGCATTAAATGCGAATAGTATCGATACTTGTTGTTGCAGGTGACATTAATGCTGGTATTTTCATCCCCACGACTCTATTCAATATTTCAACAACCACAACGGTTGGAAAACGATTTGGGAGTATAAATATAATCCTCAAAAGGTCCTACAATAACAAGAGAGATTATCTAAGCAAAAATTTCAATCGATCAACCTTTGGGCTTAAAGTTTTCATACTTTCCTTGTACACAGTTGTGAGCTTTCATTGTTGTTTATTCAGCTCAACTGTTTTATTATTTCATTTGTGCTAAATTGTCAAACAATCCAATCTTGTAAGGATTAATTCTTAGTTTGCTTATTTGTATCACTCTTTGAGAGGATTTTATCTTAAGGTTTTTGGTAGAAATCTTAAGGGAGTTGTAAGCTTAAATCTTATCCTCAAAGGTCAGTCAAATTAGTGAATTTGGGGAAATCCTTAGTAGTGAAAAACTAATGTAATAGAGTCGGCAATTGGGGCCGAACCACTCTAAATCCTTGTATTCATTTGTTATAATTTTCTTTGAAGCTTCCACATTTTTTAAAGCCAATTCACCCCTCTTAACAATTTTGGATTGATTAATCAAGCTAACACCATTATTAACATCATCTAAATCATATTCCCCATCATAAAAATATGCATCTACATTGTTCTTTAGATTTTGAGCGATTCCAAATTTGGATATATATTCGTAATATATTTGAACTACTCAGATTATCTGACACATATAATCCAATTATCGTAGCATCCTCATCTTCCTCTATTCTAATTAATCCATCACTTAAGCATTTTCCCGGTATTCTCCAACAATATATGATACAATCTAACATTTGCACAAACTTATTTATCTCATTAACAAGTTACTTGGCCTACACCAATCAATATAATCTATTTCGCGGCCATCATATTTATTTTCCCTACCAACGCAATGCAAAATCCCTTTGTGATGAAGTTTTATTGTAAAATAATTATGATGACGCATTGCAAATCAAATAACAAATACAATGCCAAATGATAAATGATAAATAATTCAATATGATATGTTCCAACTCCATATATATTTAAATATATACACTGTCTAGAGAAAATTATATGAAAAAAACTCATATATTTGAAAAGAAAAGATACAACCATAAACAAAATTCAACTTTTAATGATATCATTTTGATGTTAAAAATATTTTTAAAAAAACACAAAATCTGCACCCACAACTTCAATTGACTGTAAAACAAAATAAAACTTAAAATTAAAAGTTCATAAATTTGTGGTTCTGTTAAAAAGGACTATATATATAAACCTAACTTCAAAGTTTTCTGGCAATTGAGATGGGAAAATAAAAGAAACATCACTAAACAAAGAACTTATTCCCTAATAGGACTGAGAAAGTAAGACAATAAAAATGTCTGACAACATAGATTTTTTACAATTGAATTTTGTTGCAGGATCAAATAGTGGATTAGACTTTCTCCAATAGTTGAATGCTAAACAATTTTATTGATCATTCTCTTTTTATTTTGAAGGAAAATTATTTAAATTAAATCTTCAAATGATCTCTTAACAAGTTTCTTTTGTGACAAGAGTAAGAAACTTGAAATAGAAAATATGAAAATATTCTATACATACAATATTTAGGCATGGATTCAATCAATTCTCGTAATATTGGCTTCATTATTAACAATCTCACAAAATTAATATGTAAAAAAATGTTAAGTAAAGATGTTGAGTTAATTTTAAAGATGTTAAGTCAATTTTCCGTGAAATAAATCTAACGGTGTTAATACAAGTGATCTAATTTATTAATAATAAAAGTTAAATGATCTAATAAGATTAAATTAAAAATTGATGATGTATATGAAAATTAATGTAAGTTTAATGGTTTAAATTGTAAATTACCCATATATATCTATCCAATGCTAAGTTTGACACATAATAAAAATGCATGAAACTTTGTAAGCAGTGAATTGTGGCTTCCTATCTAATTAAATTTCTTTTAGGAAAAAAAAAGAAGCAAAATGAATATAAGTTGAAGCCCATTTTAGAAGAGAGAAGTTTTATTAACATTTCACTTCCTCTTCCACTCCGGCAAGGAAAAACGAGGAGGAAAAGGAGATTGTCTGCCCATAATAAAGTATGTACATTTGCAGGGCCATTTACAGATTCATTTTTTTAATATATATATTTGGTCTAGTAAACTGAATGCATCTTCTTCTGGGACAATCTTCTTCTTGTGTCCATGATAGCTTCATGTCTTCTCTTGGATATTTCTTTCATTGCCTCCTGATACTGCAACTCAATCATTTCCAGCTCTAGTCTTAACTCCTCGTCTTCCGCCGGACCTGAAGTAGAAGAAGATTCCGGGTTTGTCGACATACTCTCTGCATGGAAGTATAATTCCGCTTCAGATAACAACTTGCTTGAACTTCTTTTGAACCCATGTCCATTGCAGCACATAGGCCCTAATTCAGCAGACATGAATGAATGAACGGAGCTAAGTTTATCGTTCCACTCATTCGAATTTGCAGAAGCAAATGACATCTCAGATCCTGAATCTTCTACCATGAATTTGGCATGAGACGTATTTCCATTAAATTTCACAGAACAAGGACCTTGCTTTGTTGATTCATCAGATGCTCCTAATGTGCTAGCATTGGAACAGGGTTTGGACCGTGAACCATTGTCTGTATGAGCAGTATGTTGGGAAGATCCCAAGGAAGTCTCCCCATGTCCTTGTGAGTATTGATGATCTCTTGAAGTTCGTCTTCTGTTTGGAGGAACTAGATGATCAATGGAAACACATGGTTTCCAACCGGGAATGAGATTTAATAACAACAAATCAATCAATTCTGCTATGAACACATCATTTTGATCTGCTAATTCCAGTTGCTCAACCATTTCACTTGAAACTGAGAGCGCAGTATCACTATCAAGGAAGAAGAGGAAATGAATATTTCTCACACGATCTGCACGTATGGAAAAATGAAAAAGGTAATGAAACTAAAAGTGTAAAGAGAGTAAACAAAAGTGGAGTTGCTTCTGCATGGACTATCTTTTTACCATTCTGATCAGCTATTCGAAGGATTAATGATACAGAATTTTCATCATTCCCCTCGCCTTTTAACAAGAAAACATGGCCTTTGTTAGTCCTTCTCACCTCAATGCCCAAGGAATTATCAAGGAATTTGATAACAGGCAGCTCACTATCGCTACCAAGATCCAAAGAGGATGGTCTATTACGTGTGGAAGCAGGCGCTTCTGACATGAGGCAGCGATCTCCAAAGGCTCCAATTTTGGGCATAACAATATCGGGGAGTGCGAAAGGACGACTTTTTGCTGATCCATTAGCTTGAAGAAAAGGGTCCATTAAAAGTTCCTTCGCTGATAATCTTTGAGGTGCCGGAACTAAACACTTCTCAATAAATAGTTTCATCTCTTGATCATTAACCTTAGAAAGTGCAGCAGGTTTAATACCCTATAAAGTCCAAAGAGTAAGGTATTTCCATTGTGGGGATTAACCAATTACAAGCTAAAGTAAACAAAGAACTTACAGATGAAACTTTCTTATATATCTGAGCTGAGTTTCTACACTCGCTGTAAGGATATTCAAAAGTCACCATCTCCAGCATGCACATTCCAAAGGAATAAATATCAACCAACTCATTGTAATTCTCATCATACAGCTCAGGTGCCATAAATTCAGGGGTTCCTATCCCGTCAAAAGAATAAAATTGTTAGCAAAAAACCAGGATAGCTCAACATAAATACCAAATCAAGAAAATGGGTATACCACCATTCTACGAACATACAGATGTAAGGAAATACAGAAAATGGAGAATATACCAATCACACTTTTGGCGTTAGATTGCTCCAACACAGTTGCTAACCCAAGATCACCAATCTTAACTTCACCTTGGTTGCCATTGATGAATATGTTATCACACTTCAGATCCCTGTGTATAATTGGAAGGTCATGGCTATGCAGGTAAACTAAACCTGTTAAAATCTGTCTTGCCCAACTCTTCACAGCCTTCATGTCAACCTTCTTGTGTTTCTTACGATACCTAAATCACAGATCACACATACTAACCACGAGGCTCATTGCACCATAAAGCAAAGGAAGGATTTCAGCAGAGATTTGGTAAGAGAAGTAAACATACTGCCTGAGGCTTCCTGAGGTGAACAGCTCAGTTATAATATTTACAGTCTTCTTTTTATCATCAATCCATGAATTGTAAAATATCACAATATTACTATGTTTCAATGATTTCAAGAGTCGCACTTCAGAATACAGTCTCTCCAAGTCTTCAGGCTTCTGTAGGACCTCCTCAATCCGAACTTGGTTCCATGCCACTTCAATGCCATTAAGCTCATCAAACGCCTTGTAACTGGTTGGTTATAAAGTTAAGGAAAGCTTACTGAGAAAAGATAGACCCCAACTATAAAATGATTTGTTTGTTTCTGTTTATTACATTGATTATCAACCAAATTTGTTAACATAAGCATGGGTGTAAAGACAAAGAAACAATAACTCAATACAACCATATAATATAGGTAAAGGATACACTGTCTTGAAGGCACCTTTCCCAAGTACTTCATTATACTGTTAGAATTCATCAATCAACGAGGTGAAACAATGGTGGACAACCACAGAAAAGTTAGTTTGGTAATAGAAAAAATGCATCATAACAAAATAATCGGAAATGGATTGAAAATTTCAAATATCCTGAACACAAGCAAATCAAATGAATAAACTAAAATAACTTGATATCCCTAAGTGAAAATTAGTACTCCACTGATCTTTTAAAAAACATAAAAAACCCAAAAAGCTCCAAAGCATTTTTTAATATACATAGCTACAAAGCATTGTTATGAGCTTCTATATCTGTCCTTTTCACATGCTCCCACAATAACCAAAAAAAAGTTAGTACATATTCAAAATAATCTTATAAAAAACTAATGTTACCATTATGTATCGAGAGGTTGGATCGATCTCAAGAACATCAGGATCAGAGGGCTCTGCATGTACAGCAACATCTTCTCCACTTTCTGCAACTACCATTTTTTACGCCTAAAATTGCAAGTCCTGAATAGAAGTATCACCCAAAAGAATCAAATTAAAATCCATTAACTATGATCACTTCAACTTTACAAAATTGATCCATCACGTTAAACCCTAGCCTTGTTTTAGCTTAAATTCTGCAAAATTACACAACAAATACAGTTATCATGAAGCTTACAAATCCAAATTCAATAGAACTAAAACATTGAATTCAATCCGTTAGCAGACTAGCTTAAACACCAATGTCGCCAAATTGCCATCGTTCAACATATACTTTGAATCAAACAAAATGACAATATAAGGCACCTTTTTTGGCTTGTTAATTTTGCTATTTAATTTTGTTCTTTTTTTCTCGACATGAATGGTTTCCAAAAACATAAAAGGTAAAAGCAGACGATAAAATCAAATAAATACATTTATAACACAATGCCCATTCCCACGTAATTACTTTTCAGTGAAGTAAAAATATGCATTTGTTTTTCATTCATTAAAGAAAAAAGAGAGCAATTTTTTCTTTTTTTTACTTTTCGATACCCGAACCAAAATAACCAAGCAAACATAAAACTTAATCGGAATTACCTCAATCATAAAACAAATTACATCTTCATCCGCTAAACAAATCAACCAAATTACGTAAAATGCAAAAAATAAATAAATAAATAAATAAATCATTTTCTGATTACCTGCGAAGGGGGAAGAAAAAAATAGCACGATTTATAGCTTTTCTCCGCAATGCAAATCAAAAGACAGAAAAAATTAGGGTAAAAAAAAGGGAAAAAAACCCTAAACCTAAATGAAAGAAATTGGGAGAAAAAAAGGAGACAGAGAAATGAAAACAAGTGTCGTTTTGATGGTTGAAATGGAAGCAAATATCTTCCCCTTATTTCCTCTCATAAAACCAGCGAAGACATGCCAGCTAAAAAAGAGAAACTATCTCTATTTATACTTTATCTATTATAGCTTTTACATTCTTTTTTGGTTAAATTACACCAAACTCCTTTCAGTTTTCTTAACCATGACAGCCATCATGAAATAACTTTTACTCCTGAAATTCCAAATTTCCAATTGAAATATCTTGTCAGCTCCGCGTTACTAAATAGGAACGTACAAGAATCTCGATTTTTTTTTAAAAAAATATTAATTAGGTCGTTTATTTGGAAATTTAAATTGATTTTTGATTTTTTTAAAATAACGGTAATATGTAATAAAATATATGCAAATATTATGATTTTTTTTTTTCTAAGTTATTGATTTGTTAGGTAGATTTAAGTGATGAATTTGATATATATTTGTTGAAATCGATTCAAATGTAAATGTATATATATGTTGAAATTAATGTATCTTTTATCTTCATTTTATAATTACGAAAATTAATTTTTTCGGGATTCATATTTCCTTCAAACAAGGCCAACTTTAAAATTTGAACTAAAATTTCTCTCATTAAAAATACAATGTGGCTTACTATACATGAATATGACTTAAGTTAATAAGCAAATTAGGTTGGTAACTTGTGATTATTCTCTAGTTTGAATTACGATAGATTAGTTGTATGCTAATGATATGATAGCTCTAATCCTAGAGATCTATTTATTCAAATTACCAAACTTTGGCTTAATGTATAAGAATTATGCCAACTTAGATTAAGAGGAGTTTAATAGTGAGGGTATAAATCTTAGTGATCATCCATCATATATATGCCAATTTAGGTATTGCTAAGAGCCTATAATATATATACCAATTTATGTTACTCGAGCTTGAAATTATCTGAGTTGTTATACTAGTAGGAATATCTATACGACATAGGTTATTGTTGAGGGAAAAATAAATTCCTAGGCCATAACATCGAAAGCGGTGTTTCTCAAGGGTGAAGAGATGCTAATGAGTGAAGTGAGTAGTCTTCAAAGATTGTTCTAGATGAACTTTGGGTGTAACAATGAGAGATAATTCACTTAGACAGTAAGGAGAAAACTGATAGAGTTGTCCAAGGGAGATGCTCGATTGAGATGGCCATTGGTGTGGGTTAGGCAAAACTTAGGTTCTACTAGTGTTATCAAGCTCCAGACTTAGTCTTTAGGTAAGACTTGGGTGTGGCTTAAGTCTTCTTGGTATCAATTGACTTAACTTTAAAGGATAGTATTTTCGGGGTGAGATGACCAAGTGAGATGGTCGATTAGGTAATTGTAACAGCCCATTTTTAGTCAAATCAGAATAGTGGTTTCGAGACCACAAATCTGAGATCAAAATATTTATTTTATTATTATTTTAATGTCTACAGCATGATAGTATGTTTGTGTGAAATTTTCGTTAAGAAATTTTATTGTTTGAGTGCTTAATTTGATAAAAAGGACTCAATCGCGTAAAGTGTAAAATTTGTGTTCTATTAGTTAAAGGTATTTAATAGCTATGAATTATTAAACTCAAGGTCATTATGTGGTAATTAAACCATTGTTAATGTGGGTGTACATTTATGGGCATATATTAAGTGATTTTTAATGTTTAATTAAAGGTTATAATAGTAAATAATTAAATAAAGACTAAGTAAATAAAATAAAAACACATTATTATCTTTTTATTCATTATCTTCCACTGAATATTGAATAAGAAGAAATCATTTTTTTCCATTTAGGGTTCGGTTACTTTGAAGCTTGATTGGTAAGTGATTTTTGTCCCGTTTTTGGTGATTTCAATGTTTTTGAGATCGTTACAGCTTAATCTAGCTAGCCCAGGGACCATTTTGCAAAACTGTTAAAGGTTTAGAGTTTTGCCATTGATGAACCTATGTGTATTTTGATGTTTAATGGTAGAAAATGTATTGTTGTTGTTAGATAAACAACATTTGTAAAGTAATTTTTGACAAAATTGTCATTTAGGGATTTAATTGAGAAATGTTAAAATTTTATGGTTAAATTGTGAAATAAGTGAAAAATAGGGGTTTCTAGGGACCTAATTGAAATTCGTCTAGCATGGGTTTAGGTTGAATTGCATGAATTTGTATTTTTATGAGATAATGACTAAATTGTAAAAATGTGAAATATTAGGGGCAAAAGTGTAAATGTAGCTTAATGTGTATTTTGGACTAAATTGAATAGAGAGATTATTAAATAAGTTAATTTTGATTACGTTTAGATCAAGAAAAGCAAAACATGAATTTAGATCGGGAAAAGAAGAAGGTTTCGAACTAATCGACTTATTTCACCGTTTTTGCATTTGAGGTAAGTTCGTATGTAATAAACATTGTTATATTTGTGTTTTAAATGCTTTGATATTGCATAAATTGTGATTACGACACTACGGAAGTGTGAAATCCCGGTTGAACCTTAGGAATAGATTAGGATACGAATGACATGTTATTAGGGGTTATGTGATTTGGGTGCTAGTCTGTATGTCCTATCGGTGGCTGAGTTATCCGGCATGTGTTGCGGATACTCGTCAGCTTGTGTGAGCAGCACTGTATAGCTTCGTTATGACCGTCAGCTTGTGTGAGTAGACCCGTTGATAGATCGAGAGTGAGCATTATATGTGATACGAGATTGAGATAGCTTCGGCTATGTATGTGGCACTTAGAGTGTGAAATTCCTAAGTATCCGATAGTATTCTGAATGGTTCAACGGGTATATCAAATATACGGATGAGTATGAGATTTGTCGAAACCATTTTTGTCGTGTTTTGAAAAAAACAGGGATCGACTTTAAAAATATGGAGTCGCCACCAACCCTTTTGTTTAGGTGAGATTGGATCACCTTGAAAAATGATTTTGGTCCACGAAATAGAAAAACAGGTTCGGGAGTTGATTACACACGAGGAAGGATTAGCACCCTCGCATGCCAAAAACTGGTACCAAATTTATTAGCTAATGTCCTTGCATTGAAAACTTGAAAATGTTTAAGGTATGATCCTTTTTAAAGAATGTTAATTGATTTTGAATTGAATCTCAAGATTCATTCATTCCTAAGGAATAAAAACATCACATCCAATACGTTAGGACATGACGCGTTTATACTTCGATACCAAGATCATCTTGGATTTTCAAAACATGCAATTAAAGGGATATTTGGTTATTTGGTCAAATGGAAAATTGACACCCAGTACGTAGGGCATAAATTTTCGAATTTCCAAACACACAAATATTGCCTTATCTTGAAAATTTTTCAAATACGCAATTTTAGAATTGGCTCAAAATGCATTTTATTGAATCATTTTTTTGATAATGAGAAACAAAATATAATATGGAATTATAATGCATGAATATGAATTTGCACAAACGAGTAACAAAGATAACCATATGCACATACAATTTGAAATATACAACATCAATAATTTTACAACATCATATTTGAAACGATATCATCAATCGAAACCACATGGTAGATTAATAAAATATCAAACCTCTGCATGGTAATAAACGAATTTAAGATAAACAGAGAAAAAGAAATTTGAAACTAATATACATGCTTTTTTTTAAACCTAAATTATTAGTATTAAATTTTTTTAAAAAAAGAAATAGGCAATGCATGAGAAGATTTTGAAATAAATTTTATAATAAAATGAACACAATAATATATGGATGAGTTTTAAAACGAATATTACATAAGAATAAATTTAAAGTAAATGATATACAAAATAATTTAAAACACAAGATATATTAATTTAAAATTGACAATACAATAAAAGAAGATTTTGAAAATAAATATGTACAAAATAGATTTGAAAAATATACAATGGAAGTATAAAATCAATTAAAACATTGTAAAAATGAATTTCAAAATAATTTATTAGATCAACTTATACAAAATGAATAATAATCGAAGTTAATCTACGAAGATTATAAGGATAGACTAAAAAATACTTAAATGAAAAAGAAATGAAATTAAGAGGTTGTTTTATAATAAATAAAATCATTAATATTTATGCCAGGATCAAAATGAAAAGCGCGTACACAATCAGGGACTAAACCCGTAAATATTTTTGAAGCCCAAAACGCAGTGTTCAAGCGGGGACCAAAACGAAAGCGAAATACTTGTTAAGGGTGAAATTAAAAATAAAATAAAACTTGATTAAAAAGAAATAAAATTCAGAAGGACTAAGAGAACAAATAACCTATCAGAACCAAAACATGCGGATCTTGGCCGCATTCGGGTCGAGTTATTAGGTATAGACCAATACGGCGTCATTTAAAGTCTACTGCCATAAGCCTAAACGGCGCCGTTTCGTTATGTGATTAAAAACAAATCAAACAATTCAAAACCTATCTAAGCCTTTCTAAAATGAACCACAAATCCCCTTTCATTTTCGTTCTCCGACCTCTCGTCAAAATACCCGTTCGTCCCATGAGACACCGAGCATAAGCGGCGCCACGATGGTTCACGAGGGCTCGATTCGAATAGCGTCTTCGTCTAAACACCGATTATGATGGAGGAACTAGGACGGAATCATGTAATGATCCGTTTAATACCTTCGTCTAACTCCGATTGCGACGGAGAAAACGATGATATTTACGATGGTACGCACTCCCTTTTTCCTTTTTTTTTTATTGCACATATGCTAAGAAAACAAAGGAAAGAAAAAAAGAAAAAAAACCCAGATCCACAAAATAATCACCTTGCAAAAAATAGGTTTTGTGTATTTTTGTATTTCTGTATGCGTGCGTAAAAATTTGTAACCCCTTGGTACCACTGCCACAAGGGTATTCCACCATTGATAAATGCAATCTCTCAGAAGTGAAACAACACATTTCATGCACTCTTCAGGTGTGCACGATAACTCATCAAATACTCTGATGGTATTTTTCAAGCCAAAACTCTGCGTTTTCAGGATCGTCATCTTTACTAGCTCGAAATTCCTCTACTCTTTGTTTTTGGATTCTATCAACCGGAGGTCTTTCTCTTCTCACTACCTCTACCACTTGAAGGGCTACAGAGGTAGGCTGAGGAATAGTGGGGGTGGATGGGGTTGTGCATTCGGGTTCGCACGAATGAACTCTGTGTATTATGTATTCATCATATGGAGGAAGGCTTCTCTAGCCTCTTCTCCTCCTCTCTGACTCACCGTAGTGGGTCTATTCTCATCCTCATTCGGCACTATTCCCTCAGTGGGAGCTGGCGCGTTACTTTCTACATCATCTACCATAGCTCTTTCGGGATCCAATTACTATATGAAAACACAATTTAAGCCCCAGGAGTCGTCACACTATCATTATGAAAATACTCTTATGTATGGCATGTATAACTAGGCTCATACTTACGCTACGTTAGTCCTAGAATCGACTAAACCGTAGCTCTAATACTACTAAATGTAACACCCATTTACCCGTATTTAAGTCAAAACAGGGTTTGAGGCATTACCTAACTAATCTTTCTTAAACATCCTGAACAGGGTTGTAAAATTTTATTTAAACCCATCGCTTGCACAGGCTCGGCCTAGGAAGCCCTAAATATACTTCCGAGAGGTATCAGAACTATTCTGCGAAACTTTTACAAGTTCGAGAAACTTTCCAACAAAATAGGTCCACACGCTCGTGTTGGTCTAGGGACACGCCCGTGTTCCCTAAGGCCTGCCCGTGTCTTACACCCGTGGTCGACACTGACCAATTTCGCACGGCCTTGACACACCTGTGGCCCTGGCCCGTGTGCTGAACCTTGGCATTCTGACTTATACACACGGCCTATACGCATGCCCATGTTCTAGCCCATGTGGAATTTATTTTTAACTTAAAACCTACAGAGGTTTTCACACGGCCAGACACACGCCTGTGTCCCTCACACAACCTCGACACGCCCGTGTGCCAAAAACCATGACATTCTGTCTATGATGTCATCACCTCACTATGGTCACATGACCAAGGCACACACCCATGTCCTTAGACCGTGTGTCGAATTAAATTCCTAATTTTAAGTGCAGACTTCACACGCCCTGGGCACACGCCCATGTCCATGGTCGTGCCTGTAACAGCCTAATTTAGGGCTTAGTTATAATAGTGGTGCGAGACCATAAATATGAAGTAGAAAATATGTGTTTAAATGATTTTACGAGGCTTATGAGGTATTTGCATGATTGTGTGAAGGTCACATGAAGAAATTTTATTAATTAGTGAATAAATTGTCCGTTAGGACTAAATTGCAAAGAATAGAAAATGTGAGATTCTAGAAGGTTAAAGTATGAAATAGAATCATAAAAAATCCTAGAGGTCCTTATTTAGCAATTAGACCATTATATTTGATGATGGACAAAAAGGTACATGGGAAGGAAAAATCTTAAGAAATGGTCATTAAGGGCATTTTAGTCATTTGGTTAATTAAAGAATAAAAAGGGAAAATAAGCTAAAAATCATGTCCATCTTCTTCCCCATGGTGCCAAAATTTGCAAGGACTCCATAGCTAGGGTTTTGTTTAAAATAAGTGCATCCTAACCCTATTTTTAATGTTCTTTGTATTTTTGAAACCCTCGTAGCTCGGTTTAGCTATTTCTAGCCATATGTTGAGCTAGGGTTTATGTTCAAAAATTTACCCATGTATGACATGCATTTATTTTGATGTTTTATGGATTAATATGAAAGTTTGATGTATGATAAACATCTTTTTCTAAGTGGTTTTCATGAAAGATGCATGAAAAGGACTAATTTGTAAAGTTATAGAAATGGTCATACATGAGTGAAATAGTGCGAATTTAATGTTGTTATAGTTGAGAAAATGATTTGTCTAGGCTTGAAATGCAAGAAAGTTGAATGAAAATCATTTTACGAGCCTAGGGGCGAAAGTGTAATTATGTGAAATTTTAGGGGTAAAATCATAATTTTGTCAAAATATGAATTGTGAGTCGATTTAGTCAATGCATGTGTTTAACAAGAGGAATTTATTATTATAGATCAAGAAACACGAAGCTCGGACCAAAGTCAAGGCAAGAACAAAGTTGAAGACTAAATTGAGTACCGAGACACATTTTGAGATTAGAGATAAGTTTGTATGAAATTAGTATTTCATATTATTCGATACTTGAAATCGTTCATTATTATGTTAATGCATGTTATTGTGAATGAAATTGAGCTATAAAGTCTTGATGAGAAAACAATGAGAACAGGCTAAATTGTAGTTCTGGTTATAGTTCCGGAATAAGTATATTACCTACGTATCAATATGAGAAAGGAAAGGTCCCGTATAAGACCATATCTGGTATATGGCTTCGTCACCAAAGAATGATCTCGTGTAAGACCATATCTGGGATATGGCATCGACATCTAAGTACGATCTCGTATAAGACCATGTCTGGAACATGGCATCGACATTTAGTTATGAGATCCCGTATAAGACCATATCTAGGATATGGCGTCGGTACTAAGGAATGATCCCATGTAAGACCATATCCGAGATATGGCGTTGGCATCAAATTTTATGTATGTTAAGCTTGAATGATTCATGATGATCCGATTTATTCATAAGTAAAAGAGTCAAGTATGTGAGTTGGTCTAGATCCAAGTCTATTTATGGATGGCCTTGAGTGATGTTCATGGTATGGATGATAAAGATGTGAGTTTATGGATATATAAGCAAATATGCTAAACTACATAAATCAGTGATACAGGTATCTTGAGTAAGTACTTTTATTCATTGGTGCTATGTCACCATTGTTTCATGATATGAATAATTATAGTTTGAGTAAATTGTCATCCTAGAGTTTCATGCAAACTTACTAAGCCATATGCTTACCTCTCTCTCTTCCCTTTTCCTTGTAGTTTCACCAAGTTAGCTCGAGGATCATTGGACGTCGGAGCTCAGAACCACACTATCGACATCACTTTGGTATAACAATTTAGACTTATTTTGAGTATGGCATGTATAGGACTGTAGTATTTTGTTAAGTTGTAATTGTTAGCCAAAGTGTTGGCTATGTATGTTACTAAAGTCATTTTGTAAATGGTCTTGAATTAGGCCAATACTTGGCAAATCCTTTTTCTCAATGAAAGTAAAATTCATGAAGTGTATGCTCTTGTGTACGTCTCAATTTCTTAAATTTTTATAGATATTAATTGGTCATCTTTTAAATTGGAATGATTTGAATTGGAGTTTGCGTGTGTGCGATGTAGGGTGGCAAAATGGCTTGGCAGATAGCCTGCTAATTGTCCGCATGGGTAGACACATGGGCGTGTCTCTAGACCGTGTGGGAGGCAAGGCTAGCATATTGCGTATGCATTTGAAATTTAAATCACCACACGACTGAAGCACACGGGCGTGTGTAAAGGCAGTGTGGATAAGTCAGAATGACAAGGTTTGGCACATGGGCCAGGGCCACGGACGTGTCAAGGCAGTGTGAAATTAGTCAGTGTCAACCACGGGTGGAAGATACGGGCATGTTTTAGGGGCACACAGACATGTCCCTAGTTCAACACGAGCATGTGGCCCCTATTTTGATGAAAAGTTTTCCAAATTTGTGAATGTCCTCGGTTAAATCCTGAAACCTCTCGGAGGTATGCTTAGGGCCACGTAGGTCAAAAATGAACAAGAAGTGGGTTTTGAACGAAATGTTATAGCCCGTTACTACACGTTCGAGTAGGGTTTAGCATAGTAATGCCTCACATCCGGTGCCGTCGTCGGAAATGGGTAAGGGGTGTTACAGTGCCTCCCACACGGATGAGACACACGGCAGTGTCTCTGCCTGTACTGACCATATTGACCTGTAAACCTATCATGCATGGGGTCACACGGCCAACCAACACGCCCATGGGGCTGATCGTGTGTCACACATGGCCTAGAGACATGCCCGTGTGTCTACTCGTGTGGACATTTGAAAGGCTATCTACCAAACCAAATGCCACCTATACAACAATCTTACTTACACCAATACAATCCAACATATATCATGACCATAAAGCACTTTCAAAGACTCAAAATCTAGGCATCCACACAAGCATACACTTAATGAATTTCATCATCATTGAACATATATAAACTTGTCATGTATTGGCCCAATTCCAATGTCCACTTACAAAATGAATTTAACAACATTAATAGCCAACACTTTGGCTAATAGACATGACATAACAAAAGAGTCTAAGTCCTATACATGCGATACTCAAAATGAATCTAACTTTGCTATACCAAAGTGAAGTCGATAGTGTGATTTTCAATCTCCGATGTTCCACAAATTCTCGAGCTAACTTGGCAATATTACAAGGAAAAGGGTAATGAGAGGAGTAAGCATAAAGCTTAGTCAGTTTGCATGGAAAATAAATAACAACATGAGCTCATAATATCATCCAATCATGGCATTGGATAAAATGCAAAGTCTTAAGTACTTTGCCATAACTTACTCTTACTTGTTCTTATTACATACATACCATGTCACGTATCGTAAACAATTTCTCGTGAATTATTCACAAGTACCTATATTCACTCAATCACATAGCTTTAGCACTAATCTCATTTCTATTTCAAGCTCAACTATTTATCCCACTAAATCATTTGGGATACTCAAAGATACATGTTCATCATCATTCATACAATTACGAAGTCAATGCCATATCCTAGATGTGGTCTTATATGAGGTCATCTCTAAGTGCTGATGCCATATCCCAGATATGGTCTTATACGGGGTCTTATATCAATTATCGATGCCATATCCTGGATATGGTCTTATACGATTTTCATATTCAATACCGATGCCATATCCTAGATATGCTCTTATACGGAATCTCAATTCGGTGCCGAGGCTATGTCCCGAACATGGTCTTACACAGGACCTTATCCATCTCATGTCTCAATGAAAATTTTCTCACATTTATTATAGTCCAATTAGGACTTCAACATCACAACTTTTATCACTTTTCTCATTCAACACCATCACTCAATTTCATAGAAATATTATACATCATTATCATATCAAACATTCTCAATCATACTAGCATGATGTTGAATTTATCACATAAAAACTTACCTCGATTTCAAAATAAGTCAGTTGTTGTTTTAACCCGATACCTTGCCTTTTCCTCAGTCAAGGTTAATCCTTCATTCTTCTCGATCTATATAATAGCAATTTAGCTCATTTAATAATCACATAAATCAACACACTTCAAAGATCATACTTTGGCAAAATGGTTGCCCTTAAACTTTCACAAAATGACTATTTTACCCTTAAGCCCGTAATTCAATTCTAATAAAATTTCCTCCTTTTACAAGCCTAGATGAACATTTGTTACTCTTCTAGTAACCGTCAGCACTCATCATTTCACACATTTACCTCTTATTATACAACCTTTACAAAAAGGTCCTATTAGGTGTTTTCATAGAAACACCCTTCACAAAAGTGGTTTATCTAACAACTAAGACTCATTTTATTCCATAAAAATGAAGCAAACAACTTAAAATCTCACATGGAAAAACTCTAAACTTTCAACCATTTTGCAAGATAGTCCCCTCTTTCGCTAGCTTAAGCTTTAGGGGTTCCAAAAGTACAATTATTATCAAGAAATGATCACTAAAGCATTTACTAGTAAGGAGAAGAGTGTGCTAAAATTTTTGAGCTTTCAAACCCCCATTTGCTGCTAATTTTTGGTGGAGAAATGAAGGAGAAAATATGATATCTTTTCTTTCTTTATTTTAATCTATTTCATCAATTTAATCTACCTACTACACCAACTTTGACAAATTTTGACTCCTTTGTTCCCGTATGGTCGGCCATGACCTTTAGAAAGGTCTAATTGTACATCAAAGGCCTGTAATTAAAATTCTATAGCTATTAAGCACCTTTAGCTTATAAAATAGAACTTTCACACTTTATGCAATTTAGTCCTTTTTCAGGATTAAGCATGAAATCACTAAAATTAAAGAACCAAAATTTTCATGCACCTATATAACTATAATTCATAAAATAACATTAGAATAATCTTCTCCGAGCCTGGATTAGTGATCTACAGACCATTGTTCCGACTAGCCCCTAAATCGAGCTGTTACAATTCTCCCCTTAAAGATTTTCGTCCCCGAAAATCTTACCAGTGAAAAGGTTGGGATATTGGTTTCTCATAGTCTCCTCGGGCTCCCATGTAGTCTCTTCTATATCGTGCCTTTGACATAGTACTTTCATAAAAGCTATACTTTTGTTTCTCAACTGTTTGACTTCTCTTGTCAAAATCTTAATCGGCTCTTCACTATAAGTCATGTCCGATTGAATCTCTACCTCTATTGGTACAATCACATGTGAAGGGTCCGAACGGTATCGGTGTAACATATACACGTGAAAGACATCATGAATCTTTTCCAACTCAGGTGGCAAAGCCAAATGATAGGCTACTGGCCCTATCCTCTCAGTAACCTCGTATGGTCCGATAAAGCGCGGACTCTATAACACCTCTATCCCGTGTCTGTTACCGGATTAGGGTTAGGAGCGTTACCTAACAGATCGAAGAGCATTTACAGAAATTCATACATTCATTCATCATTCTCAAGCATAATGTACCTTAAATGAGTCCTCGAGACCATAAGCATGCTTATAAATAGGTCGGGACTAAACCGAAACACATACAAAATTTCATAGAAAATTAGAAACTTTTCTAAAATACAGGGGATACACGCCTGTGGAAGAGAGCCGTGTGCCCTCCACAGCTGCTAGACACCCCCTTGTGTCCTCCCCGTGGTCGAAACTGACTTACCTTCCACGGCCACTAAGCATGCCCGTGTGCTCTGGCTGTGTAATACTAGGTCATATATTGACTTCCTCACACGGTCACCAGGCACACCCGTGTGCCATGGCCGTGTGCTTTTTAAGCTAACTACTGACTTAGCCCCACGGTCAATAGGCACGCCCGTGTGCCTCAACCGTGTGACAAAATAGGCCATTTTCAAGGCCAAAATGCCACCCATTTGGGTTTCACCTACAAGCAACATTTACCAGCACATATCATGCATATATGGCAACCAAAAACATACTAAATTGACCATTCAATATATACATTCAAAATCCATTTCATTCATGCCAACTTTTAAGACAAAACATATATATAACTAAAGCATTTCTCAATCATTTTCCTATCCAAAAACTTGACCATATCATGAGCAGCAAACCATACCAAAACAACCACACATACCACATTCATCAAGGCAAAATATGAACAAACAATTAGTCACATCTCATGACCAAGTCTATACATCAACTTATACCAAAAACTAGACTATACATGCCATATCTAGTTATATACATTTCCAAAGTGTACCAAAATGAATTTAGCAGTGTGATGATGTTCCTTGACGATCTCGAGCCTTCAGTAGCTTTGATGACCTATAAAACAGAGAAAACACACACAGAGTAAGCTTTCCAAAAGCTCAGTAAGTCATATTACAAATAAACTTAGCATGAATTGCACAAAACCAAATTAATAAGATAACCAATATGATTCTCATGACAAAAATCACCTCATTCTTTCTCAAGCTCATATGCTTATCCATAACTTACCATATAAGCATATAGTTCATCTAGTCAAGACTTTACATATCGTATTATAAATTCCATATACATAACATCATGATACGATCACATAGATACTTACCTTATATACACAATTAGTGTATAAGCAACGTACCTCAAACGAATATTCATATATTTAATTTATCAAAGCTAGGATTTGCAATTCGTATCACAGACTTGCCCGTTGAACTATAAGGAATCTAGTAGGATACTCAGAAACTTGGATACAAGTATGTTTAGTTGCATAGTGACTTACCTCGGATTCGATCTATCAGAATGGAAACGGCTATTCAGTTACTTTCACTTTCCCGCGATCTAAGTCCGTTTTCCTCGATTCTTGTTCTAAACATATTCAGAATTAACCCTTTTATTCACTAATTCATTCAATTCAATCCAAGGACACATTTTTAGGGCTATTTGCAAATTAACCCTTATATTTGCACAATTTATCAATTTAGTCTATTTTTCTCAAAACATCAAATTCACAAAATCAACCTATACTCATGCTTAGCCGAATGACATATATATCATACAAGCCCATATTTTCCATCAAATTAGCAATTTAGTCCCTCAATTTGCTATTTTCACAATTTAGCCCTATTTAGCTAAATTTCATCAAAACTTCAAGAACAAAACATGTTCATCTAGCTCAACTCTTTCATTTAACACCATAAAGCATCATAAAAATCAACATATCTTCAATGGCATTTCACACAAACATCATCAATTCACAAAATTAATACATGGGTTGTGTAGCTCTCAAAGCAACGATTACAAAAAACGTAGAAATTATCAAAAACGGATCAAAAACTAACCTTGAATTTAAGCTTAAACCTAGCCGAAACCTTGCTTTCTTCTTCTTTTCTTTTTCTTTTTGATACTCGGCCAAAGAAGAGGAATAAAAGATGAACACTCATCTTTTTTCATTAATTTAATGGTATTTATTCAATTATTAAATTGCCCATCCATTAAACATATAAGACAAATCAATACTAAGGTTATTAAGACATTCTATCATCACTATCTCAAAGATGGCTTATTTGCCATACAAGGCCTCCACTTTTACAAAGCCACAACACTTTGATACCTTAATAAATAGCATACAACTTTCACATTTAATGCAATTTCATCCTTTTGTCAAATTAAACACACAGACGAACAAATTAACTTAAGGAAATTTACCACATGCTTAATCACATTTTTCAACGGCACAGAAAAGTATTATAAATAAATTATACGGACTCAGATTTGTGGTCCCGAAACCACTGTTTCGACTAGGGTATAAATCGGACTATTACAATTCTCCCCCTTAGGGATTTTCATCCCCGAAAATCTTAACGTTAAACAGTGTCAGATATTGTTGTCTCATTGAGTCTTCAGGTTCCCACTAGCCTCTTCTATTCCGTGTCGATTCCACAGTACCTTTACTAACGAAATTTTCTTATTTCTCAACTATTTCCCTTAACGAGCTAAGATACGGATCGGTTCTTCTTCGTAAGTCATATCAGATCGAATTTCAATTTTAGATGGGGCAATTACATGTGACGGATCGGATTGATATCTATGAAGCATCGAAAGATGAAATACATTATCTATCTTTTCTGGCTCAGAGAGCAACTTTAATCTATATGCAACAGACCCAACTCGTTCGATGATCTCATACGGTCCGATGAATCTCAAACTCAATTTGCCTTTACGTCTGAATCAAAGCACTTTCTTCCACAAAGACACTTTCAAAAATACTTTGTCACTGATTTCAAATTCTATATCTTTCTGTTTCAAGTCTGCATAAGACTTCTGACGATCAGATGCTGCTTTCAAATAATCTCGGGTCAGTTTCAGTGTAACACCCCAAACCCGGACAAGACACCACGTCCGAATCTGGTGTGTTACGGGGAAAACGTTTTGAGAGGTTAGATTTTTCGTTTAAAAGCTAGGTGAAAACATAGTGAATTTGAAGAAAATTTGAGTAGACTTGTTTGAAGTCGGATGGTGTGTTTGAAAACCCAGAATTTCGAAAACTTAACCAATATGTGCAGTTAAAAGTAAGTTGATTTCAGTTAATGACTCAAGCAGTTCCGTAATGTTACTTAAAACATCTTTGACTTAGTAGGAAAATCGAGGTTGATTTGAAAATCATTTGAGTTTACTTAATATCAAAACATTGTGTGATACCCGATGGTATAGTTGAAAACACATTTCGTTATAGTTTTGAAGTCATTGTCTTTCCAAATTTTAGTAAAATTCATACCAAGTTATTTTGTTAAAGCATATTAGAAATCCACTTTAAAGCATAAACATCAGAAACATAATTTAAAAGGCCTTTTACAAATCCAAGATAAAACCCAAGTAAAAGTAATTAAACTAAAGTACCCAAATGATAGAGTCTGAGTAAAACTTTATTAAGCATGGCATGAGCACCCCGAGTCCATCCCGGCTCCATGTCCGCGTCTAAGTGTCACCTGAAATGTCAAAGGAGTGGGTGAGTCGAATGACTCAGTGCATAAATCCCGCTCCCGATAAAGCAACATGCTAACACACATCATACATAGCAACATAATTAATGCAACCCGATCCTAACCAACCGTATCGCCTTTTCTACCCCGTGTGGTACCAAACCACTGGTGGTGCCAAACCACTGGTGACCCAAAGTCACGATATCCATAAGTGTGGTGCCAAACCACTGGTGACCCAAAGTCACGAATAATCCAATGATGGGGCCAACCCATCGCGTGATGCCAAATCACTAGCGACAATCCCGTATCTCTCAAGTGGGGCCAACCCACGGTGGTGTCAAACCACAGGGACGAGTCGCAATGAGGTGCCAAACCTCTGGTGTCCCAAAGACACAATGTGGTACCAAACCACTGGTGACCGCAGTCACATATCCGATGATGGGGCCAACCCATCGTGTGATACCAAATCACTGGCGTCAATCCCGTATAATCAATCAGGGGCCAACCCACCGTGGTACTAAGCCACTGGGGCGAGGCGACGAGGTGCCAAACCTCTGGTGACCCAAAGTCACAAAATATCACTGTGGTACCAAACCACTGGAGGTGCCAAACCTCTGGTGTCCCAAAGACACAGTGTCCCAAAGACACGGATATCATCATCCCCCTCCACTCATATCACCCATACATGTCATACTAACTCATGTACCATATACAATCATGTAACTCATACTAGCATGCCCAATATTGTAATCTCAATGCATACATATCATAAAACATGCTATTAAATGTATCAATCAATAGAACTACACGAACTTACCCGAATCCATGATCATACCCAAAAAGGGTATCATATCCATCCATCAATCTGCCTTAATTTGTTAATCAATCGGGTTTATCATATATTACTAGATATAAAGTGTGTTAGTTTACACACCAAATAACAAAGGCTTTAATCCCACGAAACGATCTCTACAATCCTTTAAACTCCTTGCTCCTAGAATCGGCCAAACATGGGTTAGCCATCTGACCCATTCGGCCAATGCTAACAAACCAATAGGAGTTAAAGCTAACTCCTTACCTCTATGCGATTTGGTTTCCTACCAAATCCGAATCAACGATGATTCCCCTTTGACAATCGGCCAACCCCTAAAGAGAACGATTAACCCTTAATAACCTTGACTTAATCGAAACCAAAAGATTTAACGATTAATGCTAATACCAATTACTTACCACAACCACTGCTTGCTAATCGGTTAATAGAGTAGAAACTCCTCTTGATTACTTTCAATATCCACGACCCTATACAAGATGATTAGACAAATGATCAACTCACTTCAATCCACAACCATCACGAGGCTTTAATCTAACCGAAATCAACATAGAACTAGAGAAGAAAGATATGGCCAATCGGTCAAACACTTACCCAACACCAACGATGTTCGGTCAAGGCTTTAGACTAGAAAGAAAAGAGGATTCGGCCAAGTGGTTTATTCAACAACCAAAATTCGATCAGTGAAAGAAAGAAAAGGAGTGCGAAAGAATGGGGTTAATATTCGCCAACAACAAGAATGGGAAGAAAAGAAGAAGAAAAGAAAATGTATAGGAGGGTGGAGTTTGGTTTGCCAAAAGAGGAAATGAAGAAGGTGTTTTGGAATGAGGTTTCGGCTCACAATGTTTCGAAAAAGAAGAAGAAAGTTTGAGAAGAGGAGATGGTATTGAAGGAATAATATTTCAGCTACCAAATGAACACCAAAGATCAAAGCAATTTCGGCAACACCTATGTTCAACAAAAGAAGGAAAAAAAAGTGGAACGAGAGAACACCACTTTCGGTTTTACCCCAAAAGACAAAAGAAGAAGAAATGGAGGAGAATATTCGGCCACAAGCACAAAATTAAGAAGAGGCAAAGTAAATTTTGTTTGAAGTTTTCGGTTTGAGAAAAGAAAATGTGAAGAAGCTCTTTGGAAATTCGGCTTTGGTTTGTCAACAAGAAAGAATTTGGTTTGACTCCTAATGGCCGAATATGCACAAAATTCCAAAAGGAAAATTCGGCATTCCCACTCCCCACTTCCCAAAACCGGCCACCCTCTCCACAACTCCTCTAACATTCGGCCAAATCCCCCCCCAATAGCTCCCAACCACACATTCAAACAACATGACCAAGTCTTCCTCCTACAATTACTCTCCACCTAACATTTGAATGGTTTGACTTGGTCCAAAGTGGAATTTGAACTACATCCAACTCTTCCCTTCTATGCCGTCCAAAAAGAATGCAAAAATGGGGACTTTGCAGCTCGAACACGAGACCTCCACCCCATGCATTTGACGCCACACCAAGCTCCCAAGTAGCACATGCCTTGCCATCTTGCCAGCTCCTCTTTTGTGCAATAAAACTCCAAATTATTTTCTTAAACCCCAACTCTTTCAGCTCCCTACACCTAAGGCTCAAAAACTAAATTTTTCCCATTCCCTCAGACATACTCCTAGCCTACAACTAAGCCCTTAAAACATAGAAATAGCAACACAGCATACTAACTCATGCAATATCATGCAACAACAAAATAGCCCCTAATCCGGGATATTACAGTTCTACCCCCCTTAAAAATAATTTCGGCCTCGAAATTACCTGATCAAAAGAGTTGCGGGTATTGCTGTCTCATCGTATCCTCGGGGTTCCCACGTAGCTTCTTCTACGCCATGATTCCGCCAAAGTACCTTAACCAAAGGCACCGACTTCCTACGCAGAACCTTCATATCCCCGATCAAGAATGCAGCGGTTCTTCCTCTCTATGGTCATATCTGGATTCACCTCGATCTCTTCTCTCGCCACCACATGCGGCGGATCGGCGACCGATAACGCGAAGCATCGAAGCGTGAAATCGTCATGAATCGACTCAACTCTGCGGCAACTCAAGGCGATCGCTCACGGTCCCACTCGTCTCCGGTACCTATACGGCCTAATAAACCTCGGACTTAGCTTGCCTTTCCTCCCGAACCTCAACACCTTCTTCCATGGTGAGACCTTTAGGAAAACTTGATCTCCCACGATAAACTCTATGTCTCTTCGCTTAAGATCGGCATAAGACTTGCGCGGTCCAAGCTTCCTTCAATCGAGCTCGAATCAACTTAACCTTGTCTTCGGTCTCAAAAACCAACTCGAGTCCCAACAATCGGCGTTCACCTACCTCCGTCCAACACGTGGGTGGCGACACTTCTGCCGTCACAACGCCTCGTATGGAGCCATCTTGATGCTTGCTTGTAGCTCATTGTTGTAAGCAAACTCATTACGGCGAAACTCCTCCCAACCACCTCTGAAATCCAGGACACAACCTCTCTCAAAGATATCCTCTAAGATCTGAATAACCGCTACGATTGCCCGCCGGTGTGGGTGAAAAGCCGTCTTCTGAAATCAAGCGAGTACCCGAGCTTCGATGCAACGCTCTCGAACCTCGGCGTAAACCTGGGATCCCTATCCGAGATTATCGAAACTGGCACACCGTGCAACCTCACTATCTCTGACACATACAGCTTCGCTAGCTTCTGAAGTAAGTAGTCAACCCTCACCGGAATAAAGTGAGCTGATTTAGTCAGACGATCCACCACTACCCAAATTGAATCCTTCTTGCTTGGTGTAAGCGGTAATCCACTGACGAAATCCATGGTTATCCTTTCCCACTTCCACTGAGGAATCTTCACAGGCTGAAGCAAACTCGACGGCAACTGATGTTCAGCCTTGACCTGCTGACAAGTCAGACATTTCCCAACATACTCTGTCACCTCTTTCTTCAAGCCAGGCCACCAAAACTGCTCTCTAAGATCCTTATACATCTTGCTACCTCCAGGATGCATAGCATAAGGACTGCTATGTGCATCCTGAAGAATCTTCTGCCTCAGCTCAACATCTTTAGGCATACAAGCCTTACCTTGGAAACACAGAACCTCATCACTAGACAAGCTGTACCCCTCCAATCCACCATTCTGCACTTGTAACCTTCGCGCACTCAGAACCTCATCCTCTAACTGTTTCTCTCTGATCTGCTCAACCCAAGTAGGCTTAACCTGTAGCTCTGCCAGAATACTCCCATCGTCATACAAACTCAAATGGGCAAACAAAGCTCTTAAGTCCCAAACGACCTTACGGCTCAACGCATCTGCCACTACGTTAGCCTTGCCCGGATGATACTCAATCGAACAGTCGTAATCTTTCAGCAACTCAACCCATCTGCGCTGCCTCAAATTCAAATCCTTCTGAGTTAGTAGATACTTCAGACTCTTATGATCCGTGTAGACTATCGACCTCTCCCCATACAAGTAGTGCCTCCAAATCTTCAGAGCGAAGACTACAGCTGCTAGCTCCAAGTCGTGCGTCGGATAATTGACCTCATGTGGCCTCAGCTGCCGAGAAGCGTAAGCCACAACCTTCCCTTCTTGCATCAGCACACAACCCAATCCTGTATGTGATGCATCGCGATGAGCTCATGAATTCCTTACCAGCCTCAGGTTGAATTAGAACCGGAGCCTCAGTCAAAATCTTCTCAAGCTTGTCGAAACTCTCCTGCTGTTTCTCAGTCCAAACAAAAGGAACCTCTTTTCTTAACAACTTGGTCATTGGCGCTGCTATCAACGAGAAACCCTCAACGAACCTTCGGTAGTATCCAGCCAAACCCAGAAAACTCCGAATCTCAGCCACTGACCTAGGCGGCTTCTAATCCAAAACTGCCTCAATCTTACGAGGATCTACCTAATCCCTCGGTGATACTACATGACCCAAGAACGCGTCACTTCCTAAGCGAACTTCGCACTTACATCGAACTTAGCATAAAGCTGCTTTTTCCTCAAAATCTGCAACACCACTCTCAAGTGCGCATCATGCTCTTCTTCCGACCTTGAGTACACCAAGATGTCATCAATAAAAACCACGACGAATCGATCCGAGATCTTTGTTGAAACACCTATTCATCATATCCATGAAAATTCCGGAGCATTAGTCAACCCGAGCGGCATTACGAAAATCGTAGTGCCCATACCTAGTACGAAACGCTTGTCTTGTGAATATCCGCCTCCTTCACCTTCAAGCGTGATGGTACCGGACCTCGAGATCAATCTTCGAGAACACGACGCACCCTTCGGTGATCAAATAGGGTCATCTATCCGTGTGCAACGGATACTTGTTTTTAATCGTCGACTTGTTCAAATTTGGCGATAGTCTATACACATCCGCATCGTCCCATCTTTCTTCTTAACAAAGAGTACCGGCGCACCCCACAGCGAAACACTTGGCCTAATAAAACCTCGATCCAACAACTCCTAGATCTGAGCCTTAAGCTCCACTAATTCCTTTGGCGCCATCCTATACGGAGCAATAGACAACTGCGCGATCCGGATATGAGATCTATCCCGAACTCTACCTCGCGATCCGGCGGCAAACCCTAAGCTCCTCGGAAACACATCGACAAATTCCTAAGCTGCATGCGACCTTCCTACAAAGAGACTCCTTAGCCTCCAAGGCATACACATGAACTACATACGCTTCCATGACCCTTCACGACCATCTTCTCCGCTTTCAACGCAGATACCACATTTGATAAGTAATCTCTCCTATTACCTATCATAGCCACTTCATCACCCTCAACCGTCTTAAGAACCATGCGCTTAGCCGCGCAATCCAACCTCGCCTGGTACTTGACCAACCAGTCCGTCCCAAGAATCAGATCGAACTCCCCAAACGGCAGTTCCATCAGATCAGCAGCAAACACTACCCCTTGGAGTTCTAGGGGCACATCTCTAAACAGTTTATCTACTACTACAGAGTGACCTAGAGGGCTAATTACAGTCATCTGCCTAGAAGATATCTCAGAGTCTAAGTCCATGGTCTCTACTATACTCACGGCAACATAAGAGTGCGTTGAACCCACATCAATCAAAGCGATATAAGAGAACCAAAGATCAAAAAGCGTCTGCGGTTATGACGTCCGATGCGTCGCCCTCCTCCTCTCGCACCTCGCAGCATACACCAACCCAGGCTGTCGTGCCTCAGAACTACCCGCACCTCTGCCCGGTGCTCCACGGCCTCGACCAAAACCATTACCACCTCTGCCATTACCACGACCCCTCTGCGGTGGCGGTCCATTATTCCTGAACTGATTACGGCCCTGACTTTCCGACTGAATCCTGGCCAACTTACGCGGACAGTCCCTCACACGGTGCTCCAGAGAGAACCACACTCAAAGCAACCTTTTCTCTCGGTCCAGCAGCCACCCCAATGAGATTTCCCACAGGTTGCAGCGTGGCGGTCCACGCCTAGCAACAACAAACCTACGGGCCATTATTCGCCCACTCGGCTAGCCCTTCTGCGGATTACCCGATGATCCAGAAGACCCAAAGCTCCTCTTATGCCTATTTCTGTCCATGCCCTGTCTCACTGACTCCTTCACACCCTCGGCTACCTTAGCCTTCTCAACTAAGACAGCAAACTCGCGCTCCTGCTGTGGCGCAATCAGCAGTCTCAACTCGTCTCGCAGACCATCCTCAAAGCGAGCACACCTCTCATGTTCGGTGGCCACAATGCCCTCGGCATACCTACTCGACTTCAAGAACTCGGCCTGCGTGCTCGAAAATGGTTTACTCCCACGAACAAGCCTCGAAATGCCTTTCATTGGGAGTCAATATAACTAGCTCCAATGTACTTCTTTTGATATGCAGCCCTGAAATAATCCCATGTCAGATCCTCTGCTGCCACACTGTCCCGAACCGTGAGCCACCATTGATATGGCTCATCCCGAAGAAGCGATCGATGCCCTTCACCTTCTCTTGGCCGATCAAGTCGGATCATCCATGATCCGCTCGGTTGCCTCCAAAACCAATATTCAGCGATCTTTGGGAGCAACACCGGATACACCTCGAAAGAATTGGCCCCATTTGCCCGAAGTCGCTCGAGCCTGATTTTCGAGCTCCTCCGCCTACTCCAAACACCCTTTCCGGCCTCGCGGCATCACCGTGACAACTGCGTCGTCCGATCGATCTTGAAACTCACCACCTCCACCGTGGCGATGCGTATCTCATTTTCGACCCACTGACCGGATCCTACGGGTTCAGAAACTGTCATCCGACCCCTACCTCTACCACGAGTATTACGACCACGTCCACCTCGAGTGCTCATGTCTAATATCTCTATGTATCTGATTAAGAGTTTTATGCATCAGTATTTATTCCACTGTTTTAAAACAAGTCTTATGAATATTTAAGGAGATTTGTTCTCGCGAGTTCACAGAATCCTATCAGTTTCAATCTCTAAAGTAGTATACTATTGCTATTCATCAAATCATATCACATCCAACCAGATCACAAGCAATAGTACGGGTACTTACCTGGGCGAACTGGTGCCGGAGACTCGGTGCCATGCCTTTCAAATCATACTTTCAAAACAAACACTTAAAACAGACTTTTGAAAACATTTTGGGCTTCGGGCCCACAGTCGAGCCTTTGAACTTAGCTCTGATACCACAATTGTAACACCCCAAACCCGGACAAGACACCACGTCCGAATCTGGTGTGTTACGGGGAAAACATTTTGAGAGGTTAGATTTTTCGTTTAAAAGCTGGGTGAAAACATAGTGAATTTGAAGAAAATTTGAGTAGACTTGTTTGAAGTCGGATGGTGTGTTTGAAAACCTGAATTTGAAAACTTAACCAATATGTGCGATTAAAAGTAAGTTGATTTGATTAATGACTCAAGCGATTCAGTAATGTTACTTAAAACATCTTTGACTTAGTAGGAAAATCGAGGTTGATTTGAAAATCATTTGAGTTTACTTAATATCAAAACATTGTGTGATACCCGATGGTATAGTTGAAAACACATTTCGTTATAGTTTTGAAGTCATTGTCTTTCCAAATTTTAGTAAAATTCATACCAAGTTATTTTGTTAAAGCATATTAGAAATCCACTTTAAAGCATAAACATCGAAACATAATTTAAAAGGCCTTTTACAAATCCAAGATAAAACCAAGTAAAAGTAATTAAACTAAAGTACCCAAATGATAGAGTCCGAGTAAAACTTTATTAAGCATGGCATGAGCACCCCGAGTCCATCCGGCTCCATGTCCGCGTCTAAGTGTCACTGAAATGTCAAAGGAGTGGGTGAGTCGAATGACTCGATTGCATAAATCCGCTCCCGATAAAGCAACATGCTAACACACATCATACATAGCAACATAATTAATGCAACCCGATCCTAACCAACCGTATCGCCTTTTCTACCGTGTGTGGTACCAAACCACTTTGTGGTGCCAAACCACTGGTGACCCAAAGTCACGATATCCATAAGTGTGGTGCCAAACCACTTTGGTGACCCAAAGTCACGAATAATCCAATGATGGGGCCAACCCATCGCGTGATGCCAAATCACTAGCGACAATCCCAGATCTCTCAAGTGGGGCCAACCCACGGTGGTGTCAAACCACGGGGGGCGAGTCGCAATGAGGTGCCAAACCTCTGGTGTCCCAAAGACACAATGTGGTACCAAACCACTTTGGTGACCGCGATCACATATCCGATGATGGGGCCAACCCATCGTGTGATACCAAATCACCGGCGTCAATCCCAGATAATCAATCGTGGGGCCAACCCCACGTGGTACTAAGCCAGCGGGACGAGGCGAGGTGCCAAACCTCTGGTGACCCAAAGTCACAAAATATCACTATGGTACCAAACCACTTTGGAGGTGCCAAACCTCTGCAGTGTCCCAAAGACACACAGATGTCCCAAAGACACGGATATCATCATCCCCCTCCACTCATATCACCCATACATGTCATACTAACTCATGTACCATATACAATCATGTAACTCATACTAGCATGCCCAATATTGTAATCTCAATGCATACATATCATAAAACATGCTATTAAATGTATCAATCAATAGAACTACACGAACTTACCCGAATCCATGATCATACCCAAAAAGGGTATCATATCCATCCATCAATCTGTCTTAATTTGTTAATCAATCAGGTTTATCATATATTACTAGATATAAAGTGTGTTAGTTTACACACCTGAAATAACAAAGGCTTTAATCCCACGAAACGATCTACAATCCTTTAAACTCCTTGCTCCTAGAATCGGCCAAACATGGGTTAGACATCTAGACCATTCGGCCAATGCTAACAAACCAATAGGAGTTAAAGCTAACTCCTTACCTCTATGCCTGATTTGGTTTCCTACCAAATTCGAATCAACGATGATTCCCCTTTGACAATCGGCCAACCCCTAAAGAGAAACGATTAACCCTTAATAATCTTGACTTAATCGAAACCAAAAGATTTAACGATTAATGCTAATACCAATTACTTACCACAACCACTTTGCTTACCAATCGGTTAATAGAGTAGAAACTCCTCTTGATTACTTTCAATATCCACAGACCCTATACAAGATGATTAGACAAATGATCAACTCACTTCAATCCACAACCATCACAGGCTTTAATCTAACCGAAATCAACATAGAACTAGAGAAGAAAGATATGGCCAATCGGTCAAACACTTACCCAACACCAACAGTATTCGGTCAAGGCTTTAGACTAGAAAGAAAAGAGGATTCGGCCAAGTGGTTTATTCAACAACCAAAATTCGATCAGTGAAAGAAAGAAAAGGAGTGCGAAAGAATGGGGTTAATATTCGGCCAACAACAAGAATGGGAAGAAAAGAAGAAGAAAAGAAAATGTATAGGAGGGTGGAGTTTCGTTTGCCAAAGAGGAAATGAAGAAGGTGTTTTGGAATGAGGTTTGGCTCACAATGTTTGAGAAGAAGAAGAAAGTTTGAGAAGAGGAGATGGTATTGAAGGAATAATATTTCGCTACCAAATGAACACCAAAGATCAAAGCAATTTAAACAACACCTATGTTCAACAAAGAAGGAAAAAAAGTGGAGCAGAGAACACCACTTTCGGTTTTACCCAAAAGACAAAAGAAGAAGAAATGGAGGAGAATATTCGGCCCACAAGCACAAAATTAAGAAGAGGCAAAGTAAATTTTGTTTGAAGTTTCAGGTTTGTGAAAAGAAAATGTGAAGAAGCTCTTTGGAAATTCACTTTGGTTTGTCAACAAGAAAGAATTTGGTTTGACTCCTAATGGCCGAATATGCACAAAATTCCAAAAGGAAAATTCGGCATTCCCACTCCCCACTTCCCAAAACCGGCCACCCTCTCCACAACTCCTCTAACATTCGGCCAAATCCCCCCCCAATAGCTCCCAACCACACATTCAAACAACATGACCAAGTCTTCCTCCTACAATTACTCTCCACCTAACATTTGAATGGTTTGACTTGGTCCAAAGTGGAATTTGAACTACATCCAACTCTTCCCTTCTATGCCGTCCAAAAAGAATACAAAAATGGGCACTTTGCAGCTCGAACACTAGACCTCCACCCCATGCATTTGACGCCACACCAAGCTCCCAAGTAGCACATGCCTTGCCATCTTGCCAGCTCCTCTTTTGTGGAATAAAACTCCAAATTATTTTCTTAAACCCCAACTCTTTCAGCTCCCTACACCTAAGGCTCAAAAACTAAATTTTTCCCATTCCCTCAGGCATACTCCTAGCCTACAACTAAGCCCTTAAAACATAGAAATAGCAACACAGCATACTAACTCATGCAATATCATGCAACAACAAAATAGCCCCTAATCCGGGATATTACATTCAGTTTCTGTTCTGAGTCTTTTATCAAATCGACCCCGTGAAGCTTATTTTCACTGAGCTTGATCCAATACAGAGGTGTACGACATTTACGTCAGTACAAAGCTTCATATGGTGCCATTTTAATGCTTGACTGAAAACTATTGTTGTATGCAAATTCAATCAAAGCCAGATACTTTGTTCCCATGTACCGTTAAATTCAAGAACGTAACATCTTAACATATCTTCTAGAATCTGAATGATCCGTTCAGACTGACCATCTGTTTCCAGATGAAAAGCTGTACTGAAGTGTAAATTCGTGCCCAAAGCTTCTTACAATTTCTTCCAGAATCACGATGTAAACCTCGGATCTCTTTCTGACACAATAGATAGTGGCACCACTTGCAATCTCACAATCTCAGAAATATAAAGCTCGGCTAATTTGTCAAGTGAATAATCAGATCTTACCGGAATAAAATGGGCAGTTTTCGTTAATCTATCAACCACGACCCATATTGCATCTTTCTTTCTCGGAGTTGAAGGCAAACCAGAAACAAAATCCATCGTCACTCTATCCCATTTCCATTCGGGAATCAGAATCGATTGTAGCAACCCAGACAGAACTTGATGTTCAGCTTTTACTTGCTGACAAACTAAACATTTTGAAACAAATTCAGAAATGTCTCATTTCATACCAAACCACCAGTAATGTCGTTTCAAATCATGATACATTTTAGTACTTCCCAGAAGAACAGATAGACCACTATTGTGAGCTTCACTTAAAATCAACGGAATCAACTCTAGATTTCTTAGAACACAGATATGATCTTGGAATCTCAAACAATCATCAACAATTTGAAATTCAGATTCGGGATTCACTTCACACAAAGCTCGTTTCGCTAGTAATTTATTATCAGATTTCTGAACATCTCATATCTGTTGTAAGAACAACAGTTTTCCTTTTAATTCAACTATCACAGAATCGTTATCAGTCAGATTTAACTGGGCATTCAAAGCATGTAGTGCAAATAATGATTTTCTACTCAAAGCATCAGCAACAGCGTTCACTTTACCCAAATGATAATCTATCACAACCTCATAATCTTTTAACAGTTCTAACTATCTTCTTTGACGCAGGTTCAAATCTTTCTAAGTCATCAGATATTTCAAACTTTTATGATCTGAATACACATGACATTTCTCACCGTACAGATAATGGCACCAAATTTTAAGTGCAAACACAATCGCAGCTAATTCAAGGTCATGTGTCGAATAATTCTTTTCATGAGGCTTCAACTGTCTCGAGGCATAAGCTACAACTTTGCCTTCCTGCATCAAAACACATCCCAGACCATTTAATGAAGCATCACTGTATATAACAAATTCTTTACCCGATTCTGGCTGTATTAACACTGGAGCTTCTGTTAACAGAGTTTTCAACTGATTAAAGCTTTTCTGGCATTTATCTGACCATTCAAATCTGACATCTTTCTAAAGTAATCTAGTCAACGGAGTAGCTATCATCGAAAAGCCTTTTACAAATCTGCGGTAATAACCAGCTAGTCCCAGAAAACTACGGACTTTAGACACGTTCTTCGGAAGTTTCCAATCCAAAATAGCAGAAATCTTGCTTGGATCTACTCGGATTCTAGAAGCTGACACAATATGCCCTAGAAAACTAACCTCGTGTAGCCAAAATTCACATTTGCTAAATTTCACATACAATCACTTTTCTCTCAAAGTTTGCAACACAATTCTCAGGTGTTCAGCATGCTCATTTTCATCACATGAATAAATCAATATGTCATCTATGCATACTACAACAAATTGATCTAGGTATAGTTTGAAAATTCTGTTTATCAAATCCATAAAAATAGCAGGAGCATTAGTTAGTCCAAATGGCATAACTAATAACGCATAATGCTCGTACCTTGTTCTGAAAGCAGTTTTTGGAATGTCTGAATCTTTAACTCTCAATTGATAGCATCCCGATCTCGCATCCCGATCTCAAGTCAATCTTAGAGAATACAGTAGCTCGTTTTAACTGATCAAATAAATCGTCTATTCGGGGTAACGAATATTTATTCTTTATTGTCACCTTATTCAATTGACGATAATCAATGCACATTCTCATCGTGCCATCTTTCTTTTTCACAAACAGAACAAGAGCACCCCAAGGCGAGAAACTCGGTCTAGCAAACCCTTTATCAGTCAACTCTTGCAACTGTGACTTTAACTCTTTCAATTCTGTTGGTGCCATTCCATACAGAGCTATCGAAATAGGTGTAGTACCAGGCAACAAATCAATACCAAATTCTACTTCTCGTATCGGAGGCAAACCCCTTAGTTCTTCAGGGAATACATCAGAAAACTCACAGACAATAGGCACTGATTCAACTTTCTTTTCAGATGCTTTTGAATCAATCACGTAAGCAAAATATGCCTCATAACCCTTTTTCACATAACTTTGTTCTTCTAATACAGATATCATAGCAGGCAATCCATTCAAATCATTAGATTCAATTTGTACTATCTCATCATTCGAACATCTCAAATCTATAGTCTTTATTTTGCAGTTCACAACAGCATCATACATAAACAACCAATCCATACCCAAAATAATATCGAATTCATCAAATGGAAAAAGTATCAGATCAGTAGGGAAACAGATATCTCGAAACGTTAACGGACAATTCTTGCATACTTTATCAACCAAAACACTTTTAGCTAAGGTGTTCGATACTTTTGTAGCAATCTCAGTAGACTCTACAGGTGAAGTCTTACTGGATACTAAATTCATGCATATATATGAATGCGTAGAACCAGGGTCTATTAATGCAATCACAGAAGTACCGTAAATAGTAAAAGTACTGGTTATGACATCTGGTGATGAAGCTTCCTCTCGAGCTTGGATAGCATACGCTCTGGCAGGCGCTCTAGCTTCAGATTTGGCAACATTGTCTCTCTTAGTTCTCTGACTACCACTGACATTCTTTACATTCTTCGATGGTCTACCTCTCACAGGTGCATTATCAGATCTTAGATTTTGAACAGTCTCTGGCTTGACAGACTCAGGGCAATCACGAATAAAATAATCAAGTGATCCACATCTGAAGCAAGCTCTGTCGTTTAATCTATAGCTTCCCGGATGTCTTTTTCCATAATGTTTACATTCAGGTCTCTCAGTCCGGACATTACCAACACTGGCTACTGAAGTTGCTGGAGTTTTGGAACTCATTTGCGATCTAGCTCGATTTTTGTTCAAATGTCCCACATTATCTCTGGAACGATTTTAATCATCTTTGAATCTTTTCGGAGCAGACTGAAATGATTTACTCTGAAATCTCTTCCTCATATCTCGAGCTTTAGACTCCACCTTTCTTTTATCTTTTTCGAGTGCCTCAGCTTTGCAAGCTAGGTCAACTAGTATAACGAACTCTTTTATTTCTAAAATCCCAACTAGCAAACGAATATCTTCATTAAGGCCATCTTTGAATCTTTTGCACATTATAGCTTCAGATGATACGCATTCTCGAGCATACTGACTCCGTCTCACGAATTCTTGTTCATACTCAGAAACAGTCATTCGACCCAATTTAAGCTCCAGAAATTCCTTCCGTTTCTGATTGACGAATCTCTCACTGATATATTTCTTCCGGAATTCACTCTAAAAGAAGTCCCAAGTAACTCGCCCTTTCGAAACAACAGAAATTAAGGTTTTCCACCATTGATAAGCCGCATCTCAAAGCAAAGATACAACGTACTTTATGCATTCTTTTGGAGTCAGAGAAATTTCATCGAATACCCAGATAGTAGTTTCAATCCAGAACTCGGCCTTTTCAGCATCATCATCCTTAGTAGCCTGAAATTTTTAGGCCCCATACTTACGAATCTTGTCAACCGGAGGCTTATATCACGTATTCAGATTTACAGTCGGAGATATATCAGATGTCTGAGGGTGATTAACCGGGGGTGGGGGTTGCGAAATAGTCGAGTTATTCTTTACAAACTAAGTGAACCACTCACTCATCATTTGGAAGAAAGCTTGTTTAGCTTCTCCCTCTTGACTGCTCATAGCCGGTCTCGAATCAGAGGGCACTGTCCCTTGCGCAAGAGCAGGCGCATTACTTTTTACGTCGTCAGCTACGGCTCTTTCGGGATCCACTACTATACAAAAAATCACATTTTATACGTCAGGATTCATCACACTATCACATTTCAGACATATGGCATGTATAGCTAGACTCTGACACGCTATGTTAGTCTAAGAATTGGCTAACTCATCACTCTGATACCAACCAAATGTAACACCCCTATCCCGTGTCCGTCGCCGGATTAGGGTTAGGAGTGTTACCTAATAAATCAGAGAGCATTTACAGAAATTCATACATTCATTCATTATTCTCAAGCATTATGTCCCTTAAATGAGTCCTCGAGACCATAAGCATGCTTATAAATTGGGTAGGGACTAAATTGAAACACATATAAAATTTCATGGAAAATTAAAAACTTTTCTAAAATACAGGGGATACACGCCCGTGGAAGAAAACTGTGTGCCCTCCATGGCTGCTAGACACCCCCGTGTGTCCTCTCTGTGGTCGAAACTGACTTACCTTCCACAGCCACTAAGCACGCCCGTGTGCTCTGGTCGTGTACTACTAGGCCATATACTGACTTCCTCACACGGTCACTACGCACGCCCGCGTGCCATGGCCGTATGTTTTTTAGCTAACTACTAACTTATCCCCACGGTCAATAGGCACGCCCGTGTGCCTCAACCGTGTGACAAAATAGGCCATTTTCAAGGCCAAAATGCCACCCATTTGGGCCTCACCTACAAGCAACATTTACCAGCACATATCATGCATATATGGCAACCAAAAACATACTAAATTGACCATTCAATATATACATTCAATATCCACTTCATTCATGCTAACTTTTAAGACAAAACATATATATAACTAAAGCATTTCTCAATCATTTTCCTATCCAAAAACTTGACCATATCATGAGTAGCAAACCATACCAAAACAACCACACATACCATATTCATCAAGGCAAAATATGAACCAATATTTAGTCACATCTCATGACCAAGTCTATACATCAACTTATACCAAAAACTAGACTATACATGCCATATCTAGTTATATACATTTCCAAAGTGTACCAAAATGAATTTAGTAGTGTGATGATGATCCCTGACGGTCCCGAACCTTCAGTAGCTTTGACGACCTATAAAATAGAGAAAACACACACAGAGTAAGCTTTCCAAAAGCTTAGTAAGTCATATTACGAATAAACTTAGCATGAATTGCACAAAACCAAATTAATAAGACAACCAATATGATTCTCATGACAAAAATCACCTCATTCTTTCTCAAGCTCATATGCTTATCCATAACTTACCATATATGCATATAGTTCATCTAGTCAAGACTTTACATATCGTATTATAAATTCCATATACATAACATCATGATACGATCACATAGATACTTACCTTATATACAAAATTAGTGTACAAGCAAGGTACCTGAAACGGATATTCATTCATTTAATTTATCAAAGCTCAGATTTGCAATTCGTATCACAGACTTGCTCGTTGAACCGTAAGGAATCTAGTAGGATACTCAGAAACTCGGAATAGTTGTACAATGCCAACGTCCCAGACGAGGTCTTACATGCACTCGAATATCGATGCCACTATCCCAGACAGGGTCTTACACGAATCAATACGATGTCGATGTCCCAGACATGGTCTTACACGTAAAGCTCATATCGATGCCAACGTCCCAAACATGGTCTTATACGTAAAGCTCATATTAATGCAGCGTCCCAGACGTGGTCTTACACGAAATCTCAAATCAATGCCAACATCCCAGACGTGGTCTTAAATGATAAAACAAAACAGATACTTATGTAATGACATAGCTAATCCTATCTATTCCTAGGTTCGTACGGGACTTCTTAGACTTAGTCACTATATCGAACTTATCTCGGAATTCTTATGCATAACCTCTCATAAGTATCCATTATTAACATTAATCATATGAACAATTATAATTTCATACAAGTACGTTTATTTGCATAGTGACTTACCTCGGATTCGATCTATCGGAATGGAAATGGTTATTCGGTTACTTTCACTTTCCCGCGATCTAAGTCCGTTTTCCTCGGCTCTTGATCTAAACATATTCAGAATTAACCCTTTTATTCACTAATTCATTCAATTCAATCCAAGGACACATTTTTAGGGCTATTTGCAAATTAACCCTTATATTTGCACAATTTATCAATTTAGCCCATTTTTCTCAAAACATCAAATTCACAAAATCAACCTATACTCATGCTTAGCCGAATGTACATATATATCATACAAGCCCATATTTTCCATCAAATTAGCAATTTAGTCCCTCAATTTTCTCTTTCACAATTTAGCCCTATTTAGCTAAATTCATCAAAACTTCAAGAACAAAACATGTTCATGTAGCTCAAATATTTCATTTAACACCATAAATCATCATAAACTCAACATATCATCAATGGCATTTCACACAAACATCATCAATTCACAAAATTAATACATGGGTTTTGTAGCTCTCAAAGCAACAATTACAAAAACATTGAAATTATCAAAAACGGATCAAAAACTAACCTTGAATTTAAGCTTAAACCTAGCCGAAACCTTACTTTCTTCTTATTTTCTTTTTCTTTTTGATATTCGGCCAACGAAGAGAAATAAAAGATGAACACTCATCTTTTGTTTCATTAATCTAATGGTATTTATTCAATTACTAAATTGCCCATCCATTAAACATATAAGACAAATTAATACTAAGGTTATTAAGACATTCTATCATCCACTATCTCAAAGATGGCTTATTTGCCATATAAGGCCTCCACGTTTACAAAGCCACAACACTTTGATACCTTAATAAATAGCATACAAATTTCACATTTAATGCAATTTCATCCTTTTTTTCAAATTAAACACACAGATGGACAAATTAACTTACGGAAATTTACGACATGCTTAATCACATATCAACGGCACAGAGAAATAATATAAAAAAATTATACGAACTCGGATTTGTGGTCTCGAAACCACTGTTTCAACTAGGGTATAAACCAGACTGTTACAGACTCAACTTGCCCTTCCGGACAAATCTGAGGACTTTCTTCCATGGTGATACTTTCAGAAACACTTTATCGCTGACTTGGAACTCAATTTCTTTCCTTTTCAAATCTGAATAAGACTTCTGTCTATTTGTGGCCGCTTTCAGACATTCACGTATCACCTTTACTTTCTCTTTAGTTTATCTGACCAAATCGACCCCGTAAATCTGATTCTCTCTGAGTTCTATCCAATACAAGGGCGTTTAGCACTTACGCCCATACAATGCTTCAAACGGCGCCAATTCAAACTTGACTGAAAGCTATTATTGTAGGCGAATTCCACCAACGGTAAGTATTTCTCTCAATTACCTTGGAATTGCAAAACGTAACATTGAAGCATGTCTTCAAGTATCTATATCACTCTCTCCGACAACCCGTTGGTTTGTGGATGGAAAGCTATAATAAAGCTCAATTTTGTGCCTAAAGCCTCTTGCAACTTGCTCCAAAATCGTGACGTGAATCTCGGATCTCTATCCGAAATAATCAACAATGGTACTCCATGAAGTCTTACTATCTCTGACACATACAAATCCGCCAACTTATCAAGAAAATAATCGACTCGTAATGGTATGAAATGGGCCGACTTTGTAAGTCTATCGACTACAACCCATACAACATCTTTCCTCCTCGATGACAATGCTAATCCTGTCACTAAGTCCATAGTAATACGGTTCTATTTCCACTCTGGAACTATAATAGGCTCAAGTAGACCCGAAGGTACTTGGTGTTCAGCCTTCACTTGCTAACAAATCAAATATCTCGATACGAACACTGATATGTTGATAAATCGTAAAAGTAACATATCTTAAGCCCACATTTAGCATGCTTTTGGATGATTTAAGTCCTGAAATATGTAATTCGGTGTTCTTAATCCTTTGTTTTCATGTTTTATACTCAGGAGAGCACCGAAGAATGAAAAAAAATGAAAAACAGACCCAAAATAGAGTAAATGAGCCATATCACGAAATCCACATGGCCTGGGCCTAAGATCACACAGCTGTACCCCATTCAACAGGTTCGAACACGGCCTGGTGACGACTTACATGGGCGTGTGCCATGGGCGTGTCCCTGTCGCAGGAAAGAAGAGTTTCACTCGGATTTGGATACTTAGGGGCAAAGAAACATATTCAAAAGCCTATATAAATACCCTAAATATGACCAGAAAAGGGGGAACCCAAGGCTTTAGTCAGGGGGCCTCCGACTAGGCCAGAGAAGGCAGATTTGTGGAGATTTACTTAACGATAGCCAGTTGATCCATCTTAAGAAGCCGGAATTATACTCAAGATGGAGGATCTCTCCTTCAATTCCTTCAAGGGTTGTAGGGATTTCTTATGTTTTGTTTTATCTTTTCTTCTGAGATGTTTTCTTTTATTATTATGAACTAAACCCTCAGATACCTGAGGGGGATGAAACCTAAGATGAATCTTGTTATTGTTTGCTGAACTATATGATAAATATTTGACTTGTTCTTAATTATGTGTTCTTAATTCTTGTGTTGATATTTCCGGGATATTAATTTAAGTATGATGTGCTTAGGTGGAGGAGCAAAAGTCCCTGCCTATGAGTAGATCTAGGATAATTAAGCGGAGTTGATGGCGCGCCTAGAGATAGGGTGACCAGATTTTACCGGATTAGGGTGAAACCTAATATGGGAGTCCATTGATCGAGTTAATGCGATTCTAGGGGTTTTAATTAGAAAGAGATTTCAATTAATCAACCTAGGGTTAGACGTTGGTCGCCTTGAGAGAGGGATTAATATATCTTAGGAAATCTTATAGATCAAGCCAAATGAATAAATCGTCTGGTTCGGAGTTAGATAACAAGTGAAGTCTAGGTGGATTCTTCGTTGGGTGTCGTTTTAATCAATTGGTTTTTCTTCCAAGTTATTTTCCCAAATTCATTCCTTTTTGTCTTAGAGTCTTTAGTTTAATAGTTAGGTAATTTAGGTTAGATAAACAATTCATTAAATTCTTAGGCTAAATAATAAAAAAAGAGTTAGTATTAGTACTTTTGGTTCCTTTAGGTTCGACATTTCGGTCTTGCCTTAACTATACTACTGTTTGATAGGTGCGCTTGCCTCAAATCATTGTCACAGTTAGTTTCCAGGTTTGATCATTCTTTTTATAAATTTTAAGACTTTGACATCACGAAAACAACGATCAAGTTTTTGGCGCAGTTACCGGGGAACTAAAATATTAAGAAAGCTTAATTTTTATTAATTTAGCCATATTTATTTTTATTTTTGCAATTAAATTTTATTTTTATTTTTCTAAATTTTCTTTCTTTCTTTTGTTCCTTTCAGGTACCTCTAGTTTATGACTAGAAGGAACCCGATGGTACCCATGCTTTACGACCGTGATATTGAAGGTACCATTCGTAGAAATCGCAGAGAAATAAGACGAAGCCTAAACTACATAAAAGAAGAGTAAGAAGCCGAAATAAATACCACGGAAGAGATGGCTGAAAATAATCCGCCACCTCCAGAGATGGCCGAACATCATGCTCCACGTACTATGTATAATTATGCTAAACCTAGTCTAACAGGAACTGAGTCTAGTATTGTTAGGCCTACTATTGCTGCAAATAATTTTAAACTGAAACCTAACACTATACAGATGATACAACAGTTTGTTTAGTTTGATGGTTTGCAGGATGAGGATCCTAACACACACTTAGCAAATTTTCTAGAATTCTATGATACCTTCAAGATAAATGGCGTTTCTGATGATGCCATCCATCTTCGATTATTTCCCTTTTCTCTGAGAAATAAAGCCAAACAGTGGTTGCACTCTTTTCCACAAGGGTCAATCACTACATGGGACCAAATGACCGAAGTTTTTTTATTAAAATATTTCCTACCGGCCAAAACAGCCAAATTGAGGAATGATATCTCTTATTTTGTGCTGATGGATTCATAGACACTTTATGATGCATGGAAGAGATACAAAGACTTGTTAAGGAGGTGCCCACACCACGGATTACCTTTATGGCTACAGGTCCAAACTTTCTATAACAGTGTGAACCCCTCAACAAGACAACTAATCGATTTAGCCGCCAGTAGAACCCTGAACAACAAAACTCATGAAGCAGCTTACGAGTTTATAGAAGTGATGTCACTGAATAACTATCAGTGGCAAGTTACAAGAACAAGGCCAGCCAAAGCAGCCAGAGTTTTCAACATTGATGCAGTGATCACACTATCAAATCAGGTAGAATTGCTACATAAAAAGTTTGATAGTTTCTATGGTTCTTCGCAGGCACATCTAGTTATGCAGTGCGACGCAAGTGAAGGAGTGGTGAATCCTGAGTACCCACTCTACGGACAGGGCATGGAGAGCGAACAAATGAACTATATGGGTAATAAGTTCCGATTTAACAATAACCCTTATAGTAATACTTATAATCCAGGTTGGAAGAACCACCCCAATTTCTCAAGGGGCGATCAAAGAAATCAAAGGCAACAACCATCCCAAAACTTCCAACAACAGCCCTACCGACAGGAAAAGAAGCCGAACCTTGAAGAGGTGCTGACAAACTTCATAGCAGCCTTAGAAATACAGTCTCAAAATATAGAAACACATTTCCGAAAGATAGAAACAAAACTTGAGGCATTGACACAAGAGTTCAAGGAATTTAGGCAACTTGCAAAGCAAATGTCTGAGAGACCATAGGGAAGACTACCGAGCAACACCGAGACTAACCCAAGGGAGCAAGTTCAAGTCATAACAGCTCAAGATAGTGAAGGGTTAGATGCGCCTAATTCAAAACAAAAGAAGGTGGTAGAAGAAATATGGTTGAGATCAATAACAAGCCGAAACCGGTAATTAAAGAGGACAAACCTCGCATACCATATCCCCAAGCAATAACAAAAGACGATACAGAGGAATAGTTCAATAAGTTTCTTAAACTTTTAAAGAAATTACATATTAATTTACTATTTCTTGAAGCTCTTTCGCAGATGACAGATTCCAGGAAATTCTTAATGAAACTATTGACAAATAAGCAGAAGATAGACGAGGAATCACATGTGGAACTGAACGCAGTATGCTCAGCAATGTTGCAAAATAAACTACCACCGAAATTAAAAGATCCAGGGAGTTTTACTATTCCATGCTTAATTGGTAGTTTATCTATTAAGAAAGCGTTAGCTGATTTAGGTGCCAGTATTAATCTAATGCCTTATAAAATGTTTAAGCAACTTGGTCTTAGGGAACCAACACCCACTAGGATAAGTATTCAGTTAGCTGACAGATCTATTAAGTATCCTAGGGGAATTATTGAAGATGATTTGGTAAAAGTAGATAAACTTATATTCCCTGTTGATTTTGCTGTGCTCGACATGAATGAGGATGTAGAGGTACCTTTAATTTTGGGACGACCCTTTTTAGCTACTGCTAGGGCTGTCATTAATGTTGGTGATGGTAAACTTACACTAAGGGTAGGAGATGAGGAAATTGTTTTCCAAATTCATGATGCCATGCAATATTCTAGAGAACAAGATGATTCTTGTTACTTTGTTGATGCCACTGATCACATTTTTCAAGAATCTTTGCAGAAAATCATGTACAGTGACACGATGGAACTGCGTCTTTCACAAGGTGAGGGGAAAGATAACGATATCGATAAAGAGAATCCCAATGCATCATCTTCTAGACAGATGAAAATAGAGGACATCGAGATTAATGACAAACTAAAACAGAAACCCTCTATTGATGAGACGCCTAAACTAGAACTAAAACAATTACCAAAGCATTTAGAATATGCATTCCTGGGGGATAATTCTACGCTACCAATAATCATCTTTTCAGAACTAGGACCCAAGGAGAAAGAAGAGTTGCTAAGGGTACTAAGGAAGCACAAAAAGGCCATAGCATGGAAAATGTCCGACATTAAAGGAATAAGCCCATCATTTTGCACCCACAAAATTTTAATAGAAGATGAGTATAAATCGTGTGTGCAACCTCAGAGACGGTTAAACCCTAATATGAAAGAAGTTGTCAAAGCCGAGGTAATTAAACTTCTAGATGCACGAATAATTTATCCTATTTCTGATAGCACTTGGGTAAGTCCTGTACAGGTAGTTCTGAAGAAAGGAGGCATGACTGTGGTAACCAACGAAAAGAATGAATTCATTCCCATAAGAACAGTCACAGGTTGGAGAGTCTGTATTGACTTTAGGAAGTTGAATGACGCCACCAGAAAAGATCACTTCCCTCTACCCTTTATTGATCAGATGTTAGAAAGATTGTCTGGGCATATGTACTACTGCTTCTTGGATGGACTCTCCGGCTACTTCCAAATCCCAATAGCCCCTGAAGATCAAGAGAAGACAACATTTACATGCCCATACGGTACGTTTGCTTATCGTAGAATGCCTTTTGGATTATGTAATGCTCCTGCTACTTTTTAGCACTGTATGTTGGCCATCTTTGATGAACTTGTGGAAGACATTATGGAGGTATTTATGGATGACTTCTCGGTATTTGGTAATTCTTTCCACCTTTGCCTTAAAAATTTAGAACGAGTGCTAATATGATGTGAAGAAACGAATCTTGTCTTGAATTGGGGAAAATGTCACTTTATGGTTAGAGAAGGGATTGTGTTAGGACATAAGATTTCTAGTAAAGGGATTGAGGTAGATAAAGTAAAGATTGAAACCATAGAAAAATTACCTCCCCCTAGTACAATTAAGGCTATTAGAAGCTTTTTAGGACATGCTGGATTCTATAGGAGATTCATTAAAGATTTTTCTAAAATAGCTAAGCCTTTAACAAAATTACTAGAAAAAGATGTTCCTTTCAATTTTGATCAGGAATATTTAGATGCATTTAATGTCCTCAAGGGTAAACTAATAAATGCTCCGATTATAATTGCACCTGATTGGAATTTACCCTTTGAACTAATGTGTGATGTGAGTGATTTTGCAGTAGGTGCAGTTTTGGGACAACGAAGAGACAAGCATTTTCAGCCAATTTATTATGCTAGCAGAACATTGACACCCGCACAAGGAAACTACACCACCACAGAGAAGGAATTGCTAGCTGTAGTTTTTACTTTTGACCAATTTAGGCAGTGTTAATATTATCTAAAGTTGTTGTTTACACTGACCATTTAGCTCTTCGTTATCTTTTAACTAAATTTGATACAAAACCTCAACTCATACAATGGATCTTACTTTTATAGGAATTTGATTTGGAAATACAGGATAAGAAGGGAGTTGAAAACCTTGCAGCAAATCACCTCTCCAGGCTTGAGAACCTACATATCGAAGAGCTCGACGAGAGTGAGATAAACGACTCGTTCTCTGAGGAACAACTCTTTTCTATAACTAACACTGAGGTACCATGGTTTGCAGATATTGCAAATTACTTAGTCGCTAACATATTATCAAAAAGACTAACACATCACCAAAAGAAGTGATTCTTTGCTGATGCAAAAAACTATTTTTGGGAAGATCCCTTTCTTTTTCGTATATGTGCAGATCAAGTAATTCGAAGATGCGTTACAAAGGCGGAAGCAAGTAAGATCATAGAACATTGCCATTCAGGACCTTCAGGAGGACATTACAGCGGGATTAAAACAGCACACAAAACACTCAAATCAGGATTTTATTGGCCAACTCTTTTCAAGGATGCCAACAGGTATGCCGCTTCGTGTGATAAATGCCAAAGATTAGGTAATATTTCTAAACGCGATGAATTGCCTCAGACATATATGTTATCATGTGAGATATTCGATGTATGGCGTATTGACTTTATGGGTCCGTTCCCTAGTTCATTCGAAAATAAATACATCTTAGTAGTAGTTGATTACATGTCAAAATGGGTGGAAGCCCAGGCTTTACCTACTAACGATGCTAGAGCGGTAGTAAAATTTCATAAGAAACTTTTCTCTCATTTTGGAACACCCAGAGCAATCATCAGTGATAGGGGAACTCACTTTTGCAATACTCAATTTGAAAAAGTCTTAAGAAAATATGTAGTACACCACAGAACAGCTACCCCTTATCATCCTCAAACCAGTGGGCAAGTGGAAGTGGCAAATCGAGAGCTTAAACGAATCCTAGAGAAAACAGTTGAATCAAATAGGAAAGATTGGGCAGTAAAAGTGGATGATGCCTTATGGGCTTACAGAACAACATTTAAAACCCCTTTAGGGACATCCCCGTACAAACTTATTTACAGAAAGAGTTGTCATCTACCATTTGAGTTAGAGCACAAAGCCTACTGGGCTATTAAATTCTTGAATTACGATCTTAAAACCGCCGGTGAGCAGAGGATGATACAGTTAAACGAACTAGATGAATGGCGAGCTGAGGCCTATGAGAATTGACAACTATATAAGGAGGCAAAAAAATGACGCCATGATGCTCGTTTAAAACAATCAAAGCAATTCAAAGTAGGAGACTTAGTCCTACTGTATAATTCAACGCTCTAACTATTTCATGCAAAGCTGAAATCAAGGTGGTCCGGCCCATTCGTGATAAAATCTATTTTTCCTTACGACACAGTCGAGGTAACCCATCCAACTCAAGGAACATTCAAGGTAAATGGCCATCGACTGAAATATTATAATGGTGAAGATTTCAAGGAATTAAGAGAGGAGCTTCAGCTCCGTGAACCTTCTTTTAGGAATGAAAACAGGGTGAGTCTAGCTTAAGACTTTAAACAAGTGCTTCTTGGGGGCAACTCGAGCACTAACTTCACTAACCCCATTAATTTTCACATTTTAATTTTATTCTTTTTTCAGCACCTAAATCAAACTAACTAATTCAATAAAGTGCAGGTTTCCTACCACACGGCCTTACACACGGGCATGCCCGTGGCCGTGCGGTCAACATGGGATGAAAAACGGGCGTGCAGGTAGACGTGTGAGAAGAAGAAGAGAAATTTTTCCCTAACACGGGTTGCGATAAAAAGACCATGGCCATAAGATGCAACCGTGGTCTATCATGAGTAATTAAGCACGGGCATAAGCCACGCCCGTGCCTACCAATCGTGTGAGACACTGACTATATATACACGAGCGTGGCAACCTAAAGCACGAGCGTGGAAAAAGCAAACATAATAGCACACGCCCAGGGAACACGGGCGTGGGCAACATCGCAAACGCGCCCAAATTTGAAAATCGCAAAAAAAACGGGCTGAATAACAGACACATAGGCGTGGCCTCTACCCGTGGCCCCTTTCCTATTTAAAGAAACATAGCCCCCATTTTCCCCAAATTTCTTCCCAAACCCGAACCCTAGCCATTCTCCCTCAAACACCCTCTACCCCCTCCAGCCACCATAAAAAAAATACCAATCCTTGACTTTCTCTATCCATTATCACCATCTCTCTCCCACATACACATCAAAAAAAAAAAAAAAAACCATTCCACGCCCGTGCCAAACCAATACAAGCCCGCCCCATAGGTGTTCCACCGCCGTGTCACCTTGACCATTTATAGAACACGCCCGTGCCGCACATCTACACGACCGTGCTCCGCCCATCCACGTCGCCATGCTCAAAAGCACTACTGGTCACCCTTCAATAGTACTTTCCCATCTATTTACCTATTATATGATTAAGATTTCATTTTGTTTAGTCTCTTTTTACTATTATTTTTATTTATTTATTATTAAATAAATCTTTAGAATTTTAGAACTAATTTGATTACTATCTTAAGTATTTTAGTCATTGTTTAGTTAGTTAATTAGAACTAGATAGAACTAATCACTATCGAGATGGTTACTCATGGTTGAAATGTTCTTATTTAGACTTTGAATATTTTGAGTATTAAAATTACTTGAATATCAACTATTTTCAGGTACAATGTCGTCGTCATGAGGAAAGCGAACCGCAACCACCACTTCTAAAAAAACGAAAGGGACCCGACTCATCCTCTGCTAGCGCAACCCCCGAAGTGCGCCACCGGTTCCTCCAATTCCCTCAAGCCGACCAAGAGGACAGTTACAAGGCACTACGGGCGACCTCTCGGCATCGGTAGATGCATTAATTGGGTCGCTTTAGAGCAGGTCCATCTCACAAATGATGTTCAAGCTCTGCTTACAACCGATCCGTGGGATCAATTTTTTACCATCATCGAGCCTACGTACTTGGAGCTTACTTTAGAGCTCTGCTCTACTTTCCAACTCTAGACGGTGATGACACAATACGATGATCTGGGTACGATACAATTTCACCTTTGAGGCACCATACAACAGCTAAACGTACCACAATTCGGGGCCGCACTTGGACTCTATACGAAAGACTTCGTAGCAGAGAATGACCTCTCCGAGCTACACCGCTAGTTTCACTGCACCCCCGTAAGTTGTTGGTATAACTTAGCCCATAACAAGGGTAATTACGACCCCAGTCGCTCTAAAGTGACGGCCCTTGTCCCATCCCTGAGGTACGTACATGCCATCTTGGCTCATACTCTTACAGGTCGACGCGAAAGCACCGGCGTCATAAATACTGACGACGTCTACTACCTATGGTGTATGTCAAATGGGCACATTTTTTACCTAGCTTACTTCATAGCCTATGCCATCCAACACCAGACAGAGCCACATAGGAGGGGGATCATATCGATGGGTCCATATGTTACATATTTGGCCTGGTACTTCGGCCTCATCCACACCGAGACCTAAACCTACTCTCTCACACTGATTGGGCAGATGGTACCCCAGGGCATCCAGACTATGCTGCATATAAGGATGATCAAATATCGACGTGGAACCAATCCTCCTCAATACCGACTAGCCCTCCCCACCGACGAGGAAGATCCCGAGGACATTACTGATGAGTCCCACCACCACAGGAGGCGCCACTCTCGAGTCGGCATCCCTCCCATGCAACATCTTCACATTCAGACATTTTTGAACGCCTCACTTGGTTTGAGCACTACTGTACTCAACAATTCAATGATACCACTCGACAATTTGACGGCATTGAGGCCACGCTTCAGTAGATTTGTAACCACTTTCATATATCGCCGCCTTGACCACCCAGCGACTCAGCAGATGACGAGGACCTGAATCTAAATGATATCTTGAAATTTGAAATTTACAAGGTTGACATAAAAAACCCATAATTTTCTGTGAGCTTTTGAACCTTATAGAGCATATATTCTTTTTCTTGCTCACTTTATCAATTATGAGTGTGTCAACATTGATTTGTTATTCTAGAACTTGCATTGATTATACATGTCGAGACCACACCTATGATTTGATATACCGAGATGATAAAGGCACCTAGGTTTTAACCCACTTACTCCATTAAAAAGCCTACCTTCATAATTAACCCCTAGTGCACCTCGTTTAATCTAACAACCCTTTTTACTGACTCACCTACTAATATTAGCTCAAAACCCTTTATATTTGTTATCACCATCCTTTTTGACTACCCTTATGTCGAGATTTGATTTGATTATTTGCCTAACTATTTTATCTATTTCAATCTATCCTTTATTATGTATTTAACTTGTTCTTAAAAAAAATCAAAGTATATTCATCATTAGCTCTATGTTAGGTGAGCTTATGCATGTAAATTCCAAATCTCGAAGACAAAAAACTCGTATTACTAGTTTTCAATTGATGTAATTATTTAGGAGTAGTTATATTTCTAGTTAGGTAATTTGTCAGGTCAGTCTCGATTCTAACCTTCTAATTCATGCTTTATCCACACCTTTAACCTATGCCCCATTACAACCCTGTAAAGACCTTTTGATTTGTGTATTATCTCATATTATAGTGGTGGAGATTTGATTTTCATGCAAGCCTATGGGATTAACTCTTCATGTTTGACTTTTGAGTGCTTAATTTTGAACCTTAAACACTTCGAGTGATTTGAGTGATCTTTAGTTAGGATTGCAACCTTGTCGGTTTTGAATCAGAGGTAATTATTCAGGTAAAAGGAAACACCTATGTTTTCATACTATAAAAACTATGACTTCGATTGTTTGAATCTTTAGGATTATTTGAGTTGAATTATCCATGTATGAATTATCTTTGAATTATGATGAAACATTATTGATAAATTTTATGGATCCAGTAAGTTCATTTTAATTATGAGTTGAGAATTTTGCTTGAGGACAAGCAAAAGCTTAAGTGTGGGGGTATTTGATAAACCGTAAAAGTAACATATTTTAAGCCCACATTTAGTATGCTTTTGGATGATTTAAGTCCTGAATTATGTAATTTGGTGCTATTAATCCTTTGATTTCATGTTTTATACTCAGGAGAGCACCGGAGAACGAAAAGAACGAAAAATGGGCCCAAAATGGAGTAAATGGGCCATATCACAAAATCCACACGGCCTGGGCCCAAGATCACACGGCCGTGCCCCAGTCAACAGGTTCGAACACGGCCTGGCCACGACTTACACGGGTGTGTGCCATGGGTGTGTCCTTGTCGCAGGAAAGAAGAGTTTCATTCGGATTTGGATACTTAGGGGCAAAGAAACATATTCAAAAGCCTATATAAACACCCTAAGTATGACCAGAAAAGGGGGACCCAAGGCTTTTGTCAGGGGGCATCCGACAAGGCCAGAGAAGGCAGATTTGTGGAGATTTACTTGAAGATAGCCAGTTGATCCATCTCAAGAAGCCGGAATTATGCTCAAGATGGAGGATCTCTCCTTCAATTCCTTCAAGGGGTTTTAGGGATTTCTTATGTTTTGTTTTATCTTTTCTTCTGAGATGTTTTCTTTTATTATTATGAAGTAAACCCTCAGATACTTGAGGGGGATGAAACCTAAGATGACTCTTGTCATTGTTTGCTGAACTATATGATAAATATTTGACTTGTTCTTAATTATGTGTTCTTAATTCTTGTGTTGATATTTCCAGGACATTAATTCAAGTATGATGTGCTTAGGTGGAGGAGCAAAAGTCCCTGCCTATGAGTAGATCTAGGATAATTAAGCGGAGTTGATGGCACGCGTAGAGATAGGGTGACGAGATTTTGCCGGATTAGGGTGAAACCTAATATGGGAGTCCATAGATCGAGTTAATACGATTCTAGGGGTTTTAATTAGAAAGAGATTTCAATTAATCAACCTAGGGTTAGACGTTGGTCGCCTCGAGAGAAGGATTAATATAACTTAGGGAATCTTACAGATCATGTCAAATGAATAAATCGTCTGGTTCAGAGTTAGATAACAAGTGAAGTCTAGGTGGATTCTTCCTTGGATGTCGTTTTAATCAATTGGTTTTTCTTCCAAGTTATTTTCCCAAATTCATTCTTCTTTGTCTTACAGTCCTTAGTTTAGTAGTTAGGTAATTTAGATTAGATAAACAATTCATTAAATTCTTAGTCTAAATAATAAAAAGAGAGTTAGTATTAGAACTTTTGGTTCCTTTGTGTTCGATATTCCGGTCTTGCCTTAATTATACTACTGTTCAATAGGTACGCTTGGCTCAAATCATTGTTATAGTTAGTTTCCAGGTTTGATCATTCTTTTTATAAATTTTAAGACTTTGACATCGCAAAAACAATGATCATATGTCTTTCTTCATACTCGACCACCAATACCATTTCCTCAAGTCATTATACATCTTCGTGCTGCCTGGATGTATAGACAAACATCCACTATGTGCTTCGAGTAAAATTTTTCGAATGAGCTCATCGTCTCTGGGTACACAGACCCTACCTCAGAACATCACGCATCTATCGATACTTATCTGAAAGTCTGACTCAACATCTGACTTACATTAGACTCTTTTAGCTCGTAAATCATTATCGCCTTTCTAAGCTTCACAAATCTCTTGAAGAAACATTGGTTTAGCTCTCAATTCGGCTAGGATAGAACCATCATCTAACAAAGCTATCTGTGTATCCATGGCTCTCAGTGTAAACAAGGATTTCCTACTTAAGGCGTCGGTGACCCCGTTCGCCTTTCCCAGATGGATGTCAATTACTAACTCATAATGTTTTATCAACTCTAACCATCTTCGTTGCCTAGTGTTCAACTCTTTTTGAGTCATCAAGTACTTTAAGCTCTTATGATCAGTGAACACTCGACATTTCTCACCATACAAATGGTGTCTCCAAGTCTTTAGTGCAAAAATAATTACGGCTAACTCCAAATCGTGAGTTGGGTAATTCTTCTCGTGCGGTTTTAATTGTCTAGAGGCATATGCTATGACCTTGCCCTCTTGCATAAGTACACAACCCAATCTGTTTAGGGATGCATCGCTATCAACCACAAATTCTTTTCCTGGCTCCGGTTGCACCAAAGCAGGAGCCTCAGTCAACAATGTTTTCAATCTCTCAAAACTCTATTGGCGTTTTTCTGTCCATTCAAACTTTACATCCTTCTATACCAACCTCGTCATCGGAGTAGCTATCATAGAAAATCCCTTGACAAAACGACTATAGTAGCCAGCCAGGCCCAAAAAGCTCCTAACTTCAATTACATTCCTTCGTGGTTTCCATTCCACAATCGCTGAGATCTTACTCAGGTCAAATCTAATCCCATCTCTCGAGACAATGTGCCCTAAAAATCAAACCTCCTTAAGCCAAAATTCACTTTTACTAAACTTGGCATATAACTGTTCATCCCTTAAAATTTGCAGAACCATTATCAAATGCTCAACATGCTCGTTCTCATCCCGAGAGTAGATTAGTATATCATCAATGAAGACCACAACAAATTTATCCAAATATGGCTGAAAAATACAATTCATCAAATCCATGAAGATTGCAGGGGCATTGGTTAAACCGAATGGCATGACCAAAAATTTTTAGTGGCTATACCTTGTCTGAAATGCGGTTTTCGGCACATCTGAGTCTTTGACTCTCAACTAATAATATCCAGACCTCAAGTCTATCTTGGAAAACACCGCGGCTCCCTTCAATTGATCAAACAAACCATCAATTCTCGTCAGCGGGTACTTATTCTTCACAGTTACCCTATTGAGCTGTTGATAATCTATGCATAACCTCATGGAACCATCTTTCTTTTTCACAAATAAAATGGGAGCACCCCATGGCGAATAGCTCGGTCTTACAAAGCCTTTGTCTGTCAACTCTTGCAACTATGCTTCAGCTTTTTTAGCTCGATTGGAGCCATTCTGTATGGAGCAATAGAAATAGGGGCGGTACCAAGAGCTCTCGATCCCAAATTCAATCTCTCTAACCGGAGGTAACCCTGGCAATTCCTCTGGGAAAACATCTGGATATTCGTATACTAAGGGTACCGACTCAATTCTCAACTCAGTCTTTTTAGCATTCATTACAAAGGAAAGGTAAGCTTCGTACCCCTTTCTTAAATACTTTTGAGTCAACAAGGAAGATATCACTATTGGGAATTTGTCTTGCTCATCTGATTCAACACGAATAAGGTCCCCACTTTCACATTTTAGCTCAATAAACCTCCTTCCACAATTCACTATCACATCATGAATAGTTAACCAATCCATCCCAAGGATAACATCAAATTCATCAAACAGTAATAACATGAGATTAGTCGAAAAAACAATGACCCCTAATCATCAAAAGGCAACCTTTGTATACTCTATCGACTAACACACATTTGCCTAGGCAATTTGACACTCTTATTACAAATTTAGTAGACTCTATAGGCATTCTCATGCTAGAGACTAATTTCATGTAATCATACAAATGGGTAGACCCCGGATCAATTAAAGCTATAACACGAGTATCATAGAGAGAAAATGTACCCGCGATCACATCAGGAGAGGACGGCTCTTCGCGGGCGTGAATGGAATATGTTCTTGCCAATGATCTACCCTTAGTTCTTGCAGTCTGTTCTCTATATGGGTTCCTACTACTCACTTCATTTCCCGGGTTTCTCTGTGGTCTTCCCCTAGTAATACTTCCCGGTCTTGCATTCTGGGGCCTTTTTTTCTCACCCACTTTGGGGCAATCTCTCATAAAATGGTATAGAGATCCACACTTAAAACAAGCCTTCTCTTTTGCTCGACATTCACCGGGATGACATCTGCCACTCAGTGGACATTCTGGTCTACCCGGCAAGCGTTGCCAACACTAGCAACTGACGTGATCTGAGCTTTAGAACCCGAGAACTATTTGCCCTTACTTTTATTTAAAAACCCGGCTGAAGTGGTTGATTGAGTAGTGAAATCCCTTGACTTTTTAGATGAATATTGGAATGTCTTACTCAATTGCCTCTTTCTAGAGTCACGGAACTCAATCTCAGCTTTTCTTTTCTCTTTGGCCAACTCCTCGGCCTTATAGGCTCTATCTACCAACACCACAAATTTTTTTACTTCGAGGACTCTAACATATAAACAAATATCCTCACTTAAACCATCCTCGAACCTCTTGCACATGATAGCCTTAGTAGACACGCACTCCCAGGCATACTTACTAAGCTTTACAAACTCACATTCGTATTCAGTCACCGTCATTCGACCCTGCTTTAGCTTTAAGAACTCTTTTCTCTTCTGGTCAATGAATCTTTGACTAATATACATATTCCGAAACTCCTCTTGGAAGAATTCCCAATTAATTCTCTCCCTTGGTACCACTGACACAAGGGTGTTCCACCACTGATAGGCTGAATCTCTCAAGAGAGATACCACACACTTTATGCACTCATCAGGTGTGCATGATAACTCGTAGAATACTCTAATGGTATTCTCAAGCTAGGATTCTGCTCTCTCCAGATCATCGTATTTACTAGCTCGAAATTCCTCAGCTCATTGCTTCTGGATCTTATCGACCGGAGGCCTTTCTCTTAGTGCTACCTCTACCACTTGAGGAGTTACAAGAGTGGGCTGAGGAATAGGTGGGGGTGGAGGGGGTTGAGCATTAGGATTTGCTCAAATATACTCGGTATACCAGTTGCTCATCATATGGAGAAAAGCTTCTTGAGCCTCTTCTCCCTGACCCATAGTCTCGTGTCTACTCTCTACTGGCACGGTCCCTTGTACAAAAGTCAGCGCATTACTTGCAGCATCATCGGCTGTAGCTCGATCAGTATCAGGATCCATTTACTATATAAAAACACAATTCAAATCGTCAAGAGTCATCACACTATCATTACACAAATACTCTTATGTATGGCATGTATAGCTAGACTCATACTTACGCTAGTTAGTTTGAGAATCGACTAAACCGTAGCTCTAATACCACTAAATGTAACACCACTTACCCGCTTTCAACACTAGAACTAGATACGAGGCATTAGCGAACTCAACAAACTTAAACATACATCATCTGACTATAAAATTTCGTTCTAACTTAAAACTTTTTCATTTATAATCATGGCGTCCCTATCAAGGGTATACGAGACCCTAAACATACATTTTGACTGATTCGAGACCAAACTGAAAACTTTCGTGCACTTAGAAAAATTTTGCTTAAATAGGGCTACACACTCGTGTGAAATGGAACACGCCCGTGTGGGAAGGCCGTGTGATCTCACTCACCCATGTTCCTAGCCCGTGTGGAATTTATTTTCTGTTTCGAACCTACATGGGTTTTCACACGGCCGAACACATGCCTGTGTCCCTCACACGGCCTCAACACGTCTGTGCCTTAGCCAGTGTGCTAAAAACCATGGCATTTTCTTTATGACGTCATCACCTCACTATGGTCACATGGCCAAGGCACACGCCCGTGTCCTTAGACCGTGTGTCGAATTAAATTCCTAAATTTAGGTGCAGATTTCATATGGCCTAGGCACATGCCCATGTCCATGGTCGTGCCTCCCACACGGCTGAGACACATGGCTGTGTCTCTGCCCGTGTGTTTACTACTGAGCATGCATGGGGTCACACAACCAACCAACACGCCTATGGGGCTGGTCGTGTATTACACATGGCCTAGACACACGCCCGTGTGTCTACCCATGTGCACATTTGAAAGGCTATCTACCAAGCCAAATGCCACCCTATCGTACTTACACCAATACAATCCAACATATATTAGGACTATAAAGCACTTCCAAAGACTCAAAATCAAGGCATCCACACAAGCATACACTTAATGAATTTCATCATCATTGAACATGTATAAACTTGTCAAGTATTGGCCCAATTCTAATGACCACTTACAAAATGAATTTAACAACATTAATAACCAACACTTTGGCTAACAAATATGACATAACAAAAGAGACTAAGTCCTATACATGCCATACTCAAAATGAATCTAACTTTGCTATACCAAAGAGAAGTCGATAGTGTGATTTCGAACTCCGACGTTCCACGAATTCTTGAGCTAACTTGACAATACTACAAGGAAAAGGGTAATGAGAGGAGTAAGCATAAAGCTTAGTAAGTTTGCATGGAAAACAAATAACAACATAAGCTCATAATATCATCCAATCAAGGCATTGGATAAAATGCATGGTCTTAAGTGCTTTTCCATAACTTACTCTTACTTGTTCTTATTACATACATATCATGTCATGTATCGTAAATAATTTTTCGTGAATTACTCACGGGTACTTGTATTCACTGAATCACATAGCTTTAGCACTAATCTCATTTCTATTTCAAGCTCAACTATTTATCCTACTATATCATTTGGGATACTCAAAGATACATGTTCCTCGTCATTCACACAATTAGGAAGTCAATGCCACATCTCAATTGTGGTCTTACATGAGGTCATCTCTGAGTGCCGATGCCATATCCCAGATATGGTCTTATATAGGGTCTCATATCAATTATCGATGCCATATCTCGGATATGGTCTTATACAATTTTCATATTCAATACCGATGTCATATCCCAGATATGGTCTTATACGAAATCTCAATTTGGTGCCGAGGCTATGTCCCAAACATGTTCTTACGCGGGATCTTATCCATCTCATGTCTCAATGAAAATTTTCTCACATTTATTATAGTCCAATTAGGACTTCAACATCACAACTTTCATCATTTTTCTCATTCAAAACCATCGCTCAATTTCATAGAAAATATTATACATCATTATCATATCAATCATTCTCAATCATACTAGCATGATGTTGAATTTATCACATACAAACTTACCTCGATTTCAAAATAAACCACTTGCCGTTTTAATTCGATACCTTACCTTTTCCTCTGTCAAGGTTAATCATTCGTTCTTCTTGATCTATATAATAGCAATTTAGCTCATTTAATAATCACATAAATCAACACACTTCAAAGATAATACTTTGGAAAAATTACCATTTTTCCCTTTGACTTACACAAAATGACTATTTTACCCCTAAGCTCGTAATTCAATTCTAATCAGATTTCCTCCTTTTACAAGCCTAGATGAACAGTTATTACTCTTATGGTAATCATCAATACTCATCATTTCACACATTTTCCTCTTATTATACAAGCTTTACAAAAAGGTCCTATTAGGTGTTTTCATGGAAACACCCTTCATAAAAGTGGTTTATCTAACAACTAAGACTCATTTTCTTCCATAAAAATACAATAAACAACTTAAAAGCTCACATGGAAAAACTCTAAACTTTCAACCAATTTGCAAGAAAGTCCCCTCTTTAGCTAGCTTAAGCTTTAGGGGTTCCAAAAGTACAATTATTATCAAGAAATGATCACTAAAGCACTTACTAGAAAGGAGAAGAATGTGCTGAAATTTTTGAGCTTTCAAACCCTTATTTGCTACTAATTTTTGGTGGAGAAATGAAGGAGAAAATATGATATCTTTTCTTTCTTTATTTTAATCTATTTCATCAATTTAATCCACTTACTACACCAACTTTGACAAATTTTGACTCTTTTGTTCCCCTTTGGCCGGCCATGACCTTTAGAAAGGTCTAGTTATACATTAAAGGCCTCCAATTAAAATTCTATGGCTATTAGGCACCTTTAGCTTATAAAATAGAACTTTCGCACTTTATGCGATTTAGTTCTTTTTCGCGATTAAGCATGAAATCACTAAAATTAAAGCACCAAAATTTTCATGCACCTATGTAATCATGCAATAATTCATAAAATAACATTAGAATAATCTTCTCTGAGCCCAGATTAGTGATCCCGAGACCACTGTTCTAACTAGCCCCTAAATCGGGCTGTTACACAATCTTAGCTGAGTTAAAAGCTAAACCGATGTTTCTACAGTATATCTGCGAAGCTCAGAATTGTGATAGTGAGTTGTTGGCTAAACGAGAACAGTGCGAGTTGATTTTTGATTCAAAATTTCAGATTAGACTTGATAATTGCTTTTTATTCAGAGGTAAAATTTGTATACCGAAGAATCTAGAGCCTATATAGAAAATTTTACATGAAGCTCATAGTGGTAGCTTGTCTGTTCATCTGGGGAGCAATAAAATATATAGTGATTTGAGACAGATGTACTGGTGGCCAGGAATGAAACACGAGATTTCTGACTTTGTATCTAGATGTTTGATATGTCAGCAAGTTAAAGCTAAACATCAGGTACCTTCAGGATTATTACAGCCAGTGATGATACCGGAGTGGAAATGGGATATAGTTACTATGGATTTTGCATTGCGGTTACCCCTATCTCCAAAAAAGAAAGATGCTATCTAGGTTATTTTTTATCGTCTGACGAAGTCTTCACATTTTACTCCGGTACGTACATACTTGACAGATTAGCTGAGTTATATGTTTCTGAAATTGCCAGATTACAAGGGGTGTTGGTATCCATTATTTCGGATAGAGATCAGAGGTTCACATCGTGATTCTGGAGAAAGTTATAGGAAGCTCTAAGTACGTGGTTGAATTTTAGCACTGCATTTCACCCTCAGACTGATGGTCAGTCCGAGAGAGTGATTCAAATTCTCAAAGATATGCTTCATTGCTGTGTTTTAGAGTTCGAAGGAAATTGGGAGAAATATTTACCGTTGGTTGAATTTACGTATAATAATAATTTTCAGACGAGCATAAAGATGGCACCATATGAAGCTCTATATGGTCATAAATATGGAACTCCATTATACTGGACCGAACTCAGTGAGAAAAAGATACACGAGGTTGATTTGATTCCTGAGACTGAAGAAAAAGTTAAAGTGATCCAAGATAGTTTGAAAGCAACTTCAGATCGTCAGAAGTCGTATGTAGATCTTAAATGCAAAGATATAGAGTTCCAAGTTGGCGATAGAGTATTTTTAAAAGTTTTTCCATGGAAGAAAATTCTTCTGTTTGGTCACAAAGGAAAACTGAGTCCACGGTTTATTGGACCGTATGAGATTACTGAAAGAATCAGACCAGTTGCGTATCGATTACACTTACTGTCAGAGCTTGAGAGGATTTACAATTACACTTACTATCAGAGCTTGAGAGGATTTACAATGTCTTTCACATGTCTATGTTATGACTACATCGATCTGACCCTTAACATGTTATCTCTCCAACGGATGTTGAGATTCAGCCTGATATGACATACAATGAAGAACCGATCAGAATTCTGGTGCGATAGGTGAAATAATTGAGAAATAAAAACATAGCTTTAGTGAAAGTTCTCTGGAAATGAAACGAAATAGAGGAATCCACCTGGGCACCTGAGGAAGCTATGAGAAAGCAATATCTGAACCTCTTTTCTAGGACGAAAATCCCTTTAGGGGGAGAGTTGTAACAGCCCGTTTTTAGTGAAATCGGAACAATGGTTTCGAGACAACAAATTTAAAGTTGGAAAAAATATTTTATTATTATTTTATGGTTTACAACATGAAAGTATTACTTTATAAAAAATTCATTAAGAAATTTTACCGTTTACATGCTCAATTTGATAAAAAGGACTAAATCGAGTAAAGTGCAAAAGTTGAGTTCTATTAGCTAAAGGTATTAAATAGCTATAGAACTTTAAATTATAGGTCCTTATATAGTAATTAGCCCATCAATGAGTTAATGGATGATAATTGCTTGGTATTTTGTGTAATTATTAAATGCTTTAAAGGTTAATTTTGGAAATTTCTAAATACAGATTAATTAAAATAAAACCAAAAATCATCATCTTTCTTCATCTCTTTCAACCAAATTTCACAAGGGAAGAAAGCCATTTTTGAGAGCTAGTTCGACGAAGGCTATTTTCTCCAATTAGATATGTGTTTTGTCCCGTTTTTGATAATTTCTATGTTTCTGGGATCATTGTAGCTTAATCTAGCTAGCCTGTGGACTAATTTGTGAAACTGTTAAAGTATTTGAGTTTTGCCATTGATGAACATGTTACGGATTTAAATTTTAATGGTAGAAAAAGAATGGTTGTTGTTAGATAAACAACTTTTGTAAAGGAATTTTTGATGAAATTATCAATTAGGGATTAAATTGAAAAATACGATAAATTGTGTGGTAAAAGTGTGAATTTATGAAATATATGGGTTGGTATAAATATGTTTATAATTCGGCTAGGCTTGGGTAGGGATAAATTTGAATGAATTTCATTTTCCGAGCATAGGGACTAAATTGCAAAGAATTAAAAGTATAGGAGCAAAATGGTAATTTTGCCAAAATGTGTGTTGGACTACATTGAATGTGAATTGCATTGAATTGAGTTAAATTCATTCGTATAGATCCGGTTAGATCTCGCACGGAGTTAGGTCGAGGCAAAGAGAAAATCTCAAATTAGTCGCCTCCGTATCTACGTACACTTGTCAAGGTAAGTTTGTCTAATTAAATTGCATATTTATATGCCTTAATTGAAATATTTACAATCGTATACTTGATGACATACGATGATTATCGAGCCCCGTTTGAACCTTAGGAATTCGTAGGATACAAATGACATGTCATTAGTGTATGAGCTTACTGATACTCAGCTCTTATGAGCTTACTGATACTCAGCTCGTATGAGCTTACCGTGTTTCAGCTCAGAGGAGCTTACTATTATTCAGCTCAAAGGAGCTTACTGTTTACGGCTTGTATGAGCATATATGTACAGGAATTGACAGATTACAGTTTAGTACACCTTATGTGTACTACCCACTTATCCAACGATATTCTAAGTGGTTCAACGAGCATTTTTCTGTTACGAGATTACATGAGTTTGATACAATCTACCACAAGTGTTTACATGAGATATATGAAAATGATTTGTACATGATATATAGATATATGATTTGGAAATTATAGGTTCACGGAAGTTTGATTGTTGTTGAGCTCATACATGTTTCTAGATGTTTATATGAATTACATGACTAACATGGTTGATGAGGATATGTGTCTAGGCTTTTGGCCAAATTGAGTTTGGATATGCTTTGTTTGCTTACCTTAAATGTGACTAAATGGTAAGTTAATTGATAAACTGCAATATGAACATATTTTAATCCCACATTTAACATACTTTTGGATGATTTAAGCCTTGAATTATAGAATTTGGTGCTTTTAATCCTTTGTTTCCACGTTTTATACTTAGGAAAGCACCGGAGGATGAAAAGAATGAGAAACGATCCTAAAAGGGAGTAAATAGGCCAAATCACGAAATCGACACAGCCTGGGCCCAAGACCACACGGTCGTGCTTCATTAACAGACACGAACATGGCCTGGCCACGATTCACATGGGCGTGTGCCATGGGCATGTCCCTACCGTAACAAAGAAGAGTTTCATTCAGATTAGGGTACTTAAAGGCAAAGAAAGCCATTCCAAAAGCCTATATAAACACCTAGAGGCTAACCTTCAAGGGGGGCTGAGTTAGGCGTCTAGTTAGGCCGAAGAGCCAAGCCAGAGAGGCCAGAATTGTGGAATTAATTCGAAAAAAGCCAGTTGATTCATCTCAAGAAGCCAGAATTATACTCAGGACGGAGGGTCTCTCCTTCAATTCCTTCAGGATGTTTTAGGGTTTTCTTATGTTTTGTTTTATATTTTCTTCTAAGATGTATTCTTTTATGATTATGAACTAAACCCCTTAGATACCTGAGGGGGATGAAACCTAAGACGGATCTCGTTATTGTTTTTTGAACAATATGATAAATACTTGATTTGTTCTTAATTATGTGTTAATTCTTGTTTTCATATTTCAGGATATTGATTCAAGTATTGATGTGCTTAGGCAGTGGAGCAAAAGACCCTGTCTAAGAGTAGATCCAGAATAGTTAAGCGGAGTTGATCGCAACCCTAGAGATAGGATGACGAAAATATGCCGGATTAGGGTCAAACCTAATATGAGAGTCCATAGATCGAGTTAATGCAATTCTAGGGGTTTTAATTGGAAGGAGATTTCAATTAATCAACCTAGGGTTGGACATTAGTAGCCTCGAGAGAGGTATTAATATACATTAAGGAATCCTACGGATCAAGTCAAGTGAATAAATCGTCTGGTTTAGAGTTAGATAACAAGTGAAGTCTAGGTGGATTCTTCCTCGGGCATTGCCTTAATCAATTGGTTTTTCCCACAAGTATTTTTCCCAATTCATTCTCTTTGTCTTAGCATCTTTAGCTTAATAGTTTGTTAATCTTAGATTAATAATTCCCTTAATTCTTAGGCTAAATAATAAAAAAGAAAGTTAGTATTAGTACTTTTTGTTCCTTTGGGTTCGACAATCTGGTCTTGCCACTAAACTATACTACTGTTCGATAGGTGCGCTTGCCTCAATTGTTGTCACAGTTAGTTTCTAGGCTTGATCATTCTTTTTATAAATTTTTAAGACTCTGACATAACGATCAAGTTTTTGGAGCTGTTGCCGGGGAACTAAAATATTAAGAACGCTCAATCTTTATTACTTTAGCCATTTTTATTTTTTGCAATTTACTTTTATTTTTATTTTGCTTTTAACTGTACTAATTTTCCTTCTTTTATTTGTTCTTATCAGGTACCTCTGGTTTATGACTAGAAGGAACCCCTAATTTGCGACAGTGATATTGAAGATACTGTTTGCAGAAATCATAGAGAAATAAGGTGAAGCTTAAATTACATAAAAGAAGAGCAAGAAGTCAAAATTAATACCACCGAAGAGATGGCTGAGAATAATCTGCTACCTCAAGAGGTGGCCGAAGGTCATGCTCCTCGAACTATGTATGATTATGCTAAACCTAATTTAACAGGAACTGAGTCAAGTATTGTTAGACCTGCTATTACTGATAATAATTTTGAACTGAAACCTAACACAATTCAGATGATAGAACAATTTGTTCAGTTTGATGGTTTGCAGGATGAAGACCCAAACAATCACTTGGCAAATTTCCTAAAATTTTGCGATACTTTCAAAATAAATGGGTTTCTGATGATGCCATCCGTCTTCGGTTATTTCCCTTTTCTTTGAGGAATAAAGCCAAACAGTGGTTGCATTCCCTTCCACAAGGATCAATCACTACATGGGAACAAATGACCGAAAATTTTTTATTAAAATATTTTTCGCCAGCTAAAATGGCCAAGTTAAGAAATGATATCTCTTCTTTTATGCAGATGGATTTAAAAACACTCTACGATGCATGGGAGAGATACAAAGATCTATTGAGAAGGTGCCCACACCATGGATTACCTTTGTGGCTACAGGTCCAAACCTTTTACAACGGTGTGAACCCTTCAACTAGTCAGTTAATCGATTCAGCCGCCGGCGGAACCTTGAATAGTAAAACACCCGAGGCTGCTTCCAAATTCATTGAAGAGATGTCACTGAATAACTATCAGTGGCAAGTCACAAGGACCGAGCCAAGAAAAGCAGCCAGTGTTTTCAACCTCGACGCAGTAACCATGCTATCAAATTAGGTAGAACTGATAAAAAAAAGATTGATGGTTTATGTGGTTCTTTGTAGGTACATCCAGTTATGAAGTACAATACGAATGGAGGTTGGAGGAACAACACAGATTATCCATCGTACAACCCGAGTGCTAAAAACGAACAAGTTCACTATATGGGTAACAACTTTATACCTCAAAATAACCCTTATAGTAACACTTACAATTCAGGCTGGAGGAAACAGTCAAATTTCTCGTGGGGGTAGTCAAAGAAACCAAAGACAACAATCCTACCCACAAGAAAAGAAGTCAAACCCTGAAGAAATGTTGACAAAATTCATAGAGGTGTCAGAAACTAGTTTCCAAAATACCGAAACAATATTAAACAATTAGCAAGCATCAATTCAAGGGATTAAGGATCAAATTAGAAAACTAACTAAGTTAGTTTCTGAAAGACAACTAGAAATTTTACCTAGGGAAAAAGAGCAAGTGAAAGCAATTACACTAAGAAGTGGAAAGGAATTGATTGAAAAAACGAAGAAGATACCACATGAAACAGATAATGCAAAAGATAAGGGAGTTGAAAAGGTAATGCCAGTATGCGAAGAACGTAAACCACCAATCTCATATCCGGCAAAGTTGAAGAAAGAGCGATTAGATGCACAATACAGTAAATTTCTTGAACTTATTAAACAGTTACATATTAACCTTTTGTTGAAGCTATTTCACAGATGCTGACATATGCAAAATTCCTAAAAAGGCTTCTAACAAATAAAAGGAAATTTGAAGAAATATCAACAGTGGAACTTATTGAAGAATGTTCAGCTATCATCCAAAACAAGCTACCAACCAAATTAAAAGATCCAGGAAGTTTCACTATTCCCTATTTAATTGGTAGTTTACATATTAAGAAAGCACTAGCTGATCTAGGAGCTAGTATTAATTTAGTGCCTTATAAAATGTTTAAGCAACTTGATCTTGGGGAACCAAAACCCACTAGGATGAGCATTCAATTAGCTGACAGATCTATTAAATATCCTAGAAGAGTTATTGAAGATATTCTGATAAATTTATATTCCCTGTTGATTTTGTTGTGCTTGACATGAATGAAGACATTGAGTACCTTTAATTTTGGGGCACCGTTTTTTAGCTATTGCTAAGGCTGTTATTGATGTAGGCAATGGTAAACTCGCATTAAGGGTACGCGACGAGGAAATTATTTTCCAAATTTACAATGCTATATAGTATTCTAGAGAACAAGATTATTCCTGTTATTTTATTGATGCCATTAATCATTTTATTCAAGATTCTTTGCAGGAAATCATACATGATGACACGATGGAACTGTGTCTTGCCCATGGTGAAAGGAAAGATGATGATTCTGATAGTTTAATTCTAATACATCTACCTCTAAACAAAAGAAAGAGGAGGACATTGAAATCAACGACGAATTTAAACAAAAACCTTCTATTGATGAGCCACTGAAATTGGAATTAAAACAGATTCCAAAACACTTAGAGTATGCATTCCTCGGGGGTAATTCTACGCTACCAGTAGTTATCTCTTCAAAAATGGAACCCGAAGAGAAAGACGAGTTGCTAAAAGTACTAAGGGAACATAAAAGAGCCATAGCTTGGAAAATTTTTGACATTAAAGGAATAAGCCCATCATTTTGCACCCACAAAATTTTAATGGACGATGAGTATAAACCATGTGTTCAACCTCAAAGATGATTGAATCCCAATGTGAAAGAAGTTGTTAAAGCTAAGGTAGAAAGAAGTTGTTAAAGCTAAAGTAATTAAACTTCTAGATGCTGGAATAATTTATCCTATTTCTGACAATACTTGGGCAAGTCCTGTGTAGGTCGTTTCAAAGAAAGGAGGCATGAATGTTGTAGCCAACGAAAAGAATGAATTAATTCCTACAAAAACAGTCACAGGTTGGAGAGTGTATTAACTATAGAAAGTTGAACGACGCCACTAGAAAAGATCACTTCCCTTTGCCCTTTATTGATCAGATGTTGGAAAGATTATCTGGGCATATGTACTACAGCTTCTTGGACGGACTCTCTGGCTACTTTCAAATCCCAATAGCCCCTGAGGATCAAGAAAAGACAACATTCACATGTCCATACGGTACGTTCACTTATCGTAGAATGCCTTTTAGATTATGTAATGCTCCTGCTACTTTTCAACGCTGCATGCTGGCTATCTTTGATGAACTTGTGGAAGACATTATGGAGGTATTTATGGATGATTTTTCAGTATTTGGTAACTCTTTTCATCTTTACCTTAAAAATCTAAAATGATTTCTAATGAGATGTGAGGAAACGAACCTTGTTTTAAATTGGGAAAAGTGTCACTTTATGGTTCGAGAGGGGATTGTGTTAGGACATAAAATTTCTAGTAAAAAGATTGAGGTAGACAAAGCAAAGGTCAAAACCATAGAAAAATTACCTCCTCCTAGTTTAATTAAGGCTATTAGAAGCTTTTTAGGACATGCTGGATTTTATAGAAGATTTACTACGGATTTTTCTAAAATAGCTAAGCCTTTGACGAAATTACTAGAAAAAGATGTGCCTTCCAATTTTGATCAGGAATGTACCCTTTGAACTAATGTGTGATACGAGTGATTTTGCAGTAGGTGCAGTTTTGGGACAGCAAAAAGACAAGCACTTTCAACCAATCTATTACGCCAGCAAGACATTAACGGCTGCACAAGAAAATTACACCACCATAGAAAAAGAATTGCTAGCTGTGGTTTTTGCATTTGATAAATTTAGACAGTATTTGATATTATCTAAAGTTTTTGTTTACACAGACCATTCAGCTTTTCGTTATCTTTTAACTAAATCCGATGCAAAACCTCGACTCATAAGATGGATTTTACACTTACAGGAATTTGACATAGAAATTCAAGATAAGAAAGGAGTTGAAAATCTTGTAGCAGATCATCTTTCTAGGCTTGAAAATCAATATATTGAAAAACTAGATGAGAATGAGATAAATGACTCGTTTCCTGAAGAACAACTGTTTGCTATATCTAGCTCCGAGGTACCTTGGTTCGCAGATATTGCAAATTACTTAACTACTAACATCCTACCAAAAAGGTTAACACATCATCAAAATAATCGATTCTTTACTGATGCGAAAAACTATTTTTTGAAGGATTCGTTTCTTTTTTGTATATGTGTAGATCAAGTAATTCGGAGATGTGTTACAAAGGCAGAAGCAAGCACAATTCTAGAACATTGCCACTCAAGACCTTCAGGAGGACATTACAACAGAATTAAGACAGTATATAAAACGTTCGAATCAGGATTTTATTGGCCAACTTTGTTTAAAGATGCCAATAGGTATGTTACTTCATGTGATAAATGCCAAAGAACAGGTAATATCTCTAAACGTGATGAAATGCCTCAAACGTATATGCTATCATCTGAAATATTCTATGTATTGGGGTATTGACTTTATGGGTCCATTTCCTAGTTCATTTGGAAATAAATACATCTTAGTAGTAGTAGATTTCATGTCAAAATGGGTGGAAGCTCAAGCGTTACCTACTAACGATGCTAAAGTAGTAGTGAGGTTTCTTAAGAAACTTTTCTCTAAATTCAGAACACCCAAAGCAATTATTAGTGATAGGGGTACTCACTTTTGTAATACTAAATTTGATAAAGTCTTAAAAAAATATGGAGTACACCACATGACAGCTACCCCTTATCACCCTCAAACCAATGGGCAAGTAGAAGTAGCAAATCGAGAGCTTAAGCGTATTCTAGAAAAAGTGATTGAATCAAATAGGAAAGACTGGGCATTAAAAGTAGACGATGCTTTATGGGCCTATAGAACAACGTTTAAAACTCCCATAGGAACATCCCCCTACAAACTTATCTATGGAAAAATTTGTCATCTACCATTTGAGTTAGATCACAAGGCTTTTTGGGCTATAAAATTCTTAAATTACGATCTTAAAACCACGGGTGAAAAAAGGATGATGCAATTGAACAAGCTAGATGAATGGCGAGCTAATGCCTATGAAAATTCACGATTATATAAGGAGGCAACAAAGTGACGCCATGATGCTAGTTTAAATCAATCAAAGCAATTTGAAGTAGGAGACTTAGTCCTATTGTACAATTCAAGGCTCAAATTGTTTCCTGGAAAGCTAAAATCAAAATGGTCAGGTCCATTCGTGATCAAAACTATTTTTCCCTATGGCGCAATCGAGGTAACTCATCCAACTCATGGCACATTCAAGGTAAATGGTCAGCGACTGAAAATTTATAATGGTGCAGATTTTAGGGATATGAGAGAGGAGCTTCGACTCCATGAACCTTCATTTAGAGATGAAAACAGGGTGAGTCTAGCTTAAGACTTTAAACGAGCACTTATCGGGAGGCAACCCGACCACTAATTACACTAATGACATATTTTAGATTTCTAGCACCTAACTACAAACTAAAATTCAGTAAAATGCAGGTTTCTCTACCACACGGCCTTGCACATGGGCGTGGCCTTGGCCGTGTGAACACCATGAACAGGTACATGGGCGTGGCAAAGATGGTGTAAAAATAGGACAAAAACTTTCTCCAAGCCACGGGCTCTGACAAAATGATACTGCTGTGCAACTCGGCTGTGGTCGAAACTAACTAAGAAACACGGGCTGTGACAAATATACACGCCCGTGCGATGCGACCGTGGTTGAAACTGATTAATCGACACGGGCGTGTGACACGCCCGTGTATCCAACCTGTGGTCGATTCTGAGTAACCGACATGGGTATAAAACACGCCCGTACTCTAAGGCCGTGGTCGAAAGTGACTTACGAACACGGGCGTAGGACCATTGGCACGGGCGTGGGAGAAACGAACAACGCCAGGCACGCCTGTATGATACGAGCGTGGAACACAACATAAATGCACCTAAAATTAAAATTTTTGAAAAACACGGGCTGAATAAAGGGAACACGGGCGTGGCCCCTGACTGTGTCTCCCATCCCCTATTTAAAGCAACCAACACCCGTCTCCCCCAAAATTTTCCCCAACCCTAGCCGTTTCTCTCCAAAATCACTATCCCATTCCGGCCACCAGCAAAATCCTCTTCCCCCTTGACTTTCCCTATCCTTTCTTTCTCTCTTGCACATACACATAAAAAACAAGTCCACGCCCGTGCTTGCGGAATACACGCTCGTCCAAAAGCGCAACACACCCGTGTTCCCCCATCTATTTGCAGCAGACACCTGTGCATCACCATTCAATGCCTGAGCTCCGACCACCAACTCAGCCGCGCCGCTCATCGTCAAAACTCCACCGGTCACCTCTCCTTTTTATATTTTCCTCCACTAAACTATTTTATCACTAGACTTTTATTTAATCTCTAGTTAGTTTATTCTTGTTGTTTAATATTAGTTATATTCATTATTAGATTGATTTATTCATTTAGTCCTTATTTAAATAAATAACGATTAGTATTTATGCAAAATATTAGTTTATTCTTATCGTGATTTTTGTCCTTGTTATATTTTTGATATTGTTAAGTTCTTAAATGATAAGCAATATGTCTTGGCTAGAAATGTTACTTGAATCGTTGAATATCTGCTATTTTCAGGACCATAATGTCATCATCCCGAGGCAAGAAAATCGCAGTCCCTAGTTCCAAAAAACGAAAGGGACCCAGTTCGTCATCAGCCACCGCATCGACTGAAGTAAGACACCCATTCTTATTGTTTCCCTTGGAGCTCAAGAGGAACTTTATTAGATCCTACGAGCACTACCCCTAAGTCAAGGCAGATGTATCGACTGGGGCACTCTAAAACAAGTGCAACTTTTCGATGATGTTTGGGCCTTACTAGCCACAGACCCTTGGGAACAATTCTTCGGTATTATCGAGCCTACCTACCTCGAACTAACACTTGAGCTTTGCTCCACTTTTCATTTGCAGGTGGTAATGATGAATCATGACGACCCAGGCACCATCCAATTTCGCCTAGGTGGTTTGGTTCGCGAGATAAGTGTTCCTGAATTTGGCATCACTCTGGGCATATACACGGATGACTTCAGAAGAGAACATGATCTTGCAGAGCTCCATCGCCACATCCATAACTCCCCTGCGAGATGTTGGTACAATATAGCCCCCAACACAGCCACTTATGACCCTAGTCGCTCCAAGTCGACAGCACTCGTCCCATCCTTGCGGTACTTACACGCCATCTTAGCTCACATATTGATAGGAAGGCGAGAGAGCACAGGGGTTGTGAACACACATGGCGCCTACTTCCTCTAGTGTATGGAAATGGCCACGTCTTCGACCTTGCCTACTTCATAGCTCTGGCTATTCAGCATCAGACAGAACATCGCAAGGGGGTTATTTCCATGGGGCCTTATGTAACACGGCTTGCAAGATACTTCGGTCTCCTCAACACCGCCGCTTAGATCTCCTCACTCACACTAATAGGCCAGATGTCTCCACATGGCCATGATAAAAATGCGGATGATCAAGCGTCGCTGTGGGACCGATCCTCCCCAATATCGGCTAGCCAATACCACTGAGGAGGAGGACCCTGAGGGCATTACTAACGATGTCCCACACCCATATGAGGAGACACAACTGAGCCATCGCCCAGTTCATGCGGCTGCTTCACTTTCAGACATCTCTGAACGCCTCACTCAGTTCGAGCAGTACTGTACCCGACAATTCAATAACACCGCTCAATGATTCGACGACATTAAGGCGACTCTTCAACAGATTTGTCATCACTTTCACATATCGCCGCCTCCACCACCTCGCGATCCAACCAATGATGAGGACCTTTGAGTCCTTTGATTTTCTTTATTTTTCAGTTTTAGTTCATGTTTAGCTTATTTCGTTTTTAATTAAAACATTTTGCCTTTCTTGTTTAAAACTCTTATTAGTACAATTTTATTTCTTTTATCACTAGCTGTCTAACTCTCGAGTATCTCCAACAACACTGATTAAATAAGTACTCCCTGAACATCTAACTGATGACTTCACAGTTTAAAAGGTTCAATTTGCCACTCCAAGAATGAACACTTCACCAGAGTATTCACCACCACATTCACCTATGCCTAAATCATCATCATTAGTCATCCTTCAAAGATTTCATCCAACATTCAGGGAGTTTCACCTCTCTCTCTCTCTTTTGATTTTCCACTATATTGTTATTATCTATCTTTGTACATTGAGGACAATGTACATCTTAAGTGTGGGGGGTGAATATTTATTTCGAGAAAGTGCCTAACTTTCTGCATTATTCTCAAATCCCTGAATTATGCCTTGTTATTAAGTAATTTTCTCATATTATGATTAGAATGAATTTCTTTTGATTTATGATTTTTATTGATATGTTTTATATTAAGTCATTAATAATTGTGTAGTGATGATTTAAACTTTAGGAGACAAGATAATCAAGCATGATGAGTCTATTTTCAAAAATTAAAAATTTTGATTAGGTTGTCTACCTGAATCTAATTATTAACTTGAAGTTTGAAATTTACAAGGTTGATATAAAAAATCCATAATTATTGTGAGATTTTGAGCCTATTAGAGTATACATTCTTTCATGCACACCTTGTGATTATGAATGTGTCAACATTGAGCTATTATTCTAGAACTTGCTTCGATTATACATGTCGAGACCATATTAATTGATTTGATATATTGAGATGATAAAGGCACTTAGGATTTAACTCACTCACTCCACTAAAAAGCTTACCCTCACAATTAACCCTTAGTGAACCCCTTTGATCCTAACAACCATTTTTATTGACTCACCCACTAATTTTAACCCAAAACCCGGTCTGTATCTGTTATCACCATTCCTCTTGACCATCCTTATATTGAGATTTGATTTGATCAGTTGCTTAACTATAATCTTTAATTCAGTAGTTAAATTACTATTTTATTATGACTTGATTTGTTATTTAAAAAAAAGTATATTCAATATTAGCTCTATGTAATTGAGCTTATACGTTTAAATTCCACATATTGAGAAGAAGCTCATTTATTAGTATTTCATGTTTTCAATTGATGTAATTAGTTAGAAATAGTTCATTCATTTTTCTAATTAGGTAAATTGTCAATTCAATCTTGATTCTAACCTCCTAATTCAGCCTTTATCCACACCTTTGACCCGAACCCCATTACAACCCTTTTTAAAGATCTTTTGATTTGTGTATCATCTCATTTTACAGTGGTGGTGATTTGATTTTCAGGCAAGCCTATGGGATTAACATTTCATGTTCGACTTTTGAGTGCTTAATCTTGAACCTTAAACACTTTGAGTGATTTGAGTGAATCTTTAGTAAGGATGTCAACTCTTGTCGATTTTGAATTAAAGGTGATTATTTAGGTAAGGGAAAACGCCTATATTTTTCGTGCTACAAAAACTATGAATTTAATTGTTTTAATCTTTAGGACCCTTTTACTTAAATTATCAATGTATGAATTATCTTTGAATTATGATGGAACACTACTGATGAATATTATGAATCAAGCAAGTTCATTTTAATTGTGAGTTGAGAATTTTGCTTGAGGACAAGCAAATGCTTAAGTGTGGGGGTATTTGATAAATCGTAATATGAACATATTTTAATCCCATATTTAACATACTTTTGTATGATTTAAGCCTTGAATTTTGGAATTTGGTGCTCTTAATCCTTTGTTTCTATGTTTTATATTTAGGAAAGCACCGGAGGATGAAGAGAACAAGAAACGGGCCTAAAACGGAGAAAATGGGCCAAATCAAGAAATCAACACGGCCTGGGCCCAAGCCCACACAGCCGTGCCTCATTAACAGACCCAAACATGGCCTGGCCATGATCCACACGAGCGTGTGCCATGGGCGTGTCCCTGCCGTAACAAAGAAGAGTTCATTCGGATTAGGGTACTTAGAGGCAAAGAAAGCCATTCCAAAAGCCTATATAAACACCCTAGAGGCCAACCTTCAAGGGGGGTTAAGTTAGGCGTCCAGTTAGGCTGAAGCGCCAAGCTAGAGAGGCCAAAATTGTGGAATTTACTCGAAGAAAGCCAGTTGATTCATCTCAAGAAGTCAGAATTATACTCAAGACGGAGGATCTCTCCTTTAATTCCTTCAGGGGGTTTTAGGGTTTTCTTATGTTTCGTTTTATATTTTCTTCTGAGATGTATTATTTTATGATTATGAACTAAACCCCTCAGATACCTGAGGGAGATGAAACCTAAGATGGATCTTGTTATTGTTTTCTGAACTATATGATAAATACTTGATTTGTTCTTAATTATGTGTTCTTAATTCTTGTTTTGATATTTCAGGATATTGATTCAAGTATTGATGTGCTCGGGTAGTGGAGCAAAAGTCCCTGTCTAAGAGTAGATCTAGCATAGTTAAGCGGAGTTGATGACAACCCTAGAGATAAAATGATGAAAATGTGCTGGATTAGGGTCAAACCTAATATGGGAGTCCATAGATCGAGTTAATGCAATTCTAGGGGTTTTAATTAGAAAGAGATTTCAATTAATCAACCTAGGGTTAGACGTTAGTATCCTTGAGAGAGGTATTAATATACATTAGGGAATCCTACGGATCAAGTCACGTGAATAAATCGTCTAGTTTAGAGTTAGATAACAAGTGAAGTCTAGGTGGATTCTTCCTCGGGTATTGCCTTAATCAATTGGTGTTTCCCACAAGTATTTTCCCAATTCATTCTCTTTGTCTTAGCATCTTTAGCTTAATAGTTTGTTAATTTTAGATTAATAATTCCTTTAATTCTTAGGCTAAATAATAAAAAGAAAGTTAGTATTAGTACTTTTGGTTCCTTTGGGTTCGACAATCCTGTCTTGCCACTAAACTATACTACTGTTCGATAGGTGCACTTGCCTCAATCGTTGTCACAGTTAGTTTCTAGGCTCGATCATTCTTTTTATAAATTTTTAAGACTCTGACATAACAATCATTAATTTCTTTATTATACAAACTTACTAAGCTTAAATGCTTATTCTATGTTATTTTTTCGTGTCTTATAGTGATACGGAAGCTCGTTCAGGTTGGAAACTTTTTGGAGCTATATCACACAATCCATCAGCTCTTTTGGTACTTTTGGTTAGCTAACTTTTGTTATAATGGCATGTATAGGTTATTTTGGCTAAGGATAGCCTACATGTCTTATTATGTTTTTAGCCATTTGAATTGGCTTGTGTTTTGGTATATTTTTCTATGTATATATAAATTGTCTTACCATGTTTGGTGTGAGGTTTGGTATGGTTAGCATGTGAATTGATTTATGTTTGATGGATGAAAATTAAATGGTATTTGAATATGCATATGATTATGTATTATAATTTGGAGTGACTTAGTGCTTGTTGTGAAAAGCACATTCGTATAATGATGTTAGTTTTTGAATGGTTTGTATTGGTGTTTTTAGTGCATATCTTATTAGTGAATTATATGACCATTTGATGCTAGAGATCAAGTACATAAATGGTACTAAATGGTATGTTTTGATTAATGATCTACATAGTAAGTTTTGGTACAAATATGCATATAAGATAGTTAAACAATTGGATATATTGAATGTTTAGAGTTACATGTTATAAGTTGTTATTTGAGGTGCCTAAGGACATATTGGTTGTATGTGGTGATATTACATGTTTTAAACTTTATTTTGGCTAGTTTTAGATGCCTATTTATGACTTGGTTATATGCAAATTATTGTCTTTAGGTTGGTACCAATTTGGGTGAGAAATGTGGCTTGTAAAATGGCCTAATTTTGTCCAGACAGGTAGAGACACAGGTGTGGATCTCAGCCGTGTGTCAAATGACATGGCCTTGTGTCCTTTGTATCTTTTAAGATCACAAGTCAATATACTCACACGGCCTAGCACAAGGGCATGTGGCTTGGCTGTGTGGCACAAGTCAGTGAGTTACACGGGCACGGACACGAGCTGGGACACGGCCATTTATCCCTATTTCGAATGCCCACACGGTCTAAGACACAGGCGTGTCTCTTGGCCATGTAAGTCACATGGCCTGGCCACACGACCATATGTCCTCTACAGTTTTGAAAATTTTGTAAGTTTCTGAAAAATTCTCTGAATTTCTGATTTAGTTCCGATTTGTTTCTAATACATATTTTGGGCCTCGAAGACTCGTATAAGGGACAATATATATGAATTTGATTGGTTTTTGGCATGAACGTTATATGTTATGAAATGTTTGATAATTTTTTTCTATCTAATCTGTAAGTCCGATAATGTTCCTTAACCCTGTTCCAGCAATAGATACGGGTTAGGGGTGTTACAATGGTTGTCAGTACAAATCTCACAACAAAAAGTAGGAACATCAACTTGTTGAGCAACTTGTATAGGTGCAACGCCACTAGTCTCTTGCATATTTTTAATCATGTTTGTGAGAGAAGAAACTTGAGCACTTAGTGCGGTTATTGCATCTTATTCAATAACTCATAGAGTAGTTTTTACTTGTGCAGCTCTAGAAATAGGGTATTGATAATCATTCTGAGCAATTCTCTCAAGAATTCTCATAGCATCGTTATAAGTACAATCCAACAGAGGTCCATTGGCTGATGTGTTGACAAGATTTCTTGTATGTGAATTCAGCCCATTATAAAAAATCTCAATTTGTGTTTCTGGTTGAATGACGTGCATAGGACAACGTCGAAGTAAAGATTTATAACGTTCCCATGTGGTGTGAAGATTTTCATCATCCAACTGATGAGAAGCAGTAATATCATTGACGGGCATTCATTTTCGGTGAGTTAAATAGCAAAACAAATTGCTAGTGCATCCCAAGAAGTAATTGATCTGAAAGGTAGCCCAAAAAACCAAATATAGGCTCTTTCCTGTAAGGAATAAGGAAATAATTGCATCTTCAAGGCATCATCAGGAACGCCTTGTTGACTAAAGGAAGCACAGATTAATAAAAAGGATTTAAGATGTTCTCTTGCATCTTCATGTGGCAGTGCAGCATATTGTCCATTAGAGTTCAGCATTTGAAACATTACTGGCTTGAGTTTAAAATTCCCAGCTTGGATTGCTGGCCTAACAAATCCCGATTGTAAATCATCCAAGACAGGCACTACAAAATCTCGTATAGTCCTATTTTTTATGTGAGCAACTTGCGGCAACAATGGGTTATTAACATTTTGTTGTTGCATTAGGGGTATGGCTACATTGTTCCCTGGTAGTGCCATATTTCTTTGTTCTCAAAGTCTACTCCGAACCGTCCTTTCAATTTCTGCATCAAAATCAGCAAGAAAATCTGATTTGCTTCGGGTCATAAAACACCTAAAATGAAGTTGAAGAAATAACAACCAAGAAAAACCAGTTAGTGAATACTAAATGTTATAAATGGAAAATAAAGTGCAAAAATAGACAAAAACAAAAACACAAACAAAAAAAAAAGTCAAACAAATGCCATCCCCGGAAATGGCACCAAAAACTTGATCAATTGTTTAACGTCATAGCAACAATGTGCAAGCGTACACTATTGATGCAAGTATAGTAAACAGATGTGAGTCTGTTGGATATCGATCCTACAAGGATAGGTGTTTTTTGTCTATTAATGTCGATGCAATAATTAGGTATAAACAAGATAAATTGTGAGGATAGTTGTCGGTGCAATAACTTGAAAACAATAAAATAAAATATGATAATGATAAACTGGGATCCCTAACATGAATGTTCAACAGAATACTAAGTGATCACAAGGTATAAAAGGATAGGTGATTGTCAAGGCAATAAAATTCAATGTATATCATACCAAGTGTCACTCTTCTATTTAATTTGAGACTTAAACATGTACATTAACCCTACCTTTCGATGATGGCAACATGGCACTTTAAGAACATGTGGACTAAATTCCTCTAATCCACACTCAACTTCCGTTGTAATGCTTGTTGGCTCGAACTATCACTGCGCTTTCTAGTGTTAGTGATTGCAATAACACTTCTGTGTTAAGAAACATTCAAACCCCAAGATTAAAAAATAAAAGTAAGATTGCATAACATAACATCTAACCAAGAATTGATGTGTACTTTTATACAAACAGAAAACAGAGAGTAATCACCAGCATTTAGAAAATAAGAAAGAATCGAGTGGAGAATAATATTCCTAGACAACTCGACCAAATCTCTCTATTCCCTCTTGTCTCACACTTAGGTCTCCTCGTCAGAAGCTAGTTACATCTGGTTTTCACATTGGCTCACCCGTGAGAGGCTTAAGCTGCCATGGCGCAAGCTTCAAGGTCGAATGATGAATATGATGATCAAGAGAAAAAAAGCATCATTTTTCTTCTCACGTCAACCTTTTATTTCCTCCTCTAACAGTACAGGTGTCCTTTGCTCAGAATTATTCTATCCTTGTACATAGAGGTTGGCTATACCAGACTAGACAGCTTACGTAATTTTAGTTTTTATCCGGACAGCTATCAGGTGCGACAACAATTTTGGACGCAATCTGGAATTAACTCATGCAGCGATATTAATGCAAAAAGGTAGCAAAACTAAGGATAAAATAGGCTAGGATTCACTGAGTTATAAAATGAAATTTACTAAATTGAAAATGCTAAAATGTATGCTAAGGATAACTAAATGGGAACAATTTAACCAATAAGTAAGGAGGAAAACCTATGTTCTTTCTAGTGCTATCAACGGCCTGAGACACAGGTGTGTGACTTAGCCGTCTGAGACACATGGCCAAGAAACAGGTCGTGTGACCCCTGTAGGCTTTATTGCATACAAGTCAGGCTATTACACGGCCTAGGACACAGCTTGGCACACGGGCATGTGTGGCTATTTCAAGTGTTACACGACCTAGCACACAGGAGTGTGGCTTGGCCGTGCGATGCAACTCAAAAAAGTTACACGGGTTGGGACACGGCTGTGTGTCCCTATTTGAAAGTTACATGGCCTGAGACATGAGTGTGTGTCTCAGCCGTGTGACCCCTGCAGTTCAATTTTTTCAACTTTTTCCTAAATGTTCCAAATGTTTCCAATTTAGTTCTGAATAGTTTCTAAAGTTTTTTTAAAGCCTCGAAGGCTCGATTAGGGGACAATCTACATGTAAATGAATAATTTATGCCATGTTTATGTTAATGTATGAGATGTATGTTTTAAGGTTATACTTTTATGGTAATTCTCTATAACCCTATTTCAGCAACGGATACATGTTAGGGGTGTTACACAAGGCATAAAATCCAAGGTGATCTTTTCTCACTTCCATTCTAGAATTTTGAGTGGCTATAACAATACTGAAGGATATTCATGCTCTACTTTGACCTTTTGACAAATTAGACACTTCACCACAAATTCTGTAAATTCTTTTTTCAAACCAGGCCATCAATATAGTTCGTGGAGGTCACAGTAGATCTTCTTACTTCCTGGGTGCATTACATAAAGACTATTATAATATCCTGAAATAGGGGTTATTTTAATTGAATTGTTTTGCATGAGTTTGGACTGTTGTGATATTATTTGTGGTGTTTTAAGATCTAATTATAAGTCTAGAGTAGGCCTGAGTTGTGAGAAATTTTTGTTTTTAAGTTTTAAGTAAAGAGAACTGAAGGAGCTAGGGGTTAAGTGTAATTGTGGGGGTATTTTAGCACAAGATTGGGCTTGGTAAAGTGGCAAGGAGGCGCCACTTAGAGCCTTGTGTTTGACGCCACTTGCATGGAAGGAAGACTTAGGTTCGAGCAGCAGAAATCTAACTTTCTTCTTACTATTTTGACGCTAAATGGGGGGATAGTTGTGCTCAGCTCAAATTCTGTCAGATAAGCATGGACTAAGTCAAATTAATTCGAATAAGTGGTAGAGAGAAAATTTAGGAGTTTGATGAGTTCAAACTCATTTGAATTGTTGGCCAGGAGAGAATTTAGGTGGTTGCCGAATTTTGAACTCCTGCTTAGAGAGGAGTGTTCGGTTTGGAAGCTAAGGGGAGGGAAGTGCCGAATTCTCTTAGGTGCTCAGATAACATTTTTGGCTAGCTTGTGTTTTATACCAAAAGCCGAAAAATCCTTTTGAAGCCTTGTCGATTTCTCCCTAGTGCATTATAGTGATGTAAAAGCCGAAATTCTTTTTGTTTTAGCACCTACCCGAATGCTCCTTTAGGTTCTTCAATCTTTAGTTTTCATTTTACTTCTTTTTCTTCTTCTCAGTATTTGGCCGAATCCCTTACCCTCCCATCTCTCTCTTTTTCTTTCTCCCCTACTTGCTCAAAACCAAAAGTATCCTCTTCCCCTTTCATCTTTTTCTTTTCTTCTCTCAAACTTTTGTGCCGAAACACTCTCCATCTCCTTTGCTGAATTCCCTCTCTTCCCTTTTCACTTTCTTTTTCTTTCTCTTCCTTCACCCTAGCCGAATCCTATTTGTTGCCTTTAATCAATCATAGCCGAATCACCCTTCCTTCTTCTTGTTGTGTCTTGGCCGAATATCAAGCAAGGGCAGATCTACTTTTTGGTTTTTCTCCAATCAGTTTTAAGAGAAGGTAAGTGTCTTGGCCGAATTTCTTTTAGTTCTTTTCTCTTCTCTTTGTCGACTCACATGTTTAGACAAAAGCCGAACTTCGGCATTTGTTGTCAATAATTCTAAGCACCTTGGGAAACTGATTTCTCCTAGGCTCTTCGGGAATTTGGAAGCAGACGATTTAGGCCCTCTATTCTCTAACAATTGAATTTGGTAAGTCAAGTGGTAAGGATATCTATGTTGGTTCATCATTCTTTAGGTTGTTGAAAAGCCGAAGGCTATTGAGGCTAATTGTTTCTGCGTAATAGGGTGTGGCCGATTGCAAGGAGGGGACCATTACATAGTTTCGAGATTTGATTGAAAATCAAATCGGCAGTAAGGTAGGGGTCCATGCGTTAACTCTTTTGGGACTGGTTGGTTTGGCCGAATGGTCTTATTGATGACTTTATGGTTTGACCGAATGTAGGATCAAGGGATCTAGTGCAGTAGATTGGGTTTCGGGATTCAGTGGTAGCGTCAGTAACAGGTGTGTAACTTACACACTTTATAATTAAGTAAATATATTGATAACCTGAATGTGTTAAAGTTGAAACAGTGTGGATATTGGTATGTTACACTATGGGTATGAGCAAGGATTCGGGTAAGTCCGTTTCGATGAGATTTTTGCTATATAATGCATGATAGTATGATTTATGACATATTTGCTATGTGATTTGTAATAAAGCATGATGGCGCGATTTGCATGAGTATGGCATGATGATGAGTGATATGAGAGGAGGGGGAAGATGATATCCGTGACTTTGGGTCACCAGAGGTTTGGCACCTCTAGTGGTTTGGTACCACAGATTATTTTGTGACTTTGGGTCACGGAGGTTTGGCACCTCATAGCGACTTGTCCCAGGTGGCTTAGCACCACAAAGGGTTGGCCCCACGCTGATATTTTGGGATCGCCGCCGGTGATTTGGTATCACACAGGTTGGCCCCACACTTGGTATATTGATATTTCGTGACTTTGGGTCACCAGAGGTTTGGCACCTCATAGCGACTTGTCCTAGTGGCTTAGCACCACAGTGGGTTGGCCCCATATATGACATTACGGGATTGTCGCCAGTGATTTGGTATCACAACGTGGGTTGGCCCCACAGATGGATTATTCGTGACTTTGGGTCACCAGTGGTTTGGCACCACCAGTGGTTTGGTACCACACGGGGTAGAAAAGGAGTTATGGATGGCTAGGTTTGGGTGCATTATTTATACTGCTTGGTTATGATTTGTGTAAGTATGTTGCATTAATCGGGAGGAGGATTTATGCACTGAGTCTTAGTGACTCACCTTCTCCCTTATCTTTTCAGGTGACTCGTAGATTGTATATGAGGAGCCGGATAGACTCAAGGTGGCCATGCATTAAAAACATTCGATATTACTTGGATTTTGAGTTGGATATTTGTTTTCATTTCAGTTTTTATTTGGGTTTGTAATAAGGCCTTTTAGATTATATTTTTGGATTATTTATATGCTTTGGATTGTTTTAAACGGGGCTAAGTAAATTACTTGATTAACTTAATAATTGGAACACAAGTTTTCTAAACTACAAACGCAAAGGTTTCAAAACTTTACCATTGAGTAATACTAATCACTTATTAATAAAGAGGACTCAAATAATTTCCAAACTTAAGTTTTCCACCCTTAATTCAAACGTTTTCAAATTAGCTAAGCAATAATCAATCGGGTTTTTATGACGTAAACATTTTTTTCTAATTATGGATCGACAACTAAGTTTTAAAGATTGATTCTCGGGATTTCAAAATAGACTATCGGTTTTAACAAGTCCCTGATTTTTACAAACGTAAGACAACAAAGGGTTTTCACTGAAATTCTAACCTGTAACCTGTGTTCTTCAAAAAGATTTCTCTGTGACATGCCAGATTCGGTCGTGGTGTGTTGACCGGGTTTGGGGTGTCACAACTATTATGAACTTTGGTTAGGATAACTTTGGTTAAATTAAGTGCAAAGTCACCTCACACTCCTTGTTCCACTTAGTGAACCCTCTTCACCATCTCTTCATCAAAACTTGCTTCACCTTAATCTACCGTGACCATATTAGTCATACTTGTAGTTCTACGAGTAGTCGACCATTACTAGTTACATTTAGCTGCACGAGCACAACTCACTACTCACTCATAGACTTCCTGCTCAATGCATCTACTATGACATTTTGCTTGCCATGATGATATACAATCACACAGTTGTAGTCTTTCAACAACTTGATCCATCTCCTTTGCTGTAGATTCAACTTCTTCTATGAAAGTAGGTACTTAAAATGTCACACCCCATAGTTCTAATTATTTTACTACTAAATTGAAAATATTGAAGTGAGTGGTGAAGTGGCTAAAATGCTTAATTATTATCATATGGTTCTTAAGTTCAAGTCTCTCTATTAGAATTAATTTTTAGAATTAATCCCTTGTGCTTTATGTACCTTTCTATCCACCCCATACATGCCATACTTAAGAGATTCTTTCCATCCTTTATGAGTCAAACTTACCTTTTGAAGATGAAACATGATCCATTTTCACTCCCTACTCTCCCTCACTAGCCTTTTCACCTCACCGTAACCAACATTGCTTCACCATTGCATCATCCTATCACCACCATAGCCTACTCCTCCTTCTCTTTTTTTTCTCCAAGCATCACTGTTGTGACAACCATCTGGCGCCATCGTGATTTCTCTTTTCTTCTCTTCTCCACCCTTTGTTCGTGACTGAACCCTTTTACTATTTTTCCCCTACACTCTTTGTCGAATCATCGCCCTTCTTATCACTGCCACTGTAGCTCCACCGCCAATGGTTGAAATTTCTCCATTTTGTTTTTCTTCTTAATCTTCCATCTTTATCTATTGATCAAATTGAAATCATTTATTGTAATGTTTCTTTCTTTTTAGATCCATTAGTCTAGTGATCTTTTGGTAGCCCTTTGACTCCTCCTATCTTTATCAAGACAAATTGTTGATCTCATTATGTTAACCAAGTAGTGTAAGTATAAGGGTGATGTTAACATCATCCTTTTCACTTTACCTCCCTTCTTAACCGAATGGTGTAGTGGTCTTTGAGATTTATTTCTCCCCATGTATTGATGCTTGATCCTTATGTTTATTGAAGGACCTAATAACAATTAGAAAATCCCTAGTGTTTGAGACAAAATCTGTAACATCCCAGTTTAGACCCTAGTTGGAACAGTGGTTTCGAGATCACAAATCTGAGGTCAGAATGTTAATTTAATGTTATTTTCTATGTGAATAGTATGTGACATAGTTTGTGTGAAAGTTCTGTGTGATAATTTGATTGTTTGAGTGTCGTATTAAGAGAAAGGACTTAATTGCATAGAATGTGAAATGTTGTGTGCTGATTTGTGAATACTTAATTGTTGTTGGCTTTTTAAGGTGAAGGCCTTATGTTGTTAATAGACCATTACTAAGTTAGTGGGTGGTTAAATGACAAAATAACCTTATTTTTTATTTGTCTTATTTGTTTAATGGAAGGATAACTTAGTAATTAGATTAAAAACATTTTTATTATGCAAACAAAAGATGAAAATAAGATGAGAGTGCTCATCTTTTATGCCGAAAAGTCAATGGAAGAAAAAGGGAGAAGAACACCTAGTTTCGGTGGATGTTAAGCTTGATTAAGGTATGTTTTGAGTCGGTTTTCGATAATTTCTATGTTTTTGCAATCGTTGCTTTGTGCTCTAGCTAACCCATGTTGTAATTTCATGAATTGATGATGTTTTTGTGATGAGCCACTGATGAACATTTGAGCTACGTGTTAGTTGATAGTAAAATATGAGAACTTGGTGTTGGATTAACATGTGTTGTTTTTGAATTTTTGGTGAATTTAGCTAATTAGGGCTAAATTGTCAAAATAGCAAATTAAAGGGTTAAAATGTGAAATAAATGAAATGTATGGGTTTGTATAGACACTAGTAAAATTCGGCTAAGCTTGTGCTAGGTGGAATTTGGTGAATTTGATGATTTTGTGAATTAGGGACTAAAGTGTCGAAATGTGAAAATGCGAGGGCTATTATGTAAAATGCCCTAAATTTGTGTATGTGGATTAAATTGAATGATTTGGTGATTGAATGGATTTAATTTGAATATGTATAGACGAAGAATGAAGAAATTTGGATCGAGATCAAGGCAAAGATAAAGTGCTCGATTAATCGACCGAATCGATAATTCAACGTCCGAGGTAAGTTCGGACATAATACCTGTATTTAGCTACGTTTAATGTTATGAAATGAAAGGTATGATATTATCGAAAAGTGAATGCTATGTGATAAATTGAGTTAGGTGGCACTGGGTGTGCGTATTCAGAAACATGACCGAGATAAATAGCACTGTGTGTGCAGAGTAATATAAATTTCAGCTTCGTGGTTTGCACTGTGTGTGCGACGCCGTTTTAAGATCGGGTTGAAATGGATGTACTAAGTGTACGAAGCTAATTAAGCTTCGGCTAATTATTTATGCACTAAGTGTGTGAATGAAACGAGAAACAGACGAGTGTTGATCGAATGAATCGTGATTATTGACTAGCAAAAGTATTTGACAACTAAGTGTTGGCTAAGGTACGCTCGGAATCTATGTGGTTGGTGAAACTTTGAATGTGGTTGTGGAAGAGTTAATTGAACATATTGGTTGTGGATGGTATAAGATATGTGATTGTAAAATTAATCTTTGTGATGACATTTTTGATTTAATGTAGTTTGTTACGAACTTACTAAGTTTTTTAAAGCTTACTGTGCGATTTGTTTCTCGGCTTTGCTGTGTCAGTACAGCTAGCTTAGATCGGGGGATCGTCAGCATCTCAGTCACACTATTGGCAATCTATTTTGTGGTATTTTGGAAAGATGTACATAGTTAATATGGCATGTATAGGCTGGCCATTTGAATCATGTTTGATATTGTGAGTGGCAATGAGATGTGGCTAAATATGTTCTAGTTTTTGCATGTATGAACTTGGTATATGTCTGATAAACTGTAATTATAACATATTTTAATCCCACATTTAGTATGCTTTTGGATGATTTATCCCTTGATTTATGTAAAAAGGTGCTCTTAATACTTTCTTTTCATGTCTTATACCCAGGAAAGCACCCGAGGATGAAAAGAACATAAAACGGGCCCAAACCGGAGTAAATGGGCCATATCACGAACGACACGGCCTGACCCAAAGCTCACACGGCCATGCCTTGTCGAACAATTGGAACACGGCCTCAACCTCAAGTTACACGGCCGTGCCTCAAGTTAGAAATCCGAACACAGCTTGAAATCGATCCACACGAGCGTGTGCCATGGCCGTGCCTCTGTCGCTGGAAAGAGCAATTTCACTCTGATTTGGATACTTGGGGAGAAAGAAATGTATTTCAAGAGCCTATATAAACACCTTAAGTACCAACTGAGAAGGAGGCGTCAAAGCTAGGCCAAGGAGCCAAGCTAAGAAGGTCAGATTGAGGGAATCACTCGAAGTTAGCCAGTTGATCCATCCCAAGAAGCCGAAATTATACTCAAGAAGGCGAAATTCTCCTTCAATTCCTTCAGGGAGTTTTAGGGATTTCTTATGTTTTGTTTTATCTTTTCTCTTGAGATGTTTCCTTTATTCGTCATGAACTAAACCCCGCAGATACCTGAAGGGGATGAACCCTAGATGAATCTTGTTATTTGATTTTTGAATTATATGAAAAATACTTATTTTGTTCTTAATTATGCATGCTTAAACCAAATTTGACGTGCTTAGGTGGGGGAGGAATAGACCCTGCTTAAGAGTAGATCTAGCATAATTAAGCGGAGTTGATCGCATGCCTAGAGACAGGGTGACGAGATTTTGCCGGATCAGGGTGAAACCTAATATGAGAGTCCATAGATCGATTTACTTCTATTCTATGGGATTATTATAAGAGAACAAGAGTTCCACTAATTAACCTAGGGTTAGACGTTATTCGCCTCGAGACTGGGTTTAATATACGTTAGGGAGTCTCACGGATCATGCTAAGTAAATAAATCATATGATTTAGGGTTATGTAACAAGTGAAGTCTAGGTGGATTCTTCCTGAGGGTATCGTCGAGATCAATTGAGTTTTTCTTCAAGTTAATTCCCAATTCGTTCTTTTTGTCTTTGTGTCCTTAGCTTAGTCGTCGTTAATTTAGATTAAAACAACTTCACTTTATTTTAAGCTAAATAATAAAAAGAAAGTTAGTATTAATACTTTTAGTTCTTTTGGGTTTGACAATCCGGTCTTGCTTAAGCTATACTACTGTTCGATAGGTACACTTGCCTTTAATCATTGTCAGAGTTGGTTTCCAGGTTCGATCATTCTTTTATAAATTTTAAAGCTCTGATTTCAGCGATCAAGTTTTTGGCGCCGTTGCCGGGGAACTAAAATATTAAGAAAACTCTATTTTTATTACTTTAGCCATTTTTTTATTTATTTACCAATTTATTTTTTATTTTTAGGTTAAATTTTAATTTTGGTAATTTTTCTTCCTTTCTTTTCTCTCCAGGTACCTCTAGTTTATGACTAGGAGGAACCCGAGAGAACCTTTAGTATACGACAGTGATATTGAAGCTATCGCTCGAAGGAATCGCCGAGAAATCAGGCGAGCCCTAAACTATACAGAAAGAGAGAAAGAAGACAGATCCAATCCTACTGAAGGGATGGACGAGAATATTCCACAACCCCATGATGTGGGGGAACACAATGCTCTACGTACTATGTTTGATTATGCTAAACCATATCTAACAGGAGCAGAATCAAGTATTGTTAGGCCTGCTATAGCTGCTAATAATTTTGAATTAAAGCCTAACACAATACAAATGATTTAATAGTTTGTTCAATTTGATGTTTTGCAGGACGAAGATCTAAACACTCATATTGCTATCCAAACACTCATATTGCTAACTTTTTAGAGTTCTGCGATACCTTTAAAATAAATGGTGTTTCTGATGATGCCATACGTCTTCGGTTATTTCCCTTTTCATTAAGGAATAAAACCAAATAGTGGTTAAACTCGTTACCACGAGGGTCAATCACTACATGGGAAAAAATGACCGAAAATTTTTTATTAAAATATTTCCCACCGGCCAAAACGGCCAAATTACGGAATGATATCTCTTCTTTTGTGTAGATGGATTTAGAGACATTATACGACACATGGGAGAGATACAAGGATCTCTTGAGAAGGTGTCCGCACTATGATTTACCTTATGGCTACAAGTCCAAACATTCTATAACGATGTAAACCCCTCAACAGGGCAACTAATTGACTTGGCCGCCGGAGGAACCCTGAACAACAAAACCCCTGAAGCAGCATATGTCACTGAATAATTATCAGTGGCAAGTTACAAGGACGAAACCGACAAAATCAGCCGAAGCTTTCAACATAGAAACAGTGACCATGATATCAACACAGATGGAGATAATGAATAAAAAGCTTGATAATTTATGTTCTTCGCAGGTACATCCAGTAATGCAGTGCAACGCAAGGGGAGCTGTGGCAAAACCTAAGTACCCACCCTACCAACCGGAAGTAGAAAGCAAACAGATGAACTATATAGGTAACAATTTCAGATCCAATAATAATCCATATAGTAATACTTACAATCCAGGTTGGAGGAACCATCCAAATTTTTCATGGGGAGGTTAAGGAAATCAAAGGCAACAACCTCTTCAAAACTTCCAAAATCAGCCCTATCCACAAGAGAAGAAACCAACCCTGGAGGAGATGTTGACAAAATTCACGGCAGACAGAGAAAAATGTTTCTAAGAAACTGAGAGAACAATTAAAAGCAACGAGAGCCGAATCAGAGAAATTACTAAGTCAGTCAAAGAAGTCACTAATGTAGTTGAACAACTCGCAAAGCTGATGTCAGAATGACCACAAGGACGTCTACCAAGTAACACCGAGATTAACCCTAAGGAACAAATTCAAGCCATCATAGCTTAAGACAGTAAAGGGTTAGAGGAACCCAACCCAATACCAGAAAATAAGGTAGACAAAGGTAAAGTAAAGGTAACACAAGAAAAGCTAAAACCCGTAATTAAAGAGCACCAACCTCGCATACCTTATCCTAAAGCCATAAGAAGAGACGATACAGAAGAACAGTTCGGTAAGTTTCTTAAACTATTAAAGAAATTACACATTAACTTACCTCTTCTTGAAGCTCTTTTTCAGATGCCAGATTCGAGGAAATTTTTAAGACAACTTTTGACAAACAAACGCAAATTAGATGAAGAGGACCACGTGGAACTAAACGCAAAGTGCTCAGCAATTCTACAAAATAGACTACCACAAAAGCTAAAATATCCAGGGAGTTTTACAATTTCATGTTTAATTGGTAGTTTAACTATTGATAATGTGTTGGCTGATTTAGGGGCAAGTATAAATGTCATGCCTTATACATTGTTTAAACACTAGGTCTAGGGAAACCCAAACAAACTAGGATGGGTATTCAATTAGCTTGTAAAACTGTTAGAATTCCTAGGGGTATTATCGAATATGTTCTTGTCAAAATTGATAAATTCGTTTTCCCAGTAGACTTTGTTGTCTTAGACATGGATGAGGACAGTTCGATTCCTTTAATTTTAGGAAGACCTTTTCTAGCAACTGCCAAAACTAAAATTGATGTTGCCACAGGAGAACTCATACTTTGTGTAGGTAATGAGGCAGTCACTCTTCAAGCTCTCGACTCAGCCAAACATCGAATGACCAAGGTGAGAAAGAAAAATCTATTGATAACCATTCGATTAACCTTTCTTTTCAGGAACCACCAAAACAGGATATATTGAATCTAATCCTTAGTTCGATGCCAACAAAGAAATAACTCACGAGGAACAAGGGATTCAAACTGATGACTTAGACGAGTGGAAAACAAACTTCAAGGAAGAACCAGAGTCACACAAAGTAAAGCCTAAGGAGCACCCAGAAGAACTCGTAGAAACATCAAACCACTTCAAAATAGGAGACCAGGTACAGCTAGATAAATCAGATCATCACACCACCACAGCAGACCCACAAACATTTCCTCCTGCTCTTATTACGAATAAAGAAATATCTTTCAAGGTAATTAAAATATTCCCACACAGGACAATCGAGGTACGCAGCCCAACATTCGACACTTCTAAGGTAAACACTTCCCAATTTGAATTTCATCAAGAAAATAAAACTGTAAGTATGAGGGAAGATATCCAAACCTTTAAACCCCCTGAATTGTTTTTTCTTAGGAAAAGTCTATCTTAAGAATATAAACGAGCGCTTCTCGGGAGGCAACCCGAGTGCTAACCCTACTTCTTTTTACAATTGTTTCCATTTTATTTTCTCTTTCTTTTCCTTTTCTATTTCTTTTTAAAACTAACCAGAAGTGCAGATTTCCAAGCACATGGCCTTACACACGGCCGTGTCCGTGGTCGTGTGGACCACCAGAATCTTGGTACTTACATGGCAGGGGAAGTACAAATCAGACTCAACCAATTTCTGAGTCATAGATCCAACCACTCCACCACTGGCACCGACAAAGTGGCACGCCCGTGCCCCACAACTGTGTGAAGCTACTGACTTCCAAACCACGGGTAGAACATGCCCGTGCCTTCCACCCGTGCCAATATCCTGACTTGTCAAAAACGGGCGTGGTGTGCAGAAGAACAGGCATGGAAAGCCAACACACATAGGCACATGGCCGTGCGAAGCGGCCACGTGAATCAACACACCCTCGGGCCACGGGCATGGGCACATGCCAGATTTGAAATTCTATTTAAACCCCACAGAACTTCCCTTTAACCCCATCTAATTTCATCTTGCTTCTTTTTTTCCCCTTCTTCCTCTCAGACTTTTCACTCTATTTACTAAAACTCTAGGTCCTTGAGCCATCACACAACATGTCGAAGATGGGTAAAAGGCCAAACTCCTTAAAGGAGGATGATTTACATGAGTTCATGCCAGCAGCTTCATCCAACCAACAGGCCAAAGGTCTTTGAGACCATTTAGTTTCTATTTTTCGTTTCTCTTTCCTTTCATTCTTCTTTTCTTTGACAATCTTATGCTTAATTTAGTTTCATAGTGTTAGGTTCGTCAGACTGCTAGGGAATCACGCCACTTCTGCCACCGCCAGCACCTTTCCAGCCTTAAAGGTCACACCTACCTCACAAACCATCTGACAATAAAGACTCTTCGGTCCATTTATCTTTTATTTTCATTTTGTTTACATTTTTGTTTCCTCTTTCTTTATCTTTCTTATCTTTAATTAATACTTAGTTTATTTTAATTAGGTCTTAATAATTCCTGGCTACTTCTCAGAGCGCTACCCAATTTCTTAATCTAGCGCAGGTTCGTCATCTAGATCGACCATCACCACCACCAAAGACACTCTTCCGGGAAAACATCCAGAACTCAGGGAGTAATTCTTTCCCCTTCTCTTTTGATTTATCCTTTAAATGTTATTATCTATCTTTGTACATTGAGGGCAATGTACATCTTAAGTGTGGGGGGTGAATAATTATTTTGAGAAAATGCCTAACTTTCATCATTATTCTCAAACCTTAAGGATAAAAATGCCTAACTTTTTACATGATTCTCAAATCCCTGAATTTAGTCTTGTTTTTAAGTAATTTCCTCATATTTCTAATTAGGATGAAATTTATGATGGTTTATGATTTTTATTGACATGTTTTTTTATTGACATGTTTATGAATAAGTCATAGTTAATTGTGCATTGATGATTAAATTTGAAGAATACTAGGAAATCAAACATGATAAGTCAAATTTTCAAAAATTTAAAATTTTAGGTTGTTAACCTGAATTTGAATGTTATCTTGAAGTTTGAAATTTACAAGGTTGATGTCAAAAACACCCATAATTTTTGTGAAACTTTGAGCCTTATAGAGCATCTATTCTTTTTTTATGCTCATTTTTTTATTATGAGTGTGTCAACTATGAACTGTTATTCTAGAACTTGCCTTGATTATACATGTCAAGACCACAGTTATGATTTGATATGCCGAGATGATAAAGGCTCTTAGGTTTTAACCCACTTACTCCACTAAAAAAACCTACCTTCACAATCAACCCCTAGTGAACCCCGTTGAGCCTAACAACCCTTTTATTGACTCACCCACTAATATTAACCCAAAACCCTTTGTATTTGTTATTACCATCCTTTTGATTACCCTTTTTGTCAAGATTTGATTTTGAGTAGTTACCTAACTATGTTTTATATTTCAGTTGTTATAGTTTGTTCTTAAAAAAAAAAAAATTCAAAGTATATTCATTATTAGTGTTAGGAAGAGTGAGCTTACACAGTTAAAATCTAATTATCAAAAGAAAAAAAGATCGTATTATTAGTATTAAAAATTTTCAAATGATAAAAATTATCTTTTTCTAGATAGGTAACTTGTCAATTTGATCTCGATTCTAACCCTCTAATTCAGCCTATATCCATACCCTTAACCTTAGCCCCGTTGTAACACCCCAAACCCGACCCATACGCCACGGCCGAATTTAGAATGCCACTGTGGAAAATGTTTGAAAAATATTTTGACTTAGAGTGAAAACATAAAAAATTATTTTCTTTAATAAAACATTGTATATTTATAATCCCAAATAAAATTAAGTTGTTTAAAATAAAACATTTTCAAATAATAATATAATCGACAATCCAACTTAAAACATAATAAAAGTCCATAAATACTTTAAATGGCCCTTATTACAATAAATAACCTTTCATAAAAAAATGTGTAAAACAAATAAATTTATCTTCTGCATGGGCCACCTCGTATCCACTCCAACCCGGTCCAAGCTTTAAGCATCACCTTGAAAGGTTGAGAAAAATTGGGTGAGTCAACAGACTCAGTGCATAATTATTACACATGTCCCCACATATGGGCTTGGCCCAATTCCACACAGTCCACATACATAAATATGCAAAATGAAGCCCAACCCAACGTAGTTCCATCCATTACACCAACCTCGGCACACCTGCCGCCCAAGGTCGTGGCTAATCCACCGATCAAATAATGATCCTCATATCTTACCTTGGCAGACTTGCTGTCCAAGGCCGTGGCTAAGCCACCGATCACATAGTGATCCACATATCTGTATCCACAAGGTGACTCGAGGTCATCCTCAATCTACGGCGATGCACACAGCTATCATCCGCCGAGATGGGCACCTAGCCAACACCTCCCTTGATGAAGCACATAGCCATCATCAAGCGCCAATGTAGCACAAGGCTAACATCAGACCACGTACATAATGTACACCCTTTCCTTCGATAGTCACATCCCAAGTCCCATGTATCATGCCACAATATCATTAAAATAAGCATATATCACATGCCATCACATTTTCATACATATATCATATGTAAATTAAAGTCATAAAATACTGACCTTGTCAATTGATTACCCAACATGGGCATCCACCCTTTTTAGCCTTTAATTCGGCTACCATGCACATCATATACATATTTATATATATATAAAACATATACACACAACAAAAGAACAGTGCGATAACTACGCACCTTTTTGGCACAGTCGGCTAAATCCCGAGATCACACGTTTGCACTTAAAAGTCTACCGAAATCCCTAAATAGAACCATATTAGTTTCGGCCTCTATACCAAAAAGCATTAGTGGCATTTGCCCTCAAGAAAATGACATAGAAAAGAGAAAGGAAATACGGCCATGAACACTTACCTATCTTCCAAAACCGATTGAAGAAAACCAAATGAAGACCTACCCTTATTGAAAAAAAGTATGGGAAAGTTTCGGCAATATGGTTGATTTGTAACAACCAAAAAGGATTCGGCTAGAGTGGAGAAAGAGAAAGGAAAAGAAAAGTGAAAGAAATAGGAGAAGGATGATTCGACAACAGAAGAAAGAAGAGAATGGAGAGAAGAAAATAAAATGGGAGAGGGATGTTTTCGGCTTTGAGCAAATGTGGAAGAAAGAAAAAGAGAAATAAAGGGAAGGAAGGTTCGGCTAACCACTAAAGATAAGAAAGGAGAGGAGGGAAAAGAAGTTGGTTTTGGGCTTCAAAGAAATTAAAATATGAGAGAGACCCAAATGAATATTCGCCAAACGCCTACAAGAAAATTCGGCAAACCACAATTGGTCTTTTCGGCTTTGACACTAAACAAGAAAACAATGCCAAAACTAAAACAAAAATTGTACCAAATGCCCAAGACACAATCGGCTAAGGAGGAAGATTTTGGAGAGGAAAAGTAAAATGCAAAAGATGCACAAAATGTTAGAATTGACCAACTAAAACCCCAAAATTCCTATCAACATTCGCCAACCCCCTAGACACCCATACCGTCCCACATTCATGTCAAACTTTCTACACAAAACTTTCCATAGCATATCACCTTACAACATGCCTTATGTTCTCACATCAACCTTTAATCAAATGATTTCTTTCCCAAACATCAAGCTTACCTAAACTATCATTCAACTTACCATAAAAATATAAAGTCCAACCTACCAAAGCCTCCAACAAAAACGGTCAACCCTCCCCCTAGACCAAAATGTCGTCCACATACATGGACTAATGACCATAGAAGAGTTTCCAAAACATCACCCCATACTTCAAGCCTTATGTCCCCTTATCCTACCTTAACTCCTTGATTCCATACCATAAATAAGTACTTGCCTTTTTCCTTTAGTCTACTATCCAAAAATAACAAAGTCCATCCTTACCATAATTAAAATTTGACCAACACATGCCATACAAAAGCAAAAATAAAAGTCACCTTAATGTCATCCATAGGATTCGAACGTAAGCTCCCTCACACTATTTGTGGCGTCACCTTCAAGGCTCTAAGTGGTGCCTCCTTGCCACTTTACCAAGCCAATTCTTGTGCTAAAATTCCCCACGATTTACTCTTAACCCCTAGCTCCTTCAACTCCCTTTAACTAAAGCTTAAAAATTAAATTTTTCCTACAGCTCGAGCCTACCCTTGGCTTATTCCTAAGCCCTAGAACATCTCAATTAACAACACAACAAACCGAACTCTTGCAAAACAGTACCGTCACAAATAACCCCTAATTCAAGATATTACAATTCTACCCTCCTTAAAGAAATTTCGTCCTCGAAATTTCCAACTAACTAACAGTGGTGCATCCTAATTTACCACATTACGCTACTGCTGCGCACTCTGATCTTAATAAAACTAACATACTTTCTACTAAATCTTGGAATCCCTAACCAGACCCAACTGGTTGCGTCACAGCCATTCTGCCTCTACCACGTCCTCACACATTACGACTACGTCTCTTAAAACTCATGTCTACGATCGCGCTTTAATCAGATTAGAAAGTTTTATGCACTAGTACTTTTGGTTCCACTGTTTATCCGCGAATAGTTTTATGAAAAGAAGTTTAATAGTGGTTCTTTCGATCAATCAAAGTTTTCATCTCAAGTTCACTATTCTAATTTAGAGAGTCACATTCATTCCTCAACGTTCAACACACTAATATGAGCATATTTGTCCATTCCCAACCCAGGGGTATTTCTGTCATTTTTCCTATAGGGTGTTTTAGTAATAAATCGGGGTCAATTTGAAAATCTTTACAAATCAACGGCATTCCAGAATATACAAATCTCGAAGTTATTTTGAAAATTCTACCAAATCAATGGTATTGCAAAAATTTCAGAAATCGGGGTTATTTTGTAAATTTTCCAAATCAAGGTATCTTAGCATTTTGCAAAACAGGGGTTTTGGTATTTTGTAAAGTAAGAATATTTTCATAAAAGTCGAGGGTAACATGGTAATTTTATAAACCAGGGGCATTTTTGTAATTTTACCGCTCAGGGGTATTTTAATAATTTTGCAAATCGAGTGTATTTCGGAAAATTCTCAAATCTAAAAGGATTTTATAAATCAGAGGGGTAATTTGGTAAATTTAAAACTAAGATCTTTATAAAACAGTATGGTTAGTCCCTTTAGGGTTTTAGTTATTGGGTTTAGCCCGTGAATAGATCCTCTTGCTTAGGGTGAACCGTAGCTACGCACTAGGTAGGATTCGAGTAAAGAGGAGGTGAGTCACTAGGACTGCTTAAATACCAAGCTCTTCACCAATCCACTCCTGACATGCGTGCATAATAGTTGCCACACCTTAACTCCTGCGACTTAGTCACGAGTTTGTTTGATTGTTCTTAAGTCTTATGCATGTGTTTGAGTGCACTAACCCTACGGTCCAATAGTCCTAATATTCTAATCTACGAGCCCAAATAAGCCCATAACATTCACATATATAAATCACTTCAATAGTCGAGAGGTACTTACAGTGGACTTGAGTTGGAGATATAGGTGCCATGCCAGAATAAACCTGAAAAATTTATGAAAGCCCAAATCTTTGAAAAGCCCATCTAAAAAAATGTTTTTGGGCCCAAAACCCTCAAAGCCGAGTTTTGAACCAGGCTCTAATACCAAACTGTAACACCCCAAACCCGGCCCATTCGCTATGACCGAATTTGAAATGCCACTGCGGAAATCATTTGAAAAACTTTTGACTTAGAGATTAAAAACATAAAATTTTGTTGTCTTTACTAAAACATTGTGTAATTAAAGTTCCAAATAAAATTAAGTTGTTTAAAATAAAACATTTTCAAATAATAATATAATCGACAATCCAACTTAAAACATAATAAAAGTCCATAAATACTTTAAATGGCCCTCATTACAATAAATAACCTTTCATAAAAAATGTGTAAAACAAATAAATTTATCTTCTGCATGGGCCACCTCGTATCCACTCCAACCCGGTCCAAGCTTTAAGCATCACCTGTAAGGTTTGAGAAAAATTGGGTGAGTCAACAGACTCAGTGCATAATTATTACACATGTCCCCACATATGGGCTTGGTCCTTTCGGCTTTGTCACTAAACAAGAAAACAATGCCAAAACTAAAATGCCCAAGACACAATCGGCTAAGGAGGAAGATTTTGGAGAGGAAAAGTAAAATGCAAAAGATGCACAAAATGTTAGATTTGACCAACTAAAACCCCCCAAATTCCTATCAACATTCGCCAACCCCTAGACACCCATACCAGTCCACATTCATGTCAAACTTTCTACACAAAACTTTCCATAGCATATCACCTTACAACATGCCTTATGTTCTCACATCAACCTTTAATCAAATGATTTCTTTCCCAAACATCAAGCTTACCTAAACTATCATTCAACTTACCATAAAAATATAAAGTCCAACCTACCAAAGCCTCCAACAAAAACGGTCAACCCTCCCCCTAGACCAAAATGTCGTCCACATACATGGACTAATGACCATAGAAGAGTTTCCAAAACATCACCCCATACTTCAAGCCTTATGTCCCCTTATCCTACCTTAACTCCTTGATTCCATACCATAAATAAGTACTTGCCTTTTTCCTTTAGTCTACTATCCAAAAATAACAAAGTCCATCCTTACCATAATTAAAATTTGACCAACACATGCCATACAAAAGCAAAAATAAAAGTCACCCTAATGTCATCCATAGGATTCGAACCTAAGCTCCCTCACACTACGTGTGGCGTCACCTTCAAGGCTCTAAGTGGTGCCTCCTTGCCACTTTACCAAGCCAATTCTTGTGCTAAAATTCCCCACGATTTACTCTTAACCTCTAGCTCCTTCAACTCCCTTTAACTAAAGCTTAAAAATTAAATTTTTCCTACAGCTCGAGCCTACCCTTGGCTTATTCCTAAGCCCTAGAACATCTCAATTAACAACACAACAAACCAAACTCCTGCAAAACAATACCATCACAAATAACCCCTAATTCAGGATATTACACCCGTTACAACCCTGTTTAAGACCTTTTGATCTATTTGTCATCTCATTTTACAGTGGTGGAGATTTGATTTTTAGGCAAGCTATGGGATTAACTTTTCATGTTCGACTTATTGAGTGCTTAATTTTGAACCTTAAACACTTTTTGAGTGATTTGAGTGAATCTTTTGTGACGATGTCAATCCTTGTAGATTTTGAATTAAAGATAATTATTTAGATGAAGGGAAACACCTAGGTTTTCGTGCTACAAATGTATGACTTATCTTGTTTGAATCTTTAGGAGTATTTGAGTTGAATTATCCATGTATAAATTATCTATGAATTATGGTTGGGCATTGTTGATAGGAATTATGGATCATGGAAAGTTCGTTTTAATTGTAAGTTGAAAATTTTGCTTGAGGACAAGCAAAAGCTTAAATGTGGGGGTATTTGATAAATCATAATTTAACATATTTTAATCCCACATTTAGTGTGCTTTTGGATGATCTATCCCTTGATTTATGTAAAAAAGTGCTCTTAATCCTTTCTTTTCATGTCTTATACCTAGGAAAGCACCCGAGGATGAAAAGAACATAAAACGGGCCCAAATCGGAGTAAATGGGCCTTATCAGGAAAATGACACGGCCTGACCCAAAGCTCACACAGCCATGCCTTATCGAACAGTTGGAAGACGGCCTCAACCTCAAGTTACACGGCCGTGCCTCAAGTTAGAAATCTGAACACGGCTTGAAATTGATCCACACAGGCATGTGCCATGGTCGTGCCTCTGTCACTGGAAAGAGCAATTTCAATCGGATTTGGATACTTAGGGAGAAAGAAATGTATTTCAAGAGCCTATATAAACACCCTAAGTACCAGCTGAGAAGGAGGCGTCAAAGCTAGGCCAAGGAGCCAAGCCGAGAAGGTTAGATTGAGGGAATCAGTCGAAGTTAGCCAGTTGATCCATCCCAAGAAGCTGGAATTATACTCAAGACAGCGGAATTCTCCTTCAATTCCTTCAGGGATTTTTAGGGATTTCTTATGTTTTGTTTTATCTTTTCTCTTGAGATGTTTCCTTTATTCGTCATGAACTAAACCCCGCAGATACCTGAAGGGGATGAACCCTAGATGAATCTTGTTATTTGATTTTTGAATTATATGATAAATACTTAGTTTGTTCTTAATTATGCATGCTTAAACCAAATTTGATGTGCTTAGGTGGAGGAGGAATAGACCCTGCTTAAGAGTAGATCTAGCATAATTAAGCAAAGTTGATCGTACACCTAGAGATAGGGTGACGAGATTTTATCGGATTAGGGTGAAACCTAATATGGGAGTCCATAGATCAATTTACTGCTATTCTAGGGGGTTATTATAAGAGAACGAGAGGTCCACTAATTAACCTAGGGTTAGACGTTATTTGCCTCGAGAGAGGGTTTAATATACGTTAGGGAGTCTCACGGATCAAGCTAAGTAAATAAATCATATGATTTGGGGTTAGGTAACAAGTGAAGTCTAGGTGGATTCTTCATGAGGGTATCGTCGAGATCAATGGAGTTTTTCTTCAAGTTAATTCCTAATTTGTTCTTTTTGTCTTTGTTTCCTTAGCTTAGTCATCGTTAATTTAGATTAAAACAACTTCACTTTATTTTAGGCTAAATAATAAAAAGAAAGTAAGTATTAATACTTTTAGTTCCTTTGGGTTTGACAATCCAGTCTTGCCTAAGCTATACTACTGTTCGATAGGTACACTTACCTTTAATCGTTGTCAGAGTTAGTTTCCAGGTTCGATCATTCTTTTATAAATTTTAAAGCTCTGATTTTAGGGGTCAATATGATGCATCTTTTGACATAGTTTGTGGGTTGAGAAGTTGCCTTATGAATGGTAACTTTGTGTTGGTAAAATGTTAGTATGAATTAGTAAAATTGAGAAGGAATGATGTTTGTTATTGAATGTACTATGCTTGTGATGAGATAAGTTTTGGTATTGAATTTGTTATGGCTGGAATGGGAATTGAATGCATAGATTGAATAGTCATATTGGTAAGTTTTTGGTTGCCTTATGTGCATGATATGTTTTGGTATGTGTTGCTTGTAGGTTTGACCCTAAGTGGGTGACATTTTATCCTTGCAAAATGGCCTATAATGTCACACGGTCTAGGTTTACGGGCGTGCCTAAAGACCGTGGGTGAATTGGCAGAATGTAGCTTAATAGCACACGGCCTTGACACAGGGGTGTCAGTAGCCGTGGTGTTTAAGTCAGTAGCTAGCTAAGAGTACACGGCCATAGTACATGGGTGTGCTTGGTGGCCGTGGTGGGAAAGTCAGTATATGGCCTAGTAGCACACGGCCGTGGCACACGGGCGTGCCTAGTGACCGTGTTGATATAGTTAGTATATGGACATGAGAGGACACACGAGGGTGTCTAGAAGCCGTGGAGGGCACACGGTCTCCTCCCACGGGCGTGTATCCCCTGAATTTTTGAAGAAAATTTTAAATGTTTGAAAATTTCTGTGTGTGTTCGGGTTAGTCCCGACCCCTCTATAGTATGTAAATTAGGTCTCTTAGACCTTGATAAGGGACACCATGATTGTAATTGAATGTGATTGAAGATGATTGACTTTGTGTCGTAAATTCTAGTTGTTAAATGTTCTGATTCATAGGTAATACCTCGTAACCCTATTCCGACATGGTTTCAGGTTAGGGGTGTTACATTTTATTAGTATCAGAGCTACAGTTTAGTCGATTCTCGGACTAACGTAGCGTGTGTGAGTCTAGCTATACATGCCATATTTGAAATTGTAGTAGTGTAATGAATTCTGACAACTAAAAATGTGTTTTTATATAGTAATGGATCCCGATCGAGCAGTTGCTGACGATGTAGAAAGTAATGCGCCTGCTCCCGTTCAAGGGACAGTCTCGGCCACATCTTGGCTGAATGATAGTGATGAGGGAGGAGAGGCTAAGAAAGACTTCTTTCGAATGATGTGTGAGTGGTTTACGAAGTTCGTTCGAACGAATCCGACTACTCCACAACCTCCACCCCCACAAGTACCTGTGGTGCCACAAGTTGTACATCTGATCAGATTGAATAAACCTCATGTGGATAAAATTTGTAAGTACGAGGTTGAAGAGTTTAGGGCCACATCAGATGACGATGCTGAGCGAGTCGAGTTTTGGCTTGAGAATACAATTAGAGTATTCGATGAGATATCATTGAATCTTGATGAGTGCATTAAGTATGCAGTTTCCTTATTGAGAGACACGGCTTACAACTGGTGGAAAACATTGATATCTGTGGTTCCGAGAGAGAGAATCACCTGGGATTTCTTTAAAGCTGAGTTCAAAAAAAAAATATATCAGTCAACGCTTCATTGATCAGAAACGTAAAGAGTTTCTAGAATTGAAACAGGGCCGATTGTCTATTACTGAGTATGAGCGAGAATTTATAAAATTGAGTCAATATGCGAGAGAATGTGTCTCGACTGAAACTACTATGTGCAAATGTTTCATAGAGGAATTGAATGAAGACATTAAGTTATTGGTTGGGATACTCGATATAAATGAATTTGTTGTGTTAGTTGAAAGAGCGTGCAAAGCTGAAGAGCTCAGTAAGGAAAAGAAGAAAGCTGATTTAGAAGTTCGTGACGAAAGAAAGAGATCGATGAATAAATTTTCTCAACCTTCTACTAAGAGATATTGAGATGCAAGTAATCATTCAAATGTTTCGTTTGGACATCCAAGTAGAGATCGTTTGAGACAGAGTACTGGACCACGAATTCAAGCTCTAAATGAATCAAGTGTTGGCAGTGTTAAGAGTAACAAGCCTGAGTGCAGACAGTGTGGAAGATGACATGTAGGAGAGTACTGGGGTAAGTACAATAATAGAGTTTGTTATAAGTGTGGATCTCGAGATCATTTTATTCGGGATTGCCCAAAGATGGTGGAAGAGGAAAATGTTCAGAATGATAGACCGAGTGATGTGACGGCTAGAGGTAGACCACCTAGAAACACCAGAAATGTGAATGATAGCCAGAAAGGGACAACTGATACAGCTATGAGATCAGAGGCGAGAGCTCTTGCCTGACCCTATGCTATACGTGCACGTGAGGAAGCATCATCTCCAGACGTCATCACTGGTACTTTCTCTTTATTTGATATTGATGTTATTGCATTGATAGATTCGAGGTCAACTCATTCCTATGTATGTGTGAATTTAGTAATGAATAAGACTTTACCTGTTGAGTCTACTGAATTCGTGATTAGAGTATCGAATCCCTTAGGCAAGTGTGTCTTGGTGGATAAGGTGTGCAAGAATTGCCCATTTATGTTTTGTGATATATGTTTCCGGTTAATTTGATGTTGCTTCCCTTTGATGAATTTGACATAATTCTGGGTATGGATTGGCTTACTCTACATAATGCTTTTGTGAATTGTAAAAGAAAGAGTATTGAATTGAGAAGTCAGAACGGTGAGCTAGTTCAAATTGAATCTAGTGACATGAAAGGATTACCAGCTGTTGTATCTACGATGAAATCAATGAAAGGGTTATGAAGCTTATTTGGCATACGTGGTTGATACAAAAGTATTAGAAAAGAAAGTTGAATTTGTGCTTGTAGTATGGGAATTTCCAGATCTGTTTCCTGAAGAGTTGCCGGGATTACCTCCGATTCGGGAAGTGGATTTCGATATTGAATTAGTACCGGGAACCACGCCTATTTTTATAGCTCTGTATAGAATGGCACCAACAGAATTGAAAGAGTTAAAGTCGCAGTTGCAAGAGTTGACTGACAGAGGATTTGCACGACCGAGTTTCTCACCCTGGGGAGCTTCTATGTTATTTGTGAAGAAGAAAGACAGAACCATGAGAATGTGTATTGATTATCGACAGCTGAATAAAGTGACAATAAAGAACAAATATTCGTTGCCACGTATCGATGATTTGTTTGACCAGCTGAGAGAGGCTACAGTGTTTTCTAAGATATATTTGAGATCGGGCTACTATCAGTTGAGAGTTAAAGAATCTGATGTACTGAAAACTACTTTTAGAATGAGGTACGGACATTACAAATTCTTATTGATGCCTTTCAGACTAACAAATGCTCCTATAGTGTTTATGGATTTGATGAATCGGATATTCAGACCGTATTTGGATCACTTTGTGGTGGTGTTCATTGATGATATTTTGATTTATTCATGTGATGATACGCAGCATGCTGAACATTTGAGAACTGTGCTACAAACACTATGTGAGAAACAATTGTATGCAAAGTTTAGCAAATGTGAATTTTGGTTGCGTGAGGTTAGTTTTCTGGGACATGTTGTATCAGCTGCTGGGATACGAGTTGATCCGAGTAAAATCTCCGCTATTTCGAGTGGAAGCTTTCGAGGAATGTATCTGAAGTCTGTAGTTTTTTGGGACTAGCAGGATATTATAGACGATTTGTGAATGGCTTCTCGATGATTGCGACTTTGTTGACAAAGTTGTTACAGAGAGATGTTAGATTTGAGTGGTCAGAAAAGTGCCAGTAGAGTTTGAACAGTTGAAAGTGTTGTTAACAGAAGCACCAATGTTGATTCAACCCGAGTTAGGCAAAGAGTTCGTAGTTTACAGTGATGCATCATTGAATGGTTTAGGTTGTGTGCTGATGCAAGAAGGGAAAGTCATTGCTTATGCTTCGAGACAGTTAAAGTCGCACGAAAGGAATTATCCGACACATGACCTTGAGTTAGCTGCAATTGTGTTTGCATTAAAGATTTGGCGTCACTACTTATTCGGTGAGAAATGTCATATTTATACTGACCACAAGAGTTTAAAATATTTGATGAATCAGAAAGATTTGAATTTACGATGAGAAGATGGTTAGAATTGTTGAAAGACTACGAACTTGTGATAGATTACCACCCGGGTAAAGCTAATGTTGTAGCTGATGCCTTAAGTCATAAATCGTTATATGCTTTGCGAGCTTTGAGTAATCAGAAAGATCTGTGTGATAATAGTGTGGTAGTAGCTAAATTGAAAGTAAAACCATTGTTTTTACAATAGATTTGTGAGGCTTAGAAGAGTGATAATAAGTTGTTAGCAAAAAGAATTCAGTGTGATTCAGATGCTGTATCAGAATTTTGAGTTGATAGTGATGATTGTTTGAGATTTAGAGATCGAATTTGTGTTCCAAGAAATTCAGAGCTGATTCAAACAATTTTGAATGAAGCTCACAATAGTCGGTTGACCGTGCATCTAGGGAGTACAAAAATGTTTAATGACCTGAAACAGCTCTATTAGTGGCATGGTATGAAAAGAGACATTTCTGACTTTGTGTCGAAATGATTAGTCTGTCAGCAAGTTAAAGCTGAACATCAAGTTCCATCTGGATTGTTACAACCAATTATGATTCCTGAGTGGAAATGAGAGAGAATCACGATGGACTTTGTGTCGGGTTTACCCTTATCTCCGAGTAAGAAAGATGTAATATGGGTGATAGTGGACAAATTAATGAAATCAGCTCATTTTGTTCTGGTGAGAACCGATTATTCTTTAGATAAGTTAGCTGAATTGTATATTGATGAAATTGTGAGGTTGCATGGAGTACCATTATCTATAGTGTCTGACAGAGATTCGAGATTTACTTCATGATTTTGGAAGATATTGCAAGATGCTTTAGGCACTAAATTGCATTTTAGTACTGCTTTTCATCTGCAAACGGATGGTCAATTCGAGTGAATCATTCAGATTCTCGAAGACATGCTGAGATGTTGCATACTTGAATTTGAAAGTATGTGGGAAAAGCATTTATCATTGATTGAGTTTGCGTATAACAACAGTTTTCAATCTAGCATTAAAATGGCACCATATGAGGCTTTTTACGGTCAAAAGTGTCGAACTCTATTGTACTGGACTGAGCTGAGTGAGAATAAGATTCACGAGGTTGATTTGATAGAAGAGACTAAACAGAAAGTGAAAGTAATTCGTGACAGTTTGAAAGCGGCCTCAGATCGTCGAAGTCTTATGCAGATTTGAAACGAAAAGATATCGAGTTTGAGGTTGGTGATAAAGTGTTTTTGAAAGTCTCTCTGTTGAAGAAAATGCTTCGATTTGGCCGAAAGGGCAAGCTGAGTCTGAGGTTCATTGGGCCGTACGAGATTATTAAACGAGTTGGACCAGTTGCTTATAGATTGAGATTGCCATCTGAGTTAGAGAAGATTCATAACGTGTTTCATGTGTCAATGCTTCAACGGTACAGATCAGACCTGTCTCATGTGATTGCTCCTACTGAGGTTGAAATTCAGACAGACTTGTCGTATAGTGAAGAACCGATCCGAATCTTGGCACGAGAGATTAAAGAGTTAAGAAACAAAAGAATTTTCTTAGTGAAAGTGTTATGGAACAAACACGGGGTTGATGAGGCTACGTGGGAGTCTGAGAACGTTATGAGAGAGCAATATCCACACCTATTCACTGGAAAGATTTTCGAGAACGAAAATCCCTAAGGGGGGAGAGTTGTAACATCTCGATTTAGACCCTAGTCGGAACAGTGGTTTTGAGATCACAAATCCAAGGTCAGAATGTTAATTTAATGTTATTTTCTATGTGAATAGTATGTGACATAGTCTGTGTGAAAGTTCTGTGTGATAATTTGATCGTTTAAGTGTCGTATTAAGAGAAAGGACTTAATTGCATAGAATGTAAAATACTGTGTGCTGATTTGTGAATACCTAATTGTTGTTGGCTTTTTAAGGTGGAGGCCTTATGTTGTTAATAGACCATTACTAAGTTAGTGGGTGGTTAAATGACAAAATAACCTTATGTTTTATTTGTCTTATATGTTGAATGGAAGGATAACTTAGTAATTAGATTAATAACATGTTTATTATGCAAACAAAAGATGAAAATAAGATGAGAGTGCTCATCTTTTATGCCAAAAAAATCAAAGGAAGAAAAAGGGAGAAGAACACTTAGGTTTCGGTGGATGTTAAGCTTGATTAAGGTATGTTTTGAGTCGGTTTTCGATAATTTCTATGTTTTTGTAATCGTTGCTTTGTGCTCTAGCTAACCCATGTTGTAATTTCATGAATTGATGATGTTTTCGTGATGAGCCATTGATGAACATTTGAGCTATGTGTTAGTTGATAGTAAAATATGAGAACTTGGTGTTAGATTAACATGTGTTGTTTTTGAATTTTTGGTGAATTTAGCTAATTAGGGCTAAATTGTGAAAATAGCAAATTGAAGGGTTAAAATGTGAAATAAATGAAATGTATGGGTTTGTATAGACACTAGTAAAATTTGTCTAAGCTTGTGCTAGGTGGAATTTGGTGAATTTGATGATTTTGTGAATTAGGGACTAAAGTGTCAAAATGTGAAAATACAAGGTCTATCATGCAAAATGCCCTAAATTTGTGTATGTGAATTAAATTGAATGATTTGGTGATTGAATGGATTTAATTTGAATGTGTATAGACCAAGAATGAAGAAATTCAGATCGAGATCGAGGCAAAGATAAAGTGCTCGATTAATCAACCGAATTGATAATTCAACGTCTGAGGTAAGTTCAGACATAATACCTGTATTTAGCTACGTTTAATGTTATGAAATGAAAGGTATGATATTATCTAAATGTGAATGCTATGTGAGAAACTGAGTTAGGTGGCACTGTGCGTATTCGGAAACATGACCGAGATAAATAGCACTGTGTGTGCAGAGTAATATAAGTTTTAGCTTCACGGTTTGCACTGTGTGTGCGATGTCGATTTAAGATCGGGTTGAAATGGATGTTCTAAGTGTACAAAGCTAATTAAGCTTCTGTTAATTATTTATGCACTAAGTGTCGAATGAAACGAGAAACAAACAAATGTTGATCGAATGAATCGTGATTATTGACTAGCAAAAGTATTTGACAACTAAGTGTTGGCTAAGGTATGCTCAGAATCTATGTGGTTGGTGAAACTTTGAATGTGGTTATGGAAGAGTTAATTGAACATATTGGTTGTGGATGGTATTATATATATGATTGTAAAATTAATCTTTGTGATGACATGTTTGATTTAATGTATTTTGTTACGAACTTACTAAGCTTTGTAAAGCTTACTGTGTGATTTGTTTCTTTACTTTGCAGTGTCAATACAGCTAGCTCGGATTGAGGGATCGTCAGCAATCTCAATCACACTATTGGCAATCTATTTTGGGGTATTTTGGAAAGATGTACATAGTTAATATGGCATGTATAGGCTGGCCATTTGAATCATGTTTGATATTGTGAGTGGCCATGAGATGTGGCTAGATATGTGCTAGTTTTTACACGTATGAACTTGGTATATGTGTGAGAAATTGTAATTATAACATATTTGAATCCCACATTTAGTATGCTTTTGGATGATTTATCCCTTGATTTATGTAAAAAGGTGCTCTTAATCCTTTCTTTTCATGTCTTATACCCAGGAAAGCACCCGAGGATGAAAAGAACATAAAACGGGCCCAAATCGGAGTAAATGGGCCTTATCACGAAAACGACACAGCCTGACCCAAAGCTCACACGGCCATACCTTGTCTAACAATTGGAGCCTCAAGTTACACGGCCATGCCTCAAGTTAGAAATTCGAACACGGCTTGAAATCGATCCACACGGGCGTGTGCCATGGTCGTGCCTCTGTCGCTAGGAAGAGCAATTTCACTCGGATTGGATACTTAGGGAGAAAGAAATGTATTTCAAGAGCTATATAAACACAATAAGTACCAGCTGAGAAGGAGGCGTCAAAGCTAGGCCAAGGAGCCAAGCCGAGAAGGTCAGATTGAGGGAATCACTCGAAGTTAGCCAGTTGATCCATCCCAAGAAGCCGAAATTATACTCAAGACGGCAAAATTCTCCTTCAATCCTTCAGGGAGTTTTAGGGATTTCTTATGTTTTGTTTTATCTTTTCTCTTGAGATGTTTCCCTTATTCGTCATGAACTAAACCCCGCAGATACCTGAAGGGGATGAACCCTAGATGAATCTTGTTATTTGATTTTTGAATTATATGATAAATACTTAGTTTTTTCTTAATAATGCATGCTTAATCCAAATCTGATGTGCTTAGGTGGAGGAGGAATAGACCCTGCTTAAGAGTAGATCTGGCATAATTAAGCGGAGTTGATCGCACGCCTAGAGATAGGGTGACGAGATTTTGCCAGATAACATGTTTGATTGTATTGTATATGTGATTGTAAAATTTATCTTTGTGGTGACATGTTTGATTTAATGTATTTTGTTACGAACTTACTAAGCTTTGTAAAGCTTACTGTGTGATTTGTTTCTCTGCTTTGCAGTGTTAGTATAGCTAGCTCGGATCGGGGGATCGTTAGCATCTCAGTCACACTATCAGCAATCTATTTTGGGGTATTTTGGAAAGATGTACATGGTTAATATGGCATGTATAGGCTGGCCATTTGAATCATGTTTGATATTGTGAGTGGCCATGAGATGTGGCTGGATATGTGCTAGTTTTTGCATGTATGAACTTGGTATATGTGATGCATCTTTTGGCATAGTTTGTGGGTTGAGAAGTTAACTTATGAATGGTAACTTTGTGTTGGTAAAATGCTAGTATGAATTAGTAAAATTGAGAAGGAATGATGTTTGGTATTGAATGTATTATACTTGTGATGAGATAAGTTTTGGTATTGAATTTGTTATGGTTGGAATGGGAATTCAATGTATAGATTGAATAGTCATATTGGTAAGTTTTTGGTTGCCTTATGTGCATGATATGTTTTGGTATGTGTTGCTTGTAGGTTTGACCCTAAGTAGGTGACATTTTGGCCTTGCAAAATGGTCTATAATGTCACACGGTCTAGGCGTACGGGCGTGCCTAAAGATCGCGGGTGAATTGGCAGAATGTAGCTTAATAGCACACGGCCTTGACACGAGGGTGTCAGCTAGCTGTGGTGTTAAGTCAGTAGCAAGCTAAGAGTGCACGGCCATAGCACACAGGCGTGCTTGGTGGCCGTGGTGGGAAAGTCAGTATATGGCCTAGTAGCACACGGCCATGGCACACGGGCGTGCCTAGTGACCGTGTTGATATAGTAAGTATATGGACACGAGAGGACACACGGGGGTGTCTAGAAGCCGTGGAGGGCACACGGTCTCCTCCCACAGGCGTGTATCCCCTGAATTTTTGAAGAAAATTTTAAATGTTTGAAAATTTCTGTGTGTGTTTAGTTTAGTCCCGACCCCTCTTTAGCATGTAAATTAGGTCTCGTAGACCTTGATAAGGGACACCATGATTGTAATTGAATGTGTTTGAAGATGATTGACTTTGTGTCATAAATTCTAGTTGTTAAATGTTCTGATTGATAGGTAATACCTCTTAAGCCTATTCTGGCATGATTTCGGGTTAGGGTGTTGCAAAATCGTTTATCCGAGTGTTAGATTGTGGGGAAGTAAAGTGGTGAGACTTAAGTTAAATTATGTATGATGCTCATGATAAATACTAAATATTAATCATCATTTGATTTTATTAGATAAGTCTTTTGAGGCTGGATTTGAGTGAGAGTGTTCATAAAGAGTGTTTCACATCGGATCTACAAATCAGGTATGAATCTTAACACTAAAAAAATAAATATATGTTTTATATTATTAATATCATGATTATTTAAATTATGATTAAATGAGGATACTCATTGTACCCATAAAGTGAAATATGTCATTCTTATGGATTTTTTTATCAAGTATCTTTCCTAAATTGCATACTAGTGAAAAACATGTTTTATGTTGTTGATGTTTGTTAATAATATGAAAAATATGTACATCTCATTCTCATGTTATGTGATTATGTGGCATATGTGATATTTATATGAAAATAAAATTTGAAAATTTGGTACATTGAGTACGTATGTGATTTGCATGTTAAACATGCCTATATGATTTTGAGTGTTTTGACCATATTACATGCATGGGCTGGGATATGTGAAAGCTAGGAGTATATGACAATTTATCTTTGTTAATGTGACACTTTCACGATTATGACTATATGACAGTTTATCTACAACTCTGGTGGCTTGTCTGCGAATTTGGTTACATGGCAGTTTATCTGCATTTGTGACACTATTCACAATTTGGTGTGTTGGTTGGACGAGTTTTGGAAAAACTCGATTATGACATGTAGCGAAGATAGGTAGGACAGTTTTCAAAAAATCTGCGTCGCTTTTATGAAATATACATTGACACTATCATGCATGATATATTTATGAAAATTGAGTTATATGATTTTATGATTATTTATCATAAATATTTATAAAGTATGTGATTGAGTTTGTGTTAATTTCACAATGGGCTTGAAAGCTCACCCTATTAGTGTTTCAACCTTTTAGGTAACACTCAAATATAAAACATGGATCAACACTCGGTGGAGCCTCTTGGAATATATTTTACTACATGGATATATTTGCAAATTTTAACTTAATTAGATTTTGGGTTTGTGGTTTGTGGACTTGTAGACTTTGGACTTTACCTCTAGTTTGGTTTTTTTTTTTTATGACTTTAAAACTATCATGCATGCATACAATATTATGGGATTTTAAGTATCTTTGATTAAGTCATTTTTTTCTAAATTTATTATGTTTTTCTTAAATTATAAAGAAAATAATAATTCGTAAATTTTTTAAACAATTTTATGAAAATCCATTGTGAGTTTCTTAATAAAAAACCATTTTATAATTATAATATAAGATCCTTAAAATTTTAAACATTTTCAAGCAACACTAAATTAAGTGACGCTTTTCTTTTAAAAATAAATAAATTTTATTAAATATTTTTCGAAGAAATAAAATTAGTCAATTTTAGAAATTTTACGTTTCCAACTCAAAACTTTTTTTTTTTTTGAAGTAAACAAATAATTTCGTTCATCGTTAATGCAATTTCTGAGATTCAACCATATCGTTTAGGCTAGGTTTGGGGAGTTATATATAGTGGTATCAGAGCCTGGTTCAAAACTCAGACTATGTATTTTAATGGGCCTGCATGCATATTTTAGAAGAATTTTTGGAAAATCTTTCTTGCTATTGAATTTAAAGATTTTTAAACCCAAAAAATTAAAAATTTGAGACTCCCGAAGCTGATCCAAGATAACTATTTACTTTAGATTATGAAATTTTAGATAGTATGTTTTTACATAGTAAATACTCTAAACAATAATATTCAGGTGATAATGTAGAATTTACTTCTGTAATTGTCAAATAATTCATAAAATTTAAGTACAATGAATAATCAAAGGGTTAGAACTCATGGTGCATGTCATCGTCAATGAAGATGGTCCTGCACCGGACCCTGGTGTTAGTAAAGATGATCCTGTTATGGACAATGTGAGCAATGTGCCTGAGGAATTTGTTGATGAGGATGAAAATCCTGACTCTATTGATGGTACAATTTCCCAAGCACTGTTGAGGGTTTCGTAGTGGGTTGTTGGAGGCCAATCTTGAACAGGAAGTCATAAGTCTATTGTTGAAAGGCTTTGATTAAGTGGAGCCAAAGTATTTATGGGAGTTGCTAGGACAACCCCTCCTGCAGCTGAATATTGGATGGTGTCTATTGAGAGGACCTTATATGATCCGCACTGTACCCTAGAACAGAAACTTAAGGGTATAGTGTCTCTTTTGAGAGATGAGGCATATTGCTAGTGGAAATCTATCATGGACGGTACCTAGCCAGAGATGGTAACTTGAGATTATTCCCAAATTGCCCTCCGTAAGAAATATGTGGACTTGAGGTATGTAAAAGCTCAGAGACTTGAGTTTATTGAAGGGGACCGAACTATATCTAAGTATAGGGCTGAGTTCTTGAGGCTGAGCCGGTATGTACAAGTGATAGTAGCTTCAGAGTAGGACAAGTGTGATAGATTTGAGAATGGGCTGATGTATGATCTCAACGTCCAAGTTTCCATGCTGCAGAAGAGAGTCTTTAAGACTTTAGTAGAGAAGGTAAAGATCCTTGAAGAGGTGAAAGAGGCTGAGCGAGATAGAAAAGATAGGACCAGGAATCTAGTGAATTGAGATTTTGGTCTAGGAAATTCTAATCCATGCCCAGCGAAGAGGGTCTGTGAAGATAGACCACGTAAGTACCCTATTACTGTAGGTAACAAGAATCAAAGTCGTAGTGTGCTCACTATGGGAAGTCTCATAATAGGGATTGTTGGAAGAGCAAGAGAGCATGTTTTAGTTGTGGGGCTATGAAGCACCAGATAAAAGATTGTCCGCTAAAGATGGGTCAGAGGAAAGCATCGCAACCCCAACCGAATCAGAATCAAAGGAGGCATGGTAATAACAGAAATGGTAATACTAGGCAGAGGACAACTAGTTAAGGTGTGAACCGCACTGATGCTAGACAACTCACCTTGGTTTATGCATCAAAGCATCGAGAGGACCGTGATACAGCTAATGTTATCACAAGTACTTTTACAATAAATTATGTACAATACTTTACTTTGATAGATGTAGGATCAAATCACTCATATGCCGCCTACTTTTTGACTAATAAATTGGGAGTTCTAGTGGACAACACTACTAGCGACGTAAATGTACTTAGTCCCCTTGGACAATTTGTGTATGTGAATAAAATTTTTAAAAGATGTCATTTAGAAATTCAGGGAGAGTAGTTTCCAGCTGACTTGATGGAGCTATCATTCGGAGAATTCGATCTTATGCCAGGCATGGATTGGTTGAAGGAGGATCGAGTTTGCCTAGATTGTGATAAGAAGCAGGCTACTCTAAGGACTTTGGCAGGAAAGGAGATAGTTATGGTCAGTGAGTGCTGAGATTACTTGTCCAATATGATCTATACTTTGGTAGCTGAGAAATTGGTTCGTAAAGGGTGCGATACGTATTTGGTGTACATTCTTGATATGAAAGCTAATGAGTCAGTGTTAAAGAGCATTCGTGTTGTAAAAGAGTTTCCTAACGTCTTTCCGGAAGAGTTTCCTGATTTACCTCCAAAATACGAGGTTGAATTTTGGATCGAATTGTTACGTGGATCACTCTGTTGTCTATTGCTCCCTATCGCATGGCACCTAAGGAGTTTAAAGCGCAGTTGCAAGAGTTGTTGGACCATGGTTTTATCAAACTGAGTGTGTCACCTTAGGGAGCTCTAGTTTTGTTTGTGAAGAAGAAAGATGGATCGATGAGGCTCTATATTGACTACCGCCAACTGTATAAGTTGACTATGAAGAGCAAATATCCTTTGCCGAGTATCGATGACCATTTCAATCAACTTCGAGGTGCCATGGTTTTTTCTAAAATTGATCTAAGGTTGGGTTATTATCAACATAAGGTGAGAGAAGTGGATATACCTAAGATTGTTTTCAGAACTCGGTACGATCACTATGAGTTCCTAATGATGCTCTTCGGTTTAACGAATGCTCCCACCGCTTTAATTGATTTCATGAATAGGGTTTTTCTTTATTAACGACATTTTGATCTACTCCAAGTCTAAGTTGGAGCACGAGGAACACTTGAGGATAGTTCAGCAAACTCTTCGTGAGAAAAATTTGTATGCAAAACTGAGTAAGTGCGAGTTTTGGCTTCGTGAAGTAATGTTTTTGGGACATGTGGTATCAGCTGAAGGTACTTCGTGAAGAAAATCGTGGCAATTCTAGAACTGAAGCAACCTAGAAATGTCAGTGATATAAAGAGTTTCCTTTGACTTGATGGGTATTATAGAAGGCTCGTTGAGGGGTTTTCTTTGATTGCGACACCTTTGACTAAGTTGTTGAGGAAGGGTGCACCTTTCAATTGGACCAAGGAGTAGAAAGTTAACTTTGAGAAGTTTAAATTAGTATTGACCCAAGCAGCTATTTTGATTCGACTTGAATCTGGGAAAAATTATGTGGTCTATAGTGATACATCTCACACCAGTCTTGGTTATGTGTTGATTCAAGATGGGAAACTAATGGCTTATGCTTCGAGATAGCTCAAACTTCATGAGTGTAACTACACGACGCAAGACCTCAAGTTTTTCATTGTTGTCTTCACCTTTAATATTTGGATACATTATTTTGTATGGTGAGAAATGTATTATTTACACCGATCACAAGAGCCTTAAGTACCTCCTCACCTAGAAAGAGTTAAACTTGGGGAAAATGTGTTGGATTGAATTACCTAAGGACTATGACTATTCCATTGAGTACCATCCGGGTAAGGCGAATGTTGTGGCTGATGCGTTGGGTGGGAGGTAGATGACCAAGTTGAGAGCAATGTTTGCGAAGTTGAGTTTGTATGAGAATGGAAGTCTGCTTGCAGAACTTCAAGTTAAGTTCATTTTGTTATATGAGATTATATTGAAACAACTTCCTGATTTGTCTATTACACCTCATGTGAAGTTGATGGAAAAAGGTAAGACTTTGGATTTCAAGATTAATTCAAAAAGGGTTTTGTGCTCTCACGATAGGTATTGTTTACCTTTAGATAAAGAGTTGAGACAGTCCATCCTACTAGAAGCACATAGTAGCTCTTATGCTATGTTTCTTCTAAAATTTTTAAGGCAAACATAATCGCAGCTAGCTCAAGGTCGTGTGTCGGATAATTCTTTTCATGTGGCTTTAGTTGTCTCGAGGCATGAGTTATGACTTTGCCTTCTTGCATTAGTACGCATCCCAGACCATTCAATGAAGCATCACTGTATATTACAAATTTTTTACCCGATTCTGGCTGTACTAAAACTGGAGCTTCGGTCAAAAAGGCTTTCAACTGATCAAAGCTTTTCTGACATCTATCGGACCATTCAACTCTAAAATCTTTCTGAAGCAATTTAGTTAATGGAGTAGCTATTGTCGAGAATCCTTTTACAAACTGACGATAATAACCCGCGAGTCCCAAAAAGCTACAAACTTCGGACACATTTTTCAGAGGTTTCCAATCTAAAATAGCAGAAATCTTGCTCGGATCAACTCTTATACCAGAGGCCGATGCAATATGTCCCAAAAAACTGACTTAACATAACACAATTCTCAAATGTTCAACATGTTCAGTTTCATCCTGTGAATAAATCAAAAATTTCATCAATGAAAACAACAACAAATCGATCTAGGTACGGTCTGAAAATTCTATTCATCAGATCCATAAAAATAGCAAGAGCATTCGTTAATCCGAAAGGCATAACCAAAAACTCATAATGCCCTTACGTCGTTCTGAAAGTAGTTTTCGAAATGTCTGAATCTTTAACTCTCAACTGGTAATATCCAGATCTCAGATCAATCTTAGAAAACACAGTGGCTCCTTTTAGCTGATCAAACAAATTGTCAATCCTGGGCAACGGATATTTGTTCTTTATAGTTACTTTGTTCAACTGACGATAGTCAATGCACATTCTCATCGTGCCATCTTTCTTTTTCACAAATAGAACAAGGCGAGAAACTAAGTCTTGCAAATCCTCTGTCACTCAATTCTTGCAATCGTGACTTTAATTCTTTCAATTTTGTTGGTTCCATTCTATACGGGGCTATCGAAATAGGTTTCATTTTAGGCAACAGATCAATACCAAATTCGACTTCTCGTATCGGAGGTAATCCCGACAATTCTTCAGGGAATACATCAGAAAACTCACAAACAACTGGCACTAATTCAACTTTCTTTTCAAACACTTTCGAACCAATTACATAAGCGAAGTAGGCTTCATATCCCTTTTTCACATAGCTCTGAGCTTTCAATACAGATATCATAGCAGGTAACCCAGTCAAATCATTAGGCTTAATACGAACTATTTCACCATTCGAACATCTCAAATCAATACTCTTTCTTTTACTGTTTACAACAGCATCATGCAATGTCAACCAATCCATACCCAGAATAATATCAAACTCATTAAATGGTAATAACATCATATTAGTAGGAAAACAGATATGTCGAAGCATTAACGAACAATTCTTGCATACTTTGTCAACCAGAAAACTTTCACGTAAGGGGTCTGATACTTTTATAACAAACTCAATAGATTCTACAGGCAAAGTCTTACTGGATATAAGTTTATGCATATATACGAATCTGTAGAACCAGAGTCTATCAAGCAATCACAGAAGTATCATAAAGTGTAAATGTACCCGTTATAACATCTGGAGATGAAGCTTCCTCACGAGCTCAGATAGCATACGCTCTGGTAGATGCTCTAGCTTCGGATCTAGCAACAGTATCTCTCAGAGTTCTATGACTACCACTAACATTTCTTGCGTTTCGATAAAGTCTACCTCTCGCTGAAACATTTTCAGATCTCAGATTTTGGGTAGTCTTTGGCTCAACAGACTTTGGGCAATCACAGATGAAATGATCTAATGATCCAATTTGAAACAAGCTCGGTCATTCAATCTACAACTTCACGGATGCCTTTTTCCAAAATGCTTACATTCAGGTTTCCCAGATCGAATTTCCAACACTTGCTATTTAAGTTTTCGAAGCTTTAGAGCTCAACTGTGATCTAGCTCGATCTCTACTAGAATATCTCACATTAGTCCTGGAACGACTTTGTTCATCTCTGAATTCTTTGAAGCAGATTGAAATGATTTACCCGAAAATCTCATTCTCACATCTCTAACTTCAGACTCAGCTTTTCTTTTGTCATTCCCGAGTGCCTCGGCTTTACATGCCCAATCAACAAGCACAATGAACTCTTTTATTTCTAAAATCCCGACTAGTAAGCGGATGTTTTCATTTAAACCATCTTCAAACCTCTTACACATTATTGCTTCTGATGATACACATTCTCTAGCATACTAACTTAACCTCACAAACTCTCATTCGTATTCAGTGATAGACATGCAGCCCTATTTCAATTCCAGAAATTCTTTCCATTTCTGATCAATGAATCTCTAACTAATGTATTTCTTTTGGAACTCAGACTGGAAGAAATCCCATGTAACCCTTTCCTTAGTAACAACAGAAATCAGAGTTTTCCACCACTGATAAGCTGCGTCTCATAGTAGTGAAACAACACATTTAATACTTTCTTCTAGAGTCAAAGACATTTCATCAAATACCCAGATTGTGTTCACTAGCCAAAACTCAGCTCTCTCAGCATCATCATCACTGGTAGCCCTAAACTCTTCAGCCCCATACTTGTGGATTTTGTCAACCGGAGGCTTATTCAATAGGTTTAGATTCGTAGTCAGATGCATAGCAGATGTCTGATGGGATTAAGCGGGGGTGAAGGTTGTGAAACAGTCGGATTATTTCTCATAAATTGAGTAACCATTCACTCATCATCTGGAAGAATGCCTGTTTAACTTCTCCCTCTTGACCACTCGTAGATGGTCTCAAATCAGAGGGTGCTGTCCTTTGCGTGGCAGTAGGCGCATTGCTTTCTACATCGTCAACTACGGCTCTTTCGAGATCCATTACTATATGAAAATCACATTTTACGTCAGGATTCATCACACTATCACAGTTCAGATATATGACATGTATAGTTAGACTTTGACACGCTACGTTAGTTCAAGCATAGACTAAACCGTAGCTTTGATACTAATCAAATGTAACATCCCTAACCTGTAACCATTGTCGGATTAGGGTTAAAGACTTTACTGGACAGCTTTGAAACTTTTATAGACATTTCATAATACCAGTCATCAATCACAATCAAAGTGTCCCTTTCTTAGGTCAACGAGACCTTAATCATGCTTTAGAGTAGGGTCAGGACTAAACCAACATATATGAAAGTTCTCAGAAATTTAATACTTTTCTAGGTTAGAGAGGACACACACCCATGTCGGTGGGCCATGTGCCTTTCACGGCTACTAGACACACCCATGTGTCTTGGCCTTGCCAAATTAAAGCATGTATACTGACTTATCCACACGGCCACCAGGCACGTCTGTGTGCCATGGCCGCGTAAGTTGGGCTAGCTACTGACATATCCACACGGCTACTCGACACGCGCGTGTCATGGCCGTGTAGAATTAGACTAGTCACTGACTTATTGACACAGCTACTGGGCACGCCCCGTGTGCCATGGCCGTGTAGGTAAAACAGGTCACTTGCAAGGCCAAAATGCCATCCACACAAGGGTCAACCCTAAAAGCAAAATATCAATTCATTTCATGCACATTTGGTAACCAAAAACATATCAAATTAATCATCAAATCTCTATATTCAAATACAATTCCAATCATGCCAATTTGCTACAAGCATGATTCATCCACATTTACCTTTCATATATCCTTTTCTTTGATCAAATATGCATACTCACATTTCATCCATGTACTTACCATTCACTAGACCATTTCATAGCTCCAAGCCATACCAAATCATAAATCATTTTTCATATTTACTCATGCATATTATCAACACATCTAGCCAAATCTCAAGGCTATTTATACACATATTTCAACATAATTCAAAATGACTAGCCTATACATGCCATATCTAGCTATCTACATATTTCAAAGGTACCAAAACAAGTTGAGTAGTGTGATGACAATCCTCGACGGTCCCCGAGCCTTCAGTAGCTGTGATGTAATAGCCCGATTTAGGGCCTAGTTGGAATAATGGTGTGAGGCCACGAATTTGAGGTGAATTTATGAGTTTTTAAAGTTTATGTTATGTTTGCATGCTAGTACAAAAGTTCCATGAAGCAATTTTGCTAAATTGAGGTTCAATGGTCCAAAAAGTACTAAATTGAAAAAGTTGCAAAATATGAGTTTCTAGAAGCTTTTTGTATGAAATAGCTTTAGAATATAAATTAGAAGTCCTTAAGTAGCAATTTGCCCAAATTATAATTTTTAGACAAAAATGGACATGAGTTAGTAAAATAGAAATTTTTTTAAGAGAAGGGCATTTTAGTCATTTACATATTAAATGATTAAAATAGGAAAAAGATGAGAAAAAAATCATTTATCTTCTTCTTGTGGGTGCCAAAATTTTGAAGAACCCCATAGCTAGGGTTTGTTCATCTTTCAAGCTTGCAAGTAAGTTCATTTGAGTCCCGTTTTTAATATTCTTCGTATTTTTAAAGTTCTCGTATTATGAATTAACTATTTTTAGCTATAAAATGAGCTAAGGTCCATGATCAAAAATCTACCCATGAATGATATGCATGTTAAATAATGTTTTATGGAAGTTTATAAGAGTTTGATGTTAGATAAACATCTTTTCCTTAATGAATTTCATGAAAAATGATAGTATGGATCAATTTGTAAAAGTTATGAAATTGGTCATACAACTAGAAATAGTGAGAATTGATGATTGTTATAGTAGAGAAAATGAATCAATAAGCATGACGTTCAAGAAAGTTGAATGAAAATCATTTTACAACCTAGGGGCAATAGTGTAAATATGAGAAAGTATAGGGGCAAAATAGTAATTTTGCCAAAATATGAGTAATGAGTCAATTTAGTCAATGTGAGTATTAAATGATCTATTTATGATTATATATCAAGAAAAATGAAGCTCGGATCAAAACCGAGGTAAGAACAAAGTCGAGGACTAAATTGCATATCTACATACATTTTGTATTTTGAGGTAAGTTTGTATGATTTCTAAGCTTTATGATTTATATCATTGAATTGCTTAATATAATGTACACTATTTTCATGAATTGTTTAATGTTATGTTCAACGAAGAAATCAATGAGATTAAGTATAAGCAAGTCCCGATTGAAGATGAATTTCCCGGGATACTCGATTTACCACAATATGACAACGATGTAAGACCATGCTTGGGACATGGCATCGACAATCAAACAAGTTATCATGTAAGTCCAAGGCAAGCTTGGCATTGAACAAGTTATCATGTAAGTCCAAGGCAAGCTTGGCATTAAACAAGTTATCATGTAAGTCCAAGGCAAGCTTGGCATTGAAAAGCTATCAAGAGAAAGACTTCATATAAATCCATGTCAAGACATGGCCTTGAAACCAAGATGAGATATGTAAGACCATATCTAGGATATGGCTTTGGCATCAACTTATGTGGGTCGAGATTTAGTATCCTCGGTTATTCGCAAAAATTCATCGGGCAAATGAATAAGGTTGAAAAAAATAAAATGGCAAGAGGCTAAGAAAGCAGAACTATTATCAAGTTGATATTAAGTATTACTTATGTTATGAATGATGAAATAGAGAATCATGATTATTATATCAAAGTATGCTGATCAATATGATCAAGTGATATAGGTACCATGTTTACCTTACAAGTCTGAGAATATTAAGTATCATGAGACATGTAAGAATCATTATGAGTAAGTAAGGTCTATAGTTGAAGTTATGATACCATTGTTATGTCTAGTGGTTTCTATTAAACAAGTATATTGATATGCGCTTTACATGCAAACTTACTAAGCTAAATGCTTATGTCTTTAATTATTTCTTTCTATGTAGTCCTCCAAGTGACTTGTGGAGTGGTTGGAGTCGGAGCTTGTAGCACACTATCAATCTTCATTTTGGTATAGCCAAATTATTTTACTAAGTATGGCATGTAGAGGAAGCATTCATTTTGAGAACATGTTTTAAGAAGGGCCAATGTATAGACTATCAAACCATTATTCTTTTGTATATGGCTAAATGTTTGGCCAAAATTTACTATATGTATGTTGTTAAATTCAATGAAGAATGTGGAATTGTTCATGAAATGTATTGTGTTGATCTTGATTTCAAGGTGGCAAATGGCTTGGAAAATAGCCTCTAAGTGTCCACACGGTTACACGGGCGTTTGTCTAGGCCGTGCATACCACCTCTCTTTATTATTATTAGTAGAATAGGCCACGGGTAGATCCACGGCCGTGTGCATGAGCCGTGTAAGACACACGGTTTGGCATGGCGTGTGCCCAGCCGTGTGGATCAAGTCAGTAGCTCCCTACGGTTGGAAGACACGGGCGTGTCAAGGCCGTGTGAATATAGTCAGTAACTCCCCACTGTTGGAAGACATCGGCATGTCAAGGGGTACACGGGCGTGTCTAAGTCACATGGTCATGTGACCCCTGTTTCTAAGAAAGGATTTGATCAAGGTCCGAAAGTTTTTAGAGTTATGCTTAAGGCCTCGTGGGTCTATGACACATATAAATAGACTAAGAAAGAGAAGTTTTTAAGTCGGAACACAATTTTACAGCTCGTAAGTGTATGTTAAGTGAGTTCAAGCATGGTAATGCCTCGTATCCAGTCCTAGCATCGGTCACCGGTACGGGTGTTACATTTAGTGGTATCAGAGCTACGGTTTAGTCGATTCTAGGACTAGCGTAGCACGAGCATGAGTCTAGCTATACATGCCATACGTAAGAATGTTTTTATAATGATAGTGTGACGACTCCTGATGACTTAAATTATGTTTATACATATAGTAAATGGATCCCGAAGGAGTTGTGGTGGATGATGTAGAAAGTAATGTGCCGGCTCCCGCAGAAGGGACGGTGCCGAACGAGAATGAGACATCTTCTCATGATGTTATTACGGGTACCTTTTCTCTTTTTGATACCAAAGTTATTGCTTTGATAGATCCTGGATCCACAGACTCTTACATTTGCATGAAATTAGTATCCAAATTGAATATGCCTATAGATTCTACAGAATTTATGATTAAAGTGTCTAATCCTTTAGGCAAGAGTGTGTTAGTTGATAAAAGTTGTAAAGATTGCCCATTAATGATTAGAGGTCATTGTTTAAAACCAAATCTTATGTTGTTACCATTCGATGAGTTTGACCTCATTATTGGAATGGATTAGTTGACTGCCCATGATGTATTTACTAATTGTGGAAAGAAGAAGTACATTGAGATGAGATGTGAGAATAGGGATATTCTTCATGTATCATCAGATGAACAAGGTGGACTGCTAGTAATGATTTCTCACATGATAGTGCATAGATATTTAAGAAAGGGGTATGAGGCATTTTTGGCCTTTGTGATGAATGACAAAGAAACTGGGTTAAAGATTGAGTCAGTGCCGATAGTATGTGAGTACCTAGATGTTTTTCCTGAGGAATTGCCAGGATTACCGCCAGTTAGAGAGGTTGAATTCATGAAACACCCCACACCCGGTCCACGAGCCTGAACCGGATCTGGTATGTTCCTTAAGTAAACCGGTTTTCAATGTCCTGATTAACTTAGAGAAAATTTGTGTAATTAAGAAAAATTCGTTTTGGGTTGGGCTTAAATTGGAACCCATTTAATAAATTTTGAAAATCCAACTTAAATAAGGTGACAAAATAATTTTAGGGTTTATTATTTTAAAAGAAATAAATTTACTTAACTTTAATCAAAAATAAATTGTATCATAATCAAATAAAAATAAATAGAAATAAAGAAAATCCAACTGGGCCTTATGGCCTTATTACATCATTCAAACCCAAAATAAAATTTAAAGTACTAAAATTATATAAAGTCCAAATTTCTAAATAAATTCTTCAAGTGATGCATGGCCACCTTTAGCTCCTGCCGAGGCAGGTCCATTCTTGCTCATCACCTAAAAAAATTCCCCAGCGGGTGAGTCCACAGACTCAATGTGTACCTGATACTAATTTTCAACAAATCGAGGCATACAAGTCATATCAATTTCATGTTCATACAAAATAAAGGATGATGCAACCCAAACCCAAGCCTATTTGTCCATTACGCTACACACCACCCGTACCAACTTTGTGCAAGTGGGGACTACTAAGTCGACCCTCCATCCGCTACACACCATAAAAGCGATCATTGCGATCGACGTGCTCATCGCCTACACTTACGTTGTGTCTTTAGACACTATATTCGAATATTATGGCTGAAGTTACCATATTCAATAATGTGACCGTAGTCACCATAATTTGTTGGTGAGGTGAAGTCGGCACCTTCGTTGGTGAGACCGTAGTCATCACCTTCACTTTCTCCCTTCACATATATCCCAAATGCCCCAATTATTACATATCATTCATATCATACTTAAATTCACATTCATGTCACTTTTCAAAATATAACACATTCATAATCCTATCAAAAGTAGGAATACGTGCACAGGTACTTTTGCCACATTTGTGGTACTTAGCCACATTCTCATTCTTATACACATTCATATATTAAAACATAATTATTGCCATAACATATTGAAAGTTAGTGTGAGTACACACACGATTTGCTTAATAGGTTCCTTGAAATCCCGAAGAACGATCTCTGGAGATTTAGATCTCAAATCCTACATAAGTTAATCACTTTAAAAGACTATTCGGCCACTTTTCCAAATACAACTAGGATTTGTATTACTTACCTTAAAATTTCCAAATCTGAAAAGGATTCCTTGCCTTGTATGTGCATGCAATCAAATCCCTATAATTATATGTTAATTTTAATCTCACATATATTCCATAACTTTTGACCAAATATGTGTATATCTTACCTTAGATTCTTGAATCCGGATGATCTCTCCTTGTAGTCGATAGCATTAGAAATCCCAAAATACTCCTTATAGTTTACGGCCACAATAATAATAACATTAATCCCTATTTTTGGCTTAAAGAAGAGAATAAATCAATAACCACAAGATTCTTACCTTAAGTGTTGAATTAAACGGATCTATCCTGACACCACTTGAGAGAGATTTGGCTTTGGCGAAATTTGACTAGGTTGGTTTGGTTTTGAAAAGGAAGAAGAAGAAGAAAAGAAAAAGAAAGATGAGGCTAGAGAATTCCGCTAGACAAAAGAAAAGAGAAAAGAGCCCTAAAAATTTCGGCAGAGATGAGGAGGAAGCAAAAATTGATGAGTAGCCCTCTTGTCCTCCTTTTATAGCCGAAAATATCAGCCTAGGTGAGTCCCTTACTTGGCCACCACTCCTCTTTCATCATCTATTTTAGTTAAAATAAACTAGAGAAAAATCCTTATTATCTCTTCCAAATAATCCAAATTAAAAATCCCTTATTTATCACTTTTTAATCATGTATTTATGGAATTAAAACACCCCCTTTTTCCAACTCATGTGCCGTCTACCTCATAGCCTGTGGAGCAAAATTAAAACTTCATTTATTTGCTTCCCTTGTGACTCGAATCCAGGCCCATGCCTCCTACACATGGTGCCATTTCCATAGGTCCTAAGTGGCATCTTGAGGGCCACATTTCCAAGCTTTGTTTGTGTGCCAAATTTCTCCAACTTTTTCTTTTAAGGCCCTCTTGCCTTTGTTTCCTATTTTGAACCTTAAAATTTGACATTTCTGCATCATTTCTAAGTTTCCTAAAATTTTCGATCGGCTCTGTTTACTTTGCCATTTTCTTACATTTCAAGTTTCGAAATGTTCATTTCCATATTCTGAATCATTTCCAAAAATGTTCAACTTTCCAAAATGTTCAGTTTCCAAAAATGTGCACTTTCCATTTTTGAACCATTTCTTTACATTTCTCGGTTTCCTAAAATGTTCATGTCCTAATGCATTTCGAGTTTTCCAAAATATTCATTTCCAATCATTTTCATACATTTACGAGTTTCCAAAAATATCAATAATTTATTCATAAGGTGAAGACTTGTCATTCATACAATTTAAACCAGAAAATGCATAGGCCCTTTCCGAGGATGTTCTGATTCTACCCCCTTAAACAAAATATCGTCCTTGAAATTTCCTAACGAATAATCGTGCGGCCTAACTTACCCCACTATGCTACTCTTTGCTGCGCTCTTTCACGATCTTAAGAACTATCATACTTTCTAGGCACATTCTCTAAGTTCACTTCCAAGTTTTGATCACCTCACTAGCAATACAAGAATAAGCTAACCTATAACAAGCAAAGCAATTAAGGGTATTCGAGAAATAAAGAAGTGTGCAGTGGTCACATCGGCACATCTTCCTCCTTGCGACGGCCAAGCGCATAAACCAACCTTGGTTGCCTCGCGTCTGCCCCTTGACAGCACTCTCTCGCGGTGCTTCACGTCCTGATCAGAACCATTTCCTCCATGGTTCGGTCCACGATTCTCTTTGAAATTGCTGCGCCTCTACCCGACTAGCATTTTGAGCTCTGCGTCGGCTCTTATCTAGCGGCTTGGGGTAATCCTTAAGCATATGGTCCTTGGACCCACACTTGAGACATCGTCCGTCTTTTTCAACACTCTCCCAAGTGCTACTTTCCCACAATGCTCACAAGAGCGTCTTGCCCGGCCGTACCGGCTTATTGATTTTGTGGCGTCAACTCTAGGCCTCTTATTCCCGGGCGATCGGACGATCCAAAACCTCTTTACGGCCTAATCCGATCGATTGTTACGCCTTATAAATTCTTAATTCCTTGACCACTTTAGCCTTTTCCACTAACGCGAGAAAATTCCGCTCACGATGCGGTGCTATCAACAATCTTAGATCATCCGCCAACCCGTCCTCAAAATGGACCTGAGCGTTCATGCTCGGTTGCCACAACCCCTCGAGCATAGCGGCTCAAACTCGAAAATTACGCCTCATATTACTGCGACGGACTTACTTCCTTGTACCAATCCCGAAAAAGACTTTCTTTGTTCATCAGTATATCTCGGTTCCCACATACTTTTTCGAAATGCTTCTTTAACATATTCCCGAGTCAAATCTGCGGTAGTAGCACCATCCCGAAACGATTAACCACCAGCGTCGCTTCATCGCGTGGCGATGCCACCATCCCTTTCAACTTCTCCTCGGGGTCAAGTCGAGCTCATCCATGATGCGCTCCGTTGCTTCAACCGATCTTCGGTATCTTGGGTGCTACTCTAAACACTCCACGAAACATCTCGGCTCTATTAGCTCGGAGCCGTTCAGGCACAGACTTACGGGTTCCTAAATTTCCTCCTGCACCAGCCACCAATTCCAAAACTCGCAGCACAGCCTACGACATAGCATCTTCCCCCGTCTGAGCCTGCTGCTCAACATTAACAGCTGGGGGTGGTGGTGGCGGTGGTATCTCATTGTCAGAACCCTGACCCGATCTAACGGGTTCTGACCTAGTCATTCTTCCTCTACCTCTTCCACGTCGACCACGTCCTCTGGAGCTCATTTCTAGCGTCGAGATCTGATTTGAAAGTTTTATGTATTAGTACTTTGGTTTCACTTGTTTACTCGCGGAGAAATTTTATGAAAAGGGATTTAAGAGTGGTTCTTTCGTATTCATACAAACACACAGTCTTTTCCATTCATTCATTCATCCATCAAACAAGTATAAACTTTCGTTCATTCAGAGAAACGTTGTAATTTTCATTATTGTTGTTTTTCACTACCTAGGGGTATTTTCGTAATTTTGTCCTAAAGGGGTATTTTTGTAATTTTTTCTAGGGAAAACGTTCCTTTGTGCTTTTGTCAAAAAGCATTTTGAAAACTTTAAAGTTTTGGGGTAATTTGGAAAATTTTTAAAATTCGGGGGTATTTCGGTAATTTTTGACCTCAGGGGTATTTTGGTAATTTTTCACAAACTGGGGTATATTTGGAAAAACTAACAAATCAGGGATATTTCAAAAGTTGTAAAATTTTGTGGGTTCTTTTTGAGAGTTTAACCTTTCAAATGGTGATGTTGCAAAAATTTGGAAATCAGGGTCATTTTGGTAATTTTGCAAGTTAGGGGCAATTTTGTAATTTTCCAAAATCAGGGTATTTTTGATGGTTTGCACATTAGGGTTTATGAACATTATAAAATAATGGAGTTTTGACAAAACCATTGAAAAGTTTGACATTTTGTGAATCAAGGGCATTTTGGTAATTTTACCACTTAGGGGCATTTTGTAATTTTCACAAATTAGAAATTTTTGAGAAAAATTTGTAAAGATGGTTTTGAAAATTTAGTAAAGAGTTTTGAAATCTAGGGTTTGTTGTTTTTTTTTAAAAAAACATGGCTGGTTCCCTTTCGGGTTTTAGTCATTATGTTTAGCTTTATGGCCAAGGCCCACTTTGGTCGGGGTGAACCAAAACTACGCACCAGGCGGGATTCGAGTGGAGAGGAGGTGAGTCACACGGTGCTTAAATACCAAGCTCCCATCGAAACCATTCCTAGACATGCGCCTGAGAGGTTGCCACACCACTGAGCCTGCGAGTTAGGGTGAGCCAGAAAGCTACGCACCGGGTAGGATTCTGCGAAGAGGAGGTGAGTCACTAGGGCTGCTTAAATACCGAGCTCTTACGGATCCAATCCTGAACATGCGTCTGAGGTTGCCACACCTATCTCAATGACTTAGCCATAGGTTTGTTAAGTTCATTAAGTCTTATGGGTTACGTGTTTGAGTAATCTAGCCACAGGGTTCAAATTCCTATCATTCTATTCTACGTTCCATGCCTTTTCTACCCTTATCTGATTTCATAAATCACGAATCACTCATAAAGTTAGGGGTCCTTTACAGTGGGCGGGTGGTCGTGGAGACTTCAGTGCCATGCGAAAAACACCTTATTTTCACGAGAAAATCATTTGGGCTCGAATTAAAAATGTTTTGGGCCTTAGCCCATGGCCAGGTTTAAAGCGGGCTCGATACCAAGCTGAAACACCCTTTTGCCCACGAGCACAGCCCCGGATCTGGTATGTTCCTTAAATGTAAACGGTTTTCAATGTCTGATTAACTTAGAAAATTTGTGTAATTAAGAAAAATTACGTTTTAGGTTGGGCTTAAATTGGAACCCATTTAATAAATTTTGAAAATCCAACTTAAATAAGGTGACAAAATAATTTTAGGGTTTATTATTTTAAAAGAAATAAATTTACTTAACTTTAATCAAAAATAAATTGTATCATAATCAAATAAAAATAAACGAGAAATAAAGAAAATCCAAGCTGGGCCTTATGGCCTTATTACATCATTCAAACCCAAAATAAAATTTAAAGTACTAAAATTATATAAAGTCCAAATTTCTAAATAAATTCTTCAAGTGATGCATGGCCACCTTTAGCTCTGCCGGCAGGTCCATTCTTTGCTCATCACACGAAAAATAATTCCCCAGCGAGTGAGTCCACAGACTCAATGTGTACCTGATACTAATTTTCAACAAATTAGGCATACAAGTTATATCAATTTCATGTTCATACAAAATAAAGGATGATGCAACCCAAACCCAAGCCTATTTGTCCATCATTACTACACCACAGTACCAACTTTGTGCAGTAGGGGACTACTAAGTCGACCCTCCATCCGCTACACACCATCGAAGCGATCATTGCGGTTGGCGTGCTCATCGCCCACTTACGTTGTGTCTTTAGACACTATATTCGAATATTATGGCGAAGTTACCATATTCAATAATGTTACAGTAGTCACCATAATTCGTTGGTGAGGCCAAAGTCGACACCTTCGTTGGTGAGGCCGTAGTCATCACCTTCACTTTCTCCTTCACATATATCCCAAATGCCCCAATTATTACATATCATTCATATCATACTTAAATTCACATTCATGTCACTTTTGAGAATATAACACATTCATAATCCTATCAAAAGTAGGAATACGTGCACAGGTACTTTTTGCCACATTTGTGGTACTTAGCCACATTCTCATTCTTATACACATTCATATATTAAAACATAATTATTGCCATAACATATTGAAAGTTAGTGTGAGTACACACACAGATTTGTTTAATAGGTTCCTTGAAATCCAGAAGAAACGATCTACAGATTTAGATCTCAAATCCTACATAAGTTAATCACTTTAAAAGACCATTCGTACTTTTCCAAATACAACTAGGATTTGTATTACTTACCTTAAAATTTCCAAATCTGAAAAGGATTCCTTGCCTTGTATATGCATTAAAAATCCCTATAATTATATGTTAATTTTAATCTCACATATATTCCATAACTTTTGGCCAAATATGTGTATATCTTACCTTAGATTCTTGAATCTGGATGATCTCTCCCTTGTAGTCGATAGCACTAGAAATCCCGAAAATACTCCTTATAGTTTATTACCACAATAATAATAACATTAATCCACTATTTTTAGGCTTAAAGAAGAGAATAAATCAATAACCACAAGATTCTTACCTTAAGTGTTGAATTAAACGGATCTATCCACGACACCACTTGAGAGATTCGGCTTTGGCGGAAATTTGACTAGGTTAGCTTTGGTTTGAAAAGGAAGAAGAAGAAAAAAAAGAAAAAGAAAGATGAGGCTAGAGAATTCCGCTAGACAAAGAAAAGAAAAAAAGCCTAAAAATTTTGTGAGAGATGAGGAGGAAGCAAAAATTGATGAGTAGCCCTCACTGTCCTCCTTTTATAGCCAGAAAATATCAGCCTAGGTGAGTCCACTTACTTGGCCACCACTCCTCTTTCATCATCTATTTTATTTAAAATAAACTAGAAAAATCCTTATTATCTCTTCCAAATAATCCAAATTAAAAATCCCTTATTTATCACTTTTTAATCATGTATTTATGGAATTAAAAGACCCCCTTTTTCCAACTCATGTGCCGTCCACCCTCATAGCACAGGGAGCAAAATTAAAACTTCATTTATTTGCTTCCCTTGTGACTCGAACCAGGACCCATGCCTCCTACACATGGTGCCATTTCCATAGGTCTAAGTGGCATCTTGAGGCCACATTTCAAACTTTGTTTGTGTGCCAAATTTCTCCAACTTTTTCTTTTAAGGCCCTCTTGCCTTTATTTCCTATTTTGAACCTTAAAATTTGACATTTCTGCATCATTTCTAAGTTTCCTAAAATTTTCGATCGGCTCTGTTTACTTGCCATTTTCTTACATTTCAAGTTTCGAAAATGTTCATTTCCATTCTGAATCATTTCAAAAATGTTCAAGTTTCCAAAATGTTCGAGGTTTCAAAAATGTCTAAGTTTCCAAAATGTTGGGTTTCGAGAAATGTTCAACTTTCCAAAATGTTGAGTTTCCAAAAATGTGCACTTTCCATTTTGAACCATTTCTTTACATTTCTCGGTTTCCTAAAATGTTCATGTCCTAATGCATTTCAGTTTCCAAAATATTCATTTCCAATCATTTTCATACATTTACGAGTTTCCAAAAATATCAATAATTTATTCATAAGGTGAAGACTTGTCATTCATACAATTTAAACCCGAGAAATGCATAGGCACTTTCGAGGATGTTACAATTCGATATTGAGCTAGCTTACGGTATTGTACCGATATCCATTACTCCATCAGAATGGCTCCAATAGAGTTGAAAGAGCTAAAGTCACGATTGCAGAGTTGACAAATAAAGGCTTTGTAAGATCAAGTTGTTCACCATGGGTGCTTGATTTTATTTGTGAAAAGAAAGATGGCACCATGAGATTGTGCATAGATTACAGTCGGCTCAATAAAGTGACGATATGAGAACAAGTACCCATTGACTAGAATCGATGATTTGTTCAATCAATTGAAAAGAGCCACTTTGTGTTCTCCAAAATAGACTTGAGATCGAGTACTACCCGGTGAGAGTGAAAGATTGGATATATCCAAGGCTTTTTGAACAAGGTATGGACATTATGAATTTCTAGTCATGCCCTTTGGGTTAACCAATGCTCCCGTGGTGTTCATGGATCTAATGAACCGCGTCTTTAAACCATACCTTGACATGTTTGTAGTCATTTTTATTAACGACATACTGATTTATTCTCGAGATGAGAATGAGCATGTTGAGCACGTCTGAGTAGTTTTAAAAACTCTTGAGAAAATCAATTTGTATGCCAAATTTAGTAAGCGAATTTTGGCTCAAGGAAGTAAGTTTCTTGGGCATGTCGTCTCAAGAGATGCAGTCCGAGTAGATCCAAGTAAGATTTCAGCCATAATGGACTAGAAGCCACCTAAGAACATTTCTGAGATTAGAAGTTTTCTAGGCTTAGCTGGCTATTACAGACAATTCGTCAAGGGATTTTCCATGATTGCAACCCCAATGACTAAATTGTTACAGAAAAAATGTAAAGTTTGAGTGGACAGAATGATGCAGTGAAGTTTCAAGAAGTTGAAAGTAATGTTGTGAAGCTCGGTTTAGTATAACTTTGAGGCGGGAAAAATTTGTGATTTCTGATGCATCCTTAATTTGATTGGGTTGTGTACTCATGTAAGAAGGCAAGGTGATTGCTTATGCCTCAAGACAGTTGAAGCCTCATGAGAAGAATTATCTGACACATGATCTAGAATTGGCTACTATAGTCTTCGCTTTGAAAATTTGGAGACACCATTTATATGGTGAAAGATGTCGGATTTTTATTGATCACAAAAGTCAGCGTGCTTGATGGCCTGAAGGAGTTGAACTTAAGTCAATGAAGATGGTTAGAGTTGATAAAAGACTATGAATTGGTCATTGACTACTATTATTGGAAAGCGAATGTGGTGTGCCGATGCTTTAATGAAAGTCCTATTTGCCTTAAGAACATTGAATTCAAGGATATCTTTATCCAATGATGGTTCTATTTTAGCTAAGTTGAGAGCTAGACCAATGTTTCTTTATGAGATCTTGGAAGCTCGAAAAGAAGATAATGAATTGCAAGTTAAGAGAGCTCATTGTGAGTGTCGATGTTGAATCGACTTTGGATTAGTCGATGGATACTTGATGTTTAGAGATAGAGCTTGTGTCTGCAGAAAGAGGATCTTATTCAGAGAATTTTGCACGAAGCACATAACGGATGGTTGTCTGTACATCTAGGAAGTACAAAGATGTATAATGATTTAAAGCAACAGTATTGGTGGTCGAAAATGAAGAAAGATATTTGAGTTTGTTTCCAAGTGCACGATTTGTCGACAAGTAAAAATTTGGACACCAAGTACCTTGGGGTTTACTTGACCCATTTTGGTTTTCAGTGGAAATGGGACCAGTATCACCATGGATTTTGTAATGGGTCTACCATTGTCACCAAGTAAAAAGGATGCTATATGGGTTGTAGTTGATAGACTTACAAAGTCGGCCCATTTCATACCGATCTGCAGTGGGTTACTCGCTCGACAAGTTGGCAAACTTGTATGTTTCAGAAATAGTAAGGCTTCACGGAGTTCCTTTATGGATTATATCAGATAGAGACCCGAGATTCACATCTAGATTTTAGAAGAAGTTGCAAGAAGCCTTGGGTACAAAATTGAGTTTTAACCTGACTTTTCATCCTCAAGCGACGGTTAGTCGAGATAGAGTTAATTCAAGTACTTGAAGATATTCAAATGTTGTATTTTAGAATTTCAAGGCAATTGGGAAAAGTTTCTCCCATTGATAGAATTGGCCTACAACAACGATTTTCAGATTGAGTTTAAAGATGGCGCCTTATGAGGCTTTATATGGGCGTAAGTGCGAGAACACCTTTGTTTTGGGCGGAACTCAGAAAAAACCAAATTCACGGGGTTGATTTGGTTAAAGAAGCTAAAGAGAAAGTGAAAGTGATATGAGAATGTTTAAAAATTTGCATCAGACAGACCAAATCCTATTCGGTTTAAAGAAAAGAGATAGAGCACCAAGTCGGGGATAAAGTTTTCTTAAAAGTGTCACCATGGAGAAAAGTTCTCATATTTGGTTTGGAAAGGCAAGTTAAGTCCACGTTTCATCGGACCTTACGAGATTCTTGAGAGTGTTAGTGGTAGCTTAGCATTTGGCCTTACCATCGAAATTAGAAAAGATACATGATGTGTTTCACGTGTCAATGTTGCGGCGCTACATATCAAATCCTTCACATGTAATTACCGTCGAAATAAAGATTCATCCCAACATGACTTATGGTGAAGAACCGATCAAGATTTTAGCTCGGGAAGTCAAGCAATTGAGAAATAAAAGTATTGCCTTAGTGAAAGTATTGTGGCAAAGACACGGGATAGAAAAAGCTACATGGGAAGCCCAGAGAATATGAGAAACGATATCCAAACCTTTTTCTTTGGTAAGATTTTAGAGGGCGAAAATCCTAAGAGAGATTATAACGACTGATTTAGGGCCTAGTCGAAATAATGGTGCGAGGCCACGAATCGAGGTGAATTTATGAGTTTTAAAGTTTATGTTATGTTTGCATGCTAGCATGAAAGTTCCATGAAACAATTTTGCTAAATTGAGGTTGAATGGTCCTTTTGGACTAAATTGTAAATGTTGCAAAATATGAGTTTCTAGAAGTTTTTGTATGAAATAGTTTTAGAATATAAATTAGAAGTCCTTAAGTAGCAATTTGCCCAAATTATAATTTTTGACAAAAATGGACATGAGCTAGTAAAATAGAATTTTTTTAAGAAAAGGGCATTTTGGTTATTTACTTATTAAATGATTAAAATAGGAAAAGATGAGAAAAAATCATTCATCTTCTTCCTTGTGGGTGCCAAAATTTTGAAGAACCCCATAGCTAGGGTTTGCTCATCTTTCAAGCTTGCTAGTAAGTTCATTTGAGCCAGTTTTTAATATTCTTAGTATTTTTGAAGTTAGAGTTTGATGTTAAATAAACATCTTTTCCTTAATGAATTTCATGAAAAATGATAGTATGGATCAATTTGTAAAAGTTATGAAATTGGTTATACACACTAGAAATAGTGCGAATTGATGATTGTTATAGTAGAAAATGAATCAATTGAGCATGAAGTTTAAGAAAGTTGAATGAAAATCATTTTACAAGCCTAGGGGCAATAGTGTAAATATGAGAAAGTATAGGGGCAAAATAGTAATTTTGCCAAAATATATGTAACCCCAATTTAGGCTAGTCGGAATAATGGTCTCGGGACCACTAATCGAGGTTGAGAAAATTATTTTAGTATTATTTTATGTGTTATGGTATCAATATATGACTATATGGGGACTTTGGGGCTTTAATTTTAGCAATAGCATGTAAGCTGTGAAAAAGACTAAATCGCATAAGATGCAAAAGTTCTATTTTATAAGGTAGGGGTACCTAATAGCTATAAAATGTAAATTTGGAGGATTTTAAAGTGCAATTGGGCCATTTATTTAGTGATGGCCGGCCATAGGAAGGCTAGGGAGACAAGAGCATTAATTTTTAGTCAAATTTGGTGAAAGTTGTTGACTAGTTGACTAAAATATGATAAAATAAGGGAAGGCTATCATCTTTTTCTCTTCTTTTCTTCTTCCACCGATTTTTACACTCAAAAGAGGGGTTTTGAAGCTTTGAAATTTTAGCAACTTGTCCTCACCCAAGTAAGTGATTTTTGGTGGTGTTAATTGATAATTTTTATACTTTTTAGTCCCCAAAGCTCAAGCTAGCTAGTGAGGGGACTAAATTGAGATATGGTTGAAAGTTTAAGGACTTTCCATGAGAGTAGTTATGTTGTTAGCTGAGTTTTCATGGAAGAAAATGAATGTTAGGGAGATGAGAAACAACTTTTGTGAAAGGTGTTAGCATGAAAACACCTAAATAGGACTTGAGTGCAAACATTTAATTTGTGTCATAAATGCTTGAAATAGTTGAAATGGTGAGTAGTTGTAAGAGAAATAAATGTTCATTTATGTTTGCTTGTCAAGAAAATATGATGAAAAATAAATTACGAGCCTAGGGCAAAATCGTAATTTTGCCAATGTCTGAGGCAAAATGGTCTTTTTGCCCAAGTGTAGAATTTGATGTATTATGATTATAGAATGATCTAAATGAATGAATTTACGTGTTATAGATCAAGAAGAGCGCGGAATCAACCTTGGCCAGTGGGAAAGGCAAGGTGATTGAGTAAATCGCTAGTTAACATGTTTTGCATCGAGGTAAGTTTATGTGTAAACAATACAATTATATTTATATACATTATGCTCTAATTGTGTATGACATGATTGAGAATATATATATGATTCAAGTGAATTCAATGTGGTCATCATTTAATAATTATTGTTTCATTCACGATGGGCTTTGTGCGATACCATCGTCTATTCATCTTTTGGTGGGTTAAGTGCGATACCACCTTATTATTTAATTATGATGGGCTTTGTGCAATACCATCGTCTAGTAATCTTTTGGTGGGCTATATGCGATACCACCTAATGAATCTTGAAGGTGGGCTAAGTGTGAATCCACCAAGTAATCAAACTACGAGTAATGGATTTAGATGTGTTGTATTATGTGACCTTGTGATGTTAAGTGCAGGGAAACCGTTAATGAATGTATGTATTATGTTTGCAATGTGATTGGAGTGTTTGAATGGAGGAAATGAGTATGCATAATCATGAATGTAAATTGTTTCTTGTTTAGTGCATAATCTTATGAAATTGTATTAATACATGTTAAAATGTTGTATTGTTTACATGTGAACTTACTAAGCTTAAAGCTTACTCCCTTTCTTTCCCTTATTTTATAGAGCTTAAGAGCAGAGCGGTGCTGGGATACACCGATATCCAGGAGACCGCCCACACTATCTGCTCACTTCGGTATAATTAGACTTAGTGATTTTGTTTATGGCATGTATAGGGGCTACACTAATTAGATATTTTGTGATTTTGGCCAAAGGTGTATTGGCTCTTGTGAAGACATTTTTTTGTAAATTACCATGATTGATGGCCCATTTTATCATTTTATAAAAAAAAATTCAAAGTTATCTATGGGAGATTATATTGAAACTATGAGATGACTGTTAGCATGTTGAATGGGTTCATGTAGTGTGAGCTATAGGGTGCAAGAACACGGCAAGCAGACCTTATTCTTGTTCATACGGGTGAGCACACAGGCGTGTGTCTAGCAGTGTGTGACTCTGAGATCGAGCCATGGGCGTGTGTCCAAGCCGTCTGAAATCTGCACCTTGAATTTTGGTATTTGAATTGTCACATGGTTTGAAGCACACAAGTGTGCCTAGTGGCCGTGGGGGCTATGTCGATTAGCTAGCATAAGAGTACATGGCCATGGAAAATAGGAGTGTCGGGCCAGTGTGAAATTAGTCGCGTCGACCAGCAGTGGTGGAAGACACGGGCATGTCTTGAGGATACAGGCGTGTCCCATTTCACATGGGCTGCGTCCTGGCCGTGGGATTTTGGAGATGAATCTTTGGGGTTTTAGGCACGATTTAAGCACATGGGCGTGTGTGTCCACACATGGGCGTGCCACGTTTTTACGGGCATGTGAGCCACATATAAAAGGAAAAATTTGTAAAGGTTGAAAAAGTTCGGTATAGTCTCAAGTGTTCTCGTGTGTATGAGTTAGGCCTCATAAGTTGATAATGATGTTGTTAAGGTGATAAGAGAGTAGTTATTATGGGCCTAAGTGGTGGTCATGAGGATTTATTTAAAATAACGCCTTAAGCCAGGTTCAAACTTAGAATATGGGTAAGAGGTATTACATTTAGTGGTATCGAGCTATGGTTTAGTCGGTTCTAGGACTACTTGTAGCGTGTGTAAAGTCTAGCTATACATGCCATTTAGCATATAATAATAGTGTGGTGGCTTACGATGATTTTAAATTTTTTTATGTAGTGTATGGATCCGATCAATGCGACTCACGATGTGTGACTAGTAATGTCTGGCTCTGCGCATGAGGACCGCGCTTTGTGCTGAGTGAACCGAAACTAGGGTTAGAGGATAAGAGGCTCGGGAAGCATTTCTCCAAATGATGATTAAGCGGTACACCGAGTGCGTGCAGAGCAAACCCCAATGCTCAACCTCCTCCACCTCCTCCTATACCTCGATCGGTTCTGTGACTCCCAAGTATAGAAATGGTGAGACAACTAAGCCCTAGGTAGACAAAATCAGGAAGCAAGGAGGCGAGGATTTTCAAGCTAATATAGATGATGACCACTGGCGGCGGAGTTACAGTTGGAGAGCTCAATGAGGTTTTGATGAACTCTCTGTACACACGAAGAGAGCTTGAAATGTGATGTATCCTTCTTTGAGGATTGACATACCATTGGTGGAAAATGTTCACCTCTGTGGTTCCTACGTAAAGGGTGATGTGGGATTTCTTTTTGGAAAAGTTACGGAAGAAGTTTATAAGTCAACGATTTGTAAACCAGAAATGAAAAGAATTCCTTGAGTTGAAGCAAGGAAAAAATAGGTGTGGCGAGAATATGAGAGCGAATTTGTTAGGCTTAGCAAGTATGCGCATGAATGTATACCCACGGAAGCTACTTCATGCAAGAGATTTGAATATGGGTTGAATGAAGATGTTAGACTATTAGTCAGGATTTTAGAACTGAAGGAATTCGTGGTATTGGTGGATAGGGCTAGTAAGGCCGAGGAGTTGAGTAAGGAAAGAGGAAGAGGCATGAGTGAGGCCGGGATGCAAGAAAAGAGGCGATGAGCAAATCATACCAAGCTCAATCGAAGAGGTCAGAGGAAGTGAACCCTCGGATGACTACATCGATCGGGTATTCGCGAGAGAGAGCGAGGCAACACGTATTCGGGTTCAAGAGTTGAGAGCCACCTCAATGGCAAGTGTGGGCAATCAAAGTCAAACGAGAGTGACCAAGTTGTAACACCACCTATCCAGTATGCATGCGTCGGATTAAGGTTAGGAGCATTCTGAGCGGATCGGAAATATTCACATACTAAAATCATACATTCAATCGTTCCACGGGCATAGTATCCTTAAAAGCGGCCATCGAGGCCTAAAGCATGCTTATAAACCAGTCGGGACTAAAGCTGAAACACATCTGAAATTCCATAAAAATTTTAAACTTTTCTAAATCTGAGGAGACACGCGGTGGGAGAGACCGTGTGCCCTCCACGCTTCTAGACACCCCGTGTGTCCGCCGTGTCTATTTACTAACTTCCCCACCACGGCCACCAAGCACGCGGTGTACTTTGGTCGTCTTTTATGTTAGCTCTTGACTTGCACACCACGGCGGATGACACGCCCGTGTCGAGGCGTGTGATTTTAGGTTGCATCACTGCCAATTTACCCACGGTCTAAGGCACGCCCACATGTGCCTGGCGTAATGACATTATAGGCCATTTACAAGGCCAAAATGCCAACCAAATGGTTCATACCTATAAGCATAATTTACCAACACATATCAAGCATATATAGCAACCAAAAACATATAAATAGCCATCCAAATCATGCACATTTGATCACTAAGATAATCACAACTATACATTTAATTTTCATTCAATATATACATTCAAAACCAATACTAAACATACCAATTTGCATAACTAAAACTCAATTATGCCTATGCACCATTTGTCTATATACTTACCATCTCATAACCATTCCATATATCAACTAATCATATCATAACAACTTCACATATCACATTCATCTAAGTATGACACCAAAACATAACTAGCCAAATCACATGGCTAAGTTCACTTTACAAATCATCATAAGAACAAGCCTATATATACCATATCTAGCTATATACATATCAGGTGTACCAAAATGATATTAGTAGTGTGATGGCGATCCTTGGCGGTCCAGAGCCTTCAATAGCTTTGACGACCTATAAAGCAGATAAAACACACACACACGGAGTAAACACTAGCTTAGTAAGTCTTAAGCAATTACAATTCGATAATTAAACATTCGAACATTTTATGCGTATATATCAATTTGTCTATGACATTAAATACAAATAAATTAACCTAAAAAAAATTGTTTATGGCTGAATTGCCATCTCTTTAACTTAGCATCTATCACTTTCTTATCGAAGGCATACAACTCTCCAAAGCACTTAAATGCTTTAGATATTACGCATATTCCATCACTAATCACATATAACATATATCACGATCACATGTAATTAGTCAAACACAAATATAAGCATCTCAGATAATTCTCACCTTTGACATTTTTACAAATGACTGAATATCAAAGATATTACAATTCTTATATTTCAATATACATATCATACTCATTAATGAATAGATCAATTGCACATATCATATAAATTCATTCACGAAAACCTTGACCATTGCACAACTTATTTAATTCGAAAAGAAGATAATAACTTACCTCGTTCCTTGCATCTATAAAATTTATACTTACAGAGCATTTAGTTTACTTTAGTAATTACATTCTTCCTTGTAAATGATTCATGAATTCTCTATTTATAATACATCACCAGACATTAAGCCTTCTAGGCATCAAGCACAAAATACACACCGGTACTAAGCTGCTGGGCAGAAGTGCGAATTTGATCATCGGTATTTAGCTTTGCTGAAGCGATGGCTTTGATACAAATCAGGCACAAGTGTGCGCTGGGCTCAAAGCCCGAATTACATCATCGTCACAAGGCACGCTGGGCTCGAAGCCGAAATACAATATTACTTCCATCTCAATCACATTACAAGCTAACGAATTATCTGAACCGTACTTAATTCATATCACATGAACTTATCAATTCAATTAGAATTTAACAACACTTCATGCCAAAATATTTATCCACATTTGGCTATCTTATATATATATATCCCAAAACATTTAAATTTCATCTTTCATTAAGTTACATAAATAATTTTAGACATATACTTACTTAAGGACTTACCTCGACTATCGACGGACGACGACGAAGGCCAGGCTGATCGATAACATACCATACCTTTCCCCAATCCAAATCTGTTTTCTTTGTTCTTGATCTAAACACATTAAGATTCAACTCATTCAAGTACATTTCATCTCAATTTAGTCCCAAAACACATAAGCAGACAAATTACCATTTTACCCCTAATGTTTCACATTTTTACAATTTAGTCCTTTTACACAAAACACAAAATACACAAAATTTCATTATATCACCTAAGGGCCGAATGTTCATAGGGACCATACTAGTCCATTTATTTCATTTATTTTGTATTTTAGCCCCTCAAAATTTCATTTTTGCAATTTAGCCCAAAATACTCAAATTCACTAAAATTTCCAATACAAAACATGCTAATCTTTAACATATCTTTAATATAAAATCATCAAACATCAAAAACCACAAGAACATGTCAATGGCCAGACATCAAGCATGCTCAACTTAAAAATTCTAACATGGGTCAACTAATGTTGAAACAGCGACCTCAAACGCGTAAAAATTAACAAAAACCGAGCTAAAAACTTACCTTGAATTTGGCTTGAAAGCAATCAAAAATCAAAGAACTTAGCTCCTTTTCTTTCTTCAATATTACGGCCAAGAGAAAGATGAAGTAAACATGTTCATTTTTTTTGTGTTTTAATTAACATATATTAAGTAATTGTTGGATTACTAAATTAACCTTTATACTTTAATATATAAACAAATAATACTAGGGTTATTCTTGGTATATGCCGTCCACTAACTCTTAGGATAGGCTAATTGCCCTTTTAATGTACACATTTCACTATAGTTTTCAACTATTACATTTCTGTGATTAAGTCCTTTTGTCTAATTAAACACACAAGCGATCAAATTTTTATCTGAGACTTTCACACATCATAAATCACATATAATTAGCACCAAAAATAATATTTAAAATTTTTTTGAACTTCAGTTGTGGTCCGAAACCACCAGTTCGATTAGGGTCAAATTGATTATTACAACTCTCCCCATTTAGGGATTTTAGTCCCAGAAAATCTTACAGTTAAACAAAGTTGGATATTGCTACCAATCAAATATAATCTCACAATTTGATATACATACAACTCAGCAAGCTTATTGAAGCGAATAGTCCGTCTGACCCGGAATAAAATGAGTTGATTTGGTTAGTCTATCCACTATAACCCGATTGCATCTTTCTTGCTCGGTGTAAGTAGGCAAACGAGAAAGCGAGAATCCGTCGTCACTCTATCCCATTTCCACTCGGGAATCGAGAATCGGTTGTAGTAAACGAATGAAACTTCGGTCTGCTTTCACTTGTTGACAAACTAAACAAAGTCGAAAATGTATCGTTTCATTCGGACCACTAGTAGTGTCGTTTCAAATCATAATACATTTTAAGTACTTCCCGAATGAACATATAGGCGACTATTATGGGCTTCATTCAAAATCAACTAAATTAACTCGGAGTTCTTGGAACCTGAGAACCACGATCACGGAATCTCAAACAATTATCAACAATTTGAAATTGATTGAATTCATTTCTGCTTGAGCTCGTTTCAATAATAATTCATTATCAACTTTTTGAGCATCACATATTTGTTGTACAAACAACGGTTTGGCTTTTAATTACGCTATCATAGAACTATCATCGGACAAGTCTAGCTGCGCATACAAAGCGTGTAGTGCATACAATGATTTTCTACTCGGTGCATCTGCAGCAACATTTGCTTGACTTGGATGATAATCTATCACAAGCTCATAATCTTTTAGCGACTCTAACCATCTTCTTTGGCGTAGGTTCAAATCTTTCAGAGTCATCGAGATATTTGAGACTTTTCACGATCTAAAAACATGTGACATTTCTCACCGTCTGAGATAATGGTGCCAAATCTTAAGTGCAAACACAATTGTAGCTAACTTTCAAGGTGCGTGCGTCGGATAATTCTTTTCATGAGGCTTCAATTTTCTCGAGGCATAAGCTACAACTTTGCCTTCTGCATCAAAACACATCCCGGACCATTTAATGAAGCATCACTTTGTACACAACAAATTCTTTACCCGATTACGGTTGTACTAACACGAGCTTACATTATGAGTTTTCAAGCGATCAAAACTTTTACGACATTTATCGATCATTCAAATTTGACATCTTTTTGAAGCGATCTAGCCAGCGGAGTAGCTATGGTGAAAAGCCTTTTACAAATCTGCGGTAATAACCCGGCAAGTCCCAGAAAACTACGGACTTGAGACACATTATTGGAGGTTTCCAATTCAAAATAGCGAAATCTTACTCGGATCCACTTTCGGATTAGAAAGGCGACTGATATGTCCCGAAAAACTAACCTCGTGCAACGAAATTCACATTTTCTAAATTTAGTAAACAATTGCTTTTCTCTCAAAGTTTGCAAAATAACTTTCAAATGTTTAGCATGTTAAGACCTCATCACGCGAATAAATCAAAATGTCATCAATGAATACAACAACAAATCGATCTAGATATGGTATAGAAATTACATTCATCGGATCCATAAAAATAGCGAGTGCTTTGGTTAGTCCAAATGGCATAACTAAAAATTTGTAATGCTCGTACCTTGTTACGAAGCGATCTTGAATATGCGAATCTTTAACTCTCAGCGATAGTATCACGATCTCGAGATCAATCTTGGAAAACTCGGTAGCTCCTTTTAAGCGATCAAATAAGTCATCAATCCGAGTAACATATATTTATTCTTTATTGTTACCTTATTCAACTAACGATAATCGATACACATTCTCATCGTGCCATCTTTCTTTTCTACAAGCGAGCAGAGGAGCACCCCAAGGCGAAAAACTCGGCCTAGCAAACCCTCTCTCGAGTCAATTCTTGAAAGCTGCGACTTTAATTCTCTCAACTCTGTTGGTGCCATTCTATATGGAGCTATCAAAATAGGTATAGTACCAGGCAATAATTCAATACCAAACTCAAGTTCTCGAATCGGAGTAAACCGGTAACTCTTGAAAACACATCGAGAAAACTAACGGACAATAGACAACGACTTAATCTTCCTTTGGACATTTACGAATCAATCAAATAAGCAAAATGTGCCTCATCACCCCTATTCAAAAAACTCTGAGCTTTCAAAATAGATATCACAGCAGGCAATCCATTTAAATCATTCGACTCAATGCGTACAATCTCATCATTCGGACATCTCAAATATATAGTCTTTCTTTTGTAGTTCACAACAGCATCATGCATAAACAACGATCCATACCGAATAATATTGAATTCATCAAATGGCAAAGCATCACATCAATGAGAAAGCAGATATCTTGAAACATCAGCGGACGGTTCTTGCATACTTTGTCAACAAAGACACATTTACCTAAGGGTTCGATACTTTTATAGCAAACTCGATGAGACTCTACTAAAGCAAAGTCTTGTTGAATACTAAGTTCATGCAAATATATGAATCGTAGAACCGGGGTCTATCAAAGCAATCATAGAAGTATCATAAAGTAAAAGTACCCGTTATAACATCGGTGAAGAAGCTTCCTCACGAGCTCGGATAGCATACGCTCTGGTGGCGCTCTAGCCGGATCTAACAGCGTTGTCTCTCGTAGTTCTCGACTACAACTAACATTTACGACACTCTTGATGGCCTACCTCTCACAGGTGCATTGTCAGATCTCAAATTTTGAACAGTTTCTAGATCGACAGACTCAGGGCAATCATGAATAAAATGATCGAGCAATCCACATCTGAAGCAAGCTCTGTCGTTTAATCTACAACTTCCCAAATGCCTTTTTCCACAATGTTTACATTTAGGTCTCTCGGATCGAATATTACCAACACTGGCCACTGAAGTTGCTGGAGTTTTAGAGCTCATTTGCGGTCTTGATTGATTTCTATTCGAATGTCCCATGTTATCTCTAAAACGACTTGGATTATCTCTGAATCTTTTCAAAGCAGACTGAAATGATTTTCTTGAAAATCTCTTTCTCATATCACGGGCTTGATTGACTTTTCTTTTATTTTTCAGTGCCTCGACTTTACACACTCTATCATGAGTACAACAAAATCTTTTATTTCCAAAATCCGAATAGTAGGCGAATGTCTTTATTAAGGCCATCTTTGAACCTTTTGCACATTATAGCTTGGATGATACACATTCCGGGCATCTTGGCTCGGTTTGACAAATTCTCATTCATATTTAAATATGAGACATACGGCCTGTTTAAGTTCGAAAATTCTTTCTATTTACGATCAGCGAATCTCTCAGCGATATACTTCTTTGAAACTTCGATCGAATGAAATTCCACGTACTCATTCTCTCGGAATAGCGAAAATCAAAGTTTTCCACCATTGATACATTTGCGTCTCGAAGTAATGATACCACACATTTTATACATTCTTAGGATTCGAGAGACATTTCATGAATCCCGGATAGTATTTTTAATCGAACTTCGGCCTTTTCGGCATCATCATCTTTAGTAGCCCGAAATTCTTGACCCCATACTTCACAGTTTTTGTCAACGGAGACTTACTAAACATATTGATTTGTAGTTAGAGGTATATCGGATGTCGGCGAGGATTAGCAGGGGCGGAGGTTACAAAAGCGATCGGGTTATTCTTAACAAACTAAGTGAACCACTCACTCATCATTTGGAAGAAAGCCTATTTAGCTTCTCCTCTTGACCACTCGTGCTTTGTCTCGATTGAGGAGGCTGTCCCTCTTGGCGGGAAGCGGCGCATTACTTTCTCGTCGTCAACTCGGCTCTTTTGGGATCCATTACTATACAAAAAATCACATTTTATCGTCGAGATTCATCACACTATCACAATTCGGATATATGGCATGTATAGTTAGAATCGACCGCGCTTCGTTAGTCAGAGAATCGGCTAAATTGTAGCTCGATACCAATCAAATGTAACACCCCTATCTAGTGTCAAAGTCGTCGATTAAGGTTAGGGCGTTACTGGGACAAATCGAAGTATTCACATACAAAAATCATACATTCAATCATTCCACGGGCATAGTGTCCCTTAAAAGCGATCATCGAGGCCTAAGCATGCTTATAAAGCGAGTCGGGACTAAACTAAAACACATCTGAAATTCTATGAAATTTTTAAACTTTTCTAAATATAGGGAGACACGCTGTGGGAGGAGGCCGTGTGCCCTCCTTCTGCTTGAGGTGAGCGAGTTCAAGTCGCGTGGTGCTAATTTTGGGGATTTTTTTAGCGTCAAGGGTAGCGGTGGTGAAGTGCGGCCCGGGACACTTGAGTGGAGTGTTGATTGAGTCAAAATATTTGAATGTGTGGCTGAGAGAAAATAAAGGAGTTTGAAGCATTCAAAATAATTCAAACGGGTGATCAGGAGGAAATTGAGGAGAAAAGAAAGGGATGAGCATGTGATCTTGGTGTTGGCCGAATTTTAAAGACTTGGTATAGGGGGATCAATTTTAGTGATGGTCATAGGCATTTCTGCTTTGAAAGGGTTCATTTTCGGTTTCAGTTTTGGGGGTGTCAAAATTTTGAGGTATTAGGTAGTTTAGATTGAGATCTCTTCTCCTTACGGTATTTGGGTGTTCTCCTTTTTGACAATTTTGGAACCCTTTCCTTTGTATAGCCAAAACCTCTACCATCCTCTCTGTTTTTTCACTTTTCTTCTTCTCATCTGCATTACCAAGAGCCAAACCCTTCCATCATCTCTTCTGATTCCTTTCTTTTTCTTCTTCTTTTCATTTGTTTCATCCAGAAGCCGAAACCTATTTCTCATCTTTTCCCTTCTTCATTTGTTCTGTATTGGCGGAAACCCCAAAACTCCCTCTCTTCTCCATTTTTACGCTAAAGCCAAGATATCCTCTGTTCATTATTCTCTTCTCTAATTTCCTCTATTAGTAGAACTCCCTAGCTATTCTTCTACATTTCCCTTCTATTTTCTCTAAAAGCTAAAACTTCTAAGCCTCTGTTTGAAGTTCTCTCATTCTTATTTTAGGTTCTTTCACCTTGTTCTTCTTTACCATAGTCATTGCAGAACCATCGCTCTTTCTTTGTGCTGTGCCGATTTCTCTTAGGTATCATCTGAATCTTACGTGTCCAAGGTAAGAGCGATTTCTCCTATTTCTTTATCTCCCGTTTGATTTTTGGTAGCCAAAGCCGAATGGCTAATTGGCTTAATGTTTTAGGCGCTTTGGCCGAATATAGGTGAGGTTGTGTTTGCATTTTTGAGAGACTTTTGGGATTCACTCGATTTGTGAACCAAGCCTAAAACTTTCACTTTTGTCGATCTAGGTGAGGAGATTTATTGACTAAATGTATAATACCACTCATATCTTACTCTATATTTTATCTTGGTCTTGACCAAGGTCTATTCAATGGACTCAAATGCCGGCAATTCTATGGAAGGGGTTGGGCCGGTGAACCCGACCCATAAGTTTAGAAGTGGCGATGTCGGCGATTTTGAGATTAGCCAGGGGTGTGGAGCGACTTGAGCAGTGCGTGAGCGGATAGCGATTGTTTACGCTATCAATAGTGTCGATGTAGAGAGTATTGTTTTACGTGTTACCCGATGTGTAAACCTAACACTTTACTTAATTGTATTATTAATTGTATGGGCTGAAAAGCCAAAAGCGGTTTGTGAATACTGGTGAAATACCTTTAATGGTTAAGGCGGGAAGTGCAAGTGCGTATCTTCAATTACGATATGATTTGGTTGTATGTGATGATATATTGCCTTGTTATTAAAGCGTGATACATTGGTTTTCGATATAAATGTTGTGCATGGGATATGGGAATGTTGATGAAGGGGAAGTGATAAGGTCACGTAGTGATCGGTGGCTCTGCCACATTGTTTTAAGGTCACATAGTGATAGGTGGCACTGCCACATCTGTTTATGAGGTTACATAGTGATTGGTGGCTATGCCACAGTTGATTTTAAGATCACGTAGTGATCGGTGGCTATCTGCATAGTTGATTTAAAGGTCACGTAGTGATCGGTGGCTATCTCTGCAGATGAATTTTAAGGTCATATAGTAATCGGTGGCTCTGCCACATTTTCTGACAATAAGACTGTCAAGACAGCGTGTAGCGGATGGAGGGTTGATTGTAGAAATCCCCACGGTGTAATGGTTGGTACGGGATGGCGTGTAGAGAATGGATATACTAGGTTGGGTCGGGCTTAATGCATTTATGAATTTGTATGATATCATGTATGAGCTTAATGCGAGATTATGGGTTGTGGGCCGGTTTAAGTGTTTAATGGTTTTACACACTGAGTCTCTGTGACTCATCCTTTCCTTAAACTTTTCAGGTAATTAGTAGATCGTGGATATGGGAGCCGAGGTGGACTCGTAGAGGCCATAAAAGACGTTATATTCTATGGACTTTCTACTGCTTAAAGTTTTTCTTTAAATTTGGGTAATTTTTTATGTAATAATGCCTTTTAAATTTATGTTTGGTTTATTTAGTATTTATGCTTGACACTATGGAAAAATTTTAGTCACGAAATTTAAATGGGGTTTTAAATATGTGAGTTCACTAAGTAACGTTTTTTTTAAAATGTGCCTCGTCTAATAAATGATTGCTTAATTAAAATTGTGGAATTTTTCACAAGCTAGCAAATCTTAGTTTTCAAAACATCGCTTAAACAAAAGGGTTTTAAAACAAAATATATTATGATTTTCCCAGTAGATAGGAAATCGTTTTCACTCAACCACATGACATACAGTTGGTCGTAGCATTTATCTGCGGGTTTGGGGTGTTACAATTTATTATCAAAGCCTAGGTTGCAAAACCAGAGTGTGTGAAATGGGTTCAATGGTGTTTTACAAAATCGGTGATAATGTTAAATAAAGAAATGTTTTGGTTGGAATATGGCATCCAAGTCTCTGAGGCTTTGATCCACCCAGTAAGTGCTCAACCATTTGATTGTGTATGTATAGAATAATTGTTAGCATGAAGAAATTTGCTGTTAGTCTTAGGAATTCAAGCTTTAGAGGCGAGAAACCTCTAGGTTGTCTTTGTGTTCTGCGAAAACTACCCTTTAAAGATATCTCTCATAAAAGCTGTTCGGCATTAAATAGTGAAAGATACTAACACATAAAACTTTTAATCAGTTAAAATCGGCGATGATCATGAGTACTATGGGGCGTGGGCGTAATGTGCATGGAGTGGTAGAGCGAGGATTCTTTGTGTCGGAACCGGTGAGATGCAGTCATGAGTCGGAAATGAGAATGCTGCTCTGCGCGGTGCGCGGAGTAGAGTTTCAAGACCAAGCGGGTGGAGACGATGCGGTGTCTCGAGGCGATGTTATGGGTTTTGGAGAGTTGCTTGGGTAGGCTTGGGTGTAGGGGCTCGAAAATCTATGTCGAATGGCTTGAGCTAATGGAGCGGAGATGTTAGGGGTGTTTCTAGCGTAGCCCTAACACGGTGAGTATTGGTTGGAGGCTTTGTTGAGCAATGGATGACCTCGATTTCACGGAGGAGGAAAAGTTAAAAGTCGTGTCCCTTACTGCGGGATAAGGCGTATGAATGGTGGCTTCTGATCGGGGATTATCTTGCGTGGTGACTACATTACAGGATTTCTTCAAGTTGTCATTCGGAGTAAGTACATTGGGTCGAGTTATGTGGATGCATAGCGAAAGGCATTTTGAATGCAGTTTGAGGGAACAAATCGGTGCGAGTATGGCGAAATTCTTACGCCTTAGCCGTTATGCAGAGAATGGTGGCCCACAGACCATGAGCATTGTGTTCGATTCAAAGATGGGTTAGAGATGATATACATGTCTTTGATAGCTCGAGAATGAGAAAGAGAATTTATTGTCTTGGTGGAAAAGGCTAAGATAGCCGAGGAAGTAAAGCGATCGGAAAAGTAAGAGTCGGGATATAGATACGAGTAGTAATAAAAGGAATTTTGGACCGTCGAGGGTCAGCTGGGTGTTTCGAGAAAAAACCTAGGATAGATAGGCCAAGTCGGGTTGTGAGACTTTGTTGTGGATAAGCGACCTCGAGAGGTGTGCGATTTGGTAAATTCCATTTAGGGAGTGTTGGGCGAGTAACAGAAGATGCTTGGTGTGGATGCATTGATCATTAGATTAGAGACTATCCACGAAGTGGGGCGATGCGAACCGGGGAAGTTAGGGGCATGTTCGGCCCGGGTAGAGGTGGTCGGCCCGACCACAGATGGGTCGTGGTCGAGCCAAAGGAGGTAATGGTTTCGATTGGGGTCATGGAACACGAGCGGAGGTGCAGGAGCAACGATCGCGAGCGGCGGGGTTAGTCTATCTGGCTAAGCGCAGGGGAGGTGATGCACGGGCGTCAAAACCAGATGCGTTTCTTATTTTTAGGTTGCCTTATCTTTGCTTTGATTGAATGTACTTAGCCGCTAGAGAGATGAATGTACTTAGCCGCTAGGAGACAAGCGTAATAGTAAACAAACTTTTTAGGGGTGTACCTCTAGAAGTGCAAGGGTAGTTTTTCTAGCCGATTTGATGGAGTTGCCATTCGAGGGTTTGATTTAATCTTGGGTATGGGTAGCTTCTATAGTACCAAGCAAATTTGGATTGTGTAGCCAAGCACATGGTGTTAAGAACTCTCGAGGGTGAAGAAGTGGTGGTAATAGGTGAGAGGAGGAATTATCTATCTATCTTAAAAGTTGAGAAAATGGTGAGGAAAGGATGTGAGGCGTTTATAACTTATGTTTGCACTTTGGAAGCTAAGGAATCAACGATGGAGGATGTTCAAGCAGTGAAGGAACTTTACGATGTTTTTAGGAAGAGCTTACGGGGTTGCCTCAGGATCGCGATGTGGAATTGAAAATTGATCTTCTCTACAGGAAGCTTGATTACTGTGTCCCGTCGCTTTCCCATATCGGATGGCGCCAAAGGAGTTGAAGGAGTTGAAAGCCTGATTTAGAAGCTGTTAGATTGGGGTTTTATCAGAAGCGAGTGTATCACCTTGGGAAAGCGCTTAGGTGCTATTCGTTAAGAAGAAGGATAGATCAATGCGTATGTGCATTGATTACCGTCGATTGAATAAGTTGAAGATCAAAAACAAATACGTTCACAGGGATTGGCGACTTGTTCGATCAATTGAAGAGTCGTCGATTTTCTCAAAGATAGATTTGAGTCGAGGTATCATCGGCTTAAGGTCAAGGAGGCGGATATCCATAAAGCGACTTTGAGAACTTCGTTATGGTCATTCACGAATTCTGGTAATGCCGTTCGAATTGACCAATGCACCAGCGGCATTTATGGACATGATGAATCGGGTTTTCCAACCTATCTAGACCAATTCGTCAAGGTATTTATAGGCGATATCTTTGGTCTATTCAAGATCGGAGGAGGAGCATGATTCGCATCTCTAGTGGTTTTACAAATTACGAGGAGAAGCGGTTGTTTGCCAAATTCGGTAAGTGTGAATTACGGCTAAGAGAGATTACCTTTTTGGGGCATGTGGTGTCTGTGAGAGGGATTAGAGTTGATCCTCGAAAAATCAAGAAATTTGTCTTGGATTGGAAACCACCTAAGTCGGTGGCAAAAATCAAAAATTTTTGGGTCTTCTTTGGATATTACGAATATTTGTGGAAAGGTTTTCATTAATGTGACCTTGCTAACTTAGTTTGTTGAGAAATAGGTATCTTTTGTTTGGTGATAAGCGTGGAGAGAGTTTGAAAGGTTGAAAAGGATTTTGATAGAGGCTCCAATGTTGATCTGACTGGCTTTTGGAAAAAGAGTTCTGCGGTTTCTTTGCAATCACGTCACATATAGGTTTGGAGTGTGTGTTGATGCAAGATGAGAAAGTGGCGGTGTATGCGTCTCGGCAGTTGAGGCGACATGAGTTGAATTACCCAGCACGATTTGGAATTAGCGGCGATGGTGTTTGCTCTGAAGAGTTGGAGGCATTATTTGTATGAGGAGAAATGCATTATTTATCTGAGACCATAAGAGCTTAAAATATCTCCTTACCCGAGAAGAGTTAAACTTAAGGCGACAAAGGTGGATCGAGTTGTTAAAGGATTACATTGCTCGATCAGTACCATCAGAGTAAAGCTAACAGCGGTGGCGGATGCATTACTTTCTACATCGTCAACTACGGCTCTTTCGGGATCCATTACTATATGAAAATCACATTTTACGTCGGGATTCATCACACTATCACGATTCGGATATATGACATGTATAGTTAGACTTTGACCGCTACGTTAGTTCAAGCATAGACTAAGCCGTAGCTTTGATACTAATCAAATGTAACATCCCTAACACCTTTGTAACCATTGTCGGATTAGGGTTAAAGACTTTCTTTGGACAGACTTTGAAACTTTTATAGACATTTCATAATACAGGTCATCAATCACAATCAAAGTGTCCCTTTCTTGAGTCAGCGAGACCTTAATCATGCTTTAGAGTAGGGTCGGGACTAAACCAACATATATGAAAGTTCTCGAAATTTAATACTTTTCTAGGTTAGAGAGGACACACACCCATGTCGGTGGGCCATGTGCCTTTCACGGCTACTAGACACACCCATGTGTCTTGGCCTTGCCAAATTAAAGCATGTATCTTGACTTATCCACCGGCCACGAGGCGCGTCCCGGTGTGCCATGGCGCGTAAGTTGGGCTAGCTCTTGACATATCCACGGCTACTCGACGCGCGCGTGTCATGGCGTGTAAATTAGACTAGTCAGCGACTTATTGACAAAGCTCTTTGGGCGCGCCCGGGTGTGCCATGGCGTGTAGGTAAAGCGGGTCACTTGCAAGGCCAAAATGCCATCCACACAAGGTCAACCTAAAAGCAAAATATCAATTCATTTCATGCACATTTGGTAACCAAAAACATATCAAATTAATCATCAAATCTCTATATTCAAATACAATTCCAATCATGCCAATTTGCTACAAGCATGATTCATCCACATTACCTTTCATATATCCTTTTCTTTGATCAAATATGCATACTCACATTTCATCCATGTACTTACCATTCACTAGACCATTTCATAGCTCCAAGCCATACCAAATCATAAATCATTTTCATATTTACTCATGCATATTATCAACACATCTAGCCAAATCTCAAGGCTATTTATACACATATTTCAACATAATTCAAAATGACTAGCCTATACATGCCATATCTAGCTATCTACATATTTCAAAGGTACCAAAACAAGTTGAGTAGTGTGATGACAATCCTCGACGGTCCCAGAGCCTTCGATGGCTGTGATGTAATAGCCCGATTTAGGGCCTAGTTGGAATAATGGTGTGAGGCCACGAATTTGAGGTGAATTTATGAGTTTTTAAAGTTTATGTTATGTTTGCATGCTAGTACAAAAGTTCCATGAAGCAATTTTGCTAAATTGAGGTTCAATGGTCCAAAAAGTACTAAATTGAAAAAGTTGCAAAATATGAGTTTCTAGAAGCTTTTGTATGAAATAGCTTTAGAATATAAATTAGAAGTCCTTAAGTAGCAATTTGCCCAAATTATAATTTTTAGACAAAAATGGACATGAGTTAGTAAAATAGAAATTTTTTTAAGAGAGGGCATTTTAGTCATTTACATATTAAATGATTAAAATAGGAAAAGATGAGAAAAAAATCATTTATCTTCTTCTTGTGGGTGCCAAAATTTTGAAGAACCCCATAGCTAGGGTTTGTTCATCTTTCAAGCTTGCAAGTAAGTTCATTTGAGTCCAGTTTTTAATATTCTTCGTATTTTTTAAAGTTCTCGTATTATGAATTAACTATTTTTAGCTATAAAATGAGCTAAGGTCCATGATCAAAAATCTACCCATGAATGATATGCATGTTAAATGATGTTTTATGGAAGTTTATAAGAGTTTGATGTTAGATAAACATCTTTTCCTTAATGAATTTCATGAAAAATGATAGTATGGATCAATTTGTAAAAGTTATGAAATTGGTCATACAACTAGAAATAGTGAGAATTGATGATTGTTATAGTAGAAAAATGAATCAGCTAAGCATGGCGTTCAAGAAAGTTGAATGAAAATCATTTTACAACCTAGGGGCAATAGTGTAAATATGAGAAAGTATAGAGGGCAAAATAGTAATTTTGCCAAAATATAGTAATGAGTCAATTTAGTCAATGTGAGTATTAAATGATCTATTTATGATTATATATCAAGAAAAATGAAGCTCGGATCAAAACCGAGGTAAGAACAAAGTCGAGGACTAAATTGCATATCTACATACATTTTGTATTTTGAGGTAAGTTTGTATGATTTCTAAGCTTTATGATTTATATCATTGAATTGCTTAATATAATGTACACTATTTTCATGAATTGTTTAATGTTATGTTCAACGAAGAAATCAATGAGATTAAGTATAAGCAAGTCCGATTGAAGATGAATTTCCCGGGATACTCGATTTACCACAATATGACAACGATGTAAGACCATGCTTGGGACATGGCATCGACAATCAAACAAGTTATCATGTAAGTCCAAGGCAAGCTTGGCATTGAACAAGTTATCATGTAAGTCAAGGCAAGCTTGGCATTAAACAAGTTATCATGTAAGTCCAAGGCAAGCTTGGCATTGAAAAGCTATCAAGAAAGACTTCATATAAATCCATGTCAAGACATGGCCTTGAAACCAAGATGAGATATGTAAGACCATATCTAGGATATGGCTTTAGGCATCAACTTATGTGGTGAGATTTAGTATCCTCGGTTATTACTTAAAATTCATCGGGCAAATGAATAAGGTTGAAAAAAATAAAATGGCAAGAGGCTAAAAAGCGAGAACTATTATCAAGTTGATATTAAGTATTACTTATGTTATGAATGATGAAATAGAGAATCATGATTATTATATCAAAGTATCTTTGATCAATATGATCAAGTGATATAGGTACCATGTTTACCTTACAAGTGCGAGAATATTAAGTATCATGAGACATGTAAGAATCATTATGAGTAAGTAAGGTCTATAGTGAAGTTATGATACCATTGTTATGTCTAGTGGTTTCTATTAAACAAGTATATTGATATCTGCTTTACATGCAAACTTACTAAGCTAAATGCTTATGTCTTTAATTATTTCTTTCTATGTAGTCCTCAAGGTGACTTGTGGAGTGGTTGGAGTCGGAGACTTATAGCACACTATCAATCTTCATTTTGGTATAGCCAAATTATTTTACTAAGTATGGCATGTAGAGGAAGCATTCATTTTGAGAACATGTTTTAGAAGGGCCAATGTATAGACTATCAAACCATTATTCTTTTGTATATGGCTAAATGTTTGGCCAAAATTTACTATATGTATGTTGTTAAATTCAATGAAGAATGTGGAATTGTTCATGAAATGTATTGTGTTGATCTTGATTTCAAGGTGGCAAATGGCTTGGAAAATAGCCTCTGCAAGTGTCCACCACGGTTACACACGAGGCGTTTGTCTGAGGCGTGCATACCACTGCTCCTTATTATTATTAGTTAGAATAGGCCGCGGGTAGATCCCACGGCCGTGTGCATGAGCCATGTAAGACACGGTTTCGGCATGGCGTGTGCCCGGCCGTGTGGATCAAGTCGGTAGCTCCCTGCGGTTGGAAGACACGGGCGTGTCAAGGCGGGTGTGAATATAGTCGATAACTCCCCAGCTGTTGGAAGACATCGGCATGTCAAAGGGTACACGGGCGTGTCTAAGTCACATGGTCATGTGACCCCTGTTTCTAGAAAGGATTTACGATCAAGGTCAGAAAGTTTTTAGAGTTATGCTTAAGGCCTCGTGGAGTACATGACACATATAAATAGACTAAGAAAGAGAAGTTTTTAAGTGGAACACAATTTCTGACTCGTAAGTGTATGTTAAGTGAGTTCAAGCATGGTAATGCCTGCGTATCGATCCTAGCATCGAGTCAGATGCGAGTGTTACATTTAGTGGTATCGAGCTACGGTTTAGTCGATTCTAGGACTAGCGTAGCACGAGCATGAGTCTAGCTATACATGCCATGCGTAAGAATGTTTTTATAATGATAGTGTGGCGACTCACGATGACTTAAATTATGTTTATACATATAGTAAATGGATCCGAAGGAGTTGTGGTGGATGATGTAGAAAGTAATGTGCGGCTCCTTGAAAAGGGGCGGTCTTGAGAGCGAGAATGAGACATCTTCTCATGATGTTATTCTTGGTACCTTTTCTCTTTTTTTGATACCAAAGTTATTGCTTTGATAGATCCTGGATCCACAGACTCTTACATTTGCATGAAATTAGTATCCAAATTGAATATGCCTATAGATTCTCTGAATTTATGATTAAAGTGTCTAATCCTTTAGGCAAAGAGTGTGTTAGTTGATAAAAGTTGTAAAGATTGCCCATTAATGATTAGAGGTCATTGTTTAAAACCAAATCTTATGTTGTTACCATTCGATGAGTTTGACCTCATTATTGGAATGGATTAGTTATTTGCCCATGATGTATTTACTAATTGTGGAAAGAAGAAGTACATTGAGATGAGATGTGAGAATAGGGATATTCTTCATGTATCATCGGATGAACAAGGTGGATTTGCTAGTAATGATTTCTCACATGATAGTGCATAGATATTTAAGAAAGGGGTATGAGGCATTTTTGGCCTTTGTGATGAATGACAAAGCTGGGTTAAAGAGATGAGTCGATCTGAGATAGTATGTGAGTACTGGATGTTTTCTGAGGAATTGCGGGATTACTGCTTGATTAGAGAGTTTGAATTCATGAAACACCCCACACACGGTCCACGAGCACGAACCGGATGCAGTATGTTCCTTAAGTAAGCCAGGTTTTCAATGTCACGATTAACTTAGAAAATTTGTGTAATTAAGAAAAATTCGTTTTGGGTTGGGCTTAAATTGGAACCCATTTAATAAATTTTGAAAATCCAACTTAAATAAGGTGACAAAATAATTTTAGGGTTTATTATTTTAAAAGAAATAAATTTACTTAACTTTAATCAAAAATAAATTGTATCATAATCAAATAAAAATAAATAGAAATAAAGAAAAATCCAAGCTGGGCCTTATGGCACTTATTACATCATTCAAACCCAAATAAAATTTAAAGTACTAAAATTATATAAAGTCCAAATTTCTAAATAAATTCTTCAAGTGATGCATGGCCACCTTTAGCTCCTGTAGGCAGGTCCATTCTTGCTCATCACACAAAATTCCCCAGCAGGGGTGAGTCCTGAACTCAATGTGTACCTGATACTAATTTTCAACAAATCGAGCATACAAGTCATATCAATTTCATGTTCATACAAAATAAAGGATGATGCAACCCAAACCCAAGCCTATTTGTCCATTAGCTACACACCACAGTACCAACTTTGTACACACAGTGGGGACTACTAAGTCGACCCTCCATCAAGCTACACACACATAAAGCGATCATTGCGATCGGCGTGCTCATCGCCCATTACGTTGTGTCTTTAGACACTATATTCGAATATTATGGCGAAGTTACCATATTCAATAATGTGACCGTAGTCACCATAATTTGTTAGTGAGGTGAAGTGGCACACGCCGTTGGTGAGGCCCGTAGTCATCACCTTCACTTTCTCCTTCACATATATCCCAAATGCCCCAATTATTACATATCATTCATATCATACTTAAATTCACATTCATGTCACTTTTGAATATAACACATTCATAATCCTATCAAAAGTAGGAATACGTGCACAGGTACTTTTTGCCACATTGTGGTACTTAGCCACATTCTCATTCTTATACACATTCATATATTAAAACATAATTATTGCCATAACATATTGAAAGTTAGTGTGAGTACACACGATTTGCTTAATAGGTTCCTTGAAATCCAGAAGAAACGATCTAGATTTAGATCTCAAATCCTACATAAGTTAATCACTTTAAAAGACTATTAAACCACTTTTCCAAATACAACTAGGATTTGTATTACTTACCTTAAAATTTCCAAATCTGAAAAGGATTCCTTGCCTTGTATGTGCAGCCAAATCCCTATAATTATATGTTAATTTTAATCTCACATATATTCCATAACTTTTGACCAAATATGTGTATATCTTACCTTAGATTCTTGAATCCGGATGATCTCTCCTTGTAGTCGATAGCATTAGAAATCCCAAAATACTCCTATAGTTTATTTACAATAATAATAACATTAATCCTATTTTTAGGCTTAAAGAAGAGAATAAATCAATAACCACAAGATTCTTACCTTAAGTGTTGAATTCGACGGATCTATCCACGACACCACTTGGAGATTCGGCTTTGGCGAAATTTCGACTAGGTTAGTTTGGTTTTGAAAAGGAAGAAGAAGAAGAAAAGAAAAAGAAAGATGAGGCTAGAAATTCAGCTAGACAAAGAAAAGAGAAAAGAGCCACAAAAATTTGTGAGAGATGAGGAGGAAGCAAAAATTGATGAGTAGCCCTCTTGTCCTCCTTTTATAGCCGAAAATATCGGCCTAGGTGAGTCCACTTACTTGGCCACCCTCCTCTTTCATCATCTATTTTAGTTAAAATAAACTAGAGAAAAATCCTTATTATCTCTTCCAAATAATCCAAATTAAAAATCACTTATTTATCACTTTTTAATCATGTATTTATGGAATTAAAACACCCCCTTTTTCCAACTCATGTGCCGTCTACCTCATAGCTTTGTGGGCAAAATTAAAACTTCATTTATTTGCTTCCCTTGTGACTCGAACCAGGGCCCATGCCTCCCTACACATGGTGCCATTTCCATAGGTCCTAAAGTGGCATCTTGAGGCCACATTTCCAAGCTTTGTTTGTGTGCCAAATTTCTCCAACTTTTTCTTTTAAGGCCCTCTTTGCCTTTGTTTCCTATTTTGAACCTTAAAATTTGACATTTACGCATCATTTCTAAGTTTCCTAAAATTTTTCGTCGGCTCTGTTTACTTGCCATTTTCTTACATTTCCAAGTTTCGAAAATGTTCATTTCCATTCTGAATCATTTCCAAAAATGTTCAAGTTTCCAAAATGTTCGAGTTTCCAAAATGTCTAAGTTTCCAAAATGTTCAGGTTTCGAAATGTTCAACTTTCCAAAATGTTCAGGTTTCCAAAAATGTGCACTTTCCATTTTGAACCATTTCTTTACATTTCTCGGTTTCCTAAAATGTTCATGTCTAATGCATTTCGAGTTTCCAAAATATTCATTTCCAATCATTTTCATACATTTAAGAGTTTCCAAAAATATCAATAATTTATTCATAAGGCCGAAGACTTGTCATTCATACAATTTAAACCCGAGAAATGCATAGGCCCTTTCGAGATATTCTGGTTCTACCCCCTTAAACAAAATATCGTCCTTTGAAATTTCCTAACGAATAATCGTGCAGCCTAACTTACCCCACTATGCTCTTTGCTGCGCTCTCGATCTTAAAGAACTATCATACTTTCTAGAAACACATTCTCTAAGTTCACTTCCAAGGTTTGATCACCTCACTAGCAATACAAGAATAAGCTAACCCTATAACAAGCAAAGCAATTAAGGGTATTCGAGAAATAAAGAAACGTACCCATGGTCACATCGGCACATCTTCCTCCTTACGGCGACCAATGCATAAACCAACCTTGGTTGCCTCGCGTCTGCCTTGGCACCTCTCCTTGGTGCTTCACGTCCTGATCAGAACCATTTCCTCCATGGTTCGGTCCACGATTCTGCTGAAATTGTGCGCCTCTCTACCCGACGACTAGCATTTTGAGTCGCCGATCGGCTCTTATCTAGCGACTTGGGGTAATCCTTAAGCATATGGTCCTTGGACCCACACTTGAGACATCGTCCGTCTTTTCCAACACTCTCCCAAGTGCTACTTTCCACAATGCTCACAAGAGGCGTCTTTGCCGGCGGTACGACTTATTGATTTTGTGGCGTCAACTCTAGGCCTCTTATTCCCAGGGCGATCCGGGCGATCCAAAACCTCTTTACGGCCTAATCCGATCGTCCAGTGTTACGCCTTATAGAATTCTTAATTCCTTACGCCACTTTAGCCTTTTCCACTAACGCGAGAAAATTCCCGCTCACGATGCGGTGCTATCAACAATCTTAGATCATCCCTTAACCAGTCCTCAGCGGACACGGCGTTCATGCTCGGTTGCCACAACCCTCGAGCATAGCGGCTCAAACTCGAAGTGCGCCTCATATTCTGCGAACGCGGACTTACTTCCTTGTACCAATCCCGAAAAGACTTTCTTTGTTCATCCAAGTATATCTGTTTCCACATACTTTTTTGAAATGCTTCTTTAACATATTCCCGAGTCAAATCTGCGGTACTAGCACCATCGAAACGATTAACCACCAGCGATGCACGCTTCATCGCGTAGCGATGCCACCATCCTTTCAACTTCTCCTCGGGGTCAAGTCGAGCTCATCCATGATGCGCTCCGTTGCTTCAACTTGATGCTCGGTATCTTTGGGTGCTACTCTAAACACTCCACGAAACATCTCGGCTCTATTGGCTCGGAGCCGTTCGGGCCTGAACTTACGGGTTCCTAAATTTCCTCCCGCACCACCACCAATTCCAAAACTTCGCGGCCACGACCTCACGACATAGCATCTTCCCGTCACGAGCTGCTGCTCAACATTAACAATTTGGGAGGTGGTGGTGGCGGTGGTATCTCATTGTCGAACCACGGCCCGATCTAACGAGTTGACCTAGTCATTCTTCCTCTACCTCTTCCCGTCGACCACGTCCTCTGGAGCTCATTTCTAGCGTCGAGATCCCGATTTGAAAGTTTTATGTATTAGTACTTTGGTTTCACTTGTTTACTCGCGGAGAAATTTTATGAAAAGGGATTTAAAGTGGTTCTTTCGTTATTCATACAAACACACAGTCTTTTCCATTCATTCATTCATCCATCAAACAAGTATAAACTTTACGTTCATTCGAGAAAGCGTTGTAATTTTCATTATTGTTGTTTTTCACTACCTAAAGGGTATTTTTAAGTAATTTTATCCTAAAAGTATTTTTGTAATTTTTCTAGGGAAAACGTTCCTTTGTGCTTTTGTCAAAAAGCATTTTAGCTTTTTAAAGTTTTGGAGTAATTTGGAAAATTTTTAAAATTCGGGTATTTAGGTAATTTTGACCTCGGGGTATTTTGGTAATTTTTCTAGCCCAGGTATATTTGGAAAAACTAACAAATCGAGGGATATTTCAAAAGTTGTAAATTTTGTGGTTCTTTTGAGAGTTTAACCTTTCAAATGGTGATGTTCTGGTTTGGAAATCGAGTCATTTGGTAATTTTGCAAGTTAGGGGCAATTTTGTAATTTTCCAAAATAAGGGTATTTTTGATGGTTTGCACATTAGGGTTTATGAACATTATAAAATAATGGAGTTTTGACAAAACCATTGAAAAGTTTGACATTTGTGAATCAAGGAGCATTTTGGTAATTTTACCACTAGGGGCATTTTTGTAATTTTCACAAATTAGAAATTTTTCAGAGAAAAATTTGTAAAGATGGTTTAAAATTTAGTAAAGAGTTTTGAAATCTAGGGTTTGTTGTTTTTTTAAAAAAAACATGGCTAGTTCCACTTTCGGTTTTAGTCATTATGTT